>CP125836.1:4806414-7206414 GCA_030408175.1 Trifolium repens
TGAGCTTTAATATGTCAATAAAAATTAGCTAGCATGGTTTTAAATTAATACTATTGGGGTCACAAATGCGATAGTGGCTGCGGTCGTTGTGACTATACAGAGTGAAACATTTTTAAATATTTCACAAATCATAGAAAGTGGCAACATCATGCCACTTCACTATTTATCCACTGTAGTGCAAATTTAACTAGTTTGTTTTGCAAATACTAACTGATATTTGCGGTCAAAGGCGTCTTTCACTACAACATTTTAGGCCTACCGCAACGCCTAAATTTTGGGATGTAAAAAAACCGTTCTCGTAGTGTGTCAAAGACAACGCTTTTTGTAAACCGTTTTGATAGTAGATATATTTTCGTCAATTGTATGCAACAACAGAAAACCGTTCTCATAGATACCAACAAGAACGGTTTTCTATCTGTAATTTTCAACAACGGTTAAAAACCATACTGATATATTTTAAATTATTTTAATAAAATATATTTTTCATTGTATTTATTTTTTTTGAAATTTTGCAGAAAACCGTTTTCATAGTCTATTGCAACAAAAACGGTTTTTTATCCGTAATCTATAACAACAGTTAAAACTCATATTTATATAATTTTAAGTTATTTTAATAAAATATAAAATATATCTTTAAAACACATTTTCTCCCAAAAAAAACATAACACTTAACATGATTTTGGAAACACGGTTTGCTCTTCTTGCTCTGAACCCAAATTGGATCCATGGAAAAACCAACTCTGCTCTTCTTCTCCAATTTGAATCTGTTCATCCCAACTTTCTTCTTCTTCTCAAATTTGATTCACCCTAAACTCAGAAATCGATTATTAGAAAACGAGATCAAACTCAGAATTGATCTCCCTAAACCCTAATCCTTTCCGTTGGGTTGATTCCGGTCACAAACTCATAAATTTATAATCCCTTCTGTTGTTAATTTATTCCTAGAAAGCGGCGAACCGTAGCCCCATTCACAGCAACGCGAGCTCTTTCGTCTCGTAAAGGTACTCACTGAAACTGTGAAACACATTCATGAAACGAAGCTGGTTCCCTCTCTCTGAAACACATTCACGAAACGAAGCTCATTCCCTTTCTCTGAAACACATTCATTCACTCGCTCTCTCTGAAACGAAGCTTCTTCATGGCCTGAAGCTCATTCTTGAAGTTCAAACGAAGAGAATCGAAGCTCACTCACGTCAGGTACTAATATTGCTTCTTTTTATGTTCAATGTGATGAATTTTAAGGATATAAACAATTTTAGGATTAATGATATAAACATTCAATTGTGTAATTCTATTAATGTGTTTGATTTTATGCCTATGATTGTGAGAGACCGAGAGATAAAGGATATAAACAGTGATTTTATCTATGATTTGTGCACTGCTATTAAGGTGTTTGATTTTCACTTGTAAATTGCCTCTATGTGACTATTGCTAAGGTATTTGAAACAACAGAAGCTTAGCAGGGCAGTTTCACTAATGTCTTGGGTAGAGGATATTGTGCATGTATTATATAGTTTACTCTTGATCTTCAAAATTTGATCCATACTGAAAAAGGTTATGAAACTTGTAACATTTAATCTTACATATAATCTTCAAAATTTATGAACCCTACATCTTTTATTGTAGTGCACAAAGGAAGCTGTGAGTTTCTGTATTGTTTGCTTCTATCTCGTTTCTCTACTAATATTTCTCCTAACATTGGTTTGCTTATTCACGAAGGTAAAATCGTTTTCTGCTATCTGGTTTCTCGCTGTTGTTGTTCAGTATAGAATCATCATCATTCTCGCCTCTCTTCAGGTAATTTTTGGGCATTTTCATTGCATTTTATTTTTGGGATTATTAGACAATATTAAACTTGTGACTACTATAGCTTAGTTAGCTAGTTAGAGGGGAATTGTTAAGAGTTAAGACCATGGTTTTAAATTTCACTTTGCGTCCGTGTTGGAACATAGAGCACATTTATGTGTGAATTGAAAATAAAATCATCAAGCCCACATCGGGTAGTAGAACATATTGTATATATTTTTTAAAAAGAAAAATATTGAAAGATATTTTCTACATATTATAAGCTCATTTATCATGTGTGAACTCACTTGTGGTGAGTAATTAATTGGAAGAGCAGTCGAAAAAGTCAGAGCACACGTTCCTATTAAGTAGCATTAGTTATTTTCCTTTTAATATATATAAGTGTTAAACCTAGTTGATTAAAAAAGAGAGAGAGTTGCTGCCGCCAGAAAAAATACACCATATACCTCGTGAATGGAGTGTTTCATTTTATGAATCAAAATACTAAAAGCTAAGATGAGAAGTGTGGGTAGGGCTTGGTTTGAAACTTAATCACGAATGAAATTAAGGGGTGCTTGCAATCCAGCGAATTCTTCTAATGAAGATTATATGTATCACTTCAGGTATGCTATATTTTACTTTGTTAGAAACAAATGGGGGGCAAATTAACTAGTGCCAAGATGGAGCCTATTAATCCCAACACTAATTCTATTTATTATATGGTGTATTTTAAGTAAAAAGAATTCACGATGTTGAATAAAGTACAGCAACTCACGTATGACTAATATTAGACCAAACTCTAGTATTGTTGTTGAGACTAGGTTTGAGTGATTCACTATGAAGTGACATTTTAGAATTTAAATGCTAAATACTATGCTATTTATGTGAAATCTATTTTTCATGTCTATTCTGATTTAGTTCTATTGTTTTGTTAGACTTAAGGTTAACAAAACTTCTAATGTGAATTAAAAGGTGATATAGTTCAATGTAAAAGAAAGAACGATAGACATATTAGAATATTTCATAAGTTGAAATTTTGACTAAAAGAGAAATCTTAATATTATTAGTTTGGTTAAAGAGTGATCAATGTATCACTAGTTCCTTTAAATTAAGAATGGTCATAGTACCATAATCCCTATGATGTTAGAATGGTCTTATGTACCATATAAGAATGGTCAAAGCGCCATATTTGATTGATAAAAGTATCATATTAGAATGGACTTAAAACCAAAGCGCACTGGTTTTTTGTACCATATTTGAGGGTGTAATTCTTGTCCGATATCTACAGTGCATATTTATCGGTATCAGTTGAACTGGACTGTTTTATCCTGGGGACTTCGTGGCTGATAGTCTGCTTGCACAACTTTGTGCAGTGCCGCAAAACGTCTTAAAGAAAGCGTATTCACCCGCGACTCAACCCAGTAATCTCTTCGGTGGCTGAAATTATTTTTAAAGATTTTTTAACTCCGGTAACAACAATCCGCTTTGTGTGTGTGGTAGTCTCCACAACCGCATCACACCGCAATTGGGTTGTGATTTTTAATCACATGTACTGCCGCAACGTAACCGCGTTGAACAATTTCATACATGTTCATTTAAATCTTCTCACCAAACAGAATAGATCATTAACATGTTGGCCTGATTAAATTGTGAAGCTTGTTTTGAGACTTTGCCCTCCTTGTTTCAACTTTCAAAACACCATATTTATGCTCTTACACCATATAAAATTCTCAAGTGGTATGACACAGCTTGTTTGGCTGGAGTATAATTTTCAGATTTTTTTCAATTGAAGTCCATATGCTAAGATGTGCTATGGGATAAGATTGTTTTAATATCTTCTTTTTAGTGCCATTCACCTGGTTTCTTTCACTTTCAGTGATCATTTATTTAGGCATGCAACAGAATGATAAAAAGTTATTATTATTATTATTATTATTATTATTATTATTATTATTATTAGTATTATTATTATTATTGTTGTTATTGTTGTTATTTACTTTGCTTTGTCTGTTTTTGTTTATCCAAGGAAAATGCCTTTTTTTCCTTTCTATTTCTGTGTAATAATGTCCTTGATTATATGCCAATAAAATTTGAAAGTTTTTTAAAGGAACTTGTTTTGTTGTCATGCAGGAGGCAAGTGAAGTGTGACTTTGTGCTCTAAGAAGGACAATGTCTTTCATTGATTTTCAACATTGTCCCAATCATTTTATTTGTAGGCAACATGTACTATCAGGTATAACAAATTCCTTCTGCAATGTGTTGACACACTATGATTAATGAAATCACATTTGAGGGGTTTTGCTTCAAGGGATTGGGTAGCTTTGCTTCAGTGATATGTTTTTCGTTGTTGTTTATGTTTTCCTTTTACTCTAAAGTCGGCTATTGTCCTCCCAACTCAGTAATTATGTTCTCATTTCCGCAAAATGATGTTGGATTACGTTCTCCGGCAACAACCAACGTTACTAGAGTCGATTGAAATAAGAGAACAAAGCCTTCTTTTTCCTTCGAACACATATCTTGCCATGATCAAATTTTTAATGATGTGCTTTGAGTCAGAGTTGGAGAAGACATTCTGAATTTATGTCATCAATGAAGACATTTTGTTTTTCTTCTGAAGCACTCTATGTCATTTAAAGGCTCTATTTAGTTGCATGTCACTTCTTCAAAAGCATAGCTTATAATTGGATCACATATGCTAAAGGTCAGATGTTATGGTTTCTTGATTACTTTCATTGCTGTGTTATTTCTAATACAATGGCTAATATTCAGAATATCATTTAGGATAATATTCAGAATATTTTTGTATTGAAAAATTGCATGTTTATGACTGACTCTGTTTGACTTATGGGAACTGGTGGTAAGGCTTTTTTTCTTTCTCCCTAATTAGTTACTTGTAATTACTAGTTAAGTATGTAAATATAATTATAAGAGTTTATAAATAGGTTTTCCTTATTTATTATTGTTTTTCATGGAAATAAAAATTCTAGTTGTGTATACTATTACTATCAGCCTGATGTGCTATTACTATCAGCCTGACTGAGAACAATGACATCACAAGTTATACTTATATACTTTAATATTATGAGTTTGTGGCTCCACTCCTAGTGTACTTATTAAGCTTGTAGCATCCTTTGAACTGAATTTCCCTATCTCGTTGATGTTAATGTCGCCTGTAGTTCCTGGATGCAATGTTATCGTTAGTTCAGAGGTGAAAAATGTGTTTGTGTTGGTTAAATTATGTGAGAGAGGATAGGAATAGGATGAGTATATGAACATTTGGTAGATTAAGCTTCATGTATTCTATGGATTTTGGGGAAGAAGATATTTAATTTCTTACACATGATCTTTGTCATTGTTATGCAAATTGGGACTGACATAAGGTTTGTTGACTTCTAATTAATAATTTATTTGCAGTTATAATCAAGAAACCTTAACCAAAATGATAAATAAGTGCATGCATCCTCATAGGTACATGCATGGCTTACAACTGTTTCCTTTACGATTCATGGAAAGAATTTAGCTAGTTTTTTTGTTATAGATTTTGGTTGTTTTAGTTTCTAATTTTTTATGTATGTGAAACATTGTGATTAATGAGGTTATTTTGTAGAACATGTGGTTTTTAGTAAATAGTGAAGGATAGTAATTACATCTTGTTCATAGCAAATATAATTATCCCTGATCTAGTTTAAGTTTGTAGATAATGTGATTTGATGTTATTCTTTGTTTTTTTCCCAATTTCAAACCATGTCATCATTTGCATATTTTCTCTAATCATACTCTCGCAATTTAGCAAATTCCTTTAATTATATTACTTTTATTTTGCAGATGAGATGAATAATGATGATATCAATGAAGGTATGTTGGATTTTGAAGATGAAGAGCTGGATGTAGATTTCTAAGTTTTTGTAATATGATACATTTTGAAGATGTTAGTTGTAATGTGAATGATCGTCGACATTAGGATATACATTAAAGACCCAAAAAATTTATGTTGATCAATGTTATTTTGATAATATGAATGAATCACAATCATTTTGTTTTAATTTGTTATGTAATTTTTTAATTTAGGATCATTGAAACTAATTTTCTTTAATTCTAATATAATAATAGAAACCATTGTCGTAGGACTCCTAGCTAAAAAAAAGGTCATATAACAAAGGATCTACCAAAACGGTTTTATATAGGGCAACGGTGGGAAAGCATTGCTGTAACAGAAAAACCATTGTCGTATATACCGAAAAATCATATAGTAAAGAGTATACCAGAACGGTTTTGGATTGGGCAACGGTGAAAACCGTTGTTGTATCTACTGTATAATCATATAGTAAAGGGTCTAACATAACGGTTTTTGATTGAGCAACGGTGAAAACCCGTTGTGATAATCCATACAAAACCGTTCTCTAAACTCAACCAATGACAACGGTTTTTACTGAGAACGGATAGAAACCGTTGTTGTTGGGAACTTTGAAAACCGTTCTGTTAGTGACTCTAAGACAACGGTTATCTACAAGGCGTTGTCATTGGAAAAAAACCGTTGTGATAGGCTAAGACAACGCCTCGGTGCACAACGGCCTGAAAACCGTTCTCGTAGCCTATGACAACGGTTTTTTTGCATTGCACAACGGTTTTTTGGCGTTGTTATAGAATGAAAATGTTGTAGTGTTTCATGCATATGTTACATGAGCTATGGCATATTTTCTCATAAAAACAAAGGCCTCAAAACAATTATAGGGTAGTATAGTATTAGTAAATGAAGGGTATAAAACGAGAGATTGTGAGCTTCCAAATGAGGGATTATGGAGTCTAAATATTTGAGTTTCTCTTTATTCTAAAATGAATGATTGTTCTATTGTGAATAATTTTTTTAGACACTTTATAGTTAATTGTTATAATATAGTTTTATCAAATGAAGATATTGTGATAGAGATTATCTTTTGATTCTTTTTGTGTTTTTTCTTTTATTAGGGCTCATTGTTAATAATTCCACAGAATCTCCAAAAAGTTAGAGACACTCCTATTTGTGGTTCATTTACAATTGGTGAGATAATTTAAACAAACATTGATGAAATCGTCTAATCCAGACATCCAGTTCCAATGTGATCACAAATGCAGTGGTGGGGATAGAAAATTGGGTATGCACACAAAATTGTTTATAATTGTATTCTAACTTCATTATCTTATATTACTAAACTACTGATTCACACTTTAAGAGTTGTGCTCCATGATTTGTTACTTGTGCCTTAATAAAGTAGATGTATATGAATTTAGATTGTTTATATTTCTTTATGATACTTTGGACATTGATATCAAATCCCTATTTGTAAGTGGAGGAATTTTAACAACAAACTTAAGTAAATGAAGCACACTTGGATATTGAGTTGGTATTGTTATGCAGACATACATTATGAATTGTGTGAATTATGAATGATAAAAAATGCTAAATTAATTTGCATGATAATTTTGAAGGATTTGATATTGCGTTGGTATTGTGATGCAGCGAATACGATGAAAAGGACAACATAGATGAATTTCAACGAACCTATATAAGATATCACTGAGATGGAAGAGAATGTTAAAATATTTTTCTAGTGTTTTAATGCTTCATAATCATGGGAGAATATAACAACATCATAATTTAATTTGGTTTGTGTGTCAGTGCATGGAAGGAAGTGGTTGTAGAATAGAAGAGTACATACTATGCATATAAGGTAAAGTGTTAGTAACACATTTCCAATGTTCCAAGATTTTGAGTTAAGATGTGATATATTATTTGTAGTCATGAATTGTTGCATTGTTGTTAATGCTACTTCATTTATTCTCCTTTTGTCATCAACAAAAATAAATTGAAGATAAATAAAAATTGCTTGTATTGGATTGAAACAAAATGGTGTAACCAGGAATACATATAAATGTGCAATAAAAGACAGGTGGTATCCTAGGTTTGTTTCGAGGCCAGGGTCATCAGAAGCTGTTGTATAGTATCCAACTGATTCTTCATGGCAACATGAGTTCTCTTTTGAGAGGCCATTTCTCCTTTTATTTCTTCCTTGAATTCCTTGAACTCGGAGGCCGAAACCACATCCATAGAAGGAATCATAGAAGATATTGAAGCAGATGCAGAAACTTGACCAACAAGAGGAACTGAATGCTCCAGTATCACAGACGTTGCGAGTTCATCAGTTTCTGGGATATCATCATCAATAACACGCTTAGGTGCAGGCAAATGGCGTCTTGGATTAGTCCTTAAATCCATCAGATCCACATGTGTCAGCAGAGCAGCAAGCCATTCCTTGAGAGCCTCTTGGTTTGCTAGAGCTTGTTGTCTGCTAGATTCCTTGAGTGAGAACAAGAATTCATCTACTTGCTTCCTTATGTTATCCCACTTGAGGTCACTCTCCATAGGATTGGTGATCCTTGACCTTTCATCCAACAACTCCTTAACCTGACCAAATATTATCTTGCTAAAATCCTCAATCTCAGGGTAGGTTGAGGGTGGTGATAGGTTCAGAGAAATATTCGGAGATGATTCAGAGTTGGTAAGATCAATGGTTGTGGTTATACCTGGTTCAGGTTCAGTGATTATAGCAATACGGTCAGAACCTATGGTGGTGATTTGTGGTGGAGGTAGTTCAGAGGCAGTAGCAATGGTGATTGAGGGGTCAGAATTTTGAACAAGTGTTTGAAAATTGGGAGATGGAGAGGGGGTGAAAGGGTCTTCTAGTTCAGGTTTGTCATTAGTGATCCTTTGAGAAGAAGGTGGTGATTGGGTTGATATTGTTTGAGCTGGTGGGGTTGAAGGTTGAAATTGAGAAATTTCAGCAATAATAACATTCGACAAAGTCACAGAATTACCTTCAGCTTGAGGAGCCTCGGTAGCAAAAGCAACAGATACCCCAGAAGCAGCTCCAGTGCTTGAACTAGGTGGTACCTTAGATGTAGTCTTTGAGGTCCTCTTCCTCTTGATCAAAGGAAGAGAGTCCTTAGCAGCAGTGAGACCAGTCTCTTCAGAAGAAGGTTTGTCGTTGGTGATCCTTTGAGAAGAAGGTGGTGATTGGGTTGATATTGTTTTAGCTAGTGGGGTTGAAGGTTGAAATTGAGAAATTTTAGAAATAATAACATTAGGTAAAGTCTCAGAATTACATTCAGCTTGAGGAGCCTTTGTAGCAAAAGCAGCAGATACCGCAGAAGCAGAAGCAGCTCTAGTGCTTGAACTAGGTGGTACCTTAGATGTTGTAGTCTTTGAGGTCCTCATCCTCTTAATCAAAGGAAGAGACTGGTCCTTAGCAGCAGTGAGACCAGCCTCCTTATCACCAGTCTCTTCAGAAATGATTGGCAGTTGTTGTGCAGAGACTTTCTTAGCAGCAGTGAGACCAACCTTGCTTGGCTTTCTCTTTTTGATATTAGGAGAATCAGAACCAGATGATGATTTAGAGGCTCCTTTGATCTCAGAGCCAGAACTTGTCTGAGTCTTCTTCTTAGAAGATCCAGAGCCCTTCGAAGATGAGTTTCTCTTCTTTGATGATCTCACAGTCTCAGAAGCTTCTAGTAATACGATGTGCATTGAGGCAAGAACACCACTGTAATCATCCAAAGAAATACCTAACTTATTCACAGCTTGCCTTAAATAAGGTTTAACCTTTGTTGCACAACTTTGAAGAACACTTTCCCCCAACTTTCGAGCAATTGGTAAAACCACCTGAATCATAATTACAGCAATCATGACAGTTATAAGCAATCCATAATGAAATATGTTTTAGTTTCATAATCTATTAAAAATAATGACATTAAATTTCCAAATTGCAACCTCATTCTTTTTGTTTAGACAATCCAAGATTGGAGAGAGTAAGTCAAGAGATATATCTTCACTTTCTTCAAGAACAAGGACCATTATGGTTTTCATGGAAGAGAAAACATTTTCTGGATGATGTTCCCTGAAAGTTTCAAATAGAACTAAACTTAGTACCATGTTCACACAGTTTGCGTCCGAGGTAAAGAAACCATTAACAGACAACAACTATAATTACTGCTGCTTCTAATAATAATTTCATATTAAATTCAAGGTTTAAATAGGTTTCTAGTCCATGTAAATATACCGTATTTTGGCTTTAGTGCTTGTAATTTTTTTTTTGTTTTAGTCCTTGCATTTTTACTTTTTGTTTTCTTTCAGTCATTGGGTTTTAGTCCCTCAAAATATGTTTATGTCAAATTAGTCCTTTGTAATATTCATTTTAGTCCCTAGTTTGAGGGACTAAAATCAAATATTTTACATATTAAGGACCAACTTCAATAGAAATTAATTTTGCAGGGACAAAAATAAAATAACTAAGACTAAACGCAAAACATTATATATTTACAAGGACTAAAATCAAAATTACTTATATTCATAGGCATCATTTACATATTTAAGCCTAAATTCAAACCATAAACAAAATAATTGCATCTCATCTGGCCTATTATTGTGAGAATGGTTAAGGGACAAAGAAAAAATGGAAAAATATCTTATAATTAAGGAACAATGAGAATACATGGAATCAATAATGACACCAACCATTAAAATTCATAACCGAATGCAACATCAACCATACCATTCAGTCTTAAGATTATATCATGTACGGCGTTGAATAAATAAATTGTTATTCGGAGAAAACGCCAATGTACAAACATCGCGTAGGGACCTGTCTGCAACAGCTCTTACCTTATTGTTTTAAAGAATTTCTGAAACATCTCCAAAATGAGGGCATCACATTCAAGATCCAGCATTACCACACATAACCTGAGTTTTGCAACTGTATCAAGGATTCGAATCCTCTTTGCATACCACCGGCTTGACTTATCATGTAGATTTCCAAATGAAGATATGATTAATCTAAAAACCTCCTGAAAGAAAATGAAACCATAAGGTAAAATAGAAAACATAATTTGTAAAGAACATTACAATAGAATTCAATTAATTTAAAATAGAAAATAATCAAGCACACCTTCATTTGGGGATCATCGTAAGGAGCATCTGGTGCAGTGATTCTTGTTATCTCAATGTAGCAGGAGGCAAGTGCAACTTTGACATCATCATCTGAATGCTTTATAAGTGTATCAGCAATTAATGCTTTCAACGATGGAGAGAGTGCATTGTGCATAGAATCAGCAGGCGCCTGTTCAACCCTACTTAGGCACCTTCTAACTTGCTGCAGTTCCAAGAAAAAGACGCAATATCAAAGAACATGTGATTAATATTTTGGTCTACAAGATGGGAAATTAATTAATATATTATGTTTTACTACAACAAGAGTGACTATCAAGGAAAGTTAAACAATGCTTTCTCGAATTTTGGCATTTTCTGTTAAAATACAGTATTAACAACAACTTAGGAAAAATTAAATACATAATGAACAAGTAACAATATTCAAATCCACATACAAGACTCAAGTAACTATGGTAATAACTATCATAGAAAATAGAATTCAGAAACAAATTCAAGAGTGGAACCAGGAAGTAATGTAAAAAGTAAAATGAGACTATAATGAGACTGTTTGATATATACAATGTTGTCAAAACTCAATCCTACCTAGGACCGAGAGGGGTTGCGAGATCATATTAAATGCAGTATTGTAATGAGGATTGCTTAGGAATATATTTTTCACTTTTTCATTTCCATACTAATTATTCCGGTAAAACAAACAAGTCACAAATTGCTTAAAAATCGAGACTAAAAGTAGTTAATAAACAACACTCCTACTCCTCAACCCAACAAAACATCTTTTACATAGAACAAAACCTTGAGGTCCAAACAGACATTAATATTTCGGAAATGCAATGTGGTGGACTTGAGGTCAGAACATGATACTCCCTCCGTCCCAAAATGAGTAACTCATTTGACCATGTAAAATATTCAAATATCTTGATTTGACAATATTTTTCTACTAATAAATAAAAACAAATATTAACCTATAAAATGTTGGATTGTTTCGATGAATATTTTTAAAATATCAATTTTTATAATTTTTACTATTATATGGTTAAAAATATTAATGGTGAAAGTTATCCATTGGTATGTGTAAAATAATCAATCAACCGAGTCATTCGTCATGGAACAGATGAAGTATTCTATATACAACACTCACACTCTTCAACTTCACCTGTGGCAAAAACCTCTAGGTATGAATAATTATAAATTTTTTTAAAAAAACTCAAATAATCTCAACAAACTCAGAATCAGTGCAATTGGGGCAAAAACAATGCCAATAACAACATGCAAAATCGATTCATGAAACTGGCACACACAAAAAAAGAATTTCCATGCACCAAAGAAGCAAAATGGGAGGAAAAAAGCAGAATGTGTTTACACATAGAAGATGAAGTAGGTTATGGACGGAAGAAGGAGGGTCGAGGAGCTTGTTCCCAGCTTCTAGAAGCTTCTCTTCGAGCTCTTTGTCGATGGAAGCCATCGTTGAAGTCAAAGAGGATTCTGTTTGTTTATAGTGTCGGATTTGAGTTGAATTTTGGTTTTGAAATCCATTTCGATTTTCTTTAAAAATTGTCATTTTACTCCATCATTTTTTTTCAATTTTTTTTTGGCATTTTCATTGTCTAATTTTTTTTAGCAACTTTAATATTTTGAAGAGAAAATTTAATATGATATCATATTTTTATATTAAAATGCAAAGCAGTATCCAACTAAACATTAAGAATACGATCAATTGTTAGTTGGTTTAGTAGTAATTGATGTCGAACTTGGTATGGAGGATCACAGTTTGATCATTCACAACTGCGACCGGGAGGGACTGAAACCATTTAATGTCACAACTGACCCATGAACCAGATTAAACTGGTGGTGAAAGTAAAAAATAAATAAATAAGAATACGAATATATTTTTAAGAGTACAAAGTATGGCAACAACTCTGAACTTAATTTAATTGTTGCTATATATCATCTTGTGCGAACTTTGATGTTACGTTTGTTATGAGACTGACGAATATAGTTGTTCACACTCTTATTAGAATAATTTTTTCTTGGACTAGTTTCCATAGTTTTGAGATTATTCACTTTTGTATTGATTTTTTATCAATTAATTAATCAATGAAATGAGTTAAGGCTCCGTTTGGCCCGGCTTATTTTTTACTTTTTATTTCAGCTTAAATCAAATAGAAAAGTATAAAATTATATTTGACACTATTTCTCCTTAAAAGTATTAGAAAAATAAAGTAAAGAAATAAAAAATAAAGAAAAGTGAAAAATAAACCGGGCCAAACGGGGCCTAAGTTTCTGTGTTTCAAAAGTGCTTTTTTTCTTTTTCTTAATAGTAAAAAGGTTATTTTACATGTACATATATATTTTTTTAAAAAATTGTTAAAATATCTTGCTTGTATCATAAATTTCAAAAAAATAATAATGTATCTGTATATCTGTATCACACTCGTACTATATGCATCAGAGTTTCTCCTTTCTTCTTTCCAATTGAAAGATCAAAATCACATAATTATTCATACTTTCATCCTATGGATGATGAAAATCCACTTTTTTTTAATATATAAATCATAAAATGTCATCTTCTTACTTATTCCTCTAATTGAAAGATTATAAAATCACATAGTTTGTTCATACTTTTTATATGCAAATGTGGTGAAAACATGATGTTATTAGGTGTGAAATATTCTAGCCAATATTCGAGACTCTTTTGAGTTATTGAGATAATAATTACAAGTGAACTTATGTGTTGGAACATGAGAGTTATAACTCCTATTTAATTATAATTAGGCTTATAATTAAACGTGTTTCAAGTCATCTTACATGTCCTCATTCCTATGTACCATTCAAATCATTTATGTGGGGACCACTAAAGTTGGCTTGAAAATTTTATCAAACAAAACAAACCCCCATTGATATGGTTAAAAAAAGGGGCATCAATTGTTTGTGCCCAAAGCTATGTTTGTGCTGAAATCATACAATCAAAGAAGAATTATAAGTTTAGATCCTTTCTGTCATCAATAAATAAGTTGACAATGTGATGTTTGAGCATTTCCAAGCTGAATGCCGATGCAACATCATTTCATTTGTAACTATGGAAGTCATGCTAATCAAAAATAGGAAAAAGTTTCAACAACTAACCACTTCATTGGTAACAAATTTTGAAAGATAAAAAAACTAATTTGGCACACTGGCACTTTGGAGCCCTATGTTGTGCAGTGGAGGGCCGCCGCCACACTATGCTGCTGCAGCGGTTCTAGAGTGCGCTGATGTCAACATAGCAAGATAACTTTGAAGAACACTTTCCCCCAACTTACGAGCAATTGGCAAAACTGCCTGAATCATAATGACAGCAACCATGACAGAGTTATAAGCAATCCATAATAAAATATGTTTCAGTTTTATAATCTATTAAAAATAATAACATTAAATTTCTAAATTCCAACCTCATTGTTGTTCTTTAGACTATCCATGATTGGAACGAGTAAGTCGAGAGCTGTATCTTCACTCAGATCACCTTCCCCAAGAACAAGGACCATTATGGTTTTCATGGAAGAGAAAACTTTTTCTGGATGATATTCTCTGAAAGTTTCAAACAGAGCGGCTTAGAACCATGTTCACACAGTTTAAATCCAAGGTAAAGAAACCACTAACCCACTACAACTACAATTACAGTTCCTTCAAGTAATAATTTCATATTAAATTCAAACCATAAACAAATAATTTCATCTCATCTGGCCTATTAGTGTGAGAAAATGGTCTTATATTATGGGACAGAAAATATGGAAAAAGATCTTATAATGATATCAGCCAACCATTTGGAACACCAATCCTACCATTCAGTCAAAAGCACATTCCTCAATGCAAGCATCTTAAGATTATATCATGTATGACGTTAAAAAAATTGTTATTCGAGAAAATGTTAAAAGTCCAACATCCCCTAGAGATATAAGCCTAAACATAACTTAAAAAGTTTTGGTAATCCTCACCTATAATTCAATTTTGTGGGGTCGTTCAGCCTAAAATCTAAGAAATGCGATGAAAATAATACATACGCTATAATGTTGGACCTGTAAGGAACATCTCTTACCTTATTGTCTTAAAGAAATGCTGAAACATCTCCAAAATGAGGGCATCACATTCAAGATTCAGCATTACCACAAATAACCTGATTTTTTCAAACACTTCAAGGATCCAAATCCTCTCTTCGTAACATAGGCTTGAATTATCATGTAGATTTTCAAATGAAGATACAATTAATTTAAGGACTTCCTGAAAGAAAATGACACCATGAAACTCAACAACATAATTTGTAAAGAACGGTACAATAGAATTTAATTAATTTACAATAGAAAATAATCAAACAGACCTTCATTTGGGGATCCTTGTAAGGAGCCTCAGGTGCAGTGATTCTTGTTAAATCAATTAAGCAGGAAGTAACTGCAACTTTGACATTAACATCAGAATGCTTCATAAGTTTATCATCAATTAATGCTTTCAAAGATGGAGAGAGTGCATTTTGCATAGATTCAGTAGGTGACTGTTCAACCTTTTGTAGGCAAGTTCCAACTTTCTGCAGTGCCAAGAAAAAAACGCAATACCAAAGCACATGCAATTAATATTTTGGTCAGCAAATTAACTAATACTATGCTATACTACAACAGAGCTATTTAATAAGAAATTTTAAACAAGGTTTTTAGACTAATTGCATATTTTGCTATGTAATTAATCTTAGATAGCTGCACATAGTGTCAACCCCCAAAAATACTATAGCGTATAGCGAAATGACTGATATTGTGAAGACTAAAAATCCATGTACAAAGTATTAACAACATAGAATTTTTGTTAAAATTAACCCCCAAAACGAATATACAGTATTAACAACAACTTAAACAAATTCAATGAGTGGAACTCAGAGAGTTATGTAAAATTAAAAAGTTAATGAATTCCTCCAGCATTATACTGTTCGAGGAGAATTTCATCAAAAACTAGTATAATGAACAGAGAAAAAAATCACAGTATAATGAGACTACTTGATATATACATTGTTGTCAAAATCCTATCCTACCTAGGATCAAGAGGGATTGCCAGATCATATAAAATGCAGTATCGTAACCAGGATTGCTTAGGAATATATTTTTCTTTTTATCATTCCAATAATATTTGATCCAGTACAGCGAAAAAAAGTCACAGATTGCTTAGAGCAATTTACACTAATCGAAGTTTATAAACGAACACTGAGACTCCTCAATCCAAGGAAAAGCCTTTTACAAAGGACAAAACCGTGAGAGCTTACACAAGATCCAAACATGGTGGCCAGGAAGGGGTCAAATCTATATCACGCTCGAGGGCTACTATTCGGCATACCAACACATTGCTTGAAAATCGATTCTAAGTGTAGTTTATAAACAAAATTCCCACTCTTCAACATAACGAGGCAAAAGGTTCTCTAGGTAAAAACAATTGTAAAATCACAAATATTCTCAACAAACACAAAATCGATGCAATTAGGGCAAAAACAAAGCCAACAACAACATCCAAAATATTTCATGAAAACCTCACGAAAAACCCCATGCATCAAAGAAACAAAATCAAAGAAGCAAAATGGGAGAAAAAGCAGAGAGTGCTTACAAATAGAAGAAGAAGTAGGTCTTCGACCGAAGATGGAGGATCAAAGAGCTTGTTCCCAGCTTCTATAAGCTCCTCTTCGAGCTCCTTGTTGGCGGAAGCCATTGTTAATGAGAGAGCAAATTTGTGAATACAGAATGAGAAGTCAATTTTATAGTATCGGATTTATGAGTTCGTAAATTTAAGATAAAGTTGGATTCTTTTTCATTTTTTGTTTATGGATTCTTTAAAACCGCATACGCATATCGCTTCGTTGGATGAATATGATATTCGAAGCTTAGGTATTAAGAAAATCGGATCATTCATTGCTGATTGTTGGTGGAGATAATGAAAGGAGGGGCCACGCGCTGACTTTCTTTTTAGTTTTAAAAACATTTTATTTTTATTTTAAAATGTGACATCGACAATTTTCAACCAAAATATTAATGAACGACAAACAACTGCAAAATGGACAAAAATTGGGGTTAAAATCGAGCAATTGAAACTAGGAGGGTAAAAATCGAGCAATTGTAAATATCTCTTCAAGAAAATGCCAAAGCCTTACATCGCTTAGACATATAAACCTAATCATACATACCTTACAAAGATTTGATAATTTTTAGGGGTTTATCATATTCATCCAACGGAGCGGTACGCGTATGCGATTTTAAGGAATCCATAAACAAAAAATGAAAAAGATTCCAACTTTATTTTCGATTGAAAAGGAAAAATAAAAGCCACATGGATCCCATGCTCATAAAAATTGTAAAATCCAAATGTCGGATTACAAATCCAAAATTTAACTTAAATTTATGAACTCGCAAAATCTGATACCATAAAATTGACTTTTCATTCTTCATTCACAAATTTGCTCGCTCTTTAACAATGGCTTCCGCCAACAAGGAGCTCAAAGAGGAGCTTTTAGAAGCTGGGAAAAAGCTCTTTGATCCTCCTTCTTCCGTCGAAGACCTACTTCGTCTTCTATTTGTAAGCCTAAAAGAACATTACAATAGAATAGAGTTCAAGTAATTTACAATCTCCATTTGGGGATCATTGTAAGGAGCATACGGTGCAGTGATTCTTGTATCTCATTGAAGCAAGATGCAAGTGCAACTTTGGCATCAACATCTGAATGCTTTATAAGTTTATCAGCAAATAATGCTTTCAATGATGGAGATAGTGCATTTTCCATAAATTCAGTCGATGACTATTCATTATTCAACCGTTTATAAGCATCTTCCAACTTGCTGCAGTTCCAAGAAAAAGACGCCATATTAAAGCACGTGTGATTAATATTTTGGTCTACAAGATGGGAAATTAATTAATACTATGTTATACTACAACAAAGTGACTACACATGGCTCAAAGTGCACAATACTTTGAAAATGCAACATGATGGACTTGAGGTCTGAACATGGTTCACGCCATACTTGAGGGATGAAAGATCCTTTAGCCTCTTAGCTGATAGGAATATTATTCCTGTACGCCTAAAAAGTCTCACATAGTTTAAGAATTAAGATCAACTAAAGTTTACAAGCACCACCTATACTTCTCAACCCAACAAAACCATGAGGGCTCACACAAAGCCCAAAGCAGACAATGAGCTTGTTTGGATTAACTTATTTTTGAGTTTATGAAAAATAGTTTATGCAATAAATAAACTTTATATTAATTCATAAATTCTCATTGATGAGAATTGTATCGTCATAAGATGTTTTTACCTAAACTACATTGACAAGCTTATTAATAATACATAGAAGCTTAGTATTTATTTGCATAAGCTAAAAAATAAAGCAATCCAAACAGGCCTAATATCTCATAAACACAATCAGTTTATCAATAACACTCACACTCTTCAACCTCGGAACAACATCAAATTAATATGTGTTAAATAAATGGTACCAACAGCCCAAAGAAAAAAGTGAAAAAGCTTCTAGGTATGAACAATTGTAGAAACTCAAATATTCTCAACAAACTCTAAATCTATGCAATTAGGGGGAAAATTAAGGCAAAAACAACATGCAAAATCGATTCATGAAAACCTGAACGGAAGAAGGAGAATCGAAGAACTTGTTCCTAGCTTCTAGAAGCTTCTCTTCGAGCTTTTTGCGATGGAAGAAGCCATTGTTAAAGCCAGGAGGATCAAAGAGAGAGTGAAGAAAATTTTCGGAACCAAAATGGAAATTCAATTTATAGTCTTCACGAAAATGGAATTTGGTTTAATTATACTTCTAATTCCAAACTTTCTCAATTGCAATTTGGTCCCTGATCTTTTTGAGCATTTTTTGCCCTTCACTAGTTCACTTTTTAAGATTTAACCCTTTTTAAATTTTGTAGTCCTTCATATTGAATGGACAATTTTTGGACCTAGATTGTCTAATGTAGTGACAACACACACTTTTAGAGATCGGTTAGATTGTATATTGTATACTTATAACAAAATCAACTATAATCACTTGAGCAAAACAAAAAATTAACTATAATCTAGATCATGAATTTTAGATTGAATAGTTAAGATGAATAACTGCATGATGCAATTATTGCATTAAATGTTAGATTTTGTTATATTTTTTAAATACAACTTTTTTTTTTTATTACATAGAGGGCTTAAAGCCCGGAAAGAAGAAAACTAAACATAATACAATTTTTACAAACAAGCATTACAAACTTTTTGAAAACCAAAATCAAACATGCCCTTAGTCTTCCCTTCTCATTTTCCACTTGTTTTGATGGATCATGAGAGAAGTCCTATATTTGGAACATACCCATAGTCTATATTGAGTTTTGAGCAATCACACAAGTTAGTTAGATATTTCGTTTTAATTTAAAATGTTAAGACATAAAGTACATGAATCCTCTCATTTTTATATTGTCTAACACTCACTTTTCCATTCAATATAGATTTTTTAACCATACTTGATATGCTAACATATATAACCTTTTCCCTTCACATTGTTAGTGGTATAAATGGACTCCACATAATATTTTATCCATACTACTCATCCAAAGCTCTAATATGGGCTTTACAAATCTTTTTCTCAATTATTTTAATACAAAATCGTTTGAAAAAAAGAAAAAAAATGCAATGTTACGTATCCGTTTCAGACATCTGTGTCCAATTCTTACCACCACATTTCTTTGCAAACATTCATGATACTCTGACACAATGGTAATACTTGGCAAATACCACCCATATTGTCAACCAATATTTATGCTCTTATGATGTAACTTAGATATTATCTTTGCCTTCAAAAATTTAGATATTATCTTGATGAATTGTTGTAATTTACCTTTTTGAATAGTTAAACAAGACTTTTGGCAATATATAAACATTCATATATGAAGTTTGGTCTTACATTGTAAATATTTTTAAAGATAAATAAGGTTTAAGCTTTGTTGCACGACTTTAAAGAACACTTTCCTCCAACTTTCGAGCAACTGCAAGGCCAAGGCTAGCATGGGAAAGGGGTGTAGGTCTCTCATGGTGGGAAACTAATTTCCATCTTTAGATCACAAAGATCTACAATAGTCTATAATAAAGTGGACACACTTTATTTTATCCTCTTTCACCAAAATCATCTTTTAATTTATATATTATTATTAAAATAATTATATGTTATTATTAAATTAATTTTTATATGCCAAAATTTTATTTTAATGTTATATATATTTCTCGTCAAAATGTATCTTTTAATTTATATATTATTATTAAAATAATTATATGTTATTATTAAATTAATTTTTCAATGTCAAAATTTTATTTTAATGTAATATATATTTCTCGTCAAAGTGTATATGTATAATAATAAAGATGGAAAAAAAATCTGAAAATTGAACGTAAAAATAGACAAGGTCGAAAGATGAAACACATATAAGAGGAAGTCTAATTTTACTAAACTTCTCATTTTATTAATTTAATATCTCTTTTTTATACTATTATTAATTTAATTTTTATTTACTGGAGTTTTATTTTTAATTTATTTTTATTTTAGTTGTATATTTTTGCAAGTGTACTATACTCTTGTCATCTTGTGTGCATTTACTGGGCTCTTTTTTTTAATATTCATTTACTCTCCTATGTTACTTGGGGTCTGTTTGGCAAGACCAAAAATCTAATTTAGGGTATGCATGTTTGAAAAAGAACAATAAAATAGCTTTTAGTTTATAGCTTATAAGCTCGTATAACTAAAAAAGAGCAGTGTGAAATATATAAGGTTTCCAGCGCAAGCCCCAATATAAAAAATGAATGGTTATTACTTATTATTATTTTTATTATTTTTTTAAAAGGTTTTTTTATCATACATACAACGAGTTATTACTTATTGTTATGTTTTTTAAAGTAAATATTATCATGTTTATTATACACTAATTTTTTTTTGTTACAAGGCTAATCAAAATAAACAAAAGAGAACAGAAAAAAAAAAAAAAAACTGCGACAAATCTCTAAGGAAGAAAGTTTCAACCGCGTCATTCCTGAGAATATCAAAGAATCATTTCGGAGGAAATTCGTGAATTGTGAGATCGGATCTGAAGAGGCTCCAAGCTTGGTTAGGAAACCGCACAATTATTTTCCTCTCCGAGAGTGTGGCAAAAAGTAATATTACTTTGAAAAAGCTGCTCTTTGATGTCTTGAATTAACACAACTTAAACATGACATTTGATAGCAAATTACTCTGGTAGATAGCAAATTACTCCGCAAGTAATAAGTCCGAGGATCCTTGAATTGAATGAAACTCGAGTACAATGCATTTGCAAAATTATACAACTAAAATAAAAATAAATTGAAAATAAAATTCCAGTAAATAAAAAATAATTTAATAATAGTATAAAAAAGATATATTAGATATTTAGTACAATGAGACTTCCTCTTATATATGTTCATCTCTCGACCTTATCTATTTCTACGTTCAATTTTCAGATGTTTTTTCCACATTTGTTATTGTACATATACACTTTGACGAGAAATATATATTACATTAAAATAAAATTTTGGCATATAACTTTTTCAAAAAAATTTTGGCATATAAACATTAATTTAATAATATATAATTTTTTTGACTAAATAATAATATATAATTTAAAAGATGATTTTGGTAAAAGAGGATAAAATAAGATGTGGACACTTTATTATAGCCTATTATAAACCTTTATGATCTAAAGGTGGAAATTAGTTTCCCACCATGGGAGACCTACACTCCTTTCCCATGGTAGCCTTGGCCCAACTGCAAAACTACCCGAATCATAATAGCAACAACGATAACAATTATAAGCAGTCCATGATATCATGGACCAGTTTCATAATCATAATCTATGAGATTAAATTTCCAAACTCTAATCTCATTGTCTTTGTTTAGACAATCCAAGATTGGAGAAAGTGAGTCAAGAGATATATCTTCACTTTCCTCAAGAACAAGGACCATTATGGTTTTAATGGAAGAGAGGGTATGAGGTTAAAATAGAGTATGTGATACACATTAAAAAATGTTGTGAAGATATAGGAAAAGTTTCAACAACTAATCACTTCATTGGTAACAAATTTTGAAAGATAAAAAAAACTAATTTGGCACAAAAATTTCAATAGCTACTCAACCGCTTTTCGCGGCCGCTATGACCACTTCTCTCACCGGCACTTCGCAGCCCTATGTTGTGGCAGTGATTATAAATTTTAAGAAGTCAAACTTCAATGAGTTGCATGATGTTTTTTTAGACTTGTACTTGAATTGTTAAACTTGAACAAATTTATGTACTTTGGTCATTTTGCTGGTTTTGCTAGTGTACAATTTGATAAGACAAGACTATTCTCTCCAAAAAAATCATTTCAACTTGAACAAACTTGAATGAGTTAAGACGTGATATATTATTTGTAGTCATGAATTGTTGTCTTGTTGTTAATGCTACTTCATTTATTCTCCTTTTGTCATCAACAAAAATAAATTGAAGATAAATAAAAATTGCTTGTATTGGATTGAAAATAATTAGTGTACAAGCAGGTAAAGACAAAGGTATCCTAGGTTAGTTTCGAGGCCAGGGTCATCAGAAGCTGCTGTATAGTATCCAACTGATTCTTTTGAGAGGCCATTTCTCCTCTTATTTCTTCCTTGAATTCCTTGAACTCAGAGGCAGAAACCACATCCATAGAAGGAATCATAGAAGGTATTGAAGCAGATGCAGAAGGTGTTGTGCGTTCATCGGTTTCTAGGATATCATCAGGAATAACAGGCTTAGGTGCAGGCAAATGACGTCTTGGATTAGTCCTTAAATCCATCAGATCCACATGTGTCAGCAGAGCAGCAAGCCATTCCTTGAAAGCCTCTTGGTTTGCTAGAGCTTGTTGTCTGCTATATTCCTTGAGTGAGACCAAGAAGTCATCTATTTGCATCCTTATGTTATCCCACTTGAGGTCACTCTCCATAGGATCGGTGATCCTTGACCTTTCATCCAACAACTCCTTAACCTGACCAAATATTATCTTGCTAAAATCCTCAATCTCAGGGTAGGTTGAGGGTGGTGATAAGTTCGGAGAAATATTCGGAGAAGGGATTGGAGATGATTCAGAGTTGGTAAGATCAATGGGTGTGGTTGTATCTGGTTCAGGTTTAGTGACTACAGAAATACGGTCAGAACCTATGGTGGTGATTTGTGGTGGAGGTAGTTCAGAGGCAGTAGCAATGGTGATTGAGGGGTCAGAATTTTGAACAAGTGTTTGAAAATTGGGAGGTGGAGAGGGGGTGGAAGGGTCTTGTAGTTCAGGTTTGTCATTGGTGATCCTTTGAGAAGAAGGTGGTGATTGGGTTGATATTGTTTTAGCTAGTGGGGTTGAAGGTTGAAATTGAGAAATTTTAGAAATAATAACATTAGGCAAAGTCTCAGAATTACCTTCAGCTTGTGGAGCCTTAGTAGCAACAGCAGCACATACCTCAGAAGCAGCTCCAGTGCTTGAACTAGATGGTAGCTTAGATGATGTAGTCTTTGAGGTCCTCATCCTCTTGATCAAAGGAAGAGACTTAGCAGCAGTGAGACCAGCCTCCTTATCACCAGTCTCTTCAGAAATGATTGGCAGTTGTTGTGCAGAGACTTTCTTCGCAGCAGTGAGACCAACCTTGCTTGGTTTTCTCTTTTTGATCTTAGGAGAATCAGATACAGATGATGATTTAGAGGCTCCTTTGATCTCAGAGCCAGAACTTGTCCGAGTCTTCTTCTTAGAAGATACAGAGCCCATGGAAGATGAGTTTCTCTTCTTTGATGATCTCACAGTCTCAGAAGCTTCTGGTAATACGATGCATATTGAGGCAAGAACATCACTGTAATCATCCAAAGAAGTACCTAACTTATTCACAGCTTGCCTTAAATAAGGTTTAACCTTTGTTGCACAACTTTCAAGAACACTTTCCCCCAACTTTCGAGCAATTGGCAAAACCACCTGAATCATAATTACAGCAACCATGACAGTTATAAGCAATCCATAATGAAATATGTATTAGTTTAATAATCTATTAAAAATAATGACATTAAATTTCCAAATTGCAACCTCATTCTTTTTGTTTAGACTATCCAAGATTGGAGAGAGTAAGTCAAGAGATATATTGTCACTTTCCTCAAGAACATGGACCATTATGGTTTTCATGGAAGAGAAAACATTTTCTGGATGATGCTCCCTGAAAGTTTCAAACAGAACTACTCTTAGTACCATGTTCACACAGTTTGCATCCGAGGTAAAGAATTAAGAAACCACTAACAGACAGCAACTGCAATTACTGCTGCCTCTATTAATAATTTCATCCTAAACTCAAGGTTCAAATAAATTTTTAGTCATTGTAAATATAAATTTTGTTGTTTTAGTCCTTGATATTTTGTTTTAGTCCCTGCAAAATATTTTACATGTTACAATTTACAAGGACCAACTTCAATAGAAATTAATTTTGCACGGACTAAAATAAAACAATAAAGACTAAACGCAAAACATTGTATATTTACAAGGACTAAAACCAAAAAAAATATTTTTACAAGGACTAAAATCAAAATTACTTATATTTACAGGGATCATTTGCATATTTAAGCCTAAATTCAAGCCATAAACAAAATAATTGCATCTCATCTGGCCTATTACTGTGAGAATGGTTAAGGGACAAAGAAAAAATGGAAAAAGATCTTATAATTAGGGAACAATGAGAATACTTGGAATCAATAATAACACCAGCCATTAAAATTCATAACCAAATGGAACATCAACCCTACCATTCAGTCAAAAGCAAATTCCTCAATGCAAGCATCTTAAGATTATATCATGTACGGCATTAAATAAATAAATTGTTATTCGGAGAAAACAACAATGTACAAACATCGCGTAGGGAGCTGACTGCAACAGCTCTTACCTTATTGTCTCAAAGAATTTCTGAAACATCTCCAAAATGAGGGCATCACATTCAAGATCCAGCATTACCACACCTAACCTGACTTTTGCAACTGAATCAAGGATTGAAATCATCTCTGCATACCATCGGCTCGACTTATCATGTAGATTTTCAAATGAAGATACGATTAATCTAAGAACCTCCTGAAAGAAAATGAAACCATGAAACTTAACAACATAATATGTAAAGAACATCACAAAAAAATTCATTTAATTTACAATAGAAAATAATCAAGCACACCTTCATTTGGGGATCATCGTAAGGAGCGTCCGGTGCAGTGATTCTTGTTATCTCACTCAAGCAAGAGGCAAGTGCAACTTCGACATCAACATTTGAATGATTTATAAGTTTATCAGCAATTAATGCTTTCAATGATGGAGAGAGTGCATTTTTTATATATTCAGTAGGCGCCTGTTCAACCCTTGATAGGCAACTTCTAATTTGCTGCAGTTCCAAGAAAAAGATGCAATATCAAAGCACATGTGATTAATATTTTGGTTTACAAGATGGGAAATTAATTAGTATTATGTTATACTACAACAGAGTGACTAACAAGGAAAGTTAAACAATGCTTTCTTGAATTTTGGCATTTTCCATTAAAATACAGTAATAACAACAATTTAGGAAAAATTAAATACATAAAGAAGAAGTAAGAATAATCAAATCCACATACAAGACTAAAGTAACTAAGGTAATAACGATCATATAAAATAGAATTCACAAATAAATTCAAGAGTCGAACCAGGAAGTATTGTAAAAACTAAAAAGCAAAATGACACTATTTGAGATATATATACAATGTTGTCAAAACCCAATCCACCTAGGATCGAGAGGGGTTGCGAGATAATATTAAATGCAGTATTGTAATGAGGATTGCTTAGGAATATATTTTTCACTTTTTCATTTCCATAATAATTGTTCCGATAAAACAAACAAGTCACAAATTGCTTAGAAATTGAGGCTAAAAGTAGTTTATAAACAACACTCGTACTCCTCAACCCAACGAAACATCTTTTACAAAGAACCAAACCGTGAGGTCCAAACAGACATTAATATTTCGGAAATGCAATGTGGTGGACTTGAGGTCAGAACATGATGCGCCACGTATGAGTGGAACCTCAACCTATGCCACACTCGAGGACTGACAAACCCTTTAGCCCCTTAACCTCTTGACTAGGGGCTATTATACTCGTATAATATAATTAAAAAAAAAAGGAATAAAAAAAGTTTTACATTGCATGAGAATCGATTCTAATGATACCCCCTCTGTCCCAAAATGAGTGACTCAGTTTGACCATGTAAAATATTCAAATATCTTGTTTTGACAATATTTTTCTACAATATTCTTAACATGTAAGGTGGGGATTGTCTACTTTATAAACACATATTCAGGTCATCTCGCAACCGATGTGAGACTTTTTAACACACCTCTCACGCACAACACTATTGGGCTTGGGGCATAAATATAAATGATGGATGACCCGATCAAAAACTTGATCTTAGATGGCCCAGCAGATCGTGGAGAGGCTCTAATATCATCTTAAAATTGGGTAAAATATTTTTAAAATATCAATTTTATAATTTATACTAAATCATTCGTTGTGGAACAGATGAAGTAGTAGTCTATAAACAAGACTCGCACTCTTCAACTTCACGAGCCAAAAACCAGTAGGTATGAGTAATTATAAAAAACTCAAATAATCTCAACAGACTCAGAATCAGTGCAATTAGGGCAAAAACAATACCAATAATAACATGCAAAATCGATTCATGAAAACCTAAAAAAAAAAAACCATGCACAAAAGAAGCAAAAAAGCAGAATGTATTAATCAAATGTCTAGAATGTGTTTACACATAGACGACGAAGTAGGTTATCGACGGAAGCTCCTTTTTGAGCTCGATGGAAGAAACGCTGATTACAATAGAGGAGGCTGGTCTCGTCGCTGTAAGAAACCCTCATTACATTACAATAGAGAGAGTGAAGTGTGTGAGTTTGAAGAAAATATTTTGCACGAAAATGAAAATTTTTAGTCTCGGATTTGGTGGGTTTTGTAAATTTTGGTTTTGAAAAATGGATTTCGGTTAATTGCAACTTTAGCCTATCAATTTTTTTAAAATATTTTGCGATTTTGATTCTCTAATTATTTTTAGCAACTTTTGCCTAGCGACGAGACAACAGTGACCAGGATATTATAGTTTACATCTCCATCCATATTTGCAGTTTGAAAAATATTATGGCGTGGGTGACAATCTGTATTCCGTCCTCATATTTTATGGGTACTTAAGTACTCATATCCATTACTCACATTTTTGCTAAAAATAAATAGATAAATTATAAAATATCATATCATTTTATTATAATTAATAAAAAATTTAATGTCGACTTATGAAAATTGTAAACAAAATTATTAATAATATTATGTTAAAGTTCATTTCTCTGTTGACATATTTATATTATATTATAAATAAACATTTTAATTAAAAATGTGTAATAGTATAATAATGTTGTATTTTTTAAAATTGATTTACATATATTTATATATAATTATTATATAATAATATAATTAAAATAAATAATGTTCTGGTGAACAAATAAAGAGGGTGATATTTAGTTGGATCGTGTCCAAAGAATAAAAATGGCTGCTGTCAATTGTGCAGCATTTCTGTATATATTCAGAAAATTGTGTCCCTTTACAATGGAGATCTTACTCCTATTTATAGAAGAACTAGGGTAGTTACATTAGGGAGCCACGATCATGTATACCCCATGATCATGGCGGTTTCTTCCGTCTCTTTGGGTGGCGATAGGCGGTTTCCTCCTCTTTTCGTGGTGACTGTGATGATAGGGGTTGGTTACTTCCACACACGATGGCGGTTCCCTTGCTGCTTCTCCATAAGGGTAGTTACTTCTGGGGCGAGGGCGACATC
Source organism: Trifolium repens (assembly GCA_030408175.1). Taxonomy (NCBI): domain Eukaryota; kingdom Viridiplantae; phylum Streptophyta; class Magnoliopsida; order Fabales; family Fabaceae; genus Trifolium; species Trifolium repens. The sequence continues at coordinate 4,834,108 of CP125836.1, forward strand.
TATAGGACGTGTCGCCGTCTTATTGCTTTGGCGCCAAGTCTGATATTTGAATGTCATGGACTATCCTGTTGGGCCTTTAATGAATTTGGGCCTATGCTCTGATTTTGGGCCTTACCCCAGTCCAAATAAATATATATTATAAGGGTATCAGGCAAAGTGGGTACTAAAGTACCCGCACCCATACCCGTTAAATTTTGTGGGTAATTACTCATACCCATGCATGTATCGTACTTAAAATGCGTTCTTTTGTGGATACTCACAAGGTATGAGTCAAATTGCGATGTCTACTTTTGCCCCTCGCTTGAGTACGAACTAATACGAAGTTTGGTAGGAATATCAATATTTTGAAGATAAAATTTAATATTATGTTATATTAATTTTTTTTGAGGCAATGAAAACATAATTATCATTTAAAGGCAATGAAAATATGATGTTAGTAATTTATTCACTTGTGAAAGATTAAAATGATTTTTTTCCTTATTTTGTGAAGACTACGATGTCTTTTTCGTAGTTTCGGCGGGCTAAAATGAGCTTTAAATATATGTTTTTTTTTAAATCAAAACTATCCTCCACACGAAACTGCGGAGATTAATACCTCGAGATAATTGAGATCCATTTAAAAGATTAATTAATCTCTTCCAACAAATATTTTTCCATACGCATTAGGCGGAAAACTTTACAAATGAAAAAAAAAAGGTATTTTTCGCTTGTCGAAAATAAAAGCAAAATAATAAACCAAAACATTTTTAGCTTGCATCGGTTTTTTTTTTAAATAATCTAGTGACTAAAAATTTTGCCATCAAGAGTGCATCCGAGATTTGAACTTTGACTCCTATATATAAATTGTAATGTCATACCAATTAAACTCAGCTCACGGAGACAACAATTTCTTATTTTTTTTAAACCGTAAAACTTAAAACACTTTTTAAATAACAATTTTATAAACAAGCATTCTAAACTTGTTTTTACTTTTAAAAATTTAAAAACAGTTTCTGAAAACTAAAATCAAAAGTGCCCTTAGTCTTTCCATTTCATCATCATCATCATAGAGTTTTGAGCAATCACACATGAATCCTCTCATTTTTTTATATTGCCTAACATTCACTTTTACATTCAATATGAGATTCTTAACGATACTTGATATATTAACATATATAACCCTTTCCCTTCCCATTGTAACGATTGTTTTAAGCAGTCCCCAGTTTCATAATCATGATCTATGAGATTAAATTTCCAAACTCTAACCTTACTGTCTTTATTTAGACAATCCAAGATTGGAGAGAGTAAGTCAAGAGATATATTTTCACTTTCCTCAAGAAAAAGGATCATTATGGTTTTAATGGAAGAGAAAATCTTTTCTGGATGATGTTCCCTGAATGTTCCAAAAAGCTGCTTAGAACCATGTTCACAGTTTGCTTGCATTTAAGGTAAATAAACCACTAATACACTACAACTACAATTTCTGCTGCTTCTAGTAAACAAAGGGGCATCAATTGTTAATGTGCCCAAAGCTATGTTTGTGCTGAAATCATACAATCAAAGAAGAATTATAAGTTTAGATCCTCTCTGTCATCAATAAAAAAATTGACAATGTGATATTTGAGCATTTCCAAGCTGAATACTGATGCAACATCATTTCATTTGTAACTATGGAAGTCATGCTAATCAAAAATAGGAAAAAGTATCAACAGCTAATCACTTCATTGGTAACAAATTTTGAAAGATAAAAAAACTAATTTGGCATAAAAATTTCAATAGCTACTCAACCGCTTTTGGCGGCCGCTATGACCACTTCTCTCACTGGCACTTTGCAGCCCTATGTTGTGCAGTGGAGGGCCGCTGCCACACTACTGCTGCAGCGGTTCTAGAGTGCACCGATGACAACATAGCAACATAACTTTGAAGAACACTTTCCCCCAACTTACGAGCAATTGGCAAAACTGCCTGAATCATAATGACAGCAACCATGACAGAGTTATAAGCAATCCATAATAAAATATGTTTCAGTTTTTATAATCTATTTAATAACATTAAATTTCAAAACTCAAACCTCATTGTTGTTGTTTAGACTATCCATGATTGGAAAGAGTAAATCGAGAGCCGTATCTTCACTCAGATCACCTTCCTCAAGAACAAGCACCATTATGGTTTTCATGGAAGAGAAATTTTTTTCTGGATGATATTCCCTGAAAGTTTCAAACAGAGCGGCTTAGAACCATGTTCACACAGTTTGCATCTAAGGTAAAGAACCCACTACAACTACAATTACAGTTGCTACAAGTAATAATTTCATATTAAATTCAAACCATAAACAAATAATTTCATTTCATTTGGCCCATTAGTGTGAGTGTGAGAATGGTGTTATATTATGGGACAGAGAATATGGAAAAATATCTCATAATGATATCAGCCATTAAAATTCATAACCAATTGGAACATCAATCCTACCATTCAGTCAAAGGAGACGCCTTTTACAAAGGACAAAACAGTGAGAGCTTACACAAGACCCAAACATGGTGGCCAGGAAGGGGTCGAATCTACATCACGTTTGAGGGCTGACAAACCCTTTAGCCCCTCGATTGAGGGCTACTATTTGGTATACCAACACATTGCTTGAAAATCGATTCTGAGTGTAGTTTATAAACAAAATTCCCACTCTACAACATAACGAGACAAAAGGTTCTCTCTCTTCTTTTTTGTAGAGGGAAAAGATTCTTTAGGTATAAATAATTGTAAAATCTCAACAAACGCATAATCGATGCAATTAGGGCAAAAACAAAGCCAACAACAACATCCAAAATCATTCATGAAAACCTCGCGAAAAACCCCCCATGCATCGAAGATACAAAATGAAAGAAGCAAAATGGTAGAATAAGTAGAGAGTGCTTACAAATAGAAGACGAAGTAGGTCTTCGACGGAAGAAGGAGGATCGAAGAGCTTGTTCACAGCTTCTAAAAGCTCCCTTCGAGCTCCTTGTTGGCGGACGCCATTGTTAAAGAGAGAGCAAATTTGTAAATGAAGAATGAGAAGTCAATTTTATAGTATCGGATTTATGAGTTCGTAAATTTAAGATACATTTTGGATTTGGAATTAGACATTTGAATTTTACGATTTTTATGAGCATGGGATCCACATGGCTTTTATTTTTCGAATTCCAAATCCAAAATGTATCTTAAATTTACGAACTCATAAATCCGATACTATAAAATTGACTTTTCATTCTTCATTCACAAATTTGCTCTCTCTTTGACAATGGTTTCTGCCAGCAAGGAGCTCGAAGAGGAGCTTTTAGAAGTTGGGAACAAGCTCGTCGATCCTCCATCTTCCGTCGAAGACCTACTTCGTCTTCTATTTGTAAGCACTCTCTACTTTTTCTCCCATTTTGCTTCTTTCGTTTTGTTTCTTTGATGTATGGGGTTTTTCTTGAGGTTTACATGAATTATTTTGGATGTTGTTGTTGGCTTTGTTTTTGGCCTAATTGCATTGATTTTGTGTTTGTTGAGAATATTTGAGATTTTACAATTGTTTATACCTAGAGAGCCTTTTGCCTCGTTATGTTGAAGAATGGGAATTTTGTTTATAAACTACACTTAGAATTGATTTTCAAGCAATGTGTTGGTATACAAATAGTAGCTAAAAGAACATTACAACAAAGTTCAATTAATTTACAATAGAAAATAATCAAGCACACCTTCATTTGGGTATCATTGTAAGGAGCATACGGAGGAGGCAAGTGCAACTTTGACATCAACATCTGAATGCTTTATAAGTTTATCAGAAAATAATGCTTTCAATGATGGAGAGAGTGCATTTTCCATAGATTCAGTAGGTGCATGTTCAACCGTTGATAAGCATCTTCCAACTTGCCGCAGTTCCGAGAAAAACAAGCAATATCAAAGCACATGTGATTAATATTTTGGTCTACAAGATTGGAAATTAATTAATACTATGTTATACTACAATAGTGACTAATAGGAAAGTTAAACAAATCTTTTTCGAATTTTTGCATATTCTGTCGAATTTTTGCATACTCTGTTAAAATACAGTATTAACAACAACTTAGGAAAATTTAAAATGCATTAAGAACAAGTAACAGAATATTCAAATCCACATCAAAGACTCAAGTAACTATGGTCATAGTGATTCATAAGAAACAGAATTCAAAAACAAATTCAATGAGTGGAATGCAAACAGTTATGTAAAAATAAAAAAATTTATTGATGTCCTCTAACATCATACTGCTTGAGGCGAATCTCAACAAAGACTAGTACAACGAACAGACAAAAAAAAAACTAGTATATTGAGATTTGAGACTATTTGATATATACAATGTTGTCAAAATCAAATCCTACCTAGGACTGAGAGGGGTTGCAAGATCATTAAAAATGCTGTTTCGTAATGAGGATTACTTAGGAATGTATTTTTCACCTTTTCATTTCCATAATAATTGTTCCTGAAACAAACAAGTCAAAAATTGCTTAGGAATTGAGAAAGAAAAAAAGTGGTTTATAAACAAAATTCATACTCTTCAATCAACCAGGACATACCACGAAGGCTTAAACATGGCCCAAAGTGGACAATACTTCAGAAATGCAATGCGATGGACTTGAGGTCGCAACATGGTTCATGCCACAGTCGAGGGCTGACAGATGCTTTAGCCCCTTAACCCATAGGGATATTTTTCCAGTACACTACAAACACTACCGCTCAAGCTAAAGTTTACTAAGCTTTAATATTGTTACAAAATTAACCCTGAAAAATAAACTAAACCAACTAATAGTATTGCCAACGAACAGAAGCAACCAAAGATGAAGCAACAGCCAAAGCGAAGAACCATCAAAAGAAAGTACCAAAGCAAATCAATCATATTAAATCCAACTCAACTGAACCAAACATATTGCAAGCATACGCTCACAAATTCAGATTGCGAGCTTTCGCTCACCAGACAGATTCAGATTACGAGCATACGCTCACCAGACAGATTGTGAGTACTCTTGACTCACCAAACAGAATGAAACAAAACAGAACCAAAACCAACTGAACCCAAACTGAGTCAAACAAAACAAAACAAACTGAAACAATCAAACATAAGAACCAATCGGAAGAGAGAGAAAATCAATCAAGCAAACGAAAAAGCAACCAATTAGAGATGAATCAAACCAAATCAAACCAAACAACCAACAGAGGAAGCCAAACTAATATAGAGAGAAACTAAATGATACAAAATCAAAAGAAGACAAATAGTAGTGGAACCAAATAGAACAGATCCGGAATAACAAAAGCGACGAACAATTCAAGGAGAATCGAACAATACTCTGATACCATGTTAGAATCAAAGATACAAAACAGAGAATGGAGGCTAGGGTTTGACATGATGAAAGTTACAGTTAAATATATAGTAAAACCTCAGGGCCCAATAACATAAGCCCAATGTTTTATTATCTAACATAAGCCCATTTTTTATAAGCCCATTTTTCATAAATTCTCTAATGAAAATTGTATCTTCCTAAATTATTTTTTCATACAAAACAGAGAATGGAGGCTAGGGTTTGACATGATGAAAGTTACAATTAAATATATAGTAAAACCTCAAGGCCCAATAACATAAGCCCAATGTTTTATTATCTAACATAAGCCCATTTTTTATAAGCCCATTTTTCATAAATTCTCTAATGAAAATTGTATCTTCCTAAATTATTTTTTCATACAAAACAGAGAATGGAGGCTAGGGTTTGACATGATGAAAGTTACAGTTAAATATATAGTAAAACCTCAAGGCCCAATAACATAAGCCCAATGTTTTATTATCTAACATAAGCCCATTTTTTATAAGCCCATTTTTCATAAATTCTCTAATGAAAATTGTATCTTCCTAAATTATTTTTTCATAAACTACTCCATTCGTCCCATATTATAAGAAAAACAAATCACTTTTTATTGTTCCAAATTATAAACAAAAGTAACCCACTTTCATCAATTTCAAGGTTTACTTTTATTTACTTTCATAAAATTTAGTACAAATTTCATTTAATTTACTCTCTCTCTTCCTTTATCCATAATCAATAACCAATAAAAACTCTTCTTACATCTTCCCATAAAACTTATTTCTAAAAAAACACAAAAAATCATACTTCAAATTATCACATTTTACTTTTCTTAATAAATGTGAAATCTTTTTATTTTTGCTTACAATATGGGACCGAGGGAGTACATTGACAAGCTTATTGATAATCCAAACAGTCCCAATATATCTCACACTCTTCAACCTAATAGACTTCAGAACAAAATCAATTAATATATGTTAAATAAATGGTACCAACAGCCCAAAGAAAAAAGTGAAAAAGCTTCTAGGCATGAACAATTGTAAAAACTCAAATATTCTCAACAAACTCAAAATCCATGCAATTAGGAGGAAAAATAAAGGCAACAACAGCAGCATGCAAAATCGATTTATGAAAACCTAAACGGAAGAAGAGGATCCAAGAGCTTGTTACTAGCTTCTAGAAGCTTCTCTTCGAGCTTTTGGCGATGGAGAAGGTGAAGTTTGTGTTTGAAGAAATTTTCTTTGGAATGAAAGTCGAAATTCAATTTATAGTGTCTCGGATTTCGTGGGTTTTGTAAATTCCAGTTAAATTTTGGATTTAGAATCTGTCATTTGGATTTGGGTTAATTATACTTTTAACTCCATTTCTGATTTTGTAGTCCTCATATCATATTGAGTAGACAAAATTTTTAGACCTATATGGGTTAGATTGCATACTTTACTTATAAATTCAACCATAATTAATTTTGGATTCTCAATTACTATGATTATTTTCTTTATTAAATACTATTTAAATGTTTATTTTAAAATACTATTTGAGAATTTTGGTTTAAAATTTTAGAATGAAATTGAGATGATTTTTACATATATATGTTTAAGTATGATATAGGGTAGAGCGAGATGGAGAATATTCATTCGCTTATTGTTCTACACTATTAGGAAAAAATTTCTCTCATTTTTATGCCCGAGACTATATAGGAACCGATAAATATAAAATAATTATAAACTCTATTATATTTCGAATAAATATATGACAATATATTTTAACATTTGTTTTCATTCTCAAATGAAAATACGATATATGTTTAGGGATGTTACATGGCATAGTGGGGTGAAAAATATTTCTCGTTCAACAACACTAAGAGATTCTCTCTATGTTCTTTTTTCATTTTAATGTTGTCTATGTCCTTTTTTTATTTTATATTATTTAAAAAATTGTCTATATTTTTTTCAATAGGTTATGAAGTTGATTTTATCTAAAATAGTTGAGTGCATTTGCCTGGGTCTATTAACTTTTATTTATAAAATATTGTTAAAATATAAGTGACGTCATTATGCTATTTCTTGTAAAACTTATTAAATTAAGTATTTTTTTAATAAAGCAATTGTCCCGTGTATAATTTTAGTAGTTAATAATAACAAATTTATCATTCAATTGCTTAAAAAATTGAATTTATTATTCAATTTTTATTAAAACAATTGCCCCGTGTATGATTAATTTATTTTTTATTAAAGCAATTGTCCCGTGTATGATTTTTGTGTAATAAATTATAATTAATAATAACAAATATTTATTATCCAATTCTTTTTTTTATTAAAGCAACTGACCCGTGTATGATTAAATTTTTTTATTAAAGCAATTGTCCCGTATATGATTTCTGTTTAATAAATTATAATTAATAATAACAAATATTTATTATTAAATTCTTTTTTTATTAAAGCAAATGTCCCGTGTATGATTAAATTTTTTAATATATTGGGCCCGTTTCAATTTGAGTTATTTTTAAGCTTATGAAAATAGTTTATGGTCATAATTTATAAATAGATTTTTATGTTAATTCATAATTATTTTTTTACGCATGTTAATTCATAAGTTTACACTAACAAAAATTATATCTTTATAAACTGTTTTCATAAACTACCTTAAAAAACTTAGAATAATACATAAAAGATTATTTATTTGTATAAGTTATTTTGCATAAGCTCATAAATAAGTATATTCTTTTATCAGGTTCTTCTATTTTAATTTTTTATATATAAGTTTTTATATATTAGATTGAGTTATCATTTTTTCATTAAAAAAAAAGTTACTATTTTTGGCGCGTATCTTTTATCGTTAAATTTCTTCCTATTTTTATGCGTAAATTTCTTTTAATTAATTTATTTTTTTGCTCCTATTTTTGAAGTTAAAATAGATTGAATTAATATTATTTTATAGAGGTGGTTTCCGTTTCTATTTTGATGGGAAGATTTCTTTGATCCTTATCTTTTTTTCTTCTATTTTTGTTTTGTTTAGAAATGTGGTTTTTGATGCTATTTTTATGGGAATATTTCTTTTATGTTTATCTTTCTTTTCTATATTTATTTTGTATTTTTTTATTACTAGTTTAGAGTTAAAATTACATTTAAGGGCGCAAAACTTGAAACACCGTTAAAAGTGACAATGACAAATTTGGATTTTTATTAGTAGTTTCTTTTAATATATTGTAAAAAATACGATATATGTTTAAGGATGTTACATGAGCATAGTGGGATGTGAAGTATTCCCCCGTTCCTGATTCAACAATACTGAGATTCTCTCTCTCATGCGACCGTGAAGTCACCGAATGAATTGTCAAGTAGATAGACCAGATCCGGACGTGGCTGTTGCTCTGCGGCGATACGGACCCGACCCGCTCCTACCCCCCCCCCCCCCCCCCGGGGCACCATAGCATGTCGGGAAGATGATTCGAATGGAGCCTTAAATCCCGGTGAGTAGAAGAAAGAAGGATTCCATCACCACCCTGCACTGCACCCAAAACCAGTACATCAAACTATCCACGACTAACAACAACCCAGTTCGAGAAGGACAATGCCAGAGATACTCTCAGATGCTCTTAAATCGGGGGTTGAGGTGGCATATCATAAGGAGTAGCTAGTTTCGATAAAACCGCCGAACCCAATCCTCTCATCTGAACTTTGACACAGCAAAGGTAGAAATGAATGGGTAAACAGAATATATGTCTCGGATTAGGAAAACAGGAAACCTAAACCTTCTGTCTGGTCATAACCCGTTAACTTTTGGATCGGTAAGAGCACGTACTACCATGCAAGTTAGTTATGGTTTCAATGCAAGTTAACGGAACCGAATTGTTTCAATTCAGTTTCAAAATTGTTAGTTATGGTTCAGTTTATTTTGGTTTGGTATGATTTTATGCCCACCCATAACCTTTCAAATAATTTTATGTACACCATGCAAGTTGTGCTGAAAGAATACCATCAAAGAACAATTATAAGTTTAGGTCATTTCTGTCATCAATAAATAAGTTGACTAGGTGATGTCTGAGCACTGCCAAGCTGAATGATGATGCAACATCATTTCATTTGTAACTACGGAAGTCATGCTAATTTTTGTTTGGGTACAAACATGTACGAAGTTACCTTGTAAATTTTTTTAAAAATAAAAACTACAGTAATAATTTGGCACAAAAATTTCAACAGCTTCTCAACCGTTTTTCACGGCTGCTATGATCACTTCTCTCACTGGTGCTTTGCGGCCCTATGTTGTGGCAGTGAGGGTCTCGCGCTATGCTGCTGCAGCGGCTCTAGAGTGCTCTAATGACAACATAGCAACTTGCCTTAAATAAGGTTTAAACATTAACGGACAACTTAGAATAACACTTTCCCCCAACTCTCGAGCAATTGGCAAAACTCCCTGAATCATATGATAGCAACCATGACAGCTATAAGAAATCCATAATAAAATATGTTTCGGTTTTATAATCTATTAAAAATAATAACATTAAATTTCTAAACTCCAACCTCATTGTTGTTTACACTATCCAAGATTGGAGAGAGTAAGTCGAGATCTGTATCTTCACTTTCTTCAAGAACAAAGCCCATTATGGTTTTCATGGAATAGAAAACAATTTCTGGATGATATTCCCTGAAATTTTCAAACAGAGCTGCTTAGAACCATGTTCACACAGTTTACATCCAAGGTAAAGAACCCACTAACCCACTACAACTACAACTACTGCTGCTTCAAGTAATAATTTCATATTAAATTCAAACCATAAACAAAATAATTTCATCTCATCTCATCTCGCCTATTAGTGTGAGAATGGTCTTATATTATGGGACAGAAAAAATGGAAAAAGATCTAATAATTAGGTAACAGCGAGAGTACTTGGAATCAACAATGATATCAACCATTAAAATTCATAACCAATTGGAACATCAATCCTACTATTCAGTTAAAAGCAAATTCCTCAATGCAAGCATCTTAGATTATATCATGCATGAGGTTAAAAAAATAAAAAATTGTCGTTTGAGAAAATGCCAAAGTCCAACATCCCCTAGAGATATAAGCCTAAACATAGCTTACAAAGTTTGGGTAAACTTCACCTTACAGTTCAGTTTTGTGGGGTCGTTCAGCCTAAAATCTAAGAAATGCAATGAAAAAAATAAATAAGTTATAATGATGGACCTGTATGGAACAACTCTTACCTTATTGTCTTAAAGAAATGCTGAAACATCTCCAAAATGAGGGTATCTGATTCAAGATCCAGCATTACCAAACATAACCTGATGCTTGCAAATATTTCAAGGATCAAAATCCTCTCTTCGTACCATCGGCTTGCCTTATCATGTAGATTTTCAAAAGAATATACAATTAATCTAAGGACCTCCTGAAAGAAAATGACACCATGAAGCTCAACAACAGAATTTGCAAAGAACAGTACAATAGAATTCAATTAATTTACAATAGAAAATAATCAAACACACCTTCATTTGGGGATCGTCATAAGGAGCATCAGGTGCAGTGATTCTTGTTAAATGAATTAGGCAGGAAGCAACTGCAATTTTGACATCAGCATCTGAATGCTTCAAAAGTTTATCAGCAACTAATGCTTTCAGAGATGGAGAGAGTGCATTTTGCATAGATTCAGTAGGTGACTGATCAACCCTTGATAGGCAGCTTCTAACTTGCTGCAGTTCCAACAAAAAAACACAATATCAAGCACATGCAATTAATATTTTGGTCAGCAAATTAATTAATACAGTACTGGTTATCCTACAACAGAGTAACTATTTAACAAGGAAATTTAAACAATGCTTTTAGACTTAAGAAAAATGTTAATGTGTGTCCTATGGGCACATGTTAAGGGATCAAATGTGGAAAATACACAACACCCGAAGTGGAAAATATTGCAGACAATACTCTGCACATGCAATGCGGTGGGCTGGTGGACTTGATGCCTGAACATGGTGGCCAGGTAGGGATCAAATCTATATCACGCTCGAGGGCTGACAGACCCTTTAGCCCCTTAACCCCCTCGACTGGGGGCTACTATTCGGTATACCAACACATTGCTTGAAAATCGATTCTAAGTGTAGTTTATGAACAAAATTCCTACTCTTCAACATAACAAGGCAAAAGGCTCTCTAGGTATAAACAATTGTAAAATCTCAAATATTCTCAACAAACGCAGAATCGATGCAATTAGGGCAAAAACAAAGCCAAGAACAACATCCAAAATAATTCATGTAAACCTCACGAAAAACCCCATGCATCAAAGAAACAAAACGAAAGAAGCAAAACGGGAGAAAAAGTAGAGAGTGCTTACAAATAGAAGACGAATTAGGTCTTCGACAGAAGATGGAGGATCGACGAGCTTGTTCCCAACTTCTAAAAGCTCCTCTTCGAGCTCCTTGTTAGCGGAAGCCATTGTCAGAGCGAGAAAGAAAATTTGTGAATGAAGAATGAAATGTCAATTTATAGTATCGGATTTTGAGTTCGTAAATTTAAGTTAAATTTTGGATTTGGAATCCAACATTTAGATTTTACAATTTTAATGAGCATGGGATCCACGTGACTTTTGTTTTGCATTTTCAATAAAAAATAAAGTTGGATTCTTTTTCATTTTTTGTTTATGGATTCATTAAAATCGCATCGCGACGCGTACCACTTGGTTGGATGAATATGATATTCGATGGCCAGCAGGGGTTAAGAAAATGACATCAGTCATTGCGGATTGTTGCTGGGGATAATGAAATGAGGGGCCACAGGCTGACTTTCTTTTTGGTTTAAAATGTCAAATCAGCAATTTTCAACCAAAATATTAATAAATGAAAAGCAAATGCAAAATGGACTAAAATTGGGATTAAAATCAAGCAATTGAAACTTGGGAGGGTAAAAATCGAGTATTTGTAAATACCTATTCGAGAAAAAGCCAAAGTCCCAAATCGCCTAGACATATAAGCCTAAACAAACCTTACAAAGTTTTGATAATCTCCTTGCTTACAAGTCGGTTTTGTGGGGTCAAGCTCAGCTTAAAATCTAAGAAATGTAATGAGAAAAAAGCTATAATGCTGGACCTGTATGAAACAGCTATTACCTTATTGCCTTAAAGATATGCTGAAGCATCTCCAAAATGAGGGCATCGCATTCAAGATCCAGCATTACCGCACATAACCTGACTTTTGCAACTATTTCAAGGATTGAAATCCTCTCAGCGTACCATCGGCTTGACTTATCATGTAGATTTCCAAATAAAGATACAATTAATCGAAGAACCTCCTGAAAGAAAATGACACCATGAAACTCAACAGAATAATTTGTAAAGAACATTACAATAAAATAGAGTTCAATTGATTTACAATAGTAAATAATCAAGCACACCTTCATTTGGTAATCATTGTAAGGAGCATCCGGTGCAGTAATTTTTGCTATCTCATTGAAGCAAGACGCAAGTGCAACTTTGACATCATCATCTGAATGTTTTATATGTTTATCAGCAAAAATATGCTTTCAATGATGGAGAGAGTGCATTTTCCATAGATTCAGTAGGTGCCTGTTCAACCGTTGATAAGCATCTACCAACTTGCTGCAGTTCCAAGAAAAAGATGCAATATCAAAACACATGTGATTAATATTTTGGTCTACAAGATGTGAAATTAATTAATACTATGTTATACTTCAACAGAGTGACTAACAAGGAAAGTTAAACAATTCTTTTTAGAATTTTTGCATATTCTATTAAAATACAGTATTAACAACAACTTAGGAAAATTTAAAATGCATAATAAAGAACAAGTAACAGAATATTCAAATCCACATCAAAGACTCAAGTAACTGTGGTAATAGTGATTCATAAGAAACATAATTCAAAAACAAATTCAGTGAATGGAATGCAGACAGTTATGTGAGAATAAAAAATTGGCCTAATTGTACTTATAGTCCCCCTATTTTATCATACTCAAATAATCCCCTTATTTTAAAATAAATTTTTTTGGTCCCTCTATTTTTATATTTGTTGCGATTTTGGTCTCAACCCACATTTTTACTCTAAACATGGTGATTTTTGGCGTCCTAAAAAGTGATTTATTGTTTCTAACGTTGAATCTAAAGATGAAATATCACATTTGAGATTAAAATTCACCTCTTATGGCATCAAAAGTCGCTACATTTAGGGCAAAAAATATGAATTAGGACCAAAATTGCAACAAATATAAAAATAGAGGACCAAAACGTTCAATTTTAAAATAGAGGGACTATTTTTGTGAGTTTAATAAAATAGGGGGACAAAAAGTGCAATTAAGCCTAAAAAATTTATTGATTTCCTCCAACATTATACTGCTTGAGGAGAATTTCAACAAAGACTAGTACAATGAACAGACAAAAAAGAAAACTAGTATATAATGAGACTATTTGATATATACAATGTTGTCAAGATCAAATCCTACCTAGGACCGAGAGGGGTTGCAAGATTATTTAAAATGCTGTATCGTAATGAGGATTACTTAGGAATGTATTTTTCACCTTTTCATTTCCATAATAACTGCTTAGTAATTGAGGAAAAAAGTGCTGTGGTTTATAAACAACATTCATACTCTTCAATCCAACAGGACATACCGCGAAGGCTTAAACATGGCCCAAAGTGGACAACAATACTTTGGAAATGCAACGCGACAAACTTGAGGTCGCAATATGGTTCATGCCACAGTTGAGGGCTGACAGATCCTTTATCCCCTTAACCCATAGGGATATTACTCCGGTACGCTTAAAAAGTTCCACAAAGTTTAAGAATTAAGACCAATGATAGTTTACAAGCAACACCTATACTTCTCAACCCAACAAAACCATGAGGGCTCACACAAAGTCCAAAGCAGACAATGAGCCCGTTTGGATCAACTTATTTTCGAGCTTACGAAAAATAACTTATGCAAATAAATAAACTTTTATATTAATTCATAAATTCTCACTAATGAAAATTGTATCTTCATAAGCTGTTTTTTCATAAACTACCTAGACAAACTTATTAATAATACGTAAAAACTTGGAATTTATTTGCGTAAGCTAAAAAATAAGGCAATCCAAACAGACCCAATATCTCAGAAATACAGTCAATTTATAAATAACACTCACACTCTTCAACCTAACGAGACTTGAGAACAACATCAATTAATATATGTTAAATAAATAGTATGAACCGCCAAAGAAATTGTAAAAATTCAAATATTCTCAACAAACACTAAATCCATGCAATTAAGGGGGAAAATAAAATAAAGGCAACAACATGCAAAATCGATTCATGAAAACCTGAACGGAAGAAGGAGGATCAAAGGGCTTGATCTTAGCTTCTAGAAGTTCCTCTTCGAAGCTTTTTGCGATGGAAGAAGCCATTGTTAAAGCCAAGAGGATCAAAGAGAGAGCGAAGAAAATTTTCGGAACGAAAATGGAAATTCCATTTATAGTGTCTCAGGTTTCGTGGGTTTTGTAAATTTCAGTTAAATTTTGGATTTGGGTTAATTATACTTTTAACCCCAAACTTTGGCAATTGCAATTTGGTCCCTAATCTTTTTGCCCTCCACTATTAACCCTTTTTCTATTTTTGCAGTTTCCCCCTAACTTTTAAGTTTTTATTTATTTATTTTGTAGCCTCATGTTGAGTATACTACTTGAATTAGAGGAATATACTTGCATGGACATCAATTAAATAATATAAATTTTTAAAATAATTAAATACTCTATCGATCTTTTTTAGAAGTAACAATTTGGAAAAATCACAAAGATCAAGGATGTACTCCCTTATAAAGTAAAAAATATGAAAGATATAAGAAAAATAAAAAACGTAAGACAAAGTTATTATCATAAATTTATTACCAACATTTTCGTTGATATTATTACAGAGGTTAAAAATATATGATTTAAACAAAGCCTCTACAATTTGTGTTTTGATCAAAATATTGTTATTTTTTAAAATTGACGTCATTATAGTCGCATAATAATAAAGAATGATCAATGTTTCTCTTTTTACAATTATATAACATGTATATGTAGTTTTTTTTTTTTTTAAAATTGTTAACGCGTCTTGGTTGTATCTTAAATTTTAAAAAGAATATGTATCTATGTATTTGTATTATATCGTAATATATTGAAAATTCCCATATAATTTGTTCATACTTTCGTCCTAAACCTGATGAAGATCTCCATTTAAAAAAATAAATAAATTCTAAATCATAAAATTTCACCTTGTTTTTTATTCCACCAATTGAAAGATTAAAATCACATAGTTTGTCCATACTTTTGTCCGCAAATGTGATGAAAACTGATATGATTATTTAAACTTATTATGCATTTTATTTGTAATATAACTTATTAATTATATTTTTATATGTTTTAGGAAGTTAGTATTGAAATGTAGTTATAGGAAGTTATATGTGTATTCTATTTAAATGTTGTACAATGTGAATGAGGGAATAAGATAAATGATTAAGTAAGAAAATTCTAATCTTTCCTCTTTTATGTGGAGACACGTTCCTTGTCGAATTCGAATTGAAACAATTAATTCAATCATATACCATATTCTATCAAAAACATTATGTTATTAGCTAATTCACTCGTGAGGGACTAAAGTGACTTTTTCTTTTTCGAAGATAACCAAACATCATCATCCCTATTCATATTCATCATGATTTCTCACTTGAAGATGTTTCTTGTCATTTTATATGTCCTCATTCCGATATACCTTTCAAATAATTTATGCAGACCATTCAAGTTGTGCTGAAAGAATACCATCAAAGAAGAATTATAAGTTTAGATCCTTTCTGTCATCAATAAATAAGTTGAACATGTGATATTTGAGCACTTCCAAGCTGAATGCTGATGCAACATCATTTCAATTGTAACTACGGAAGTCGTGGTAATAAAAAATCGGTAAATTTTCAATAGCTAATAATTTCATTTGTAATTGTAACTATGTAACTACGGAAGTCATGCTAATATAAACATACATGTATGAAGTTACTTTGTAAATATTTTTAAAGATAAAAACTAATTTGGCATAAAAATTTCAACAGCTGATCAACCACTTTTTGCAGCCGCCATGATCACTTCTCTCACTGGCACTTTGGGCCCTATGTTGTGGCAGTGGAGGGTCTTGCTGCCACACTACGCTGCTGCAGCGGCTCTATAGTGCGCTAATGAAAACATAGCAACTTGCCTTAAGTAAGATTTAAGCTTTGTTGGACAACTTTGAAGAACACTTTCCCCCAACTTTCGAGCGATTGGCGAAACTACCTGAATCATAATGACAGCAACCATGACAAATATAAGCAATCCATAATGAAATATGTTTTCAGTTTCATAATCTCTAAATATAATAACATTAAATTTCCAAACTGTAACCTCATTGTCTTTGTTTAGACTATCCAAGATTGGAGAGAGTAAGTCAAGAGATATATCTTCACTTTCTTCAAGAACAAGGACCATTACGGTTTTCATGGAAGAGAAAACATTTTCTGGATGATATTCCCTGATAATTTCAAACAGAGCTGCTTAGAAACCATGTTCACACAGTTTGCATCCAAAGTAAAGAAACCTCTCGCACACTAAAAGTACAATTTCTGCGGCTTCAAGTAATAATTTCATATTAAATTCAAACCATAAACAAAATCATTTCATCTTTTCTAGCCTATTAGTGTGAGAATGGTAGTATATTAAGAGATAAAGAAAAAATAGAAAAAGATCTTATAATTAGTGAACAAAGAGAATACTTGGAATCAATAATGATATCAGCCATTAAAATTCATAGCCGAATGGAACATCAACCCTACCATTCAGTCAAAAACTCAAAAGCAAATTCCTCAATGCAAGCATCTTATGATTATATCATGACGACGTTAATAAATAAAAAATTGTTATTCGAGAAAATGCAAAACTTCAACATTGCCTAGAGATATAAGTCTAAACCTAGATTACAAAGTTTGGAAAATCCAAGAAATGCAGTGAAAAAAAATACATTCTATAATGCTGGAACTGTATGCAACAACTCGTACCTTATTGACTTAAAAAAATGCTGAAACATCTCCGCAATGAGGGCATCACATTCAAGATCCAATAGTACCGCACATAACCTGACTTTTGCAAATATTTCAAGTATCAAGATCCTCTCTGCATACCATCGGCTTGACTTATCATGTAGATTTTCAAACGAAGATACAATTAATCTAAGGACCTCCTGAAAGAAAATGACACCATGAAACTCGACAGCATAATTTGTAAAGAGCATAACAATAGAATTCAATTAATTTACAATAGAGAATAATCAAGCACACCTTCATTTGGCGATCATTGTAAGGAGCCTCAGGTGCAGTGATTCTTGTTAAATCAATTAAGCAGGAAGCAACTGCAACTTTGACATCAACATCTGAATGCTTCATAAGTTTATCAGCAATTAATGCGTTCAAAGAAGGAGAGAGTGCATTTTGCATAGATTTAGTAGGTGACTGATTAACCCTTGACAGGCACCTTCCAACTTGCTGTAGTTCCAAGAAAAAAACGCAATACCAAGCGCATGTAATTAATAGTTTGGTCAGCAAATAAATTAATACTATGTTATACTACAACAGAGTAACTATTTAACAAGGAAATGTAGACACAGCTGTTAGACTAATTACATTTTTTGGTATGTAGTTAATCTTAGATAGCGGTGCCTAGTGCCGATCCCCAAAATGCTATGGCGATATAGCAGATAACAGGATGACCGCTATTGTGAAGACTAAAACTTCATGTACAAAGTAAAAACAAATCCCAACAACATACATAAAGAAGGAACACTCAAAGACGAGGGAACAAAGCATCGTTGGTGAACTCGAAGAGAAGAAGTAAGAAACGGAAAAGCGGCCACAATTGCCTCTTAAACACGTGGGTTTATAGATATTAAAAGGGGTACCGAAATAGCAAAATATCCTCGACAAATTTAAAAAAATTCAAAAATTAGGATTTTCTAAAAATTTCCCCCCAAAAACACGATAGCGAGCATGAAAACACTATTGCACCTCTACTCAACCGCTTTTTACAAGGGATATAACTGTGAGGATCTTACACAAGAACCAAAGCAGACAATACTTCAGAAATACAATGTTGTGGACTTAGGTCGCAACATGGAGCGCCAGATAGGGGTCAAACCTATGCTATGTCAAGATCCTTTAGCCCCTTAACATCTTGACTAAGGTTACTAATTACTATTCTAGTATACCAAAAAAGTCACACATTGCTTGAAAATCGATTATATATGTATAGTTTATAAACTCATAAATCATAATCAATGCAAAAGGTGTAAGAAAGGCTCTAGGTATAAAAAAATTTAAGAACTCATAAATCAAAATCAATGCAATTAGGGTAAAAACAAAGCTAACAACATGATGCAAAATAATTGATGAAAACCCTTACCTCAAGAAAAACTGCATGCAGCATAGAAACAAAATGAAAGAAGCAAAAAGGGAGAAAAGAGCAGAGTGTGCTTACAGATAGAAAACGAGGTAGGTGATCGACGGAAGAAGGAGGATCGAAGAGCTTGTTACCAGCTTCTACAAGCTCCGCTTCGAGCTCGAGCTCCTTGTTGGCGGAAGCCATTGTAAAAAGGAGAATGAAAATTGAAATTATATATAGGTGCATTTTGTTTTAACTTTTAAAAAGTGATTTTTATTTTCTACTTATAAAAATGATTTTTATGATAATTTAGATTTTTATAGGAATGATAATTTAGTTCAAAATAATAAAAGTTATACTGTATTATTTTTTTGTCAAGTAGCCTGGCTGCAGAAAAAGTGGGATGATCGGAGTTCGAATACCGGCTCCCTGCATATATAATGTAATGTCTCTGTCAACTGAACTAAGCTAATAAGACTAATAAAAGTTATTTTAAATTCATCTTTTTAGAGATTTTAACTTAATAAAAATTGATTTTTTTTTCAAAAAATATCTCTCAAAAATAATTTTTGTGAAAAGCTACTTAAAATATTTTTTTTTTAGAGATTTTTATGAAATTTTATGATCCAAAAAAAATTGTAATAAAATAACTAAATACTTAAAATGATACTTTAAGAAAAGTTATTTAAAACAATTTTTCATTTGAAGCTTTTATAAAAAAATTTGTTAAAAAACTTTTAACGCAAAATTAATACATTATAAAAATCATTTTTTTAAAAAATGCTAAAACAAACGCTCCTATAGTATCAGATTCTACGAGTTCGTAAATTTGAGTTGAATCTTGAATTTGGAATCCGCCATTTGGATTTTACACTACTAAGGAGTAACAAAAAAAAAGTCAAAATCAATTTTTATTAGAAGCAAATAAGTTGTATTTATCAATTTTTGCAGGTAAAATAAATAAATAAATATTTTTTTAAAATTTTTATATTAATGGTATATTGAGAATATGCACGAGTTTTCAAAAGATTATCATATATATCGACTTTATATATTAGTTATAAATGAACAAAAATTCATATATGCAGACATAAGCACATAAAATACACAATAATCACAAATCAAATATTCAATGGATTTTCAAATATAAAATAAAAAATATATTTTATAAAATTGTTACATTATTTTTTAAAATGGCCAAAATTAATAATTAATTGTTAATCATGTTAGCATTTTTCAAAACTCGCGAGTTTTTGAAAGAAAATTTATTACATCGGACCATATTAATGCACAGATCTTTTGTTGGTTCTAATGGAAGATAAAGTTGGATTCTTTTTTCAATTTTTGTTTATGGATTCTTGAAAATCACATACTTATTTTACTTTCTTTTTTTCTTTTACGTCTTTCCTCAACCAAACAAATTATAAGGAAAAAGAGATTAAGTTGTCCCTGTACACATAAATTTGAAGGTAATTGGAAATCTATTAATATTTGTGTAGATGTGTTCCATCAATTAATTAAGTTTTCTTTGGTTTATAAGATTTTCTTTTGGTAACAATATTGATAATTGAAATCTCATTTTTTAACAATAGTTTGCTTATTGAACGATATATAGAAATCGTCGCCAGTGCATTGCACGGGTCCACATTTCTCCCAAGTTTTCACAATTGCTTGAAGCAACATTAACTTGATCATTTGATTACTCCACATCCACCGTTGGTAATTCACTGCTGCCATAAATTTGTGTTTTGAATATGTTTGGTGTCTCGTTCATTTTCCTCTTTATAGTAGGTTTCATGTACAATTTACACAACACCAATCCATCTCCCTGAAATTTGCAAATCATGAAAAATGAGCACCAGTGAAGAAACAGTTTAATTATTGACAAAAAAGACAGACAAACAATATTACCATAGGAAGAGTACTTGTAGTATTATCTTGTAGGCGATATTCATGAATTATCCAATCAATGATCTGTCCACAATGTTCGTTTGTGGTGGAAAACAAGTGCTCTTTTCATTCCTATGACTTTAGTAGGGTCAGACTCAGAATAGATTGATTTTTCAACATTTCCAATACTGCCTTTTTTGTAGCTACATGGTGGATTCCATGGTTCAATACTATTGATGTTTGTCTACAACTTTCAAAAGTTCCGGCGAACCGCGAATTGGTTCGCGCGTACTGATTTGTGGTACTTTTACATATTGATTCGTCATAATTTGTGAACCAATTCACAGAAACACATGCACCAAATAATAATAAAATGACTCCTTAAATAAATAAGAAGAAAAAAATACAAATTATAATTAAAAGAAGAGAAAAAAAATACAAAACATAAAAATAGGAAAGAAAAAAAAAATAGGTATCGTTTGGTTTGACTTTTTTAGATCTTAAAAGATATCTGAAGGCTAAAAGTGAAAATTAGAGTTTTTAGAAAAAAGTGAAAGTTGTTTGGTAATTATTGTTTTTTTTAGCTTCAAAAGTATTTTATCTATGTACTATATTATACTTATAAAAATTAAGCAACTTTTTTTCTATCAAGAGCTTCTTGAAAATATGTTTAGTCTAGCTTCTCCTTTCATTGAGTAAAAAAGTCTAAATTAAGTTGAGCCAAACGGTACTTTAGTTAAATGAAATCTACGCATAAATATAGGAATAGAAACCATAATAAAAGATAGGCAAAAAAAATACTAACTCAATCTAACATATAACAATTTACCAAAAATAAAAAAGGAAGTTATAACAGCTTAAAAATATAGAAGAACCTAATAAAAAAAGATGTGTGGGGAAAAAAGGAAAAAAAATTAGACCAACTTATATAAAAAAAGATGACAAAACTTATGTGCATTTCTTTAGGTGTTTTTCGTATGGTTCTTAACATAAAATTCATATTTTATTGATATAACAAACTTTGAAAAAAATATGAATTTGAGGAATTATTTTCTAACCACACCCCTTCAATATTTATGACAAATAAAAGTTTAGGTGAGTTTGATTCTTGAGACTAAAGTCAAACGATATCTCAAGGTTCAACAAGTATTAATTAACTATATTTACATATTATTTACTAGTTGTGGGAGTTGAACCCATATTCTTCAATGTATGAATCAACTTCTTACCAACCGAGAAAAATCTTTATTTGGCACACTTCTTTAATATTTGTGATAACATGTTTAACAAAATTATAAGTTAGTTTAATTCCTTGTCGTTTGGAGTGGACAAAGGACATAACATCAAAGTGAGAATCCAAGGTCCTACACTCTCTCTAATATTAGACATGAATTGTCAATTGTGACAGCCATGAAACTTTCTCTCTATACACAAACAAAAGTTAATACTTTTTCTCCATCATAATTAATAAGTAACATAACATAGAATACAATCTGTAACAAAACTTATTTATATGCAAGTATACACTCTTCAAAGATTGTCAAATATTCATTTTATTTGGACAAAGCTGAAGCATAGGAAAGTGGAAACAACTTAAATGTGATTATGAAAATTATTACTTTGACTAACTATTTATTAAGAATCTCATCCCATCGAATAAGAAGGTGTCGGTAAGTTGATTACTGTCGTCTTAATCTTCGTCATCATGTTAATACTGTTGGTGATTCCTTGAGAACCAATTCCACTATCCTTCAAACCCTGCAACAAATCATATTTTCGTAGTTTAGATAGCTAAGAAAAATGGTTACAACCATATTAGGCCACAATTTCAGACAGCAAATAGCTGCAACGCAACTATGACCGTAACTAGAATTTAATAACTCGATTATATAATTAAGATTGCAGGTATATAATATTATGGCAACTTAGCAAGATGGAGGGAAAATATTGCACCTGAAAAGGGAAATGATCAGGTCCGCGAGCTGGTGCTGAATTAATTTGAACCGTTCCTGTCTCCATTGCATCACTTATCAACATTGCCTTGTTTATGTCTTTCGTAAACACGCATCCCTGTGATACAAATATAATCGAAGTAAGGTTAAATATATTTTTAGTCTTTGTAAATTTCATGATTTTTCAAGTTTTGGAATTGAAGATTGTGATGTACGCTCGTAAATTTATTTGAATATATACATTTTAATCATGTGAAGCCATACCTGAAGGCCGAAATTGCTAGCATTACAATGTTGAATTCCTTCTTCAACAGAATTTATTCTAATAACAGGCAAAACTGGTCCAAACGGCTCTTCCCATGCTATCCTCATATCGGGACGAACATTATCCAACAACAATGGCCATATGAGATTTCCTTCCCTTTTGTATTCTTGGCAGAATGTTGCTCCTTTCTTTTTAGCATCCATTACTAACCCTTCAATATAGTTAGCAGAAGATTCCGTGACAACCGGTGTGATATCGTTGTCATCCTCAGGAGGTCCAACAGTTAATTTCGCCACTTTATCATTGATTTTCTTTACAAGTATGTCCGCAACCGATTCCATGACCAAAGCAACCTTAACTGCCGTGCATCGTTGACCACTGACACATAATTTTTTTTTTCAATGAGAAAATTGCAAATGTATAATAAAATACGGAAGTTTTGTGCGGAATTATAAGTCTGCATGTCTGAACGACACTCGAGGAATTCAATAATAATGATGGTATGATATGTGCACTATTGTTACCTGTAAGAGAACCCTCCTTTCACAATGTTAGCAGCTACCAAATCCAAGTCAGCATCTTCAAGAACAATGCAAGCATCTTTTCCACCTAGCTCCATTTGAAGAGGAATCATTGCAGACTTCTTTGATATTGCTATTCCAGTGTCCCCGCCCGTGAAACTGAGGTATAATGTGAGTTAGATCCGAAAATATTTAGTTGCAGTGATATATACAAACTAGAGATTCTTATCGATTAAGTTCAGTTTTGTATCAAATCGAGATAGGACTCACATGTATCATAAGATATGTGAACAATGATGATATCAAAGATAACTGAAGAAATGAGTATTACCTTATGCAGTTCACCCCTGGATGCATTGTAAGAAAGTCCCCAATCTCAGAACCCTTTCCTGTCACACAACTAATAAGACCTTTGGGGAAGCCAGCCAAATGAAAGCAATGAACCATATGTAATGCGGCAACAGCACCCTATTCAATATACATTTCGTACTTGAGATTTTATTTAAATAATCGTAAAAATATTGTTATATCGTACACTTTGTAATAATATGTATATGGTCTATGAATGGTTGTATATAATACCTGGGTTGGAGGTTTAAGCACAATGGAGTTTCCGGAAATAAGAGCTGGAGCAATCTTTGAAACAGCGAGATTAACAGGATAGTTAAAAGGTGGAATGGCTAAAACAACTCCGAGTGGAATCTGCACATAGAAAACTTTCTTGTGAGGAAAATTAAAACTAACTTAGTTACAAGACTATATAAAAAGTATGAATCATTCACCTTTGAAGTGAGACAGTATTTTGTTCTATCATTGCCTGGAAAACTATCAGAGACCAAAAATTTTCCTTCGCCAAGAACTCGGACCCCTTCTTCAGCACAATATGACACTAAATCCCCTGATCGAACAACCTACATATATAAAAATCATAGCATGTAAACCGAATTGACCAACCACAAAAGATACATTTGAGACTTGAGAGCTAAACTAACTAACAAAACACCTTCGAGGACCAAACTGATTAACAAAAGCCGCATTTAGATATGTCTTTGTAATTTTGATACATTTAAAAACTATTGAGACAGCGCCACACTGCCGCACATATTTAAGGATCAAAATGATTGTTTACCCTATATTACTTATATTATTATACGCTTAACACTTGATCGCTAAAATAAACATGAAAGCAATAAATAGAAGATAAAAAAAACTCTATAACCACTAATGAAAAATTGAAGTTTTTGTACATACTTCAGTAACAGCATCCTTTGCTGGTTTTGCAATCTCCTTAACAAGGCACTGAGCAATAGGTACTTTGTGTTCCTTCAGTATTGCAGCAGCCTTATGAAGCAACTCAGCTCTTTTCCAAAGTGGAGTTTTAGCCCACAATTTTTGAGCAGTTTTTGCTGATTCTATCACCTTATTAACTTCTTCTTGTGTACAAGCTGTTTTTCATTTGGATTAAAACAAATCAATATTCAAGATGATGACATAGATGCATATATAATTTTGAACAATTGATATTGTAAAGATTAAAGGTTATAAAGATCATGTACCTTGGACTTTGAAATGAATTTTTCTAGTGGTTGGATTGATGATGGGAACATATTTTCCAGATGATGATTTGTTCCACTGACCATCTGAGTAGTAATTGAAAACATCACCATCTTTAATCTCTGCAAATGTGTCACTCCCTGCCATATTTTTTGTCAAGTGATGATTTGATTATAGACTTTGGAATATATGATATTGATATGTGTATGTGTAAAACTATATAGATACACACGTGGTTTAAGAAGAGTACATCTACTCACTATTTTTCTCAAAGAAATAGAAGCTTCATTGTCATATTTTAGGATTAATTTATTTATAAAAGTCTTATGTGACATAGTATTAGAATGAAATCTGTGTTCTATTATACCGGGTCAATAAACTGGGTTACATATTATGTTGCTTACACCTAGTATTACTATTTTAGTCTATAGTTTAGTCTTTGACCGATCAGTGTGCTTTTCATGCTATGTGCACAATATTTTAAAATTAAAATATCATTTATCTCATTGTTTCATATACCACAGTTCTTTCTCAAAAAGTATCTTATACTGTTTATAATAACTACTTTATTTTACTTACTACATTCACCTTTATTGTTCTATTAACAAAATTATGTAGTGTATTAAATTTATCTATTTCATAAATTGATGTTTCAAAACACACTATTAATTAACATTTTAAAATATTCTAGATCAAAACACTTCATGAGCAAAGATTAATCTCATAGACATCCAAAAAATTGAAGACTAATTTATGATCAAAACATTAAAGTAAATCTATAATCTAAACACCTGAACGAAGATTAATTTCATAAACAACCAAAAAATTGAAGTTTGTGTAGATATACTTTATAGTGTTAGTGTTAGCACAACAGACTTGGATTTAGTGCAGTAAATGCCTAACGGTCCGATTTAGATCAACGGCCAAGATCAGCTTTAAAAACAAAGGTTGTGATTAATTACAACATGGTTTTCAAAATCCAGAGGCAGCTAGCAGCTAGCAGCTAGCAGCTAGCATCCCATGTGTCAGACTCATACCACAAGTTATTTGAACTACTCTTTGGGATTTTGTTCAAAAATTCATCTGGGACTTTTAATTTAAGCATAAAAATTCAAACTACTGTTCTTCCACCTCCTAACTCCTCATCTCCATTCGGCACAATTCTAAGTCATGTTGGCTCACTATCCCCAGCAGCAACAATAACAACTTCCAAAGTGAGAACAGAATATGCTGTATGGGTCAAAATAATCAGAATCAGAACATGTATGCAGAATCAGAACATACCCTTAAGGGGTGAAGGAAAGATGAAAACAGAAACTAATGGTGAAGAGAGTTCCAAGATAGCATATAGCATGAATATTGCAATCACTTCACATGTTATTTGTGATATATATAAATATTAACATTCCCTTGTTCTCGACTTCAAAATGCTATTCTATATAATTAGTTGCCTATGTGCATGTGTGATATCTGAATATTTTGGACTTAATTATGGCATCTTTTGTTGGTGTTACAATACCTGCTTGGTGGATACTTTGTATTGTTAGATTATATACCTCAATGTTGTTTTCCTAATGCTATCATATAATGTCTTTGTGGCAGACACGAATATTAACTTCTATTCCTTCAAGATGCTGCTCATTTGAGCAGTAAGTGGCATCAGAAAAAAGGATCAATTAAGAGAACAAGCAATATATTATAGACAAAATTACACTAGCGGTCTTTTATCTATAAAAAAACAAATGTAGAGAACATTAGCGAGATTTTAGTACCTTTTGCATTAGTATTGCGGCCATTTGATAATTCTCAGATATGCGATACTCTAAATATGCCTACAAAATTTAAGTCAAATAAGTATATTTAACATGTTAGGCGAGGTAATGTGATATCAAATTCAAAACAGAGACATCATAGAGGCACCTCTTACAAGGTCCGCCCTGTAGTGAGAAGTAACAAATGAGTGACAGGAATTTAATTTGCAGGAATATACTGCTATGGTTCAAACTACTGTTTAGCAATTGCAATTGTACTAGACTACCAGTTTAATATTCAACCTATTTTCCTTTAATACATTGATAGACGATATAGACTGAGAAAAGGCTCTATGTCGTCATGTGTATGTGTGCATGTATTTGTATGTATAGACTATAGACACACCTATTCTTTTACAAAAAAAACAAATTCATGTATGCGTGCACTTTCTTCTACATGTTATAAATGGTAGCTCCAATCATCCATTGAGTTTGGTAACCATTGGTCAAATCTGCAATCAAACAAATGAAAGTCTTTGTGATTTTGTGATCTATTTTGGATTTTGATAAGTTAAATTAAAAGATAAACTGCACACGCACCAAATATCATTGTCTTAGGATCCTCATCATGTCCATCTTCTAAGATTATCCTGTTTTGCTAATTTTGAGATGGTAAAATTGTTGCGCTTTAATATCAAAATGATATATCACTTGTTTTACACTCATCATCCATGTGACTAGTGAGATATGAAAGGCACTTATTAATCACTTTTAGATGATGATGTGAATTGTCTTCAACAAAGAAAGGCACAATTTTCTGGTTAATCTCAATCCAACTACACCCCGGATTCTTCTTTAATCCAAGCTCTTTCATCTTTGATCTCACCATCCGTACCTCATCCCATTTTCCGAAAGAAGCATACATGTTCGATAAGATAATATAGGTTGATGAATCATCAGGATCCTTGTCAATAAGTTTTTCTGCAATTTCAACCCCTAAATCAATATTTTTGTGTAAACGGCATGCAGAAAATAAGGTGCTTAGCAGCTGAACATCATCACTGATTTCAGGGTTTCTATGTAGAATTTCATACGCTTCATGCAATCTTCCAGCACGTCCAAGAAGAGAAATCAAGCATGAATAATGTTCAAGTCTAGGTATGATACCATACACATTGATCATTTGATTGAAATGATATAATCCATTGTCAACCAATCCAGCATGGCTACATGCAGATAATATGGCAAGAAAAGTAACTCTATCGGGTTTCACATTCGACAACAGCATTTTAGCAAAAAGCTCCAAAGCTTCATAGACCCGACCATGAGACCCATAAGCTGTAATCATGGAAGTCCAGGACACCAGATCTCTTTCAGGCAAACATTTGAAAACACCAAATGCTTCATCTACGGCACCACACTTTGAATACATATCAAGGAGAGCCCCCATAACCACTTCATTGTTTCCCAAATTTCTCTCAACAATCAGATTGTGAATTTCTTTACCTTTCTCTAGTGCTGCTAGTTGCGAACAAGCTGCTAAAACACTGGTGAAAGTAATAGCATCAGGTTCAACAAATGATTGCCTCATTTTACTGAAGAGGCCAAGGGCTTCAAAAAGTTTCCCTTCAGTTACATATCCAGAAATCATAACATTCCAAGAAACTGCCGTTGTCTTCGGTATCAATTTAAAAACGTTTTCAGCTGACTCAACCTTTCCACATTTGATGTACAGATCCATGAGTGAGCTATTAATAAAAACATCAGGCTGTATTCTGTTGCGTATTATATATCCATGAACAAATTTTCCCTCTAGTAGTCGCGCTAATCGTGAACAAGCCATTAATATACTGCTCAAAGTAGTCAAAGTTGGCTTGACTCCTTCACTGTACATCCTCTTAAAAAGTTGAATGCATGAAAAGCAATCACCTTTGAAACCATATCCTGCAATCATTGAATTCCAAGCAACAACAGTCTTTTTAGGCATTTGCTCAAAAACCTCTATAGCCATTTCCAATTGACCACATTTTCCATACATGTCAACAAGTGCAGAGCTAACAAAAGAATCCAGTTGAAACCCATTATTAATCAACTCCTTATGAATTTCCCTCCCTCTATCCAAATCAAAAAGCCTAGCACACGATGAAATAGCAGTCGTAACTGTAACTGAATCAGGCTCAAATCCAAATCTTCGCATCAAACCAAAGTATCGTAAAGCTTCTTCAAATTTCCCACTTTGATAATAACAAGAAATCACTGTATTCCAACACGCTACATCCTTCTCAGGCATTTCATCAAACATCTGTACAGCATATTCAAATGCATTACATTTAGCATACATACCCGCAAGAGAGCTTCCAACAACAATGTCCATCGTTAAACCAGTTTTAATCAAACATGTATGAATCATTTCCCCCAACACAACCCTACAAAGCCTGCCGCAGGCTTTAAGAACACTAGGGTAAGTATAACTATCAGGTTTCAAATAAGGATAATGTATCAACTTATCAAAAAGCCCTAGGGCTTCAACATACATATAATTCTTAGTATAACCTGCCATAAGAGAATTCCATAAAGTTATCTCAAAAGGGTTTTCAATGGCATCAAAAACATGCTTTGCATAATCATACAAATTGCAAGAAACATATAGGTTAATCAAGTTTTTGCACAAAAAAATATCATTTTGTAAACCAAAAGTTACAAGTTTGTTATGGATGAGTTTGCCTTGCTTCAATGACTTAGAATTCACACAAGCCCTTAATAGGGGTATTAGTTTTCTTGTGTCCATATTCAACTATACAACAAAAGATACAGTAAATAAATGCAAATAGGTAGATGAATCAAAAGGTAGAAGAACAAGAATTGCTTAAAGATTGAAACTCTAAAAGACCCAAAATAATTTTCTTTTCACTGTTATAGAAGATGGATTCACCATTACCATTTTTATCTGAGTTTTGAAGTTTTTTTTAGTCAGAAAACTTTGAAGTATGAAGATTATTTTTTTAGAAGGAAAATAAATCAGGTCGGAGGTTTTTTAACAATAAGGGGAGTGCGTGAGTGAGGCCCTTTTACATTTGTTTTTTAAGTAGAACTGAGATCTGTCTTTAGCACCCCTATATTTTCTCATGCACCCTTCTAAATTACTAAATTACCCCTGAACACTGTCCGCTAGATATGTAACGGATTGACAAAAATGTTCAAATTCCACAAGGTTTTAGAACTTCACGCCCCTAGAAACCCCGTGTGGAAAATTGGAACTTTTTGCCATCCGCTATATAAGTAGCGGACGCCTATGAGACATAAAAAAATATCAAGAATTTACATTGCAACTTTAAATTTCAATAGGAGTATTTTTATTGATTTCATTACAACAATAATCAAAATTACAATAAACAAAAAAAATACATAAAAAAAATTTCTCTTAAGAAAAAAAGTACACCTGGACCAATGTCTCTCTATCAGTCATAACGATTCTAATAGACCCCAAAAAGTCTCTCACCATCACATAACAATCTCAATCGCCGTCATAAAAGAACATGATGAGATCGTTATGACTAACTAGCGACATACTATAAGGCCATTTACATGAGAGAAATAAAAGAGTGACAAGAAATGAGAATGAGGGGAAATAAATGTTTTTTTTTTTGTTGCATTTGATTGGTTTTAGCAAAATAACAGCTTTATCGGTGGTCAAGCAAAGTAATAGTGGATAACTGATAAATTGACTATTATAGAGTAGTGATTTTTGGTATGCTTGCAATTAAAAAACACCTATTTCATTTTAAATTATGATAAATTGTAAAGGATAAAAATTGAGTTATAATTAAAATAACAAGAGTAAAAATTGAAGAAAAAATAATAAGATATAAGTCCATAAACTAATAGAATAACACCTGAAAAATAAACTATAAACTTCTAAGAAATGCTATAAGTTCATGGTTAAACAATAGTAATTACCTAACAAGCCTTTTTAATCACATGAAGTTATAAATTATAGTAAATCATAAGCTATATTTATTTATGTCTTGCCAAATAGTAGACCCCAAGAATGAATTTAGCTAGGTGCGAAAACTTTGAATGATGTAAAGATGATCAAATTCCAATATCTTTGTCCTTAATTACGCCAAAAGAAAAAGTTGTATATCATCAAGAAAATATCTTAATTCTCGTAAAAGAAAAGAAGAAAATATCCTTAGCAAAGACGTACTAGAAGAACTCTAGTTCAAGACTCGAAAGTGTGGTCAAAGTGTTAAGAAAAAGTATGACACAGCTTACTGAAATTTCAGAATATTATAGGAAAGAAAATTCAGAATATTATAGAAAAGCTTGGTATATAGGAGTATAATCCTAGAAAGTAAAATGAGGAGAAACACATTTTCGATCTTATGGTCAAATGATCAAACGTGCCAAATGCAATGGTCCCTTTCATGGAGATCAAATAATTGAATGTTGGCCTTATAATGTGCCTATCCAACATGAGTAAATTAGAAAGTTGCACAAAATTTTTAGTTTGCTAATTTAGACCTACAAAAAATACAATTAGTGGATGTAAGTTTTTTTTCTTCTGAAGGATGTAAGTTAACAAGTCTCCATATAATTTGCTAACTAGTACTTACTAATTTTCAGTTAGTCTAAATTAACAAATTATAGTGCTCTCGGAAGAGAGGTAAATATAAATACATTTGTATAAGTGCTTTAAAAGTCTTAAGGTCTTTGGATTTTGGCATCATCCCATCACCTTAAATTGATACTCCGGCCGTTACATTATTATAAATAAAAATCACTTTTTTAGATTCATTGAATAATTAATATAGTATTATTGAAAAAGACACAGTTATACTGAATTCAACGGTTAGTCGGCACAAAATTAAACAACTTAGAATATTTTTAGGTATAAATACCGCATAACATTTTTTATCTGATACATATGTAGTAGTTGATAATGGTTCTAAGAATTGATTTTTCATTCCATTATGGTTGGTGAAAGTAATAACATTATGAGAAAATTGTGCTTTTAGGGTTGGTGCCTTATAAATATCTTGCAGCAGATTTTGTTATACTATTGGTTTTGCCCTCCCACACAAAACGCCAATTAATCTAAGAAATAGTAGTAAAGTTCAATGTTTCCAACTGGTCAAATCTTGGTTGTGTAGAAAGGAAATGTGTCGGATATATTTATTGTAAACACCAAACTTTTCCGGTTATTTTAATGTTTCTACATGTACTACTATTTTAAGATAGATATATGGTTTATTTCAAAAACTTTCGGAACATGACTTCATTTTATTTTATGCTTGTAAAAAGAAAGTACTATATAGATCCATGTGATAAATGATTGAGAAACTTAGAATAAGATCTTATAAGAGATGTATCATTATTAGAGTGTAAAATTGCAAAAGTTGTTGAATTTGATATAGTAGAGCCATATATTATAGCTTCAATTTAGCTACACCATATACATTATCAAATAGAGTTGCAATCTGTTCAAAATCAAATTGATTGATAATGTGTTACATAATTAAATAGTTGATATATATAGTAGATGTGCTTTATAATACACGAGTAAAAAAGCCACTAGATTTAGTTTACCAGTGAAAAAAAAAGTAAATTAAAGGCACATTGAAAAGAAGGTATATAAGAGGTAAATGTATGTGTTGTAGATATCACTAATAGTTGTCATCTGCACATTTTTGAATTGATATGCATGCATGGAATTGATGGCTACTGATATTTTTGGTCCAACATTCTTGCATTTAATTGACCGTACAATTTCAATTATATAAACATTTCAATTTACGATTTCAATTTTCTTGATATTTTTTGAAATAATTTAATTGTTAACATAGCTAGCAAAAACATTTAACCACGGTCTAAGCCTCATTTAGCCATGGCACCAACTACAAACTGTCCCTTTAGCCACGGTAGCAAAAAGCGATTTTTTTGTAGTGTATACTTCTCTAGCACTAAGTACAGTCTCTCTGAATTAAAAAATTAAAGCAAAGTTATGTTACACATTTGATGTAGGGTCTGTATGAAGATTTTATTATGAATTGTGGTTGCTGTAATCATTATTAAAGGTGTACCCTTTCTTTTGCCTTTGCAGAATTTTCACTCAATAAAGCAAAATTTAATTGCCCAATCTATAGTAAGATACTGAATTACTTAGATAATGCTACTTCAAAGTTAAAAGTTGTTGGTCCTCTAAGTACAATTGAGTTCAATCAAAATATACACTATAAATCTGCACATTTTTATGATGTCACATTAATATGATATTCATTATCTCCATACAAACCAAACATTTGAATGAAAAATATACTGTACAACCATTTCTTGGCTCCTAGACAACTAATAATGTTTCTTTTTGCTAATGCTAGCTTTTCATTTCAATGTGTACAAGTGCAATCATGTGCATTTAATGAATTATCACTTTACAAAAAGAGAAAGATAGGTGAGTAATCAGTGCAGCTATATATAACTATAACATGGAGTACTCACATATTTTGCCTTGAAGTCAGAGAAAGTTTGGGAAATATGCCAAAAAAATTGGTCCACACCACATTCAGAAATTAGTTGAAAGGTGTGTGGTCCATGTAATGTAAGCATTGTTGGTTGCCATTTTAATATGGTTAGTGCTATTGTTGGATAACCAAATTCCTTCATATAATTAATTGTCAGCCAAAATATGTGTGTGACTTAGATTTTGCAAATTTAGTTTGTTTTAATTTATTTTTGAATTGATTTTGTTGAGGCATCTAAGTGATGATTTATAGAGTATAAGGCAATTTTTATGGAAAAGGTTATCTTGATTAAAACAAGTGGTTATATAGATTTGTTGATAAAAAAAGTGGTCATACCGATATTTTTAGGTTGGATATTTTTATTCGGTTTGAATCCCGGATTTTATAGTTGTGCGTGTAAATTTTTAGTGATAATTATCACTTTGTTTGCGAACAGCAAAAAATACGGATTTGTAAATATTTTAAAGGTCATGTTAATATGTATCCTAAAAAATTGTTGAAGAAATCCATAAAAAAGAATGGTCTTGAAGTTAAAAGTCAAATATTTGTCAAAGTAATAATTACATTGTTTTATATATAAATTTTTCTCTTTTCTATATGTTGCTTAAACAATCTCCTGAGAATATTTGTAGTTTTATAATGTGGTGGTCCTAGTGTTAAGCTACTCAAATCACTTTTTTTTTTACTAATCAAATCACTTAAACATGTGATTATCCGATTTGTTTCAATACACCTAGATGTTTTACATTGCTTAAGAATTGAAATCAAAAGGATAAGCCGTGAGGGGTTTACATTTAATTTAGCAGACAATTTCTCATAAAAATTGTATATCGAATTTGAGGTTGCAATATAATGGATTTCAAAATTAATCTTGGGTGACAAACTCTCCTTAAGAGTTTTAGGGCTGCGGCATGCCAAGTTAAAGATTGAATCCAGAATCTTGATTAAGTTAGAAGAGATTTGTGTTATCTCATCTAAGTGTTCTCTGAGTATAAAAGCATCCGTTTTACTATATATTAGTTGTGACCGAACAAATGCTTGCTAATAACTATTCAACAATAACTAGAAAATTTAAAGCTAGCAGTTTTGCTTACCCCACTTAGCAGACTGCTATGTAGTAAAAAATAACTGAAAGATCTATAAATGATAAGTACCCCCAACTTGTTGCTTTTGCCCACCAATTTTTTCCCCCAAGTTGGTTGGCTGAACTGAATTTGTAGGAAAATAGGCAAGCAAAGATATGTTACACTACTGACCTTGAATGATATATTGTTATGGTTTTTGCTCTTTCAAATCCCATCTCATATTGCACATGCTACCCACTTTAATACATTCACTACTATGTTCCACTACAGTTACCCTTATGTGCTCAACATGTTTTCTGACAAAAACTTTTCACCTCTAAACAACGGTAAAAATTTAGTATACATTATGATAACATAAGACAAATACAAAATTAACATTGAACATATTTTAGATTGAAATATTCAATGGGTGTCAAAAATGGATATGTATCAATCACTCATGTATAATTATTGTCTGGGCCATACTTTCTAAACTTATGGTCGTCCTAGCAGGAAAAAACTGCAGCTTTTGGAACTGTTGTGCACAAGAAACTCGTGGAATCTTGGCTCATGTGAAATAAAGAAAATAAACCAAAAAAATTCAACTTTAATTGGCATATTGTTACTTACTAGTATATATTTTAAAACCAAGACTGCATTAACATTAGAATATTTACACTAAAAAGTCAACATAATTAAAACAATCACCAGAAGATAGCATTACAAATTATATTACCCCACAAGAGACATAATGCACAGCATTTACATAGTGGGGACATAATGCTCTTATTTGCAACTAACAGCTAAGCTCTCCATGCCAAACCAGATCTGAGTTTTAATCCTTCCATTCCATTTGGATCTGTGTTGAAAAATGAAAATAATTCAGTAAACTAATGCATGTGACATTTAATTAAACAACAAATGTAATTAATAAACTCATTTTAACTATAAAAAAAACAATTAGGATGTTATGTGTAAACAGCTAAGTACTGAAAGTACATATAACAAATTAACAATCTCACTGCAAATAAATTCATAACAAACTTTCAATCAATTCACACCCAAATTAGAATCTTGAAGACATAACACATGGAATTGACAAACCAACAGGGGAAAGAATCACAAATAGAAAATATCAATGAATAGTCGATCACTATTGTTTTTATATAAACAAAGATGAAAACGACCGACAACCCTTTAACACATTAGATCCAATTAGATGATTAAGGATAATAAAACATAATGTAGGACCCAAAAGGGTGACAAAACTGTACTGTGGTTTGAAAATGACTCCATGAATGTAGGGACACTCATAACAATGTTTTGACCTAACCATCCCTAAGATTATCCAATTTTGCATGGCATACCCTTGGAAGTTGGAAGCCACCACCCTTATTATACAATGAAAGTACATACAGACACAGAACTGATATAAAGCACCGTTGGTATTGTCTATTTCTATAGCATGGAAGATTAATCACCAGAAAGGATGTAACCTTATCAAGAAACCTAAACTAGAAATATATTTTATAACTATCCATTAAGATTTTGACAAGCAATGTCTAATTTAGCAATGCTAGTAAACAAGTTAACTATTACTACTACTACTACTGCTACAAAATACATACAAAACAAGCTTAAAAGCTTAATGAAATAATGATATAAAGACTAACATACATTATGGTTCATTATCTTCAACCTAGACTCACTGCACATCTAATTCTTCAGAATGGTAAGCTCTTTGAAGTTGAACTTGAAGTGAGTGACTTAAAATGATCTGATGGAACGATATCTTGAGGCAAGTTGGCCCTCTTCACAATTTTTCTCATGTTGTTTTGCAAACTTAATTGGACTAATTGTTTCACTGCTTTCTTTTCCTCGCTCATCATATCTTCGTCCTCTTCCAAACATGCTTTTCCTCCTCCTTCATCTGGTTTCGAAGTTCCACAAATTGGGGCGGAGACAGCTGTGCCTAAACTTCCACCGTAGTTACCAGAAACCTGTTTCCCTTTGTCCATTCTCAAAATTTCCAACAGCCTTGACGCCCGATTCTGAGACAAAGTACTACCGATAAGCGACAACTCAAGGAGCGACGACATAATCCCAGCTTCAATCATGGCCTGCTTGTCACCATAAGATTTATGCGACATAACCATCAAAACATAAGAAACCTTTTCTTGGCATTCAGGTGAATCCGTCCAATTCAATACATCCACCAAGATAGGAAACGCATCAGGAACACTACTTATCGCTTTTCTACCCGCTCTACTTGATACCAAATTGCTAAGGATCGAGAGGTTTCTTTCGGTCACTTCCATGTCGCCAATCGAGTTTATCAAAAATGGTACCACATCAGTTTCCAAAATGAATGGAATATTGGCTGGGAAAATTGAAAGATTGTAAAGTGCTCTAAGAGCATCTTGCTTAACTTGATTTCTACTACTTTTTTTCTTATCTAAACTCTGAAGGGTTCTAACTAAAAAGGATATTGCAGCAGAAGACCCAATTATCGGTTTATTCGAATCCAAAGCACTTAATCCAAGAAAATTCGCAACAATGGCTTCAGAAACCGCAGAATCAATACCATCCAAATATTCAATAAGCTTAAGCATCTTATGAACAGAACCAACTTTAACAATGGCTGCTTTATTTCTGCAACAATAAAAAAAAATTACAATTATTCTCATTATCAGAAAATTACAATCATACATACACATGCAAGAAACAATGAAAAAACACATCATTAAAAAAATTTATTCTAAAACAGAACAACTCTAATAATAAACGAATGCTAACTACCAAAATTAAAATCACATGCTTGTCATTTTACCAATTAAATACAAAAGAGAATAATTATAATCAATTAATTAATGAGTGAAAACGACTTAATCAGTAATAATTAGCCACCAAAATTAATTTAACACGAAGAAAAAGCAAATTGAAAAAGACCAAAATTAATCATAAAAATAGAAAGATTAACCTAACCACAAAAATAGAAATTAACAAAAAATAACACCAAAATTAATCAAAAAATTAAAATAGAAAGGATTTGAAATTCTCACGCATCGTTTCCGATTCCGAGATTGAGCAATGCATAGAGTGAAGCGATCTGAGAATCAACATCTTGCGAATCGAGCATTGTGACGAGAGGCGGAATCGCGCCGAGCATAGCGAGAGTTTCACGAACTTCTAAATTCTCCTTAGCGAGCATTCTCACGGTGGTTGCAGCTTCTCGCCGCTTAACTGAATCTTCTTCGTTGTGTAAATCCTTCACGAGACGCTTCAGTTCTTCTAGCGCTTCTTCTTTCTTCTTCGCCTCCGCTTCTGTTTCCATCTCCGCTATGTTGAGAAGATCGGAAAGTTTCTCCGATTTCGCATTCGGTTTATAGCTTTGATTTTCTTGTTTGTGTTTCCTTTTATCGAAGGAAGAAGAAGAATCCGATCTCGTTGCTGAAGAGAAGTCTTCAGTGTCATATTCGTCGAGAGTGCTTCGTCGGCGGTGATTGTAACGGGAGCTAGCACCGCAGCTGACGGCGTCGAGGATGATGCGACGGAGGGAAGCGATGGAGCGAGAGTTCCATAAGCGGAAGTGGTTTGAGAATGTCGGTGTTTTGGTGGAGTTGTGGTGGTGGTGGCCGAGAACGAGGTTTCCGACGTTGTTACGGTGACAGTTAGCCATTTTCCGGCGACCTACATTGCAGAGAAGAGAGAGAGTGTGTTTTGTGGGTAAAGTGAAAAGTCACGTTTTGAGTATTTATATATTGGTGGAGTTGTATTGCCTGTGGTTCTATATGTGAGTGTACACCATGCATTGTTTAAGCATTGTCACATAAATTAAGGAGTGCAATTAATTTTCTGCGGAAAAAAGAGATTATGAATAATTATATATGATTATCTTTCATTAACTTATAGAAAATAGAAAATGCAAATTAAAGAATTCAAGAAGAGTTTTTTAAGTCATTAATGCTTAATTATAAACATATATAGAAATTATTTATTCGTATAAACATATATAGAAATTACTGTATATAAGTGTTTTTTTAGTCATTAATGATTAATTATAAACACATATAGAAATTACTTATTCTTATAAATTAATTTCTTATTTTGTTTTTTTTAATTAATAGAAATAAACTACTATTAATAAGGCATATTCCTTTTCTTTTTTTCCTTCGGAAGGCATGTTCATTTTGACTAAGGTAGTAACTTTCATGATTAAGTCATTATATATGGTTGCTAATGATACGGTAGATAAATTTTTTAAGTGAACCATGATAGACTGATGTTTGAAAATTATTTGAAATTACTGTCGAAAATATTTTTTAAAAGTGAATAATTATGGCTCTCGTAATCTTTTTTTTTGTACAAATGCTTTCGTAATCTTTATAGTTTAAAAAATGACATGCGTGGTGTTGGTGTCAGTTCTGTACAAGTCATATTTTTTCTCAATTGTTTTAATTAAATCGATATCAATTAAGTCATTAGTTCATCTATAAAAATAATAATTATCATCAACTTATACTATCAAACAACAATATACATTGTTTCATTAAAATTTTAAATATTTTTTAATTGCCGATCCACCATGGACCACTTATAGTAGTAGTACATATTAGAATTTTTCTATATAAGGCAATATATATATATATATATATATATATATATATATATATATATATATATATATATATATATATATATATATATAGAGTTTAAGAATGAAACTTATCATTTTGTCTATTAAAAAAAATATATATATGATTTTTTTTTCAATTACTTCCTCAAATTAAGGGAATAGTTGATATGATTAATTATTTTTTTTCTATAAATATTGCTCTTTATAGCATCTCCAATATAAGGGTGTCAAAGAGAATATTATGGACCGCACCATATTTTTTTTATATGGGAAATCCTAACGAGTGTCCGCGGAGCACTTTTAAACCTTAAATAGTAAGTTTTTTTATAGAATTTTTACGGGAATGTGTAAAGTCAACGCATTAAAAATTGTAGTGTTTAATTTGTTTAATAAAAAGTTTTTTTAAATAGAATGCTTAAGGAGTGCTCCGGTGGCACTCGTTAACAAGATCTTTTTTTTATTATTGGAGTTCCATGACATATATCTTATCATCAATTTAATATTATATTTTTTTGTATATTAAATTAAATAGAATTGATAACTTAATATTACTTTTTTTGTATATCAAATTAAATAAAATTGATAACATGTTAATAATGTACGCTACCCAGAATGGTAACATCATATATAGTAACATCATTTTGCCAATTCTAAAATCTTATTTATTTTGATATTTTTTATATGTATGTCAATATATTTTAATCATATATTTCTATCATATATTTACTAAATAGGAAATTTAATTTTCATACTTTGTGTATAAATATTTTTAGAGACTTTGAAAGGTATTAAGAAATATTTAGTAGATAAGTTTTGGAGTTTGACTCCGACTCAAAAAGTGTATTTACCTTTCTGTAGGAAAATTCGTTGGTTTCCTGCGGATTTTAGTTTTAAGGGACTAAGATCAAAAGATTTGAATATACAGGAACTAATTTGCAACAAAAAAAATACAGGGACTAAACCAAAAAATCGCGAACTTACAAGGACGAAAATGATGATTAAGCAATATTTTATCGTGATTAAACATTTAGAACGTTATTCAAGACTTCAAGTAACTTTTTTTTGGTACATTTAGAACCACGTTATTCAAGACTCAAATATTTTATCGCGAACATTTAAAACGTTGTTCAAGACTTAAGTAACTTGATAATGAATTTCCATGAATTTTGTTTCTAATATCATCAAAAGAATTTATTTGAGTCTAACTCGAACTTTGTATAGTCATAACTTTTTTTTGGTACATTGTAAATCATAATTTAATAGGAAGATTGCTCTTCCTACCCCCCGGTTTTCTTTTCCACCCCCGAGTTTCCCTTAATGCCCCTAAGAAAAAAGGACGGACTACGCGGGCCGTATTTTTACATAAATTTTCCACCCCCTACGTTGAAAAATGGTACGTTGAAAAAAAGGACGGATCGCAAGATCCGTACTTTTTCGTTCAAAAATTTTGAATTTTCAGGAGTAATTTTGGGTTTTAGGGGGGTGAAAAAGAGTTAGGGGGTGGGAAGAGCAATCTTCATTTAATAGTATGATGATTGTGAATTGTCCAGTACATGTTGCTAAGTGCGGGTATTCATATCAGATACAGTATTTTAAAAAATTTAAGATACGGATATATTAATGTAAATATTAGAAAAATTATTTTTAAGCGAATTATAATTATTATACTTTGAAGATACCGTCAAAAAAAATTATCATACTTTGAAGATTTAAATTTTTTTGTCCAACATCTCAACTATTTTCATAAAATGTAAGAAAGATAGTTGAAATATAATAAAAAATTAAAATATTTTAAGAGATTTTTCAACTGGCTATATTTTTTTTTGTATTCATCATCCTAAATTAACTAAATAAAAATAAATACGGATTGGTTTGTCCCATACAAGTACCATAAAATACCTAGTACTAGTATGTATCCGGTACGAATATTTCACCATTCGCTATTCCAGACATATTTACAAATTTCAATATTATATTTTTTAAATGTAAAACAATTAATTTGGCAGCCCCCTCCTAGAGATAAAGTTAAATGCAATGTTGATGTCGGTATACACAGTGAAGCGAGAAAAACTAGTACCGGCTGGTGTGTTAGAGACTATAAAGGTAACTTTATTATGGGAGGAAGTTCTTGGATTATTGGAAGGTGTTCTTCTAATGAAGGTGAAACACTTGCTTTGTTTGAAGCCATGACAACACTTCAACTTCGAGGCTATAATAATGTTATTTTTGAGACCGATGCTCAAAATATAGTTGGAGCAATCCGTAGTCGAAAGCAAGGAGTTTCCGAGTTTAGTATTATTATTAATAAAATTAAGTGTTTATTGTCTTTGTTTCCCGGCTTTGAGGTAAAGCTCATTAGGCGTCAAGCGAATAGAGTCGCTCATACTATAGCAAGGGCGGCTCTTTCTTGGTCTCGTCGCCATGTTTTTGATGTTGTACCGCTTTGTATTCACAACTTATTAGCTAATGAAATGATATGAATTTCAGTTTGTCAAAAAAATGTAAACTCTCAAGTCTCAACCGTTAATTCTAATACGCCATTGATCTACATCAACATACTGTGAAGTGTTACATGTTCATTGTGTATTTGTGCCACATACTTAAATTTAGGGGTGGATAAAAAAACCAAAAAACTAAACCGAACTGCAAAATTAAACCAAACCGAATAAAAAAATTGAACCATAACCAACATTTTTGAAACCAAACTTAAACAGTTCGGTTTGGTTCAAGATTAACAGTTCGGTTTGGTTCGGTTCGGTTTAATAGTTTGGTTTTCTTTAGTGAAAAATTAGTTATGGCTTGTTTAAAACCATAAAACTAAACCACTTTAACAGTTCACTTTTATAGACAAACAGTTCAGTTCGGCTCGGTTATTATGAATTTTGAAAGTAGTTTGGTTCAGTTCAGTTTGGTTTTCCTCCAGAACCAAACTATTCACATCCCCACTGTTAAACTAAATAAAGTTTGTTGATAAATATTCACTTTGTAAATATTCGATATGAGATGATGCGTAATAAAACAAACTCATGTACAATTCAAAACTGGTCGATTTTTTTCTTCTTCTTTCTAGTGGAATATTTCTTTGATTTTCTCTAAACTATAGTTTGTCTTTCGCACTGATTTTATTATATTTTCATGCTGCCGTGGAACCATAAAATTTCTAAAAATTAGGTAAAATTTCAGTTTTAAACAAAAATCTCAATTTTGCATTGAAAAATCTCAGTTTCAAATAAAATATCTCAATTTTGCCCTAAATGAATTCCTAAATATTTCAGCTTTGCTTTAAACTAACCCCTAAAATATAAAAAAAAATTGGCTGAGCCCGGGCTGG
Organism: Trifolium repens; assembly: GCA_030408175.1. NCBI lineage: Eukaryota > Viridiplantae > Streptophyta > Magnoliopsida > Fabales > Fabaceae > Trifolium > Trifolium repens. Next base: position 4,876,334 of record CP125836.1, read on the forward strand.
CAGGGCCTTGTCTCCGCCACTATTCCATGGAAATGTGTTTTACTTTTACGTATATATAAATAAATTTTGTTAGTTTATTTAAACGGGTCATCACATTTTATATCTAGGTGCTGAAATGTAAACTCCAAACATTCTATATTTATTTGTAAAAAAAATGAAATTCTAACTATTATACTACTTGGTAAAAAAATTGCTAAAGAAAAAGTGTAGCATTTTTATTGACTAAATTGTATCTTTAGTGTCTTTGATATACTAAAAAATAATGGACTGGACATGACAACTTCAACTATACTGTGTTTGATTTCCTGTCATAACTTTTAGTCTTTTCTTTTAAATCAATTTGTGTGTCTCATTCAAAAAAATAATTTCCGCATGCATGTTTATTGTTTAGTGCATCATAAATAATGTTTTAAGTTTTCACCATGAAAGTTGTAAAAAAGATGGATGAATTAAATATGAATTTTTAAGTTTTTGGTGTTTATAAATTCATATATAATTCATCTTTTGTTAAAAAAAATTAAAAATTTTGTGGAAAAAATTCTTATAATACTATAAACATAAATACAAAAATTGATTAAAAAATTTAAAAAGTAACAAGTATTGCTTAAAAACAGAGAGCAAAAGTTGTGAAATTAAAATATTTGAGGGATCAAAGTTTGTTGAAAATTTGTATAGAAACAAAAAGAAAAAGAAATCCGAGATATTTATAGGAACTAACATTTGTTAATCCTCTTCTAACTCCAGCGGTCAAATTTTTTTTCTTCTTCTTGATCTATTGGAGAGAGGTGATTTACGGTCAATTTAGGCCTAAAATTACTCCAAATAATTTTTTATTCTATTTTAGTTAAATAAATGTAGTTTCCACGTATATTTAGTATTTGTTTCGTATTTTTGTGATTTTATCATCTTAAATGCGACATTGTTTGTTTTGATTTCTCATTTCATTGTGAAGTATTTTGTTTTTCCGTCTATTTTGTGTCAGTGTTTATTTATTTCAAATTAAAAAATTAACATCAATTTAGTGCGGATCAAATCAATGATTTTGGTATTGTCATCGTTAAAGACATAGATATGGACACTTTAATATGGCCAATAAAAGAAAAGAACAATCCTTGAAAAGAGGCCACGTGGTGTGCGTGCGCTATATACTGTGGTGTGTTGTGCAAATTTTGTCGCTACTACCGCCGGCCAGCTAATACCGTTGATCAGGGAAGTTTCTTGTGGGACCCGCATGTTACGAAATTTTAACGGTGGGGGACCCATAATGACGCTGAATCAGGTGAAATTGATTGAGGGTTGTATTTGTGTTACGGTGGGGGTGTTCACAAATAGCATGACATGCTGCAAGGACTCTTTCTACGGTGTTCTCCATGTCAGATCCAAGAGGAGTATAACTGTATAAGTGTCCAAAACCTTAACACACGAATCTATTTCGAAGGAGGTAAGTAACCGGATGCTATAATATGTGTCATAGTAACGATATATAAATAAAAGTTGATCAATAAAAATAAATGTATTTGATACAAATTTTTAATTAAATATATTAAATTTCGTTGATTCATGTTTACTTATATTTTAGGATAGAAAAAATGGATTTGATTTTCATTAGCTCATAAACAAAAGAAAATGACAATAAGTATAATATGAGCAATTAAAATATTATAATACTCCTTTTTATAATATGAAACTAGGTATATTAGATTTTTTTTTTTGGTATAAGTATATAAGATTTTTAATGAATCTAAAAAATACAGTTTTTTTTTAATATTAGAATTGAAAGGTGTAATTGTCTCTATATATATTATAGTATGAAAAATTGTATGTATTTGTTTTTTATCCACATGGATAAAAACATAAGTCATATTTGATTCACTTAAAAATAAGCGAATAATAAATAATTTCACTATTTTTATGTATGGTTTTTTTATGCAAAGATAGTTTAATCGGCAGAAATATATAAATATATAACAGTTAAGTTTAAATTTATACTTAGCTACTTATTTAGTTTAAGAGGTGAAATTCTATACAATAAGCTAAAACATCTCTTAATTTAACAGATATCAATCAAATTAGTTAATTCTCTATTATTTGTTGTCGTTTTGCTACGCTAACGTGTGTTGGAAAGGCATGATGTGACATGTGCATGTCACTTCCACGCAATCAACGACCAATTCGATATAGTAGTATAAAATTTAGGGACCAATTTGATTGTATTTGATAATTCAAGGACTAATTTGATATATTTTTCAAAAAAGTTTTTTTTTTTTAATCTAAATTTTTTGTCAATGCAATGACTATTTTGATAGCAATAGCATTAAAACAAGGACTAAATTGTCTACAAGTCCTAGTTCGAACTGACAAAATATTGTCGAAATTGTTAGGCCGGACGTTATGACCGGGGTTTGAACCCCTGCTTCCTCACTTGTGTGTGCGAGAGTTTATATAATGGTTTTGTCATTTCGTCTATCTAAAAAAAAACAAAGACTAAATTTATATCAATTATGGTAATGCAAGGATGAAATTGATTGATTTTGAAAAATTAAATTTCACCTTCTAGTTCTACTTCTTGACAGAGGAACTACAACTATAGAAAACGAACTTTAAAAACTCCCAACAAAAACTGATTTCCCCAAAATCCTTGTTCTGGGTTTTAGTGGTTTTGGTGTTCTGGGTTCCAGGCTTCAATTTGCTTCAACCCTTAATTTAATTTAATTTTTTGTTTTATAAAAATAAATTTTAGTGATAAATTATATGTGGATACAAAAATAATTAAAAAAGAAAAGAAAGTTAAACTTCTTTGTTTTTTAGATTTTTTAACACCTATTAACTGATGTGGCATAAAAAATAAATAAATTTCATGTATACATGCCACATCAATATTCTGATACAGTTACTCTCATGTTGTGCAACCAAGGTCTAAGAGCAGAGAATCTTCAGATTGTAAGGGTGAAGCCGCAAAAAAATATTAGAAGGGGTAAAATAAAACTCGTCTACATTAATTACAGGTAGTAAAGATCTATTTACCTTAAAATTATTTTATTTGTGTTTACATTTAAATACTATTTTTTCCTGTGTAAACCAGGTATCCTTTGCAACTACACATACTACTCCCTCGAATTTTGTGGGACTCAAATGGGGACAAACTTTCCCTAAGAGTTTTAAAAATGCTGCATGTCCAAGTCAAACATAATATTATACTTTATTACCATTTATATTGATTTTTTTTATGATTATTTTAGCTTATATTTTAATTTGGGGATGAATCCAAATTTTAAGTGAAATATAATTAATTACATCGAATTAATTGACGTTGAACTTGATAAGGAAAACAATAGTTCGATCTCCGACAACTGCGATTGAGAGGAGGTTAGAATCGCTTGATGCCATAACTGACCCCGAATCAGATTAAATCTGGTGGTGAAAAAAAACATTCAATTAATGTAATCATGATAAATGAATTCACGCATAAAATAGAAAATTTACTAAAAAGAATGATAATTTAAAAAAACTACAACTACATTTAAAATCATATCAAGAAAAACTTTTTTTTTGGTCTACATTTTAATGTTTTTGGGTTACCAAAGTTTGCCTAAACCAATGGCGTCCTCGTAATTTTAATGTACGTAAATTTAATTCAGTTGGTAGAAAAATCACATTATATATGCAAGGGCTAAAATTCGAACTTCGGACACTTATTATTCACCTTAAGGATGAAATTCTAGCCAATAGACTACTTAAAAAATAATATTAAATTTTGAAAATACAATCATTTTTAAAATCATATGAAGAAAACAATTTTTTTTAAAAATAATTATTTTAATTAGCATCTCTATATATATAATGTCTATTTTAGCTTAAATTTAATTTGAATTAAGAGGGAGGAATAAAAAATTCAAATATTTATGGCACCACCTTTTTAAAATTAGGGAAATTTACTTTCCCTCTAAATCCCTCTTTAGAAAAAAATGAAAAAGAACCTTTTCTTTTGTTTTTCCCATTTGAATTATCCATCATAAGAATAATATCATATTTTTTAATGTATATAGTATTTTATTTATTTTTTACTAAATATAGAGTATTTCTTGATTATCTTTATTTTAGTCAAAAAAGTATATTATTACAATATTTTTTACTAATAAAAAAATAAAACTTTGTTCTATGCTTGCTTGTATATATAGACCTGAAAAATGTGACATGCTTCATTCAAATTCAGCTTTTCTGATTTCTCAATTCTGTCAGAACTCCGACCTTCCCTTGTCACAAATTTTTAGCATTCTTGCTCTCTAAGGTACATTACTTTACATTGTGTCTGACTTTAATTTTGATATTAAGTTTTTTATTATGAGCTGTGAAAATTGTATATATGTTGTTGATTTGATTTTATTTATGATTTTACTTAGCTTCTGAAATTTGATTTGGTGGATTTTGGTTACTGGTTAGGATTTATTGCTTGTTTGATTTTGGGATATAGGAAGTAGAAATTGTTTGTGTTTAGGATTTTTTATAAGTTGTTTTTATTTTGTTTTGTGAGAATATTGTAGCTTGTTTTGAGTTCAATATTTTATCATGCTTGAGAAATGATGAATGAATTATTGATTGAAATGAAAATTGAATAAAGAAGGTGAATGATACCCCCTCAGGCCACAAATATAAGTAAAAGAGTAATTTTTAGATACATTGAATAACAGATGTATTTGGTCTGTATTATAGTCCAGATACATCAATTGTTCAATAAATCTAAAAAATGCAATTTTGCTTATAATTGTGGCCGCAGGGAGTACTGTACTTGGTTTGCTTACATGAAAATGTGAATCCTTTCAGCAGAAGATGAGTAGCTTGGTTGAGAGGCTTCGCGTAAAACCTGATCGCACGCGTTTTAATACTATAGACGAGTCAGATGATGAAGCTGATTTAATGCCTGGAAAAAAACCAAGAACTCAAGAAAAGTTTGAGAGGATAGTTAGAAGTGACACAGTAAGTTACATCCAATTTATATAAATTTTGGTAACATATAATATAATGTTATGATGTTTACTTTGTTATTTGGCTTTCACCACCAGTTTAATCTGGTTCGGGGGTCAATTCTGACATCAAGTAGTTCCAGCCCCCTCCCGATTGTACGATGTTTACTTTGTTATGATGTTTTTATACTTTTCCAATAGAAAGAGAATTCATGCCAAGCATGTGGAAAGAGTGGAAATCTTGTGAGCTGTGAAACATGCACTTATTCTTTCCACGCCGGTTGTTTACCTGCGCCACTTAAAAGGCTCCGTCTGAACAACTTGATGTGCCATGAATGTGTAAGTCTAATACTTTTAACAAGTTTTCTTCTTAGGGTTATGTCTATAATACTTACATTCTCTTTGTGAATGTGCAGGTTAGTCCACTTAATGATATTGATAAGATATTAGATTACGAGACGCGTCCTGATGTAGCTGGCGAAACTGATGCCAAAGATTTGGTGTCGAAACAAAGTTCTGTCAAACAATATCTTGTTAAGTGGAAGGGACTATCTTATATGCATTGCAAATGGTAAATTTATTGAAACTTATCGACTGCTTATTAAGTTTTTATTTGCCAAGTATTTTTATCGTTGCGGCCTACAAGTATTGCCCATTTACCAGCTACATAAATTTTCTCTTTAGGGTGCTAGAGGAAGAGTTTCTGAAGGCCTTCAAGTATAATCCCGGTTTAAAGACGAAAGTAAACAACTTTCATCGTCAATTGACAACAGATAAAAAATTGGGTGAAGATTTTGTTGCTATTCGACCTGAATGGACCATGGTTGATCGAATAATTGCTTGCAGGTTCAGCTATTAGAATTTTTTTACTCCTTTCTTATATGAAAAATAATACGAGATGATTATGTTCTTGGTTACTGTACATGTTTTTGAACTTCGAACTGAAAGTAATTTTATTCATAATTCATGGAGTATTTCGTTTAAATGGTACAGGGGCGATGGTGATGAGAGGGAATATCTGGTGAAGTGGAAAGAGCTTCCTTATGATGAAAGCACTTGGGAACTCGAGTCGGATATCTCCACGTTTCAAGCAGAAATAGAGAGATTCAATTTATTTCAGTCCAGGTCTAGAAAATTTTCTTATGACAAGCAAAAACGCAGTGTTAACAATGATGCTGGATTGACAAAGCAGCAGAAAGAATTTCAACAGTATGAACGTAGCCCCGAGTTTCTTTCAGGGGGTATGTGTTTCGACTGATATATAATTTTGGCAATAGCACACCTTTTGTCTTTGTTTTATTATATTCTATTCGAATGATATTGATTTCATATATTTATGTAAATGAAGGTACACTACATCCGTATCAACTTGAAGGATTGAACTTTCTACGATTTTCTTGGTCCAATCAAACTCATGTTATACTTGCCGATGAAATGGGACTAGGTAATTAGTCTTTGTTGCTCTCATGCTTAATTTGGATTTTCTACTCGAAGCGTCACCTTGATGGCTTGGTTTTGTCATTTTCAGGAAAAACCATACAAACTATTGCTTTCTTAGCATCTCTTTTCAAAGATATTGTTTTTCCACATCTGGTGGTTGCTCCACTTTCTACACTACGAAACTGGGAGCGCGAATTTGCAACTTGGGCACCTGAAATGAATGTTGTATGTATTATACTTGATTTCGAAGTTTCATTTTTATTTATGTATTTATGCTTTTAATGTATGTTAATTTTCGTAGATCATGTATGTTGGATCTTCCAAAGCTCGTAGCATTATTAGAGAACATGAATTTTATTTTCCGGAGAAGAACAAGAAAAACAAAAGCATCAAGTTTGACGTCCTTTTGACATCGTATGAGATGATAAACCTTGACACTGCAGCATTGAATCATATAAAGTGGGAGTGCATGGTAAAATTCTACTCACTTTTCTATTGCTATAGTCTGTAAAATTCTATTTACAATCTTATTACATCTGTATATACATAACACATGCAGATAGTTGATGAAGGTCACCGTCTCAAAAACAAGGATTCGAAATTGTTTTCTTCATTGAAGCAATTCTCTAGCAGACATCGCGTGCTTTTGACAGGAACTCCTCTTCAGGTTTATTTAAAATTAAAATTTAGTAATTAAATTCCTTTTTAATACGATTTATGGATTGAATGAATTTTTTTTGAAATAGATTGTGGATGGATTTGATTTTTTAATGGATTATAAATGATAAATTGATTGTTTTAATCCATGCATTATAATCCAACTAAAATTGTGTCTAATCATCCATTTTCCAATCTTAGTATCAACACTTATTTTTATAGATACAAATACAATATCTTTCTCAACTAGATTGAATTCAAAGGCTAATTAAAGTTGATATAGATCCTGATTATGAAACCTACTTGACAACATATCTGATGCATTTCAGAACAATCTGGATGAGCTCTTTATACTTATGCACTTCCTTGATGCTGGGAAGGTTAGTATATATGAGAACTATATTATAAATAAAAGTATGATTATTATGTTATCTAATATATATACTCATAAAGGTTTAACTTATCTTATGGAATTTCATTTTTCTTCTGGTAGTTTGGAAGTTTAGAGGAGTTCCAAGAAGAGTTTAAGGATATCAATCAAGAACAACAGATTTTGAGGCTTCATAAACTGTTGGCTCCGCATCTCCTGCGAAGTATGCATCTATTTCTTGAATAGAATAAGTTATATATTTTTGTCTGATTTTCTTGTCGGTATTTCTGTTTATCATATGCACTATTTTACATAAAACAATATGGAAAAGAGTTTACTGATTTATGAGTTTCTAGATTGTTTGCATAATATACTCTCTGGTGGGCACTGCTTGTATTTCACTAGTTAGGGTTTGGTCTTTGAATCTGTCTAATTTCATTTATTCTTCTTTTTCATTATTGTTTTGCGACTTTTTAATTTAGTTCTTTCGTTGCCAAATTAACATTTATCTTTTAAAGATTTTTATTTTGAAATGAAGAACCGTCAAGTTTAAGGCACTTATCAATGAAGAATGGCATTACTCGAGAGCAACAAGGTGGTCATGTCCCTATGACATCATCAAATCACAACACAATAAAGAAGTGGTTTCTGATGATGTGATAGCCTCTTCAGCTCAGGGCGAAGACGCTATCACAACATCAGAAGCCACTTCTTTATTTGTGTTGTGATGTGATGACGTCATAGCGACATGACCACCTTATTGCTTTCTAGTACTGCCATTCTTCATTGATGAGTGCCTTAAACTTGATGGTTCTTCATTTCAAAAAAACATAAATCTTTAAAACATGAATGTTAATTGGCAATGAAAGAACTAAATTATAAAGTGGCAAAAAAAATAACGAAAAAGAAAAAATAAAAATAAAAGAAATTTGACAGATTCAGAGACCAAACCCTAACTACTGAAATACAAGCAGTGTCCACCAGAGTATATTATGCAAAATTTCTAGAAACTCATAAATCAGTAAACTCTTGCATATTGTTTATGGAAAATAGTGCATATGATCAAACTGGTCCGAAAGAAAAACAAAGGGATACTTCCTACTACTAATAGTTTATGACATACTCAATAGTTTATGACAAATATATCTGAAATGCTGATTCAAATATTCTATACCCTTGCAGGAGTTAAGAAAGATGTCCTGACTAAACTACCTCCTAAAAAGGAGCTTATTATACGCGTTGACTTGAGCAGCAAGCAGAGAGAATATTATAAGGCAATTTTGACGCGTAATTATAATGTATTAACCGGCCCTGGTGGAGCACAAGTAAGATTCTTGCTTTAGCAAACTGAGCCTTTTGATTTCTATTCTTAACTGTAGTTTCATATGGAAAGAAGCAATATTTGTTAACAGTATCTTAAGTGTTTCATATGTTTTATGAATCAGAATTCTCTTAACAATGTTGTTATGGAACTGCGTAAGCTATGTTGTCATCCGTACATGTTGAAAGGAGTTGGACCAGTTCCGGTTGAAGAAAAAGAAGCATATAAGTAAGCTTCAATGCCTATTATTTTCAAAAGATATCGATAGTGGCGCAGTCCTTGCCAGCCATCCTGCTATGGCATTTTTTGTTGAGCTACTCTATATTGATCGGATCACTATGTTCCGTTTTTATGTCTCTATGTTACAGACAACTGCTGGAATCATCAGGGAAGTTGCAATTGTTGGACAAGCTGTTGGTGAAGCTTAAAGAGCAAGGGCATAGAGTCCTTATATATTCCCAATTTCAGCGAATGCTGGACATGCTTGAAGATTATTGTGGTCACAAGGTATTCATATCACAATATTCTACGTTACACGCCTTTTAGTTTTTGCGCATTTGAACTTTTCTGTGTTTTATTGAATTGATTTTCTATTTTAAAAAATACCAGCATTGGCAGTTTGAAAGGATAGATGGCAAGGTTCCTGGAGCTGAAAGACAAGTACGGATAGATCGATTTAATGCGAAAAATTCTTCAAAATTTTGTTTTCTTCTTTCTACTAGAGCTGCTGGAGTAGGGATAAACCTCGCAACGGCTGACACAGTTATTTTATATGACAGGTAAACCCTTCATATTTCGAAATTTCTTATTTATTTAAGGACTCGTTTTAATTTACGTATTCTCTAATTTGGTTTATTTTTTTCACTCTATAGTGATTGGAATCCTCATGCTGATCTGCAAGCGATGGCAAGAGCTCATCGACTTGGACAAACTAACAAGGTTGGAGCATTTTTTCATTCATAATATGTAGTGGTTTTTATTTAGAGGGAATATGACAGAAGTTCTTGTGTTTTAGGTGATGATTTATAGGCTTATAACACGAGGAACAATCGAAGAAAGGATGATTGAAATAGCAAAGAAGAAAATGGTTTTAGAACACTTAGTTGTAGGTGGTATGAAGGGTGAAAATATTAACCAGGTAATAGTTTGTTGAAAAATTTAATTTGATGGTAACTTCTGATTATTATCATAGTCATAGGAGTCTTGAATATTTAATTTGATGGTAACTTCTGATTATTATCATCCTTAGGATGAGTTGGACGATATCATAAGGTACGGCTCAAAGGAGTTGTTTGCTGATGAGAATATTGCAGAGGGAAAATCTCGTCAAATTCATTACGACGATGCTGCTATAGACAGGTAACAAAGACTGTTATACCTTGAGCTAGCATAACATATGATTATGCTTGCAAATTTCCTTTCACGTATATTTCTTTATATCAGATTATTGGATCGCGATCAAGTTGGAGATGACGAGGCCACTTTGGATGATGAAGATGAAAATGGACTTCTGAAAGCTTTTAAGGTTGACTCTCATATGATCTATCATATACATTCTTGTCACAAGCCATATGTACTTTCTTTTTAGTTTTTTTCTTTTCACTTACCAGATATATATATATATATATATATATATATAATATGTTCTAGGTGGCTAATTTTGGATACATCGATAAAGCCGAGTCTGCAGAAGAAATAGAGAATAATTTTTCAGTGAGCAGTTCAGGACGGCAAAACTACTGGAAGGAACTGCTTAAAGGCAGATATCAGAAGAGCGCAGTTGAAGAGCTCGATGCATTAGGTAAAGGAAAGCGGAGCCGAACAAAATTGCTGGTATGTCACCGCCGTGAATCATATAATTTTTCTCTACTTTTGATTGTGTACGTGTTTGTTGAGGTTGTATACGCGATTTGCTGACTTTTTAGATGGTTTCTTTTAAGGTGAGTGGTTTCGTTGATTTAGGTGATGTAAGTTCCGACGACGAAGATGAAAATTACGAAACTGCGAAAAGTCATTCAAAAAAGAAAGCTCATAGTAATAGTAAGTGTCAATATTTACTGTATATTTCATTGACGATATATAATCGACTTCATTTATGTCTTTGACTGTGACATTAATTTATATATATTAGTTGCAGACAACACAAATTCACTTCCATTAATGGAAGGTGAAGGAAATTCACTCAAAGTGCTTGGTTTTACTCAAAGTCAGAGGAACACTTTCTTTCAAATTTTAATGAGGTTACATTCTAGTTATTGGTTTATGATTAAAGAGGGTTTTTCATGGAAATATTTGCTGTTAATCTCATTTGGTTAATCAATAACAGGTTTGGGGTTGGTGATTTTAATTGGACGGAGTTTGCTCCGCGCATAAAGCAGAAGACTTGGCACGAAATCAATGCGTACGTAATAATCTGATTTTTCATTAACATGTCACATCTTAAGTCATTATTTGCTAGCAAATTTGATCTATATATATTGAACAGGTATGGAAACCTTTTCTTGTCTCATATTGCTGAAGATATAAATGATTCCCCGACATTCTCAGGTGTTCGATACATCCCTTATTCCTGTCATATTTCTCAGTATCATCTCTCCTTTATTTTCCGCTAACTTCTTTTCATTCTCTGTCGAAAAATGTCTGTAGATGGTGTTCCGAAAGAAGGACTTCAAATACAAAATGTACTTGTTAGAATTGCAGTTCTGCTATCGATAAGGGAAAAAGTAAGTTCTTTAAATAAATTTCACTCTATATCAGTTGCTTGATTTCTGCATATTATTGTGTCATTATGGTTACTTACTTTGAATATGTAATGACAGGTGAAGTTTGCATCAGAAAATCCCGGCACTCCACTTTTTTCAGACGACATATTGTCACGCTATTCAGACTTGGTAAGAAAGGCATGGAAGGAGGAGCATGATTTAGTCTTACTGCGCGCAGTTTTGAAGTATGTCTTTTAATATATAATTGCATTGCGCATCTTAGCGATAGGCAATTACATTGCATCTTTCCACAATTTGTTTGTGTGTGTGGGCGCGCGCACACGTGTGTGTCTACATATGTTATTCTCCATTTGTTTCCTCTAACATAGTTCTATTCTATTAAGGCATGGATATGGAAAGTGGGCAGCTATTTTTGATGATAAGGATTTGAATATTCAGACGATCATCTCCCACGAGTTAAACTGCGACAATGTCATGGAGAGAAGAGTACAAATTGATTTTATAAAAAAGAGATTTCTCCTTTTGGAGAAATGCCTCAACGATGAGAGCGCGAATGAATACACTGTAAGCGCATTAATGTTTCATGACACAATCTTTTTAATACTTTGTTTACAAAACATGATTGGTCTCTGAAGAGATTTTGGTTGACGATCGACTGACCAATGAACTTTATCTGCAGGATGATATTTCGGCAAAGGAAGGAATAAACGAATAACTGAAAAAGGCTTCAAAATCTTTTGAAAGCTTGGTATTAGCCAAAGTGTTCATTTTAAATTTTTTTTATTTTGTTTTGGATTTCCAGTCTCTTTCAATTTTGAGAGATTCAACTTGTATTTCTTTCTCTAAAGATTTCTAGTTGTTTTGAGTTGTTGACTCCATTAATCTCACCATTTTTTTCTTCTTCATATTATATAACAACATTCAAAAAGTTAAAACAATAAATGAGTTCATTGATTTGAATTTTTTTAATGGTAAAATTACACGTTTGGTCTTTTATTTTATTTTTTTTAGTAATTTGGTCTATTATCTTTCATTTGCAACATTTTGGTCATTTATCTTATCTTTTTGTAACACTCCGATCCTTTATCTTTTATTTGTAACGTTTTAGTTCTTTAAAGAACATGAAGATATGTAAGAATTGATGAAGATGATTAACATATTCATCAAAATTATGAGTTTTATTTAATTTTAATAAAAAAGTGTCTTAACAAATAAAATTCCGCATTTTTTTAATTAAAAAAAATGAAAAAAAGGGTTTATACGTGAATGTTCTAAAAGATAAAGGACTAAAGTGTTACAAATAAAATATAAATGACCGACGTTTTACAGATATATAAGATAAAAGATCAAAGTGTTACAAATAAAAGATAAAGAATCAAAATATTAAAAAAAAAAATAAGGTAAAAGATTAAACATGTAATTTTACATTTGTTTAATTTTGTCTCTTATAATTGAAACAAAAAGGGAGTTTATTTTTTGGAAAATGCTATTTAGTAAGAAAATCTATGGAGAAGAATTGTAAGAATAAATCTCCACCCTTGTTTACATTAACTACCTCCCATGATTTCCACTAAAAGAAGAGATTAAAATTAAATCATCCTATAAGATAATGCCATGCGTTATTCTTGCATTTCTTCTCTAAAATAATTCTTACTAAATAGCAATGCTCTTATTTTTTTTCCCAGCTATGCTATTTCGTATGAAAGTTCCCTAAACGAAAGGCAAGAATTGCACGTTAAGAAAAAAAAAAGAACAAGCACATAGTACTTGAGAGAAAGTCTAACATAGGCACAACTATTTAGACACACTCACATAAATTAATAAAATTAAAAGAAAAATAAAATTGTCACATCAATTTATATCACTTCAACTCATTTTTCTTTAATTTTTTTCACTTCTTGTGAGTGTGCCTAACCCCTATTATTTATATTTATGCTTATATAAGTATTTTCTAGATGGAGCCGAAATCATGTTGCAGTTGGATATCAATTCAATAGTCATGATTTCTTCTTGCTTTTATTGTCGTAACAAACATCATTTTTTTTATACAACAATAATTATCCTATAAACTGGTTGTTTTAGGGCTGATATTGGCAATTGGAATATAAAAATGGATATAAGTATCATTTGGATTTAGAGAGCGCAGTAATATATAAGAGCCACACGATTTTAATTTAATGATTGAGATTATTTTAACCAAAAAAACACAGTTTTCAATTTAGTCGACGGTTCAATCATTATAAAAAAAAATTTAGACGGTTCAATTTAAAATTGATGGTTGAAATTGAAAATTGTGTATTAATTACAACAACAAATCCTATCCTATGATGCCCGGGTGCGGGTACGGTACCGGTATCCGGTACCGGTACGTGGTACGACATTTTTATAAAAATTAAGGTACGGGTACGTCAATATTTGTTTTTTAATATAATTATATAAATAAAATAATAGAATATATTGTAAAAACAAATAATTAAACTTAAACATAAAAAACACCATACTTTAAAAATAATTGAAATTGTTCAAAAACATCAAAATAGAAACTCAAAAAGACTAGTAATATCCATGGAGTCAAGAACAAAAATAATAAAAAGACAAGATTGATTCTCAAATGTTTCTCAGAGTACTTTATAAAATAGTAAACTGAATAAAAAAATAAACAAATATAAAAAAGAATGTGAACAGTTGTTATGAAAAAAAAATAAAAAAAAATTTTGTTGGATCCGTATCAACGCGCGTACCGGCCAAGTACCATGCGCGTACCGGCCAAGTACCACTCGCGTACCGGGCTTAAAAAAAAAATAAAAAAAACTGGTTCGCCGTCGGTGCGTACCCATGATGTACCGTACGCGTACCGGTACCCGGTACGTATCCGGTACTGGTACTCTTTCAAAAACGGAGTACCCGTGCATCACAATATGGTTATTAGTATATGAATTCCATTATCTTTCCTCACTAACACACCATATTTTTTTTTTTTAAAAAGTTCCTACAATATGGTTAACCAAGGCTGACATATATCTTTCTGTATAACTTGTTTACAAATAATTTTTTAAAAAATGGTTGAAATGAAAAATTGATTTAAATAATTTCTCATAAAAATTATTTTAGTGTTTCATCTTTTTGCTACAACTTTTATTTAGGTGATAAAATTTAAAAAATTGTTTAAAGATAAGTTATTTTAAGTAGCTTCTCATAAAAATTATTTTAAAGAGGTTTTTATTTTTTGAAAAAAATTGATTTTTGTTATGTTAAAAACGATAAATATCTAAGTTATCGAATGTTAAAATTTATCTTTTAACTTACAACAAAGCTTATTACTATCTTTGAGTAATTTTTCATAAAAATCATCTTTAGAAATATAAAGTTAAAATCACTCGTATAGCACACAATTCATGATTATCATTTTTTTTACTAAAAATGACATTTATTCATTCAAAATTATAGAAGACGATAAATAACACAACATTGTACACGACGATGAAATCACAAAAGAAAATAACTATATACATGTGAAAATAACTTATTTGAATAAAAGAAAAGGAAAAAAAAATTAGAGATGATTTCATGTCAAAAATTAACCCTAAACCAAACCACCCCGCCTTAATAGAAGAAGAGGAGAAAACTAGGCTAAAAGAAAATGTGTCTCATCTCTTAGACAGGATTCACGATAAATCTACCCAATTGAAGCATTGTTGTGAATTAATCCATATTGGCTGAGTTACTTGTTTGACAAGTAATTCATGTGTTAGTTAGTGATGTTGAGATTGGTTAGTTATTTTGTTGAGTAAGTTGTTTAACAAATAATCAGTGTTTTAGTTAGTTTGTATTTAGTGTGTTAGTTGGATGAATTACTTGCTATATAAGTAATCTTTCAATGTAAAATGTAATCACTCAAGTAAATAAGATTTTCGATCGAGGGATGAAATTTGGATAGTTCAACTGGTTTAGCTAAAGGTTAAATGAGTTAAGGAGCAAAATGACCAGAGTTCAAGTCTTGGTGAAGAAAAAAAATTTACTAAAAAATCTAACGAAAGATCCATAGTACAAAATCAATAGAACATAAAGAAGTAGCGGTAAAGCAATAAAAATACTAGTAGTGTGGAAGGTCATGAATGTAAGGAGGTGAACAAAGATAACAATAACTGTAGGCACGAAAACGATGAACAGAGGTGCTGGAGGCCGGTAATCAAAGACGTGAGATGAGGGAGAAAGTGAGACGGGGAAGAACATCGAATATGGAAACATCATAAGCAAAAATATTGAAATTCCATAAGCTACCTTGCAAACATTGCTAAAACAAAACAATAATGGAATCATGTTCAATCATAGACCAATATTTATTTCAATTGTAGCAACTAAAAAAAGTCTAACATAAAATAAAAAATTGTATCAACTCCATAAAGTACTATTGGACCAAGTGAACAACAATGTGTTTTCACAGATTTTGAGAAAAATCCCTTTGCTGAAAATAAATAATCTAAGAAAAGCTGAAACCCTTAACTTAAGGACAAAATTTTGGATTCAATTGATGCATGCTTCAAATCTTGCTGTCACATTGTGCTACCAGAGTAATTGGCATACAATTGTTTCTGCATCATAAGGAATTAATTATCAGCAAGCAATAGACAAAAAAAATCTAAGAAATTAATTTTTTTCACATTGTATAAATTTCATTACCTGCTTGATCATGTCATGGACAGCGTCTTCGATTGAACCATGATAACTAGAGATTCCACTGTTTTGAAACTTCATCTGGTTGTTCATCATATATGCCTGTTGTGGTTTGAATGACGGCCCTTCGGTTAGCTCCACGGTACGATCACGCTTCATTTGTACCGGATCACAATAACTATAGTCCAAGTTTTCTTCTGGTTCAACACCATTCACAGCAGGAATCATTGAGCCTATTGAACTTTCAACCACATGAGAAGAATGGTAACTTCCATCATGATTATTATCCCAACCTTGAAATGGCACATTATTGAAGAATTCATGTGCTTCTGTATGAAGCATAGCAGCATTTCGGTTATCCTTATGAGACGCAGAAGCATAGCCGAAACCTTCTCTTGGCAAATAAGAGTTTGTTCCAGGTAATTGCATAGTGTTCGACCTAATACCGTTGCACCTTCTGTTTTCAAGTACAGGAAGAAACTGCGAATTCTGAGAGGCTAAATTTTTGTATCCTTCAGTTACTTGTTTCTCTTGAGGATTCGAGTCTAAAATCAAGGCATTGTTTGTGTAACTCATTGTTACTTTTGATTTATAATAACCTGGAAGATTATTGGTCATGCTTTGAATATTAGGACTAACAGTAATACCTTTACTGTGTAGCAATTGATCTAGCTCTGCAGAAGAAATCGGCATTTTTTGAACATCATTCAGATTGTCGCGAGTTATGGCCGATTGGAACTTTAGCTGATCATGTGTTGAGTTGTTGAAGCTATGTGTGTGATTCAGCTGAGGAGTTCCAGAAGAGAATCCATGCATATTCACATTAGTAGGAGTGTTGAATCCCAGATTCACATTACTATTCGTACTACCACCAGATGCAAAGAATTTGAAAGGATTGTTATGAAACTGTGAAGAGCCACTGAGAGAAGTCATCATTGAATAGGATGTATCCGAAGAACTACCTAACAATGCTGCCATATTAGCTTGTTGGTTTTCCCCTTCACTAATTCTTTTCAGATAGAGTCTATATTTCTGCAGAAAATTCGAAAATCAGTAAGTTTTCCTGAATTAAAAGGCTTGGTTGAAGGCGTGTCCGGTGTCTGAAGTGGACACGGCACCAAAATTAGTGTAAATGCGTCAGTCTCATGTCTATTGTTTGTGTGTAGGTCAGTGTTTCGTAACTTATAAAGCTAAAGCATTAAAAGGCATGATTGAATGTGTGTCCGGTGTCTGACACTGACACAACACCAATATGTGGTTACATTCAACTTTTAAAACCATTAGTTGTGTCAATGTGTCAGTCTCATGTCTTGTGTCCGTGTCTATGTCAGTGATTCATAACTTGTAAATACCTGAAGATGGCTAGCCACATTCTCCCTTGTAAGCTTTTCATCATTCATCAAGTCAAGAATCTTTTTCGGCACAGCCTCTGCAACATTCATCATTAGAAACACAGTTTAGTATCGGAAAACTTCATAGCATGCTAAACATATGCAATGAATACAGACAAATTGATAAAAATTATGATGAGAATTGATTTTGCATTGAAGAAAGAAGGAAGAACTTACTGTCGATGCCTAATTGATTAACAGCAGTAACAAACTTGCGGTGTAAGGCAGGGGTCCAAACAACTCGAGCCTTCTTTTGCGCAGTTGGATCATCATTGTCATGATCATCCTCATTCTCCTCATCAGCATCATCTTCATTCTTTTCTTTCCTTTTTCTAGAAGGCCTTTCATTTTGATCAGAATTTCCTGTCACTGCAGAATCAATTCCATTTCCGCTATCAGAATTTGGTGCGTCGTGGTTGCTTCTTCTGGTAGTCCTCTTCTTCCTGATTACATGCTGCCAAATGGTTTGTACCTCTTTCAGTATAACAGGTTTCAGCAGATAATCACAAGCACCATGAGTAATTCCTTTAAGCACCATCTTCGGATCATCATTTGCCGAAAACACTGAAATTAAAACACATTCTAATGTTAATGCTACATTAAAAAACCATATATATTTTATCACTAATATCAATTTTGGTTATTGTCACACTTTAGAGGATTCGGATCCGAGTAAAAATTATATCATGAATCGATAACATAAGATTGCAGAATTGCATAGCTTACTTATGACAGGTAAGTCCATCTCAAGTCCAATAAGCTCAAGCAGCTTGAATCCATCCATATCAGGCATATGAACATTGCTAATCACCAAGTCATAATTGTTTTTGTTTTCTCTCAACAAGTTCAGCGCAGTTATCGCATTTTGAGCAGTGGTTACTGCAACAAATAAAAATATGATACATATTGCAGATAAATCAGAACATAAAATCTATGAAATATTTAAATTTTAAATTAAAATAAAATAAATCTAAATTCTAATCATTTTTTTTTTGACAAAATCTAAATTCTAATCATTGGAAATTTGAAAAGAGTTATATTACATCTTATAGCATCTAATGAATTAATCCAAGGATTTCGATGTGACCATAAGATCACAAAAGATTAGACACACAAAATAATTTTCTTAAAAATATGTGAACTTTAAAAACCAAATCATGTCTAATATCTCTTAAAAACCAATCAAATATAATTTAGTCAAACCTAAACAATATCAAAGAAAATTTAAAACTAATCTAATTGATTCATACAAGCAATGGCTAGATAATAATCTATAATCTAATCTAACATATATAAATAAATATATGTATCTCAAAAACTTAGAGAATACCCTATGATTAAGATTTATCACATCAAAAACAATTGAAAAATAAATAACATACACATACCATGGTATTGACACTTGAGAAGAAGTTTTTCCAAAATCTTGAGACATGTTCTATCATCATCAACAGCAAGAACACGCATTCCGATAGGAAACGTATCTCTAAGATCATTCATCTTATTATGATCTTCCAAAACCCAGAACAGAATCTATGAAGAAAAAAAATATTTTTAAGAGAGAAAAAACTATATAGAATGGTGAACTATATATGTAGAAAAAATAAAAGTAGAATGAAACAATGGACAGTGAAACAACGTGTGACACAAAGATGGATTATGGTATTGGTGAAGTGATTATGAACATTCCATTTATGTTAGATAACCATAATCATGAATTCAAAATTTGATTTGATATAAAAAGAGAGAATTTTTTTTGATATTATGATGAGAACAAAATATTAAGAATGTTTGAAAAAGAGTATCTTTGTAATTATTTTCTTGATTGGTTTTTTGATTCTTGCCATAAATGTTTGAAAGCTGTAATTAACAAAATATATGTCTAAGTCGTAATTAACTCACTATTTTTTTCTGACAGCTCATGGAAATTGACTCTTAAGTGTTAAGTGTTAACATCATCTAAAAAATTTGTATATTTGTATATTTATTTATTTTATTACAAGGAAAAAAGAAAAAAAAAAAGCAAATCAACAAAAAGAGAAAAAAAAAACTATAGTATGCGAAACTAATTTCTACATAGTTACTAATGACAAGGTTCGGTAAAGTTGGCGGGTATGCGAAACTAATTTTTCGCATAAGAGAAAGTCCGGTAAAGTTGGGCGGGTATGTAGAACCAAATTTCGGCATTGTTAGTAAGAGAAAGTCCGGTAAAGTTGGCGTGTATGCGAAACCAAATTTCGGCATATATAGTTAGTAAATATAAAGTTCGGTAAAGTTGGTGGGTATGCGAAATCAATTTTCGACACAGTTAGTATAAAGAGGTTTGTAAAGTCTGCGGGTATGTGAAACCAAATTTTGACATAGTTAGTAAAAAAAGGTCCGGTAAATTTGGCGGGTACGCGGAACCAAATTTCGGTATAATTACTAAAGAGAAGGTCCAGTAAATTTGGCAGATATGCGCAACCAAATTTTCGCATTGTTAGTAAAGAAAAAGTTTTATACTGCAATCGGAAAGAGGCTGGAATCACTTGATGTCAGAACTGACCCCCGAATAAGATTAAACGGATGGTGAAAATAAAAAAAAGTTTAGTAAATTTAGCGGGTATGCAAAATCAAATTTTTGAATATTTAGTAAAGAAAAAGTTCGATAAATTTGGCCGAGAAATAGTGTGGACTGAGAGATTCATGTTAGAAACACCAAACGTTGCTAGAAGTAAACAAACTTAATTTTATTTTTTTAATCAACGCACATAATTGTATTTTCTTCTTTTAATAATTAAAAATAGATAATTATATGTAAAAAAAAGAGAAATATTTAATTTATAGATGTTTTTCATCTTAGATTTTTTTTCTTTTCAATTTTAAATATGAGTTTAATTGTTATGCAACGTCAGTGTAAAGTTTTTTTTGCATTTTTAGTAAAGAGAAAGTCGGTAAAGTTGGCGGGTATGCGAAACCAAATTTTGCCATTGTTATTAAAGAGAAAGTCCGGTAAAGTTGACGGTATGCGAAACCAAATTTCAGCATAGTTAGTAAATAGAAAGTTTGGTAAAGTTGGCGGGTATGCAAAATCAAATTTAGGCATAGTTAGTAAAAGAAGGTCCATAAAGTTGGCGGGTATGCGAAACCAAATTTCGGCATAGTTAGTAAAAAAAAGGTTCGGTAAATTTGGCGGGTACACGAAACCAAATTTCGGCGTAGTTACTAAAGAGAAGGTCCAATAAATTTGGCAGGTATGCGAAATCAAATTTTTACATTTTTAGTAAAGAGAAAGTTCGGTACTGCGGTCAGGAGGGGGCTGAAACCCACTGATCCCCAAATCAGATTAAACTGGTGGTGAAAGCAAAAAAACAAAAGAAAGCTCGGTAAATTTGGGAGGTATGCGACATCAAATTTTTGCATAATTACTAATTAAAAGGTTTGATAAATTTTTGCATTTGTGTAGTTTTTTTATTGCCAACTAATAGGCAAAATAGATTATTTTTATTTTTAGGCAAAGCGTAAATAGTAGTAAAATTAATACACAATATCAATCCCTTACCCAAAAAAAAATACACAATATCAATCCAATTTATTTGCTGTCAACAAATATAAAATTTATTTATGGAAATTTTTGTAATTTTGTTATTACTTTGTTACTTACTATAATGTTAATTTTCAATTTTCTTGAATGGCAATAACTTAATGCTTTAAATTACGTATTTATTTATGATTTAATTATTTGAGATAGTAAGGAAATCTATCATCTTGAAGAAGAAAGTAAATATTCTTTCACCTTAATTAATTAAAGCATTTTCTTTTTGAGAAAAATTAAAGCATTTTCTTTTCTTTTCTTTTTTGGGTAAATTTTCTAGATGATATGTTAAATTTTACAAAAATCTAAAGTCTTGATTTGTCTCAATAACATATCAAATGATTTTTTTGTAAAATTTAACATATATAATCTACATCATATAAATTTTCAATCCAACGGTAAATTTTATAAAATTTGTATTCATTAATTGAACATTATTTTTTTTATAAGCAAAATTTTTTTTTTATAAGGGAGTACAATCAGTACTCGATTTCTTATAACACAAAGCTCATTATTATAGGCTTTGAATACAAATTACGGGAGCAATACACCAATCATAAAAAGAAAAGGAGGATTTGTACTTGAACAACCATTAAACTAAAGTCAAGAAGTAGCCTTAATTTTATCCAACAACTGTGTAGCATTTGAAATAACTACTTTAAAAATCGCATTAATTAAGCAATATAACATCACTCATATTTGAATTTTGAAGAAGTTTATTCTTGTTATAATTTCTTCACGTGAAAAACACTTTTGTTAGCATGAATTGTAAAAAGTCAAATTAACAATGACCTATAGGACATTGGAACGTAGAAAAGTACACTTAATTAGGGTGATGACAAATAATGAAACAATGAAAGACAGGTTGTTAGTGTTTGATTATCCAAACCAAACAACTTTTAGTTAACTAATCATCTATTAGTTGAATGCCCATCATACGTTGACTCCTGTCTGTGCCCTTTGGAGTGGAGAAAACTTTATCATATGGTTGCAAAAGTTTGCATCATTAGAAGATCATGTTTTTCTTTGTTTATTGAAACGTTTCTAACATATTGGCCCATACTTAAATAATTAGAGGTGCTTAAGTAGGGCAATTCTAGCATGGGAAAGTGCTATAAGTCTCTCACCATAGGAGCTTTATTTTCACCTTTGGATCACTAAAGTTCACAATAAACCATAATGAGATTTTTACATTGTATCTTTTCTTGAGTTTGACATTTTATTTTTGAAAAAATAAATTACAAAATTGTTATTCTCAAATATTTAGAAGTTGAAACTCATATCCATTTCTTTAATTAATAGTTAAATAATTTTTTGCTTTTATAAATATCTCAAATATTATATTTTGTCCCTATAAAATTTTTCAATTTAGAGAAATGCCTTCCATCTTATAAAAAATATTTTAAAAATCATGAAGCGTTAATTACCATTTCTAAATTGATAATGTCGAATAAGGACAATGAAAGTCATATTTTTAAAGAATGGAGTCTTGGTTAAAATTTGAATTTAATATGAATTTTTTAGTTTTTTGAACATTAAATTCATAAATAATCCATTTTATGTTAAAAAATGCTAAATTTTTAATATTATTATAAAGACGAAAACAAAAAAAACCATTTAAAAATGTGAAAATGCACAAGATTTTGATTAAAACAATGGATTAAAAGTTGTGATAGGAAATATTTAAACGATAAAAAATAAAATTCGAGATATTTATAAAATCAAAAATTTATTTAACCATTAATTAAAGAAATGGATCTTAGTTTCAACTTTGAAATATTTGAGAATAAAAAATTTTTAATTTTTTTTTTTTAAAAAAGCCAAACTCAAGAAGAGATACAATATAAAAATTTCATTATAGTTTATTGTGGACCTCAGTGGTCTAAGGGTGAAAATAAGTCGTAAACAGATTAGATGGAGATACCCACTAGTTTGTAGGAAACAGATTTCCTGCTGTAACTGCGGCCCGCAGTTGCAGCATCAACCGTTGACAACATCAACCGTTTGATCGATGTGATGAAGGGTTGTGATTGTTTTAAACATAAATAATTTGCACCGTTCGATCTTAAATCAATGACCAAAATTAATTACTACGTGGAACTTTGTGATTTTGCTACGGTAGCAAATCCAAATCCCTAATTTGTACCCAAAAACACATGAGTGTCGTAATCTTAAGGCATATAATAATAATAATATTTATCATGACCACATGGTCGGATATTATTTATATAAAAAGGAAAATATTCACTAGTAACACTTGTATTATATTTAGCATACTCTAAATATCTCTATTGCTATTGCCTATTGATATGAAGAATATACTTGAGATTTCCTAGCTGGAATTGGCAAGCATGTTAAATCAAGACAAAAAATATAAATTAAATAAAAGAGATATTGAGAAAGTTACTTGGTTGGAATTAGCTCATCAAATCACATGTTGGAAGATCCTCACGCATTGAAAATCCTATAAACTCATTTATGATTATCCTAAAGCATCATCATTGGCCCTCCACTAATATTCAAACAAGCTTATAACCTCTGGCTTATATGATAAGCATATCTTAAAGATTCATTTTGCCACAAAATCTTGAGATTCCTTGCTTTTTGAAGCCACATGACTTCCTCTTTGTCATTTTAATTATTTCATATTAATTATTAAATTATTTTCTTCTTTTGTATTTTGGGGGGTGTTGGAAGCAGAACATTACAACTTAGCATGCTTAAATGTTTATGCATTCTCAAGATTTGTGTTGGCAATACAAAATGGCCTCAACTTGTAACCATATAAGTTTATGATGTGTGTGTGTGTGCCATTAGTGTTAAATGAGTGATAAAAATTATTAAGAATAATTAAATGATTAAAATTATTACCAGTTTATTTTTGTTGTATGTCTTGAACAAGAGAAAATGGACTCAAATTCAAAAATAAGAAAGAAAAAGACAATACAAGAGTTAATTTTGTTAATTAAAAGAACTATTTATATCTTTTAGATGAGAGTATTTTCAAAGCTCCTCATTTTATGATATAATAAAAAATAATAAAAAATCCTCATTTTATGCAGGACAGAAAATCATTTATCTCGGTTGTAATTTATACAGAAAATTATAATTAATTTATTATATTATTTTTATGAAGGCTAGCAAGCAAGTCATAGTGTATGCATTATATATGGAAGAACTTTTCTTTTTATCAATACGGTTACTTCTTACCTAATTGTTGCAATCACACACTGTTTTGTATATATGTCGCTTGAGTTCTAAATAATTTTTTCTCATTTTATGCATCAATGAACATTTTTTCATTTATGATTTGTATAATAAATTTATAAATAGTTTATTATAATTTTTGTAGTAAATAAACCAATAGCAAATCTTGATAGAGTCATTAATTGGAATAATAATAATTTTTCTTGTGTCATCTTTAATGTCGATGGAAGTTGTCTTGGTTCTCTTGTTCGATCTAGATTTGGGCTTTTGAAACGATTCCGGCTTCTACCCTTTAGACTTCTCAGGCTTCAACCAAGGGTCATTTGATATTATGCTTACTAAACTTTATGTTATCTACCAAGACCTTTCATTGGCTAAAGACATGAAAATCACTGAGTTTGCTTGCTACTTTGATATCACACTCTTAAAAGAGAGAAATCAATGCGCGAATTTCTTTATAAAGCTAGGAGCCTCCTCAGATGTTGATTTGCCTATTCATGCTTCTTTTGCCTCTTTTTATTGTTTAACTTTGTAACAAAAAAATATCGGTACTTCGTCTAAGGAAGAACTTTTTTTATCAATATACTCCCATGGTTCTAAATATAACCAAAAAGTCACTTTTTAGATTTATTGAATAATAAAAGAATTTTTCCTACAATATAAGCCAGATTCATCCATTATTTAATAAATCTAGAAAATGACTTTTTGCTTATACTTAGAATCGAAGTGATAGTTGTTTTCTAATAAATATCACAACAAATATCAAACGATGATTGTGCAAGCCAAACAAAAAGTGAGAACCAACTACTAAAATGGTTAAATCAAAGGTAGAAACAATTACTAAAATTGTAGCAAAGATGGATAAAAGCATCATCCATAAACTGTGAATTCTGAGAGGAGCCACTTAGAGAAGTCATTTTTGAATAGAATGCTACCATACTAGCTATTGGTTTTCCCAGTCACCAGTTCTTTTCATATAGAGTCTATATTTCTGCAGAAAATTCAAAAATCAGCAAGTTTTCCTGAATTAAAAACCTTGATTTAATGTGTGTCCGGTGTCCAACATGTGGTTAGTTAGTAGTTACATTCAACTTTTCAAATCTTTAGCTGTGTCAGTCTAATGTCTGGTGGTCTGTGTCTATATCAGTGTTTCATAACCTATAAAGCTAAAGCATTAAAAAGCTTAATTGAAGGCGTGTCCGGTGTCTGACACTGACACGACACCAGTCTCATGTATGATGTTTGTGTCTATATCAGTGTTTTTATAAAGCTAAAGCATAAGATACCTGAAGATGGCTAGACACATGCTCCCTTGTAAGCTTTTCAACATTCATCAAGTCAAGAATCTTTACCGGCACAGCCTCTGGATCTGCAACAGTATAGTATCGGAAAACTTCATAGCATGACTAAACATATGCAATGATCATAGCATGATAAATAATACATACAAATTGATAAAAATTATGATGAGTATTGATTTTGCATTGAAGAAAGAAGGAAGAACTTACTCTCAATTCCTCCTAATTGATCAACAGCAGCAACAAACTTGCGGTGTATGGAAGGGGTCTAAACAACGCGAGTCTTCGTTTTTTTAGATGGCCTTTCATTTTGATCAGAATTTCCTGTCACTGCAGAATCAATTCGATTTCCGCTATCAGAATTTGGTGCGTCGTTGTTGCTTCTTTTGTTAGTCTTTATCCTGATTACACGCTGCCAAATGGTTTGTACCTCTGTCAGTGTAACAGGTTTCAGCAGATAATCACAAGCACCATGACTAATTCCTTTGCGCACCATCTTCGGATCATCATTAGCCGAAAACACTGAAATTAAAACACATTGTAATGTTAATGCTACATTAGCACATTTTCACACTTTAGAGGATTCGTATCCGAATAAAAATTATATCATGAATCGATAACATAAGATTGAAGAATTGCATAGCTTACTTATGACAGGTAAGTCCATCTCAAGTTCAATAAGCTCAAGCAGCTTGAATCCATCCATATCAGGCATATGAACATTGCTTATCACCAAGTCATAATTGTTTTTGTTTTCTCGCAACAAGTTCAGCGCGGTTATCGCGTTTTGAGCAGTGGTTACTACAACAAATTAACAACCATAACTAAAATAAATATCATTCTGAATGAGAAAAAAATATATGATACATTGCAGATAAATCAGAACATAAAATCTATAAAATGTTAAAATAAAATAAGGGTGTGTTTGTTTAAGCTTAAAAAAAGTGATTTTATTTCGAAAAAAATTTAGAGTTTTTTTTAGATATTTTAAAAAAATCTAAAGCTATTTTCCGTTTGTTTACTATAAAAAAATTACTTTTTTTAAAAATAAGAAGTTCATACACTTTTTTTTTTTTGATAAACAGTTCATACACTTTTTTAGATTTATTGAATTTTTAAATCCATAGCATCTAATAAATTAATCCAATGATTTGGATCTGATCATATCTTTGAAATCCAAGTATATAACAACATAAGATCACAAAAGATTAGACACACAAGATAATTTTTTCAAAATTTTTTTGAACTTTAAAAACCAAATCATGTCTAATATCTCTTAAAAACCAATCAAATATAATTTAGTCAAACCTAAACAATAATCTATAATTAAGATTTATCATATATAAATAAATATACGTATTCCCTCCGGCCTTATTTATAAGCAAAAGTTGTTTTTAGGTTCATTCAATAATTAATGTATCTAACTTAAATATAGATCGGATACATTACTTCTCCAATAAATCTAAAAAACAACTTTTATTTATAAATAAGGCTCGAGGGAGTATCTCAAAAACTTAGAGAATACCCTATTACCCTATGATTAAGATTTATCACTTCAAAAATCATTGAAAAATAAATAACATACACATACCATGGTATTGACACTTGAGGAGAAGTTTTTCCAAAATCTTGAGACATGTTCTATCATCATCAATAGCAAGAACACGCATTCCAATTGGAAACTTATCTCTAAGATCATTCATCTTATGATCTTCCAAAACCAAGAACAGAATCTATGAAAAAAGTAGTATTTTTAAGAGAGAAAATGAAAATATGATTGAAAATATTTTGAGTGAGAATTGAGAAAGTTATATAGAATCTTGAACTCTATATGTAGAAAAGATGGATTACGGTATTGATGAGGTGATTATGAACATTCCATTTATGTTAGATAACCATGACCATAACATTCCATTTAGTGTGATTGATTGTGGTATTATGATCATGAGAACAAAATATTAAGAATGTTTGAAAATGAGTATCTTTGTAATTATTTCCTTGATTGGTTTTCTTGATTCTTGCCATAAATTTTTTATTCTAAGCCGTAATTTACTCTTCTTTTTTTGACAGCTTATGGAAATTCACACTTAAGGTGCGTTTGATCTGCTAAAAAATAGGAGATTGGACAGGACAACTTTTATTGTACCCTGTTTGATTTAGAAACTGGTTATGGTACTGGACAAAATAGGCATTAAGAGACAGGACAAAAACAAGAATTTTTGCCTCTCACTAAACCACAGGATAACTTTTTGTCCACAGTACAATTATAAAAAATACGAAAATACTCATTTTATTTTTTAATATAAAAAATATTATCTCTCTCTTTCTCATCGATGCAATTTTGTTCTGTCCTGTTCTACCTTATTTTGTCCTGTACTGTTCTGTCCAGTATTTTTTTTATATTTATTCATATTTATTTTGTTATGTGGAAATAAGAATAAAAAAACAGCTAAACAACTAACACTCTAAAAGAGAAAAAAGACTATAGTATGTGAAACCAAATTTTCGCATAGTTACTAAAGAGAATGTTCGGTAAATTTAACGGATATGCGAAATTAAATGTCCACATTGTTAAATTTACCGAACATTCTCTTTAGTAACTATGCGAAATTAAATGTCCACATACTATAGTCCGGTAAATTTGACGGAGAAGACGTGTGGGGACCAGGATATTTATGCTAGAGTTTAATTGATATGCACTGACGGTGTAAAATAATTTTACATGGTCATCCAATAAGAAACCACCAATCTTCCATGTCATATGAAGAAAGTGGGGTAAAGTGGGGTGACGTGGCGGAATACATGGTTGTCATTGGTTGATAGTGTAAAATTATTTTACACTGTCGGTGCATACAAATTAAATCCATTCTAGAAGAAACACCAAACTTTGTTAAGTAGACACACTTAATTGCATTTTCTTCTTTTAAAAATTAAAAAATAGAAGATTATATGTAAAAAAAGAAAAATATTTAAAATAATATATATATATATATATATATATATATATATCCGTTCCTTTTTGTTTGTTGTTTGAGAAAAAATAGGTCAAATTAAGAAAGTGTATTTTTGTACTTTATTTTCCAATTGTACCCTTTTTTTTTGGAATATATTATATTCTAATTTTAATCCACCAAAAAATTCCTATTTTTTTGCACAAGATTAAAACCACCTAAAAAATATTATATGAAGAAGTTTAGTAAAAAAAAAAAAATACAATAAAAAGATTATATGAAGAAGTTTGGTAAAAAAAAGAAGATACAATAAAAAAATTATATAATTTAGTCAATAAAAAAAATTATGAAGGAGGGTATAATAGACAACATATAACCTCAAATTATCAAAACAACAAACAATTTGTTTCAAATTGTTTTTCTAAAACAACAAACAAAAAGGAACGGAGGGAGTATATATATAGATTAATGGATATAAACAGACAGAGTAGAAAAACATTACACATTCAACCAATCATCACCATGATTTCCGTCACGTCACTCAATTTTACCCCACCTTCTTGATGTGATATGGAAGATTACATCATTTTCATTGATTGTTCGTGTAAAATTAATTTACAACGACTGTGCATATCCATTAAACTCATATATATATAAAGGGATAAATATCACTAAAATTCACAGAGTATCAAACCAATAAAATTTATTTATGGAAATATTTGTAATAATTATTACTTTGTTACTTACTATACTTAATGATAATTTTTATTTTTCTTGTATGCCAAAAATTTTGCTCCAGACTTTGTTACTTAAAATTTATCCGTGTTGTGTTGCGTAAAAAAAAATATTATTCGTCTTGTGGGTCAAATAATTATTAAGAAAAACGGCCAACCTAATGAGCCAAATCGACCAATTCACTAAGAGTGTGTTTGGATGGGGGGATTTTTTGAGGGAAAGTAATTTTTTGAGGGAATTCAAATGACTTGCACCAAATTCTATTGTTTGGATAAAATATTTGAGGGATTTTAAAATTCCAAGTATTTTGTAAGTCATTTTACCCTTCCCAAAATGAGGGAATTTGAAATACCCTCTAATTAGTGAGAATTCTAAAATTCTTTGCACATTAACTTTTTTTTCGAAATCGGTAAAAATGGCGAAAACTTTTTTTGTCTAAATTGGAAAAAAAGCCAAAAAAAAATTTCTTGAAGTCGAAAAAAATTCCGACGACTTTTTTCTCGAAATCGAAAAAACGGCGAAAACTTTTTTTCTCGAAATCGGGAAAAACACCGAAAACTTTTTTTGTCAAAATCGGAAAAAACGCAGAAAACTTTTTTTCTCGAAATCAAAAAAACGCCGAAAACTTTTTTTCTCAAAATCGAAAAAAAGCGCCGAAAACTTTTTTCCGAAATCGAAAAAAACGGCAAAAACTTTTTTTTTTCAAAATCGGAAAAAACACCGAAAACTTTTTTTCTCGAAATTGAAAAAAAATCCGACGACTTTTTTCTCGAAATCGAAAAAAACTCCGAAAACCTTTTTTCTCGAAATCGAAAAAAGCGCCGAAAACTTTTTTTCTCGAAATCGAAAAAAATTCCGACGACTTTTTTCCCGAAATCAAAAAAACGCCAAGAACTTTTTCCCTAAATCGAAAAAAAATCTGACGAATTTTTCTCGAGATCGGAAAAAACGCCAAAATTTATTTTCTCAAAATCGAAAGAAATTCCGATGACCTTTTACTCGAAATCAAAAAAATTGCCGAAAACTTTTTTTCTCAAAACCGAAAAAAAAACCGGCGAATTTTTCTCGAAATCGGAAAAAAACGCCGAAAACTTTTTTTCTCGAAATCGAAAAAAATTCCGACGATTTTTTTTCTCGAAATCAAAAAAAGCGCCGAAAACTTTTTTCGAAATCGAAAAAAAATCCGACGATTTTTTTTCTCGAAATCGAAAAAAGCGCCGAAAACTTTTTTTCGAAATCGAAAAAAAATCCGACTTTTTTCTCGTAATCGAAAAAATGCAGAGAACTAGTTTTCCTAAAATTGAAAAAACTCCGAAAACAATTTTCTCCAAAATCAAAAAAATGTTGCCGACTTTTTCTCAAAATCGAAAACTTTTTTCAAGAAATCGGAAAAAATGCAGAGTATTCATTTTCCTGAAATCGCAAAAAAAATCGAAAACTTTTTTTCTAAAAATCGAAAAAACTCCGAAAACTTTTTTCTCGAAATTGAAAAAAAATCTATTTTTTTTTCTCGGCAACGGAAAAATTTAGAAAACTTTTGTGGATCAAAATAAAAATTGAGAATGAATTACTTTGTCATTATTTACTTCATCCAAACAATGAATTTTGACAATGAAGGAATTTTAATTTTTTTATCCAAACAAGAAATTTTGAAATGAAGGGAATTCAAATTCAAGCATTTAAATTCCATGCATTCTCAAAATCCCTTGGATGTTAAATATCCCCATCCAAACACACTCTAAAGGTTCAATCTTTTCTTATAAAACTAATTGGTTCAATCTTAATTGTAGATATTCTGATTGAATTGTGATTAGTTCAACTATTTTTTTTTTCCACCCCAGTTTAATCTGGTTCGGGGGATCGAACCGCGATCTTCCCTATCAAGTTCAGCGCCAATAACCATTGAACCAACTAACGATTGGTAACTAATTTTTTTTTTTGCATGTACTCTTTTATCTTTTTTCATCGCTTAAATGAGTTAAATCATGACACAAAGTCTCACTAATTTAATTTGTAATCTGACTTTTAAAACATGAGCCAAAATGGATTGTTGGGTTCAAAATTTGTTCAATGAATTTTTCTATGGGTCAATTCATTTAGTCACAAATGCATTATCAAGATGTAGTTAAAAACTCTGTATTTTCTTAATGTCTTGATGTATATAATAACTTTGTCAACAAAAATAATATGCAACTACTACTATTTAAATTCATGAATACGATCGTATCTGCATAAATTCAATTATAATATTGACGATCAATTATAATTATAATTATATAATAAAGCTCTAGAATTACATGAAACTTTTTATCACAAAAAAAGAATTACACGAAATTAAACTTGATATAGCTAGCCGTCAGTGTCCCCATACATTTGAAGCTGCAAAAAAAAATACACAAAACAAACAAGTATAAGACATCAAAATCTAAAATAACAACGCTACCCTAAGCTGTAAGAAACGGACATTCTGATCCTTAAAATATGGTTTTATGTAATTGGTCCCTATTTGAAAATATTCATTTTAAATCTATATATTTATCTATCAAGAAGAACTATTTTCAGAGTAGATCATAGTCATACTTAAGAAATTTTCAAATATATTTAAGTTTAAAATAAAAACTCAAAGTTGAATGGGAAGTACCTTGTCTTGAGATTGTCCAATCCTTGTCCTTCCCAAGAGCCCAAAAGAAATATCCCTTTAAGCCCAATGATTTAGCAAACCTAACCTTAGTGGTTATAGATGGCACATCATCATACCCAATCCAAGTAGTACCCGCATAAGAATAAAAAGACACAGCAACCTTATCATACACAACATTAGCACCACTCTCTTTATTAAATTTCAATATTTCATTATAATTCATACTACCATCGGTGTCAACTGCGGGTCCCACTGCATCGGCTCCTACCCCGTGAACGTGTCGATTCTTCAGCTCCCACGTCCTCCCGTATAAAGCCAAACCCATAACCAACTTTTCGGGTCGTACACCCGATTTGATCCATGACCTAATTCCAAAATTTGTACTAATTTCGGACTTCGGGTCATATAAAGCAGCATTAAAGCCTGTATTATTAGCCCATGAGCCGTGATAATCGAAACACATTGGACTGGCCCAATCCAAGTATTTATTGATAGATTGGGCCGGATAAGATCTCGGCCCTTTACCAATAAGTCTTATTGTGGAATTATAATAAACCGCAGAAGTCAAAAGCAAACGTGGTTTTCTCAGAACTATAGCTTCGGCAAACAAAGCATTATACCATTCCTCATATAACAATCCGAGGTTAAACATGTCTTTTTCATTTTGAGGAAATTCCCAATCCAAGTCAACACCATCAAACCCATATTTTCGTGCCACGTGGATTGTCGAATTTATGAAGATTTCTCTGTTTAGTTTTGTGCTAGCGATTTCAGAGAAGAGTGTTGAATTGCTATTACCTCCTCCGATGGAGAAAAGTGTTTTCACAGGCGGGTAATGGTGGCTGAGCTCGTTGGTGAATTTATGGGCCCATTTTTGGTCGGATTCGGTGATTATAAGGTTGAATGAAATTGGGTCGGGTTGAATGAAGGCATAAAAAACGTGAGTGAAGTAGTTTGTGTTAATTGAAGAAGGTAAAAAATCACCACCTGCAGGCCAATATGCTGATCTAACACCATGGTTAAAAAATGGATATTGTGAATCATTAGAAGAGGATGAAGATGATGCATTGAAGAAAAGGGTCATTAGAAAAACCAAAATTGGTGGGATTATGATTTTTTGGACGGCCATGGTTTATGATCATATAAGAGATGAATGAATTTGTATGTGAATATATATAGTGAACAATTGGATACAAGTATTTATTAATTTATTATTTGATTTGTGGTGATGGAAATTAGAATAGTATAATTGAAGTTATGTGAATTGAACGTTTCAACTATATGATGGGGGATAAGTAGTGGAGAGAAAAAACCAAAGAGAAAGGGAACAAAAGTTGAACAAGGAAACCAATATAAGAAAAGTCAAAGTGGTCTAGATTCTTAAATATGATAATGATGCAAACACTTAGACGTTGTTAGTATTATTGTTGGACTTTTCAAGTGTTGTTAAAGTCGAAGTTGACATGTTATTCATAGTGTTTTTTATTGAAATTTTTTTATTCATGAAACATGATGTAAATATGACATTTATACCACAAAATGCCTTCTCCATATATGAAAGGGGAAGAACATTACGGTTGGTAAATAGTAGTCTCACAATTATCAATCCAATGTGTAAGAAGGACAACGCTACTTTGATGATCGGAGTATAGCAAAATGTTTTTCAAAGTTCGACCCTTAAAAAATTGTTTCTACTATAAATCGAACTTAAATTATTAAACAATTCATCTTAAGATGAGTTTATTAACCATTTGAGTCTAATATTTTTTTGTTTACCTACATATTGTTTGTGGTTGGTTAGTGTACTAGTTGTGTGACCACAACACTTACTAGTAGTACTAGTATACGGTGCAATCAATTAATGGATTCATTAATGGTGTCTAAAATGCACTGCATTTTATTGTGATCAATAATTTCTTCTAGTACACATATCACTATTGTCGGCCAATTGAAGTCGCTATATAGAGATTAGTTGGCTCATATTAATTAGTATTCTTAACTAATATCGTCCAACCAATAAAAAAGCTTTAGGGTCGTTTTTTCTTTCTCTAAATTGCTCATACTAGAAAGCAGATTATTGGAACATATTTTTTAGTGAGATTTGCACTATCAAGAAATGTCTTCCAATAAAATTTGCACTATCAAAATAAGTGAACAACATTGTGTTTAAAACGTGACACAATGGACCGGATTGTCAAAAAAAATTACACATGAAACAAAATGTTGTGATTAAATTGCAACTATCTAACGCTTAGACAGAGATCCATGAATTACAACAAAATTCTAGTAATGAAATAATCATTACAAAACTCAACGTTCTTTACATGTCACATATTACAAAAACTGGCCTTCGTGAAAGGTACTCTCACTATGGCTAAAGTTTTTGCTCTCATAAAATTTTCAATGGCTTAAATAAGCATTGAAGTTTTTGGAGGTACATTCTAACAAAGTCATTCTCTACATTTCATAAGCTTTGTCTTCACGTCTACTTCATATCAATCAGTATAATCATTAAATTTAAATTGGTTGGTAAATGTCGTTTAACCCATTCTAGTTATTGGTTAATTTCTAATAAAACTCCAAATTATTAAAAACATTTCTCATGATAACTTTGTACAAATATCATGATAAAAAAAAAATATTCCCATATAAACAAGAGGGTTGGTTAAAACAAACAAAACAAAAATTCTATTGAATGGAAACAAAAGAATAAATTGCAAGAAACATATAACTGAGTATGTCATGAGAAATACAAATGAGATTGAAACAAACAAGAATCGACAATGAGAAAAACAAAGTAAACATAAATTAAAATACTCCTATATTACAACATGATAAAGACATGCTACAAAGAAAATATTTGAAAACCTTTGAATATTGATTCTTTTAGGGGTTTTTCTGTCAGTATTAGATATGTCACTAAACATGAGCCGAATCTTTGTGGGCTTAGGTTTATTTTTAATCATTTTATCTGTTGAATTTTTCTCTTCCCACACCCGTGTTTCTTTTCTACCCCTAAGGCTATGTTTGGATTGATGGTATAAAACGGAACGGAGCGGAATAGAATAAAGTGGAATGGAATGGAATGGAGCGGAATGGAGTAAAGATTCCATTCCATTGTTTGGATATGCTTTATAATATAATGGAATAATGTTTTTATGCATTGTTTAAAAAATGGATGAAATATAACAAGTTAAAAATTGTTTATTCTATTTTTAATTTACCCTTTTTTAAAAAGAAAAACTAGTATTATTAATTTAATTTAGTATGCCAACAAATTCTTATCAAATTGTGGTAATTCATAAGAATCATAACAGAATACATGATTTTTTTTTTGACAAAGTCAATACTAAATTCAATATCAGGTAACTTGTTGGTACCAAAATCCAACCCAATACTAAGATAAAAAAAACTCTGAGCACAACTAATAAGCAAGAAAGTAGGAAGAACTAGGAAAAAGATAAAAATAATTGGCAATGAACACAGAATGAAAGATAAACACGACAAAGTTTAAACACAGCAAAGTTTTAATAAAAATAAAATAGAGAAAGATAAAAACATGACAAAATGAAAACAATTAAAATCAAGAAGAATAAGAAATAGAGTGGGTTATTTGTTGTTGATGACGTTGAATTTATGGGTGATGATGAATCATAACAGGGATATGTGATGTTTTAATTATAAATATTCATTCCATTGCATACACCCCAATTTGGAGGGGAAAGAAAATTAGAAGATTGGATGGTATGGGATGGAATGGGTTCCATTGTGTTCCATTCCACTCCATTCATTTTTTGTAAATCCAAACAATGGAATCTAATTAGTTACCACTCCATTCCATTCCATTCTATCATTTACCATCAATCCAAACATAAGTTTCCAATGTTGCCCTTGGATGAATATTTCGGAACGCATTTTTCGAATTTTTTTCCCTTGGAAAAAAACTTCGGAATGTGTTTTCCGAATTTGAATTAGAAAGACTTTGAAAAATGCGTTCTGAAGTTTTTATACAAGGGCAAAAATGAAAAAATAAAGGGTAGAAAAGAAACACGAAGGGTGAGAAGAGAAATTTTCTTATCTATTTTTGTTCACTGGGCCGCTTCTGAAACAAACTTAATTTTTTATTGACGAATACAAGGAAACAAAAGTTTTTTTTTTATAAAACAAGGAAACAAAAGTTAAAAGAGCATATTGGACTGGTTTCTTTGGCATAAAATTGGACTTACAAGAATCATTTGGTGATTGTTCTTCTTTCCACCCCATGGCATAAAATTTATATTACTAAAAGATATCTTTCGATAAGAATTATATTATCAAAAAATATCTTCCAATAAAATTTACATATCAGAAAATATCATACGATGAATGGAAAAATTATGAACAATTCATAAAAATTAACTCACAAACATACCTTAAAGTATTTGCCAATTTTTTTGTCCACTAACCTACATATTACCAGGGTCGGCCACAAATTTTTGGAGGCCATGTGGAAATAAAAAATGTGTCCCATTTTAATAAATAAAAATGTAATTTTTTTTTAAAAAAATTATCCCTGATTTAAATTGTCATAGCATAAAAAAATAAGCATCCCTATAATTAATATAAAAAGATTCATAGAAATCAATAACAATAAAATATTTCCTAGCTATTTAAACCGAGTCATTTTTCGAATATTTTTTTAAGTAAATTCGTTAATTAAATAATATATTAAATTTTACACCCTCTAATTTATTAATCTTTAATCCTACTACTCCGTAAAGAGATTATGGATCTAACAATTGGACATTTGCAATTTTATATAATATATTAAATTTTACATCCCTTAATTTACTAATATTACTACTATATTAAAAAAAATTGAAACCATTTTTAGAAGGCTCAATACCACAGCACATGTTACATGTGTCCGTGACGGGCACATCATATAAACATGTTTGCAACTCAAAATTGTCTTTCCGCTAAGTCATTTCCTTCCATATGAGTCATACCCACATCCTATCCATAATCCTACACATGAATAGATCGTCATGCACATTATGGACTTCATTAACAAATATCTTGCTCACACGACCGAATTGAGGATAAAATTGTATTTTTACAACTTTCTGTTTGATTGTTGACTATCTATGTTCTCAACATTTTTATTTTTAAAGAAGCGAAAGTTTGACTGCGTTTTTGTTTCTAGAAAAAACATTACATATATTACCAGGTATAGTATCTCATTAAGAGATGATCTTGACAAGAATCAGAGTCGACCAACGTCCGTTGAACAGAGCTCCGCCCCTAGTAACGGTGGAATGAGAGGGGTTGTGTACCTGTTTACACTCCGACGCTCAAGTTAGTTAGGGTAGAGTATAGGTTTTCAGAGGTTAGAGAATGTACCTGAGCTCCTTCAAATGAGGAGTATATATAGCCCCCAGCGCTGGGCTAAGGCCAATGATGGCAATAAATGCTCATCAATTGGCTGCCGGAAAACGGCTGAAAAGCCATGATGAGCCTTAAATACTCATCATTCCGGTGTCGGCCGTTACAATACGCTTGGTATCGCGGACCGTTAGAATGCTCGCAGAGCAACTGGTGCTCGAACGCGTACTTGCCTTGCTCGAGCCTTATTGGGCTTTAGGCCCAGTCCAGAACAAGAGAGTATATGATTTTTTTTAAAAAAAAGAAACATTTGGTTTAACTTTGATATTGAAGCAATTGAACCTATAATTGTGAAAGGGATGGATTATCATAAAAAGTTAAATAAACACAAGTTGAGACTTGAGTGGCACTGATTGATCATATGAAGCTGAACTCATATTGTGGTATGTTTGAGGATGCCAACCAGTTGAGTAGGACCTTAATTCATGATTGACATCATCAACCACCAAAAAACAAACTTGTCGCTTCTAGTTTCAACCAATTAAACTATACCATTTCGCTTTCATATACTCAAAGGCCATGAACAAACACTCTTGAAAATGCAATGCAAAGAATTAGACTAAAATTAGGTTATAGAATGTTCAGCCAGGGTGTAAATGGTTGTCATGCATGGTTCAAGTTTTCAGCAACTGATCTAAGGAAAATTCTAATATAGAATATTTATACAAGTGGTCCATCATGAATCAATATTAAAATTAAAAGAAAAAAAATTCAATGACAACATGTATTATTATTTAGAAGTATAAGTTGATGACTATCTATATTTTTATGATTAAATAATGACTTAATTGACACCGGTTTAACTACCACAACAAAAATTAAAAATGTAACTAAAATGAAAATGACATCAATCATGTCACTTTTTTAGTCATAAAAATCATGAGTCGTGAAATTTTACTTTTAAATAATATTATCAACAGTCATTAGAATTTCTAATAATTTTAAACATTAATTCACGGTGATTAACTTATTAAAATGGTCAATACTGACCAAATAAATAAATAAATAGTTCATAAAACTTAGTTAATATATTTAATATTGTTAAGATGAATATTTTTTTACCTCTATATCTCCTCTTAAACTCTCTTTTACATATTTCTCTCTTTACAATTTCTATTTTAAACCGAAATACACACGATATAAGAGTATCATATATGTGACCTTACAACTACAACTTACTCAAAGTTGCCAAAATCCTTGGAGTGAAAATAAAATAAAATGTACTACTAGTTTTTAAAGATGAGTTGGCATTGGCAAGAAAGGACCCATGCTAAAAATAGGTTAAGCAACTAACGACATGCTCTGCTCCAAAAAATAAGGACATGCAGAAACTGTTCTTGTTGTTTTAAAGAGTTAGAGGACATTGACGTGTCAACCGAAGAATAGTTGCACCACATAATTGTGTTCGACAGACAAAAACACAAGGAAGGGAAGTCATATAATTCATCCTATCCTATATGTATAGGAATATAATACAATTAAGATATAATACAATTAAGATATTTTAATAAGGTGAATACTTTGATATTTAATTTAAGAATATTGATAACACGTGTTTTTAGGACATACGTTAAAAATTAAAAAATTGTACGATTAATTTGTAAAACAATTTAAAAATTAAATTAAATACACTTATTGTAATAAAATATTTTTATTTTTGAATCATTAACATATATGCTCTTAAGGCACGCAAGGGCAAATATTCAATACTCATATTTTTATATTAATTTATATTTTAAATGAACTTTTTCATGCCGTGTCAATAATACCCAATAATATAAGTTGGACATCAAATAATTTTTATTATGAATTTTTATTTTGTTGAGGCATATTCTGTTAAGGCATATAAGTTGGCATAATTATGAGTTCTTACCTTGGAACCAATTAATATTGAGGTATACATTAAAATTTCCATCCTCTCATCACATAAACACTTCAACTCTTCAATTCTAACATTACTAAAATGAACTTCTCCCTTATATTTACAATTTTGCTATTCCATACTTCGCAATTGTTGTTGGTTATTCAAATATGAGTTAAAATTAATAGAGAGATTAATTTATCTCTGTATAAAATTATAAGGGACACGTGTCTTTCTTTAGAGCTTATATATTAACCCAAGAGTCCGTTTGGCCTAGCTTATTTTTGAATTTATACAGACGGCTTATGCAATATAAATTAGGTTTTATGCTATTTTATAAATTCAAACTAGTGAAAATTGAATTTTTATAATCTATTTTATCTTAAACTACCTTAAAAAATTTATAATAATATATAAGCTAGGTCAAACGGACAGTAAATATTGTGCATTTAAATTATAAATATATATATATATATATATATATATATATATATATATATATATATATATATATATATATATATATATATATATATATATATATATATATATATATATATATATATATATATATATATTTGAGTCATTTTCTATCTTATTAATTAAGAGTGCATTTTTTATACGCCGCACTAGTATAGTATTTGCCTTTAGCATCATGCTTGACTTTTAATAAAATTTGCTTTAGATACATATTCATGTGGTCATAAACATAGCACCAACTTACATGCATATATAAAGCAAACTGGGATATTGGAAAATGACTTTTTGGATTCGTGTGAAAAGAGATAAGAGCATATATCAGATGTACGATGCAAGAAATTACTAACAAATTAAGGTTTAGAAGCCACGCACAAGATACTTGCAAAGTGAACACATGGTTATCTACAACCAAGTTTTGCTTTATCATTATTAAAGAGAGAATTTGGAACATCATGGATTATGAATTTGATTCTTTGAATTGCATGCATGCAGTTAGTAATTCCATGCATTCATTTGGTTGAAATTACATCATTTATCATTCACTCAAGATCGGATGATGGCGATGATATCCGCAAAACTCTAACGCTCAAATCAATTAGAGCGAAAATGGTGAGAGATTTGAGGGAAAACGAAAGTGTATTTTTATTTGTTGCGAACAACGTCCTTTAATGTCTAGATTTGGGGGACGCTGAGAGGCGTTATAAGTCAAAGAAATGTTATTAATAAGAGATAATCTAAAGTTGGGAGGTTGATTTAGTTGGATTGAACCTTCATATATAGTTGTGGGCTTTGAAATAATATAAGAATGGGCCTCGTCTCAGTGCAAAACACAAACAAATTTTGTCTTTAATTAATAGACTATTGTTGGCTTTTACCGATGAAATCTTATCACTTTCGAAACAACAAAAAAAACTCTAAATGATTATTTATAAAGACTAAAGTGAGTTTTTTTTTTTTAAACGGAAAGAGTACGTTCAGAAAATAACTTAAACGAATCTTTATATTTAATTTTATTGTGTGGATGGCTAGTTAGGTAGACAAGATTGGAGAGAAAAGGAGAAAGCATTATAGTTGTTATCTTTAGAGTACATTTGTGGATCTAAACTAGATATTTTCTTTTATGAGTGAAAAGAATAGGGATGAATTGGAACTTTGTGGTTTCTTTTTTGAGGGTTTTGAAATGTGGACCAATTTATAAAGACAAGGAGATCTCTTAAAGAGATTTGGTTCTCTATATTGATTAGACAGTTAACAATTTACTAAGATGAAGTGATTGAGTTGTTTTCTCAATGGGATAATCTCTTTAAATTTCTAAACTCACTCATGTCCTCTTTAAGGTGGGGTTAGGA
This sequence comes from Trifolium repens, assembly GCA_030408175.1. Lineage (NCBI taxonomy): Eukaryota > Viridiplantae > Streptophyta > Magnoliopsida > Fabales > Fabaceae > Trifolium > Trifolium repens. Next base: position 4,917,391 of record CP125836.1, read on the forward strand.
CTTTTGTTAAACAAAGTTGCCAAAAATGACGTGTAAATACGGTAACAATAATTAGTATTATTATATATGCAAATGTCCAAAGTTATATACCTAATCCAATACTTTAACTATAGGATATTTGATAATCTTCATTAATTAGTGATAATAATGCAATTTAACACAAAATACACTATGAAGGACATTAGAGGAACTCCACATCAGCTTCCCCTTTTATGTGTCGGCCATTTGTCTCATTTTTCATTATGGGACACATCACATAATTAGAACTAGAATTCTCCTCCTTCTATTCTCTTTTCCCCCTCTTCTAATTAGTTATTTACATATGAACAATTTTAATTTATGCTTCATTAATTGGTTGCAAAGAGAACTAGAATTATGTTGTGTTTTAATATAGTATGTCCTAAGAATTCATGTTAAGAATTTCAAAAATAAAAACTACTTATTGTAAAAGTAAAAAATTTAAGTTTTTGAGAAATTAAATACATACTTTTTAAAATATAATTTTCATATTTGATATCTTATAATATGTACTGTTATGGTACATGGTAACATTTTTCTAAAATAAAGGATTTTACAATGATGATGAATTTGAAAGAAGAATGTTCTTTGAATTGTGGCATTCGGCTGCAATCAATGACATAAATAATGTTCATTGGTACGTAGGGTACGTATACATACAAATACTCTACTGCAAAATATTTAAGTAATTAAATAGTGATTTATTCAATTAATAGATGACATACAAAAGATTGAAATTGAATCTTTGGTGATAATTTTTTAGCAAAAGTGAAAGATAGAGTTTATTCAATTTTAAATAATATATATACGGTTTGGCTAAAAAAATATAATAAGGTGAGGTGCAAAAGTGCTACTTCCTAACTAAAATAAAATTAAAAGTGCTATTTAGTTGCTAGAAATGTGAAGAGATATATTAACATTAAAAAAATGAAGAGAGAAATGCATTTTGTATTGTAATTGTGTCATACAAACATGATGAAGAAAATAGGTTTGTAGTAACTGTCTTACACTGATTATCCGATAAAAAATTAATAGTTGAGATTATTTATAACAAGGTCGATTTAAATCCAGATATATGAGATTTGGCTTATTTTTAATCGTTTTAATGAGAGAGAGAAAATCTTGATTGTGAAATCTAAATTATTAGGGATCTGTTTGGATTTGGCTTATTTTTTAGATTATCAAAATAATTTATGCAAATAAATACATTTTTATAAGTTTTCACTAACAAAAATTATATCTTTATAAATTGGTTTTTCATAAACTTACCTTGAAAAACTTATAATAATAATAATAATACATAAAAATTTATTTGCATAAGTTGTTTCGCAAAAACTCAAAAATAAATCCTCCAAAAGGCACTAAATCTAAAATCAATTATTATTGTAACATTTTGATATATTTGCAACAAGCTATCCGATCGAATATATACTAAGAGGAAGAACACAAGAAGAAAGTGTGAAAAGTAAATTTCTTTCTTAAGAAAAGATATGTAAAAGGACAATCAATCTCAACAAGTAGGGACATTGTGGCGCCTTTGGTGATGGAATTTGAAGTACTGAACATAGGCTAGTTTGTTGTGTGGCTTTGGTCTACACCATGTACAACATTTGGTTTTGTCTCCTACATGATTAATTAAGGTAGTGTGTGTGTGTGTATGTGCTTTCTTTAGGACACGCGCGTGACCACCTTACTCCATTATTTTCTTTTCTTAAGGTCCTTCTAGTTCTATTGCCTTTCCAAACAAGCTTATTTCCATTTCAAATATATTCCTAACTCTATCTATAAGAAATGCAATGTGTTGAACACATTGATGTATTCTCATTATCATAAACTTAATTTGTATAATTTGTGTCGGGTCATGACATGAGTTTGAACACCGAGGTTCATCACATTGTGTGAATCAATAGCAATTATATAAATAGCAATTATATAAATCTGCACAGCGGCCTACGCCCCGCGCAGCCACCCTGCGCCCCGCGCAGATGGCAGGAGCTCAAGCTCCAAACGAGCACGCTCCTGCGCCCAGCACCATGCTTCCTGCGCCTGGCGCAGCTCACTGCTTGTACCTGGTTTTCTGTTTCTGAGTTTTCAAGGCAATTCCTCACAAATCTCCACCTTGCCTTCAAAACGATGGTGATCCAATCAACCACCGTGTTGCTCCCTCCATCTCGAACTTCTATTCAAGATCATTGGCCAAGTCCAAGTCCCACTTGAACCTTGACCTCTTCCACTTGCTTCCAACAACTCTTGCTAGAATCACAAGCTGTACCTCTACCTCTTCATCCCTCGGAATGCCTTCCGCCCTCATGAAGGTCTTGCCTCCCACTACCATAGGATTTTTGGTAGCACCCACAAGACTCACCGCAACCTCTTCAGACCCCGGAGTGATCAAACCCGTCCTCCTGAAGATACGCTTGCATCCAACTATCATCGGCCTTTTGGATAGTCCTACAAGCTCCACCACCCCTTCTTCGAACCCCGGAATGCCTTCCGTACTCTCGAAGACTTGCTTGTCCTCAACCAACCTTGGAATTTTAGGTTGTTGTTCAAGCTCCAACAATGAACTCTCCTTGTGCCCCACTACCTCAAGTAGCCCTACAAGTTCCCAAGTTCTATTGTCGGTGTTCCCAATTGCTTCCCTGAAGTTATTCAATAGGTTTCGCACTTCTTCAGCCTCAATTGGAACATACCCCACAAGGTTTTCACAGTCGTACCACTTCGGTGCAACACTACCACTCTCCTCCCTATCTCCTTCTTGATAACCAAGAGTTAGTGTTGTTTCTCCTCCTCTAGTATCACTATCGGAAGCCTCCACCTCAAGTTGAAAATCCTCCACCTTAAGATGAAACTCCTCCACCAAAGTCTCGAACTCGGTACTTCCCCTATGAACCCCACCTTGCAATTTGCAAAACCACTCAAACCGTGTTTTTCTCTTCAACGCCTCAACACACTTGTTATGTACTAATACCGCATTCATCTTTACCTTCCACAACCCGAAGTCGTTACTACCGGTAAACTTCTCAATATCAAACTTAGAACCCATGGTACCTGATTATCGATTTGATCCTTGCCCCACGGTGGGCGCCAATTGTTGTGAATTCGTTGAAAATCACACCAATGAAATTTGATGTGTGAAGCAAATTAACCAAGTAACCAATAACAAAGATGATAGAGATGATGAAAGTAAATAATCCAAGAGAAAGAGAAGAACACAAGATATTGTTTACCAAGTTCGGCCAAATAAAGACCTACGTCTGGGGGAAGGAGCAACCCTTCTGTTCCACTATGATCAATGAGAAACTTTACACAAGGAATTCCCAATTGGGTTACAAGAATTAATCCTAATTCTACCCAAATCCCGAATCCCTTCTTCCATGATGAAGAGACTCAATTTGACCTAGCTACCCAAGGTGAACCAAGGATGATTCGCCCAAACCCCTAGAATTATACCAAGAATGAATTCTCTAAAACTCTAGTGTGGCAAACCCTAATCCTAATTGCTTTCAACCTTATTTTTCTATGAATAAAGAGTTCCCTATTTATAGAAAAATACATGCCAAAAAAACAGAAACAAATCTATCTTATAAAATAAAACAGAATCCAAAACAGATACTCTCCAAAACAAATTTTTCCACAAAATCTACACAGCGGCCTGCGCCCCGCGCAGCCACCCTGCGCCCCGCGCAGATGGCAGGAGCTCAAGCTCCAAACGAGCACGCTCCTGCGCCCAGCGCCATGCTTCCTGCGCCTAGCGCAGCTCACTGCTTGTACCTGGTTTTCTGTTTATGAGTTTTCAAGGCAATTCCTCACAAATCTCCACCTTGCCTTCAAAACGATGGTGATCCAATCAACCACCGTGTTGCTCCCTCCATCTCGAACTTCTATTCAAGATCATTGGCCAAGTCCAAGTCTCACTTGAACCTTGACCTCTTCCACTTGCTTCCAACAACTCTTGCTAGAATCACAAGCTGTACCTCTACCTCTTCATCCCTTGGAATGCCTTCCGCCCTCATGAAGGTCTTGCCTCCCACTACCATAGGATTTTTGGTAGCACCCACAAGACTCACTGCAACCTCTTCAGACCCCGGAGTGATCAAACCCGTCCTCCTGAAGATACGCTTGCATCCAACTATCATCGGCCTTTTGGATAGTCCTACAAGCTCCACCACCCCCTCTTCGAACCCCTGAATGCCTTCCGTACTCTCGAAGACTTGCTTGTCCTCAACCAACCTTGGAATTTTAGGTTGTTGTTCAAGCTCCAACAATGAACTCTCCTTGTGCCCCACTACCTCAAGTAACCCTACAAGTTCCCAAGTTCTATTGTCGGTGTTTCCAATTGCTTCCCTGAAATTATTCAATAGGTTTCGCACTTCTTCAGCCTCAATTGGAACATACCCCACAAGGTTTTCACAGTCGTACCACTTCGGTGCAACACTACCACTCTCCTCCCTATCTCCTTCTTGATAACCAAGAGTTAGTGTTGTTTCTCCTCCTCTAGTATCACTATCGGAAGCCTCCACCTCAAGTTGAAAATCCTCCACCTTAAGATGAAACTCCTCCACCAAAGTCTCGAACTCGGTACTTCCCCTATGAACCCCACCTTGCAATTTGCAAAACCACTCAAACCGTGTTTTTCTCTTCAACGCCTCAACACACTTGTTATGGACTAACACCGCCTTCATCTTTACCTTCCACAACCCGAAGTCGTTACTACCGGTAAACTTCTCAATATCAAACTTAGAACCCATGGTACCTGATTATCGATTTGATCCTTGCCCCACGGTGGGCGCCAATTGTTGTGAATTCGTTGAAAATCACACCAATGAAATTTGATGTGTGGAGCAAATTAACCAAGTAACCAATAAAAAAGATGATAGAGATGATGAAAGTAAATAATCCAAGAGAAAGAGAAGAACACAAGATATTGTTTATCCAGTTCGGCCAAATAAAGACCTACGTCTGGGGGAGGGAGCAACCCTTCCGTTCCACTATGATCAATGAGAAACTTTACACAAGAAATTCCCAATTGGGTTACAAGAATTAATCCTAATTCTACCCAAATCCCGAATCCCTTCTTCCGTGATGAAGAGACTCAATTTGACCTAGCTACCCAAGGTGAACCAAGGATGATTCGCCCAAACCCCTAGAATTATACCAAGAATGAATTCTCTAAAACTCTAGTGTGGCAAACCCTAATCCTAATTGCTTTCAACCTTATTTTTCTATGAATAAAGAGTTCCATATTTATAGAAAAATACATGCCAAAAAAACAGAAACAAATCTATCTTATAAAATAAAACAGAATCCAAAACAGATACTCACCGAAACAAATTTTCCCACAAAAACGGATCTGCACTGCGGCCTGCGCCCCGCGCAGCCACCCTGCGCCCCGCGCAGATGGCAGGAGCTCAAGCTCCAAACGAGCACGCTCCTGCGCCCAGCGCCATGCTTCCTGCGCCTGGCGCAGCTCACTGCTTGTACCTGGTTTTCTGTTTCTGAGTTTTCAAGGCAATTCCTCACAAATATCCACCTTGCCTTCAAAACGATGGTGATCCAATCAACCACCGTGTTGCTCCCTCCATCTCGAACTTCTATTCAAGATCATTGGCCAAGTCCAAGTCCCACTTGAACCTTGACCTCTTCCACTTGCTTCCAACAACTCTTGCTAGAATCACAAGCTGTACCTCTACCTCTTCATCCCTCGGAATGTCTTCCGCCCTCATGAAGGTCTTGCCTCCCACTACCATAGGATTTTTGGCAGCACCCACAAGACTCACCGCAACCTCTTCAGACCCCGGAGTGATCAAACCCGTCCTCCTGAAGATACGCTTGCATCCAACTATCATCGGCCTTTTGGATAGTCCTACAAGCTCCACCACCCCCTCTTCGAACCCCGGAATGCCTTCCGTACTCTCGAAGACTTGCTTGTCCTCAACCAACCTTGGAATTTTAGGTTGTTGTTCAAGCTCCAACAATGAACTCTCCTTGTGTCCCACTACCTCAAGTAGCCCTACAAGTTCCCAAGTTCTATTGTCGGTGTTCCCAATTGCTTCCCTGAAGTTATTCAATAGGTTTCGCACTTCTTCAGCCTCAATTGGAACATACCCCACAAGGTCTTCACAGTCGTACCACTTCGGTGCAACACTACCACTCTCCTCCCTATCTCCTTCTTGATAACCAAGAGTTAGTGTTGTTTCTCCTCCTCTAGTATCACTATCGGAAGCCTCCACCTCAAGTTGAAAATCCTCCACCTTAAGATGAAACTCCTCCACCAAAGTCTCGAACTCGGTACTTCCCCTATGAACCCCACCTTGCAATTTGCAAAACCACTCAAACCGTGTTTTTCTCTTCAACGCCTCAACACACTTGTTATGGACTAACACCGCCTTCATCTTTACCTTCCACAACCCGAAGTCGTTACTACCGGTAAACTTCTCAATATCAAACTTAGAACTCATGGTACCTGATTATCGATTTGATCCTTGCCCCACGGTGGGCGCCAATTGTTGTGAATTCGTTGAAAATCACACCAATGAAATTTGATGTGTGGAGCAAATTAACCAAGTAACCAATAACAAAGATGATAGAGATGATGAAAGTAAATAATCCAAGAGAAAGAGAAGAACACAAGATATTGTTTACCCAGTTCGGCCAAATAAAGACCTACGTCTGGGGGAGGGAGCAACCCTTCCGTTCCACTATGATCAATGAGAAACTTTACACAAGGAATTCTCAATTGGGTTACAAGAATTAATCCTAATTCTACCCAAATCCCGAATCCCTTCTTCCGTGATGAAGAGACTCAATTTGACCTAGCTACCCAAGGTGAACCAAGGATGATTCGCCCAAACCCCTAGAATTATACCAAGAATGAATTCTCTAAAACTCTAGTGTGGCAAACACTAATCCTAATTGCTTTCAACCTTATTTTTCTATGAATAAAGAGTTCCCTATTTATAGAAAAATACATGCCAAAAAAACAGAAACAAATCTATCTTATAAAATAAAACAAAATCCAAAACAGATACTCTCTGAAACAAATTTTTCCACAAAATCTGCACAAAAACGGATCTGCACAGCGGCCTGCGCCCCGCGCAGATGGCAGGAGCTCAAGCTCCAAACGAGCACGCTCCTGCGCCCAGCGCCATGCTTCCTGCGCCTGGCGCAGCTCACTGCTTGTACCTGGTTTTCTGTTTCTGAGTTTTCAAGGCAATTCCTCACATATTTTTTACACAAAATTATGTAACACTATAAAATCTATTTTCAAAAAAAATCCAAAACAAACGCACCCTATATCTTCACCCAAAATTTTAAATATTTGAGTTTATGAATCTCTATGTTTATATGATGTTTAACGATCTCAATTTAATTTAATTAATGTGAGACTTCTCATTCACATTGGATACTCCAACAATTATCTCCACTAGTCAGGTACAAATAGAACCATTCATAGAGTATGCTCTCCCTCATACGAAAGTTACTTCATCCACATATACATTTGCAGTGTCGTTGGCTCACATACATGATACATCAATGACACACGTCGTTTGACCATCATTGTCATTTGTCTGGAATACTATCGATGCAAGGAGTTAGATCATCTTTTAGTTAAACTATTGACTTTGATACCACATTGAGTTGAGAGCAACCTCATAAGTGGTTTGGACTAAATCTTCTCCGATTCCAAAATTTTAAGACAATTGGTATATGGGTTTTTAATTTTATGTACATGTTGCTCGACATTCATATTTTCGTCCAATGTAAAATTTCTTACTAACATTTGATACTACAACAAAGTGGAGAAGAGTAACTTAGAAACGGATCGTTTAATATTAATTAGAGGATATAATTGAGACATAATTAAAATTACCACAAAAATTTAAAGTAGCCATTTATTGAGATAATTTTTTTTTAGAAAATATGATAAGGAAATTTATCATGTTGACAATATATTAAAGTATATAGTCCTATCTTGCATTTTAATGAGTGGAAAATAAACAATATTTTACTATTTTGACAGCATATAAACACTTTACCTTATAATACTTCTTCAGTTACTTATTCTATATCCATGTGTAAGATACTAATAGGAAGAAAACCTTTGTCTGCCCCAAAAATATACTCAAACTTTTTAGCCATTTAAGGTGTCAAAGAATCAACAACTCAACAATTACCTCAAACCTACCAAAAAAAGGTTTAAGAAATCATCTTCAAAATGGAAAGACAAAGCAAAGAAAGTACTTCTCTAAGTCCAAGCACACCATTACAAAATCAACATGAAAAGAAGAAACAACAATCTATTGATCATGAAGAAGAGGAGATCACAAAGGTAGATACTTTATTATTTGATCTAAATGAATCTACCACCAATGAAGATTCTATGCTTGTTTGTAATAATCAACAAGAAATAGAACTCAATCTTATAACTTCTTTAGATGTTGGTAATTCATCATTAGAAAACAAAAACACTCTTGAGGTAGAACAAAGAGTTTTCTCTTGTAATTATTGTCATAGAAAATTCTATAGTTCACAAGCATTAGGAGGACACCAAAATGCTCACAAAAGAGAGAGATCAATAGCAAAAAGAGGACAAAGATTTGGAACACAAATAATAACTTCATCTTCTTCTTTTGGTTTTGGTTTTCCTATTATGCATAATAAACAAACCTATGCAAACATGGCTTCTTTGCCTCTTTATGGTGCTTTTGGTAATAAACCTTTTGGAATTCAAGCACACTCTATGATACATAAACCTTCTAATGGATTTGGAAACTCTTATGGACATCATCATCATCATGGTTGGTCAAACTCAAGAACATTTATGGATCAACAACCTGGAATAGCGAAACTAGGCGCGGAAAATTTTCATCGAGCGACAACATCAGCGGCAGCATTATCATCATCAAGAGGAAGTGTTGGTAGATTTGAAGTGGTGGATGCAATGATGAATTCTGCAGCTAATAAAGAAATGAAGCAAAAACATCTTGATTTATCCCTCAAGCTATGAATGAATATTGGTCAGTGTAGTTAAGATTTTTGTGTGAAATAGGATTTGTGTAAATTTTGGTTTTTTAGGAGGATCATAATCTCATATAGTTATTTTCTTGTTTTTGAATTGAAAATTGTTCAACTCCATTGTGGAGTGATTTATTGAGTTGTAACTTTTATGTTAATTTGTTATGTCTTTTTTACAAGAGTTTTTATTTATTTTTTATCTTTTTATGTCCATATAGATAAAAGTAATTCTACTCAAGATTTTGATGTTGTTATAATAATTAATAGGATTTTGATGCTCCATTTTCACAAATCATATTAGCATGCCTTACCAAATTATGATACTAAATATTTGAAATTTATCCGCAATATAATGGAAAAATTAATAAGATTAATTATGGCTTTAATTAAAAGGTTAAGAATCACAATTCACAAATACAAAGAAAAATATATTTATCGACCATGCTTATGTATAGAAATGTGTTCATGGTTTAGTAAGCTAAAGAAACATGTAGGTGTTCTGCTAAGCTTTTCAAATTAAATTGATTTGATTAAAATTGAATTTGAACTAAAATTATTCATGTTTCCATGTTTTTACTCTTAAAATAAATCGGGTATTAAACAAATAAATCAGGTATATTAAACCTAAAATAAGTTTTTCAACCAAAAACATAAGTTACTTATTATCAATTTTAGTCAAATTAAAAGTTCAGCGGCGTATGTTTGAATTTGTTGTAAGGTTGATGGAATCACAGTGTACTACAGTAATTTTAATAAAACTTATACTTTAAAATCTCAACAAAACAATGTTTTTTATGATTTTGTCAAATCCGCCATCAATCCAAACATGCTAGGAGGCTGAATAATTTTTGAGTGTTTACAACCCATGATGATCACACATTTCACAATTGGGTAAATAATTCCTTAAGAAATAAAAAATATTTTAATTTTTTAATATTAAACTAGTGATTCATTTAAAAATAGAAGAAAAAAAAATTGGGGGAAGATAAACAACAATAAAAGAAAAATATATTCTTTTATTAAAGTAATATTCAGGGTTTTTCCTCTTCTCTCATAATAATAAGATTATGATATCATGTTAGAACTTAGAAATGTAGGGGCCAATAAGAAACTGAGTATATGAATAAAGAATATAGTATTTGCTCATAATAACAAAGACCAAAACTAGTGGGTTAGGAATTGGATAACATTATAGAAATATAATATCCAATAAAAATATTAAGATTAGATCATTTATTTGTCCACACATGTAGTGTTAGAATAAGACTTGCATATTATTTTGGTTTCTGCATAGGAAGACTTTTTTGTCCTGTTTGAGATTCATGTACTAAGTCACTATCATATTGAGTGGCTTCAAATCTATGAAAGATTCATGTGTGTTTATATATCAAAGTAAAATAACTAGTCTACACCTAAACACCTCAATTTAATGTAGTAACGACAAAGGCCTTAGGTTTAAACTATAAACTATAATTTACAAACGTGGGTGACATTTATCAAAGACATGCCGTCTCACTCAAAAACATTTAGATGAGATGATTCTGATCTTTTTCAACTTAATTAGAAGTTATAAATTTAAATTCAGTTTGAAAAATATAGTAGTATTAAAACTTTTGAAAATGAATTTTGCTTCTAGGTAAAATTTTACCCGACTTAAATGATTTATCTCTGTAATTGCGTACCGTATAGAAATATAGAATTTACAAATAAGAATAACATGCCGCCCCATTTGCACAGTTGCAAACAAACTATATAGTACAAATATATTTTCACATGGTTCATTACTAAGGAATTTTTTATTTCTCCAAATCTTTTTGTTTGATCTGCTTCTGTCTCCATATGAAAGCTATCTTTCTGAATTTTCAATTTGCAATGAAGTCCTCATGTTTGTAGTTCACCTAAACATCCTTAAATGATTATTTTAGGGTGGAACTCAATTTCATCCTCATAATTCTTTCGGTCTAATTTAATCTCCAATAAAAAATAATATTCTTATTAATTCTTAACATTTTTTTACTTGAAATAAGGTAATCTCTCTATTACAACGAATCATAGAATAATTTGTTTTCCGTATAAAAATGTTAGAAATTAATATGAATATTATTTTTGTCGGAGAATAAATTAAGCCTAGAAAAAAATGCAAGGACCAAATTGTTATTTTTCACAAAGTTGTTACATGATTTTATCATTTTAAGTTTGATTTTGTTTATCAAAACCGAAGTTGACAACAATTTAAATTTTATATAGCTTACATTATAGCTAATCGAATATAAAATGTATGATAAAATTAAGATTAGAACTATCTAACAAATGTAATACTTAATAGGTTAAATTACACGTTTGATTCCTTACGTTTATTTTAGGTTTCAATTTGGTCCCTTACGTTTAAAAAGTTTCAATTTGATCCCTTATGTTTATTTTATGTTTCAATTTGATCTTTTCCGTCAGTTTTGTCTTATGTGGCAGACGGTTTGCATATGTGGCAGGCGATTTGCATATGTGGCTTGACACGTGGACACCTGGATACGTTGACACGTGTCCAATTGAAACAGTGAAACAGTGAAAACTGACGGAAGAGACCAACTAATGCAAACGTTGATAACGTAAAAAACCAAATTGAAATTTTTTAAACATAAGAGACCAAATTAAAACCTAAAATAAACATAGGGACAAATGTATAATTTAGCCTACTTAATTATAATTGCATGAACTTAAGCTAATGTGTGGTTTTGGTTTCAAAATACTTTTTATGAAAATTGATCTCATTTTTTTCAATTGTTACACTTTATATTGTTTGGACAGAGTTGTTACAATTAAGAGATTTATTCTTTATCATCGAAAAAGAGAGAGATTTATTCTTTACTATCGAAAAAAATAAAGGGAGATTTATTCTTTTATAATCAAACATCAACATTGTATATACTCCCTCCGTCCCATTTTAAATGACATCTTTTTAACTTAGTATACTATTCATTTGACCTGCTTTGACCTTATTTTTCTACTAATATATACATGCAAATATTAGCATATGAGATGTTGTTTGATTTGTCTCGACGAGTACTTTTAAAATATACCATTTTTATAATTTTTAATAATATATAATTAAAGATATTAACGATTAAAGTTATGCATTGGCAAACGTGTCAGTGGTCAAACAGGTCATTTATTTTGGGACAGAGGGAGTATGTTTTTGTGACACAAATCCAACATACACACTCATTTTCGTATATGATGTCAGCAAAGTCAAGTTGAATTTTTCTTCTTCTCATGTTTGTTTTGTGCACCGGCAAAGTCAAAGTTCAAGTTTTCTGATAATGTATAACAAAGAGGAATTTGAGTTATAAATAAATATCAAATGGCCGGTACAAAAAAATTAAAATTATAAATGTATACCGGATTGTCATTAAAAAAATTATGGAAAAAAATGTATATCACTAATTAATCGACAAACTCAAATTTTGCCTTTACCAAAAAGAAAAAAAAATTTGTCAAATAATTTGTGACTAGAAATTTCACTCTTGCCTGGTGGATGTTTATGTCGGGGCGCTTAGATGGTAAAGTAAACCAACTCTTTTGAACCATGATGGTATGAAGTGATGAATTGATGGTGGATATGTAGTTGTCTTCTTGCCGTGGCTCCAAACTGGCACGACATATAAAAATAACCTAACCTGTGTAGCAAATGCAAATCATACCTAGAGGCAATGGAGGATGCTACTACAAGAGGCAAAATGCACCATTACCAATAATTCAAATAACTTCCAAGGTAGACACATCCCAATCTGAACTTGGCAACTATTTCTACAAATAAATCATCATTCATTCGGACAAGTTAACAACCTCAGAAGAAGCTACAGAGTACAGACACATAAGAAGCAAAAACCTAAAGTTATGTCATCTCATTTAGTATCAACACGTTATTCCCATATATCACAAAATAAACGATGAAAAATGAAAAGCAAATTACAGACACAAAAAATAAATGCAAGGAAATCACAAAATAGACAAATAAGATGTCATTCCCAAGGATGAGTTATTTAGCTGACATAGGTCTTACCCTTTTACTTGTAACATAAGTTAAAAGAAAGTTCTGCAGGTGTGGCATCAGTTTAAAGTGCATTTAGCTTTACTAGAACTCATGAACCTCGTACTTAGATTTTAGCTTAATTTCAATTTACCACTTCTACAAAGTCTTCAAACAATCCATCTACCGGAAAATTTCATCAATTCAATTGTGTCCTTGCATATCATTCATTCGTCATAATATCATATAACCATGTAAGAAAACAGTGAGTTCATTATTTACTGTCCTCGCCTCCTAATGCTTAACATTCTTAAGGCACATTGCTATCGAATTAATAAATTGATGCTAATACTACAAATTATATGGGTTTATACTAGAGAAACTAACTCCTAGAATGGCAAAACTTGGTGTTTACATCAATTCTTAGTTGCCGAACTTACCAGCCTATTTTTCCACAAACGACTTGAGACGATTCATCCACCTTAGAAGTTCAATTTTATCCTTGTGCATCATATAATGGTATAAGAAATTACAGAGCTCATTATTTACCCCCCGTGTGTCCAAGTACTCACGAAACTTCTCCTGAAGCTTAGGTTTCAGGTTCCTGAGACCAACAATTTAAACAGACAAAAAATATTAGCATGCCAACTGAATATCTTCAAAACAGCTAGGGCTTTGATACAAGTTTTGTATTGCCAAATTCACTCTTCGCATAGTTGAAATCTAAATAAATAAATAAATAAATAAAATGGCCAGTGAACGAAGTTGAAATGTTTTGGGCCAGTTCAGCTTTCAATTTCAGTTCATTTTTTCATGTTTTCAATTTTAATTATAAAAATGCCACATTGTTTTGTGTCTTTTCAAAGTTTTGTACCAAAAAAAAAATGAAAACAATCTAAAACCAAACAAATCCTTAAGCTTTTATCATCTCCATGACTCGTCAAAGTTTGAAAAAGATCCTTGACTACGACTATGATTGCAACGAAAATGTTTTTAATGAATCTGCGACCACAGTTGCAGCCACATCAATGGTATTAGACCGCAATTCTCCACATATCAAAGATCGTAAAGTGTTACACAGCTGTATTTGAGTACAATTGTCCACTATATAAAACATCAACACGCTACTGCAATTTAAAACCTTAATCACCACCAACCAATAAATATATAATAGGCGAAAAAAAGAAAAGAAAAAAAAAACATAATTCAAACCTGAAATCAGGTCTATCAAAAGGCTTAGTCGACCCCCGCTTTAATATGAAAACTTTGTGAACATCCAAACTATCCGGCCACGCCGAGCAGACAAATTCTAATCCATTACCATCTTCCCCTTTCGATATATCCACAATCAAACTGAGATGAAGTTGCACATTCACCCCTGAACTATCATCTCCAAATGCAGGAACATTTGCAAACCCATCAAACATTGTAGCATCGATTTTAATATCTTCATTGTCACCAAATTTACCCTTCATCGTAACCACTTGCGCCCCGGGTCTCTCTTCCACAATAAACGACTTGAATTCGGTCTCAGGCTGCGTAAAACAGAAATTAAAAACATATTTAAAATACATTTATGTTTTCTTAACACAATAAAAATCACTTTTTTAAAGCTGAAAACTCCTAAAAATGATTTTCTAGCTTAATCAAAACAACTTCTCGTTTGAAGCTGAAAACTCCTAAAAATGATTAATTTGTTCAAAAAAAAGTGATTTTTATACAAAAATAACAGTAACAAACGGGATTATTGTATAATGTATAGACTATAGTATCAATTTTCATAACAATGATGGATTAATAAGATTGAATTGAAATGAATAGAAAACCCTAATAACAAAATTGATAAAATTTTGAATTTTGAGAGAACCTGATGAACGTAAGGAGCTAGATATTCGATCTCGTTTCGGAGTATTCGCAAAATGTTGGAATCAAACGGTGATTTTGTGACTGATTTTTCAGAGTAAGTTCTGTAACTAAAACCTAATGTTTGAGACAGAACATTACTCAATCTAGGTGAAGGAAAATTGTGTTTTAATCTATGAGCTCTTTGGATTGTTCGAATAAGAATAGACATGTTCAGATTTTTGTATGAATCAGATAGAGAGTGATGAATTTTGCAGTTGAATTGTTGAAACTAGAAGACGACATCACAAGAATCATATTTGGGCTTGTTATTTAAATTGGGCTTTTTGAGAGAGAGTGAAAGAGGAGGATTTCTCTTCCCAGCCCCTGTAACTCTTTTTCACCCCCCTAAAATCCAATTTTACCCTTCAAAAGTTCGGTTTATGCGAGCAGAACTTTTTGAAAAGTTCGGTTTACGTAAGCAGAACTTTTTTTTAGTGTAAATTTTACACTAAAAAAAAGTTTGGGGGGGTTAAATTAAGTAAAAGTTCTGCTCGCGTAAGCAGAACTTTTTTTCCAGGGGCATAAAGAGCAGCACATAAGGTGGAAAAGCAAACCGGGGGGTGGGAAAAGTTCTGCTCGTGAAAGAGAGGAGGATTGGGCTGTGGTCAAAGCCCAGTTGCACATACCCCTAATTAGGGCACGCTTCTCGCAACTTTTATTTTTTGTTTTTTGTGTTGACCCTCTGATTCTCAATAGAAACTTGGAAAGTGGTTTGATAATTCGGAGTTTAATTATAAGGTAATAAAGTGTTAAAAAATTATTCCTCTTAAAAATTGAAATGACTCGTCTTAATGGAAACTCATTAATTATTGTTTTTTGGCATGGCAAATTGTTAGTATGTTAATTGATATGCTAGTTATTTTTGCATCTTGTCAGGACTTGAACCATGGTTCTCCAACTTCTTTTAACTCTTGGTTCAGCTAAGTTCAATCAAACTATTGAGTTCAATCACTTAGTTTGATCTCTCACCCTTTATGACTTTATGTGTTAAAAGGCTTCCTAAGTTTTTTTTTTTTTTTCTTTCTAATTTTAACTCTATTTGCAAGTTTGCAGTTAGATGGAAGTTTTCCTTATGTTATCAATCAAACTACTTATTTTTTTCTTACATTATTTCTCGATTCTCGCTCTCACTCGTCATGAGCTACCTTTCTATTTCATATATTTCATTTTCTCTCTTTAGGTTTGGCATTTGGAAGACAAAATACATCATAATTCCAAAATTTTCTAATTTCTCTATATTTTTAATTTTTGTAGATAGACAAACTGTCAATAGCCATTAAAAATTCACACACAAGTGGAGAAACCATGGTTCGAATTTATATCACAACGTCTGACCTAATAATTTTGATATATTTTTCAGTTGAGTTCAAATTTTTGGTCGAGTTTCTCAATATCTTAGATAATGTAATCTTATTTCCATCTTATTTTATATTTTTGCAGTTTTCAAGTTTATTGGTTGTGTCCATGTGTGTGTAATCTCATTTGGGCTGCTAACAGTGAGACGTCCCGATCTGTAACTTTGGATGGTGCATCTACCCATCATTGGACATACGTTGGGGCACACATCGATGAAAATTGTTCTTTGAGCCCCCTTGATTGCTAACATGCCCCCTATAAAATCTCAAAATACAAATGTTTTAAAAACCAGACCGGACCGGCCGGTTCAACCGGTTCACCCGGGAACCGGACCCAGCACCGGTCCGGACAAACACCCAGAACCGTTAGTCATGGGAACTGGGATTTGAACCGCCAAAACCGGTAAGAAACCGGTGCAAACCGGACGACCTTTTTTTTTTAAGAAAAAAACGCAAAAAATGTCAGAATTTTATATTTTCAGTTTTTTTTTTTCTTTACAATTTTCTTCTTCTTCTTCTAAACTTGGATCTGTGCAAGCAATACAACAATAAACATTGTTTTCTATTAAATTGATTTCTATAAAACTCAACAACTCTCCCATTTTCCTTCAACAGGTTCTCATATGTTCAATGTATGCTTTTATTTTTATGTTCATATAAACATTGTTTTGTGTTTTGATTATTGAAGAAGAGAAGAAATATGTATGGTGCTTAGTTATAGAAAGAAAGAATGAAGGAAAAGAAAGAAGAAAGGACAAAGTGAAGAAACAGAACATGGATGGAAAAAAAAAATGAAGAAACAGGAAAAGAAAGAAGAAGGACGAAGCAAGTAGCAACGGCCGCAGCTGCTGTGCTTGTTTTCATCATATCTTCAACTTTTAGGGTTTTTCTTAGTAGTCTTTTATAACTTATGAAGTGGGCTTGGCCCATAAAAATGTAGAAGTTTGATAAAAAAGAAAAAAAAAGTCCAACTAAGTAGCCTGATTTTATTTAATTTAAAGAGAATAAACTATATTTTTAATTATGTGAGGCATTTATTTAATTATGTATTTAATATCCGGTTTACCTTACCAAAAAAAAAAAAAATCCGGTTTAATCGGTTCAATAACGGTTGAACCAGTTGAACCATGAACCAGAGGTTACACCGGTTCAACCTCCGGTCCGGTTTTTAAAACATTGCAAAATACCTCTCATATTGGGCCTAGAGTACTTCAGATTATACAATCTGAAATGCATATACAGGTTGATTTCATAAGCAATGTTCCGAAATTAAGCATTCTCGGTTTGTATCTTCCGAAACATTAAATTTTTAAAAAAAAACACTATTTCATAATGTATATTATGAAACCATATTCTCAAACCACTTTTTTATGTATTTTGTTCAACAACTACGCCTTTTTATATACTATAAGTTTGTTTCAAAACATACATTTCAAAAATACTTAGTTTCGGTTTCCAAAATCTTTGTTAAGAGCATTTTTGTCTAACCGAGACCTGAGTAGCAATAGATGGGGTCTAAAGAGCAATATAATTTTCCACATCGATCAACATATACTAAGCAAATAATCCATTGTCAGCTAGCATTGGCCTTTACGTTTAAGATTTATACTATTGAGTATTGACATTGCATGAGAGACACTATGTATAATCTCTTTAAATCTCTTTAATCTCTTTAATCTCTTTAATATAGTAAAGGGAGATCATGCTAAACCCTAATGCCCCATGGAGAACCCTAATGCCATACATCATCAATGATGTCATGTAAGCCACATATACCCCTTTTGTCTTAACATGTGTCCCAATGCATGAAAGTTACATGTCCCCCTTTCTCTTCCAACCATTGACATATGTCCCCCTTTCTCTTCAAAACCCAAACAAACCTTCTCTCATTCTCTCTCACCCTCTCTCCTACCATTCTTCTTCTCTCTCTCTCGTGCTCTCCTTTTCTCTCATTGTCTCACCCTCCTCTCTCTTTCTCCGCCCTCTCTCTCACGGTCCTTCTCTCCGCCGCCACTCTCTTCGGCCGCACACCACCACACCCACGCCATTGGTGACCTTCTCTCTCACTCTCCATCTCTCGCTGATTCTTCCTCTCTGCTCTCTCATTATCAACTCACCCATATTTCAATTCCTCTGTTTTTGATTTTGCATGTTTGATTTCTTCCATGAAATTGGACCTTTGAATGTCAATAAACTCAGGTGACTGCAGTAATCTCATTTCTCTTCCATTTATTCTATTGATTGAATATCAAATTGTTTTGTTTTGTTCTGTTTTTAATTTTTCTTGCAAAAATTTGTGATGAAGGAAAACATGAACATCATGGACAATAGTTTAATTTTTTCAAAAAATTTGTGATAAATGAGTACAGGAACATCATGGACAGTAGTGGCGTGCACGGTGACCGGAGTGGTGGGGTGATGTTGTTGTTCTACGTGGAGGTTAGTTTTTTTTCCTTCGTAAATTTGGACAAATAAGAATCATTTCATATTGCAGAACTTTTGATAATTTTCTTTGAAAAGGAGAGTTAAATTTGTGTGGTTAATTGTAATGAAAAGTATTGTTCTTTCTAACTTAAATTAGAGATGTTGAACTTTTGATGTTGTTCTTATTAGTATGTAAAATGTATGATTTATTAATGATCTTATAATTGTATGATTTTATGATTGTATTTACTTGGTTTTTTGTTTTATTTAATTTGTAGAGTTTTGAAACATAGAACTCATGTTTAGTAAACTCTAACTTTAACTTTCTATAGAAAACTTTCATGGATTATGTGAGAATATGATTATGGTAACTTCCCATTTTCCTTTTTTTAATTACATCTGCTCAAGAGAAATAACTTTCCCTGGTTTTGGTATCTTAATTTTTGTTAACCATGACTATGTTTCTATTTGGTGCATAAAATTGCAGGTCCTAAGCATAAGGATGTGATATGTTGAGTGCATTATATGTGCCTGAGCTCATGATCTCTTCAAACAGATGCACTTTCTTGGTAACAATCTTTCATTCTCATATCTAAATCACTAAATTATCATGATCTCATATTGTTCACAATTGCCTAAAAAAAATGGCGAAGGGTAGATAAAAATCATATTTTTGTTGTGATTTTAGTTAGATTGGCTTATTTTTTAAAAATTGAAATATTGATGATTTTTTAATCAACTATATGATTCACAATACTATTATATATATCGAGTAACACTACTCTTTTGATTTTTTATTGGACACTCATTGTGTAGTGATTCTTTTCTTCTGTAGCCTGTTTGTGTTTTGTTTTCTTGATTATGGTTGTTTGTGGTTCTGATTTTGTGATGGAACCATTCCTTAGTTAGAAACACTACACCAAGATCTTGATGGTTTTATTCTCTCTCTGCTCTCTCATTATCAACACCCAGAGCTCGAAACTTGCATAGCTTAATTTTCTTATTTCATTGTTTCCTCTTTTTGTTACTGTTCAAGTGCATTTTTACATTGTTTCCTCTTTTTGTGGAGGCTATATTAGACAAGGATAATTTCACTTTAGAAGAGCTTCTACATGAAGAGGAAGTAATCCAAGAATGCAAGGTCTGAATTATTTCATTTTCATATTTCTTTCTTTGTTGCCAAACATCATTTACTTTCTATTGTTTTCTTTCCATTTTTCTGTTGAAAGAATGAATGAACCGTGAAAACTGGCAACTCTAGGCTTGGAATTCCAGCTTTGGGATGAGATAGTTATTGAGGTTACACTTTATGGCTGTTATAACTGGTAACTGTAGCTTTTTTTGGTTAAAAATGAGAATTAAGAAGGTTGCTTCTTGCAATATAAGCATTATTAGATCCATTAAGTGCATTTTTAATTTACTTAGCCATCTACTTTAATTTGCTTATTTCTCTTTCTTTAGAAGATCCAGTGGAGTCCTCATATGTCCGACGTTTAGCTTCGATCAGACCACAACAACTTATTTTCCAAGGTTATATTCGGTTTAAGTTCAAGTCCTAAATTTTTCCTACAATTCATGCTCCAACTCTCATTTGGAATTGTTGCCTTCATTTTTCATAGATGATGATACTTCCTTGGTGAGCCACAATAATGTCAGTGAGATAATATGTACAACCAATGCTGGGGAATATGACATACCCACCAATTTAGGTACAACTTATTTTGTTTTGTTATTAGCTCATATTGATGTAATTAAAATACCACTTTATATTATTAATACACAGGGTCCACTAATATTTTAAGTAAGTTTTTAGACATTAAATTGCATGCATACGTTGGTCATTGTATAATTCTACAACTAATACCATCCTAATACCATGTAGGCTTTTTGATATTGCATATGAATCACTTTTTAATTTTTGTTTTACGTCATCCCAAAACCGCAAATCACAAAAAATCATTGATGGGTCTGATGAGTCGGTGTTGCTTATGAAAATGGGTCTCATTTTATATTTCTCCATGGTTAAGATTTGCATGTGATGGTAGTAATCTTAATCTACTGGGTTTTGATTAGAAAATTGAAGATTTGAAGTGAAATGACTAGATTTGAAGTCTTGAAGAAAGTAGCAGGAATTTGGCTATGAAGTAATTCAAATTCAAGCTCTTGGTTAATCACCTCCCATTCAAAGGTGAGTTCCTAATAGCTTACTCCTAGCTTAGAAATTAAAATTCTGGATGCATGATTTGTTTATGGCATGTTATCGAAATCCACTAAACAAATGATTTTGGAAATGGGTTTTGGATTATGACTTAATAAAAGATAACTAAGCAGGAACTAAAGTCAATTATCGACCTACAATCTTTTCATATTGTTTATTATATTTATTAGAATTCTTGCATGTGAATTCTAAGATTGTCTTATGATAATTTTAAGTTGAAATGGGTAGAACCAAGAATGAATTGGTGTACTTTATATGGAACTGTGCAATGGATACAACTATCAGCACACAAGATATCACAAGCGTAAGTCCACTTCTCATGAATATTTGTATTCTTTAGATCTATTGGTATGCGTTTGTTCAAGTGATGTCTATTGAGGAGGTTATGTATAATAGGCCATGTTACTTGCACAACTTTTATCTTGAATTATTCACAGTAGATTATGCTAATTACATTGATGGAGTGCATAACATTTTTTTTAAAATAGGTTCTTAGGCAAAAATTAAATTATACATATGTCACGGGTTTTGACGAGTTCTTTTCTGATGTCGTCCACCAAATATCTTTGAAGAATCAAGGTCATTGGGTTATGCTTGATATTAATGGGTGCTTACTTAGACTTTATTAGATTGTTTTGGTTTTTTTTACTCTTCATACTTCTCTAATAAATTTAAGAACTAAATCCAAGTATAAACACGCCCATAACTTTGTCTAGAATCGGATTGGCTATTGTATGCATATTCATCTTATGGTTTTAAGTTCAACTTACCCTCTTCCACAAAATGTTGTGCCCTCTTTTTAATAATCAATGGTGTGTGCTTAATTAGTATTTATAACATGCATGCTCGGTAATGAAAAGTACCTTATTATTGATGGTACTGGAAATTAAACCTCTGGCACATAAAAATTAATTTGCAAAAATGGATGCCATTTATTCTTTCTGCAACCTTACTGCATGATGACACAGACAGGATATGTGGAATTTGATCCAATGAGTGTAAGTTTAAAAACTTATCTATTTATTATGTTTTGCAAGAAATAGTAGCATCCTATTATTGTTTTTCATTTTTCAAATGAGCTAAATCTTCAACATATTGTGCAGGTTTGCGCCAAGCTGCCAACAAGTTTAACAAGAAGCACTGGTCCATTCATAAGCAATTATGTAATTTTACGGGATCCAAAGCGAAGCAATATTCGGGTATCTATTGAGAAGAGGAACAACAAGATCTATTTTGCTCAAGGCTGGACTCGATTAAGAGATTTCTATGGCCTTACTGCGGGAGGTTGGGTGACCATATTATACATAAGTCCTCTCTTATTCTATATAAAATGGCCATGTTCCCTATTTCACAGCTCCAACAATATTCTTCCACAAACTCAGAGAATTGTTTATGTCAGTCTTATTATCATTATGATAATTATTATATTTGAATCCTTTTGATTTTATCTATGATTAAACTTCTTTCTTCAACACTACAAGAAAAGTTGCATATACCCAGGGCATTTTTACCCAGGGCCATTTTCCGTGGGTATTACCCATGGCTTGTCCGTGGGTAAGCTAAAAATAAGAAAACTATCTCATCGCGCTTAAATTTTTTCACGAAAATGTTGTTCCCACAAAAAAAAAGCTATGCGGGAAAGCATGTTTTTCACTACCCACGGCATATCCGTCGGTATGCATAAAATATAATTTTCATTACCCACGGCATATCGGTATGTATGTATAAAATAATTTTATTTTTATTTTTTAATGGTTCCCACGGCATATCCTTGTGTATGGAAAAAAAGTAGTTTTCATTATCCACGGCATTTTAGTGAGTAGTTATAAAATATAATTATAATTATTTTTTATGTCAAACTTTTTACTTTACCTTTTCTATTCACATTTCACTTTCCCATTTGTCATTTCTCTTCTCAGCTACTCCGGAGACCCACTAAAGAAACACAAGCGACTCACCCTCTACTCTGGAGACCCACTAATCTCCGACGACAATCTCAGCTACGGAGACCTTCTCAACTGTGCCGGCGGTGACTTCTTTGTTTTTCCCTCTCAACTGGAACGGTTAGTTTTATCCTCACTTCTCAATATTCTTATTCTTGTACATTAATGATATAATGTTGTTGTTTGAAGCTAAGAATCAACTTTGTTGTTGTTGGGGAACTTGAAATTTTATGGGATTTGGTTTTAATTAGTTTGTTTGAAGCTGAGAATCAACTCTGATTTGGAGTGTTTTATTTAGCATTTAGCTGCGTTTTTTGTCCTGGTGATGTGTGGTGTTTAAGTTCTTGTGTTTTATTTTGGTCTTAATTACTAAGTTCCAGTGTTTAAGTACTTTGTAGTTGCATGATATTAAATTCTAGAGACTGATACATAGTTTAGTAAAATTAATTTGGGAGAAAGTTATAATCTAACATTTTTAATGAGTGTAGCTTCATGGACAGTTTGTGTGTGTTGTAGGAAAATGTTTTAATTTTTAAAGATTAAAATAAATAAAATATGGAAATCAATCGAACAAATGATGGTTCAACTCAAGCTAAATTTGATTCAACCATACTGCAGTGTAATCAGAATCAAATCTGACCAACTAATCAATTTCCTATTCAACTAGTTGATTTTGCGACCAAATTAATTTTAAAACAATGTAACTAAAATCTTACCGGCAAAGGAGAGTCAATGTCCTTGAAATGACCAAGAGCCCTCTTAATATCAACAGGATTAAGGGCAGCAGCCACAACCTTGATGAAAACTTGATCTTCCTTAGGGTGTGGTGTAGGTACATTAGTATCAAACTTTAGATTTTCTTCTATATATGTTATCATATTGAGAATAAACCCAAGATTTTTGTGTTAGATGGAATACTAGGTGTGTTTGCCATGATCACTTCCCTATTAAGAGTTTTAAGAGAAAATGGTAACTAATGCTAATATTAAACTTTGTGTTGATGACTGTTTGTGTGATGATGCTGATCAAATTGGCTACTATTTTTATAGATAGGAGTGGTACGATACATGCATGAATAATATTGATTCCCTTTTGATGCTATAAGATGATTTTTGGGCTAAGTTCACTATGTAAAATTTGATAGTTTAGTTAAATTAGTCTTAATTACTAAGTTCTGATCTTCATGGACAGTTTGTGTGTGTTGTAGGAATTAGTACCATGATCACATTGTTAATGAGTGTGAATACAAATGGTTTATGTTCTCTTTGCAATAAGCTACTGACTTATCTGTTTAAGGTATTTATAAAAAGGATGAACAAGTTCAAATGTTTAAAAAAATTAAAGCCATGTATTAAAAGGATGTGAATATAGTAAGGGTTGAGTCTAGTGAACTTTGTGTACTTGCATAATGTGTTGAATCAAAAATTAAATCCTTGTTGAAAGATATGTGTATATTCATATTCAGTGTTTGGCAATATCTCGAGTAAAGGAAACTTATATGAAAATTTAAAGAAAATGATTCAGATTCGATGCGGTTAAGAAAGCATGCAATTAAGCAGTTTTGACCATTGAATTGAGATTAAATGACCCAAAATCCATCATATTAATAGTTTATCACCTGTTTGGTTTGAATTAATGATCGAGATCGTTTAAAATTAATTTATCACGTGCTGCAGTTTCTGCCTCTTCAATTTTTCTGCTACAGGGGAGGTTACTGGTTTTTGTAGGGGTGTGTTCCAGTTTATGTTTTGGGCCTTTCTGCTGTACTGTTTTTTGTTTGTTTGGGCCTGCTTGTTTTTTGTTTGTTTTTTGTTTACTGTTTTTGTTTTTCTTTGTTTTGGACCTTCCCTATTTGTGTTAGTAATAATATGGTTCCAATATATGATTATTTAATATATAACTATAGGAAGAATAATAAAAAGCAAACTTATAATGATGATCCTTTGATTATTTTTTTTCTTCTCCTTTTTCGGCCAAAGTTTTAACATTAAGAATATATAGGAATTTTGATTTTGAATATATTTTGAAGTGTAGTATATATGTATTGAAAGTGAATTTAATAATTGGTATACACAACAAGTAATTTTAGGGTGAGGGGATGGTCTCCTGGTCTAAGGCAGAGGAGATCTTGTTAAATTGTTTGTAGGGTGGTCTCCAGGTCTCCTGGTCTAAGGCAGAGGTGGACACCTGATAGGGTGGCCTCCAGGGCTCTCACCAGAGCAATTCAAGCACAATATAATGTTGCGTACTATAAATGGTCAAAAATTCCATCAGACACAGTGACATTATGGTTTGAAAAATTTGGTGTAAGATTAATATTATATTTCTTGTTAACCAAGTTTGTTTATAGTGAATATTAATGAATATATTCTAATTTTTTTCAAAATGTAATATTGTAGAGTTTTGTTGCTTGGCTGCCTGAGCATGAGTATCAGATTAAGAAAATCTTCGAATCCAAAGGCTCAAGGCGTCTTTCTGAGATGTACTTGGATGCGAGGAACAAGCGTGAAAAACCATCTTGGATAGGAGAAGATGCTTGGAAAGATCTTGAGGAAGAGTGGAAGAAGCCAGCCTATCAAGAGATATCAAAGCGAAATAAGAAAAACCGTGATTCAAAGAAAGGTGGGTCTGTCCATACTGGCGGATCCAGATCTTTCATCGATCATACCTTAAAGATGGTACATTTTTCCTTTTGCATATTTTATAACATAAACTGAACTGATTTACCATTAAAATGTTGAACTCGTATGATAATTGTGCTGAACTGTTATGCTGATCTGTTATGACTTAGAATTGTGCTGAATTGTTATGCTGAACTGTTATGAATTAAATTTGAGAACAATACAAGAAATTGATTGGAAATGATTTGCAAACGAGCATCAGCCGTGAACAAGTCTAAACGACAGAGTTACTGTTATGGAAGAGCATCAGTATTTATTAATTTTGCATTTAATAGCTAAGCTGTCAGATTAATCAAATAGTTGATACTTAGCAGCAGAGACAGCAGCAGAAGATCCTGATGCTGAGGATCAAAATCTGTTGTGTTATGTACCGAACAACTATGTTATAATAAACTGATATTAATGCTTTGCAATGAACTGTTATTATTGTTTTTCCATGTACCTTAACAACATTAGAGTGTTTGGCACAAAATTAATGTTTGTCTTGTTTTTATATTCATGAAAGGCTGAAGAGTTGGGTAGACAACCCACAGTGGACGAGGTCTTTTTAAGAACTCACATCCGTAAGAAGGACTCGGATTGGGTTGATCTTAGATCTAAAAACACTTATGTAAGGAAAATTAAAGCATTGATTATTTACTTATTATTTTTTGGTTTTAAAATTTAGCATTTACATTGTTTTTTATTTTGAACAGGATACTTTTCAGACTAAGTTGAATCAGGCCTCAGAAGGTGCAGATGAGAGTGGCTCTCAAATGGTCGACTCTGCGACTCGTTTAAAGTTGTGAGCCAAATCAGCTGGGGGGAAAAATCGAGGTCGTCTCTATGGTGTTGGAGATAGTTCCTCACTTTATAGACCGGGTGTTTCAAGTCTTGTCCCAAACACTGCTCTATCTATGGGTTGCAGCCAAGTTTCATCCCACTATTCTCACGAGATGGCAACGCAGTTGGCCACATTAGAGGAGCGAGCAAAGGCAGCAGAGGATGAACTTCGAAATACACGGGAGGAGCTTAGGCAAGCAGAGCTGAAGCGAGAAAAGGAAGTTCAGAAGTCAGAGCAGCAGGCTGCAGAGTTCCAAAGGCAGCTGATAGCGTTGACAAACAGTGTAGCTTCCATGCAGGCTGATGCCTCCCGTCGTCAACATCGTCATCCAGATTATGATGAGTCTGAGGATGGGTCCGAGGATGGATCCGAGGATGGGTACGACAGTACTAGTGATGATGACATCGAGGAAAATTGATATTTAGTGCATGTTATTATGACTGCATCTTATGGTTAGATTCTTGGTGCATTTTGTTATTATGATTGATATTAAGCTTAGGCTTGTAGCGACGTTTCTATATACAGTTATGGCTACAACTTTTGTCTAAATTGCTAGCTTCTTTTCTGGTTATTTTGACACTTACCAGTGTCAATTCTTGTTAACACTACAATTTAGTTTGAGCTAGCTAGTGATCTTTTGTTGACTCAATTTGATTTGTTCTAAATTTAGTTAGTGTTTTAGTTTGAAATTGGTTCTGGTGTTGCATGAAATTGGAGTAAGTTTATACTCCTCACAATAGGAAAAAATTGCTACTAATTAACAGGTTAAGAAAGTAAAAAAAAAAAAATTGACACTACCCACGGTATTGCCGTCATCTAAACTTTCCCCGTGGCAAAGCCGTGGGTAAGCATCAGTCATGATGGAGCGACAGTTACCATGGAAAAGCCGTGGGAAATAGCTCCTCATGGTAATTCCGTGGATATTATCCACGGCTAACTCCAGGATGATAACGTGAACAAGGCCGTGGGTAACGCGTGGGTAAGCTTACCCACGGCTTTTTCTTGGGTAATGAATTACCAACGAGGCAAATTCCCACGACCCCGTGCCGTGGGTATGCCGTGGGTAATTATCGTATACTCAAGGTGAAGCCGTGGGTATAGCCCAAAATGGCCGTGGGTAGACACTGTTTTTCTTGTAGTGCAAGCAGTAGCCATGATTGATCATAGCCATAATTGATATATCTATGTTATTCCGTCGAACCCGTGCATCGCACGGGCCGGCGTCTAGTTATTTTAAAGGCTTGATTATATATTTAGTTTCTTATTTTATTTTAAATTTTAATTTATAGTCCTTATTATTTTTATTTATATAATTGTGCTTAGAAGACAATGACTTTTTCTCCAATAAAGCAAAAGAGAAAAATGTTCAGAAAATGAAGGTGGGATTGATTCCTTTGGTACCAAACGATGAATAAAGTTAAAAGAAGCTATGTGAGGTTCATATCTCCTTCATGACTTTCATCATCGTATTATGAATGACATGAATTGTTTTACGAATTAATGACATGTATAAGTAGTTAGAAAGTATTATACATTAAGGAAAAAAATAGTAATATATAGTATAGAATTTTTCTGAATAAATGATAATAATATTTTATAATAAAGACAAAAGAAAATAGTAAAATACTATGCAACCGAACTAAAATTCCAAAATATATTGAAGCTTTGTATAGATAATGAACATTGAGATCGTGGCCTCAAACGCAAAAATCCGGTACTGCCAATAATAATTACACCTTGTCTCAAAATCTACTATCAAATCAAACATCATTGTTTAAGGAACTTGTGGGATGAAAGTCAATCATGAAATTTAGCCATTACTGGTAAATCCACTAATAATTTCTACACGAGAAAAATGTTTAATAGTGTCTCCCGCTTAGGTACCAATTAAAGAAATTAAGTATAGTAGTAAAATTTTAAAATTTGTATAGTCAACTTTTTAAAAGTATAAAAAGCAATTTTTTCAATACAAGAATTTCTTTTATTTTTTTCATTTTTTGTTTTCTTAAGAAAAGTTGTTGAAAATAATAAATTTCTCTTAAAAATATGTGACTATAATTAAATTATTTTATTATGTATAAATATTTTATTGTTGACTTTTAATATTTAAATACAGGTCGGTAGTATTAATAAAAGGTATATTTAAATAAAATACATCTAAATTTGAAAATAAAATTTGTATCCGTTCTGAATATTAATTCCATTTCACTTTTTGCCCAAATTGCAATTTAAGGATTGAATTATTACTTGGGTTCTCAAGGGTTTCAATGACGCTACTACAAAGAAAACTTACGCTTTATTGCCTTGAATCCATCATCTTTTACTTGGGTTATCAACAACAAACAAAATATATTCGAACTTATTACGGTGAAATTGTTGAGCCAATTAGGAAAATGTGTGTTGTTTAACCTCTCAGTTTTTAGGAGAAGGGGCATTAGTAATTTAGAGTTTCATCGCGAGCTAAGTTTTTGATTAAACACTCTTTAGTTAGTGCATAAAAGATTTAAATGTGTAGTGGTAGTTTACTTTTCGTCTCCGTAAACTTATCTCAATTATTGATAGAGACATGACATATTATAAAGTTAAGATTTTAGCCACTAGATTACTAGATAAAAAAATAATAAATACCACTAAAACGTATAGTTATACACACTATGCGGTTTCTAGTTCGGACATGCATGAAGATTATCAACCAAACAATATAGTAGTATTGTTGGTTAAACTAAGATTTATGGGCCTCATCAATCCTTCTTGATATTTGTTAATATAATCTTCTTTTCACTTTAAATAAAAACGAATTATGTTTCCTTAAGCATAATTCAATTTTATACTCCTATTTATTTATTTTTAAAAAGTTGAAATTTTAATCACTAAATTATACAAAGTCCATTTGTAAAATGTAAGTACTTGTTTGTACCAAAAAAAAAAATGTAAGTACTTGATATGACAGAATAACACATGATAAATGTTTAAAATATTGAATAAATGCCGTGTTGTTGGTATTGAATAAAAAAAAATTTATTTTAGTCGTTTAGACAGCATTTGTAATTGATAAAAAATTATCTCATAATTTGGTATGATTTGATAGAAGATAAAAATTTCAGTTTTTCCCAATCATTTGATCCTAATTTGTCAAATCTCATGTACCACAATTTTAAAATCAAACACTCACAACGGAAGTTGTCCTATAATTTAACCCTTAATTTAAATTTTTTAGCAAATAAAATACATTTTTAAAAACTTTTAGCAGATCAAAGTTATAAAAATAATAGTACTAGAAACATTTAATATTCATTTGACAGTGTATAAAGGGAATGATATATAAATTGCTTAAATTCCATTGAAAAAAGCACTTTCCAAATAAGCAAGAATAAAAGGTAGGGAAAAAACAAAGCACACACACTGTAACAACAAGATTCTTGCTTCATCTTCTTGTTCCGAAACCAAAGGAGAAAGCATCATCATGAATCTTATCTTCTTTTATAATCAATAATGCGAATCATTCACTCAAATCATCATAGAGAAAATTTCAAGGGTTAACACTTTCCTTTCTTCCCAATTTACCCTTGAAATTTCTCTACATTTTCCCTTTCTCCCTTTCAAAAAATTCATATTTTTCATATTCACAATGCTATGTAAACTTGTTCCGTTGTCGCGGAAGAAAAAATCCGGTTCGGTTCCGGTTTATCTTAACGTCTATGATCTTACCCCAATTAATGGTTATGCTTATTGGTTTGGTCTTGGAGTTTATCATTCTGGTGTTCAAGGTAACCCTAATTTTCGACTTCTTAACAATAATTGTTAATTTCAATTTCGATTTTTAATTCAGATCCGTGTGCTGAGTTTATTATTATATGTTTGGTAGAAAGCTCGATTCTTTCAAATATATATAAAAATTATATTTCATAAATTAGGATTTAAGCTCAAAGCTTATGACTTGTTAAATAAATGATAATTGTTGTTTAACTGATTGTTGAATTTTCTGTGGAACTTTGGTTATGGAATTGAATTGGATACTATTGTTTAAATTAAAAATAAGCTAAATTTTATTTGGTTGCTTGATTAGTTTTTGGTCGTAATCGATTTGGAGTTTTCCGTTAAGTAAGTAAAGTCTGACCAATGATCACTTTAGCTAACATTCAAATTCGGATTCTTTTAAACGATTTGACCTTAACTGAAGCTGGTTAACAACCACTATTATAGTGGTGCTGTTGGATTTTTCTATTTGTAACTTGATTGTTGTAATTTTTTGTAGTTCATGGTGTTGAATATGGATTTGGAGCACATGACCGTGAAACTACTGGGATTTTTGAAGTGGAGCCGGGAAAATGTCCAGGATTCACTTTTAGAAAATCAATTTACATTGGATCAACGGATATGGGACCGAAGGATGTTCGGGAGTTTATGGAGAAGCTAGCTGAAGTGTATGCTGGAAATACATACCATCTTATACAAAAGAATTGCAACCATTTCTGTAATGATGTTTGTGTCAGATTAACCGGAAAGTCAATTCCTCGATGGGTTAATAGACTCGCTAGAATTGGTAAGTTATGTTTAAGTGTTCTGTCATTATTTGTTATCTTTTGTCCTCTTTGTATGAAATGGGTTTTCATTCAGATGTTTAGAAGATTTGCAAAATGCTATGATATGGTGAAAAGTAAATTTTTTTATCATTGTTGTTTCCTGTCTAGAAAAGGGTGTTAGGTGTGGGTGTTAATTTGAGTGATCAATGTGCTAGCTCACCACTAGTCTAAAATGGTACCACCAACCCTCTCCTTCCTCCTTTAAAATTTTAACAATTTAGACTCTGGACAACTGTTGCTTCTTGCATATCCATCACAACTGTTCATTTTATGCAATTATTTGAATTTCTTCTCCTTTGTCTTTTGATGCCTTTTTTAAGGTTCCATTACCTTCCGCATGTCTTTTCATTTAGTTTAATTGGAAATGTAAGGGTGGATTATTTCTTTGGTGTGTGTGGGGATGATAGTTTGAGGATGACAAAAGCATTTGGTTTGCTAGCATTGAAGTTTTTGTGTTAGTGCAGTGGTGGTCTTAGGTGAATGGGTCCTGATGTAATGGCCGGAGTTGTTGATATGTGATTAGGCTGGAATTAACCTCATGCATATGTAGAACCAAGTCCAACAATAGTTCTGATCTTTTTTCCTAGATCTTGCAATTGCAGAAAATTTGTACCGCCTTGTTACCCTTTCTTTAGGACTGGTCTTAGGGGATTGGAGGTGAGCTTATAGTAACATGTGGGTTTAGGCTGCAGTGGTCTCTGGTTGGATGTGGTTGGCCATTGGGGTGTCTTTATCTCTTATGCTGTTTTTCTTTTTTTGTTCATAAATCGTAAGTTCGTAACTAGTAGCTTCCTCTCTTGATCAATAGTTGTCCCTTTTCTGCAACAATTGGTACCCTCGTCCTGCTTGTCATGCCTTCGATGACAAATGCTATAGAGATTGAATGGGTATCAAATGTTTCGTTTACAATGAAATTGTCATTTATGAATTCTTATTTACTACTTTTTCTCCTTGTTTTTCTATGAAATTTAGAAGCAAAGTTAGCGAGTATTTCTAAGATGTTTCTGTTTTGTTGCTTATATAACTGTTCTTCCGAGAACACTTTTAAAACACATGAATCATGAAAACCGTTGTTTTAGTTGCTAATGATAAGTTCTGCATCTCAATATGAAGGTTTTCTCTGCAACTGTGTTCTTCCAACCAGCCTAAATGAAACAAAGGTTGGACAAGCTACATTAGACAAGATTCAGGAAGGAGAAAGTAAGAAAATGAGAAGTCAGTCCCGCAGGCACGCGGCTTCTTCCAATTCTTCATTGTCTGCTAGCCAAAGACATTGCCTTCCTCCATCTTCATGTGTAATTAATACTTCTTCATCGTCTACCTTAGCAGTAAAGTAAAGCTTTGACAGGAGTCAGACTCTGAAACATAGGCCGTTAGAATTATATAACGCACCAAAGATGGGCAGGAAAGCAACTTCTCATCTGCTCTATCTGTCTGTTCTTCTGTATATGTTGAAATTATGTTGCAATGTTGAAAATCGAAGGGTTGCTTTGTCTTGGTTCTTTTTAATTGTGTGCTTTCTTCATTAAAAAAAAGAAGTTTCTTTATTTTATTTTTTTAGATTTTTGGGGTAAGCATTTATGAATATTACCTCATCTGTATCAGTTCTGTAGAATATAGTAATGTATTCATTGTATTTGCTGAAGTGTGAAATAATGCAAGGCAGGAAATATTAAACAGATGGTGAGTTGAAGGCATTAGAGAGTTAAATCAGCACAAACTAGTGTCAAATTTCATCACCCTCTGCTTTAGATATTGAATCTTTTGTTGATGCTCTATTGTAGACCGAATTAACCGGAAATAATATAAGATCATGCTGCTATGCCTTTAACCGAACAGGGTTTGCACGAATATGTATTGTATTTGGTTGAACGTTTGTCAAATGTGATTTTAAATGAACTTGATTTTCAAAATTGGTTTGGTTAAAATTGAAGAGGTGAAGTTATTTATGTTTGAATCTGTTTACTAAAACAATTTTGATGTAAGACTTAGTATTAGTTCTTTTAATGTGACCGAAAAGATAGTTGTTATCACTTTTAGTCAAACTGTGGTCCGTAGAGAAAATCAATTATAAGCGACAATAATCAGTTAGGTGTGATTTGAAAGCTGGAAATTCCAAGGTATTCAAGGAGGATGTATATGTGTGATCTTGTAAACTTGGTCTTAGATTTTGCTTTTGATGCTTAGTGGTTGGTTACAAATTTGCAATTGTAAAGTTATCACAGCATGTTAACTAGTTATCAGGGCACTGAACTCAAGTGATGAATAAGCCACATTTAAGATAAATCATTGGGAAAATCTAAGTTTGATTTCTGGTGTAAACAATTTTTTGTTAATGTTTACTTATCTCGCATCTGAGTTTTGAATTATTAGAACTCTCTTTCCTTAGAAATCAAAGGATTAATAAATTTAAAAAATAAAATAAAAAACAAAAAATAAAACCTTAGAGCTAGTTCACAATTGAATTATATAAGTTAACATTTTCTCCTTGCCCCATATTCTTTTGTTGCTTGGTTGCATTTTAGCTTGTAGTACAAAGGATGGATAACAACCTTATTGTTTGTTCGTTTCCCATACTTTTGAACTTGCATTGCATCATGATGATGATGACAAACGTAGCGTGAAAGGATAATAATACCAACAAACTTTTTTTGTTTTTTGTTAAATCGTATCTAGACATGTCCCCTCTTCTGCATGTTTTTTAATTCATTCTTCTGCAAAATGTTGGATTTAGGTTCACTATCGTAGAACTTGCATTTAGTTTTACGCTATAATAGATTTCGTCATTTTACCTTGATTTTACACAATAAAACGATTTCAACAATCTATTTTGATTGAACTACTTACATTCATAATTGCATGAAGCTTATAATCATAGTTGGTTCAGTGGTAATTGGCGCTGAATTTGGTAGGGAGGATCACGGTTCAATCCCCCGCAACTGTGATCGGAAGGGGACTGGAACCACTTGATGTCAGAATTGACCCCAAACCAGATTAAACTGGTGGGTAAAGCAAAAAAAAATGTAGATTTTTTTAATATATGAATTTAATTTTGGAAGGACCACGTAACTTCATTAAAGAAATTAGGCTTGACTCTAAAAATTTAGGCATAATTTAGCCTATATAATTTTGGCCTCTCAGGTTTTTATTAGTTAATTAACTATTTTTTTTATCTAAATTCCTTGAATTTCTTTCGAGTCAAAGGACTTCAAATAGTTTTTTTTTTTTTTTAAAAATAGTAGACTTCGAATAGATTAACTCCAAGAATTTGAAAATTTTAAATAGATAAAAAGTGATGGAGCTACTTCATGTATAAGGTGAAATTTTGAATAATCTCCATATTATTGTCTGTTGCTTTCCCTACCGATAACATGGGGAAATCAATAGTATAGTTTGAGATCTTCCAAAACAACTAGACAAGCATAATGCATTTGATAGGTGATAACATATGGTACTTTCTAATGTTCCCATCTAGGGTATACAAAATTTTGGATAGTGTTTAATTTTAATGATCATGTTAATAATGAGTAGTACTTCTCCATCATGCATGTGTTAGTTGTCCATCATGCATATTAGTTTAGCATTATTCATGGTGAATGAAGCAATACGAAAGTGTTAGGGTCAATCCAAATCAAAATATTAGAAAATGATACTTATTTTTCAAAAAAACAAAATTAGCATATGTTTTAAGAGTACAAATTGAAGAACTAAATATATATTTTCCATTAAAAAAGACTAAGTATAAAAATATATTCTTAGAATTTATATATTCAATTTTTTAAAAGTTTAAAATTTATTTTTTTAAATATAATTTTTTAAAAATTTAGATAACTTATTTTTATGTTAGACAGATTTGAGACGTGAAATGATTCCTAGTTTGAAGGGTTTTGTAACATTTTTATGCTGCATGCAATCTTATCAAAGACAGCTTTCAATTTCAACTCAATTATTTTAGAAACATCAACCATGTTTTAAGATTACAAGGTTGGGTCCTACTTTACAGACTAACAAGGAGCGTGTCCAGAAAGGCCAACGAATCCATATTCAAAGTTTACACTTTTTTAAGTATAATTTAATGGATGGATTTGTCAAATAAGTTTAATTTGATGGGGATGTTGATGTATTGTATTAACTTGAAATTGAGTTTTTAAGTGAATTACAATTTTGAGTACGTTTGAATTAATTTATTAAAATTTATTTACTTATACAAATATTTGTGATACTATTTGAGAGAATTTATAAAAACCACTTAATACAAGTGTTTTTTTTGACATAAACGAGCTTAATATATTTCATTATTAAAATGAGTAGCAATACAAGGAGGAACCAAATCGAAAATTCGGCGACGAGACATAGAAAAGGCCGCCCTAGCTAAAGAGTGAGCAACCTTATTCGCTTGTCGCTTAACATACTTTACCTCAAAGTAGTTATTAGATCTAAGCATCGACTGAATACGGGAAATTAAAATACTAAATTCCGAAACACCGGCTTGTCTAGATGGAATAGCATCCACCACTAGTTTAGAATCACTTTCAAAAATGACATGGAATAAACCTCTTTGCATAGCTTCCTCCATTGCCTCTTTGAGAGCCATTGCTTCTCCCTCCACTACACTCAATGGTGCCTGCATAATGTTAGTACCAGCAAGCAAAAAATGACCACGAGCATCACGAACAATCCAGCCCCAACCTGTAGCTGCTGCCATATTGTAGAAGCTTACATCAACATTGCATTTAAGGTAACTGAACGGGTGCTGCTGCCACTGCATAAACTGTTTTCATAGATTTCCAGGATAATTTAAAAAACAATAAAGTTATTGAGACAAAATTTTGTAGACACATACTTGACACAAAGATAATTTAGTCATCTTGCTAATAAAAAAAAAGGAAGAGAAGAGATTTTGTTTCTGTTTTGCGCCTGCGTTTGAAGTGAAAAAAGATAGAAAAAAAAAAGAAGAAGAAAAGAAATAGCTGTATAATAGTTGTGTCTGTATATACTCTCTCCGTTTGTTTTTAATTGTCCTTTTAGAATGATAACACCAAATTAAGTAAGTGTATTTTTGCACGTTATCTTACCTATTATACCCTCATTTTAATCTCCAATAAATTCCTATTTTTTTGCCCACACTTTCTCTTTCCAATAAATTTAATATATTCTATACAAAAAAACAAAATTTAATATGTTATGTAACAACAAAAAATTTAAAAAAAAATCCAAATATATAGCATTAATTTGTTTTATGGAAAAAGATAAAAGCAATTAACAAAGGATATAATTGACAAATCATACCCATAAAATACAAAAAGGACAATTAAATAGAAATACTAAATAGAATAATAAAAGACAATTAAAAAGCAACGGAGGGAGTATCATTTTAGTTTAAGAAAATAGCTTTAGATGTACATAAATAGTTTGATATTTAAATGACTAGAATTAAGATTTCATTTTATCTCAACAGGTAAAAATATAGAAATTGGACGCCATAATTGAGGTTTGAAAAACAAAATTCATTCTCAAACATCCAACAAAAATTATCCTACAAAGAACTATTCGATATCAAACATCCAACAAAATATTTAAATGACTAGAGCATAAATATCAGTTGTGGTATTGCTGGTGCAAAGACATCCTGTCAGAGTAGACACCACTATTTGGTCTCAATTCACTACAAAAAATCCTCTCATTAGCCACAGTCTATTAGCCACAGTTATATTGATTGTGTCTAAATGTATACGTTTGCCACGGTTCTAACTGTGGCTACAATAATCCCATTTTTCATTTAAAATAAATATATGTTTGCCACAGTTATAACTATGGTGAAATTAATCCATCTCTTTCCAGAAACAACACGCGCGCTTTGTATTTTCATTCTCCCTCAATTTCTTACTCTCAATTTCTTCTCCCAATTTCCCAAATTTCTTCGCAAATTTCTTCTCTCAATTTCTTCTCTCAACGTTTCCAATCTCGCACCAGATCGACACCAGCACAAGCACCGCCAATCCTCCACCGCGCTCTCTTCTCATAAACGCTTCTATCACCGCTCTCTGTTCCGCCGTTAGCTCGTTCTCTCTCTATTCCCTTCGACGCCGATTTTTGCGTGATTCGCCGCTCACTCTTCGACGTGGAGTAGTTGTTCACCGGATTTCACTCTTCACCGTATGATTTCTTTTCTGATTTCACTCTTTTCTAATATTTCCTTATTTTGATCTAATTTCACTTCTACTGTTAGGTAAATTGAAATTTCTATGCCTGTCTCATGTTTTGGCTTCACTATGCAGTAGTGAGTTTGAAATTTGTTTGAAATTTGGAATATGTTATCATGATTTTGGAATTTGATTGAAATTTGTGACTCTATTGTCTCATGTTTTGGCTTCAATATGCAGTAGTGAGTTTGAAATTTGGAATATGTTATCATGATTTTGGAATTTGATTGAAATTTGTGACTCTATTGTCCATGTTTCTTATAATTGTTTATGTGAATTGTTTGTGTCCTTGTAGTTTTAAGATGATGTTAGTAGCTAGCTTATACTTGAATTTTGTTGAGACATTGCCCTCATTTTCTTAATGCAATTATACTTTCTTGTAGATTGATTGTTTTATTGAATTTCCAGTAGCTACATACTATATGAATTGAGTCTTGGGGCAATAATAGCTTTGTTGTAAAGAGATGTCAAAATCATGGAAGAATTATTGAAGCAAATAGATGGACTAGTTAGTAGCTTTGTTAGAAATGATAGTCTAGTTAGTAGCTTTTGCCCTCTCACATTCAAAAAGCCTTTAGTGTGTATGTATGTACTAGTGACATGTCTGTTGTTTTAGTGATGACCACTAGATTGTGATGAACATTGCAAATAAGTAGACCAAATATGAAGGATAGGATAGTAGCAGCATGGTGTGAGATAGCAAGCAAACATGTGCATTATGTAATTGTTGTGTGTTAGTCTTTATTACTCTTTTAAACTATGATGAATAAAAATTGAAAACCATGATGACATAATAGTTTAAATGCTTTCAACCCTGCTGCAATTGCTCTAGAATGGTTATTGAATTGCAGTCATGACAAACTGTATCTTGGAGAAGTCCCACAAATAATCTTACACCATCTACCTGCAAACATATACATTATTTTAAGCATGTTAGTTACTTTTCAGAACAAGTGCATAACACTCTACAAGTGCTTAGGTGGTCAAGGATTTCAAGAATCTAGCTCATCAAGTCTTCCTAATAGTGACCACTCTACAACAATAAAAGATGCAAGTCATGAAGAGTTGAAAAAAATAAGAGAGTTGATGGAAGATGGCAATCAAGAACTCTATGATGGTTGCACCAAATATAGCAAATTGTCATTCATTGTTCGGCTATATCATATAAAAGTTTTATGTGGTGCAACTGATAAAACATTTTCAATGATCATTGAACTTCTAAATGATGTTTTTCCTCATGCTAAACTACCAAAATCTTTCTATGAAGCAAAAACTATGATCAAGAGCTTAGGTCTAAGCTATGATAAAATTCACGCTTGTCCAAATAATTGCATGTTGTATTGGGGATCGTTGGAGGATGAGAAGAGAGACACATGTAAGTTTATAGGTAGGATGGTGAATCTTCTTACTTAGTCATATTGTTCACCTTTTTCCAATTATTTGACTCTTTATGTTTATATTGTCGAATGATGTCGTTTAGCATTTTTTGCATATTGCAGAGGCCACACTCATATATATACAACACCTTCTGTTTTTATTTCCAACTTATGTAATTCTGACCCTTTGTGTCCAGGCCAAGTTTTGGAAGCAGTATGTGGAGGCACGCATGGATGCTATCAGACAATTTTTTTAGTCGGTTTGTTGAATTGAAAGTGGCATTCTCAGTTATTGATAAACCAACTAGAATAAAAGGTGTATGCAGAAGAAAATCAGCACTAGGCATTGAGTTACTATTTTGAGTCATAAAAGAAAAGGTAGTTAAAAATATTCCATTCTTTACTTTCAAATAACTGATAACTGGATTTCATTCTTTACCTAGTAATCATGTTTTGTTCATAACAAAATTTGAAAGGACAAGTAATGAGAAGGGCAGTAAAAATTGACTGGTATGAATATGACAAGAAATTAGAGTTGTAAAATATTGACTTAGCAGCTTTATAGTTTGCTCTTCAAATTTAATAGATTATAAATAGATAGATTTGGGTGATGAGGCTATAATGGAAGCAGCTGGTTGTGAAGGGTATTGTTTTAGGTATAAATTTTGTTAGTTCTAGTTCTTGTTTCAGAGGGGGCTTATTTCAAATGTGCAGTACATTTCTAAATGAAGGTTAGTGATTCATAAACTTTTTTTTGGTGTTCTGTACTGTTTGGATCTACATGTTCTTTCTACAAGGATTAGGTAATTTGGACACTGTTTTTTATGGCAGATAATCATCTGCTGCAGCTAATGACAACTCAAGTCGTTGTTGATGAAGTTTGGTACTTAGAGCTGCAAAATTTGAAGCTAGGAGAGACACCATTAAGTTTGCGGAAAGGTAAATAATCTTGAACTCAAATATATTATATTGCTAACTCGAATATATTAATCTAGTAATGTTGATATGCCATAGTAAGATTGGTTATGAAATTTCAGTGTTTTGTTTTACTACATGCTTTTTGTTGGGATCAATTCAAATTAGCACTAAAGGTATTTTCAAAATTTTGATGGCTATATTATATTGTTAACGGTTTCATTCTTTTTGTATACTTTTGACATCACTTTCTCTATGTCTTTAACCAAGTATAGTAGGAGGAAGTCATGGTATTTCAATACTTGTTCTGGGCTTCCCTGTATTTTATGCATTTGAATGTTATCATGATCTATAAATTTAGTGTTAATAAAGTCTGAATATATCTATTTATTGAGTTTGAATAGTGTAAGAAAAGAAAGACCAAAACAAAGCATGAAAGAAGAGCAGCTTAAAAAAAAAAAAAAAACAATGTTAGCCACGGTTATAGGAGTGGCAATATTTAATGCATTAGTTAGCCACGGTTACAACCGTAGCTAAATTAATTTTCTTAACTCTCACAGCCACTGTTTTGACACGGTTAGACTGTGGCTAATTGATAAACAACCGTGGTTGCTCAAATGTTACCACACTTGATATTGCCGTGGCAAAAACCAATTTTAACCGTGGCTAAATTTTTGCAACGCCTGTATAAGCCACCCTCAAAATAACCGTGGCAAACTTTATTAGCCACGGTCAATGGCACTTTTAGCTACAGTTTTGACCGTGGCTAATGACCGCTTTTTTTGTAGTGATTGAGTGGTAATATTAAACCATGATGCCAAATTAAACCACGGTGCTTTTCTGTTTCTTTTTTTTTTTTTTTAACAAATGTTTTTGCATTACATTTGGATATATTGTAGTATTAGTGGAACCCATTTTAGACATTTTGATGGATGATATTAATATTTAGAAAAAATAGTTGAGTGGTTTAAAAATTTATAAGTGTAAAATAATATAAAAAAATTAGTGGGATCTATTTAAACTATCAAATTGAGTAGCATGGATGTTGATGCTCTTACACTCCTCTACTAACTCTGATTCCCAAACAAACCCCCTCCAAAGGCATTTACGTTATGCGCTTAATAGCATGTTTTTATACATATTTTATCACATTATTTTCTTTAATGCATTAACGGTTTTTGTTATATTTCAAGAATTATTTTATTACTTTTTGTTTAATTTCCAATTATAGGATAAGATTAAGAAAATGAAGAATTGATGAGAAAATGAAGCATTCGATGAGGTTGAGGTTATGGAATCAATTTATGATAGTGGAAAGCCAAATCAATGCAAAGACAATGAAAAATCATATAAAATTAATAAATGTGTATTATACAATTGATGAGTATATAAAGAAATTTTATTTGGGTGGAGATTTGGAAGCTAAGCAGATGTGTTGGATGAAGTAGGGGCTTGGTGTAAAAAAAACAAACTTTTTAATTTGGCTTTACTTATTAAGGGGAAATGGAGGTGTGTGAATATGAAAATGATGGGCTTTGGTCGGATCTTATTTGCTACATGTATGTTCTTGTGTGACTAGTTTCTTGAGTCGACAATACGAGTATATGGCGGATTGGCGGAGAAATGTGGAGGTAGTGGGGAGTTAAAGTAATAATTGCATGAATGTTTGCTTGGTGTTGGGGAATGACAATTTCATTAAATTTTTGAAATAGAAATGGTGGAGTAACACTCCTTTAAGAATTCATTTCCCTAGTATATTTGAACTACATTCGCATAAAGATGCTTTAGTTGCTGACAAAAAGGTTGTTGGAGCAACATGGGCTGGTCGTGGAAATGGAATAGTATGAATGTTGTTACGATTTCTGCAGCAGCTTGCGGTGCTATTAAAAATCGAGGTATTAATTATTATAAATTGCAATGGGTCCTTGTGCATTTCTGTTTTCAAGAATTGGAACATTTATTCTTTAATTGTGAATGGTGAAGAAAGTGTGGAGGAATATTTTGATTGGATGGGTTGGAGTTCATTATTGTTGAGGAGAGTTGGGAGCATTTTCTATTGTTTGGTAATGATATTAAAAGTATATAAAAAAAGAAGTATGAAGGTGAAGTATTTGATTTGGTTTGCAACAATGTGGTGTATTTGGCGTTTGAGGTCGTAGATTTTCAAATTTTGTGAAGAAGATTATTGGCGTGTGTTTGTTTAAGCTTTAAAAAAATGATTTTGTTTTGAAAAAATTTAGAGATTTTTTTTATGGATTTTCAAAAAAAATCTAAATCTATTTTATGTTTGTTTACCATCTAAAAACATTTTAAAAAATGAAACTCCTATGCAAATGATTTCTTTTTTACAAGAAAAAAAATGCAATTACACACTAAAAAATAGCAAACTTTAATAAAAAAATAGCAACAACAAAGTTTTTTTTATATATGTTTTTGAATGCACGCTGATTGAGGTAGCTGCATTTACATTGCTACAATAAGACTACAATTTCAGGTTTAGCTTAGTGGCAGTAGAGTGAACCAGCATGTACATGCTTACATTAATTTGCATAATAACCATGTTGGAGGAGCTCATTAACCAAGA
The DNA here is from genome assembly GCA_030408175.1 of Trifolium repens. NCBI lineage: Eukaryota > Viridiplantae > Streptophyta > Magnoliopsida > Fabales > Fabaceae > Trifolium > Trifolium repens. The sequence continues at coordinate 4,959,461 of CP125836.1, forward strand.
GCTTACAACTTTGTTGCATTGATATTCTAAGAGCATCCAAAATGGCGGTTTTTAGTTTTTTAAGTACCCGTATCTAGTAGGTACTACCATTGGAATAAAACAGAAAAGAGTACTTAATAGGTACTGTTTCTTAAATAAGCATTGGTACTATATTACTTTTATGGGATCCGCTTATAATAATGTGGAGTTATTGGTGAGATATGTTATTGATAAGACCCGTTTAGAATTTTTTAAGAAGGGTTGGGTTGGAGGGATTAAGTGCTTTATATATACTATTATTAAAATGTTATAAAAGAATGATGTGTACATGTGGGTTCCGATTAAGTACTAAAAAATGAATAGCTCCATTGTGGATGCTCTAATTTATGTTTTCTTTAGAGATCATTATCAATAAGGTTGTTAAAATCTCATTTTAAATCGTAAATTTTATCGATTTTATGTTTTTAAATCCGACTTTCATATTAAATCAAAACTAAAATAGTTTAAGTAAAATTGCATGGTTAAAATGAATTTACACGATTTAACTCTTTGTCAAATCAATAAAATTATTTAAAATTGCACATTTTTATCTACTTGAACGATTGAAAATCACAATTCATTTTGTCAATTCAAAAGTTCAATTTTATCATTTGAACAAATCTTTTTTCTTTTTACAAAGAGCATAAATCTTTTTAAACTTTCATATAATATCATATTAGTAAAAAATATAATACGATATGTCTCGGTATTTAGAAAGACACATATCTTTTTTAATAATCGGAGGGGTAATCATTTTTTACACTCGTGAGCATTTTATTAGGGTACAATGTTCAGTCTATATTATAGATCAAATGCAACTATTATTCAATTATTTTAAAAATATTTTTGCTTATAGCAGCCTAGCAGATATACCTAAAGATTAGTTGAAAATATGTGAGGGATGAAACATTTGATAAAATAATACAATATTGCAAAATTTTATGTAATTATTCAAATATAATAGGAGTTTCATAAAAATAAAATAACAGGGTTAAAATTTATAATATAATCACTTTATATTTCAATCATATATATAATATTCATTTTCACATGATATGCATGATTTAAAAAGTCATATTTAATACATGGAAAAAAAAAAGAGTGATATTATTCTTTACAAAATATATTATGGGTGTGTACAGTTGTTGGTGCTATTTGTTGGGAAAATTGGGACTTTTCGACATGTATATTTTAAAACCAACATCAATAATACTAATTACTGAAATGCATGACTATATTCACATTTAAGTCATGAGAATGAAATTATTTAATATTTTAAATTAATTCTTGAATTTAAAATTAATAATATATTAATTTTTCTACATTTTCTTTAACTAATATTCATGAAACTTAAATTTCTAGATTAAAAATAAAATAATTAATTTTAGATTAAGTTAAAAATTTAATAAGTTAAACCCACGTACAATATTCTAACTATTTTAAATCAATCATAGATAAAATATAATTTTGTAAAGTTAAGTTAATTTTAAAACATTTTTCCGAATCGTTTTTTCAATTTGTCAAACATTTATTTCTTAGGTTGTCATGTACTTACCCTCAATTTATTTGGGAGTAAATTAGCAAAATGAGTTCACATCATTTAATAAAATTTATTAAACCAATCCTAGATTTTCAAGTGTAAAATAAATAAATATCAACGGATTTCTTTTTTTGAATTAGAAAAGATGTGCATTGCGAATTGACAACTTAATATTTTTAGGTGCACGTTTTTAATTTACTCTGTTATTATCGAGAGTATATCGTGCCTAGAATATAACTCTTGTTTAGTTTATCAAAGAAAAATCTGTCAAGTGATGTAGTCTAGGATTATTCTACAAGGGTACTCGGGAATAATATAGATTTCATAAGAGCATACACATTTCAAACTTTCAAACAAGAAAAACATATCAAAACTGAAAAAACAACATGCTAACGGTGATTTAAACCATAACTAGCATTTGTGTTAAGAGGAGAATACATTTCCGCCAAAAGGAAATTCTAAACATGGACTCAGGCACATGGACAGGGGAAGAACACAATAGTTAAACAAAATCAAAAGCACAATTTCTAATTTTCTACTACGAAGAAATATACAAACAAACATAGGCTCCGTTTGAATTAGCTTAGTTTTGAGCTTATGCAATTTTTATGTATTATTATAAATTTGTCAAGGTAGTTTATGATAAAATAACGTATAAAAATATATATATATATAAATACAATTTATATTAGCTTGAACTTATAAAATAGCATAAAACCTAATTTATATTACATAAGTTGTTTAAATAAGTTTAAAAATAAGCTAATCCAAATGAGGCCATAGTCTCTTATTGAATTGACTTATTTGAGTTTATCTCCAATAACATAAGCACTTAGCACACTTTGGGGGATTATGAAAACAGCTGATGACATGTACATAAACTATTGTTAACATATTTCTATAAGTTCACTAGAATAAATTACGAAAACAGTTTGTAGAGATTATATGAAAATATTTAGCCTTCATTATATCATCTTGTGTTGCCAAAATAGATAATTCATAAACACTTATATCAATAAGCACTTATGCAATAAAATGCAAAATAAGCTGTTCATCCAAACAAGGCTCTAACAACAAACATTTTTCACAAAAATCAGCTCTAAAGTGGAACTAAATTTCACATTTAAGAATCAAAACAGCAGCATAAACAGATAAATAAGTTAAAAACATTTCAATCTGTTGAACAAAATTGAAATCATAAGTCAAATCATCAAAGTCACTTACTAAGATAAAATGTTGTTTCAAAACCACAATCATTTCATTACATAATAACACCACTGATCTTCTCAATAGACAACATTAAAAACTCCGAAACAAATGTCACTGTCTATATCAAAACATAAACTAAACAAAATAACCATAAAACCTCAGAATCCAAGCTTGGTACGACGCCAGTGACGACGCTTAGCATTATAACGGATCGTGTTGTCCGTTCTCATGCGAATCCAATAAGGGATGGGTCTGTTCTGTCTCATCTTCTTCGCGAGCTTCTTCTTGATTACAAATGTCTTGTGTGAAGGCTGTGATTAGATTAAACAAAAAAGCTGAATCAGAAATTGAAACACAAATTGAAGAATGATAAGTGAAAATTAGAGGGATAAGTGATTATACCATTTTGGCAGCTGCTGCTTCTTCGACCGCGTTTGGAAATGAAAGGGTTGCCAAACGGCGTTGAAAAACCCTAATTGCTCGTTTTATAACTTTCATTTTTGTTACTTACTTTATATGGGCCGGCCCATTGGTCTTATTCTTCTTCCACCCTCTCAATCACGGACTACACCTCTCACTGAACCACTATCTCCGTAATATTTTACTTTTCATTCAGTCTCACATTACCGGATAGAGATAGATTATAATTAACTAAGTAATTAAAATAGTTAAATTAAAGGTAGAATTTATTTTTATATTGGTAGTTAGACTTTTATTTGAATTATTATGTCTCTTAGTCTTTGAATCTTGTAGGTCCTTTTAGATTATCCAATTAGTAGCACTATAAGTAATGTCTTTGAAATTAATTGGAAGGATCACATGATTCAAATGTTTTTATTTATTTTGCTTGTCTTTTCTTTATGTTTTCATTACAGTAGTTTTAGCTTTGTATCAATTACACTGCCACTGTGAGTTGCATGTGACCCATAATTGCGAGCCATTATTAGTGGTTGAGTCTATGATTTGCGAAAGTTATGAACTTATGATTGTATTTTTTTTTCCTCAAATCAATAGGGTGTGTTTATTAATAGTTCGTATAACACAAAATTTCTCTTTTTGAAATCCTTTACATGTGTTCTTATAACACAAAATTTTTTTTTTTTAAATCCTTTACGTGTGTTCTTATAACACATGTGTTTATTAATAGTTCGTATAACACAAAATTTCTCTTTTCTTATAGGGTGTGTTTAGTTCTAAAGAAAATTGTGAAGAGACTCAAAGAGAGAGAGAGAAAGAGGTAAAAAATAACGATAGCTACAAAACCTCATTAGCACTGTCACCGTTCAATAATGTACAAAAAAATCTATGGTGTAGAAAACTTGATAGAATAACTAACATGATTTATTATTGGCAAAGACTAACAATAAGTCTTGGCAAAAAAAAAAGGAAAAGATATATTCAGTATGCAGCCAAGGTAAATCACACCCGAGATTAAATGCAGTAAACCAAGTAAATTGAAGAAACAGGAACATCTAACTACTAAGTAAGATAAGATATATACCAAGTATAATTGAATTTGAGAGAATTAGTTTTGATTAAAAGTGAGTTTAACCAAATTTATTTATGTTTGAATGAAAATTGTTTTTAGATGATGATTAATTATCAAATTGGGTTTCAAGTAATATATAAAAAGTCGCATAAGTCAAAAAAGATAAATCACATACTCCACATAAGTCCATATGTTAGTTAAACGGACAAAAATTTGATGGCTAACTCAACTCAGCATTAAACGGATAAAACTCATAGTAAAAAAATAAATAAAAGAATTAGAATTTCCATAATTCTCAAGAAGCCTCAACACATAAAGGGAGTTTGGATTTCTCTATTTTATATTCTTTTCATTTCCTCCATTACTATATCGTTTTAAAAATATAAATGCAAAAGTATAACAATAAATGAGTCAAAATCTCTTTTATACACCTCAAAATATTAAAAAACTTTGGTAATGGTAAAAATATAGAGAGGATCTTTACTCTACACTAATACTGTCATCAACATTTCTACATTATCGGGAAGACAAATATGGGTGGTGGATTTTTGAAGCGAAAAACAATATGCAAAGAGTGAGAATGGTGGATCTGGGTAGTAGAGTGTTGGTTAGTGAGTTCTTGTAACAATAATTGATGATGGTGCTCAAGATAATGAAGGAATAAATTGAATAGTAACATTGATGTTACAAAATAGACACAATTTTACAGTAGAAAACCAAACATGCTTGTCGAAATGTGCTTAGATGCACAACCAAACATACATCAAGAAAAATAGAGATAACATTAATTGTAATTTAAAATTTTAGCAATAAACACAATGTAACCAGCCATGTTAAATGGCAAATCAATCTTTGCTATCAAACAGAAAATTGAGAAAAATTTATTCAAAAAGAGAAGGTGACACAGTAAAGAATAGGAATGTGTATGGGCTAATTATAAAATTAAGAATATCAATGCCTTTGTATATCGACTTTTGGATAACTAATAGTGTTAGAGTTATCATTTTATAGCACAAAACTTGATTCTTTAAAGCAGTTCCTTCAAAACTAGAATGGCACTCTGAGTTCTTATCAAAAGAGTATATCCCCTAGGGTATAACTCTTGATTAGTTTATCAAAGAAAAAAATCTGTCAAGTGATGCAGTCAAGGATTATTCATTCTACAAGGGTACTCGGGAATTTGGACGGTAAGCAATATAGGTTTCATGGAGCATAGACATCGCAAACTTTCAATCAAGAAAAGCATAACAAACCGTAACTAGTATTGACATTAAGAGGAGAAAACATTTCCTCCAAAAGGAAATTCTAAATATCTAATGAGGCAGATGGGACAGGGAAGAAAATCAAAAGCACACTATCACCCATGAGGAAATATACAAAGCATGTTCGGATTAAACTAATTGGCACGCTATTTGCGAGAACTTGTGAAAACAGCTGAAGGCCTGTACATAAACTGTTGTCAGCATATTTCTACGCATTGACTGGAATAAATTATGATAACAGCTTATAGATTATATGAAATATTTAGCATTCATTGTATCATCTTGTGTTGCCAAAATAGATAATTCTTACACCTACATTTCCACACTTATGCTATAAGATGCAAAATAAGCTGATTATCCAAACAAGGCTCTAATAACAAACATTTAATAATCAAAACAGCAGAATAAACAGATAAACAAGTAACAAACCATTCAATCTGTTGAACAAAATTGAAATCATAAGTCAAATCATCAAAGTCACTTAATAAGATAATATGTGGTTTCAAAACCACAATCATTTCCTTACAAAATAACAACACTGATCTCAATCTTAATAGACAATAATCAAAAACTTCAAAACATAATTCACTGTCTTTATCAAAAGATAAACTAAACCAAGTAACCGTAGAACCTTAGAATCCAAGCTTGGTACGACGCCAGTGACGACGCTTAGCATTATAACGGATAGTGTTATCCGTTCTCATGCGAATCCAATAAGGGATGGGTCTGTTTTGTCTCATCTTCTTCGCGAGCTTCTTCTTGATTACGAATGTCTTGTGTGAAGGCTGTGATTAGATTAAACAAAAAAGCTGAATCAGAAATTGAAACGCAAATTGAAGAATCGGAAATGAGAATTAGAGGGATAAGTGATTATACCATTTTGGTAGCTTCTGCTTCTTCTTCTTCGACCGCGTTTGGAGATGAAAGGGTTACCCAACGGCGATGAGAAACCCTAATTGCTCACTCAAGCTCGTTTTATACCTTTCATTTTTTTCTTCCTTTGGTGATATTGAAAAAGTACTACGTGTTGTCAAAATTGGAATGACCCAACGGGCCGGCCCATTGGTCTTATTCTTCTTCTTCTAACACTTTTCTCGCACACTCCCGAAAAGAAAATTACTTTGCCGCCTTGTAGATTACTCGCGCGCTCTACGAAATGACCAAAATATATTTTTGTGGCTTAAGTTATGGATGTAGGAAAAATGAGTCATTTTGAAAAATAACTATATGATTATCTTTATTTAGGAAAAATGAGATAATTATTAAGCCAAATTTGTTATGATTATCTTTAGTTGAAAAAAACAAATTAATTATGATTATCTTTAATTGAAAAAAATATAATAACAACTAATTTGTGTGCGATACATATGTAGTTTTATTGTCCGTTGAATTTTAAAAAATAAAATAAAAAAATTGTCAATTTTTTTTTAAAAAAAATATGTAAGTTTGTCGTGCCATGTAGGCCTTTGCTTATTGGGCCTAGCTAGGTGGGTCATGCCTTGGACCTTAACGGGCCGGCCCACATAAGCCCCTTTATATGTCTTGACTCTCTAGGCCGAGGCGGACCGGGCCGGCCCCTTTTACAACTTTAGCTGGAACTCATCGGCAGCGACTCTTACCACTGCAACCTAGGCACTCAGGCCTTTTTTTAGTAAAACATTAATTTTTTCAGATGAATCAAACGTTTTGAAAAAGAGGTGAGAGAGAAAAATGTGAAAAATAACTATAGCTACAAAACCTCATTAGCATTGCCACCATTCAATAATGTACAAAAAAGTTGAGATGTTGAAAACCTTTTTTTTATAAGAGGTTTTGAAAACTTAATAGAATATCTAACATGATTTATTCTTGTCAAAGACTAAGCGTCCGTTTGGTATGATGGAAAGAAAGTGAGAGGAAAGAAAATTACGGAAATCGATGAATGAATTTGGATGATAAAGTAAACCAAATTCATTTATTGGTTTGCGTAATTTTTCTTCCTCTCACTTTCTCTCCATAGAAACAAACGGGGCCTAAAAGTGCGTTTGTTTTTCTTAACTAAACTAGTTTCTATAATCTACATCAAAAATGATTTCACTCCAATTCAATTAATATCAAACCATAATTTGTATTCCAATTATAAGATTAGATGTTAGTTTGACTTCAACACTATAAAGTATATGAATATTTTGGGCCAAAGTAATACGGAAATGATTTCACGTTGTTACAACATTCTGCTGTAACAAATTTGAATTATCCAATTTCAAATTATCAATTGAAGTTGTTTTATTGTGTTAAATTATATTTATAATTTGAATTTTCTTAGTCTCAAATAAACAACTGAAGTAAAATCACACACCATTGGCATCACATCACATATCCAAAGTCTACGACCTCTTCTTGCCGCGTATACTTGATGGAGATTGTTTTGTTAACTAATAAATCACATATATCAGATTGCAATTGGATTGCTTAAAAAATAAAAAGATTGTAATAAAATAAAACCAAGAAATCTATCGAGGGGTTAGTTTTGACTTCCGAACTATATTACTAAGTTAAAAAAAATACCAATTGTTCATTGCATATTTAAAAAATAGATGTTCATGTTGAAAAGTCTTTTGCTTGATACATGTCAATTGATTTATTAAACTATTTTTATAAAGGAGTAAATAGAACCCAAAGGCTAAACAAAAAATAATAATTCAGTTTATAGTAAAAATGGAGATATCTATAACTTCTAACCCCTTTTATAAAAAAGAACTTCTAACTCCTAACACCTCTGCATGACAAAGCAAGATTTTGACGTTTTCTACATCACTTGAAGTTGATGGAAACATTAGTAGCATATAGATATAGTAGATAAAACTAAAAGTATATAATGCAAATATGCAAATTACATACATTTTTTATAGATTAGTATTTTCTTTTTCACTTTAATTTTATCTTAAAAAAAACACGGCTTAGTTTAAGTGGAAATGTTACTACATTTAAAAAATGTTTTGTTTAGACATTTGGAATAAAATACATGACACCCTGTTTTATTTTATACCAACTTTCTATTTTATGTTCAATATGTATAATAAAGAACATGTGATGTAAGGCAAATAAAGAGGTTTAGTTATGTGGAAAAATAGTTTGTTATTATTTTATTTTTTTATATGGTAGGATAGCTTTAGTTTTGCCTTATTTATGTTACATGTTTCCATCAATTGGTTATAGCTAAGATGAGCAATTCTTTAAAAATAGTATGATGTACCATATACCAATATCCTTTGAGAAACCTGAATTCTCTACATTAATAAAATCATATGGTTATCCACAGCTACCAAACTTGGTCATACAATTTATATTGCAAATTTACTAAAATCAGTTTTAATTTTAAACATTCTAAACCATTGATTTTAAATTTTACGGTCTAATAATTGTGCGACTTAGTTATCACATGGAAAATAAATGGTTTTTTTAGAAGGAAAATAAATTTTTTGTCATTCACTTTTCATATTTCAAGACAAATTAAAAATATTAATAAAGGGCATATTTGGTAAAAAATGGTAATAAATGCATTTAAAGATGTGTTAAGAGTTTTATACTTAGAAACATTTTATTTTATTTTTTAGTGAAAGAGGGCTAACGCCCAAAAAAGAAAAGAAACTAAATAGTTATATGAATATTTTGAGGCATGCAAGTCTCTTAAACGTCAACAAAAAGAAGACTCGAAACCTCATTTGGAGGAGTCTCCATAACATGAATGTTAAAAGAATTCAAAGAAAAGCTGAAATTAGCCATCCAATTGGCACTTTTGTTTCTCTCTCAACAAGTATGATTAAGTTGCACCTGTCAGTTCAACTTTATAAGCTCTTATATACGACGCACCAAGGTAGGCGGATTACCATTGAATTTAACATTTCCCGTGATCATGTCAACCAGACTTTTGGAGCCACTTTCCACTTGAAGATGATGAAAACCCTGTCTCCAAGAAAGCTGCATTCCCAAGTACATTCCCCACATTTCATCAGAGAGAGCGTCACAAGTTTCTATTTTGCGGGAGTATCCTTTGATCCATCTGCCATCTGAATTTCGAAAGAGTCCACCACACACAACAAGACCCAAAGAATCCTTGTAGGCTCCATCGCAGTTGAGCTTGATCCACCATTCTCTATGTCTTTTCCATCCAATGAAAATAGTGTCATAATGACAAATATTCACGTAAGTTGGGTCATTAGGACATTGGAAGTTATCTTCAAAAATTGTTTTGTTTCTCCACTTCCACCATAAAAATTGTTCTCCACTTCCTATTTTGGATACCATGTGGTTGACGATTGATGTTCTTGAAGATCCATTCACTGCAATTAGAAGAAGAAAAAAAGTTAGTAATTTGATTTGAAAGAACAAGTCTTATCCAAGTTTGGATTGCAGCAGGGCAATCTCTCAAAACATGAATGGTGGTTTCATTGACTCCGTCACATCTGGAGCATGTGGGAGAAACTCCTACGAAATTTAGTGAGCAGCCGCTCGTGAGCTGCCGTCCACATAAATGTTTAAATTCTATGCGGACCTTTCAAACTCCACAAAGCATTCCAATCTCCCACGATAAATTGAGCTCTAGTGTTTTGATTAAGAGACATTTTTTTAATAAAAGAATCTTATAATTAAGGACGAAGATAATAAATTGTAGGGTTAATAGGCTTTTATCCCCCTGCAAAGTAGGCGAGTTTTGCGTTACCCCCCTGTAATTTTTTTTTAAGATTACCCCCTGCAAAATTTATTTTTTTGATTTACCCCCATTTTCTGACGTGGCAGGCAAAAAAAATATAATAACCAATTTTAAAAACAACACTTTTTAAATCGGTTGAACAAAATAACCGATCTAAAAAGTACATTCAAGGGTGTAAATCAAAAAAATAAATTTTGCAGGGGGTAATCTCAAAAAAAATAATTACAGGAGGTAAAGCAAAACTCGCCTGCTTTGCAGGGGATAAAGAACTATTAACCCTGTATTGTATTGAAATAGGATATCACAAATCTATTATTTATTCTCTCTTTTTTATTGTGTATTATTATTTATTTTTATCTTTTAGAAGTGAGAAATTTGATAGTTAGAAATTCAACTTTTCAATAATATCTCTCATACTCATAGCTATCAATTGAGCTACATGATAGTGGAGTGCTCAAATTCAAACTAATACAAATAAAAACCGCAAACCGATCCAAAAAAATCGAAAACCGCAAAAAACCGAATATTTTTGGATTTGTTTGGATGACCTTTTTGTGAAAACCGCCGGATCGGATCGGATTTTGGATTGATTTTTCAAAACCGATCCAAACCGCGTACATATATTTTAATACTTATTCATCTTTTTATTAGTATGATATATAATATATTGCATTATAATATATTAATTATTGATTTTCAATTTTCTCAATAATACTTATTAGTTCAATTTAATATATTTCTTTTTACTATATCATATATTTCAAATATAATTGATAATTTTCATTGCAAAATATTAATTTTTAACATATTATATATTGTATTTTACATCAAATATATTATTTTACCGTGTCATTGTAATATTAATGTTTAAATAATAAAAATTAATTTATAATTTGGATATCCAAACATCTATCCAAATTAAACCACATAAAATTGGATCGGATTTGATCAGTTTTTTTTTTAATTAGTCATCCAAAACCGAACCAAACTGCAAGTAATATTAATTTTGGATCAGATGGATTTTTGCCTCAAAATCGATCCAAACCGAACCGCGAGCACCCCTACATGAGACTGTATTTTTATCTATTTATTTTTTGAATCAACGATATTATTATTTTTGATAAATTACTCTTTTTTTATAGAATTCGGTAAATTACTTTACTATTATTATTTATTTATGAAAAATCATTTTTTTTTATTTATTATTAAAAAGTGATAAAACATTGTCGTCGATAAAATCATAGTTGGTACTTGTCTGTCAGTAGCCCATTGTTTCATTCTTTCGCTTTCACTTGATCTCATCGTATTACATTGCATCCTCATTTCATTTCATTTCATTTCTCTTCTCCGCACAAACAAAATGGCTTCTTCTTCAGTTTTCTCCTTAGCTTCCCACACTGCTTCACTTTCGATGCACGATACCAACATCAAGGTTAGTACCTCTTTCTCACTGAATCATTCATTCAATTATGATTATTCAATAATTAACTCGTTTTTGTTTTGTTTTGTTTTCAACAGGGAAAGCTCAATCTTGGAACCAACACTTTCAGATTTAACAAGGAAGGAACCAACCCTTTCTCCAATTTAAGGGTCTGTATATTTTACTTGCATCACTAACTAAATTTATTCCTTATTATCACTTCAATTTTTAATTTTTTTTAACATACTATTATTCTATGATCAATTGGGTAGGATTATTATTCACAATTTGACACAATTCATGTAACTTCAAATAATGTTCTTCATTAACTACTTTTAATTGTTATTTGTTAATTTACTAATGTTCTTTATTCAGCTTTAGGCCCCGTTTGGATTAACTTATTTTTGAGCTTATGCAATATAAATTAGGTTTTATGCTTTTTTTTAAGTTCAAACTGGTAAAAATTGTATTTTTATACGCTATTTTATCATAAACTGGCTTGACAAATTTATAATAATATACAAAAATTGCATAAGCTGTTTGCATAAGCTCAAAAATAAGTTAATCCAAACGGGGCCTTACTTTAGATTACAATGGTAAAACCAAGTGGTTGGACTCAATTGGTTAATGAATTTTAGTTATGATCGAATTGATATGGAATACTCGAGTTCAAACCCTGACTAGAACAATACTTGATTAGACTTTAACTACCTTCCGAGAATCGGAGGGTTAAGACTGAAAAAAAGATTGGAAGTGTGATCCAATTCTAGCTGATGTTAACTATGTTCTTGTTTATGTGTTAATAATCGATTGAAGAACAATCTTGAAATTGCTATTGAAAATGGTTAATTAGGATATAGGAGTATGACAGTTGCTACTACCCTGATCAATTTTATTGTGTGTGTTCTAATCTTAATTCTTATTTCTTTTGATTTTGTTTATGCAGTCTTCTGGACGGATCTCTATGGCTGTTGCGGTTAATGTTTCTCGGTTTGAGGGTATACCGATGGCTCCTCCTGATCCAATTCTTGGTGTTTCTGAAGCATTTAAAGCAGATACAAGTGATGTCAAGCTCAATCTTGGAGTTGGGGCTTACAGAACGGAAGAACTACAGCCATATGTGCTTAATGTTGTTAAGAAGGTGTTTGTTGCTTTTCTTTTTCTCTTCAGTTTGCATATTTCCCATTGTCATGTATTGATTTCTAATTTTACTTGTTAAAAAACCGAGACTATTTTTTCAATTGAGTCAATATTGATTTTGATGAAATTCTTGGTGTTTAGGCGGAGAATCTTATGCTGGAGAGAGGGGAAAACAAAGAGGTAATTTTCTTAGCTAGTATAAGATTATTTGTAGCATGAAACTGTTGGCTTTAGATTATTAACTATGATTTAACTTGGAATTGCAGTATCTCCCTATTGAGGGTTTGGCTGCATTTAATAAGGCAACTGCTGAGTTGTTACTCGGAGCAGACAATCCAGCAATCAAACAGCAAAGAGTATGTAGTGAATTTAGAAAATATAATTGTTTAGCAGTATATAACATTTAATGGCTTTGAGCATAGAAATAAATAAATTTTTTTATTTACTTGCATTATTCGATTGGCACCCAGGTTGCCACTGTCCAAGGTCTTTCAGGAACTGGTTCTTTGCGATTAGGTGCAGCTCTAATAAATCGGTATTTTCCTGGGGCAAAAGTTGTGATATCAAATCCTACATGGGGTGTGCATTTTTTCCTTTCTCTGTTTAACTTGGCCAGAATTTTTGTTTCAAGGGAGTTCATACATCCTGGTTAACGTTGTTGTCTTTCAGGTAATCACAAGAATATTTTCAATGATGCTGGAGTACCATGGTCCGAGTACCGATACTATGACCCCAAAACAGTTGGGTTGGATTTTGAGGGCATGATAGAAGATATAAAGGTTACATCTGATCCAATAATTAAATAGTGAAACCAATCATACTTTTATATGATACTTTTTGTATTAGACAATAGATACTGATTTACAAGAATGTTCTAGTTCATCCTTCCCTCTATTGGTCTTTCATTTTAAGTTGTTGTGACATGTGTCATCTTTTCTGAAAAATTTATGTTTTCTACCATTCATTTAATATATAACGATGTTGTTTCAAACATATATCGGTATGCCATTGCATTGTAGTGATGTTTAATGTAAAATTGATTTAGTATTTGGAACTTGGGTGTCATGTTGCAAAAGCAAACATAAGAACATGAATGCTCATTTAATTAGAATATTCATTCAATTCTAAATTAATTCAAACTCTAATTTTACCTGTTTGCATGTTATAGTCAGCTCCTGAAGGAACTTTTGTGCTACTTCATGGATGTGCTCATAATCCTACTGGTATTGATCCAACACCAGAACAATGGGAAAATATAGCTGATTTAATTCAACAAAAGAACCACATTCCGTTTTTTGATGTTGCTTACCAGGTACACAATCTTTTGGGTAAATGAGATCATTTTAGTAAATTTCTGGACAGCGTGTGTTCAAACATCATTAACATATTTGAAATCATGACAAATAAACCTTACAACAAATGATGTGGATACAACTTGAAACTGGTAGATATCGTTTTGTAACCTTGAATATATTTCACGATGTACTAAACTGCTCATTAAAAATTTCAGGGTTTTGCTAGTGGAAGCCTTGATGAAGATGCAGCATCTGTAAGATTGTTTGTGGCACGTGGCATGGAGGTTCTTGTAGCTCAGTCATACAGTAAAAATCTTGGTCTTTACGCTGAAAGGGTTGGAGCTATCAATGTCATTTCCTCATCACCAAAATCTGCAACAAGGTATCGTACATTATGTATGCCGTGCTTTCTCATATTTGAAATTCAATGCACATGTCTTAGAAGAGATTGAATTCGTCTACTTTTCTCTTCTCATGAATCATGAATCATGAATGAACTTTACAATAAGCATTTCTGGGAACAAAAAAGTTGAAATAATCTTTTTATCACTACGAGTTTTTCGATAATCCAAACATTCGGTCTTGGTCAACAATTTGATAACTATCTATTTCAGGGTAAAGAGCCAATTGAAAAGGCTTGCCCGACCAATGTACTCTAATCCACCTGTTCACGGGGCTAGGATTGTTGCTAATATTGTTGGGGATCCAACGCTCTTCGGTGAATGGAAAGCAGAAATGGAAATGATGGCTGGAAGGATAAAAACTGTTAGACAGAAGCTATATGATAATATTTCTTCAAAAGACAAGAGTGGAAAGGATTGGTCGTTCATACTTAAGCAGATAGGCATGTTCTCATTCACCGGCTTGAACAAGAACCAGGTTATTCACTCCCCTTTTGACTTCTTTCATATGATCAACTTATGGCTTTTCTTAGACATTATCTTTCATATGATATGAATATGTGATTTGTATTTAATGTATTGTGTTATTGACTTTGTTGTATCTTTCGTCTGATCAGAGTGACAATATGACGAATAAATGGCATATATACATGACAAAGGATGGAAGGATTTCCCTGGCAGGTTTGTCGCTGGCCAAATGTGAATACCTTGCAGATGCTATTATTGATTCGTATCACAATGTCAGCTGAAACGCGGTGAAACGTGCTTTTGAAGCAAGCATATATTTTTGGTGAGTATTATACAAACCATAGTGATTAGAACACATGGGAATAATTCTATTTTGTATGCATCGATTGTCATACATATGTACCTGAAAGCCCCTTTGGGAATTCTGTTGTAACCTTGAATAAGTTGAATCAAATTGTTGATGTATAACAAATGAGTCTCTTTTTCAGACCTGATAATGTTAAGCCTGAGTATTGATTTAGAGTATGTTTCTTATTGTTGTAAGCCTACCATAGTAAATCATTTTACGTTATTGGTTCTTCTAAATCACCAAAAAATAGATTACACGAGGCAAACACTTATATCAAATAAATGATTCGCTCGCATTCAAAGGGATTCAGATCCCTGACATCAAAGTGTATGAATTCACCAATCATTAGTTAGTTCAGTGGTGATTGGCGCTGAACTTGGTAGGGAGGACCACAGTTCGATTCCCCGCAACTACGATCGGGAGGGGGCTGGAGCCACTTGATGCTGACCCCCGAACTAGATTCAACTGGTGGTGAAAAAAAAAAAAAAGTGTATGCATTCATTTTAATCCTTAGACAGATCAGATAACCCACTATCCTAGTTTTTGTTTTAAATTCAATGTAACATACTTAAAATATGTGTCATTCGATCTTCATTTAATGGTTCCAAGTCTTTCGTGCTGAATAGATTCAGGGTACTGGTTCATGTAATTTGCCAATCCAATAGAATGGATCACGGACACAATATTCTTACAAAATTGAGGAATATTTTCGTGATATGTTATATCTGAATTCTGAACTATGGATAAGTTACCATGTTGGAATTTCCTTTTAAAGCAATTCTTTAAGTTATCATGTGTGGGCAGGATAAATAAGCGCTTGCAAAGAAAACACAGAATAAGCGACCTTAGGAGAATAATAGTTTCTCTTTGAATTATTTGTAACCCGATTTATTGAATTACAGTCGGTCAAAAGAGGTAATGAATAACAATCAGATCCTCTCTGACCGGTACATTATTCCACAAAATCACTGTACTATACACAAATATTTTCACGAAATCAAAATTAAAATCTCTGCATTTATCATTAACAATCCCAAGCTCTTCACTCATTTAGGCCTACCCTTTTTCCTTATGAACCTGTCTATGTTTAATGGTCAAATTCCAAGACCGCATGTATACATGAACAATGTGGTTATGAATCTGTCTGCAATTCCGAACATTGATAAAGAATCACTGGTTTAGCAGCATCATGAAACCATGGCTTGGATTTTCAATGCGAGAATGTCATCTGAAATCGATGATGACTACGTTAACTAGAATTCTCAGGTTGCTGCGTCACATGTGAAACTCTGAGAGTTCCTCCTAGCTCAACAGGTACAAGAGGGATGAGGGAGTGTAAAACATCTGCAATCAGAGGGCGATAACATGGCTCTGGTTGCACACATAATACTGCCACAGCAGCAACCTGAAAAGTACACAGTTCAGGTGTTCAGGTTATAGTTAAGCAGAATAACACACGGCAAAAACATTGTAGAGCCAGAGTCAACATAATTCCAACAGGAACCTAGTTTTAGGAATTAGTTTATTTGAATAAGTTTCTTAAAAAACACTAAAACAAAGCTTGTATATGTTAAACAGATTTTAATAAAAGTTAAAATTAACCTCTCAATATCTATTTTTTAATTATTTTCTCAGTTAACTTCCACATAAATTCTGTATTTAGACTCAGATTCTCAAACCTGGAATAAGTGCTTAGGATCCATTGTATTCTTAATCACATTATCCACAATGTTTGGAAGCTTTGATCTATCTGTGAGCTGCGGCATGGCCTGCAATCATTATAAAAAAGCTTATTGTCATTCATTTCCCAATCAACCATATCTAATATGTTTGGTTCGGCGTTCATCTACTCTCTTGCGTTCCAAGGCAGTTCCACCTTGAATATTGAGAAGTACAAATTGTTGCTTCAAGGTGGACGGACGCGTATTACGTGAAATTCCACCGTCAAAATAAACATATACTAATTTGATCAAACAAGCCATACCCATGTGACAATAGATTGGCATTGAGATGGGTTCAGTTTTTCCACAGGCTTCCTTCCTAATAGCAGCTCAAGAAGCACAACTCCAAAAGCATATACATCACTTTTATCAGTCAATTTACCTGTAATATATAATTTGAATGCAACATCCTCATTAGATAATTCAAGTTTTCCTTATAAATGAATTTTAGATGTGATTCATTTCATCTATACCTCATGTTAAAATATCCACTATAATTCACACAAAAAATCTCTTAAAAATTAAAATTCAATTGAATAATAGAACACTTATGTCTTTGATCTGAAAAAAACTTCCAATGTTTCCCATCTTTCAGACAAGAATCAATTCCAACTCACTTGAATTGAATAATAGAATGCTTACTGACACAGTAGTTGTGAACAAGTTTTAGTTTCTTCCTACTAGGATATTATTTATTTTTCTTCATTATTGTTATTAATATGATAGTGATGTGTAACTGACAACATGTTAATTTGATAATCTATATGATTTGTTATGTCAGTTGGGTAGGTACATGCCCCATATGGGCACAAGATGCACAGTTCAAACCTTTTAAACAGATCTGGATTACATGCAGTTAGAATACTATACATTCACACCATAAGTGCATCGATAACTATTTCATAAAGATCGAACAGTCTATATTTCATACAGTCTATATCAAATTCTTCACGGTTTTTGGACTGAGACTCCGACTCATCGGAGTAAAATCGAACGTCCCATATTTAATGACTTGTATTTTAGATTTTAAAAAAGTAATTCAAAATCTGCATGTTTTTTGGACTGTACGATCTTAATCAAACAAATAATGTGCTGACTATGTGAATATATGGATAATATTCCAACTGCATGCAATTCATATCCCTTTCAAGCCCACCCTACACTCCACACACACACACAATTAATGCATCAATCAAGGGTATTAAAGAAAGCAACATCTTGGATCTGGTCTGTTGAAAATTTAACTATATAGTATACTATTAATTAATCATTCATAGATCAACTAGTGTGACCAATGCATATGCATTGAAATTATATACTAAGTTGAGCTGGCATACCATCTAAAAGATACTCTGGGGCAACGTACCCCAATGTGCCTGAAAGCTTGATGTTATTCTTGTTTTGGGACCCATCAGTTATTGCAAGACCAAAATCAGAAACCTGAATCCACCAATAAGTCATAGGGGTACACACACAAAATAATAAAATTTAGTTAACACAAGTAAATGTATAGCAATATAAGGAAAATAATTTATAATACATCAATTTCAACATGGTATTTTCTTTTTTTTTACCTTGGCATTGAAGTTTGCATCTAAAAGAATATTAGAAGATTTCAGATCTCTATGGATCACTGAAGGGTAACAGTGCTCATGCAGATACTTTAAAGCTCTGAATGACATTAATCAATATTAGCATGTTAATAAAAAGACAATAGAACAAATAGGAAAAAATATGTAATTGATTAATTAAGGTCACCTTGCTGTGTCAAGAGCAATTTTCATCCTCATATGCCAAGTCAATGCTGAGCCATGAGATGGTCCTTTACATAATCAATTTTTGGTAAATAAAGTGATTAGTATTTATTGTTTATGTATTAAAAAAATAATACTAGATTAGTAGTATTATTTTATAATTGACCTCATTAACTTTTGATTTAAGTCTTTGTATTAGATAATAATATTAAAAGTTCCAACTCCTTTAAATTGAATCACTTTAGAGCATAAAGTAATGTCAATTGTTAATGAATAATAAATCATGGACATATCAGAAGTGGCAAATCCAATAAAATGAAACATTATAAACAATATTTTTAGTTTTTTTACCATGTAATTGAGTTTCCAATGATCCATTTTGCATCAATTCATAGACAATAAACCTTGAATCCTCATTACTGCTACAACCAAGCAGAGAAATTACATTTGGATGTTGAATTTTACTTAGCAATTCCACCTCATTCTGCAAATTCCATCCAACTATTTCAACACAAATTTCACAACAACAAAAAAATCAACAAAATGAATAAAAATAATTATCAGAAATTATCACCTCAAATTCTCTTTCTGCATATTGACATTCACAATTCAACCTCTTGATAGCAACATCTAAATTATCATCCAACCTAGCCTTGTAAACACATCCAAAACCACCTTCACCTAAGATGTTACTTTCCTTGAAATTTCCAGTGGCTTTTTCTATTTGCTTATAGTCAATGATTGGAACACAACCTTTCTTACCAACCATTTTCACAGAACTAAATTTACTCAAAAATGGAGCTAAACCAAGCCCTTTCTCACCATCTACACATTCAAAAAACAGAACAAGTAAAAAAAAAGGATTAAATATATTCTTACTCCCTACCAAAGTTACATTTTTTGCTTTTCCGTTCCTGCAAATTACAAAACTACGCGTCTTGGAATTTGCAGAAACGGAAAAGTGGACATTTGATAAAACTACAGGACTAAAAACCTATTTAACCCGCAACCGCAAATATATGTAGAAGTTTCTTGAAAACACGAGAAAAATAAAGAAATTTGACATAAATCCAAATTAGCTATAAAAATTTATGTTAAATTATTAATAAATATAAAATAATTAAAGGAAAAATACCTGAGGTTTGAAACTTTTTTTTGTTGGGTTTTGAAGAATACTTGATGTGATAAATCCAGAAACTTAACATACACAAAATGATGGCACCAAGTGCAGTGCTAGCTACAATCAAAGCCATTATCTTTTTCTTGTGTGAATCCATTTTATTGTTTTCATCCCCCACATGAATACCTGATCAAAATATACATACATTGTAAATAAAAATTAAAAAAATTTCAAATTTCAAATCATTAATAGCAATTTAAGAGAGTTTAAGAAAAAGGGTAGGATCTAATTGTCCAAATAACGAGAATATAAAAAAACACTAAAAATAATCAGAAAAAATAATTTGCATTAATTTCAAGTAATGATTTTTAAAAATTTAAATTAGAAATAATTGATAGAGAGAGAGAATGTTGTGCCTGGAGAGGAAGCAGACACCGTGATTGATGTGAGAATTGGAGAAAAAGGTGAAATTTGAGGTGAGGGAACAAGAGGGTCTACTATAGAAGCAAGAATCCAAATGGGTTTGTGAAGAATAAGGATAAACATCATGAGAATCATGTGAAGAAACTTCATTTTCATTGTTTGTGTTTGTCTATGAAAACATGAAGATAGAATGAATGAAAGACATATACAAATGTATGACTTGTGTGTGTGGATGAAGCGTGAAAAGGAACACACACACACACACACACGCAGAGACACAGCTAAGAGTTTGTGAGCCACTGAAAGTGAATGTGTTTTTTGTATCTTTGATTTTAGACTTTGACACACACCCTTTATTTATTTTTTTAGCTTCAAAACAATAATACTCACCTTTTTAATTGATTTTTTTTTTGGGTCTGTGGGATACGCTTGATTAACCTAGGACATATTTGATAAATTTTGATTGTATATTTGTATTATAAAAAAAATTGATTTGTGGGACACGCTTGATTAACGTAAGGTGAAATTCTTCTGATCTCATTTTCCGTGTTGGATCAGTGATCAGTGATCAGTCTATATAGAACAAAAACCAGACTTATGAATTATGTTAGTGAATCTCTTCTTTCTCTCTTTTTTTTTTTGTCAAGTAGCCTAATGGTTTGAAATTTCATCCTTAAAGTGAATAAGTGAGATGACTGGGGTTCGAACCCCGATCCCCTGCATAATAATGCAAATGTCCACCAATTAAGCTAAGCTCATGGATCTCTTCTTTCTCTTTTCTTATAATATCTTTTGATTTTTACAAAAATCAATACATTCCTATTTATATTAAAGGAATGAACATCCACAATATTGATGAAATTAAAATGAGAATGACAACAATCAAATTCCTCTTTGTTGTTGAAATCTTCGTTCAAAGATTCTTTATTTATAGATTCTTTATTTATAGAGAAAATTTGAACCTCCACAATATTCATGAAATTTAAATCAGAATTACAACGATCAAATTCTTCTTTCTTGTCGAACTCTTCTTTAAAATAATAATAATAAAAACAATCAATTTCTTCTTCATTGTCCCCCTCTTCTTCGGTATCATTGTTTAATTTTATTAAAAAACAAGTTTCTTTTTTTGATTACAAAAGAGGGCAAAAGCCCGAGCAAAGAGAAACTACACGACAACTAAACGGGGATTCTGAGTCTTCAAATAAATCTTATACACTTTTATCAAATAGTTTAGTTAAGAAATCAATACCATATAAAATTATTCCACCTAAAAATTGACCTCAAATTCTTCTAAACAATTTGAATTTAATGTTTTTTTTGTCAAGTAACCTAATAGTTAAAATTTTACCTTTAAAAATAAATAAAGTGTCAGGGATTCTAATTACGCTTTCTACTTATAAAATATGATATTCTTATCAACTAAATTAAGTTCACGAGAACAAATTTAATAACTTATTACATTCTAAAATATCTTTACTCTAATAGTATATATAAATTATTATTTGTTTTTGTTATTCACCTAATGTCATCTTTTTGTGGCAATGTATTATTTTTTAATTAAAGTGATGGAAAAGAATGCAAAAAAGGCATGGTAATTTAAATCCCTTTTGGGCCTACTTTTGTGCATCGTGTCTTGTTGTTTTTGTCCTTTTTCACATTTTTGTTCCAATTTATTTAAGTCTTTTTTCTCTCGTTTTCTCAGCTTATAGGAAAAGAGGGACCGCGACAACAATTGACAGTTCAAATTTAATTTTAGGTTATGGGCAACGGCAAGAAAATGATGTTCATTCAAGCACTTCTGCATTTTCTTTTTTTAAAGTTTGAACCATGATTCTTATTATTTGTTTCTCTTTTTGAGAATGCATATTTGTTTTCCTTCAAATTAATACTAATCAAATCAATCTGAGAGATTACGAAAAAAAGAATTGTGAGCTTCTACTTCTGACAATTGATTTCAATCATTGTTGAAATTTCAAATAATTTTCTAATACATATCTCAGACATTACAATACAGAGAATTATGAGTTTTTACTTTCGAGAATCAATTATAGTCACTTTTGGAATTTCAAATAATTTGAAATAAATCATTATCATCTTAAAACTTGAACATTTTCTATATTGCTCAAAATTCTCACATCCCACCGAAAAATATCTTTCGGTAGTTTAACACAATGGCGTCTAGCTATCCAATAAAAATGATCTTTCATAAGATTGAGCTACAAGACGGATCCAATGGTTGGAATTTGGCTACACAAGTTGATTTGCCTCTAAGATTGCTGATAGAAAAAGTGTGATGAGAGCTAGGAAACTTTTGTTGCACAATAAAAGGAAAATATTTTCAGTTAAAAGCAAATAGTACAAAGGTGCATGCTAGCTATAAGTCGGATCTAACAATTAAGATTTGACTAAGGTTTTAAATAAAAGTCCGCGACCGCGAAAACGGCCGCGATAAAACAGTTTTGACAAGTACTGATACTGTTACCGTTATCACCGTTTTTTATATTAAAGAACAAATTGTGATTAATTCATACCCCGACAACCGCAATTAGTGTCGTAACACCTGTACCGACCGAAATCGCGAAAATCTTTACTTAACCGAAACGCGACCGCAACCGTTTTTTAAAACCCTGGATTTGACCAAACAAGTTAAATTGCTACTAAGATTAGGGAGAGAGCCAAGAAACATTGTTGCAAGAAGAATAAAATATGATTTTTTTTAAACTATACCTTCATAATTTGAGGTATTTACCCACTAACAGAGACCCACTAATAGAAAAAATATATATGATTTTTTTCTAAATTATACCTTCATAATTTGAAGTATTTACCTTCATAGTTTTTTTTATTATATGAACTGAAAAATAAAAGTTCAAAATTCGATATTACAAAACAGAGACAAAGTTTCGTAGGTCAAATTTTTCACATATTATTGTTATATTTTGTATGGCAAAATGTGGAGAGTAGAATTGAAGTAGAAAATTGTTACCAAGAATTAAAATATTGAAGTAGAAAATTTTAGCCGTTTCCATATAATGACATATATCACAAGAAAATAATGATCAAAAGAATACGTTGGATTTATTTATATAATATATCCATGTAAGTCAATTGCGTGATACTCTTGCTACATTATTTTCCTCTTGTATTTGGTAGGATAAGAAGCTTTGATACTCAAACATCAATGTCACATATCAAATATTAGCATAAACCAACAATATGTATTAAAAGCAAAATGCTAAGTACATCGCAACATTTCGATGATAATTGTTAGAAAGATAATAGGTAGTTAAAAAAAGACTTGCTAATTTCCTAAAAGGCAATTTTTTCCTCATAAGAAAAAGTTAAAGAAACCAAGCAAAGGATAAACCGATCCATATATAATCACTACTAGGCTAGTAGGCCTGTAAGAAATTAATCATAAATTGAAAGTTTAAAAAAAAACTATGAAAAGTAAAAAATTTATTGATAATTAATTCATCCTACTATTTTATTTTATAATGGTATCTCATTTAAGTTATAAATCTTTATATAATGCACCTTTATAGGTCAAAATCATTTAAAAATTTAATATAGTGACCATAAAGATATGTGTGATTCAATATTTGGCTTGAATAATGTCATATATTTTTACATAAGTTATTAAAAAATATAAGTATATAGTACCAAGTACCAACGTCAATTGAGATTGTATATAATACACAAGGGCAGTTATAATAGACATGAATTTAAAGAAGCATGTGGCTAGAATGTGACATTCATATGGCTATTGAGAAAAATTAACACTCTTCACGTGTTAGGTCGATAATAGGTTTGAATTCTCACAGTTGGAGCTCAATAGTCCAATTATATAAATTGTTTTATAAGATTATATATAATTTATGTTTGTTTATAATAAAATAAAATGAATTATTAATAATAATGTGCTTAGGAGAAGCTATTAGAACGTCATGAAAGATTAGATACGTAAGCAAATTCTTAATTGGAAAGTTACTTGCGCAAATTGGCACATGGTGATATCGATGGGATTGGAGTGGAACTTAGCTGAATTTTAATTTTATCGACATATAATATTTTCTTAAAAATATTTCCATTTTCCTACAAAATTCACCCCCTTGATAAAGAATAGATTAATACTCTACGTGAGTTTTAAATTAAATTTTTGTACCAAAAAAAAAAAAAAAAAATTTGATAGCACACAAGACCTGTTCTGATTGGTGAATCATGGAAATCTAATTTACATACTCTTTTCTTTTTTAGGAAATTTTAATCTGATCAGTGATCATGTATGGTCCAATATCCTAGCAAGTAGGACAATAGATGTACTGATGCCTATAGATAAGTACGTGAGCCATTGCAATTCACAAACTATTGAAGCTAAGGCTACGTATATCCTTGGAACAACGACTAGAGCCGTTAAAAATGGGTCGGCCAGACGAGCGGCCTATTAGCCTACAATTTTGGATGGATCAGACTTAGAAAACGAAAGTTCAAATACAATTGGGCCTTTTTAGCCCTAGCCCATATAAGAATCGCGCTGGGTTGGGCTTCGGGTCGGCCCACTATCAAAGAAATTACGTGATTTAAAAAAAATATCAATATAAACATAAAAAGTTATTATCTAATTAAAAATTATTAATAAAGTCCACGAATCCTAGCTCAATTGACAAAATACCGAAATTACTAATGTCAAATGACAGGTCGGAGTTTGAACCTCAGTTCCTCCACTTTGTGTGTAAGTTTCCAATGGTTTGCTGTTTCGTCTATCTAAAAATAATTAATAAAAATATATTTAAATATATAAATTTTATACTCTTTTTTTTTACACATACTTTTACAAAGTTTATAAATTATTAATTTGACTTCTTATAAAAAATAAAAATAAAAACGTGACATCATAAACAATATGCAAAAGCAAAATTCTCAAACAAACCAAACCCTAAGGAACACATTCAAATTCAATCTTTTTTTACTTCGTTAAACAAGTTACTAAGTGTATGTTTGGTTCTGCGGTGACGAAAATTGATATTGATAAAATTGATTTTGTAAAATTGATTTTAAATTAAAATATTTGAGTGTAAAAATCAATTCTAGAATAAAAAACTACGATTTCTAGCTTCAAGTAGAATCAATTCTGAAGACAAAACTAATTCTACTTTTAAGAAACCAAACAAGTCAGAATCAATTCTAAATATCCAAAATCAATTCTGGCTATTCTAGAATTGAAACCAAAGATACACTGACTAAAAGAAAGCCAAGTATTATTTCATACATACATAGCTTCCCACGCAATCACGCATTACTTCTCGTGAGATTGACAAAAGAAAAAGAAGTTGAATCATGTGTGAGGTCGTAAAGGATAGCTCACACAACAAAACTATAAAGAGAACTGCTATTGTCAAACTCCCTGACAAACGCTTTTCATCACACGCCCATACAACACGCCACGTCACTCCTCTTCTTATAAATTTTCCTTGGTTACCGGTTGTTCCTGTTTCCTTTTATTTATTTATTTATTTTTCATGTGAATTTGTTAACTGCTCATAGTTACACGTAACCCACCTCCCGCAAAATGTCTCTGCTGTAATATTCTTTGGCGCCAAAGCGTTCTCTTGACCTATTGCAAGTTGTTCTTTTCCTATGAAAACAAATTTATTGCTTCCTTGTTTGCTTACAAAAAAAAAAAGTTCTTGCTTCCAGACTACTACAAGTGCTGCATTAAACTAGTGGACTCTGCTATTGTCTCTTAAGGTAAAGTGAGATCCATAGTATACTACTTGGTATATGGAAGCACTAGAAACATATATATATATATATATATATATATATATATATATATATATATATATATATATATATATATATATATGCCTTCTAGACAATTAGTTTGAACATATTAATTTTCTATTGTAGTATGTATATCTTTATTAATTTGTCGTTGCCAACTTATCTAGAGTTTATTGTTTTGTTTGTATCTTTATTTTATCAGTACATTCTAACAAGTTATTTTACTTTGTGATTTGTTTATGACCCTTTTTTGCTTGTGTTATCGATACTTGTTTCATATATCTATTTTTTTTATTACTATATCTAGTTATTATTTGAAATATATATAGGAATTGATGGAAGTTCCTGATGAGAATGGGAAGCATACCGTTGATGAGAATGAAGAGGAAAATCTCAATGATACCGCTGAAGAGGAAGTCCCTGATGAGAATGGGAAGCATACGGCTGACAATGATTCATGTCATGTTGATTTAGAAGCTAATGTTAGTCAAGAACCATACATTGGAATGAAATTTGATTCACAAGAAAATGCTTATTCATTTTATACACATTATGCTAAGTGTGTCGGATTTGGGATATCAATTAAAAACAGTCGCCGCTCAAAGGTTTCTAGAGAGTTTATTGACGCGATTTATGCTTGCACAAGATACGGGAAGAAGCGAGAATCCACAGCACAAAATCCGCGTCCATGTTTGAAGGTGGAATGTGAGGCCAGCTTACGAATTAAAAGAAATTGTGAAGGAAAGTGGATTGTTCATAGCTTCATTAAAGACCACAATCATGAGCTTTTTCCAGCATATGCTCATTATTTTCCTTGCCATAGAGGAATCAATAAAGCTCAGAAGCATGCTATTGAAACTTTGCAACATGTTGGAGTGAGAACAAATAAAATTTATGCCTCAATGGCCGAGCAATATGGAGGATATGAAAACATTGGCTTCTTGGAGAAAGATATTAGAAACCATTTAGATAAAGGTCGGCGTTTGGCTTTAGAATCAGGAGATGCAAATTCAATGCTGGAATGTTTTATGCTCATGCAAGAAGAAAATCCAAAATTCTTTTATGCAATTGATTTGGATGATGAAGACCGTATAAAAAATGTATTTTGGGTTGATGCAAAAGGTAGAGAAGATTATCAAGAGTTTGGAGATGTGATTGCATTTGATACTACGTATATCACAAATAAATACAAAATGCCATTTGCTCCTTTTATTGGTGTAAACAATCACTTTCAATCAAGGTTACTTGGTTGTGCATTACTCTCAGATGAGTCCATGCATACTTTCGTATGGTTGATGAAAACATGGCTTAGAGCAATGGGTGGAAAACCTCCAAATGCAATAATAACCGATCAAGATAGGGCAATGAAAGCGGCTATTAAAGAGGTATTTCCAAATACTCGACATCGATTTTGTCTTTGGCATATACTTAAAAAGTTGCCTGAGAAGCTTAGTCATGTATTAACAAAGGATGAAGACTTCAAGACACATCTCAACATATGCATTTATAAGTCTTGGTCAAAACAACAATTTGAAGATAAATGGCATGAAATGGTGGAAAAATTTCAACTAATGGAAGATGGGTGGATTCACTCATTATACGAAGAACGTGAACATTGGGCTCCTGTTTACATGAAAGATACATTTTTTGGGGGTATGTCAACTAGTCAAAGATCAGAGAGCATTAATGCTTTTTTCGACAAATATGTATGTAAGAAAACTACATTAAAAGAGTTTGTAGAAAAATATAAAGTTGCTTTACATGATAGAGAAGAGGCAGAAAAGCAAGCTGATTTTAATACATGGCATAAGCAACCTGTTCTCAAAACTCCATCACCTTTTGAGAAACAAATGTCGGTGATTTATACGCATGAAATCTTCAAGAAATTTCAAGTTGAAGTTTTGGGATTATCTGGATGTCGTATTGTGAATGAGCATAAAGATAATCTTGTTACCACTTTTAAAATTTTTGACTTTGAGAAAAAGGAAGAGTTTATGGTGGAGTGTATTGTATCAAAAGAGGAAATATCTTGCCTATGTCACTTGTTTGAGTATAATGGGTATCTTTGTAGACATTCTTTAATGGCACTCCAAGCTGTTGGTGTTTTTGTTGTTCCATCGCAATATATATTGAGAAGATGGACCAAGAATGTTAGAAGCAAACAGATTCAAAGGAAAATGATAGAAGATGTTTGTTCTAGTAAGGAGAGATATGATTGTCTATATAAAAAGGCTATTGAATTGCTCGAGGAAGGATCACTAAGCTTTGAGAGTTACGATGTTGCATTCCATGCACTTGAAGAGACCTTGAAACAATGTGCAGCTATCAATAAATCTTTGAAACTCAGTAAGGAAAAAGTTGGTCAAAACAGTTTCCATGAGAAGTCACTACGTGATCCTCAACCATCAAAAACAAAAGGGGCTCCTACAAAAAGAATGAAGAGTGGGATTGAAAAAGGTCGTAAGAGAACATCTAGTGTTAAAGTAAAAAAAGGTTAGAAGATTTTAACTTTATCAAAATTTGTATAATGTTCTGATTTTAGTTTGATTTCTCACTATTATGCATTTGTTGTGGTTTGAAGTTTGATATTGCTCAAAGAGAAGCAAAACGTCTTTAATGATGAAGTGGAATTTGCATCAACAAGAATGGTATGACACATGTGATTTAATGTTCAGTTAATTGATGCATTTTGAGTTTTTTAATTGTCTTACTCTTTCTCTTTTTCACAGGAAAATTAATAAGGTTCAAGGAGCTAAGAAAGTTGTTTTGGAGATTTGTTGTATCATTGTGTTGGCCCATCTCTTGTGTGAAGAAAACTTTTGTGTAAATTGGCTTGTTAATCCACCGTTAATGAGCTCAAAATCATCCTAAATTGTCCGGTCCATCTTCTCTATCAAGCTATGGTTTAGCTTCTTTTTTTTTTTCTTGTTGCTTTTATTTCCTATTGATATGAAAAAGAGACTTGTTGGATAGTTTATTTTTCTGATTTAGACTTCTTAATGTAAAAGAAGAATTACTTTGTATTCAAATATTGTTTGCAGTATCAGTGAAGACACTAGTTTTAATCCAAATCCTATTTTGATAATCAAGTATGAGTGGACTTAAGCCAATTGGTTGTGTTTCATCAACTTGTCTGATTACCTGACAATCAATTAATCAAAATGTGCAAGTGTATAACGTTTGTTTTTGAATCTCACATTCAAAGGAATTCATTGAATAAATTTGTAGTTTATTAATTAAAAATGAAGTTGCAGAAGAGACAACACTTGCCTCTTAGAATGTTATGGTTAAAGGGATATAAGAAATTAAATACAGTTTTTCAAAAGGATATTAACAATCCAATATTAGAGTTTGATCATTGAAATCCAAAACTAGTTTTAAAACTAACAGCGGTGGAGTAACAGAGTTGGTGCAGAAGACACACGATCATTATTAAAATTTTTAAATTAAAAAAAAAAAAAGAAATATTCTAAAGAGTAAAAATAGGAACAACCGGTAACCAAGGAAAATTTATAAGAAGAGGAGTGACGTGGCGTGTTGTATGAGCGTGTGATGAAAAGCGTTTGTCAGGGAGTTTGACAATAACAGTTCTCAACTATAAAACTTCATCAATTAAAGGTCAGATTAATCCATTGACTAAGCCAACTACAACCTTCTACGGAGTACTTTTCACCCCTTCTCCCCATCCACCAGAAGATATATTTTGGTATTTCTACCAGAAAATATCTTCCGATAGTGTATTTTTCTATATGAGCAATGGGGGGAGAAGAGCAATCGCCTTTCACAAAACCAACATCTTATAAGAATATAGATAAAGTATAAATATTGTACAACCAAGGCATGGTAGGAAACGGTCTATACTAAATCAAAGAAAATAACATTACAGAATCACACAAATCTATCTTTTATAGTTTGATGGTAAACATAGAAGTACATTCTATATCTCCAATTGAACACAAAGCAATTCTCAACATCAAAACCACTATAAAGAATGGGCTGCAAAACAAAAATCACCATTTCATGTCGGATATACGGTGAAATAGCCAATTCTTACATTCAGTGAAAAGAGGCAGGTTAATTTTGAGATCAGTCTTTCCACATATCTGCAAACTCATCAGGCTCTAGATGATTGTTCATCTCATGCATTTTCCTCCTTGTCTTTGCTTTGACCTTCTTAGCAAAGGTTCCAGACTTTTTCTTCTTCTGCAAAGCTCGAATCTACAACAACCAACATAAAAGGGTTAAAAACACAAATATGTTTTCGGTAGAAAAAGAGAAATTACAAGTATATATCGGGAACACGGTAGTCAGTACCTGGTTTGGCGACACATAGAATGGATTCTCATATAAAGTCGGGCCTCCAAAACTGCCACCAAATATTTTAATTGGGTTCAAGCAGAACCGTGGACCAACCTAAACAAGTAATTTCCCCCCACATAGGTTAAAGGAATTATAGGAATTGACAAATCAAAATATAAATCAACAAGCTGATTTGCATACCTCAATCAATGTCATCTTATCAAGGCCTCCTCGTGGCAGTTTGTCCGACTCATTATGAGGAACAGAGATCTGCATGGGAATAAAAATGTGGTTTCTTATGTAAGAGTGCCTTGTAAGCATCAATGACAACATGAACATGAGACACTGGAAAAATTTAATGAACACTTTACTCATTGATAGTATAAAAGGTTTTGCTTTGGTTTTACATCAAATTTAGACTCTTATCATAATATCATTATTCTCTTATCATATATTTTGAAGTCTAATTGTTAAGGAAACTAAGGATACTCCATTAAAAATCAAACTTTTAGAAATGCAATTTATTCATAACCGAAATGCTTACACTTATTTTTTCAGAAGCGGGGTGATGTAGAAAACATACCAACTGATTTTTAACTCTAAACTAATGCAAATTTGAAAAGGATGGTATGCCAATTATTTGGATATTGTGCAAATACAAACACAAACCTGGTAATTTCGGAACCATATATGGTCATCAACTATTGAGAAGACAAAAACGTGGTCATGGAAAGGCTTAGCTTTTCTATGGTCCTTTGGAGTTTCAAATATCTGAATCAAGGAAAGAAATAGTATGTTAGCAATAATCAAATTTGAGTAAACTTCTATTATCGAATTCTCTAATAACACCAAAATCGTGCTTGCACATACACACACACAATCCACTGACCCTACTCAAAAACATAACTCAGGAACAAGTTCCAAATTAGTCCACGTCCTACTCAATTTAAACTATAACAAGAGTCAAACATAGCATTAGTAGAATTTCTCAAGCCAACAATAAGAGATTATGAAACTCCTAAGCAGATATACGACAACTCCACATAAAAAAGTTTCAATCGTACTAGCAATTTATACAACACAGAGGACCAAACTAAGATGGTATTATTGAAATTTAAAATAGCCTTTACTTTTGTATCTAAAACAGTACATAGAAGGGTAATCAACCAAAAATACCTGTAACAGCATTTCTTTCAACAATTTCCAGTGTGCATCTTTTTCAAAATTTGATGAAAATGTCAAAAGAGGGCGGGAACCTTTTAGATGATTCCCAGTTAGCTTCAATTCCTCCATTGTGTGCACTGGAAAGCAGTGAGGATAAAAGTGAAACTAGTAAGTAAAATGGCCTCAGAGAGAAAAAAGGGTTAATCATAATTCAAAGAGAAGAATGAAGAACTAGAATACTATCCCAAAGTGCTACGTAATCATAGCAATGAAATTAGTTTCTGCAGTAATCTTGTGATAGAGACCGGAGTATAAGAGATATATAGGAAAAGGGCTATTATGTAATAAAGAGTATAGTGGGGTTTTATTAGTAATTAGTAAGTAAGATAGGGTGCTTAGTTGGCAAGTTTGTTATGCTTCTTAGTAGTATAAATGGTTGGTTAGTGAATTGTAATGGGTATGGAAGATTATTGTTAAAACCATTATTGCCTAACCATAATGGTTTTAACAATAATCTTCCATACCCATTACAATTCACTAACCAACCATTTATACTAAGAGGCATAACAAACTTGCCAACTAAGCACCCTATCTTACTGACTAATTACTAATAAAACCCCACTATACTCTTTATTACATAATAGCCCTTTTCCTTTATATCTCTTATACTCCGGTCTCTGTCATCTTGTGATAAAAATCAGATGAGAATATTACCGGCACTAACTAGAAATTTTACAGACGGGCCATTGGGACATTTTGCCATCCAGAGATAAAGATCTTTTGCCTTCCTGCACTGCAATTCATATATACAGAAGATAAGAAAGTTATCCTAATATAAGAACTAGAGCCCAAACTCGAGATTCAGTATATAATGTTGTCCCAATCATCAGATTTCAAATTATATAAACCTCTTAAATACATAAAAAAGCATATTTGGAAGGGGAAACAAAGGAATGCAGGTATCAGGTATTCTATACTTTGAAAGTTAAAATGGACAGAACAAAAATATAGTATAAATGAATCAGATGTGTAATCCATCACAAAAAGGAAACAGATGATATGGGTTTGAAACTAACGAACAACAACGTATTACGTCTAAATAACAACATATAAACATCAACATTCGTACAACAACATAGCTGATAAACATGATCCGTAGTTGGCACTAAAAAAACCCTGTGACATTGAAAAATCAAAGAGAATACCTCAAAAAATAAACAAGACGAACAGTTTTTCAGCTCAACAAGCTCATTCAGAGTTGCCCCTTTAGTTTCTTTTGATTCAACCTTATTATCCTTCTTGCAATGAGGCAGAAGCGATACCAAGTTCAACATCAAATGTCGGTACCTATAACAAATTTATGAAAAACACTCCACCCCATCAATATACCATAATATAAAACTAACCCACATTTAAAACCAATACTTCCGTTCTGCTTAGTTTCACACACAAGTAAAAGCAGTATGATTATATTCTTCCAATACACACAAAATAAACAATGGTTGATTTGAATTAACTTATTTGAACTTATCTACTGACTTAAACACTAGCAAGACTATTTGGAAGCTTATGGAAACAGCTTATGACATGTCCATAAGTTGTTTTCAGCTTATTTTCATAAGCTCTCCATAACAGTAGCGTATGAAAATATCTTATATAGCTTATAAGAAAGCCATTTAACTTTATCAAGACCCTGTTTGGATAAACAACTTATTTGCAGCTTGCGCTTATCTATAAGCTTATATAAGCTATTTCTATAGTAAAATAAAATATAAATTAAAGTAAAGTTGTTTTCGCATATGCTATAAGCTGTTTTCATAAGTTATATCGGAGAACTTATGAAAATAAGCTAAAAAAGACTATTGAAAATTGTCATAAGCTTTTTCCATAAGTTCTCCAATCTCACATAACCTATGTCAGTACATAAGCTTAAATACGCCAATTCAAACATACCTTTAATCTTTTATGATAGAAATAGCTTATGCATAAGCTTTAATATTCTATAAATGATTAATTAAGTTGTTTATCCAAACATAGCCCAAATAAAAATCAAAACTCAAAACAATCAAAAACAGTTTAACTAGAACAAAATACATTTGGGTTTTGCGGTTTATACCTATAAACAATACGTCTAGAGCAAGTAACCAAAACTTTCTCTTTGTTTCTGAATACAGGTGAACCAAATTGATTATCCTTAACCTCAACTTCATTTTCAATTTGATTCTTATCCTTCCATCCCAAAAGGGTCCTAACTGGTCTCTCTGGTGCGGCTTCTTCCTTTTTGGGAACCGCTACAGCTTCAGCTTTTTCACTGCGCTTTCTCTTCTTCCCCGCGTTCTTCCCCATGTTCGTTTTCTGGGGAGATGAGTTCGGTGTGGGAGTGATGGAGCTGCTGAATTTTGTTGTTTTAGGGTTTTATTTAAGGTTTTAGTTGTA
This sequence comes from Trifolium repens, assembly GCA_030408175.1. NCBI lineage: Eukaryota > Viridiplantae > Streptophyta > Magnoliopsida > Fabales > Fabaceae > Trifolium > Trifolium repens. The sequence goes on from CP125836.1 coordinate 4,993,449, forward strand.
AACGGTGTCCTTTAGGTTGAAGAAGAAAGAAATTGGGCTCTGTTACTAACCCGGTGGCCCATTTTACTCTCTCTTTTTTTTTATATTTTTTTTCTTCTAAGTGGAATGTAATTATTTTATTGTTAGCAAAACTTATTTCATTTTTATTTTATTTTAATATCAAATGTGAACTAGGATTACATCCATTTATATTACCATAATCACCAAAATTATAATTGCTCAGACGCCAAATCCAAGACTTCCTTGCTCGAGATATTACTCATGAAGAGACTTCTTTTGCTCGAGACACCAAGTCAAGAGATCAAGAGTTTTCCTTTGTCTTACAGCTAGGGACTTTTACAATCAGAGTTGAATACGAAGATTGTTGAATTTTTGCTTACACTTTAGACTCAGAGAGTGATACAAAATCTTCGATAAGTGCATAGTTTCTAAAACTACTTACATATTTTAAGATACAAGTTTGTAACAATACAATCCAAGTATTTTTGCTTTACAAATATTCATATTTATAAACAAGTAATTGTGAGCTTGATAGATAAGATGTATTGTTGGCTTGCAAGTCTTCGGTCTTGCTCGAGGTTCCATATATAAAAGAGATGAAAAAAGCTAGATGAAAATTTCTAGTACAAAATCTATCAGCTGGAAAGCTAAATATCTTAGTTACTATCTTAATCCTTTGCAGTAAAAGGAACTATCAATTGAGTTTTTTGGGAAACGATCTTCTTTCAACATTGTTGTCCATAAGCATGCTTCATGTAGCATTAAATGCAACAGGGACAAAATGCTTTGAGCAAGTCAATGATGTTGACGTTCTCGGGCAAGAGGACAAATTTGTCAGTTATGAGAGCAGACTATTCAGAAAAAGTACAATACTTGTTATTGTTACTTCGAATCTTGGTGAACATTCTGAATCCCTTAGAGTCTTGCCTTCACTTCAGAACCAGTCTTCAATTCAAAACTTGTCTTCGGCTTTAGAACCAATCAGTAGCTTCAAAACTTTTCTTAAACTTAGAACTTGTCCTCCACTTCATAACTAATCTTCATCTTCAGAATATGTCTTTACAAAGTAGTCTAATTTCCATATAGGTTGACTCATTTGGCTTTATATTTGACTTTCAGATCGAGATGTTGGTCTTGATTCTTCATAACTCGACTTCTATGACTTTTGTTTAAAATTGCATTTGTCTTCAAAACTAGATAACTTCAAAGGCTGACTCTTCATATTCATAGTTGACTTTTCAGCATGTTCAACGCATTCATCAGATGCAGAGATTTAAAACTGTTGTCCTGCACACCTGAACATACATTATCATATCCAATTGTTCTCTTATATATTGTTATCATTAAAAACTTCAGAGGCGTAGTTCTAAAACCCATGTTGGTTTAAGAATTTGGTCCTTTGCAATTTTCTTGCCGTTCAATTTAGTACTGACAAAAATAAAATTGAAATTAGTCACCGATATTTCTATATAGAGGATAAATTAGTCCCTTTATTATAACAAAACATCTTTGAAGCTGTTCTTATATCTCTTTTTTTTTTGGTACAAAAGAGGGCCAAAGTCCAACGAGAAAAAAATTAAGAAATTAGACAGACATTTATAAGCATACAAAAATGAGTTCATGGAGCTTAATTAGAGGAGTCTCCATTTTAGCACAAACTAAGAAATTTTAAAAGAGGCTAAAGTTTGGAAGCTAGTCACCACTACAATTGTCCTCCCTCCAAGCATGATAAAATTGGACACACCAATCTAAAATAAAAAAATTTCGATTGTCCTCCCTCCAAGCATGATAAAATTGGACACACCAATCTAAAACCAAAAAATTTCGAATACGCTGCACCAATGTGGGAAGTGAAAACCCCCCATTGAATTTGTTATTATTATATCTCTATTTCTTTTTAATATTTATTTAGGGCCATGCCCTTAAAAAAAATCAAATTAAAACAAATAGTTTTATTACAGACAGAATAAAAATAGTTTATCACTTTCACATGAGAGGCATTTCCGTCATTTTAACATTTTCCCGAGATCTTGTTTGGTACTATAACCAACCGGTAAACAACAGCAGTGATAATCGAAAACGGAGAACGTAACTAACCACCGCAACGGTGCATCACCACCACCATGGAACCAGAAGTAAGCATCGAAGGATCATCTATGATCCAAATCGCCGTCATTCCGATCGGAACAGTACCACCCAACGTCCTCCGTGACTACTACTCAATGCTCCTTCCTCTCCACACGATTCCTCTCTCTGCAATCAGTTCCTTCTACACTGAACACCAGAAATCACCCTTCGCTAATCAACCTTGGGATTCCGGTTCACTCCGGTTCAAATTCGTCCTCGGCGGTTCTACTCCAAGTCCATGGGAAGATTTTCAATCTCACCGTAAAACTCTCGCTGTTGTTGGCATTGTTCATTGTCCTTCTTCGCCGGATCTCGACGCTGTTATCGATCAATTCTCAAATTCTTGTAAATCTTATCCTTCTTCACTTGTGGATCGTTGCTTTGCTTTTTACCCTAACGATTCTCAGGTGCTACTTCATTTGCATTTTCTCTATTTTTGGTAAACTCCTCTAAGAATGGATCAGAAAAAGGAAACATTGTTATAATTAGTTTATTTTTAATTTTAACTTTTTTTTTTGGAAATTTCGGTTAGAAATGGCTAGGTAAAGAATAATTTATATAGTTTCTTTTTGTTGTAGCTTGATGATGGAAGTAAGAGAGATGGAAATTTGAGATTGTTTCCGCCGGCGGATCGGTCGACATTAGAGTTTCATTTGAACACTATGATGCAAGAAGTAGCTGCTTCTTTGCTTATGGAGTTTGAGAAATGGGTGCTTCAAGCGGAATCTTCTGGAACTATTCTCAAGACGCCACTGGATTCTCAAGCTAGTCTCAGCTCAGAGGAGGTGTTCATGTTTTAGGTGTCATGAATCATGATTATTATTGTTAATGCTATTGTTGGTTTATTATTTTGGTCGTGTTATGATGCGGAGTTTGATTTTTGGTTCAGTGTTTTCGGCCTTGTTTGGATAAATAGTTTACATTAGAGTTTATAGCATAACAACTTATCATATAAGTACTTATGTGTGCGCTATTTCTGTAACAAAAGATAAAAGAATGTCAAATTGTTTTCATATAATTTCCATACAAGTTATAAGCTATTTTTCACAAGACATTTTGGCGAGGTTACAAGAATAAGTTGAAAACAAGTTATGAACATGTCATAAGCTGTTTCTTTACGCTGTCCCAAACAGTCACAACTCACAAGTTCTTATGTGGATAAGTTCAGCTCAAATATGTCAATTCAAACAGGCCTTGATTTGGCCAACTTCAGATTTATTGATATTTTTGAGTGTTTTTGTGTGGAATGCAGGTTATCAAGGCCAAAAAGAGGAGACTTGGGCGTGCTCAGAAGACGATTGGCGATTACTGCTTGCTGGCAGGTTCTCCTGTTGATGCTAATGCTCATTATTCCACTGCATTAGAACTTGGCAGGTTGACTGGGGATTTCTTCTGGTATGCTGGAGCATTGGAGGGTAGTGTTTGTGCCTTGCTGGTATATATTTTTTTCCACTCATTTTCTTTTTATCCTTTCATTATCGGTTTGATTTATTATTGAATAGTAATTTTTTGGTTTAATTGCACTTTTGGTCTCCCTATTTTATCACGCTCATGAAAATTGTTTCCCATATTAAAATCGAAGTATCGAACATTTTGGTCCCTCGAGACTAGTATCACACTTGTTGCAAATTTGGTCTAAACTCGGATTTTTGACCTCAGACGTGGTGAGATGTGACAACTGACAAGTTTCTAAATGACATGACATTAAACACGCCTATTTCACGATACCTGACAAGTTTCTAAATGATACCTGAGGACCAAAAAGTTTTTGATTTTAAAAAGAAGAGACTTATTTCACGAGCGTGATAATATAAGGAGACCAAAAGTGCAATTACGCCTATTTTTTTTTTTAAAAAAATTCAAGATTGTGGACTGTATGGTTAGGCAATCCACGTGTGTTGTATTTTTCATTTTCATTGGACTTAGTGAAGTATTGGGATGGTACTTAAAACTTTTCTTCAAAATGGGCTTTGTGAACCACATCTATGATTGCATCCAAAGCGTGTGGTTGGATTCAGAGTCGAGAGTTTTCTCTCTGTCATCAAATATGATTTTAGTAAATATCGATGTGTGGTTACTTTCTATCAAGATTGGTCTTGCTTCCAAACTTTGGTTTGACTAGGAATGCCAAAGGTTACTTTTGCATGAAGTTAAAAATTTGCATTAAGTTTCATTTCAAACTTGTTTTTTTAGTAAAAGCATTTTAGCATAAACCACTTCACTTTAAACTCAAATTTGACTAAATCAATTTTACAAAATTATGTTCATTCTAGACCCTGATTGTTAAATGCTTTCCCACATATACGCTAAGCATTGTTTTTGCTTGGTAATTAATTTTGCATTATGAAAATGGAATGGATCGAGACATGCAGTTGTAGTGGTTTTGTATGCGTCTACTTTAGTTAACTGCTTGTTGAAGTTCTTAATTCTACTTGCACACAATGTAGTATAATTTATTCAGAAAGCATGAACTGGTAGGCTAGAGTACCGAGAACTCAAGGCTCCAATGTCCAAAATATTTCCCCCCAAATTGTGGTCCAATGAAGTAAGATCTCGATTCTCGGTTCTTAAAAGGGAAAAATGATATGTTCACACGACTATCATATGAATGTCGTCTTCATTTTTTATTTTGCTTTAGACCGTACAGTTTTCTGGCATTGGGAGTATATGTAGTATAAAATGTTTAATGGCAATGCATGCCACATGGCATTGGTGTATAAATTTGAGTCATATCACAACCATGATTGTCGTGAAAAATGAACAGTGACTCTTGTCTACATTCACATCTTTATTTATTTTCATTTTTATGATTTCAGATTGACCGTATGGGCCAGCAAGATTCAGCTGTGGAGGAGGAAGTTAGATATCGTTATAATAGTGTCATATTGCATTACAAGAAGTCACAAGATAATACCCAGCGGTAAGAAGTCATCCTTCAAGCCTTCATTAACCAACCTCTCTGATGTCTATTGCTTAACCGTGCTTTCCCTAGTTATATTACTCACCTGTTTTTTGTACCTCATGCTGATTACTCCAATTTCTATTTGTTAATCACAAGTTTTTTATTTCTTTTGTGCAGAGTTTCTCCCATAACTTTTGAACTTGAAGCTACTTTGAAATTAGCAAGGTTCCTCTGCAGGTACATTCTTTGCTGTGCTTTACAATGTAATAACTCATTAATATGCTATGTTGATGCCCATTATGAATATGTAATCATATTAACTTAGTATTTTGAGAAGTATCTAATCAATTGGGATTGTACACGTGAGGTTTGGTTTGGAATATCTGTTCACTTTCTATTATTTTTAAAACATTTTTGGCTGAATTATCTCAATCAACAGGAGAGAGCTGGCCAAGGAGGTAGTGGAGTTGTTAACCACAGCTGCAGATGGGTCTAAATCTTTAATTGATGCAAGCGATCGACTCATATTATACATTGAAATAGCTCGTTTGTATGGCAGCCTTGGATACCAGAGAAAAGCCGCTTTCTTTTCAAGGCAGGTTGCTCAGTTATATTTGCAGCAAGAAAATAGGCTGGCTGCAATTAGTGCTATGCAAGTTTTGGCAATGACCACTAAAGCTTATCATGTTCAAAGTAGATCATCAGTCTCCGATCATTCTATTCATAATGTGAGACTACATGCATCACCCATTAAACACACCTTATTTCTATCGATAATAGAAACACATGTGGCCTTGCTTTTGTTACTTCAAAATATAACAATTTTTTGCATTGAATTTATAAAGTTTTGATTGATTTGTCAAATTGTCATACTTCTTTCGAAACTAGAAATTATTAGTTCGGTTGCTATGATAGTAAACTGTTGCTGCTTATCTCTTATTTTTCTTTGCTTTGCTTTAACTTTTCCACTTATAAAAATGTAATTTAAGCCGTTGCTTTTTCACAGAAGGGAACTGGCTCAGATAAAGCTGATGCTGGGAAAATATATCACCAATCAGTTGTCTCATTGTTTGAGTCTCAATGGAGTACCATCCAGATGGTTGTATTAAGAGAAATTCTGCTCTCTGCAGTTCGTGCCGGAGATCCTCTTACTGCATGGAGTGCAGCGGCACGACTACTTAGGTCCTACTATCCTCTAATAACTCCTGCTGGGCAAAATGGTCTTGCTAATGCACTTTTGAATTCGTCTGAGAGGCTACCACCAGGGACTCGTTGTGCTGATCCCGCTTTACCTTTTATAAGGTATTTTCTAGGTTAAATAAATTTGTTTCCAGTGCTCATCCTGACCAAGTTATATTCCTTAATCTTTCCTTTTGGGGTCAAGTTTTTCAATGCGAATTTGTCAATTACATTATTTGGAGAGCTAATACAAGAGCAATTTAATTATTAAATTTCAGGGTTCATTCCTTTCCTGTCCACCCAACACAAATGGACATCGTAAAACGTAATCCTGCTAGGGAAGACTGGTGGGCAGGTTCTGCTCCTTCAGGCCCTTTCATTTACACCCCATTCAGTAAAGGAGATACAACTAATATTAAGAAGCAAGAGCTTATTTGGGTTGTTGGAGAGCCGATCCAGGTTTTAGTGGAATTGGCAAACCCGTGTGGCTTTGATTTAAGAGTCGATAGCATCTATCTGTCTGTGCATTCAGGAAATTTTGATGCTTTTCCTGTGAGCATAAGCCTTCTACCAAATTCTTCAAAAGTGATTACCTTATCTGGTATTCCAACATCAGCGGGGCCAGTTACAATTCCTGGGTGCATTGTTCATTGTTTTGGTGTTATTACCGAACACCTGTTTAGAGAGGTTGACAATCTGCTTCTTGGGGCTGCACAAGGGCTTGTCCTTTCTGACCCTTTTCGATGCTGTGGATCTCCTAAGTTGAAGAATGTATCTGTTCCAAGTATTTCTGTAGTACCTCCCCTTCCATTGCTGATATCACATGTTGTTGGAGGTGATGGGGCCATCATTTTGTACGAAGGAGAAATTCGTGATGTGTGGATAAGTCTGGCTAATGCAGGCACAGTTCCAATTGAGCAGGCACATATTTCACTGTCAGGGAAAAATCAAGATTCCGTAATTTCATATTCTTCTGAAACATTAAAATCCAGCCTCCCTCTGAAGCCTGGAGCCGAAGTGACATTCCCAGTGACTTTGCGAGCCTGGCAGGTTGGCGTGGCAGATGCTGATAATACGAGGCATTCCAAAGATGGAAGTTGTCCATCACTATTGATCCACTATGCCGGTATTGCCTTCAAGACATTAGTATTTTCTTGCTTTAGAGGTTCAATTGCAGGCCTTACATTGGGATACATTCAGATCAAACCTTTTGTGGATTCTAATATTTATTCATTTACCTTGTACAGTGTGTTTTGCTCCTTTTCAATTTTTACATGCCTTCCTCTCCCACTTTTGTTAGATAGTATCATTGTTCTCTTGCATTGAATTCCGTCTCATCACAAACAGTGGATAAGGGTAATTATGTAGGTCCCATATTATGGTACACTGGCATTCTCTATATTTACAATAGCATCCGTTAATAGATTTCCGTGTCATTGTCATTTGGTGGTTTCATGCTCTGCTGAGGATCAATAAGAACCCGTGCTGGCCCTTTTATATCTGGTCCTAAGGCTCTTTCCACTTTCATTGCAGGTCCACTAAAAACCTCTGAAGATCCAAATGCTATATCCCCCGGTAGACGCCTTGTTGTTCCCCTGCAGATTTGTGTTTTGCAGGGTTTGTCTTTTGTTAAGGCTCAATTGCTTTCAATGGAATTTCCTGCTCATGTTAGTGAAAATCTTCCCAAGTTAGATGATGTAAATAATAATTCTACTGGAGGACATGTTAACTCAGAGTCAAAAATGGACAGATTGGTGAAAATAGATCCTTTCAGAGGAAGCTGGGGACTGCGGTTTCTAGAACTTGAGCTGTCAAATCCAACTGATGTCGTGTTTGAAATCAATGTCTCTGTCAAACTGGAAAACGGCAGTAATGAGGACAACCATTTAGCTGATCAGGATGCTACAGAATATGGTTATCCTAAAACAAGAATCGATAGAGATTGCTCAGCAAGGGTTCTTGTGCCTCTTGAGCATTTTAAATTACCTGTTCTTGATGATTCCTTTTTATCGAAGGACACTCAGACAGATGGGAGTGGTGGAGGAAGAAATACATCATTCTCTGAAAAGAGCAGCAAAGCCGAACTCAATGCTTGTATTAAGAACCTTGTATCTAGGATTAAGGTTCAATGGCACTCAGGACGCAATAGCTCTGGAGAGTTAAATATCAAGGATGCTATCCAGGCTGCTCTACAGACATCAGTCATGGACGTGTTGCTGCCAGATCCACTGACATTTGGCTTCAAGCTTCTTAGAGAGGGTTTTGAATCGAATAGTCCTGACCCTGTTAAAGAATCTGATTTACCTGAATCCCCTGCTTCAAAAAGTTCTGTTCTTGCACATGAAATGACACCAATGGTAGTTGTGGTCCGTAATAACACAAAGGATATGATCAAAATTAATCTTAATATTACATGCAGAGATGTATCTGGGGAGAACTGTGTAGATGGTACCAAATCAACTGTTCTATGGACTGGTAATATTCTATTTTTGTTTGCCTTTTTCTGTAATTGGAAGACATTCATATGGGACTCTAACATTGTGTACTGTCTTGCCAAAATCAATATTTATTTTTTTCAGGTGTTCTGAGTGAAATTACCATTGAAATTCCCCCACTTCAACAAATCAAACATTCTTTCTGTCTGCATTTCCTTGTCCCAGGAGAATATACCCTACTCGCTGCAGCAGTGATCGATGATGCGAATGACATCCTTCGGGCTCGTGCTAGGGCATCTTCAGCTGCCGAGCCTATTTTTTGTCGTGGACCACCATATCACCTTCGTGTCCTTGGGAATGCATGACAATCTTTATCCTTGAATGTAATGTAAACTTTGTATGCTAAAATGTGTAGATTTCATTAAATTATTTAGAGTGATGCAGTTAAGTTACACGCGGGAATACTCCTTGAGCTCTTCTGTTTGAAACTTGGAATTTTACTCCCCAATTTAAGAATTCAACAGAGGAAATAACTTTGAGGGTTGTCTGTAAATCATGTGGATTGTACTAGATAGTGGTTTTGAAATTTGTTTCTCTTTGGGAGAATCCTGATGTTTGTTTCCTAATACAGATTTTTTTTAAAATATCACAATTTTATTTTTATTCCACCACAAGATATACCAATTTTATTTATGATACTTCTATTGTCTCAAAGATACCGAATTAAACTACTCAAAGCAAGATTTTAAATTATGAGGAATTATAGATTATAGATCTCCTTTTAAACATGAACAATTAATCTTTAACGAGTCTGAACTGAACCATCCAAATATTTTATGTTGAGCATCTTGTATAAAACCATGTCCATTTTCTAATGGAACATAGCTTTCTTGTTGGTTCCCTTAACTTTGTTTCTGAAATTGAGTTTTAGTGTCATGTTCTGGCCCTTTGTTATATTCATGCAAATATTTGAATGCTTTTGAGAACCTTTGATGGAAAGTATTTTTGTACTAAATAATTTTTTACTATATTCTATATTGGGTGAGTTTCTATGTAATATTTTTTATTTAATATTATGTTATGCCACAAATGATGCTATCTGACTATAGATAAATAAAATGATTTAAGAAGTGTTTGTGTGCCAAAATTACTAATTAGAGGTGTAAGGACACTACAATAAAAAAAAAATAGTTCTTAACAAACACTTCTTAAATCATCACAAACACTTCTTAAATCATATATAGATAGAAGGATGACACTGTAAATATATTTTTGTATTAGTAATTTTCAATTAATTTTTTTAAAAAAGGCGACTAAAGTAGTTTGTATTACTACTTTTCCAATAAATATTAGTATCATTAATTTTACTTTGGTTGTATATTCAATTTCCATTTCAATTTTATTTTTTTGATAATGAATTTCAATTTCAATTTTTTGAACACATCATTTCTTAGTTTTTTTATTTTTTTACTAAAACAATTGCTTTCTTAGTTGTTGGTCATTACTTCAAAGAAATATAATTATCATTGTGTTTTGACCCGGGGATGTTCTTGTAGGTGGCACAGTTTAAGCCTTAAGGTGGGTGCATGTTAAGGTGGGAACATCATTTAATTTTCCCATGATGGGAAATGTTTATATCAAACCATTGATATACTAATTAATATATTAGATGGCTTAGATTTAATAGTGGGACCTTTCCTTATTGAAACCGAATTGTAGGGGTTGCTTTTTTGTTTTAATTCAACGGGAGGGTTTATTCTTTTTTTTGTTTGAAGCATACTGAAGGGTTTATTCTATACTTTAGATCATTTTCAATATGATTTTTTTTTTTTTTTATGGTAATGAGGGCCGAAGCCCCAAGGAAGGAAATTACACAGGAATTAATCTAGGGGTAGTTATCCCCAGATCATCGGCTAACAGAAAATTCCTAATTTCAATTGGACAAACATTATAAAAAATAATTTCCTTATTCAACGAGCAACCAATAGTAGCCAAATCATTCGCACACTGATTCGACTCCCTATATGCATGCACCACCTTAACTTCCCAATCCAAGGCTAGCAACCGACGAATATTCCTTAGCAAAGAGGCCCCCACCGGGCTGTTCAAATTTCCTGTGGAAATAGCTTGAGCTACCGTGACCGAGTCTGTGTTGAGTTCGACAGCCGCGAATCCCAGATGCCGTGCGTACTGTAGTCCTTCAAACACTCCCCATAGTTCTGCCACGAAGGCACTACAGTCCCCAACTCCTTTAGCAAAACCACCAAGCCACTCTCCTTGTCCACCCCGGATTACACCTCCACATCCAGCTTTGTTGTTTTGTTTTCTCGCCCCATCCGTATTAAGTTTCACGAAATTACCTGTCGGAGGTTTCCAACCAATTTGCTTGTTCACATATTCCCTTCCTCCCAGTACCTCATTAGCTTTCTTAGCTTGGTAATAGTCTTTAACTCTACTCCTTACTTGTTGAACTGCATGTACAGGCCTAGCAAAATTATCATCATGCAATTCCTTGTTTCTCCACATCCATAAATTGTGACAAGCCGTGGCCCAAAAATCACACCATACACTATCATTATGTTGCTGCATACCTTTATCCAGGTTGGTTCTAATCAGGGGCGGCCCTAATGGGTGTGCAAAGTGTGCCACCGCATAGGGCCTCTTAAATTTGGAGGCCTCTAAAATTTTCGTAGGTTAAAGATAAGATTTTGAGGTTGAAAGAAAGAAAGAATTTTGTCTCTCTTAATAACTGGATCCGTAGTTTCCGTCTATGTAAATATATTTTTCCAGTTAGATTGACATAGTTTGGCCTCAAATGTATGGACTTCAAGCTAGTTCTTAAGTTGGCAGTTTCAGGCTTTCAGCTACAATTCCAATGCAGCGGCGCTTCAGGGTAAGGAAGAAGACTATGTTTAAATTAGGTTAAATGTAAAAGTCTATCCGGGCCTTAAGGCCCAATTTACATAAATAAATTTAATAAACAAAAGAATAGAAAAGATACCAAACTAAAAAATCCACGGCACTTTCAAAATTACCAAGGCTTAAAAATAGAATCATAAAAAAGTAACAGTAGTTTCCATTAAAAAAAAAGACAAATGAATTTAATTAAATAAATAATTATAACTTAGTAATAAATGATCAATAATTGAATAGTAAAATGATAACATTATTCTCGACAAAAAAAATTCATAACATTATTAGTTTGTTTTATGAGAATATACAATATTAAGAATAAGTTGATAAATTTTCTTCAAAAAGTATTAGAATAACGACTCTTTTTAAGTAGCTAGAAGTTGTATTTTGTTATTATTGATTAAATTATGTCTTTTCTTGTGTTAGTTACGGTGATGACTATTTCATATATTATTGATGTACACTTTAAACAAAAGATAATTTTTTTTTATTAGGGTCCATTTTTATTATTTGAACAGGGTCTCTAAAAAGTTGGGGACGCCCCTGGTTCTAATCCATTGTTGCTGTTCTGCCATAAAGAAATCACCTCTGTCTTGCAACGACACAATTTGTAACCAAAAAGATGAAACTAATGGGCAGTCGGGTAATAAAAAAAAAAGGAAATTAAAGGCAATCATATACTATTAAAAAAAGACAAATTTCAAATTAGGAAATTAAATTGTTATATGGTATTTCTATTTATGGAGATGTTTTTTTCTTTCTACCATTAGATTAGAATAATTGCTAGGATTAATTGTTGAAAGAGATTGAGATGATCCAATTACATAATTATATCGATACATATTTAAATAAATGTGTACCGAAGAATTTATTTTATTTAGACTGAATTTAACTAAATAAAATTTTAACATCATAATTTATTTGAAATTTTTTCAAGAAATACACATAAAAATTTAATGCCATACTATTATAAGGGGTTTTCTTTAATAAAAAAATTAGACACCCAATTTTATTAAAGGCATAGACCAAACGTAGCTACTTTTTTTAATTACTAGTATAGGCACTAAAAGTAATTTTTAAAAAAACTAAGGAAATTAAACTCTATAAAAATTAATATATATTTGATCCAAATATTTTGCAGCGGTATAAATATCAAATCCAGTCCTAAAATTGAGTCATATAATAAAATATAATGAAAATTTGTATAAAAGGTACAGTTAAGAAATTGGTACAAAAGGTACATTTCACTCATCTATACCATTCAATGTTTATATTAATGCATCAATGGTAGAAATGATCCTTTCCCATCATGGGAAAATAATCAGTTGTTCCCACGGTAAACGTCACCCTTAAGGTGAAGGGAAAATTTATTACTAAGCAAAATTAAAAGCAAAAATTAGATATGCTTTCCATTTCAATGTGTAACATGTGAAGTTTATGTTCTTTGTGCTTTTAAATTACGAACTGGATTCAGTCTCCATCACTACTCAACAAACAATTTGAAGTTTATATATTAAAACACAACTAACACCATCAAAGTTTGCCATAGAAAAAAATTGATAATTAAATTAGTAATATATTAGCCATTCAAAAAAATTGTTATTTTCATCAACTCTATTTACCATAAACAATTTATATATACATTCACTCGCACCGAGCATCAATCATTTGCACAGTACAATTTTTATGGATTAATGATTATGTATATTAATAAATCATCGTTGTTTCAAAGAAAGAAGTCAATCATCTAATCATATGCATGCATATTATAAAGAAATAGTAGTAATATTAATAATACTTAGCGGTAACCAACGATGAATTAGTTCAAGTTGCAAGAGTTTTAAACCACTTAAATATATAGTTAGAAGTTTGATTTCGGACTCAGCATATGTTTAGTATCATAGTGGGTATGTCAGAATTATAACCGTAATTTTTCAAAAGTTACACTATATCGTTTCTATAAAATCACAGTCTAATACTGTTAATCTAGTATACTCATTGTAATACCAAAAAGACATTCATATGTATGAAAAAAAATTGGTTGAGGGGAATTTTATATAATTTTTAACATCTACATGTGAGATTAATTGTCGGTTAGTGAAAGAAGAAGACATCGGTTTAGTTGGAGAGCCTCAACTAGGGGCAGATGGCATACGAAATTAGGTCACCACTTCTGCACTCTCTTTAGGTGTTAAGGTTGGGAGAAGGGAAACCGAATTTTGTTTAACTTTTATTTTTACCTAAGGTGACATAACGAAAGTGACCCAAAAGATTGCGAGGAAATAATATAGTAGTAAACTCAGGCAAGGCAATCAATTGAAAATTAATGTGTGTATGTACAATTGAACCAAGCTATGCATGGCTAGTAAATAGTATAGCATTGATTCCTCAACTATAATAGCACTTTCCTCAACAATCAATTTCTGTCCTATTCTATTTTCTATCTTCTTTTATATATAAAGGTTAAAACGTTTAATTATATTTAGATCTTTGACTATTTGAGAATTTTAAATAGGTTTCTGAGCTAAAACAATTGTAATAATTATATCCTTAAAAAGAAATTACTTTTTGTAATCAGAGTCCTCTAATACACTGTTCTTACTTGTTAGAAAGTTATTTTGTAATGCATGGTGTAATAATATTTTAATTAATTATGTCTTTTTTTTTTTTGTCATAGATGAAGTGATAATCCACTGAAATCAAACTCACATAATTGTGAGATTCCGGATTCGAACCCGGGTCATGATGTCCCGCCTAACAATTTCGGCAATATTTGTCAGTTGAGCTAGGACTTATGGGGCAATTATGTCTTTAAATTATTCAAAACAGACAAATAAGTTAGAAAAATATACTTTTAATATTTCCAACATAAATTATCGGAATTCATTTTCCTAAAAACTAGAAGGTTAAGATTAAAAAATAAAACATCATTTAAGGTGAATAAGTTGAATATAGAGTTGATGAATTAAGAAGCAACCATATAGGTTGAACAAATTAGGGTTAGCCGCCATCCATTTCTCTCTTTTCATTCTTCCACCATAGGGGGTGAGTTTTGGCCCTTTTTTGTCGGACATCACCCCTCAGCACCGTTTTTGTCTCTATTTTTATTTAAATAAGTGGTTATTCACATAAATTTGCTTTTTCGTTTTTGTTTTGTTTTTGCAGGTTGTCGTCGTCTTGTGCGACATTTTGTTTGTCGTCATCTTGTGAGGTGTTTGTTGGTTTTTCGTTTTGGTACGGTGTTTTGTTGATTCAAATTGACAAATCTATTTCAATCATTATATATCCGATAAAAACTTATACGTCAACGTTGCAGATTCGAGAGTATAATCATTCTGTTTACTTTTATTTTGTCATATTTGTATGCACTTTTATGATGCCGTTATATGTTACTAGCCGCCACGTGCCCGTTTGTGTGATCGATATTTTTTTTTGTGATCGATATTCTTTATTGTGCAAATATAAATAACTACTTAATCTCATTTTTTTATTGGACTTAGTTAATTGATAACTACGTAACATTTTTTTTTGTTGTGGCTAGTTATTAAGAAGAATTTTTTTATTTTTTTTACTATAAAAAAACTGAAAACCTACTTTTATGTGGAAGTTGTGCTTAGTTATTAAGAAAAAAAAAATTTATTTACTAAAAAAAACTAAAACTCTATTTTTATGTGGAAGTTAATTTTTAAGGGTAAAATAAGAATAATGAAAAAGTCATTCCAAAAATTTGTATCTTTTTTATATATAGTAATAGATTAACCTAGGTGCTGCAAGATCGTTTGTAGATTCATCTTTTTCAGTTTTTAGCAATTTTGAATTTATAATGATCTATGTATTTTTAATTTGAATGAATGAATACATATTTTTAGTAAAATAAAAGTTGAATAGAGTTATACATTACATAAAATGTCTCTACTCTACTCTCTATCAATTAAATTATGTTTATGGGAACTTGCAAACTTTTTTTTATTATACTCTGAACATTTTTAACTCAATATTAGACTCCATATTTGAAGATTCTCATTATATATTTTTGTACCAAATAAAACACGATTTTATTTTATTTTTAAAGTAAAAAAACACGATAAAAATTGTTCCTTCAAAAAATCAAATTCACATTGAACTCTTTAGAGGAATCTAATTAACAATTTGATCCTAATCGGACTCTAAATTTTAATAAAAAATTCCTCTAAATGAAAATGCCACAATGTGCTGTTGCCACGTGTCTCTGTTTCATCCTGATAATCCCTTCCCCATTGACCAGATTCTTTCACATGGATACCATTAATAATGGTTGAAAATTGAAACTAATTTGCCACAGGAGTGATTGAAAAGCCATAATGGTTGAAACCAGTTACATATCTACCATTTCTTATTCATTATACACAAATATATCGATGAATAGTCCTCAAGAATCTTACTATATTTTTGTTATTATTTTTCTCTAACAATAAAAAAGACAAGCTAGCCAATATTATTTTTTTTCTTGTCGTATTGTAAAATACAAGAACCAGGTTTCATCAAACAACAAAGAAAGATGTACAAGAATATAGAAAGTGACATGCTAATATTTTCTATTTTTTTGATTCATGACATGCAAATGTTCTTCCACGGCATTGAATTGTCAAATTTATGCTCATTCACAATTGACTTACGATGCATATAGTGATCTACCAAAAGCCATTTAATTTCAATAATCAATGTTAACTTTTGTTCATAAAAAATAATTACTACCTCCGTCTTATTTTATTAGAACCCATTTGATTAAATGCGCTATTTATATATCTTGTTTTGACCGTACTTTTCTAAAAGTCTATAAATGTAAATATCATCATATAAGATCTTGTTTGATTTGTTTCGAGGAGTATTTTTAAAATATCAAATTTTTATAATTTTTATTAATAAACATTTAAAGATATTCGTCACTAAAATTATGCATTGGCATACATGCAATGGTCAATTAATTCTAATATTTTGGGACGGAGGTAGTATATCTCTACGAGTATAACTAAGGTCTAAGTTGGTAGTATATATTTAAGATAACGATAGACGAAGTGTCACTAAACTTTTATGTATAACAAAATCTAACCTCGAAAAATTATATTCATAGACATAGATGATACAACATTATGTATGACCCTTTGAAATATTTTTAGAAGGTTTACAGCCTCTGGTGCTAACAAGTCGAAGGTGTTAAATGCAAATGGTATATAAAAGTCGAAATTCAAATTTAAAAAAAAATATTTATTCATTTTAATGTAAGAAATTTTATTTATTAAACTACTTAAAAAAAATAATTAAGTTGTTTATACAAATAATGATCATGAAGAGTTAAAATGAGCTTTATATAAGTTAAAGGTAAGAATGGCTATGCTAGCTAGATTTTGAATAAGTGAATTGAGAGGTCGAGTTTAAATTTCACTCTCCACTAATATCTAATATAAATCTAACTATTTAATAACATTTACATTACAATTTTACTTCATGAATTTTAACTAAAATGTAGATTATGTTTAGTATTACAATGGATATATTTAGGAGTGATCATATCCGAACTAAGCCAAAAGTAAAACTGCAAATCGGACCAATTCAAAAACCGCAAAAATTGCATTTGGTTTGGATGTATTTGAATGACTTTTTTATTGAACCGCGAACCGCAAAAACCGCAAATACCGTGGTTAACCGCTAAAACCGCATTAAGCTTCTATTATATTCCAATACCACATTAAGTTTATATTATATTCAAATATACATAGTCTAATTACCAAGTCAGTCCACCAATTTAATGGAACTTCAAGTTGTAGTTATTTTTAGTACTGTAATGTTAATTTTGTGTTGTAATATTATTTTTTATCAACAACTTTTATCGATACTATAATGTTATTTTGGAATTTTAATTTTTTTTTTGGATATTTAAAATTGTAACGTACTGTAATGTTATTTTGGATAAACAACTTTTATTGGTACTTTAATGTTACTTAGGAAATTCAAGTTTTTTCTGCTATGTTTAAAATTGTTTGGTACCGAAATATTACGTCATAAACCGCAACCACCGAACCGATCCTAACCGCATTGGTTTGGTTTGGTTTGGATGGCTTTTTAAAACCAACCGAACCAAACCTAACCGCATGCATTTTTATCTCGCGGTTAGGATGACTTTTATGTTTAAAACCGAACCAATCCGCACCGCAATCACCGCTAGATATGCTAGAATTAGAGTGCACTCTTACCGTAATACTATTACCAAACATCTAAGTAAGTTAAGAATATTAATTAACGGCATGTATGAAGTTGATAGTTCTCTATATTACCATATTACCCTTTCAATATCATGCATGTACTGTATTTTATCAAATTTAATCAGCAAAAACAAATTTCTAAAACTCAACCCCATTCTCCATATTAGCTGGGAGGTCCATTGTAACGTTCATTGTATTTGATTCTCTGACTTCTGAATTTCCATAATCATCAACCAACCAAACATATACTAGTATATGTATATAAAAAAAGAAGCATATTGGTGTGACAATACATAAAAGAACACATATTGAACATTAAAATGGCCGTAGTTTCTTATCAACCAAAACAGTAAAAAGTAAATCTTAAAGAGAGAAAATAAAATAAAACAGAGAATCATGAACCATACATATTTATGATACATAAGCATGCCTGGTCCTAAAATTTCAAATTATATGCTGTTTTTTCCTCATATATCATGTCACCTACATTGCCTTGGTGGGGGCACATGTCCCTTTAACTTATTCTAGTTTAATAATTTGTTGCTGTTTATGTAGTGAATGTAACATTGGGAGTGTTTCACCAATTTTGTTCATAAAGTTTTTTTTATAAATTAATTTATGAAATTACTATACATATAATGACTAAATACCAAAATTAACTAGTAATGGATTGGTTAATTCATGTGGTGAATGACTACATTGTTTAAACAAGTAGTTACGAATTTGTTTTCTGACTTTTATATATGAAAAAAATTCGATTGCAAGAAGATAATTCGATATGTGTTTCACAAATTTTTTAATATATATTAGTTACCAATAAATAATAGTGGAAATTTTATATTTATAATTAACATGGTGAAAAAAAAACTGATAATTTGGACACAACTTAATTTAGTCTTTGGCAAAAAAACAATAATTAAGTTAGTCTATGCCAATATTTGTTTGTATGTTTGAAACTTTTTATAGAAAAAAATCAATGTGGTATAGTCATTTTGTGCAATAAATTTTTCTAAAAATCATTTTTAAGTTGAAAATAAATAAATGACTATATTTTGATTACCTTTTGAAGAAGCTGCTTTTTCAAATTATAAATAGCTATTTTGATTATAACATTTATTTATAATTTTTCAACTTAATTAAATGTGTCTTTTTTTTTTTTTGGTGCAATTAAATGTGTCTTTTTAGTCAAAGAAAAAAAAACACCCTGTGCGTATGGAACACATTCAATATGGATCCTCTCAATTTCTTTTTCCTCAATTTTCACATCTCAACCATCAATCAACTTTTCTCCATTTCTTTTATATTTAAATATTGTCTTATATTTGTAATCTAATGGCTCATTTCTAACATTATTTCCTCAATTTATTTTTGAACTTGAGAGAATCCACTCTCCTATAGGTATTAGTTCGTCCTAAATTTATTTTTTGAGTAAATTTTCTAAATCTTGAGACTCAAGTTGGGCTCGCATTACTTGTTTGAGTCGAACTGTACTTTTGTGAGGTTTTATTCGGTTAGGTTCTATGTCCTTAAGTTTTATCTCTTTATAATTATTTTTTTTCTTTTATAATATATTATATTATGAAAATATGGTAGACGATGAGGATTTTTGAGAGCGCTATTCCTGGTATTTCTAAAGATCATTTAATATCAACTATTCTCTTAACTTAAAGAAAAATAATGGAATCCGATTTATTTCTTAAAAAAAATCAAAACAATTTTTAGTCTCCAAAAAATCAACCGAAACAACTTAATCCCTAACTATCTAGATTAAATTGGAGATCTTGCTTTCATTTAGGATTAAGTTTTCTCAATTTATTTTTTTCGTAAATTAAAAGTTGTTTTATTTTTTTCATCCTTAAAATGGATAAGTGGAATTCGAACTTCAATTTTTACATATATAATGCAATATCTTTACCAACTGAGACAAGTTAACGGTGACAAATTATTTTTATTTTATAAGAAATAAATTGGACTCCACATGATTTTCTCAGGATTTACAATTAACAAGTATTTTTAAAAATAATCTATAAAATTAAAATCTTCGATAATATTGCTAATTTATTTTTTTAATTGTGTGCTAGAGATTAATGTAATTAAGAATTTTAGATTTAAGTTTTTAATTTATTTTTTTTAATTTCATAAGATTAAGTTGACAAAGTCTTATAATTTTATAGCATTTTTTTTCCAACTTTGTTCATATATAGAGGATTTGGTGGTTAAGATCAGACGGTCTAGATATAAATTAAGAACTTTTAATCTAGCTAAATGATTGTTTTATATTTGAACCGTTCGATATTATTCAAATAGTCAGATTTTTTTTATTGCATAACTGCATGCAGTTTTGACCACATGAAATTTGGGTATGAAAAAGTTTTTATATCCATTATTTTGCATATGGCACAGCACCTTATATGTGAATAAGATCGGGAAGATAAAAAAAGTTGAAAACTAGGGATGAGGTCACAAGATACTAGTACTAGTAGTAGAGTTAAGTGATTAAGTGGTCCAGGAAAGAGTGGTCGAATAATAAGTGCTTTTGTGGTCCTAGAGTTGTGGAAAGCCTAATTTGGAGGCAACTGAAAATTATTAGGAGGGGATGTGGTGGGGAGAGAAAGAAGGGGAAATGGGTTTTGTTGATTTTGATTTTTCAGCCTCTATCTTCAAACCAAAATATTAATTAATTTGTTGATGTTATGACTTTTTAGTTTTTATTTCAAAAATAATAGGTTGAAGATTTGGTTTATATCGAGAAAAATTGAAAAAATCAATTTAATTTTTTTAAATAACTAAAATAATTTTGAGTCATTATAAAAACATTTGAACAATTTAGTCTCTACTTGAATCATGCACCTTTAAAAAAATATAATTAGATAAGATTCATCGATATACTTTATTAATTTGAATAAATAAATTAATATTGTTTATTTTTAGTTTAAAAAGCATCTTAATAATTTCTTATTTGATAATTTTTTTCTTCTTTTCTTCTATAACATTCAAACAAATTTATTCAATAACAAGATTTATCCAAATAAATATCAACCATACTTCTATTGGAATGGTGTCATTTTGTATATTATTTTGATTTTGACTTATAATTTTTTTAATCAATTTGCTTGCAACAAACAAACAAGGGTAAGTTAGATTCCGTAGTTTTCATACACTTTCTTACATAGGGGGCTAACTTCATGAAGTATATATGTTCACATTTTTTAAAATGAAAAACTAAAATGAGAGAATGGATGTTGAAAGGTCAAAGTAAAAATTAGTATCATATTGAAATAATTAAAATAGATCAAATTACTCCAAGAAAAAAATTTACTTGAGTAACTCTGCTTAATAACTTCAAATAAACAAATGTAGTCCATTTAACAATTGAATATTCTCATATTATGTTATTGATTAAGCACACAAAATGTCACATATACATTGGACATTTGTAGCTATATATATATATTGAGAAAGTTTTGCAGTCTTATAAGGAAAAGCTAACATGTACCTTTAGAATATATAAAATATTTTATTGTAATAAGTGTATTTAAATTCAATTTTTAAAGTTTTTCGCAAATTAATTGCATAGTTTTAAGAGAATGTTTCTACTTAATTACTGAACATCATAAATTCAACTCCAATACTACTTGATCTTTCATTATTATAAGAATTAAGAAGAAACATATATACACATCACAATTATTTGCCGTATTCCTCGCTACATAATTGTTCTATATAGATAGCACCATTTTGCCCTTGATATGAACAATCATTTTCAGAGAACAAAGTGAAACTATATAAAGCATATTCACCTAAATAAAAAAGGTACAAAAACAAGTATGTATATGAAAATTGAAGACTTTTTATATAACACGTTAAATTAATATTGATAGATCATACATAGAACCAATCCATTATCCATCCAAAGTACATTCTAATTATCTGGATAAGGCAATCATCACTTTGTGCCATTATCACGCGTAAAAAAAACTTGAATAAGACACTTCCAAACTCTCTCTATTGTCCAATCTAATAATATATCAATACACAAACAATCTTTGGAAAATAAGGGTTCTTTTAAACAGTGTAATTTTAAAGTGTGTGACAGCAACTGTTTCAATGTCTAAAGGCCTTTTGATCCTATAATAATATAGTATTTTTGGTAGGAAGGAAAATCAGCTAGTACGTGTTGTTTATGCTTGAGTGATAGCACTAAATTATTGCTTTGGTTATATTAGGATATAGACTTAAGTGTAATTTGCTTGGGTGATAGCACAAAAATAATGATATATATTCATTGATTTAAATTGATAGAGTATATATAAACGCAAATTTAATATTATAGAGGAAGAAATTTGTTCTGGACTGGGGCAGAGGTCCAATCACCGAGAATTCTGTATGCCGAACACGACCCAAATCGTATGAAGGTCTAATAGAGTCTTATGCTCAACGGTCAAGGAACCCATGCCTTATGTAAAGGCAGACATTGGAATTATTGACATTTACTGTCAATCACGACTCTTTAGCCGTTTTCCAGCAGTCATTAATGGCAAGGACGTCGAATTCATCCTCCCATTAATGGTTTTGTCTCTGTGTTTGGTCAATATAAACATGCAAAAGGCACATGTACATAATTCTATAATTTTTCCTTCACACTTACTGCAAGTACAAAACTCCCTCCACTCACGGGAATTGAAGAGGATCACCACCGGATACAATTGACCTTGATCAAGGTAAGATCAAAACTCATCACTAAATTAACAAATTAATATTAGATTGCAAACAAAGTTAGCAACAAATTTTGCGACGAATTTTACTCAATCTCAAAGGTCGATCATATATCATTATAAATGAGAGAAAATAGAACCTAAAATATTGGTTTTTGTCACGGCAAGCATCATAAATATTAACTAAAAATTGGTGCCAAAATGATTAGAGAGGAATATATTATGTCTCTAAATATATTCTCACTAAATTTACTCTTGATATTTGTAGCGGAATATATATAATTTACCTCTGTTTATGGGTGCGCTTGTTTTAACTTTTTAAAGACGGATTTTTATAGTTTTTTTTTTTAAGTTAAAAAAATGTTAACAAAGAATTATTTTATAAAAGTTTCAAATGAAATTTTTTTAAAATATTTTATTTTAAAATGTTGTTTTAACTATTTCAAATAACTTTTTATAAAAATCAATTTTTAGAAATAGCTTTTTTAAAAAATGTGCATTTTATTAAGTTGAAATTTTTAACATGAATATTTAAGTTATTAAATGTTAAAATCACTCTTTTAATTAATAAAAAGAAGAATTTAAAATAACATTTACCAATTTTAATGGAGTTATCAAAAAAATTATTTTTAAAAATATAAAAAAAATCATATTTTTAAAGTTAAAACAAACGCACCTATAGTCACATTACATTTTGTTAGAAGTCCCACATTGGCTAGAGATATGACAAAGATAACATTTATAAGTGTAGTGCAAACCTCAACTCTTAAGCTAGCTTTTGTGGTTGAGTATAGGCCTCACAAATTCTAATATGGTATCGGAGCATATCCTATATCCGTTTGTTGTGGAGACCTCCCATATTTGGGCCACCCGTTGTTGTTGATTCCACGCATCAAGCCCAATAGTGCTAAGCGTGAGGGGGTGTGTTAGAAGTCCCACATTGGCTAAAGATATGACAAAGATAGCCTTTATTAGTGTAGTACAAACTTTAACTCTTAAGCTAGCTTTTGTGGTTGAGTATAAGCCTCACAAATTCTAATACATTTAGAAGAGGTGACTCTTCTTTGTGCCAAAAAGAAAAGAAGAGAGGACTTACAAAATGAAGAAGAAGAAAATGAAAGAAAAAAGAAAATGAGGCATTGTATTTATTTACTTTGTCTTTGTGTGTTAAACGTGTGGGGTCTGTTAGTACCGCCCAAAATTAGAACGTAAGGACACTATGCGTGATGATCTATGATTGGTTTACTGCTTCATAGATAGTGGATGCTCTACGAAACCCAAACAAACCATCAAACGATAATATGGATATGGGTTTGATGCCGCTAAAAAAAAAAAAAATTATAAATTCGACAGTCCAAATCAATAAAGTTATTAAATAACTTAAACAATTTGGATCATACATTTCATATCGGACGGTTGAGATCTAAAATAGTGTCAAACTGTGGGAAATAAAACTTCAAAAAATCTATTTCCTGATAATATAGATCTCGATATATAAAATTTCTTTTATATACTATATATCAATTAAGAAAAGTAGTTTTTATTTTTTTTATTAAATTTGTTCATAATATAACTTTTTAAAAAAATTATTCTTCAGTTATTAAGACAGAGAAATAATAATCTTTTACTTTTTTTTATTAAATTAGGGCTATTTTAAAAGATCTTATATATTAAAATGAAGGTAATAAAAATATCATTGAAGGCTCATTTAGTATGTAGGATAAAAGACACATATAATAAATATATATTTAATATTTAAAATTACAAGAATAAAACCAACTTTTTAAGGTAAAAAAACTACTAATAAAGTGCGAAATAAATTAAAATAATTTGTTTAATACAATTGTTTTGTTCATTTTTTTAATAACATAAAAGCTACATATGAGCTAATATAGAAGTTAATTTATTTATTTTTGGAACATGAGAGAAAAAGAAAGAAGAGAAAATAAACAAAAAAAGACTACATCCTAATAAAAGATATTTCGGTATTCACCTACAACACTAAATCTAGGTTACCTAGATGCGTTTACGGTATTGGTACCCGGTATGGGTACTTTAAATAAAATGTTAGAAAATTTATTTTTTAAATGAATTATTATCATCATTCTTTGGAGTTTTACTTTTTTATCCACCGTATCAATATTTTCATCAAAAGTGAGTGAGATATTTGAAATATAATAAAAAAACAAAATATATTAATAGATTTTTCAATCGCCAATATATTTTTTTCGTATTCATCATCCCAAATTAACCAAATCAAAATGGGTACATATCAGTGTGTATCATACGACTACCATATACATACCCGGTACTGGTACGTACCCAGTAGGGATGTCAATAGATATCCATGAACGCGGATAGTGTGATATCCGTATCCGTTCCGCCAGATAAATATGATATATGTGTCCGCTCCATATCCGTGCGGATATCCGTTAAGCGGGTAATCTACGGATATTGAAGTATCCATAGATATTAACAGATATCCATGGATGATATTTTTTTATTAAAACAAAATTAATTATTGAAAAAAAATTAGTTCTTTTTAAGATAAAACATTAACATATTATATTCATAAATTTTGCACTCTATTTTTAATAAAAACATCCAATCTACAAACAAAAATCACCTCACAGAACTGCAAAAGAGCCAAACAAAACTAGAATTTATATAAAATAGCCAAAATGCAAAAGATAAAATATAAAAATACAATTTTTTTTTATGTAAAAATACTATAATTTATATGTAAGTAGACATATTTAAGTAATTTTACTAATTATTTAGCGGTT
This sequence comes from Trifolium repens, assembly GCA_030408175.1. Taxonomy (NCBI): domain Eukaryota; kingdom Viridiplantae; phylum Streptophyta; class Magnoliopsida; order Fabales; family Fabaceae; genus Trifolium; species Trifolium repens. Next base: position 5,018,745 of record CP125836.1, read on the forward strand.
ATGGATATCTGCGGACGTGGATAGTACTAAACCTACATTCGTATCCATTAAATGCGGGTAATTGAAATATTCATTTATTTTATCCGTGGATATCGATTAAACTATTCGCTCCGTATCCATGACGGATTTTATCCACAGATATCCGTGGGTATGAATATTTTTGCCATCCCTAATACCCAGTACATATACTTCACCATTTTGGGAGTATTTATGCTTCATAACACTAAATAGAGATAAAGCATATGAGAATGTGCTGGATGGAGATGCTTCAGTTCTTAACCAGATAATTTCGAGTTACCTGTGAGATGTTAGGATAATGATGAAACATTGATGTTTTCTTTGCCACTAACTGAACAACATGGAAGAAGTCAGAAAAGCTATGTTTTTCTTGAAACCTACTTTCCAGTAGAGATTAATTCTTCTTAGCAAAGATCGAATTTCTACATATAAAATGTCTGCTAATTAAGTCCACAATAATAACAACAACAAAAAAAGATTTAAATATAAAAAAATTGAATCAATTTGTATTAGATATTAGTGTTAATCGTATCATTGGTTCATTTTTACAACAAACTGTTTACTCGTGGACATGAGTAAAATCTTATATAATCACAATCCACAACTTGAAATAAAAAATAAAATATATTTAAACATATATAAATATAAAATAATTTAGTCGCGTCATTTACTTTTTATTTGTATATGTTTCTAATTTTTTTTTAGTTAGAATTGTGTCAAAGTAATTTTCTATACGTGTGAATTGTGCCCTAATTTTGAACTACTGATCACTTAATTTAAAAGTACCCTTTTTCTTTACATACGTACTAGTATCTATCAATGGGATTTGCGGCCTAATGGTGACACCATGTCTTTTTATTTTCAACAATGGTTGTATAAAAATAAAAGTCAATGTTTAAAATCAACTTTTGTAGAGTACGGGAGTATAAAATAAAATTTGTAAAATAATAAAAGATAAATTATCTAAACAGTCAATAAGAATCAAAATTTCAAAATCAAAACAAATACAATGCATGTCTGATTAAAAAAGATTTTATTTTGAAATAGATTTAGAAATGAGTATATCGTAGATAAGTATCGTATAGATTTTGTTAAATATAATTAAAATGGAATTAATCATTGAAAAAATAAATTTTAAATTGTATTTATATATACAGTTATTTCTATATAAATATATTCAATCATATTTAACAACACTTAATTTATTGGAAAAAAAAATATTTAACAACACTTACAAACATTGTGTGTGCCACAATTTGTAAATGTTGAATATGGATTACCTATGAACACAAAAGGCCAAATTTATGAGGTTAAGATATTTGATCGTTAAATTATTTAAGATAAAAAAATGTACATTTTAACGTTGGATTTTAGTTTTTCTTTTATAAAAAAAACTGCTTGAAACTTAAATAAATTAATCTTTGATCCAGAACCATTGACGTGGTAAATGCATGAGTGCGGCTTTTGGTGACCGTAGTAAATGTTGGATTCGTAGAATAAAATTTGATATCTACCAATGCATATAGAGAAATAAAAAAAAAAAAAAAAAGCACATATCATTCAGTTATTTTGATGGATTAGTTTCCACAATTGTGTTAGAGATTAAACTTTAAACTACAGCTTAAAAGGAATTTTAAAATTGCTTAAATCACTAACTTATGTAGTTTGAAGTTCAATCGCTAACTTCTATATTTAATAAAATAAGATAAAGATTGCAACTAATGAAAGGTATATAAATATATAAGTTACAATGTTAAGTCAACTATAGGAAAATAATTATACATAATAAAAAATAATTACAAACATAAGTATACTTAACAACATAAACTTCAAAATAATTTTTATTTTTTTTGGATACTAACTTCAAAATAATTTTACTATATTAAATTTTCAAAATAATTTATCTTTTCTTATTTAAACTTTGTTTTTTATGGCACCTGCTTGGGTTACGTAAAGAAGGAGGCAAATGGCAATGCAAAGAGGCCATATATATTGAGCTGGCGGCTGGAAGAAAAGTCAAAAGAAATAATGGTCCCAGTGACCTCCACTTGTAATGACCCCACAGGCCTAACTTCAACGCGTGCTTCCCCAGGTCCCACAAAAGTGGTCCTGGCTGGCTCCCATCTTTTGCCACGTGTCATTTCTTTACTATTTCTTCTTTCGAAAATATATGACTTAATTTTGATTTAAGATACTCCCATCGACCTTAGTTATAAGTAAATTTCACCTTTTGAATAAATTGAATAACTAATATATCTGGTCTAAAAAGTGGACTAAACACATTAGTTTTTTAATGTATCTAAAAAGTGACATTTGCTTATAATTAAGGCCGGATAAAGTATTATTCATATAATCTAATACAAATATGATTTGTCTTGATGAATATTTTCAAGTTATAAAAATTTTATAATTTTTAATATTAAATAACTAAATATATTAATGATCAAAGTTATACATCAGCATATGTAAATATGGTCAAACAAATTATTTATTTTGGGAGAGCAGAAGTACAATTCATGGTTTCCTCCCCAATTTTGTTTCCTTTTTTCCAATAGCAAATACTCCACCCGTTTCAATTTATAAATTAATAAGTGTGATATTTTGTTTTACTTATAATTTAGGCTTAATTACATATTTGGTTTCTTATTTATATTTTAGGTTTTTAGTTGGTCATCTATGTTTTAAAGTTTCAATTTGGTCCATTGTGTTATTGATGTCAACATAAATTCGTTATTTTTATTAACTTTTGAGTTAATTTCATCTAAAATTTTCACGTGACACCCTTTAAATTGTCTATATGTGCAAATTTGTTAAATACATGGACGATTTAAACCAAAATTTGACTAAAAGGACTAACTTGAAATTTTTTAAACTTAAGGGACCAAATTAAAACCTAAAATAAATACAAGATACCAAACATATAATTAAGCCGATAATTTAGGACGAATGGAGTATATCTTTTCATTCATCAATCCTAATAGTACTACTTCAAACTCACAATGTATTTCATCTGCTATAAAAATTAGAGATTGTTCATAAGTTTAGTTCATCTAATATGTGTATGGTTATGACTTCGCCCCCCTGAACTTCAGATCCAATCTAAGAACGAAGGCTAGAGTTATTTAAGTTGATGCATAGTCAACAATAGGTTATGACTCACATGGCCTATTTCTAATGACCTCTTTACTTAGTAATTTTCTCTAATTCAGAACCTCTAAAAAAATACTAAAGAAGTCATATACTAATAATTTGATTTTATTATTTTACTATTACATTTCAGAATTAATTTATTTGTTACATTATACTTATCTCATTTGCCACTTTTTTTTTATAGTTGTTCTCACACATAACATAATGGAGAAAAGAGAGAGTGTACGTCTCTACTAATTTTGGTGTATAGTGGTCGCTCCTTTTTGTACCCTATTAGTTGCTAAAGCAATCTCTATTGACGATGTTCTACGCTTTCTTCGGTTAAGGGAAGAAAGTTGAATAAAGTAAATTAAAAAATAATTACATCTTTCTATCTAAACATTTATAGTCATCAATATCAATAGCACTTATTGAATTTTTTTGTGTTTTATTTGGTAAAAATATGATAAATTTGAAATAATTTCTAGAGTCTAACAACACTTTTTTTTTTTTAAGGACTTACTATTTATTAAGATTAAAATATAGACTCTAAAATGGGTTTATCTAGTGGTAAATTAAAGTTTCAAATATTATTTGTTGATTTTTTAAGGTCTTAAATTCGAAATCTTATTGATACTCCCTCCGTTTCTTTTTAATTGTCTTTTAATATTTTATTTAGCGTTTCTATTTAATTGTCCTTTTTGTATTTTATGGGTATGATTTGTCAATTATACCATTTGCTAATTGCTCTTATCTTTTTCCATAAAATCAATTAATGCTATATATTTGGAAAACTAAATCTTTTTTAAATGTTTTTTTTGTTGGTACATAACATATTAATTTTTTTTTTTTTTTTGTATATAATATATTAAATTTATTGGAAAGAGAAAGTGTGGGCAAAAAAATATGAATTTATAGGGAATTAAAACGAGGTTATAATAGGAAGATAACGTGCAAAAATACAATTTCTTAATTTGGTGTTATCATTCTAAAAGGACAATTAAAAAGAAACGGAGGGAGTATTTTATATATTTATATTGGATTCACTCCCTCCGAAGTTCAATCCGTGGGTCCGCCACTAATTAATTCTTGTATTGGGGCAATTCATATCTATGAAGGGGTGAAATTATTATGCATAAGGTTAATCCTTATGCATGGTACATAAGTCAATAACACTCATTAGATTGAGTATCCACATGTAATAATCCTAGTCAATCTCAACTCACACACTCACACATAATTTCACACCCCCCAAATTTCTCGCGGACCCCACAAATTTCTCGCGCACCCCCCCAATTTCTAATGCACCCCCCAAATTTTTCGTGCATCCCCCAAACTTTTTCGTGCACCCCCAAATTTCTCGTGCACCCCCTAAATTTCTTTTACACCCCCCAAATTTCTCACGCACCCCCGGATGACTTGTGCCCCCAAATTTTTTTGTTTGTCCCCGTACATTTCTAGTCTAAACCATTTTGCTGTGGGAATGGTTTCACATATATACCCTCCAAAATCATTAAGTGCATAAAAATGTTTTGAAGTACAACTTATAATTAGAATCATTATTTTTTATTTTTTTGGGTACAATTATAATCATTATTTAAAATTATTTAACAATAATTTTGGTTTCTTATATTAGACAATCCAAACCATTAAATCACAATTATTGTTTTTAATCTAATTATAGGGTTGTACTCCAAAACCATTTTATGCATCTAATGGTTTTTTTATTACAACCATATGAAACCATTCTCACAGCAAAATGGTTTAATGATTTTTTATTATAATCATTATTTTTTAGTTTTTTTGGTACAATTATAATCATTATTTAAAACCATTTAACAATAATTTTGGTTTCTCATACAAGACAATCAAAATCATTAAATCACAATTATTGTTTCTATTTTAATTATAGGGTTGTACTCCAAAACAATCTTATGCACTTAATGATTTTTGAGTGCATATCTCTGAAACCATTCTCACAGCAAAATGGTTTAGGATAGAAATGTGGAGGGGACAAAAAAAAAATTGGGGGGCAAAAGTCATATGGGGGTGTGCGAGAAATTTGAGGGGTGCATGAGAAATTTGGGGGGTGCATGAGAAATTTTGGAGGTGCGTGAGAAATTTGGCGGGTGCACAAGTAATTTGGAGGGTGCATAAGTAATTTGGGAGGTGCACGAGTAATTTGGAGAGGTGCACTAAGTAACTTATGCATGGTGCATAAAGATGACTTATGCATAATAACCAATCCCTCTATGAAGCATAGACATAAACATGGACACTGACACATCAACATCGATAATAATTTGAAAAAATTACGTAATTCAATGTAATCATAATTGTTGGTGTAAGTGTCCGAATACGCCTAATCCGAAAAATGTTGTGCGTCATAGATTCAAATAGAGAGAAGCGCTCTAACTTTAAATAAGCATCTTTGTAAATGGAATTGATGCACCTATTAGTCGGTCCTTAGGGACATAAATACTGAGTTTTGAAAAAGAAGAAAAAAAAAGTAGAAAAACAATGATGTAGTCCAATGATTAGACTCACACACTATAAGAATAAAGCAGTGAAGATTCTGAATTTCAAATCCCAACTTCTCTAATGTCTCTAATGATTAACAATTGAACTACTCTTGCAGGAGGGCAATGATGTGTTTCCGAATGATTTGAAATTCTCATATAATGAGCTTAATAATTAAATTGTATTTTCTATATTTTTTAAATTAATTTTTTTAAATTATTACATAGTATGTGGCAAGATTGATGTGCCACGTGGATTAACTGTGCGTTTATTTTGTCAAAATTAGCATATTACAAAAGAGACTAAGATTTTGTTTGCTAAGATCGAATTTTGAGCTTATAACTTATGAGCTCATATGACCTACTGTTTGATAAACGTTTTACAAAAAAGAGCTTATAGTATTTTACTAGCTTAAAAATGATTTTTCAAACGCTATTTAAAGTGGCTTATAACTTATCAATTTTTTAAGTTTATTTTTATTTCTGTCATCTTATTTAATTAAATATATATTTTTTAATGTCATTTTATACTTATAAGCTAATTCAACCACTCATTTTACCAAACACCGCAATTCAATCGATTAGTTTAATCGCTATAACCTAAAAGTTAACTTATAAGCTAATTACTATAAATTTTTTCGCTATAAACTAACTTATCAATTATCAACGGAGTATTTTTTAGCAAACAAATTATATAATTAGCTGACTGATATTATGAAAGTTAGAATGTCAAAATTATAAATTTTACGGGCTTAGAATGTCTCATCTAAGGTTTCTTTCTATAATCTACCTTTTTCAAGCAATTACAGTAATTTACAATAATTTAATGAAAAAAAAATATACTGACAATTTACAATAATTTTACATTATCAACTAATCACAATCGATTTTCCATTACATTCATTACCCCATTTAACTCCACTTTCTTGATATAACACGACACATTAAATAATTTTTATTAATTATTAGTGTAAAATTGCTTTATACAAACAGTGTGTCCTTTAAACTTTAATTTAATTTGAAAAGTACAATTTTTTTATGTGCAATCAATATAATTAAATTTAAAAAGGACAAAAATGAATATTTTTTTCTCACTTTTTTTACTTATATATCCACTCCACTTTATACACATCACACATACTTTCTTTGGATTTATTTTCTGATCACAACAACGTCCCTTCTTCCCTCCCTTTCCTTTCCATATCTCTCTATACTTCTCTACACTCTACTCGATCCCTCCCTCCCCTTCTTCTCCTTCATCTCCCATTGTCTTGTCTTGTCTTGTCCTCTCTCTCTCTCCCCAAATAAATAAATAAATAAAAAAACACACACAACAATATTTAAATTTCATTTCCTAGTCCCACAAATAAAAACATCATAACACACTTTCTCTTTTTTCTTCACTTCTTCTTCATATCTCAACCAACACTATGATATTATGAACTAGTAATAGCTAGTACTTTGTTCTCTCTCACACAAACACAAACTTGTTTAATTCTTATTAGTAATTATAATTAATAAGTATTAATCATCATCATCATCATCATCATATGGCTTACCATAATCAGCATCTTTCACAAGAACTACCACCAATCCACCATTTCACAGACCAAACCAACAACAACACGTTCCGTTCCATATTACCAGAAGACTCACCCGACGACCCTAACTCCAAACCTGATTCCGACCCTAACCAACTCCAAACCACGCCTAATTGGCTCAATAACGCTCTCCTTCGTAGCACCCACTACACCGACAACAATAACAACCATAACGAAGTTAACAACGACGTTAACGGAAACGGTAACGGTAACGATGCTTCTAATTTTCTTAATCTCCAAACGGCCACCGATTCCGCCGCGGTTCAAACCTCCGGTCAATGGCTTTCACGGTCGATTCTCCACCGCCACCACGGTGAAGTCATCGACGATGTTTCCGCCGCCGTTACCGGCAGGGATTCAGTACACGAATTAGGCGATTTAAAAGGCGAACATCTCGGCGGGAAGGGAGAGACGGTGGTCGGAGACGGCGGAGGAGGATTAGTGAACTGGCAGATGGGAAGGTGGAAGGCGGAGATTATGGCGCATCCGTTGTATGAACAGTTGTTGTCGGCACACGTGGCGTGTTTAAGGATTGCAACGCCGGTGGATCAGTTACCGAGAATTGATGCTCAGTTAGCACAGTCTCAGAATGTGGTCGCCAAGTATTCGGCGTTTGGACAGAACATCGTCGGAGTAGATGACAAAGAACTTGACCACTTCATGGTATATTCCTTTTTTTCTTTTGTTTTCTCACCTCAAATTTCTGACATTTATCTCATTCTTCTTTTTCTTAAAATTATTACCAAAAAATTCTATAAAAATATTGGTTAATTTTTTATTTTTTTTGTGGTTTTGGATTATTTATAATTACGGCGTAAATACATACACTTGTTCATAAATTATGGCTCAACTGACAAATATCAGTATTATTAGGCCGGTTTGAATATCTTGATGTTGCGTAGGAACGCGAGTTTCAATGACACTTGTCATTTTGTCTAAAAAAGAGACGTGGAGGCCTTTGTTTCTTTTCCTCTTTTTCTTATGAGTTATGAATTATGACTAATGTGCTTATTTTCTGTTAAATTTCATTATGTAAATGAAAAAACAAGTTATTGCATTTAGCAAAAATGAAAAAAAAAAAAAAAAGCAGAAATAAATGATAAAATTTAAGTAAAAAAAACTATTTACACCAAAAACTTGGCATCTCCTTCTATATAGTAAATAGATAATTACTATAGTTATTATGACAGGTTTTTTTGGCTTTTTTTGTAATTGGAGTAAATTTGATATAGGAGCTGGAGAAAAATAAAATTTGCTGCTTTTGTGGCCTGGATTTGAAAGAAATTTTTGAATTGCCTTATTTTGGAACATTTGATTTCAATGCATACATGATATGCATGGTTTGAATTTATGAGAAAAATATAGTGCTTATTTATTTATTTATTTATTTTACAATGAGCTTTATATTGTGGGAAAATATCTCACATGCCTTTCTAAGTTTTGAATAACCACTCACCCTTAATTGTCTGAGAAATTGCACACACCTTCTCTTAGTTCTCATTTAGAATGGTAAAGTATGAAATTATTGATGTTTGTTAAAAATTGAGGGACTAAAATGTAATTAACTTTGTCTTAACTCTTAGTAATATTGTGATGAAACTTCAATCAACAGTGAATTATTTTGTAACATAGCATTCCACATATGCATATTGATTGTGATATGGAATTCTTCTCTATATTTTTTGTTTGTTGATTCATTTATGATATTTGATATTTCCTTCTTGATGTTGCAGTCACACTATGTATTATTGCTGTGTTCTTTCAAAGAACAATTGCAACAGCATGTTCGCGTCCATGCAATGGAAGCAGTCATGGCTTGTTGGGAGATAGAGCAATCCTTACAAAGTCTAACAGGTACAATTTTTTTTTTGAAGAAAAGCATCAAAGGGTTCATAGTGCTTTGGCTTGTTGTTTATATGTTTATCATGTTTTTTGTTCTGTAACATCATCGTGCGCGATTATCAAACTGCAAAAGTGAAGTCTCTTTCAAGATCACAAATAGGGGTGGGAATAGGTCAGATCAAGCTTTGTAAGGCCGAACATACTTTGAAAATTCCAGGCCTGAGTCTGACCTATTACCCGTCATATGCCCATTTTTAGTGTCTGAGCTGACCATTTTAGAGGTCCGGTGAAGCTTGAAGGCCTATTTGGCAAGCATGAACTGATAATTTTTCTCATATGTTGCACGATGAACAGGAGTTTCACCTGGAGAAGGTACGGGGGCAACAATGTCCGAAGACGAAGATGAACAAGTAGACAGTGATGCGAACATATTTGATGGCAGTTTCGATGGCGGCGCTGATAACATGGGATTTGGTCCTCTTGTACCAACAGAGAATGAAAGATCCTTAATGGAGCGCGTAAGACAAGAGCTAAAGCATGAATTGAAACATGTAAGGGATGTTAGTGGTTTTTCATTTATCCTTCTTTTTATAACTATTCCCATATGATTGATCTCCTTTTGTTTTTTATCATGCAGGGTTATAAGGAGAAAATTGTCGACATAAGAGAGGAAATTTTACGCAAGAGACGAGCTGGGAAACTTCCTGGTGACACTACCTCTGTCCTTAAGGCTTGGTGGCAATCACATTCCAAATGGCCTTATCCTACAGTAAGTTTGATGAATAAGAACTCAGTATCTTTCTTTTACCTTGTAAGTTTTATATTTTATAAAAACAACTTATAACTTCTATGTAAAGGTTAACCTTATTTCATATTCAATTGTAAAAAAGGCTTATATATAAAAGTATATAGGATAAGATCTTAACGAATAAACGCTTAATTAAGTTGTTTACTCAAACACACCTCAGTCTACACAGAAAGTTTACTATGTGCTTTTCAGGAGGAAGATAAGGCAAGGTTGGTGCAAGAAACTGGTTTGCAATTAAAGCAGATTAATAACTGGTTTATCAATCAAAGGAAGAGGAATTGGCACAGCAATCCTTCAAGTTCAACTGTCTTAAAGAGCAAGCGCAAAAGGTCTCAAAATTAGTCTTTTTTATTTAGGGATAATTGCACTAAACTCCCCTAAGAGTAACGTTTATTACATTGACGCCCTTCTTGCTAAGGAGAAATCACATTTACCATCCTTGCTTTGTTATTTTTAGGAAGACTTAGTGCAAGATAGAGTAAAGGGATATGTGCAAACTATGTAGCATTGACACTTCAAATTGAAGTTGTGTCATGTGTTCGACACATGTTAGTATTTGACATTGACATCACCCGATGTCTATATGTCAGTGTTAATATCGTATTTGTGTTTATGTTAATGCTTCATAGTGTGCAATACCTTTAACAAATATGGTTGATAGGTAAAGAGCAAGATATAAAGTAAAGGATGTTGATGTAATTTCACTAACAAAAAGGGATGTCAGTCTAATAAACAATAACCTTAAGAGGCCTTGTGCAATTTTATTTGCACTAGCTTTACACAAATCTTAATTTGAAGCAAGTAATGCAGGTCATAACAGTGTTGATGTTTACATGTAAATGAAGCAAGTTTTAAAAACCAATTGGCCTGCAAATGGTTTTAGTATAATGCTACATAATTAGGAACTTCCATTAGAAATTATATATTGGAAACAAATTTGGTAAATTAATAGAATTATGAATTTTGTACACATTTTAATGTTTGTGAATTTTGTGTATGTTTAATATTGAGGGTGTTTGGTGTATAGTTAAATATATTAGCTGTACATTTTTCCTTATGATTATAGTATACCAATGTTATTTGAAATGTATGCTTTTACCTTTTTTTTTTATTTATTTAAATTTTGTTTCCATGGTGTTTCAAGAAACTCCTAATTAATATTTTATTTACATAAAAAACAAATCTTAATTAACTTTTGCCGGTTGGAGGGGTCAAATATTAGAGTGATGGGTTGTTATGATTTGACTAATTAGATTGATTTATTATGTGATTAGACCTCCAAATGAAATGAAATGAAGCTTGTAGTTTCTATTGAGCCAAATCAGTGGTATATGTCTTTTGTGATATTTGTCTGATATAGAAAAATTTAGGGAGTGTAGTTAATACTTAATGGATACTAATATTATATATACGTATTTATGCTCAAAATCACTACTACTTTGAATATAACATACATATTTTGTCAAAATCACAACTACTTTGAAACACAATAATTAGATTTTGAACGTGTTTGCTAACTCTTTTTTCAACATGAAATTATGTTGATGATTATTGCTTGCATTGAAATAATGCACATGGAATACATATAATATTGAATACTTTTTCTGTGTATGGAAGAGATATACAAACACGTAGGGGAGTTGTTGTTTAATTTGAATCGGTCTTGAGAGTAAACATTATAAAATTCAAATACTAAAATTGCATTAAGTTCATTTTTGGACTATTTGATGGTGCATGAAAATGTGAGAAAAAGGAAGGGAAGAGAAATTAATATTTTCATAAAGAAAGATAACGAGATAATATGATTGACATTACAATATTTAGCCCTCAACCTTGACTATAATATCCTAAATAAATTTTTTAAATGTTAAAAAACAAAAGATTAAAAGATTACATTTCTTTCTTAATGTCTATACAATTAAAAATTTCATATCACTTTGAAGTTTATCAAGAGCCAGTATTATAGGAACACCAATAAAGTAACAACTTTTGAATAGATTCAAAGGGTTGTACTATATACTTGTGTTAGATTATTAACCATTTAAGACATCATGTATAATAATCAATGCCAATAAATTAAACATCATGCTTGTTTCGGTGCGCAAAAAGTTTTACATTGCTTGCAAATCAAGGATATATTAGCAACACTCATATTTTAAATTCAATGAGACGCCTTTTATAAAAGACAAATATATGATGACTTATACATGACTAAAAGTTTAAAACGGACATATATATTGAAAAAATGGTGTTGTGAATTTGAGGTCGGAATATTTGTAACCCCGAACACAGGTTGAACCTATACCACACTCGAGCGCTGACAATCCTTCATCTCCTTAATCTTGATTGAGGGGCTACTGTTCTGATACATCAAAAAGTCTTACATTATTTGAAAGTCGAGGCTAAAGATGGTCAACACCTACATTCTTCAATCAAATGAAGCACCTTTTTCAAAGTACAAAAACCATGATGATTCATATAAAGTTTTAAAAAAGAAATTACTGTATAATTAAAACTAGAGAGAGTAGTATATTTCACTTTAAGTTAAAGTACTCTAATCATTTCTGCATGTTGAAAATCAGAGGGGAAAAGGTCAAAATTGTGAAAAATTTTAGGGGTTAAAAGGCAAAAATATTCATATTTAGAGGAATAATTTTTTTGCTACATTGTATGGTAGCTAGACTCACACTAAGTATGGAGAAATGAAGAGTTTCATGTTCAAACTCAAATCAAATCAGTTTCTACAAATAAATATTCTTGATAATATATTTATGTTTGAGAAAAGCTCATCCAATCTTCATAGATGCAATTTCTTGTATTCTGCCTTTTTGTATTTTTTGATGAAGTTCTTTTTTTTTTTTACAAAATGTTCTTTTTCTATGAAGCTGGCTTTTTGTATTTGAAACAATTATTTATGATTTTGTACTTTTGAATAACAATTGCAATACACACCAACCGGTGTTAATGATCCGCTCATTCAATAACAATTAATGGTATCAAATATGCAAGCGTCAAGGTTCGAACTCAATAAATGAAAAATTATAAAAAAAATTAAGTTCACAGAAAGATAATCAAATATAAAATTTTGATAGAAGATACATTCATGGAGATAGAGATAATGATGCCAACACCACATTTCCAAGTATTTGGGATCATATATTGAATTGAAACCTATCAAAACATATACAAACTATATACCTTGTGTACAAAAGAAGACCTAAACCATAGGTTTTCCTTCATTTGATATTCTTGGCACCAAATTTGAATGATTGACTATGTCTACGGTGTTGATCAACTACACCCAACAATCTCCTTTGGAAGCTCATCGGAATAATTGACCTTCGAAGAAGATCGCGGTGGGGACCGAGGCAAACGAGAGCTAAAATTTCTAATTGGAAAATCATCTTGGGCATTTTCACTTTCGAAATTAAGTGCATAACTAGAAGGATCATAACTAAAATCAGCGGATTGTGATTGGCGATTATGATTTTTGCGACTTCCACGTAACCTTTGGCTTCTCCCTCTAACACGCGAAAATTCGCTTCCATTATTACTCATTGGTGATTTCTTGAACCACGAAGATGGTGAGCCTGAAGAGCCAAACGGCGAAATTGGTGTTCTTGGTATGGTTAATTTGTTGTAGAACCCTTCTCCACCAAACGATGAATCGTCGTCATTATGAGAATGATAATTTCCCGTGAAACAACATATTGAATTTTTGAACTTGTCCTTTATATGGTCCCTTATAGATGATTGTCTATGAATCCCATTATCCATCATAAACAAATAATGATGATAATGGAATTTTGTTAACAAAATTAATAATCAATAAAACACTTACTTTGTGATATGATTGAAGGAGTGTAGATTTTGTAATGGTATATATATATAATAAGCTAAGGGACTAAAGAGGAAGGAAAATTTGAAGGATGTAATGAGTTATTGAGTTGGCAAAAATCCGAAGAATTCGTGGGATGAACGTGGTTGCGATTTTTGTGTTAAAACCGCGTTTATGTTTATGTTTAGGTTAATTTTGTGTGCTGATAACCTTAATTACACATGTGGCAATTATGTTTTTGTTTTGATTTTTTCTTATAGTTGGCTAAATTGTAGGTAGGGTGGTGTTAATAATATCCACCGTACAAATCTAATATATATACTTACTTTTGTTTGTTTGTTTTTACAAGATATATTTTTGTTGTTGTTGATAATGATGTTGTCATCTTTATTTTATTTTTTACAAGAATATTAAGGTTGTTATTATGAATACATTTCAGTATTCTGATGAAACAAAAAAATGTTAATGTTGTTAGTTAGGTTATATGTTCATGAATTATTTGCCTATTGATTTATCTATTTTTGAAATAGTTATTAGCAGCCTATTTCCTTTCTTTTTTTAGTATTTGCTAGAAGAACATTCTAATGTACAAATAGCAACATTTTTTTTCTTCTTAAAATTGCTATTTTTCTTTTGGATTTTTTAAAGTTGTTTGATGGCTATACTCACACACAATTTTGTAGAAAATAGAAGAATTTTATGTTCCAACCATGATATCCACAAATCAATGTCTCTAATAGATACTAACTATTTTTTATGATGTTCTTTCTTACGCATAGTCGGATTTGAGCCTCACAATACCTCTAATGAAACTAGTAATATTTTAATGTGTTTGATTTGTTTTTCGGCATATGCAGAGTTTGTTTGGCGGCTAGATTTTCATTTTTAAGGGTCAATTTTCCATTGTTGCTTAGTTTAACAGCAATTTTAGAGCTTCCGTCCAATTAATCATAACATTCTCAATCTTAATGGCTCAAAAATCTCTGATTGATTAACATAACACATTCGGTTAAATAAGTGAACATAATTAGTTATTAATGGTATCTAAATTAAAAAAGTCATTATATTTTGTCAAAAAAAAAAAGTCATTATATAAAAGATTATAACACAACATGTAGATTTATGCAAATAATTCAAAAAGAAAAAAAAAAATTACCATGTTGAGAGTGGGATTTGAACCCACGCCCTTTCGGACCAGAACCTTAATCTGGCGCCTTAGACCAACTCGGCCATCTCAACTATATAGTAAATCCATAGGTATGACAGATAATTAGCTATACAACAATTGTAAAAGAAACTGTCATTTAAAACGATGAGTTTAATATAGTTTTCTTTTCTATATTTGCTTGTAAAATGTTCATCCATGTCTTATATATATATATATATATATATATATATATATATATATATATTAAAATAAATCGATGTTTTTAACAAAGAATGTTAATGTATAATTTCTATTAAAATAGTCATTCATATTAATATGATAATGTTATTTCATATAAAATACTGAATAATTTTTAAAGCAATATTGAAAAATATCATTGATACATCATAATGGATTTATGAAATAATTTTCTCTTTCCATGATGCCAATTATCTCCTCTTCTCTATAAAGATAACTTTTGGTTTCTACCAATAATAATCGAGTCTAACGGAAGAGATTAGATTCACAATATAATGAACTAAATTTTAGTTAAAAAGTGTATTCATATTTAATGTCAGACAGGTAAATTGGTTTCAATGAATAGTAGTATCTGTTAAAGTGATTTTCATAGTTTTTGCACCACCTAAATGCGAGCAAAACATTAAACATCCCTAAAATGCACTCAGTTATGTTTCTTTTTTTTTTTTGGGACTAAACTCAATTATATTCTTGAATCTTCAACTAAGTGCCAATTTTCTATTTGAATACAAAAAGACCGGCTCAAGTCCCGAGCCGGTAAAGTAAAGGTTTTGGGCCTGATGATATAGAATATGTATTTAACTTTCATTTTCTATAATTTTTTTCTCCACCCCTTATGTTTCTTTTAGACCTCCTTAAATTTTTCCTTTTTGCCTCTTTTGAACTATTTGGAATTTATTTTACAAAGGAAAAAGATGTTTAAACTTTAAATTTCCTTTTTGCCTCTTTTGAACTATTCGGAATTAATTTTTCGAAGTAAAAAAGTTTAAACAATTTTGGATTCTAGAATCCGATTTCTTTTGTAATTTTCATTATTTTTGTGTTGTCTTGATTGCACCGACATTTTTATTGTTGACGGTTGAATCCGAGGAAGATAGTAATTATGGGATAACAACATACAACAAAGATTGACATAAAAACATAAGATATGATAACTTAAAAACTTCAACTCCATCTTCCTTGAGTTCAACCACCAACACCGTAAACGTTTGTACAATTAGGACCGCACAAAAATAATTAAAATTACAAAAAAAATAATTCTAGAAGCCAATTTTTTTTAAGCAATGTCCCTAAAAAAGATTGATTTCGAATAGTTCTAAAGGACAAAAAAATAAAATCAATGTGTCCGAGAGAAACATAGGGTAAAGAGAAAATTTTCATTTTCTATACACTTTGTAATATAGTATGTACCTTTCATTTCAAGTTTTCAACTAATTGGATGAAGAGACTCGTATTTTTTCTCTTACGAAATGCTTAATAGGCGTGACTAAAGTGGTTTTGAAGACTTGTGTGAAAGATTTGATTCGCGTAAAACACATTTTCAAAGTGGATAAAGACTCTTAATCATAACTAAGAAACCAAGCAAATATTAATCTTAGAATAGGATAAGGTACAATCGAATTTCATTCAAAATGTACCCACAATTTGTTTTCTTAAATACTCAAATCAGTCTGATTTCGTTCACAAGAAACCAAAGCAACAACATCGTGTTAATCCACCAACCTAATATAACCCACTTGCATTCTCACTTTTCTCTATCAATTGGACAGAGTTTCGACTCAACATGACCCGCCATCATTCTTGATTTTTTATATCAATCATATCGTGTTCGAGTCGGTTCATATAACCCAGATCTTTTTCGAGCCCTAATGAATTTCATATTTAACCGTATAAAATTATAGACTCACAAAATCAAAAAAGAAAATAAAAAGTTCATGTATATAACATTGCTTCAAAAATTAAAATCCTATATATAGCAATAGCATGGATTATGACAAACCTCACCTAATCAATCCATTAAACTAATATAAAACATAACTTATTCAATCAAAAACATTATACCAAAACAAAAAGTAAACAGTAAACACAAATGGCATTTATTTAATGAACAATTAATAATAGAAGAAACAAAGAAACTATAGACGACTTTTTTGAGTGTTTCCACTTTCAACAACGACAATACATAGCCGCCTCATAATTCTTCTTCTTCTTCTTTACATGAATCAAAACTAGAAGAAAAAGAAAGAACAAAAAAATGGGTTGTGGAAACATGTTTTTCACAATTCTGATAACATTTTCAGTAACATTAATAACATACAACATCATAATCTCAGGAAATGCTCCTTTGAAACAAGATTTTCCTGGTCCAACACGTCGTCCTTCAATTACTATAGACCCAATAATCAAGATGCCACTTAACAAAAAAAGCCCTTCTTCTTCTTCAAAGAGATTATTTCATACTGCAGTTACAGCTTCTGATTCAGTTTACAATACATGGCAGTGTAGAGCTATGTATTATTGGTTCAAAAAAATGAAAGAAAATGGTGATTCTGATATGGGTGGATTTACAAGAATTTTGCATTCTGGTAAACCTGATCACTATATGGATGAGATCCCTACTTTTGTTGCTCAACCTTTACCTTCTGGAATGGATCAGGTTTTTCTTTTCATTTCTTCATTTTCATTGCTTTGAATCAATTTTGTGTTTTGTTTTTTTGGGTTTGGTTTAATTGGATTTTTTTGATTCATTTGTATAATAAAAATCTTTTATTTTTATTTTTATTGGGATTAAAATATGAGAATTGCTCAGTTTTTTCTAGTGGTGAATGTGAAGCCTACCATAGTTGATAGTTGAGTTTGAATGATTTAGGAGCTAAATTGTAGTAATTTGAATCATTGACTAAATTAGTAAGTGAGGTAGGTAGATTTTTAGGGATCCAAATCAATACCTTTTATTGGGAAATGGATTCTCTGCGGTCAAATAGTGATTGCAGGAAGATCTTAGTCGTCTGGTTTTGATCCGTAATTTATAAAAGTAATTGCGGTAAAATACTAAGCTTTAAATTTGGATTGTCTGATTTCAACCAAATAGCCTCCAATGCAGTGAAACCATGACATTAGTCCTTTTGAGTTGATCAATTCAGTCCTTGAAATTGTTCGGAGAATCGGAGGAACTAATGTGATCTGCACTTTTAATTTCAAAAATGATTTTTGTGCCATCTTACTCATATGTATGATATTTTATGGCAGGGTTACATAGTACTTAATAGACCATGGGCATTTGTACAGTGGCTTCAACAAGTAGATATCAAAGAAGAGTATGATATGTTTAACTTTAAATTTCATTTTCTTATATGATATTTTGGTTTTGAATGTTATTAATGTGTGTGTTTTTTGTGTATATCAGTTACATATTGATGTCAGAGCCAGATCATATAATTGTGAAACCTATACCTAACTTAGCCAGAGATGGAATGGGAGCTGCATTCCCTTTCTTTTATATTGAGCCTAAGAAATACGAGAAAGTACTAAGGAAGTACTTCCCTGAGGAAAATGGACCTGTAACCAATATAGATCCAATTGGGAATTCACCTGTAATTGTTGCCAAGGTATCTGTCATTGAGTTTTTTGTGGTATTTTGACACAACAAAATTCGATAACATTTGTTATGGTTAACGCAGTTCAAATACATAGTTAATTACATTTAGTGGTTGGTTAATGGATATAACAAGGTGTCGCAACTCATCAACTATCCATTGAATGCAATTAACCATATTTTTGAACACCATTGATCGCGATTTTTATATGTATATTGAACAAAGAACGTGATTAATGGATATCATGTATATTGAACACCATAAAATCATGTATGTCTGAGCACACTTTGTGGATGATTAATAGATATCGGGCACATTTGAGCGCCTAAAAATTATGGTTAAATGTGTTTAAAATCATGGTTAACTGCGTTCATTGGGTGTGGTTAATGGATCGTGACACCTTGTTATTTTCATGAATCATCCACTAAATGTAATTAAACACATTTGAACTGCGTTAACCATTCAAATTGTTGTCAAATATGTGTATCAAAATATCATTTGTTATTGATATTCTAAATTTTACGCATTTTTTTTATAAAATTGTATCTGCAAAAATATTAGGAATCCCTTAAGAAGATTGCTCCTACATGGATGAATGTTTCCCTGGCAATGAAGAAAGATCCTGAAACTGATAAAGCTTTTGGATGGGTGCTTGAAATGTAAATTTCTTTCACTTCTCCAATTCGTATTATCCTTTCTTAACCTCATAACAAATTGAAGTTTTATGCTATTTTGTATCAATGATATAGGTATGCTTATGCGGTTTCTTCTGCTCTTCACGGTGTTCGTAACATATTGTACAAGGACTTCATGATTCAGGTTCAATAAGGTTCTCTCTTTAGTATATTTTCTATTGTCCTGTGTGTTATTAAGGTTCTCATGAGGCAATATCTGACAGTAAATGAGAGAACCTTTGATTTCTATCTATTACTTCCTATAAAAGAGTCTTGCGTTGCGTAGTTCAGAACACGGTTTCACCATATATCTCTCTCGTTTTTTCTCTTTCAACTTTGATACTATTTTATAGTCTAACATGAAGCTTCTTGGTCCTGTTTATAACAAACTACAGAAATCACAGAGAATTGTGCTTGACTTTCTGTACTTAATTCTTATAGTTTTTTGTGTTGTTGCAAATTCTTGACTTTAGGTCCATACTTAATTCTTATATGCTTTTCATTTTCAAACATTGTTCTAAAATACATACCCTCCTTACATGGTATGTACATACTGAATTCATCAAAAGCATGCTGCTGCTATCTTCAAACATTCTAACATTTTATTTGTTTATTATTATGTGTGTCAGCCTCCATGGGACAAAGAACTTGGTAAAACATACATAATTCACTACACTTATGGGTGTGACTATTCAATGAAGGTACTACTGATCTAATATTATTCAATTCTTAATCAAACAACATTACATGTACACATCTTTGTTTTTATCTTATTGCTTAAGTTGTTACTTAATGTATGGTGTGGAATATCCAGGGTGAAATGACTTATGGAAAAATTGGAGAATGGAGGTTTGATAAAAGATCTTATGATCTTGTTGCTCCAAAAAATCTGACATTGCCACCACCTGGTGTTCCAGAAAGTGTGGTATGTTTCATCTGTCCTTGTGTTTTATCTTGCATTGTTGTTGGGGAGAGTTGCTAGTTAGTTTTCAGAATAGGTTGAAAATCACCTGCAATTGTTTAGTTCTAATTTTATGGTTCATGGTTGTATTGTATGCTTATAAATAAATCATAATTTTACATAAAATGATATATTTGATGTTTCCTTTTACAGGTGACTCTTGTAAAAATGGTTAATGAAGCTGCAGCAAATATTCCAAACTGGTAGTCATAGGGTTTTCTAAAGGCGGGTTACAACGTGTTAAGAATGCTGGGAATGTTTTGAAACAAGTTGGTAACGTACACCACTGTATCTGTAATTCTTATGTAGATGAATTTACATTTGAGACAGACAATAATTTTTTCAATGCTTGGTAAAAGTGTGTTGTGTTCAGTCGCTGACCAAAATTGAAACATTTTCTTATTTTTATTGATTGATACCTTAGTATCTTATTTCATACACCAGTTGCGCTATAAAACTCCATTCAACTGATGCCATAAATGAATCACGTAGATCTGAATTTGTGCCCGTGTAAAGAGGCAACATGTTTTAAGAGTCATAAACACAACAAAAATGTCAATGCTATAACTCCATTCGAGTGATGCCATACGTAGACCTGAATTTGTGCCCGTGTAAAGAGGCAACGTATTTTAGAGTCATAAGCATGCACAACATAAATGTCAATGCTATAAAACTCCATTCAAGGATGCCATAAATGAATCACGTAGACCTGAATTTGTGCCCGTGTAAAGAGGCAACATGTTTTAGAGTCATAAACACAACAAAAATGTCAATGACCTGATGTAAAATTTAACAACTTATAGGTTTTTCAGAATGCCAGAGTCAGTTCAGAGAGCACCTGCAGGAACATGGAATTTTCTTTCCTTCATCTTCATAGTTAAATTTGTAATCATAAGTAATCTCTTCACCAGGAAGTATGTCCCTCTTAGCAAAGAAGACAACCTACAAAATCAAATGTTACTTGGTTTTCTCATCCGCCAGCACTAAGTTGGTCCTACTTACATGTTCATTGTAATGTGTATCCTAAATAAGTAGCAGGCACTTTTGTACTGAAGTTTCCTTCCAGATATACTCTACAACCTATAGAAGCATGAGAAACATATACTTGCAATCATATACCATTCTACCCTGAGATATTACTTGAGAGGTATAAAGACTGAGGCCATGTATCCTGGTAATATTTTAATGTGTTTGATTTGTTTTTCGGCATATGCAGAATTTGTTTGGGGGCTAGATTTTCATTTTTAAGGGTCAATTTTCCATTTTTGTTTAGTTTAACAGCAATGCTAGAGCTTCCGTCCAATTCATCATAACATTCTCAATCTTAATGGCTCAAAAATCCCTGATTGATCAACATAACACATTCAGTTAAATAAGTGAACATAATTAGTTATTAATGGTATCTAAATTAAAAAAGTTTGTTTTTTATGGAAATTAAAAAAGTCATTATATAAAAGATTATAACACAACATGTAGATTTATGCAAATAATTCAAAAAAAAAAAAATTTAAAATTTGTTGAGAGTGGGATTTGAACCCACGCCCTTTCGGACCAGAACCTTAATCTGGCACCTTAGACCAACTCGGTCATCTCAACTTATAGTAAATTCAAAGGTATGACAAATAATTAACTATACAACAATTGTAAAAGAAACTGTCATCTAAAACAATGAGTTTAATATAGTTTTCTTTTCTATATTTGCTTGTAAAATGTTCATCCATGTCTTATATATTATATATATATAAATGTTAAAATAAATCGATGTTTTTAACAAAGAATGTTAATGTATAATTTCTATTAAAATAGTCATTCATATTAATATGATAATGTTATTTCATATAAAATACTGAATAATTTTTAAAGCATTATTGAAAAATATTATTGATACATCATAGTAGATTTATGAAATAATTTTCTCTTTCCATGATGGCAATTATCTCCTCTTCCCTATAAAGATAATTTTTTGTTTCTACCAATAATAATCGAGTCTAACAGAAGAGATTAGATTCACAATATAATGAACTAAATTTTAGTTAAAAGTGTACTCATATTTAATGCCAGACACGTAAATTGGTTCAATGAATAGTAGTATCTATTAAAGTGAGTTTCATAGTTTTTGCACCACCTAAATGCGAGCAAAACATCCCTAAAATGCACTCAATTATGTTCCTCATTTTTTATTTTTGACTAAACTCAATTATGTTCTTGAATCTTCAACTAAGTGCCAATTTTCTATTTGAATACAAAAAGGCCGGCTCAAGTCCCAAGCCGGTAAAGTAAAGGCTTTCTGCCTGAAAATATAGAATATGTATTTAACTTTCATTTTCTATAATTTTTTTCTTCACCCCTTATGTTTCTTTTAGACCTCCTTAAATTTCCTTTTTGCCTCTTTTGAACTATTTGGAATTCATTTTACAAAGAAAAAAGATGTTTAAACAAGAAATTTCCTTTTTGCCTCTTTTGAACCATTCGGAATTAATTTTTTGAAGGAAAAAAGTTTAAACAATTTTGGATTCTAAAATCCGATTTCTTTTGTAATTTTCATTATTTTTGTGTTGTCTTGATTGCACCGACATTTTTATTGTTGACGGTTGAATCCGAGGAATATAGTAATTATGGGATAACAACATACAACAAAGATTGACATAAAAACATAAGATATGATAACTTAACAACTTCAACTCCATCTTCCTTGAGTTCAACCACCAACACCGTAAACGTTTGTACAATCAGAACCGCACAAAAATAATTAAAATTACAAAAAAAATAATTCTAGAAGCCAATTTTTTTTTTAAGAAATGTCCCTCAAAAAATTGATTTTCGAATTGTTCTAAAGGACAAAAAAAAAATCAATGTGTCCGAGAGAAACATAGGGTAAAGAGAAAATTTCATTTTCTATACACTTTGTAATATAGTATGTACCTTTCATTTCAAGTTTTCAACTAATTGGGTGAAGAAACTCGTATTTCTTCTCTTGTGAAATGCTTAATAGGTGTGACTAAAGTGGTTCTGAAGACTTGTGTGAAAGATTTGATTCTCGTAAAGCACATTTTCAAAGTGGATAAAGACTCTTAATCATAACTAAGAAACCAAGCAAATATTAATCTTAGAATAGGATAAAAGATAGGTACAATCGAATTTCATTCAAAATGTACCCACAATTTGTTTTCTTAAATACTCAAATCTGTCTGATTTCGTTCCTCCTAATTACAATCTTATTAGTTACTATTATCCTCTATATAACATTGCTTCAAAAAATAAAATCCTATATATAGCATGGATTATGACAAACCTCACCTAATCAAGTGCCACCCTATTTTTTCTGCAGAATTAACTTAACTAAGAGGAATAGAGGATCATCATGTTTACAATAAATAAGCTTGGTCTGCATTTCCAACTCCTCTTGCTAACAATCTGGTTCTGAATTCTAGATTCCTATGCAATCTAGTTTTTTCATCTGAACATCTCAATAAACACCCAAGGAGAATGCACATGAATATTCTAGTTTTTTCATCTGAACATCTCAATAAACACCCAAGGAGAATGCACATGAATATTCGCAGAGTCCTCTTCCAGTCATTCAATAGAGAATGCATCATTAGCAATCTGTGGTTGTGCATGTTATCAAGAAATGAGCAATGGAGAATCACATGGTTTTTAAACACAATCTGGAAAACATCCCTTCTATTTCCATATATTAAGTTCCCTCGGCAGCAGCAGGATTCCGGCCAAACTGAATGATCATTGGTTTGCCTTTGAATACATATCCATTCACTAGATGCTGCAACCAATGTTGATATGCAATACAAACAACATTAATAAGACAGAAAATAATAAATTGATTAATTGATTCTTTTCAGCAAAACTCGTGAAAATCAAGATGAATAAAAAATTATTAGCTTTTCAATCTGCAATATGCTGCTGTTACTATCTCCAAAACAAGCTATATTATCATTGATATTTAACAAATTTTGCGAGAATTTTATGCCAATAAAAGAAAATAGACTGATATGATACAATGGCACGAAAATCAAACTTTCTCTATAACATAGTAAAAAAGGGGAAAAAAACAATATCTTGTGAGAAACATACCAGAGCACGATGAGCCAGTTCTACGGAGGGGAATGTTAAAAAAGCTTGACGCCTCATCCTTCCTTCCTGAAATTCAAAATTAGCTATTAATTATGGCCGACAAATATGCTGCTACAAGACTTTCATGGTTATTTAATACCGGTTAGTCGAATAAGCACTCGGAATAATGTAAGTTGCACCAAGTTGTTATTTAACTGGATCATCTTCTATCAAGCGACTAGAACTTCGGTTCTACGTTTGCATAGCATAAAGAGTAAAAATTGATCATGGAACAATCAAGATCTTACCTGCATCAGTTTGACTTGAAGACCAGACTTTGCAGCCTCAGTACTTCCAAAGAAGGACCCTGAAGAAACAAAAGAAATATCAAATAAGCTGTGGAATTAACACCGAGACAATAGTTATATACTATGGAAATCTAAGAGCATCTGTAGTTTCAATAGGTTACTAAATTATGTTTAATTTTTTACCGCAAAGAATTTGAATTGCAAGAGAAAAATATTAAACAAAGCTTGAATAGTAAAAGTTTAGAAAACTCACCAAATAGAAGATAGAAATCATCAGCAATCACATCTTTCGCCAAATTCTTAATATACAACACAGAAGCAGGATTTCCCGCTGAATAGTTCTGCACAATGCATTAGTTAAAAAATGCAAGTCATATCATAAACATACATTTGTACACCATGAAAGGTTTCCCAAATCAAACAATTTATAGACTACTAAACCATGCACAATTCTAAAGTATTAATCCTATTCAGATGCATTTACATATTAGTAGTCACAAAGTTCCATTAGAATTTAGATTAACCACTTCATTATCAAGAATTCAGTAGTCAAAACTCTGATGAAAAACAATAAGAATGGCCGGCGGTGCAATGAAACAAGGTTAACTGCCAGCAGAAAGAGTTCCACCAAAGAAACTAAAGTTTGTTTTCTAAGTAAAACTCATCAAAACTGGAAAATTCAAGGCTACTTCTAAATTTCGAGGTGTAAGCTCGCAAACAGGTTTCCATTATATAGACATGATAGTTTGTGAAGGTAAGCAAAATGTAAATAGCATATTATTTTTCCCTCCACTGAATCATGTCAGTGTAGAATGGTAAAAACTCGTCAGTTTCAACACTTGCTTTCAAGTAAACATCCGAAGGAAACTAATGCAATCAGATAATTGTATCCTGAAAGAAGTTAAAAGTTTCCAGGTTATATCTACCAACCTTTTGTCTTCTATTAGACTGAGATAAGATCTATACCTTAAACATTGGAAGCGATAAGATTTCCTCAGGAGGCAATTTTCCTTTCTCTAATTCATCAGGAGTAAAAAATTTGTTGGGATCTAAAGTATCTTTTTCTGGCTCTTGTAACTCTTGTCCTGTGCCAGTATCCTTATGTTCATTCAGGGTTGCTTTGGGAGCAATATTGATCTGCAAAGTTATAAGGAAAAAGAAAATTAATAGCGAAAAACAATGCTAATATGTTCCTGCAACCAATCTCAAGAAAAGAACATACCTTTAAGACGGGGTTCTTTTTAATCATTGGGATTTCTTTTGGGATCAAGGTGGCAGGTTTTACTCCAACAGCCTCATGAGCCACATCTTTATCAATAGCAGGGCCAACAATGTCCCCACGCCTGGCACGCTTCCGTCCAGAATTTTCAGTTCTTGCTCCATCCTGCTAAATACCTTTTATTGCTTTCCTTTGATAATCAAATTTCACTAAAAGCATGAAGAAAAAAAAGAAACTCCTATTGGCACTATGATGTTATTATAGTTTGATATTCGTTTACAAAATAATTTTTTGTTTCAATGGAAATTTGCTTATATTGGATAACAGGAAAGTGCAACGTAAGCACACCGTGTAGTCATAACAATGTATTTTTCATGAAATAATACACTAAAGTAAAGAGTATACGATCAAATATGTTACTGGATGGAAGAAAAAAACATAAATGTTGTATACCACTTCAGAAAAATTTATGTTGTCATACAAAGGATTCATAAAATAAAGAGGCTCAGTTTGATCCCTAGCAAGCAGTAAAGATGCTACCTCATCTGAAGACTCCATTTCTGATTCATCACTAGACATATCTGCAGACTGACGCTTTGCAGTTACAGAATGAGGAGGAGGCACAGGTGGAGGTGGGGCTGGCACCTCTGGAGGTAATGGTGGCGTAGGTAATGCCATGCAAAATGGAGCCGGAATGTTCATTTTGTTCATCAAGTGTAGAACCTATATTAATTAAAGAGGTACAATCAATATGACAGGTTCAGCTTAAAATGAGCACACAGAAAATGCTACTTGTGCCGGTGAAAGGAACCAATAAATCCTTTACAGTGTGTTTGGTTGGAGTGAAACACAAACGAGAGAGAGAGGGACGAGAGAGATAGAAGAGAGAAAGAGAATCTCTCTTGTTTGGTTTACCAGAGAAACAGGGGTGAGAGAAGAAAAATGGTGGGACCCATGGCATATTTTCAGTCTTCACAACACAGCGAAGAAACGGAGAAGAAGTGACCAACTTTTCTATTCTTCCAATACTGCCCTTCTAATATATCTACATATAATTAATCTAAAAATTGCACTTTCATCATGTGATAAAAGAATTACCGTAAAAAAAAATAAAAAATAAATTCTTGTGTGGGTTGAAGCAATCACAGGAACACAGCTCCTGGTATCCTACTCCATCATCCTAATGGAAAAATCTGAAATATGGGTCTAGAAAACTACAAATCAATACAAACCGATCAACTGCTTATCCATCACCGTTGCATTTTTATCCGCTTCCAAAGCCACATCGAAGTTGTGGATCTAGCGTGCAAGCTTGTTTAATTATAAACCAAAAAGCTTATAAAAATAAATTATTGAAATTGGAATTTTGCATACGGTGGGTGAAAAAAAATAATACTTTTTTTTATGAAAGTTTTATTTATATATTTTCTAAACAGGAAAGACAAGTTTTTGTTTATTTATTATTTATTTTAATAATGTACTTCTTTGAAAGAAAAAACAAACAAGGGTAATATTGTACTTTCAAAATTAACTAACACTTCTCTCTTTTCTATTTCTCTTCTCTTTCTCTTAAACCAAACAATACCACAAATCTACTCTATTTCTCATATTTTTCTCTCTTCCCATACTCTCTCTCACCTATTTCTCTCTTTTCATTTTCTCTTCACAACCAAACATACCATTAAGCTTCGTTTAATAGTAGACCAACCTGAGTGTAAAAGCGAGGAACAGCAATTAGAGCATTCACGATGTTGGTCAGTATATTTCCATCCGGTGGAGGATAAGCATACCTGAAAAACAATTATCGTTAGGCTATGAGGAAACCAAACAAAATGATTCTACACTTAAATAATCATCTTTTAAAACTAATCATCATGCATAACAGTTAATGCTTTCCATGATTGATAACAGGATGGATGATGGTATTAGTAAACACGATAATTGTTTGCAATACATCCAAAAAAACATGTTAAGGGAGAGTCCAAAAACCAGAGGAAGAAGTAACTAGGGAAGTAGGGAAAACCTATAGACTGCTTATTCTTAAGTCAATATCTATTCAAGCCATTTATAATTTCATACGAGTATTGCATCAAGTAAAATGGATTAGCAGAACATTGGTTAGCCAAACTTTACTTTTACACCGACAAATCTGTTGCACAAATTTCTCAGATTAATTATTCTAAATTGATGCAAGACACTAACCACGTAGTTTACAATAATTTTCTTTTCTTTTCTTTTCTTTGATTTCATTTCATTGTTTAACGACTACAACAAATGAGCAAATAATAGTAGTAGTGATTGCAGAGAGAGAAATAACTAACATGTTCAATATGAGTAGGAAATAGAAAATAAACACAGCGTCTAAAATTGGCACAGATAGCAGTGACTGTTAAAACTACCTATTGCTAACTAACAAGATTTGAAAGAACCTCAGTGGTACCTGTCAGCTAAACTCAAAGCTTAACAACTAGAGCTAAGAAGGCTAACCCAAGTCAGCATCAACTACGACAAATACTAACAAACAACTGAAAAGTGACATTTAGAAGCATACTCAAGATGAGGAGGAAATGGATAATCAACACCAAGTCTATGGGCAATTGGCTCGGGGATAGGGAGGCCTCCTGATTTTGTATCTGCGTCAATAGGTTTAGTTACATTTTCACTTTTCACTGCTGATGTTTTAGAGTCTTTTCCAAGCTGAGTTTCACTGCTTTTTCCCCCATTCTCATTTGGCTTACTAGCTCTCTCTGCTGACAATACTTTACCAAGAAATTTCAACCTGATTAACTCCAACAAAACAAAGATACAATCATCCAATGAATTTAATTTTGAATGGACTTATCTTCAAATCAGAATTTCTTGATATGCAATTTGTTTTTAATGCTGTAAAATCAATAAACAACTAAAAAAGATATCATAAATTTACAATATCAAAATATATTTATGTGAACCAAAGACATCTTTTCGATTATGCAATGAATTTATTTCAACATAAGAAATTTGACAAAGCAAGCAAATTATCAAAAAGAATACCCGTTTAGTTGAAGCTGTGCTTGAGATGCTAGCATCTCATTTTTGAAATCCACAAAAGCACAATTTCTCAACCTGCATTATACATAACAATTATGACTTATGCATTGTTTGACATGAATTGGAACTAACAATATGAATAGGTGAATGATACCTTCCACTAGAGCAAGGGCGGACGGAGGAAGCGCCGTAATGGGACAGGAGGCGAGAAAGTGTATCATGAGGAATAGCGT
Source organism: Trifolium repens (assembly GCA_030408175.1). Lineage (NCBI taxonomy): Eukaryota > Viridiplantae > Streptophyta > Magnoliopsida > Fabales > Fabaceae > Trifolium > Trifolium repens. The sequence goes on from CP125836.1 coordinate 5,047,778, forward strand.
CTGGAAGGTGTTTGATTAAAAGCGTAGCCGGGGATTCCACAGCGCAAGTGTTTGGGTCTGCGGTACCTTGAAATCCAAATTGAAAAGAAGGATTGATAGCCATGAAATTTTCTTCATGATGTCTCATACTATAATGATCTCCAAACTATATAATGTAATTACACTAAATTTTTTTTCTAAAATACTATAAACTTATCACTTAAAACCTAATATAACTAGATGTCATCAACGAGCACTATAATGTATGTTTATCATTGCATTTTTTGTCATCCTTTTTTTTGGAATAAATGTGGGTCAAGAATCATAAAATAAAAGAAATTTATAAAGCTATAGTAATGAGATGACTCATCCCAACTAAATCAACAAGTACATGACTCGTTTGAGTAAGAGATTACTCGTAAATAATCAACTTCAAATCACTAATACTACATACATCCCTATGCCACTAATGCATGGACATAAAATTTGGTTTCACGATAAATGTTACACCTTAACTTCTAACTCCAATTCCATATAGAGATCAACTTTATCATTTTGGTTAAGAGAGTATATTAATCATTTAAACTTAATGCCTTATTTTAATTAAGAGTTTTTCTATGTGCAAATTTGTACATATATATATATATATTTTATTTTTGCAAAAGCAAATTTTCACATGTTAAATAGTTTAAATCATATATTTGTATTGGAACTTATGCATTTTATATTAAATATATGACATTTTTAATAAATAATTATTGTTTTCCAATAAAAAATTACTACTTTTAATTACTTTAACATGTGCAAAAATTTACTAATCGATGATTATTATAAGTAATTAATTAATATGAGTAATTAATTGTTGGAACTATTGGATCCGTTTGGTACGATGAAAAGAAAATGAGATGAAAGAAAATTATGGAAATCGATGAATGAATTTGGATGATAAAGTAATTCAAATTCATTTATTGGTTTGCGTAATTTTCTTTTCTCTCACGTTCTCTCCATAAAACCAAACGGACCAATAATTCACATTCATCTATAGCAGAAAATTTGTTGCAACAGATTTTGGCCGTTCGATCTCGGAATGATCTAAGATCGTTTTATTTTGTAAAAGTGTATTTAAATTTGAACATTCGAGCTGAAATAAATGGTCAGGATTGACACAACATCAAACTTCGTCAGCAATCTCCTTTTCGATCCTCAATCTCTTCCTTCGCTGACCACTGGTCAACACCTAATTCCCAAGACCAAAATCAACATCGCTTTCACTTTCATCATTCTTTTCCAAATTGTCTCTACCTGAAACTTCTAGTACCTTCCTTTTCGGAGGCAAGTTTCTCTCCCGCAATTTATTTAATCTAATCTAATATTAATAATATTATTAATATTTTTTATTTTATTTATTTCATAAGATTGTTAAATGGCGATTTGTGTTTTGGTTGATGAATTATTGCAGAAGCATATAGGAGAAAAGTTTTCTTCAACTATGAGAAAACTAATACCCCTATTAAGGGCTTGTGTGAATTCTAAGTCATTGAAGCAAGGCAAACTCATCCATAACAAACTTGTAACTTTTGGTTTACAAAATGATATTTTTTTGTGCAAAAACATGATTAACCTATATGTTTCTTGCAATTTGTATGATTATGCAAAGCATGTTTTTGATGCAATTGAAAACCCTTTTGAGATAACTTTATGGAATTCTCTTATGGCAGGTTATACTAAGAATTATATGTATGTTGAAGCTCTAGGGCTTTTTGATAAGTTGATACATTATCCTTATTTGAAACCTGATAGTTATACTTACCCTAGTGTTCTTAAAGCCTGCGGCGGGCTTTGTAGGGTTGTGTTGGGGGAAATGATTCATACATGTTTGATTAAAACTGGTTTAACGATGGACATTGTTGTTGGAAGCTCTCTTGCGGGTATGTATGCTAAATGTAATGCATTTGAATATGCTGTACAGATGTTTGATGAAATGCCTGATAAGGATGTGGCGTGTTGGAACACGGTGATTTCTTGTTATTATCAAAGTGGGAAATTTGAAGAAGCTTTACGATACTTTGGTTTGATGAGAAGGTTTGGATTTGTGCCTGATTCAGTTACAATCACGACTGCTATTTCATCGTGTGCTAGGCTTTTTGATTTGGACAGGGGGAGGGAAATTCATAAGGAGTTGATTAATAATGGGTTTCAGCTAGATTCTTTTGTTAGCTCTGCACTTGTTGACATGTATGGAAAATGTGGTCAATTGGAAATGGCTATAGAGGTTTTTGAGCAAATGCCTAAAAAGACTGTTGTTGCTTGGAATTCCATGATTGCAGGATATGGTTTCAAAGGTGATTGTTTTTCATGCATTCAACTTTTTATGAGAATGTACAATGAAGGAGTCAAGCCAACTTTGACTACTTTGAGCAGTATATTAATGGCTTGTTCACGATCAGCGCGACTACTAGAGGGAAAATTTGTTCATGGTTATATAATACGCAACAGAATACATCCTGATGTTTTTATTAATAGCTCACTCATGGATCTGTACATCAAATGTGGAAAGGTTGAGTCAGCTGAAAACATCTTTAAATTGATACCAAAGACAACGGCGGTTTCTTGGAATGTTATGATTTCTGGATATGTAACTGAAGGGAAACTTTTTGAAGCCCTTGCCCTCTTCAGTAAAATGAGACAATCATTTGTTGTACCAGATGCTATTACTTTCACCAGTGTTTTAGCAGCTTGCTCGCAACTAGCAGCACTAGAGAAAGGTAAAGAAATTCACATTCTGATTGTTGAGAGAAATTTGGGAAACAATGAAGTGGTTATGGGGGCTCTCCTTGACATGTATGCAAAGTGTGGTGCCGTAGATGAAGCATTCGGTGTTTTCAAATGTTTGCCTGAAAGAGATCTGGTGTCCTGGACTTCCATGATTACCGCTTATGGGTCTCATGGTCGGGTCTATGAAGCTTTGGAGCTTTTTGCTAAAATGCTGCTATCGAATGTGAAACCTGATAGAGTTACTTTTCTCGCCATATTATCTGCATGTAGCCATGCTGGATTGGTTGACGATGGATTATATCATTTTCATCAAATGATCAATGTGTATGGTATCATACCTAGACTTGAACATTATTCATGCTTAATTGCTCTTCTTGGACGTGCTGGAAGATTGCATGAAGCATATGAAATTCTACAAAGCAACCCTGAAATCAGCGATGATGTTCAGCTGCTAAGCACCTTATTTTCTGCATGCCGTTTACACAAAAATATTGATTTAGGGGTTGAAATTGCAGAAAAACTTATTGACAAGGATCCTGATGATTCATCAACGTATATTATCTTATCGAACATGTATGCTTCTTTCGGAAAATGGGATGAGGTACGGATGGTGAGATCAAAGATGAAAGAGCTTGGATTAAAGAAGAATCCGGGGTGTAGTTGGATTGAGATTAACCAGAAAATTGTGCCTTTCTTTGTTGAAGACAATTCACATCATCATCTAAAAGTGATTAATAAGTGCCTTTCATATCTAACTAGTCACATGGATGATGAGTGTAAACCAAGTGATATATCATTTTGATATTAAAGCGCAACATTACCATCTCAAATTAGCAAAACAGGATAATCTTAAATAAGGTATTATGCATTTTTTTATGAAACTCAATTGCCATGTAGATGTGCTCCAATGGAAACAATATTTTTAGAAGGGTTGCATAATGTTTGAAAGTCAATGAGGAAACCCCTATTGGAGATACTCTAATGAACTAAACCCCATTTTAACAATTTTAATTATATATGCACATTTTTGTCAAAAAAATAATTATATATGCACATTTTCATAAAATGTAATTAACTATCCATAAAATGTATGCTTTTAGCTAAAGCTAATTAATTATGTAATTCTCCCCCCGTTTTCTATAATGAAGACATCTGATGATTTTATACGCTTGTTTGTAAGAAAGAAATACCAAATAGTAAACTTTGTGTTATATACTTACATTGAATGAAACTGATGGTTTCTCATAGTTCCCTTTTGAAGTGTGATTTGTACATTGACAACTTTACTACTTTTCATAAAGGTTTTTGAATACTTTGCATCTCATCGATCACCAGAAGGAGAAGTACTCATGATACCTGCAAATGAGGGCTGTAGATCCTGTTTTCCCTCCATCTGAATCTCACCTTGTTAGAGATGGATATCTGAGAGGAGAAAGAAGCCCTGGCCATTTACGCTGCTCTCCTTCAGAATTTTTTATGCTTTTTGATGTTAACAGTGACGGGATGATATCTTTTAAAGAGTGAGTCAACTATATTCTCTCTAATTATCGCGTTCTTTGTTAATAGTTTTTCTTTTCTTTGTATTTATGGTGTAGCGGCCTAGCGGGTATTACCTTTTTGTTGCAAAAGACATCTTTGTCCTGGTGTGGGAAATGGGCTAGATTAGAGTAGGGGCAAGCAGCCTAAGTAGAATCTGGTTCTATGATCGAGCTGTACACAAATGGCCCTGCTGATACTTTGTCTAAGGCTCTTAGGCTAACAATGTTTTCCTTTCCACTTTCTCTCTTCATGACTTATCTCTGTTTTTGTCCATAATACCCTTATTTTTTTTCTATGGAACAGGTATATCTTTTTTGTTACACTACTCAGCATCCCAGAATCAAGCTTTTCCGTGGCATTTAAAATGTTTGATGCGGACAATAATGGGTGAGTGGTCTTGGTACTTCTTTGAAATTTTAGTATCGTTTTGGAAATGCAAGTTTAAGTGATGAAGAAAATAGAGTTAAATGAAAATGTTAAGAAAATAGAACCACATACCTAATCCTCGAGGTTTTGCATAAAGTTGTGGTGGAAATTTTGTTTTTATGGTTTGTTGCTTCACATGACCTTGCTTTCAGGCTCCTGACCTCTAGCTCTCTGTATGATATAATTTTCTTTTTATTTTTATATTTTTGACAGAATGTGATGGTATTCTTATTACTCATTTTAAACATGGTTTTCTCAGAATTTTAGTTTGGATCTAACTCCATCCCAAAAGCTATCTCATGGGGTGAGGGTTGTCCCACACTTATAACCTCTATCTCATTCATATCACTAGTCAATGATCTTTAATGGTATATGGTATTAATTCATCACGTTTCTAGATCAAGCACATTGCCATTTGTTTGTTGTCAGTGGCATCAACTTCGAGGCTGCACAAATTGTTGCTTTGTAGTTCTAGCTACATCATGAATTGAATATATACTCCTGTGGGAGGTTGATCGTTCCCTATTGTCCCCCTCGTCATATGAGGTTAATTAGTTTTCCCACATATATAGGGAGATAACCAAGGAAGAATTCAAGAAAGTGATGGCATTGATGCGATCTCATCATCGACAAGGTGTTCAACACAGGGATGGACTGCGAACTGGTCTAAAGGTAAAGATGGAAAAAGTTCCCTCCAACTTGATAAAAATATTCATGAATTGAATATATACTCCTGTGGGAGGTTGATCGTTCCCTATTGTCCCCCTCGTCATATGAGGTTAATTAGTTTTCCCACATATATAGGGAGATAACCAAGGAAGAATTCAAGAAAGTGATGGCATTGATGCGATCTCATCATCGACAAGGTGTTCAACACAGGGATGGACTGCGAACTGGTCTAAAGGTAAAGATGGAAAAAGTTCCCTCCAACTTGATAAATTCGTACAATTTTTGCGAGACTTGAATGATGAAGTAAGTTCTAGTTGTTCCATTCTCAACTTATGGGTTTAATTGATTTTATTTTATGGATAATGGATATGTTGAGGGACTAGGCAGTTTTGCTCCACTCAAGTTTCCACCCTCTCTCTGGTGTTTTGCTCTTATGTTAGGCAGGATTCTTTATCTTCCAGATGCACCGGAAGCTCTTCTCCTTGTGTAAATATCATTGTGTTTTCCGGTGTTATGGCTTAAACGATAATGGTAAGTATGCCTGACACATCTGCAAGCATTTTTTCTGTGCCAAACTTGAATCAAGCAATGAAGTCTTAATTTGTACCATCTATCTAATATCTATATTAGGGGTTAATTCTGTAAAAATTGGGCTTCACACACAGCAGCAACAATTATTTTGATAATTGTGCATATAGAAAATTGTTTACTTTTATGTTTGAGATATTATTAATGTTGTGGCAGTTGTGACCTGTGATAGTAGCATTAAAACCGAGAAAACCCGTATGTGCTTCTATATATAATCTGTGATAGTTATAAAAACTCTCATAGTTTGCAATTTTAAGTTTTAGTCATATTAATTAATTTGGTACACAACGAAGCATCCAGATTAATTCTCTGGAATTACATTTGTCAGTTATGGTAGTTGCATGTGTAGGCTTGCCACTTGGTATCTATATCTTTTAGATCTATTTTGAACTTTTTGAAAAGGAAAGGCAACGAAAAGTATAATGAAAATGATTAGAAGTCGGCATGATGCCTATTACAAGTGGTTTTGATTTACCAGGATACCTTGATGCTCATAAGCTATTTTGTGGATGAGGAATGTTAGCAGCTGCAACACACCCTAATACTCGTTCCGGTATCATATGTAAGCAAATTTATAAAAAGACTCTTCCTTTAAGAAAAATGTCTAAATGCACTTAAGTCATACATTTTTTTAATTTTATCCCTATTTTTTGACTTGGAAACCGTTAAAAACATGAGAATGTGAAAAAGTAGGGGTATATTTGAAAAAGTAACATTTATTGTAATAATTAGAGGTTACTTTTGCTTATATTTAAGACTTTCAATTTTTTTGTTTTGTTGGTTATATATGAGACCGGAGGGAGTACATTTTAATATTGATCCATTCATTAAGAAGTCACCATACTCTTAAGAAATTGATCTTGTTTATGAAGCAAATAAATTGTTTTTTTTGAAAATGAACAAGTATCTATGAATTGGAATTCCTAGTATTTCTCTTGTCTGAATTGGAATTCTACTATAATTTTTAGGAAAATGCTAACTAAGGAACCAAATATGGTAAAATATTCTTGAAATTTGTATAATCAACTTCTAAAAAGTGTTGTTTTCTATACAAAATTTTCTTCTGCCAAGGAGTTTGCTCTCTCCATGGTTGCTTCTGCCGACATGAGTCATCTAGGCAAATTGCTTGAACGGGTTGATGAATTGAATAATGATCCATGCTTTAAGGATGTGCGCATCAATTTCGAGGACTTCAAAAACTTTGCAGAGCTACGGAAAAAGCTATTGCCATTGTCATTAGCCCTTTTCTGTTTACGAGAGATGATTTTCAGCGAGCAGAATCACATGTATGGCGTTTATCTTCATTTTTATGCTTAACATAATACTCCCTAATATTCGGCACCTTTATTCAATCAATTTCTTGATTGTGGGAGTGCAATGCCTGCCTCTATTGAGCACCATCTTATGAAAAGCTTTTCTGCTCATAGTATTGGATCTAAGTTCTAAATACATGATCATCTCTGCACACCATATAATCCATGTTTGAGCTGGTTGAGCCTTATTTTTTTACTCTAGGGTTTGAGCTGGGTGACAACTTTGGGCCTAAATCCGCCGCTATCCATCCCTTATATGTACAAAAGTAGATTTTTATTTATGTTAAAATATGATAAAATATAACAAAGTTGATATGATACAAATTTAAAAACTATGTTATATATGCAGGGTTCGAACCTCGTTCATTCCACTTATTTATTCTTAAAGAATAAAATTTTCAGCCACTAAACTATCTAAAAAAAATGCTTGTTCTTACTAATGAACAAATGAAAGGCACAATATATTATCATCCATCAATTTTCATCAACACACGAGTATGATTTCCACTAAATACAAATTTTATATCTTTTTTATTTTTTGGTTTAACTGTGGTTTTGATCCCCTATTTTTATTATTTTGCAGAATTGACCCTCATATTTTAAAATTCGACGGTTTTGGTTCTCCTAACACATATTTTGTCTAAAATATGATGATACAATGTGTTTTAAATTAACTTTATAAAAGAATTTTCTTACAATTCCATCGATATTAGTATTTTCTCATCATCAGATTATATACTACGTCGTTTAAAATATATTTCATCACCAATTTATAGTTAAAAATTATGATAAGAGGACCAAAACTGTCGAATTTTAAAATAGAAAATCAAATCTACAAAATAATGAAAATAGGGGAACTTGCAATTAAGTGTATGTTTGGTTCCACTTCTGGAGCAGGCAGAATTGACTCTGGACGTGTAGAATTGATTTTGACTTGTTTGATTTCTCAAAAGTAGAATTGATTCTACTTGAAGCTAGAAATCGTAGCTTCTGATTCTAGAATTGATTTTTACACTCAAAATTTTTGTTCAACTCACTTTTACATGAATATATCCAAACATAAACCACTTTAACGTAAAATCAATTTTGGCCAGAATCAATTTTACAGAATCAATTCTATCAAAATCAATTCTTGTCATCGCAGAACCAAACACACACTAAGCCTATTTTCTTAAAATATATTTTTTGAAAATAGAAACATTATATTCTTGTACTTCTTGTGTAACTGTCCTGTAAGAATTAACAAACCTCAAAAGAAAATTGTGTAAAAAAAACAAATAAAAAAAGTTTATTTTTTAAATACATTAAAAAAATAAAAGTGTACTTAGATGATAGTATGTTAATCAAACGGATGTGATCACCCGACTGTATGCAGTCACAGTCATTAACTGCACTGAATCCGTATCCATTTCAAATATATATGATTGTGAATTTCAGATTCCTGAACAAACAAACAAACACCACTTCAATTTGATCATGTCTATCTTTTCCACCCTCAGAAAATCCATCTCACCCTTCACCCAACATTTTTCGATCCAACGGCTCCAAATCCTCCACCCTTCAACCTCGCCATCTTCGCCGTCGACACTGATCTCTCGGAACACTGTTCTCGCCACCATCGTCGCAGGCACGAGTCTAGGATTTCTTCTCTACACCACCGACTTTGATTCAACTCCTTTTCACTCCTCAATCTCTTCCTTCGTTGACCACTGGTCAACACCTAATTCTGAAGACCAAAATCAACATCGCTATTCACCTTCGTCATTCTTTTCCAAATTCTCTCTACCTGAAACTTCTAGTACCTTCCTTTTTGGAGGCAAGTTTCTCTCCCGCAATTTATTTAATCAAATTTTAATAATAATAATAATAATATTATTAATATTTTTTATTTTATTTATTTCATAAGATTGTTAAATTGCGATTTGTGTTTTGGTTGATGAATTATTGCAGAAGCATATAGGAGAAAAGTTTTCTTCAACTATGAGAAGCGTATTCGGTTGCGAAGTCCTCCTGAAAAGGTATTTTTCTACGCATTGATAAATAAATCTATATTTAATAATTACTAGTATTAGATTTTAGAAAATATTGTGTTTAATTTCAGTAGATGTATGTATCAATATTTAGTAATCAAAACTTGTAACTAATCTTTCTCTAAGAGCATATCCAATGGAGATAATCTAAGTAACTAATTTTGAGTAGCTTATCTCTTATGAACTGCATTGTGCCACATTAGGTTTATACTGCCCTTATTCAAGCAACTCATAATGTATGATAGCTTAATTAATTCCTTTGTTGGTTGATTGCAAGCATAGTTAATTATATATTTGTATGGAATGGTAGCTTAAATAAGGTACTCTGCAATTTATTTTTTTTGGTTTTCACCACTAGTTTAATTTAGTTCGGGGGTCAGTTCTGGCATCAAGTGGTTCCAGCCCCCTCCCAATCGCAGTTGCGGGGTATTCTGCAATTTTTTATGAAACTCAGATTGCCACATAGATGTGCTCCAATGGAAACAAAAGTTATGGAACGGTTGCATAATGTTTGAAACTCAATGATTAAGCTCTTGTTGGAGATGCTCTAATGAACCAAACCCCATTTTAAGGGTTTTAATTATATATACACATTTCCATAAAATGTAATTAACTATCCATAAAGCTGAGACAATTCTCCCATTTTTCTGACGTATGCTTTTAGCTGAAGCGGAAAGTCGGGCCTTGTAGGGAATTATGTAATTCTCCCCCCGTTTTTATACTGAAACAATTTGATGATTTTATAAGCTTGCTTGTAAGAAAGAAAAACCAAATCATAAACTTTTTGTTATATACTTACATTGAATGAAACAGATGGTTTCGCTTAGTTCCCCTTTGAAGTGTGATTTGTATATTGACAATCTTTACTCCTTTTCATGAAGGTTTTTGAATACTTTGCATCTTATCGATCACCAGAAGGAGAAGTACTCATGATACCTGCAGACCTAATGAGAGCTGTAGTTCCTGTTTTCCCTCCATCTGAATCTCACCTTGTTAGAGATGGATATTTGAGAGGAGAAAGAAGCCCTGGCCATTTACGCTGCTCTCCTTCAGAATTTTTTATGCTTTTTGATGTTAATAGTGACGGGCTTATATCTTTTAAAGAGTGAGTCAACTATATTCTCTCTAATTATCGTGTTCTTTGTTAATAATTTTTGGTTTCGTTGTGTTTATGGTGTAGCGGCCTAGCGGGTATTACCTTTTTGTTGCAAAAGACATCTTAGTCCTGGTGTGGGAAATGGGCTAGATTAGAGTAGGGACAAGCAGCCTAAGTAGAATCTGGTTCTATGATCGAGCTGTCCACAAATGGCCCTGCTGATACTCTGTCTAAGGCTCTTAGGCTAACTATGTTTTCCTTTCCACTTTCTCTCTTCACGACTTACGTCTGTTTTTGTCCATAATACCCTTATTTTTCTATGGAACAGGTATATCTTTTTTGTAACACTACTCAGCATCCCTGAATCAAGCTTTTCCGTGGCATTTAAAATGTTTGACGTGGACAATAATGGGTGAGTGCTCATGGTACTTCTTTGAAATTTTAGTATCGTTTTGGAAATGCAAGTTTACGTGGTGAAGAAAATAGAGTCAAATGACAATGTTAAGAAAATAGAACCACATACCTAATCCTCGAGGTTTTGCATAAAGTTGTGGTTGCAATTTTGTTTTTATGGTTTGTTGCTTCACATGACCTTGCTTTCAGGCTCCTGACCTCTAGCTCTCTGTATGATATAATTTTCTTTTTATTTTTATATTTTTGACAGAATGTGATGGTATTCTTATTACTCATTTTAAACATGGTTTTCTCAGAATTTTAGTTTGGATCTAACTTCTTCCCAAAAGCTATCTCATGGGGTGAGGGTTGTCCCACACTTATTATAACCTCCATCTCATTCATATCACTAGTCAATGTAGGATCTTTAATGGTATAAGGTATTAATTCATAACGTTTCTAGATCAAGCACTTTGCTATTTGTTTGTTGTCAGTGGCATCAACTTCAAGGCTGCACAAATAGTTGCGTTGTAGTTCTAGCTACATAATGAATTGAATTTTTACTCCTGTGGGAGCTTGATAATTCCCTATTGTTCCCCTCATCTTATGAGGTTAATTAGTTTTACTCATATATAGGGAGATAACCAAGGAAGAATTCAAGAAAGTGATGGCATTGATGCGATCTCATCATCGACAAGGTGTTCAACACAGGGATGGACTGCGAATTGGTCTAAAGGTGAATGATTCTGTGGAAAATGGAGGGCTGTTGGAATACTTTTTTGGTAAAGATGGAAAAAGTTCCCTCCAACTTGATAAATTCGTACAATTTTTGCGAGACTTGAATGATGAAGTAAGTTCTAGTTGTTCCATTCTCACTTTATGTCATTATGGGTTTAATTGATTTTATTTTATGGATAATGGATATGTTGAGGGACTAGGCAGTTTTGCTCCACTCAAGTTTCCACCCCCTCTCTGGTGTTTTGCTCTTATGTTAGGGAGGATTCTTTATCTTCCAAATGCACTGTAAGCTCTTCTTCTTGTGTAAATATCATTGTGTTTTCTGGTGTGATGGCTTAAACGATAATGGTAAGTATGCCTGAGACATCTGCAAGCATTTTTTATGTGCCAAACTTGAATCAAGCAACGGAGTCTTAATTTGTACTATATCTATATTAGTGGTTAATTCTGTAAAAATTGGGCTTCACACACTGCAGCAACAATTACTTTGATAATTGTGCATATAGAAAATTGTTAACTTTTATGTTTGAGGTATTATTATTGTTGTGGCTGTTGTGACCTGTGATAGTAGCATGAATACTGAGAAATCCCGTATGTGCTTTTATTCTATATATAATCTGTGATAGTTATAAGAACTCTCAATTGTTTGCAAATTTAAGTTTTAGTCATATTAGTTAACTAGGTACAAAAGGAAGCACCCATATTAATTCTCTGGAATTACATTTGTCAGTTATGGTAATTGCATGTGTAGGCTTGCCGCTTGGTATCTATATCTTTTAGATCTATTTTGAACTTTTTGAAACGGAAAGGCAAGGAAAAGTATAATGAAAATGATTAGAAGTTGGCATGATGCCTATTACATGTAGTTTTGATTTACCAGGATAACTTGATGCTTATGCACAAGCTATTGTGTGGATGAGGAATGCTATCAAGTAGTAACACACCCTAATACATTTTAATATTGATCCATTTTAAAATGAACAAGTATTAAAGAGTGTGTTACTAGTATATCTCTTGTGTGAATTAGAATTCCTACTATAAATTTTATATGGATATAAGATTGTTCCTTTTGATTTGCTATAACTATAATTTTCTATAGTTATCTGAGAGGTGATTATCTATGACAATCTCAAATATTTATGTAGATTTTAAGGCTGGAGTTTGCTCATTATGATTACAAATCTCGAAAAACAATTTCAGCCAAGGACTTTGCTCTCTCCATGGTTGCTTCTGCCGACATGAGTCATCTAGGCAAATTGCTTGAACGGGTTGATGAATTGAATAACGATCCATGCTTTAAGGATGTGCGCATCACTTTTGAGGACTTCAAAAACTTTGCAGAGCTACGGAAAAAGCTATTGCCATTGTCATTAGCCCTTTTCAGTTTTGGAAAAGTAAACGGTCTGTTGACAAGAGATGATTTTCAGCGAGCAGCATCACATGTATGGCGTTTATCTTTGTTTTTATGCTTAACTTAGTAGATGTTTAAGGGTTAACTATTATATCCTTTACTCCAAGGAACACTCGGTGGTGTAAAAAGAAATCCCCTAATATTCGGCACCTTTATTCAGTCAATTTCTTGATCGTGGTAGTAAAATGCCTGCCTCTATTGAGCACCATCTAATAAAATGCTTTTCTTCTCAAAGTATTATTGGATCTAAGTTCTAAGTACATGATAATCTTTGCACACCATATAATCCAAGTTTCTTGCACAGTTGCACACATGATCATCTCTGCACACCATATAATCCAATTTGCCTGCTATCTTCTTTTTAAAATATATGGAAAAAAGTGTTTGTCTGAGTTTTTTTCTCCATTTTTTTAATTTGATTCATATTTTGTTTCAATTTCAGGTTTGCGGCATATCTCTCTCGGACAACGTGGTTGATATTGTTTATCATTTGTTTGATACAAATCAAGATGGAAACCTAAGTACAGATGAGTTTGTAAGAGTGCTACACAAGCGAGAAAGGGACAGCGGACATCCCGTGGAGACAGGAATGTTGGGTTTGTTGTCTTGCTGCTGGAACTGTAAAGAAAACATCTCATCTTCACGGTTGTTTTCCTCATAGGTAAAGTTACTTTCACAGCCATTTCACTCCACAAATGATACAATACAAGTGAATATGAGCCCTTGTTTGGAAGGGAAAAAAGAAAAAGAAAAAGAAAAGGAAAAGGAAAAAGAAGGTGGTGATAATTGGCTTTTCAGTATAACTTATTTATGTGAAGCTAACAAAGGACTTCTTAGTATCACCTTAGTTTGTAGTATTGCATTACTTTACTGTTGAAAAAGAAAAGGTGGGCACAAAAATAAATCATTGTTGACAGCTTAGAAATAGCAAACATGTCTTGCTTGTTGTCGTTGTTGTAAAATAAATGTATGCCACTGAGGTCCTCGTGGCTTTGAAGGTTGACATGTCTGTAACTACTTTGCCATGTAAATAGTGACACTTTCCAGATACAACAAAAAAAGTGACCCTTTTCCAGCTTTGTAATGTACTAACCAATTATTTTTGGATTATTTCATAGCAGACTTTTATTTATCAATCATTTCCTACAGTCGTTTGTATATTTGCCAAAATTACGTTGCTGAAATCAAAATTCATCATGATTTTGGCAAAATTAAGAAATGGAGTAATAAGAAAATCAAATATTTGATTCCACACTCTCGGCATAATGCTAACAATTATTAACAATATTAATATTAACCGTTCAAAAAAAGAAAGAAAAGTTGATGTATATAATTTGCAATGTATTTTATAGATATAACTCAGATTTAGAAGTCCATCTTGCAGGGTGTAGATTATATTACATCACAAATATTAAAACAAAATTACATCGGATTAAAAAAAAAATGAAAAAATATAGTAAAAAAAGAATGAATTGATTTTTTAAGAAGCAACCAAGCAATTATTTTTGCAAGGCAAACAAAATAAAGGAATATTCCCAAACCCAACAGTACAGCCGCCATGAAAAGACAATATCAAATTTATGTGTTGTCTTGTCTCAATATGAATGAATGTTTGAACAAGAACTAAGAAAATGTCAAATGCAAAAAACCATTATTAAAGAGGAAAAAGCCCACATGTTAAAACTTAGTAAAACAAAGGAATGATACACAAGATAAATCATTCATACAAACCAATACTTAGTGGTTGTCCTGATTGACGCTGAACTTGATAGCTAGAATTACAGTTCGATCCCCGCAACTCCGATTGGGAGGGATTAAAATCATTTAATACTAGAACTGATCCATAAACCAAATTATACTGGTCGTGAATGACAAAAAAAAAAATCATTTAGATAAATCTAAACTCCATTCTCAGATAAAATAATTTTTTAATCAGATTTTTTTTTATATTTCGGTCAAATTTTGAATGACCAGTTCGTTTTCTCTTGAACACAATAGGGTTAAAAAAAAAAAATTTGACCCATAAAGGAATATATCCCCTAAAAGCTAAATAAGTGGGGGCCATAATCACAGCGTTTTCCCATTTTTGAGTGTCGTTTGGTGCTTTCCCCCCCAATTTTCCTCCAGAACAAAAGGCACCCACCCTTTTATTTTAGGCCACTCTATTTTTCATTTCACACCCCCTTCAATCCAACGTTGACTTCACATAAAAGAAAGAATCAAACCAAACAAACCCTAACTTATCTATACACAAAGAAAGAACCACGAAACGAATCATCACAATTTCTCCATTTTCCATATAAATAAATACATCAATTTTTCTAATTTCATTTTCATCTTCAAATTAAAATAAATCTCTCTTATTATCATTTGATTGATTATTTGATAGATCGATGGGAAAACCAGCTGGAAAAAAGAAGGAACATCATGAATCACCAAAAACAAAGAACAACAACAAAGGTGGTGGTTACGAACGTTCATCATCATCAAAAGCATTAGACGATGATACTGCGATGTTTATCAACATGTCACAAGAGTTAAGAGAAGAAGGTAACAAACTTTTTTACCAGAAAAAAGACAATGAAGGTGCTATGTTAAAGTACGAAAAAGCCCTTAAACTTCTTCCTAAAAATCATATAGATGTTGCACATCTTCATACAAATATGGCTATGTGTTATATGCAATTGGGTCTTGGTGAGTACCCTAGAGCAATCAATGAGTGCAATCTTGCTTTGCAGGTTTCGCCGAGGTATAGTAAAGCTCTTTTAAAGAGAGCTAAGTGTTATGAATCGTTGAATCGGTTAGATTTGGCTATGAGAGATGTTAGGGTTGTTTTGAATGCTGAACCGAATAATTTGACCGCGTTGGAGATTCTTGATAGTTTGAGGAATACTATGGATGAGAAAGGGATTACCATCGATGAGACTGAGATTGCTTTGGCTGCTTTGCAGCAGGTTGAGCCGCCTGCTGCAAGGTTTAGGAAAGTTGTTAGGGAGAAGATTACTAAGAAGAAGAAAGGACATAAAGGGGAAGGTGATGAAGAGCGGAAAAATAAGAATGTTGTTGTTGAGAAGAATAACAATGTTGTGAATGTTAAGGTGAAGGGTAAAGATTCTAAGGATAAGGATAAGGATAGTAGAGATGTTGTTACGAAAGATAAAGCGGTTACTAGGACTGTGAAGTTGATTTACGGTGAGGATATTAGGTGGGCGCAGTTGCCTGTGAATTGTAGTATGAAGTTGGTGAGGGATGTGATAAGGGATAAGTATCCGGGTTTAAAGGGTGTTCTTGTGAAGTATAAGGATAGGGAGGGTGATTTGGTTACTATTACTACTACTGCTGAGTTGAGGTTAGCTGAGGGTTGTCACGTGCTTGGTTCGATTCGGTTGTATATTACGCAGGTGGATTTGGATAAGGAGCCACGTTATGATGAAAAGCCAAGTAGTGGTGAGGTGAGAAGGGAGAATGGGGTTGGAGAAGGAGACAGGAGTAATAAGATGCTTACTGTGGAGGATTGGCTTGTTCAGTTTGCGAGGCTGTTTAAGAACCATGTCGGGTTTGATTCTGATTCGTATCTGGATATTCATGAGGTTGGGATGAAGCTATATTCGGAAGCGATGGAGGATGCGGTGACGAGTGATGGTGCTCAAGAGCTGTTTGATATTGCTGCGGATAAGTTTCAAGAGATGGCTGCTTTGGCTTTGTTTAATTGGGGGAATGTTCACTTGTCTAAGGCGAGGAGGCAAGTGCCTTGTCAGGAGGAAGGGTCGAGAGATGCTTCTTTCGAGCATGTTAAAGCTGCGTATGAGTGGGCTAAGAAGGAGTACAAGGAAGCGGAAATGAGATACGAAGAATCTGTGAAAATCAAACCAGACTTTTATGAGGGACTCCTTGCTCTTGGGTATCAGCAGTTTGAGCAAGCAAAGCTATGCTGGTGTTATTTAATTGCAAATAATAAGGAATTCGAAGTTGGCCCTTTTGAGGAGGTTCTACAGCTCTATAACAAGGCAGAGGACGGCATGGAGAAAGGGATGTTGATGTGGGAGGAGCTTGAGGAACAGCGCTTGAATGGACTATCTAAATTAGATAAATATAATGCACAGTTAGAGAAAATGGGTTTGCACGGTCTTTTCAGGGATGTTTCTTCCGAGGAAGCTGAAGAGCAGACTTCAAAGATGAGGATACAGATATATCTTTTGTGGGGTACCTTATTGTACGAGCGTTCTGTTGTGGAGTTTAAGCTAGGACTACCAACATGGGAGGAATGTTTGGAGGTTGCAGTTGAAAAGTTTGAACAAGCTGGAGCTTCAACAACTGACATTGGTGTTATGATAAAGAACCATTGTTCTAATGAAACAGCAATGGAAGGTATGGGTTGGTGAAAAATTGTTCATCGTGTGTGTATTTATCTGATACCTTTCTAGTTTCACATTTTTTAGGGAACTGACAAACCAATTTTTATGATTACAGGGTTCAAAATTGATGACATAGTGCAAGCATGGAATGAGATGTATGATGGGTGGCAGTTTGATGTTCCAACTTTCCGACTTGAACCATTGTTTCGTCGGCGTGTTCCAAGACTCCATTACATCTTGGAGCAATTTTAAGTTTTCTTCTTTGATTTGTCATTCTTTATAGAGGCAAAATTAGTGCTTCTATTTTCTTCTTCTCAATATTTTTGAAGGCTTCTACATTCCATTCAAAGACAGGTAAGAATATGATGTTCCTATCGCAGTAGATCTTCTAAATTGTTTAGAAACTTTTGGGAGATTTTGAGGCATCTGAAAATTTTAAATGCTTATACCATTAACTGAAATTGTGCTTTATGTTTTACGGAATGTTATACCATGTGTTTTCTGTCGGTTAAAAAATTAAGTCTATATTTCTGGACTTTCGGTGTTCTCTTTTCTGTTGTTTGTCTCTCAAAGTTGAGATCCTAATTTCTGTATTCAAAATACTAATGGAGAGGTTATATCAGATTAGTTCTACTTGTGGTAGTAACTAGCAAAGATAGTAAAAGTTTCGGCAACTTTTACTTGTATCTAATATAGGTGGTGTGTGTGTGTGTGTGCCTGTCCTATGTTTTAGAACGAATACGGTTATTAGGTGAGTAACTAGTTAAAATTGATAAGTAATATCTACATGCATCATGGAATCACAATTTGATGCTGATGGCTCGACTCTTAAGTGTAGCTAAGATGTTTGGTGCTTTGGCAGAAGCAAGTTATTGATAAGGTTTTATACTAGTCTGGATGCTATGCATTCTCAGCTGGGGAAAAGGATTATCATGTTTTAATTTGTATTGATTTATGATGAGTTTGTGTGAGATATAAATCTTGTTAAAGATTCAGGGTAAGTATTCAATTGAAATGCTGATTCGTGATGTTGGCTGACTTTTCTTGATGTGTCTCCTGCGGATTGTTTTCAAGACAAAATTTCCCCTCTTCTCAGTTTCCCTCCCCGGAAGAAATTGTTGGTTTTTGGCATTAGGGACTTGAGATGGAAACCGGTTAGCTTGAGAAGAGTTAAATCATTTGATAACTTGCTACATGTTCATTGTTTGGTTATTACAAAGATGGATGAATTGACTAGCCAGTAACCTTAGAGAACAACTTACCCCTTAATTATCCTTTATGTTCATCGCTATAATTTTTTTTTATATCAATGATGACATTTATGTGGTTGGCCTGAATGGATTTATTTTCCTTTTGATTGCAGGTATATTTTCTTCATTTTGTCAACTCCGTGATTGGTGCTATGATTGAATTATTTTTTCGGTAGCAGTTTTGTAGAGGTTGGGATATTAGGGTTAGAAACCCTGGTTATAGTATTTGTTTTGCAATTATTACAGGAGGGGTATATGTTCTGAGGGTTTTTGCAGTTGTAAAATCAGTATATGATTCTATTTATTGGTTTGATTGAGGTAATGAGTGATTGAATTTGTTCAGTTTGCAAACACAATAAGAAAAAAAAATTCAACTTGCTGGGGTTTGATGATTATCTATGTTGTTAAATTGTCATTTACCCCACATTCTATTTTTACTGGTATTGTATAGCACACTACATTTGTCATCATATTTGTTGTTAATGTTGTCTTAAATATTTTCTTTTGTTTTTGTTGAGTATTTAAGCTGATTTGTCTATATGAGGGTGCATTAAAATTAGTTTTGAATTAGTCTTTTAAGATTGAGTTTTGCATTTGTTTTTTGGTGACATGATAAGAACAACAGAATACTACAAAAGCCTGCATTCATAGTTTTTTGAATAGTTGTTGGTTGTTATGAAATTGGATCCTCTACTGCCCTTTATGTTCTGCCATCTCTGTTGCTCTTCATCCAATGGACGGTTAAGATGATGGCAGCACAAGAGGATGAGCCGGAGAGGATCCAGATCCGGTTGTTTTTTGTTAGCTTTTCACTCCAACCTCTATATGGTGGGAGTACATTGTCACTGCACCATCTACATTCAATTTGTACCATCCAATACAAGGAGTTTGCAACCTAATGGAAACATAAACAGAAAGTTGAGAAATGCTATCAACATTCTCTAAATTATATGATGGAAAATTGTGTTTTTTTGAATTATACTTCCAAATTGACTTTAGCAGATGAGAATCCTTAACCTTTTATTGCGACAATCACTTTTGTCACCCTATCCATGTTCTCGCGCGACCTACGAATTTATCAAAATACTCTTGTCTTCTACTTAAATCGCGGACACCCCTAGAAACACCCTACCAGATTTTATTTTTATAACGTTTGCTATTTTACAAAAAATATTCATGTTTACAACGTCTGTTATTTAAGTAATAGAAGGGTAAAATGGTCATTTTGTAGGGCGTACGAGTAATTCGTAGAATGACAAAAATAATTTTCTTTATTGCAATCTCTTTCATTTTGGCAAAATAGCGTCACAGACTACAAAAATTTTGTATTCTTTGCAGGCCACCCTACCTCCACATCATATATGAGATAAAATATATCAAAAACAATGTCATATCAATCATGACAGTAATTTTGACATTTCTACCAATTGAGTTAAGATTTATGGACATAGTTATTTTTAAATAGACCTCTAGGAAGAATTTTCTTGCCATTGTTTTTTCTTCTTCCAAAAATTATAACCGAATCAACACTTTTTTTACCTCTAACCATTTTTTGAGTTTTCTCTTTAATCAAAAAAGAGTTGAGTCTATTAAAAATGACTACACTCTCACAATATGATGAACCCAAAGTTTGAGTCCTAACATGTACCATAAATACACTTCAAATAATATTGCCTGTTAGAAACCAAATAAAAGAGTTTAATTTTTGAGAAATGATATTTGTACATCCAAAAATTGGATAATTTGGACAACTCTCTCTCTCTCTCTCTCTCTCTC
This sequence comes from Trifolium repens, assembly GCA_030408175.1. Lineage (NCBI taxonomy): Eukaryota > Viridiplantae > Streptophyta > Magnoliopsida > Fabales > Fabaceae > Trifolium > Trifolium repens. The sequence goes on from CP125836.1 coordinate 5,068,116, forward strand.
TCTCCTCCTCTCACTTTATTTTTTTGTTACAAAAGAAAAAAAAAGTTATTTTAAAAGTTATCACTTTTGGGTGTACAAATAACACAACTCTTAATTTTTATATACAACCGGCGTAAAAAAAATCACACCATCAACAAATTACAATCATTCAAATGAATAATGACTTTAAAAGTATTTTATGAATTAAGTTATTTTTAATAATTTGACATTTATAATTGATTGCCAATTTAGTTTTTTTTTTGGTACAAAGTATTTTTTTTATTGATATACACAATTTACACCAAAAGAATATACAAATTAAATTATAATAAAAAATATTGATCCAATTTAGTTGGGTGATTATGATTAAAAGAACAATATAAAAACAACAACATGGGATTTGCTTAAAGAGTTGTCTGTCCTCTAAGACAAGTTGTTAAAGATAGTATTAATAGCAACACGCAAAGAGAAAGAATAAAAACTCGTTCTTCAATTTTAGGGTTTTATCAAAAATTCAAATCCTCTTTCATCATGGTTACCAAAGTCAGAAAACCATCTCATGCTGGTTCTTGGTACACTGACAATCGTAAGTTTCTTCAAACAATTGTTGATTTCATCATCAATTCTTTACTTTAATTTTTCTGATCAAGTTTCTAAATATTGATTTATTTTTTTTTAATCTTTTAATCAGAGTTTGTTTCTTTTTACTTATTATTTCAATTGGGTGATTTAGTTTTAGGTTTGTTAATTAGCTGTTGTGTTAATGCAAAGAATCAAAGTCAAATGCAACTTGAATTGCATTGAGGTTTTGTTAGTATAAAAAACTGTTATGATGCAACATAGATTGTAGTCGCGGAATTTTATTTAAAACCCTGATTTTATTTTTTGAATATATGGTTGAATTTGTTATAATGTAGATGGTTTGAAAAATCTTCCAAAAGAGTGAAGCTTTGAGAAAATTGAAGTTTCTCACTCTATAGTTGTTTTTAGTGGTTTCGTAACTCCAACTTGCGATTGCGAGTTAGGTTGCATTGGTTCCATAATGTGTAATTGCAATTATGGCTGCATTTGAGTGTGATTCTCTTCAGCATTGAAAATTAAGATGTTGAATTAAGACCTTTGTGACCTGCAAAATTTCAATTTAATATTTCTGAGTTTTTGTTTTTTTTCAGCTAAGCAGCTTTCAGAAGAACTGGAAGGATGGCTGAATTCATGTGGTTTAACCAAATCTTCTGATGTACGGGGTGTAATAGCACCGTAAGTGAATGTAATTAGACTTGTGATATTATAACCCTTGTTTGAGCGAAAAGTAAGGGATTGAGGTTGATTTTAAAAATGACATTTCAATCTTAAAGTTTTAGAGCAGTTCAATTTGCTTTATTTATTTACTTATGATTTAATGATTTTTGAGATAAACAATGCTAATGTGTTTGTGCTGCATTGGATTGTTGTGTTAGACATGCAGGTTATTCCTATTCAGGACGAGCTGCTGCATACGCTTTTGGAAACATTGATCCATCTAACATGTAAGTTCATTTCTTGTTTGTTCCTCTGACCAATCCTATACTATTACTCGCCTTTTAAAATAAATATGGGCTAAATTGTGCATTGTTGTTGATGTTGCTATTATTTTCTTTCTGTTTTGTGATTTCAGTAAACGTGTTTTCCTACTTGGTCCTTCTCACCACTATTATACTCCAAAATGTGCTCTTTCAACTGCAACAGTCTACAAGACACCCATTGGTGACCTGCCTATTGATTTGGAAGGTAGTGTTAATCGTATAAAATATGAATTAGTTGATTCATTTTGTTTGACTTCAATATTTGCTTCTGCCTTTCCTGATTACACGTTTAATTTTCCTTTGTTTTACCAGTAAATGAGCAGCTTAAAGCTACAGGAAATTTTGAAACGATGGATATTCGAGTTGATGAAGCTGAACATAGCATGGAAATGCACTTGCCATATCTTGCTAAAGTATTTGAAGGGTAAGTTTTGTTACATTTGAAGGGTTTCAGTTCTTGAAATTTGCCAGAGAGATTGAGTTTGAATGTTGACGCAGGCACCCGGTGAAAATTGTACCTATTTTAGTTGGTGCTGTTAGTGCTGAGAATGAAGCTATGTATGGACAGATTCTTGCTCAGTTTGTTGACGACCCCACTAATTTCTTTTCTATTTCATCAGATTTCTGTCATTGGGGATCTCGGTATGTACTTTTTTCTTACATGTTGAACTACCTCATTCCTTTCTTTCTTTTCCTAAAATCTTATGAAGGCATACTCGTGCAATTGTTGTCCGAGATATGCTAATAAAAACACAATCACACACAAAGCAAACATTCAGAGTCTAGTAATGTTTTTTCTATCATTAGTTTGAAGTTGGTATTGATCGTGTGTTTTGTGACTGGTATTTTATGTCAGATTCAACTACACGCACTATGACAAAAAACATGGGCCTATTTACAAATCCATTGAGGCCTTGGACAAGATGGGCATGGATATCATAGAAACTGGAGACCCCGATTCATTCAAAAAGTATCTGTCAGAGTATGACAATACAATCTGTGGACGCCATCCAATTAGTGTTTTTCTCCATGTAAGTTCCTTATAAATGTCGATGGAATAACTCGTGCCAAATTTGAGAGTCCAACTATAGTTTAGGTTAAATTATAAAACCATGTTTTCTAATCTTGCAAATTTATCAGATGCTGAAGAACTGTTCAACAAAAATAAAAATCAACTTTCTTCGCTACGAGCAGTCCAGCCAGTGCCATAGTACAAGGGATAGTAGTGTTAGTTATGCATCTGCAGCAGCAAAGGTTGATGATTCAAGCTCTATTTGAAGATATCACTTTCTTTGATGGGGCTCCATAATTTAATTTCCTTTTCAACTGAATATTTATATTTAAGGTTTGAACAAATGGACATTATGTTTCTTGGTTTTTTTAGCAAACATTATGTTCCTTGTTTGTAGATTATTGTCACCAAAATATGTAGCTCACCTTTGGACTGGGAGGTTGTCAAATAATGAAATTCCATTACACTCCCAGTTGGTGTGTTCCAAACTAACATGCTTTTGAACATAGGATTTGATTATGTCATGGTTGAAACTGTTAAATCGTTAATTTGCACTTTCAACACCTTTGGTTTGTGATGCCGAGTAGATGTAGGTGATCCAAAAGCGCATATACTTGGCAAGATTATTTGCACAAACATTTTTCTCCCGATAGATGTAGGTGATCCAAAAGCATTTTTCTCCTCGGATTTTCCAAGGGACCGAGTTGGGACATGGGAGAAGATAAAGCCAAAGCAACTAGAACGGAATTTCTGTTGTTAAGCTCAAAATTTGGTTTCAATTATAATTCAACTATTATGTCTCTTTCCTTGTTTTCTAAATTATTGTTCATAAAATGTGTGTTTACAAGTTATTCTCAATGCCTTTCACGCCATAAGACTAAGCTAGATTTTCATATTTTTCACATTTCATTGAGGTCAAGAAAAAGGGAGGTTGTAGGATACATTGTCAAATTGAAAGGTTTTGCTGCATTTGTTTTTTTAACTAATAAGTGATTGATTATTTTTATGAATCAATAAGGTATTTGTAAATTTGTTTTGCTTTAAGAAACATACAGAATCATTTCATTGTCTATGAGAATTTTGCTATAATCTATGTTTAAACTTAAAGGGTGGAGATTCCACTGCAGAAACATGATTCTTTCTCATATGTTTAACATTTTGATGACCTTAAGTTTTCCTTTTTTTTTTTTGTTTTGAAAAATACATATATCATATAATATATGATACATCACATAAAACACCAATTTTCTTTTTCCTATATATTATCTTCATATAATTTTCTATATATTTAGCTATACTACAACTTATTTTTTGGCTTTCACCACCAGTTTCAACCCACTGAACTGCCTAATCTGGTTCGGGGTCAGTTCTTACATTAAGTGGTTCCAACCCTCTCCTAATCGCAATTGCAGGGGATTGAACCGCAGTCATCCCTATCAAGTTCAACGTCAATCACCACTAAACCAATTAACGATATCAATTAGCATAGCTTTGTAATTAAATAGTAACTCATTTAATAAAATTATTGGTTCAAAGAACAATACTATCAAAACAGTTGATTTTCCAACTGTAAGAAATCCAAGAAAAACTTCAAATAAATATTAAACCAAAGATAAAGGTTTTGCCAAATAGTGTCATGACAAAAGCCTAAAAAGAGCAAAATATAAAAGTTGATCACACCACTTCAAGGTGTTACATTTATTCATTAATGTTGTTTTGGTGAGCAATATTCATATGTTTCACCAATCCAATTCTCAAACTTGAGGCACAATCCAATTACCACTTGGTTCCTTTGGCTCAAACACACAAACATTACCATCTGTAAATCCTGCAGCAAATTGGTTTGGTTTCTGAGGATTTGCAGCTATAGCAGTTGGGTAGATTTTCAAACTGCAACAATCAAATAAAAATAATTATTACATTGAATGTCAAAGTTTCACATGTAAAGAATAAATGTTAGTAATTCATAAGTTTTGAAAATATCATATTCTATGAGGATTGCTATTTAGTAAGAATTATTTGTATAAGAAAAAAAAGAATTCACTAAATTTGAAAATTTGATCAATCAAAAGTTGGCTAACTGTACATTGAGGATAAAGTGATTATAATTTGTAAGTATTAAATATTGCCACATAAGATTCTTCTCTATCTTGCATCAAAAAATTCTTAACAAATAGCATTTTCCTTATTCTATTTGTATAATCATAAAATCATTAATTCGTGATTATAATTCAAAGCTACAAGCCTAAAACTAAATTCTCTAAACCAACAAATAGTTAAATTTTAAGAAACCAACAATTAATTTAATAACTATACACAGATATATTAAATAATTTTTTGAACTTTAGTCCTTCATAAATTTTGTTTGTATTTTTCTTTTATAGAAACTAAACTTTAAAATATGTAATTTTATCGGGATTATAAATATATTTAACCTTTATGAATGTTATGGTATAATAAATATATTCAGCATAGGATGAAAAAAAAAAAAAAGTACCTGGAAATTGATGAAAGGTAAAGAGAGGGATGAATCATATAATGCATTTGAAAATTTGATGCATCAAATATAGCCAAAGTTCCATCACCAAAACTAGCATACACCATTTGACCATTAGATGAAAATGTTGCCTGGTTGATTACTGTTGTAAAATTTGGATCCCACTAGTATGAAAAAAAGATAAAATATTTTTTTAAAAAAAGAATATATTATTGCATGTCTTGAAGGAAAATATATTTATTTACGATATGTAAAAGGGGAAGAAAAAAAAACCTTGCTGAAACATTTTAGTTCTGTTGCTTCATAAATTCCAAGATGAATATTATGTGCAACAAGAAATTTTTTCTGGTCAGGGTGAAAATGTACTTGAGTTTCAGATAATATTTGTGTCACATTTGGTACATTCATTTGTAAGTTTCTATCTCTCAATTTTTCCCAGCTTCTGCTATTCCATACAATAATCTGCACCAAAAATAATTAGAATCAGAATAGTGACAAATAACCAATTAAAATTTTCCACTCGTGATTTGTATTTGAGAAATTTGAAATAACAAAAATTAGAGACGGAAAAATTAATACTGGTCACTAAATTATCCGTCTCAAGCACTTAGCGACAAATTTTGTCTTTTTCTGTCGCTAAATTTCCGTCGTTCAATTTTTTTAGTAAAACATTATGTGTGGAATGGATTTTAAATACTAACCTGAGCACTTGCATCAGCAGAAACAAGAACATTCAAAGCAGTTGAGAAGGCAAAAGAAGTAACTCTTTTAGAATGACCCTCAAGCTTGATTTGATCCTAGCATAATTCATGAATGATATAAATTGTGAGTTTAGTTATGTTTTAAACATGTAATAATTCATGTCTTTCTTGAATGAACAAAGAGATATATACCTGATCATTGCTTCGAACATTAATTATAATTATGCTGGAGTCATCATAGCCAACAACAATTGTATTATTATCTTCAGGATAGAAGGCAAGACATGTTACCATTGGTGGAGGTTCAAAGATAGTCAGCATAACCTGTAATTATCACATTTTGTGATATGATTAGTTAAATCATAATAATTAAGAAAACACTAGAAAAATCTTAAATACCGATTGACAAAATTTGTCTCTAAAATGTAAAAATTCTGTCACTAAGCATGTTAGAGACGGATTTGATGCCGTCGGTAATTTCCTCGTCTCTGAACTATTAGAGACGGACAAAATCTATCTCTAAAATGAAAATATCTGTCTCTAAAATAAATATATATGTCTCTAACTGCTTTTTCTATCTCTAATTCCATCTCTGTTAGAGAAGAAATATATTCCGTCGGTATTTCAACTTTTTCTAGTAGTGAAAATATTATTGCAGCAAAGTAATAATCCCTTAAATATGTACGGATTCTCTAAAGCAACGGACTTCACGGTGCAATCTGAATTCATAGAAAAAATTTAAATGATTTTTTCTTTGAATTTACCAGCTCTACACCAAGTTGCATTGTGCAGTCGCAATAAAGAATCTGAGTTATTTTTTAAATGTGTAGAATAAATAAAAAAGAACTCCAACATTTAAAATTGTATAAATATAAGAAAATAATAACATTTAGAAATTTTGTAGAAAATAATAACATTTAGTAGTAATGTAGGACTCCATCTATAAGATTACCTCAAATGTCATCATGTTGAACAAAGTAGTCATCCCTCCTGATGTTGATATGAGATATCTATCTCTTGTTATAGCAAAACATGAAACTAAATCTTCACCATTGGCATGATTAAGGTCATTCCTCATAATTAATTTCAAGTCACTATTTGGATTCCACAATTGAGGACAAACTTGTGTTGTTACCTTCAAATAATAGTATAGGTAAAAACAAATTTTTTAACATAAATTTATATTATATATAAGATAATTAAACATGAACGAAAGGTAGATGTGACAACAAGCTGCGTCGGTAAACCTTTCTGTATAGACGAGGTAAAAGAGATATAATAAACGAGGTAAAAATAAAATAGCAAAAGAAATTGAATATTGGTACCTTGGAATCCAAATCATTGGCAGCATGTGGACATAGCCAAAGTGGATGAACACCATTTGATGTCAATGCAATAATGCCATTTCCCGCATTTGTGTAGGCGAGTCTAGCAATCTGCATGATGAAAAGTTATGCATCGACAGTGTAAATTTTATAAAATAGTATTCAATTATATTTCACTATTATATCGCGTTAAAAAGATTATAGTTTCTAATATGGTACCATATTCTTTATCAATATATATTACTAAGACACATATTAAAGATTAAAAGGATTATGATTAGTTGTGTTTTTTTGGTGCTAGCTAGTGATATGTTTTAATTTGTTTTGATTTAATGTTCTAAATAGCATGACTATAAGTAAATCATATAAATGTCATACCTTGTTTGCTTCTGAATGTTTAGGGAGTAGCAACAATTGACATTGAGATGGTGTATAAATATGAACCAACTTTGATACTTTGACGGATTTTTCAATGAACTCAGATTTCAAATCTATTCCTGCATAAAAGGTTAATTGAAATAAAAATCATATTGTCAAACTATCCATTTTTTATGCAATTTTTTTTATTACAACTAACTATTTTTTATTATTCTATTGCAAATATAATATTAAAAACTTGAATGCTACAAGACCAGTGCTATAATACACATCAAACATCTTATAAAACATTTTTTTTTACAAATACTTATAAAACTTACATTGATAAAAGGTTACAAAATTTGTGGGGTAGCAATTTTTGATGAGGAATTATTATTAAATTAATTTTTTTCAGAAAAAACTATTATTAAATTAAAATATTAAAGTCTATACCTTGATTTATTGAAGCAGAAGTAGATGGTCTGGAATGGACATGAACATGATTCATAAAAATGCCCTCTTTTGGAGCAGCTGGAACATTATTTTGATGCTGATAATTTAATCTAACAAATTGTACAATAAATAAGTTTATGTAATACAATATGTACCAAGATGTCAAGTAGTACTATAACTTAATTTCCTCAAAAAAAAAACTACTATAAAATTATAAGAAGACAAAGAAAATAGAAAACTGTGAAACCTTTCAATTAGAAGCTGCTTTAGACTCTGACTTTTATAGGCAGGGATTGTCAATTTTCCATCTAGCATAGGATGGTTCTCTATGATTTCCTTAATATCATTCATCACCCTCTTTCTTCCAGAAATTGCATCTTGATATGTTGAAAGTGCATGATGTTCTCTAATCAGGTTGAGGAAAAAAAAAGTTAAGCACATAAAAGAATGATTCAATTCAAACTTCATCACCAAAATGATTATTAATTAAAGGTTTAAATATAGGGATAAATATATCTCTTTGGTCACTTCATTTATTTTAAATGTTCGTTTAAAATCGACCAATTTGAGTCTCATAGGTCCTAGCTCAACTAACAAAATATGCCAAAATTGTTAGGCCGGACGTCGTGACCCCGGTTCGAACCCGAAATCTCACAATTATATAAGCCTATTTTCAGTGGATTACCACTTCATTTAAGACAAAAAAAAAATCGACCAATTTGATCTCTTAACTTAAGTAAGTTAAAAAATTAAATCGACCAACAGTACTAAGTCGTGTAACTTATATAAGTTGTCCCGGGTTCGAATCAAATTAAACTTTTAAAATAACTTTGTCCTGTGAGATTAGCTCAATTAATAAGATATTATATTATATAGGTAGGAACTCGAATTCGAATTCCAGTCATTCCACTTATCCACTTAAGGATGAAATTTTTAATCACTAAACTACTTGACAAAAAAATAAAAATTAAAAGACGAAAGAAGTATTTAAGTTTGACATGAAATATACCTTATATTGTTAACTGTCAAAAGTTGAGTCAATTCTTTAAATAATTCTTCATTCTTTGAGCTGAAGACTTTCAGATCCTTCATGAGGATATCTAAAGCCCTGCCACGATCATTGCTGATGATATATGACAAAAAAAAAAAAATTGGAATAAGAAGAGAGATATATAAATAAAAAGAAACATAGAAAACTTTGAAGAAAAAAATAAAAAAAAAGAAACAGATTTTTTTTTTATTATTCTACTTAACCAGTTTTTTTATACTTATTTTAGATTCCTTAATCAATACCTCGAACACTACTTAGCATGATGTTTATTTTTTTTAACTCAAGATCCGGTCGGTCTACGAAGGACAATTTTGAGAGACATTAATATAATCATCCATTAATAGGGCCAGGAAATTTGGTTTATATAAACTGATTTAACACAAAAAATAACATTTAATTTTTTTGATCTTAAGCAGGATCAGTCCAACATAATTAGAGGCCTAAAGTAATTCCTATAAAAAGGAAATAAAACAAAAAATAAATTACATACGATTTTATAAAAATAACAAAATCCAAATATCTATATAGTTCGGGGTTGAACTTATGTATAAGAGGATTTGAAATTTTCTCTTCCCACCACTCATGACTCTTTCCCTCCCCCGGATTTCCATTTTTGCCCCTAATTTTAAATTTCGGAACGTGTTTTTTGAAGTTTTTTTGTCATAAATACGAACTTTATAATGTATTTTCCGAAGTTTTCGATGATTTTGAACTAGAAAAACTTCGGAAAATACGTTCCGAAATTTTTATACAGGGTAAAATCATAATATCTAGAGGTTAAAAAAGTCATGGGGGAGAAGAGATTCTTTCACAGGATTTAAGGCTTTTTACTTTACCAATTCAACTATATACATATATATATTTATAACAAAATAAAAAAAATAGTCTTGACATAAAAAATAAAAATTCTAGCCTTTTTTTAAGGCAAAATTTTGGGGCCTTGACACCTCGACATTCTAATCTTAAAATCTCAAAAAAGATTTCAAACATAAATAAATTAGATTAGAGCAATGTTATTTGAGTAACTTTTTGACAATTTTCTCTGTTATACTTAATATTCTTATTTTCTGTCTCTATTAATTTTGTTCGATAAAAAAAAAGGAAAAGAAAAAGTTTATTGCAAAATTGTCTAAAAAATTGTTCAAATAACATTCTCATAAATTAATATTATGAACATAAAATGGTGAATTACCTGTCCAATGCCTCAAGGTATTTTTGCTTTCTTAACTCAAAGAATATTTTGAGTGAGTGATTACTGTCTTCAATTTTCATGAATCCAGAAAGATATTTCTCAACCTCATCCCACTTTCCATCAAGTACCATATACTCAAAATACTTACAGTCGAAGTACATCCCAGTTTCACGCCCAAACCTATAAATTAACAAAATAATAAAGTAAAATTAATCGCCATATAAATAATCATATTGACTATGTGTCAAAAAAATAAATAATAGGAAAAACAAAAATCTTGGGACACGACCTAACAAGGAAAATAGTAACATCGGTATCAAACATCAGTGTTAAAATAGTAACATGTAGATATTAATAATAATAATTTGTTTATAAAATAACATATTTCAATATAGACGTAGATGTCGGTGTTAAACATCGACGCATGTCTGACATCCGTGCACATATAGTCTAAATCTACATTTATTTATTTTTTATAAAATTGTTTTCTTCTTGAACTTTGAGACAATTACGATAAAAACTTGATTGCGACAAAGATCAACCTGTCGCCATCATTGCTTGAAAGAAATTTTAGAGACGTCAAAATTAATTTTAAACAAAATTACATATTTTAGTATAATTATATTTGTTGATGACAAATACCGACGCGTGTCTGAAATCTGAACACACATCATCTAAAAAGTGTTCGCAATTCATCGATGACAAACACCAACGCGTATCTAAAATCTGAACAAACATAATCTAAAAGGTATTCGCAATCCATCGATCTATAGTTTTAAAATTGTTTTCTTCTTGAACTTTGAGACAATTATGGCAAAACCTTGATTACGACAAAGATCAACTCGTCAACATCATTGCTCGAAAGAAATTTTTAGAGACGCCGAAAATAATTTTAAACGCTGACGAGTGTTGAAATCTAAACACACATAATCTAAAACGTGTTCGCAATTCATTGATCTAAAGTTTTTAAATTGTTTTCTTCTTGAACTTTAAGACAATTACGGCAAAACCTTAATTATGACAAAGATCAACTTGTCACCATCATTGCTCGAAAGAAATTTTTAAAACAACATTCGATAATTAAAAATATCATGTATTGGTGCTATTGATATATAACATTAAAAACAAAATATAAAAATTGACAGAAGAAAGACACATACGTCTGTGCTGTTTCCATTAAACCTTCCTCCTGAAAATGTTGTAACACTAATAACATGAGTTCTTCTTTAGACATCTTGATAACACAAAAGTGTCTGCACATGATGTATGGTGTAGTAAGGTTATTTATAAGTAATCACGGTGACATAAAAAAAATTAAGATCTTTGTAAAATAAAAAGTTAATATCTCAAACAAAATACTAATATACCATATATTTTAATATGCAATGAATCTTTGTAAAAAAAAATAAAATGCAATGAATCTAGCGAAATTTTAATAAATATTTTTTTTTATGAGAAAATATTAATAAATTATAACCTTATTTAAAGTTTATGAATTAATAATTCCTAAAATTGATTGACTCTAAATAAGGTAAATTTATATTTTTTAAAAAGTACAAATTTTATTTTTGACCAGATTTTTCTCTTGTTACTCTATGAAAATAAATAATAATAATTTTTTGTAATAATAATAAATTAATAATATATCTTTAATTGTTACTTTGTACCCAAAAAATAAAAACTTTTTTACGGTAAGAACCAACTTTTGTAACAAATCAATGTTTGTATATTGATCTGGAGAGGTACCATTTATGATCCATATGGTAATAAGAAACAAAATAACATTATTTGCTACCATTCTTTTTTTTGATAACTGTGTATACTATTCATATAATCTACTTTAATCGTAATTTTTTATTAATATATAAAAATAAATATTAGCATATAAGATGTTGTTCAATTTCTCTCGACGAGTATTTTCAAAATATAAAATTTTCATAATTTTTTATAAAAGATAATTAAAGATATTAGTGATCAAAGTTGTACATTAACATATGTGCATAAATCTAAAACGGCAAATAAAAAGGAAAACAGATGATATTTTTTTTGCATTCAAATATATTTTTAACTATGATGACATGGTACGACATATATCATATTTGACAAGACTGCCTTTATGAAATATTTACTCGGGTTCTTTTTATAAGAGACAATTATGCCAACAAAAATTGATGTATCAGAATCAGGTTCATAATACGGACCAAATACATCTTAATTTATTAAATTTCTTATAAAAAAGACTGGACAAAGTAATTACATATATATTTTTAATTAATATTAATATTCTTAAATTTAATAAATTAAAAAAAATACCAAAAACTAAATAAGTATCCAAGTAGATTTTTAAAAATTAATCATTATTGCCATATGAACAATTACAATTTTTTTTTTATAAAAAAAATCATAATTAAATAAATAATTCTATTATATATGTTAAATAAAATCTTAAATTTAATAAATTAACATAAAATACTATATAATTTTTCTTTATCACTACCATAGTACCATATAGTAACAAAAAAAAAAAAACCATAGTACCATATAAATAAGTTACGTAGTTTTTAACTATGACATTAAACATAATATCATATTTGACAAGATTATCCTTATTAAACAGTTACATATATCTTTCTAAAATTAACTTTAACCAAAAAAATACTAAAAAATAAAATAAGTTACTTTTTCATCACTAGTATACAGCCCACTGGATTGGCTAATATGGTTCGTAAGTCAACATAAGTGGTTCTAACCACCACCCGATCGCAGTTACGGGAATCTTTAATTATTTGAACTTTTTATTTTAATCCTAAATCTTAAGTTAAAAAAAAAAAAGTACAATTAATAATATTTACCATTTATATCTTTATCAAAACTAAAAGCATTCATTAAATACATTTTACTCCGTTCCAAAATATAAGTCGAAAAAAAATTGTACCAAATTATAAGTCACTTTACATTACCAATGAAATATTTAATGCTCTTTTTCCTATTATACTTTTAACTATTTATTTCTTTTTCTTCTTTCAATTCTTTAATTTATATTTTTCATACCATTAATGAAGGACAATTTTGTAAAATAAAATATAATTTCTCTTTTCCATACAACATTAATTACATTTCCTAATTTATGTAATATAATCAAAACAACTTATATTTTGGAACGGAAGGAGTACACAAGAATGATTTAACTTATTGAAATGTATTATTTCTTTAATTCATGTCTCCAACTCTAAAAAGGAATAAAGATCCTGACAGCTAGCAAGTTTTATAGCATAAAAGATAAGTACAAATTTCGTGTAACAATGCACTTGATTTATTTTAGAGGGGAATATATGAAAAATTAGGGAAAGCAAAGCACCACAATAAAAACAAAGGAAAAATATAATTTGCTGACTGTGGTTCAATGCATTAATACACAGTATATTAATCGCATATGTATGCATTAATATTTCATCATCAACAGAAGTTTTGTATAGACAATAATATCAGAGGAAGACTATGATATCATAGCACTTCCAAAATATCAGGTGCGCTCTCTAATGACTAAAGTCCGTCGATTTCGCTATTTTGACATCTAAAAGAATGAACAGATCACTGTAGGTATACAAAGCAGTTATATTGGTTGTCTGCGAAGCTCTCAATGGTGTATTCGATAAAAAGGAGTAAACATTATCTTCAACTGACACTGATCATGAGACTCCCAAACAAGTAGTGAAGGATGTGATTGCATCATTCAATCAAGCCACCGAGCATAGCTTATCTGAAAATTGGGCACCATTAGTAAGGTAAATTCAATTGTGAACTTAAGTAGGTGCAAAATACACTATGGGCCCATTTGGAATAACTTATTTTTGAGCTTATACAAAACAGTTTATGTAAATAAATAAATTTTTATGTATTATTATAAGTTTGTCAAAGTAGTTTATGCAAAAATAACTTATAAAAATACAGTTTTTGTTACTGAGAACTTATAAATAAATATTACACTTATTTGCATAAGTTGTTTTACATAAGCTCAAAAATAAACTATTCCAATATATTAAGGGATAAAAACCTACATAACTGTTTTTTGAGTTTTTGACTTAAAAAATATATGATATGATAAAATTGGGGAATTATCAACGTTATGGTGACAGTGAATAACTCTTGATTTCTGCATCTCTCTCTCTATTGAAGAAAGACACATTAATTTTTCTTTTTCTTGATACATTATTTTACCGAAGTACACTTTCATTTTCCACAGATTCAATGTCATAAAATAGTGACTGCATAATATGAGGATTGAGATATCACCTTGGCTGATGCTACTGCAGCAAAGGCGACTGTCGTCAATATATGTTGATTGGATGCCCATCATCCATGATCCCAATGATGTATCATCATAGGCATAGGTCTTCAAAGATACACTACATTTTGTTTTTGGATAGATCAAGATATATTACTAGATAGGAAGAAAAATAGAAGAAAGTATCTTTTGAGAGAAAACAGAGTTATAACAAAACGCAACATTTAATATCATCAAGGCTAACGTCATCACTGTCTGAATCCTTCGCATGAAACAGAATCTGCTTGTGCATATAAGACATTGAGAACTAACCTGTTTATGTTAATGTACTGTGCCAAATTCTTTGAAAGTATAACAAGTGAACCAGCTGCATGTCGGAAATACCTAGAGACAAAATAAATCAATAGAGATCCACATTCCAGCACACATTTTAAAGTGATGGGAATTATAAACATCAGTAAAGTAACATTGATCTATAGACTTACTGAAGCATAACCAGCAGATCGATTATCATTGTTTCAAATGATAACTAGTATTAGTGAGCTGTACCGGGAACAAGGATAAAAAATACTAATGTACAAGGGATAACTTTCTTTAAATCTATGTCTTCCGACTCTTGTTCATTTGAATTGAAGATCATTAATGTATTGAAAAAATGTATTGGTTTCAATTTAAGATATATATTAAGATATAATCACATTAAAGATTATTACTGAATAATAAAGAAAATAAAATAAATCACCAAATCCTTTCTCATTTAAAGGGTATATTACTTACGATTTTTCATCCCCAAATTTCCACCAATCAGGTTCATACCAAAGCTTTCCCCTGAAAAAAAACAAAATAAGGAGCTTATAAGTTGAATAAAAAATTCTCAATTGAAAGATCAAACTTGTAAATAATTTACAAAACAAAATAATATTGTAACTTTGATGTAGGAGAAAATAACAATCGATAAAGAAATATAATTGTATTCAGGGAGAAAAGATTAAACACATAACGATTCAAAATAAAAACATTCATTATTCATTCGAAATTAACACATTTGATGGGATTATGGGAACCTCTAAACACCAGGGAATGCAAATTTTCTTAGAAAAAATAGGACATGCCTAAAGACTTACAAAGGGATGAAAATTAGATAAACAGTGACAGTCACAGATGTGGTAACTTCAGAATAATTTATTAAAATAAACAAAAACCTGGGGCAATAATTCTCAACACTAAAATAGATAATAGATAATAGTGAATAAAATTCCCCCAAGTTCAATTCACAAAAATGAACAATTTTAGACAGCTTAAAGCAAAATCTTCTAGGACCATCTTCACCACAAAAAATGGCAAATATTTCCACAGAATTATTATCAACAGATAAATAATCAGAATTAATTCAGATAAAGGAATGTACTCTTCTGATACCACGTCTCCTGACTTCATGCATCCAATATATGAGCCATCCTGGCCACGGCGACGGTCAAGAAGTGCAATTAACCCCTCTGTAGGTCAGTGAATAAAGGTAAGACTCTTCACGTGGTAAATTATAGTTAGTTCAATAAAATCTCCTAAATACATGCATTCGTTATTAAACCATCTTTACCCAGATCAATGTCAATACTGTCATCAACTTTCACATAAAAATCAGCATCCCAGTTCTGAACTGCAGTACTAAAGAAGATTTTTGCTTTTTTAGGCAACTCTTCTTGAGCTTCTTCGTGACTTTCCTATTGTAACAAAACAAATGGTCAAGCTCTATACTAAGCTTGTTTAACAAGGTTCAATGACATGAAAACATGCTTAAATGAGCATATTTTATTTAGAAATGCATTGATAAACACAATGGTCAATAATTGCTTCAAGTATCCCTAAGATTGAAATATTTAAGAAAAAATGTGAATTTTAAATGAGGGAGAGTATTTCCAGCTTGCAGATAGCCAGATACATGTATTTTTTTGACAAAAGCCAGATACATGTATTAGATAACCTTAAATATTAAGCATCTATAATAAGCCAAATTTTAAAAACAATCCGGTGCTTCCGGTCCACTCACACAGTCCAAAATAAAAGATAGCTTTGCTTACAAGAATCAAGAAATCCTTTGTTGAGCGGTTTTCCTCATCAATACTGCGATCCAAGCTATCACCTCGATTAGGACTGTCAATTACAATTTTTTAGGTCAAAACAAAGTTCAAAACACTTCTAGACTCGAGTTAAGATAATGAGAGTACTGCCAAGGGAATAAGAGCAGATAATTAATTAATCATTAAATGTTCAAGAAAATATGTATCAATATAATAGCCAGTAAGGATAAGTGCGTGGAGAAACCTCCGACCAATTACAAAACGTATGACCACTCCTCTTTCTTCAAGTTTTTTCATGGCATCACCTGCCAGAAATGAGAAGAGAAAATGTCAATGATATATAACCTAAAAAGATAACCATCCAAATAATACCCAATTGAATCAAACCCAACATACTAGTCGAGAAGCATAAAAATCTCAATTAAAAGTTAACGTTGAGGCTTTTGTGTAACTTTATATTAGATTTTCAGCCTTAGTTAAAAAAATAATAATCATAATAGCATAACTGAATTAAATTTCCTTCTTAGAGAAACACAAAAGAGTAGAGGTAAACCAACTGTTCATGTTCTCATTATTAAAAAAAAAAACATGTAATATATCAAATCTAGCTGTGGTTTACAAAACAAATACTTTTTTATTAAAAAAAAAAAGCTTACTAAACCAATACGAGCATAAAAAAGTTGCATGAAACACGTTAAAAATCTAAATATGAACAAAGTAAATAATAAAAAATTATCAAGGTATTTTAACACAATGCCTGCAGTCCATTATATCTTTAAATTTTGCCTACATAAAATACTAAAACTTATCCTAGGGAAATATAGAAAACTAGAAATCTTGAAAATGGCAATACATCAACATATAAATTAGAAACCAACGTTCAAAGTTTTTTAAGGAGGCTAAAATCCGTCTCAATTTCAAATTTAAATTGCAATTAAGATCACTGTCGTCTACTAAAAACAAACTAATAAAACAATCAAAGTCTACATCTCAGCCTATGAAACAGATCTAAACAAAAGAGCAATGAGCCTTAGATGAAGTGTCACCAAGTCCCTTGGACAAGAATCAATTCTCACAAATGCCACTTTGCCTCTACTTTAGCCTATCCTCCCTCTCACCGGAAAAAGTCCTAGACCTCCTTCGTAACCAAAAAAAGATGACTAGGGAACAAAGAAATTCACATGAACTTGTGAATTTCAACCAAAATCCAAACATACCTTTAGGCATCCAAGACCCTCTGAATACATTCCTTTTCAATCGGCTTCCAAAACCAGTATACACTCCAATAACAGCAAGAAGCCTACGGTCAGAAGAATAGGCGGTTTGCAGCCGCTGGCCTTTAAGGTACCCTTGACTCTTAGCCAATGTCAAATCCATCTCAGCTTCCACGATCCTCTTCTCCAGATCCCTAATACACAACAACATATACATAAATCGCATAGAAAACAACATCACAGAAACTAGTGTTGTCAAATACATAGCGCTATAGCTTAGTAGCAGAATTCAAACAAATTGCTATTGTTTTTTGATACACTAATTAGTACAAAGTGTTGTCAAATAGTTGCAATAGTGCAACAGAATTTGAACTAATTACTATTTTATGTGATCTGCAATTGACAACACCAACAAAAACAAACTAAATATCACCAAAAACCACAAATCAACCCAATCTAAAAAAATATATATAAACAAAAAGGAGCACAATTACCTGCACCCTAGTACCATTAACTTATCTTCCACCGTAAGAACCTTAGGTCTCTAGCAGCAAAAATAATGGAAATATCATAAGTTAATAGCAGAGACTGAAAACAATACTATACTCCGGCCATAAATATAAGAAAAAGTGCACTTTTTAGATTCATTGAATAACAGATGTATCTGGTCTGTATTATAGTCCAGATACATCAATTATTCAATGAATCTAAAAAGTGCAATTTTGCTTATAATTGTGGCCGGAGGGAATATTTTCAAAATTGAGTAAACCACCAAATTTTCCCTTGACTTTGTAGGGCACTCTCAAATAGGTTCCAGACTTTATAAATATCTCAAAAAGATCCTTGACTTTATTAATCTGTCAAGTTAGTCCCTGTATGTAGTTACTTACTTACAATTAAGTCCATATATTTTAATAACTTCCTATCAATTTAGTCTCTAGCATATGATATGAATAAAATTTGATAGAGTCCGTCAGAGAGCTTTTTAAAATATTGGTAAAGTAACTACCTATTTGAGAGCATCCTGCAAAGTCATGGATCAATTTGGTAGTTTGCTAGTTTTGAAATTTGGATCATAAATTACAAGTACTCTATCTACCGTATATCAACAAATCAGAAGCTAAAACTGATAGATTATCGTAGCAAAGAAAAAGGAATTTGAAATTGAAAACAAGAAGTGAACCTGTGCTGAATTCTTCTTGAGAAGACTAGCAAGTAAATTTCGATTCTCAGCATCTTGCCATAACCTAACAATGAAAGAAATGATAGAATACGTTGTTAATATTTGAGATCATGATGAATTGAAAAGGAATAACAGAAATTAAGAAGAATGAAATTGGAATGAGTGGAATCGGATCGGAAAGAGAACCTGCCGGCAACGTAAAGCCAAGCAACACAAGAGAAGAAGGCTAATAGGAGAGAAGGTTTTGATGTTTGAGCAACTTTGGATCTTCCTCCTCCTCCTCCTCCACGCTTCGCCGCCGTGGATGTCGTCGGCAATGTATCCATCTCAGTCGCAAATGTGTTGTTCTCTCAGTTCAGGATTCCAATTGAATCAATCAATGAATCAAAGTCTGTCACTACAACTAACGTACACAAAAGGGTTTTTATTTATTTTGTAGGAAGGTAAGGTAGTAACTACCAACCTCTGTAGGCAATACTATGCATATACTATACGGTATACTAGTAAATTTTTACCCTTAAATTTGTCAATTGTTCTATTTTGATCTTAAATGTATTTTTGTTCTCTAAATTTGTCAACTGTTCTATATTAAATATTAATTGTGACTTTTCCCGTAAAGTTAACTTAATTAGTACGACATTGCATTATATATACACAAAGTTGGAATTCGAACCTTAATCATCCTAATTATTCATTTCGCCACTAAGGATGACAATTTGATTCATTGGGTATCCACAAAAAATACCCACAATGAGTACAGGGTAAAACCCGTATTTTGGGTACAGGCATGTGTATGAATAATTACCCGCAAAATTGAACGGGTATGGATGTGGGTACATGTAACTTGGTATCTTCCCCGCCTCATACTCATATTATACCGTCTCTGGTCTTATTTATTAGCAAGTTTGACTTTTTTGGTGTATTGAAAAATGAATGTAAGTGGCTTATAAATGTGACCGGAGAGAGTATTATATATTTATTTTAATTATATTATATACAAATATATGTAAATCCATTTTAAAAAATACAACGTTATTATACTGTTACACATTTTTGATAAAAATATTTATTTATAACATAATGCAAATATGACAAAAGAGAAATAAACTTTAGCATGATATTACTAATAATTTTGTTTATAATTTTCATGAGTCAACATTAAAATCTTTGATTTTTTTTTTAATTATATTAAAATGATACTATGATATTTTATAATTGATCAATTCATTTTTAGCAAAAATGCGGATAACGGGTACGAGTATGAGTATTTAGGTACCCATAGAATATGGGGATGGGAACAAAGATTGTCACCCACACAAATATGTGTATGAGTATTTGTATTTTTTTCAAAGTGAGGGTATATGGATGGGGACTATATTTAGTACCCTACCAATATCCATCCCTAATCACCCTTTTTTAAA
Organism: Trifolium repens; assembly: GCA_030408175.1. NCBI lineage: Eukaryota > Viridiplantae > Streptophyta > Magnoliopsida > Fabales > Fabaceae > Trifolium > Trifolium repens. The sequence continues at coordinate 5,088,426 of CP125836.1, forward strand.
CAATATGACATACAACTTGAATGATGACCGATCTTAAAATTACAACAAAACTCATTAAAAAAATTCACTTTTCAATTTAAGGAATTATTCAATTTTATAATTTGATTAACGAAATACCAATAATTTATTATATTTTGGTCAAGATTCTTTTGGTAAATATTTCAAATTAACCTAATTTTATTTGACGAAAAATTTAGACCATATACATTGGACTTATATCCCCTTCTTCAGCGTTGGTTTTTTATACTCCATTTTGGTGAAGATTCTTTTGTTCAATATATCTAATTAATCTAATCTGTATTTGACGAAAAATTTAGACCATATACATTGGACTTGGATCCCTTTCTTCAGCATTGGTTTTTCATATTTCATTTTGGTCAAGATTCTTTTGGTCAATATATTTAATTAATCTAATTTGTATTTGACAAAAAATTTAGACCATATACATTGGACTTGGATCCCCTTCTTCAGCATTGGTTTTTTATACTCCATTTTGGTCAAGATTCTTTTGGTCAATATATCTAATTAATCTAATTTGTATTTGACGGAAAATTTAGACCATATATGCAATACCCGGGGCTAATGAGGGCGGGGAGTGGTCGCCGGTGCACGAGGCATGACAATGTGCGGCTCCTGGCAGCTTCTAGGCAAGAACCGAATTCACATCGGAATGAGATGGATCCCGAGGCTATGCAGGTTTGAGACTGCATGGTTGAAGGAATGCTTATAAGGATTTATGGGTACTACCTATACCAACAAGATGGATCTTCTTTTTGGTAGCTCATTCCATGAGAACTCCATAGTTAAGCGTGCTTGACTTGGAGTAGTCTTTGGATGGGTGACCTTCTGGGAAGTTTCCCGGAAAGCGTGCAAGTGAGGACAAAGCTCGCTGAAAAGACTCGTGTTGGTTTGTGGGGTCAGTCGGTCATCCTAAAAGCAGTTTGGGGTGTTACAATATACATTGGACTTAGATCCCCTTCTTCAGCATTGGTTTTTCATACTCCATTTTAGTCAAGATTCTTTTGGTCAATATATCTAATTAATCTAGTTTGTATTTGACACAAAATTTAGTTCATATACATTGGACTTGGATCCCCTTCTTCATCATTGGTTTTTCATACTCCATTTTGGTCAAGATTCTTTTGGTCAATATATCTTATTAATCTATTTTGTATTTGACAAAAAAATTAGACCATATACATTGTACTTGAATCCCATCCTTCACGTTTTTCATATTCCATTTTAGTTAAGATTCTTTTTGTCAATTTAATCTAATTTATATGGGTCAAATGCAGTTAGACAATTGTCATTTTGGTATAATATGTGTGCAATATAAATAAGAGCCCAACAAGTCAAGGCTAATTAACACACCAACACAATTTGTGCAGCTTAGAAAAGATAACAATCATGAAATTTCAATCTGTTGTTCTTCTCCTTGCTGTTCTGTTGGCTTCAGCAACAGCAGCTGATTATCAGCCAATCAAAGATGTCAACGATCCACATGTGGTCGATATCGCTAGCTACGCTGTTAGAGAGCACGACGACAAAACTGGTTTGAAGTTAAAATTGGAGAAGGTCATTAGTGGTGAATATTTGATTCTTATTGAAGGGAGAAAATATTGCCTCAACATTACTGCTACTGATACTACAGCTTCTAACAAATATAATGTTGTTGTGTTTGATATACCATTGCATCACTACAGGAACCTCACTTCTTTTGTGCCTCTTAGTGATTAAATTATTAATGATTTTGATTTTGATTTTGATTTAGATGTAAACTTATTATTGTTATTATCTAAATAATTGATTATATATCTATGCATGCACAAACTTTCTTATGGTTATATGTTTTTCTGAAAAGTTCTTATGGTTAAGTCTAGAAAGTAGAAAGCATTTATATATGGACTTTTTTATTGGAGAAATAATTGATCTTGAAAAGAAAAAAAGAATGACTTAAAGGAGAAAATATGTTTGACTTTAGACTTGTGTTTTGTTAAGAATTAATCATCGTTAATTTTTACTGTCAAAATGTTTTTTTTTTAATTTGTTCTCAATAAAAATAATTAATATATTATTATTGATTCATAATCATATTTTTTAAATAAGTTAAGAACATCTAACTATCAAGAAGATCCATAGTAATATTTGAGATAATTGATTTTGTTATTTAAAAAATGTTAACCTGTTGTTTGTTATTCATTTGTTTTTCATTCAAAAATAAATCGATTTACCTGCACCCTAAAAGAAAAATAATGAATTCTGAATAGAGTAAATAGTGTAATTATCTTACGTACACATATTAAAAGCTATATTTTGTATTAAAAAAAAATAGCCTCATTTTGAATTACTATATATGTTATTCTTCGACTATCATGAACGAGAATGAATTCTCTCTATTTGAAAAAAAATTGAGGAAATAATATTTGGATTTAGACTATTGGATCAAAAGCATGTGACAATATTTTAATTAGAAAAAATGAAAAAAAAAAAGAAGTTGGTGATTAATGGTTAAGATCATAAAATATAAGAATTGAGGAAAATAAAACTGAGAGGATCCTTTTTCGTCATGAACACATTCACCTTTTCATCTTCTCCAAGCTTTTACCGTCATATCTTTTTTTTTTTTTCCACATTTGCTTTTTGTTTTATGTTTTAGATCTGTTTGATAACACAATAAAAATTACTGTATCTTATATTTCTTCCGGTTTTATTTATAAGTAAAAATTGCTTTTTAAATTCATTCAATAATAATGTATCGACCTTAAATATAGACTAGATATATTATTTATTCGATAAACCTAAAAATCAAATTTTAATTATAATTAAGGTTAGAGGAAATAGCTTACAACTTATAAGTTTGTACTAAAAATGTTCGGTTTAATTACTTTTGTATTATTATGAATTTATAGTACTTAATAACTTATTTTTCAGACATTTCTGTAAAAAAAAAAAAAAAAAAACTTATTTTTTAAACATTATTTTAAATAACATGTGAGCTTATAATTTATCATCCTTCTTTTATTTTTACCTATATTATTTTATCAAAATCTATATTTATCCTTTCCTTTGTAATTTATTATCTTTATAATTTTACGTAAAATAGGTACGTGGATGTTTTAGCGTTACTTACTGCTATAGAATCCTACGTCAAATAGGTAGCTTATTATAATATACCATTATAATAAATTTTCAGCATATAAAAAGGCATTTTATTATTTTTTAAATAGTGGTAGCTTATTATAATTTATCTCGATTATGCTATATTGTAATGTTCCAACCAATATATAATTTTTTGAGAGATGAGACAAATAAAGGTGGATTGCTCGTCATACGATGGGTAGCCCCACTGCAACATGCGTGGTATAGTTTTTTCCATCCTTATGGTATAAGAATGGATTGTAAATATATTTTGAGAAAAAATGTATATACAGCGTCCGTGTAAAATAATTTTGCACAGTTAACTAATATTAACTATCACTACAACAAATTTGCCATATACCCACGGACATATTTAGTGACGGTCAATAAATCTGTGGGTATATGTACAGCTAATCCGTGGGTATAGCTTTTATTGTTATTGGTGCGATGACTTAACCCACCAAAACAATATATCACATTAACTGAACAAAAAAAAATATTACTTGTAAAAAAAAAACAAACATATTATCTTATTTTATAATGTTATGCTATTCTTATATTCAATTCAATTGAAACAAGGTTTTTAAGCTTAATCCCTTTAAGCCATAAGTCATCGCACCTTTAACAATTTTCTTTGATATTCTTCTTTGCTAATCGGTTCAGGTATTCTTCTTTGATTCTACAGCGTTATAACCCTTTCACAATCTTCATTCACACAATCAACGACCCATTCCCTTTCAACTCTGATAGTTCGATTCACTGTCAGTTTCGCCTTTTCTTCGATTACCTTCTGTCAACGATTCCCTCTCGTCTTGCCGTTTCTTCCATTCAATTTCGCCCTTTCACCATCAACGATTCGCTTTCATCAACGCTTCTTCCATTCAAAAGCTTCGGTTCAGGTATTCTTCTTTGCTTCAGTCCTGATATGTTTCATGAATGTTTCTTTAAATTATTGTTTCCCTTTATTAATTTTATCTCTTATTCTTCAGCTTTCCTATTTGCTACCTTTGGTGCTACTAGCCTTTGAGTTCCACGACATTGACGTATCGCCGCCGACATCGACACAATCAGGTACCACTTGTTTCTATTGAATATAAGATTTATTAGAATAGTTTCAATTGCTGAAATGTATGCGTGTAAAAATTATAGTATTGATAGTTAGTAAAACTTAAGGTTGTGGAACTACCCTTATACTGAGACAATGTTCCTGCTTAACTTGAAACGTAGTCACTCCCTTCATGTTCAAACCCATATCCAATTACAGACAGTCCCTTTTTATTAGGTGCTAGGTTGTGAGGATAATCTGTTCACTAACAGTATATTAATTTAAGGGTAATTAATTGATGAACTTGTTTTGCAATTGTAAAATCTGATTTAGAAGAATAGAAGCTGATGGAACTGTGAATGTGTCAAGTGAGCAAACTGTAGTCAAACCATAACTAGCAGAGAACAAATTCTTGTTGTTAACCTTAATAAATGGAGCAGCTTACTCGTTTTTGGTTAGTTATAAGATTTATAATGAATGGCATTTTTAGTGAGTACTTAACATCATAGTAATTAGCTTATGGTCTATTAGTTTAAGATTTATAATAAATGGTCTTGTAAAGTTAAAATAGGAGTGAAGCTTTTAATTGCAAAAGGACCTTGATTTGGAATTTAAAAGAATCTGATAGCAGTAGTGTTGTTATAGGCTTAGATGCATTTGAGTCAAACTTTTAAATTAGAGTTAGAGAACTGTCTTCTCTTTCCAATTAATCTTGAATAAAAGTATGTCTTGATTTTACATTAGATATGGTAGACTAATTAATAGGTGAGCCACTTTGTTTGAAAACTAACTAGTGCCCTTAAATTGTTATTGACGTTGGTGCCTATATAACTTATGTAATAGATGTTAATGTTCTTATACTGCTTCTATAGTTACTTTAGAAAGTCCTGATACTTAATAAATCATATCCTAATAAAACTCAAGGCTTAAGTTAGAGTTAGAGTGATTGAGATTTGAACTAAGTGAGTTAATATTTAATTGTGAAGGTTAATTTAGAGGTAGTGGAGTGAAGGCCGCTTTGTTAAGAAATAAGAGCTGCTGTTACGAAGGTAAGAGACTCCACACGCTTTCTCACTTGTTATATGTATTAATATTGTTGATGGTTGTTGTTGGCATTGCGACAAGTGAGCAAACTGTAGTCAAACCATAACTAGCAGTCAAACCATAAACTATATGTATTAATATGTATTAAAAAGGTGATGATGAGGTAAAGCTAAAACTAGAAGAAATAAGGGACTGAACTAGTGTCATAATTAGCATTTTAACATGACTGTTTTAGAAGCTTAGAAAACAAAGGAACAAAAGATCCTAAATTTGAAAGCCATGAAAAATAAAGTAGTGTAACTAAAGGTCTTAAAGTGAATGAAAGAGACTAGATTTTCAAAGAACAAAGCAAACAGAATAAGAGAATATAAGAACATCAGAGGAATGAAAAGAATAGAGTTTCAGACCTTAAATTCTTAGTCTTCTTGAGAGTGATGGTTGTGCATGATTAGTGAAGGTTAAGGCTTCTATTTATAGGAGAGGTTGAAGGACTTGTGTGGACAATCAGGGAACCACATTTTAATTTCCCTTTGTGAATGAAAGCTTAGCCACGTTGGTTCATGAATCAGATGGTTCTTATCTTAACAATGCATAATTATCCCATAATTTTCATTAAATTTCTCTTTTAAATAATTATCAAGGCACACACAAAACAGTTTAAGAATATTAGGGTGTCACATCTAGTTTATTTTCAACTAGTTTGTTTTTAGATTTATGTTAGTGGTGTGGACCAAATTTAATTTGGTTGGTTACAGAGTTAGTGTTATGATATAGAGTTTTTTTTTTAAGTCTTAAAACCAAATCATTAAGTATTATTATATTTGTAGTGCCTTGGATACATTCAAGTATCATTAAGTATTATTATATTTGTATTTTATGGTCATTATATTGTTGACTTATTTGTTTTTGTTACTCATTCACTTGGTAATTGAAAGTATTACAGCAATGGGAAGAAGAAAAAAAATTAAATATTGGGAGCCGCATGTTAAAAGAATCAAACCAAGGAAGTAATGCTACTAATACAACCTCAACTCATGCCCAAGGAAGTAATGATGAAGAAGCTCATAGAACCTCAACTCATGCCCAAGGAAGTAGTGCTGAAGAAACCCATAGAACCTTACCTCATGCTCAAGGAAGTAGTGTTGAAGAAACTCACTCCAATCCGACTCAAATGGAAGATGACACAAACGATTCTGAAGATTCCCACTACATTCCTTCTGATATAGAAGCAGAAGAAGCTTATATTGAAAAAGGTGTAAATTATATTTAATTTCTACTTTTATAATTTATTTTTTGTAAATATAATTATCTATTTTTTCATGTCTTATGTTTTACTTGTAGTGGTTGAACCTAAAAGATTGAGAGGCCCAACAAGAATGCAAGAAGTATGGGACATGGATGCTGATGATATCATAATTGTTAATTTGGACAAGAAAGGTCGACCCACTGGTCAGGAAGGGTCAAATCTTACTCGTTTCATAGGAAGTGTGGTTCGAAGGAAAGAATATGCTTCCATTGGATACATATCTTGGAAAGATATGCCCGATAATGATAAATCTGAAATGTTGAAATTAATAGAGGTATTATAATTTTATATTTGAATCATGATGTATCAAAATTTGTATTATCACTTATTTTATGTTATATTTGTTTGACATTTATATCTTTGTTTAGTCCAAATATGAGTTCGTTCCTCCTATAAATGACACAACAAGGGAAATGTTGAAATCTGAGATTAATGAAAGGTGGAAACAATGGAAGTCCGATTTAAAATCAAAGGCATATGACCCAAGTAAAACTGAAGAAGAAGTTGCATCTGTTAAACCAGACAGCAGGGTTGATCTAAATCAATATAGAAAATTGGTTCATCATTGGTTTTCTGAAAAAGGACAAGTAAGTCAAATAGAAATACATTCTTTCATATCATGAACAATATTTTAACTTTGGTTTCTTCTCTTGAATAATATTGTGTTGTATCAATTGTAGAAAATAAGTAAAATTAATAGAGAGAATCGTGCTAAGTTTAAAGATGTTCATTGTATGGGTACAAAAAGTCTCCCAAAATTGATTGATGAAAAGGTTTGTTTATATTTGAACTTTTTATTGAGTACATTGTATTCATAATACAAATTACCTATAAACTTGTCTGTTTGGTTTCAAAAAAAAAATTCCAATGGAAGATCACCAACACGTAAAGAGATTTACATTGAAACTCGTACCCGTAAAGATGGTTCAATTGTCAATGAAGATGCTAGAGGAGTGATTGTAAGATTTTCTTTCATTCGTACCTATTTTATTGTCATGGTTCATAAGGTTTTTCTGGTTTGTCCCTTGTGGTTTGCCGCTTTCTGGTTTCTGGTTTGTACCTATTTGATTTTGATTTTCTGATTTATTGAAGATGACTTATGATTTGCTGCATATATAAGTATTGTCTTATCGTTTGCTATCTTTCTGTTTTCTGCTTTCTGCTTTCTATCTTATGATTTGCTGCTTTCAGTACATTGCCTTATGATTTGCTGCATATATAAGTATGTTTTCTGGTGCTGCCTGCGTGTGTGTGGGTGTGCTGCCTATGTGTGTGGGGGTCTGCTGTTGCTGTTTGGTTCATGCTGGTGTTTTCCTGCTGTTTGGGCGTGTGGTGTTTTGTTGGGCTTAGCTTTGTCTCTTTGTTTGTTGTGGCTTTATTTTTTACTAAGCTTTGATGTGTACTTAAGCTATGATGTGCGCTTTTCCCCTCTTTTGGGTGATGTTGTATCTCTCTTCCCTGTTTGGTACTTCTTGTGCCAAGTGTAGTGGGTTTTTTTGGAAAAGGCTAAAATTTATTGATAACTAAGTACAAGGAGTACTTATAAGAGGCAATACAAAAGGCATGGCCTTTAAACAAACACACACGCCTGGGCTTAAAATACAGAACCACTAGGGAACAAAAATACACACAGCAGGAACAAAACAACCTGCAACACCAAAACACAGCACCTGCAAAAGCAGGAACAGAACCAAGGGAACAGCACATGCCCCGCACCAATACACCCTTAGCGCCTCAAACAAAGCCCGGGGTCCCAACACCATTCATAAAAAAGGCACACCGGGATCTTATGCCGACTCAACCCCCACCGCCAAGAGGCTAATTTGATAGCTTCCACCACTTCTCCCGGATCAACCGCACCATTAGAAAAAATTACAGTGTTCCTCGAATGCCAAATCTTCCAAACCGTTGCGTGCCAAGTGTAGTGGGTTAATAAAGGTTTAACAATTCAAAATAAAAAAAAAGTTGGCAGTTTTTGGGGATGGCACTTAGTGCCTTGTATGTTCTGTTTCCTTTTAGTGTTGGGTGAATATATTTGAATAGTGCTTGTTTTTGTTTCATCTATTTTTAATGTTTCAGGAAAAACTAAACAAATATGATAATGAGACTGGAACATCTCAATCGGTTGAAGAGATACAAAGTGATATGCCTTGGAAGGATGATATATATTCCAAAGTAAAAGGAACTGAAAAGAGAGGTGAACAGAGAGGACGTCTACGTTGTATTGGCAAGATTCCCAAACCCAAAAAATTGAAAGTTTATTTGGCTGAAAATCAAGAGTTGCGCGATAAAGTTAAGCAAATGAAAAAAAAAACAAAATAGTACAGATGCGGTTTTGGCAAATGTGTTGTCATTGATTCAAAATCGATTTGTTGGAGAAGATGTGAATGAAATTTTACGAGCTGCAAGACAAGTATATTTTATTTTACTCTTCGAGTTCATATTTAAAATATTATGAAAACATCAATTAAATTGAGTTTATAATTTCATCTCTTTTATTTTCTATAGGTTACAAATGCTTCTAATGCCCCCGACCAAACGGATTCTCCAAGTTCATGCACCGACGAAGATTGAAGAGAGAGATGGCTTAGAAGTAATCGGTGGTTTCTAAGTTATTTGGTGCAATTTCATTTTGGGAGATTTAGCTAGGTGACATTGTTTTGGTGTTTTAAATGTACATTGTTAGCAAGATGACATTGTTTTGATGTTTTAATGTACTCCGTTAGTTTGAGATGTTTGAAACACTGATTAATTTCTTAATATAATTGAAATTATCTTTTATATTTTATAGTGGATTTGGTGTGTTGAAAATATGTATATTGGCAAATTATTATTATTATAAAAGATGTACAATCTGCCAAAAAAACAGCAAAAAAAAAAAAAAACCCAAACCTATACCAACGGACACGTCTGTGGGTAAATTGATTTATAGTAGTTATTAATGTCCGTGGGTATAGCTCTAACTCAAACCTATACCAACGGACACGTCTCTGTGGGTAAATTGATTTATAGTAGTTATTAATGTCCGTGGGTATAGCTCTAAGATTTTCACCAACGCCAAAAATGCTGTAGCTATAGGCTATTGTGACGGAAAATTTCCGTTGGTATAGCGAAATAAAAGGGACGGAAGAAAACGTCCGTGGGTATAGGTTTTATGGCCTATACCCACGGTTTTTGAACCTTTACCCACGGAATTTGGCCGTTGCTATTTGTCAAGTTTCTTGTAGTGTATGTTTTCTGTCACATCACCATACTACACCTCATTTTCTTAATATGATATGTCAAAATAATAGTTTTTTATTGGCTGATTGTATAAAACTATTTTACACCGTCAGTATATCTCCATTAAACTCATATACTTTATAGTCATTTTAATTTTTTTATTAAGTATAAACACTCAAATGAAAATAAATTTTAAATAAAATTTCATCCTATAGAAATTAGTAATAATATATGAAAGATTATGAAACTAATAATTTGAAATACTAAATAAAACTAAACTATTAAATTCTAAGTATCTTAAATATTAATTCGATATAAATTTTATTGAATTAAGAATAATATTCTTTTATATCATTTTATATTGGGTTAAATAAGCTTTTCGTCCATAAAAAATTATTAAACTTTATTTTTCATCCCTATAAAAACTTAAAAAGAGAAATAATTTAATAAATTTTTTATTTTTATAAATGATAGTGTGTGTGTCTATATATATATATATATATATATATATATATATATATATATATATATAATAATTACACATGGACAAAAGACAAACGGACAACAAGTTGCGCCGCTAAATTTTTTTATATAGCAAACAAAACCCAATTTTTGAAACACTGCATTCGTAGACCTAGGCGACACAATATTATTATGCACGATCTTTTGAACTCTTTTCAAAAGGTTTACAACCTTTGGAAGTGGAAGTTAGCGAGTGTTCTTTTGGGTAAAATCGTTCAAGACATGGAAGTTGATTTTCAACTAACCACAAGACAAAAATCTATTTTTGGGTGTTGAAAATGACACATGCTCAAGACTTTCTCCGCCCTATTTTTATTGATGTGTTAGGCCAACACATGTCCTCAGTTGAGTATCGTACTATCCTTAGGTACCACATCATGATTCCATTATTTCATAAAGATGAGATTTGTCCTGTTTGTCGTAAAGCGTGCCTTGACATTTTTCGGAAGCATGGAGCTCATTGTTGGTAGCTTCCATGCTTCAAATATAAGCATGAGATGGTCAGAGATGATATTGATATATATATATATATATATATATATATATATATATATATATAGGCATGCGAAAATTTTTGTGAAGAAAAAGGCGCCGGTGAAATTCTTGACTGTCCCACAAGAAGGAAGATCGACACTTTGTCGAGCGGATGTTCTGGTGTATGGATTGGTAGGTGGGAAACATGCTTGTGTCGATTTGACTGGAGTTTCTCCACTTGTGAGACTAGGGTAGGGGTCGGAGATTTTACTGTGGGACGGACAATCTTCAAAGCTGCTTCAAGCAAAACGACCAATTGGACAATATATACCAAAAAGGCGTTGCTGATAATAAATACATTTTTATACCATTTGCATTTGAAACTTTTGACTTTTAACCATAAATTTTTTTTTCCTGTGTGTTTGCGTCTAAATAGTGTGCAAAAATGACCGTGACCAGCAATTATTTTCTCCAAAGATATGCTCACAAAATCGGGAACTATGAGACCCTCATGATTTAATGTGAGCAATGTTGCATGGATTGAAGATAGGTTGATATATGGTCCAAAACTTAGTAGGGGAAAGTGACTCCAAAGTTTTAATTGAAGAGTAAGACCTAACACCACACCTTTCTAGTAGAAGATGAGAAAGAAGGAAGAGAGGAGTAGAATGAAATGAAAGTGACTTCAAATTTTATTTTGTTTCGTTGTAGAGTCTACTCTTTCTTTCTAGCATATCCAACTTTATTAGAATTTCTTTTCTTCTTTTAATCTTTGTAATTCAAGACACTAAATATAAGTCAAATATTATAGATATATCTTTGGGGGCTGGGGCAGTAAAGAATTAAGTACCATTATGATCGTAATTAACCAACTCTATTTCTTCTATAGTGGAATAACGTTACTTGACCTTCAAGATACGATACCCGCCCATAAAATGGTTGGTAGCCAAACCAAGATAAATAAATCTGGCTGCACTATTCTCTACTCCTACACCCTCTATTTACTGCAACTTCTCATTTATTGCTCTATATTACACTCTTCAATCTCAAAATATAAATAAAAACCGGTCAATAAAAGTTAATGCATTTGGTGTAAAATTTATACCATATATATTAACTTTTGTCGACTCACTTTTGTTTATATTTTGAGACGGCGAGAGTATATGTATGGTCATATTGTCATATATTTAGTCTACTTTCGTACTAACCTTTGGTTATCAGGGAAAGGGGACCCTGCAACTTTTGCTCAAAATATAAATAAAAACTGCTCAATAAAATTTAATGCATTTGATGTAAAATTTATATCATATATATTAACTTGTGTTGACTCACTTTTTTTTTATATTTTGAGACGGCGAGAGTATATGTATGGTCATATTGTGATATATCTAGTCTAGTTTCGTATTAACTTTTGGTTATCAGGGAAAGGGGACCCTGATAATTCAGAGTTCGGTCGCGAGATAAGTAAAATTCGAGCGGTCCAGAGTTTGGTCGTCTGACCAAAAATTATTTGTACTAGGAATCAAACTCAAATTATCTTGAACAATTCATCATAGGGAGAACTCATTAACCACTTGACCACTTAAGCTCAGTATTTTGGTTCACTATTTTGAATTTTTTGAATTGAGAGTATTTCCTACATATAATAGCTTTCATTTATGATTTAGGGTCTGTCTTTTTTTTTTTGACAAATGATAGAGTTAATTAATTAAGCATGAGTTAATTAATTAGGAATTAATGGAGTTAATAGGATGAGGTGAAATTATTAAGTTAGTCTTAAGACAAAAGAGAGAGAGAGAGAGAGAGAGTTATCAAGTTAATGGGCCAAGCCCATTGGCGCCAACTAAGAAAGTAGTGAATGACATAATGGTATTATGAAAGAAAAGAGAGCTTAAACTTAGCCTAGAGTTGTCATAAACCAAAACATTTATATTTTGTGAAGAAAGGAGGTAGAGTCAGAAGGAGCTACGAGGAAGAAGAGGGATAGAGAATCAAGTGAAGCCAAGGGTAGAGGAATCAAAGATTTCATCTTGCTAAGGTATGAGAGTTGTATTGCATTCTAGAGTGACCAAGAGAAGAGGAGAAAATCTATTTCTCTCCAACCCAATCTTCTCTCACTCTTTTCTCTTTTGGGATTGAGATTTTGTTTACAAAATAATGACTTTGATAGTAATAGAATCAATGAATCTTATCTTACATGTCTCACACGAATTTGAGGATTAATGAATGAGAATGTGTAGATGTTTGTAAGATTATTTTGTGTTGTTATGAGTTTTTGAGATAATATGCAAAATTTATGATTCTCATCTTTTTTATGTTAGATCATGTTTTTTCTATGTTATACAAGTTCATAAACCTTTAAAGTTGGAACTTTTAATCATTTAAGAGTAGAAAAATGACATTTTAATCAATTTTTAAGTGAAACTCGCAAACAGAGTTTGTTTCTGTGCAAGCTCGCTGGAGCGAGCATTATACTCGCTGGTCGAGCATTGTTGTTCTTGCCCTTTTTCCAGAAAGTTGTCAGCTCGCCTGGCGAGCAATGGCGAAGTGTGCGGCGAGTGTCCCTTGCTAGGCCTCGCCAGGGGCGAGGAACTCGCTGTAACTTCTCGCCTAGTCTCGCTAGAGCTCGCTCAACGAGGGTACTCTGAACCAGTTTTATTACAAGTTTAATTAAATGAACCCTATGCTTATAACATGTCTTAATTATGGTCTTTTGATTATAGAATTAGAATGACATGATGGTTGTGTATGAGTCGTCTTGGAAGATGATATGTTTATGATAAACAAGTTATTATTGGACTATGAGTATGTGAATGTGATAATGATATTGTTGAATATGTATGCGTGATTTCTTGTGGGATTAATTGAATACGATTTAATCAATTAGATTGTGTATCTTCAATTAAGTTATTGAGATATGTATATGTGGTGATATCCTTATAGGATGATACGATTAAATTGTACGATTGGTAAACTTGCATACATGCATTCATTTTGTATGATGAACAGATACTTTAAATGAGCCCTAAAGTATAACAGATATTTTAGTAGCTGCAGTTGACTAAAATATATTTGGAATAAGTTTTCCAGAAACTAATGAGGTACCACATGCACTTAGTGATAATGCTAGGGAGCATTGCATAACTGTGACATTAGATTGCATTAGGAGACGAGGATAAATATTTATGTGAACTAAATGGTACTTGTTATTAATTGTGTACATTGATCTTTTGTGATTGAATGTGTATACTTGATTTGTGACCTCTGGATTATATATTATGCTTATGCTTTATACATATATAGTCTTATATCTATTTATGAGCAATTTTATATATATATATATATATATATATATATATATATCTTATTATTATGCATGAAATTGTATAGTATTGATTATACTTACATTTATATGGAATGTTTTACTAACTCTCTGTTTTGTGTAACTGCTGAAATTTTGGGGGTTCAGAGGTGCAGGGTAAGGACATGACTCGTGAGGAGTAGGCTTTTTGGTCTTTATTAGCTACTAGTGGTAAGGAGTTAAGCATTATGCTTCTCCTAGATACTTTTACTTAGTTGGATTGTAATAATTAGTGCGCTGGTACTTGTAACATCGTGTCGGATAGTTTATATTCCGTAAACGTTGTGTTTGAGCGTTTATGCTTTTATTTCTATGACCTTGCTTATGACATATTATGTCTGTTAATATTGAAGTTATCTTGAGATTTTTGAAGTTCGTCTAGGGATTCATTAGGTATGTATGAATGTTCACGACATCATGATATATGTTCCTATGAACTCATATTTGTTTTAATATGATGCATATTGTTTATGTTCACCATGATTGGTTATTTATTTAATTATGTAAGTAGATAATTATATATATAAGAGTTACGGAGTTACAGATGGGGACTATAGTACCCTACACATATCCATCCCTAATAAGTCATTACCCTTTTTTAAACAATATGACATACAACTTGATGATATTGAATGATCACCGATAAAAATTTCAACAAAACTCATTAAAAAATTCACTTTTAAATTCACCGATGATATTGAATCTATTTTGATTAAATTTTTTTGGGGGGGAAGTGAGGAATCGAGGAAAACCTCTTGGATTAATTGGAAAACTATTTGTTTACGTAAGGAGTATGGAGGCTTGGGGGTTAGACAGCTTAGGGAGTTCAACACCGCACTGCTAGGCAAATGGTGTTGGCGGACGTTGGTGGATCATGAGGGTCTATGGTTTAGGGTGTTGGTGGCCCGCTATGGGATGGAGCGTGGGAGGTTGAGGGAGGGAGGGAGGATGGGGTCAGCTTGGTAGAGGGAGATTGCGAGGATCAGGGATGGAGTAGGCGGGATTAGGGATGGGTGGTTTGAGGAGTGCGTGACGAGAAGGGTGGGGGATGGGACAGATACGTATTTCTGGACTGATCCCTGGGTAGGCGGGGTCCCTTTGTGTGAGAGATATGGGCGCCTGTATGACTTAGCGGCTACCAAGTCGCGCACGGTTGCCGAGATGTGTGGTTTAGGGTGGGAGGCAGGTGGGGAGGCGTGGATGTGGAGGAGACAACTGTGGGCGTGGGAGGAGGAGGTACTGAGAGAGTGTCAGGCTTTACTTCTATCAGTGACTTTACAGGTTGGACTACCAGACAGGTGGCAGTGGCAGCCGGACCCAGCTTCAGGCTACTCAGTTCGCGATGCGTATCAGGTCTTGACCTCTCAGGATTCTATTACTACAGGGGAGGCTGCAGATCTCTTGTGGCACAGACAGGTACCCTTGAAGGTATCCATTTTTGCGTGGCGTCTCCTGCGTAACCGGTTGCCGACGAAGACAAACCTAGTATCTCGTGGCATTCTCGCTCCAGATCTCCACTATTGCGTGGCAGGCTGCGGTGGCATCGAGACGGCTCAGCACCTATTTCTATCATGCAGCACTTTCGGATCGCTATGGGCTTTAGTCCGGGCTTGGATTGGCTTTGCGGCGGTCGATGCGTACAGCCTCCCAGATCACTTCGTACAGTTTACTTATTCAGTTGGCGGACTCCGTGCTAGGCGATCCTTCATGCAGCTCGTCTGGCTCGCGTGTGTTTGGGTAGTGTGGAATGAAAGAAATCTCCGGGTCTTCAAAAATTCGGCGACACCTGTTCATCAGCTCCTACACAAAGTCAAGCTTTTCTCATATCGGTGGATGCGACCTACAGACGTTACTTTAGCTACCAACTCTTATTTGTGGTGGTCGAGCCCTTTGCTTTGTTTGGGCATTGACTAATATGTATTTTTGTTGTTGCTTACCTGGACTCTTTTGTAAAATTGTGTAGCGCTCCTTGGCACACCTTGTGCTGAGGGGACTACTTTTTCTCGCAGTTATATATATATATATATATATATATATATATATATCTCATTTTAGCTTGTTCAAAAAAAAAAGATATTATTCAATTTTATAATTTAATTAACAAAATACCAATCATTTATTATATTTTGGTCAAGATTTTCTTTTGGTCAATATATCTCTTTTTTTTTTTGATTTACGGTCAATATATCTCATTAATCTAATTTGTATTTGATGAAAACATTAGACCATATATATTGGACTTGAATTCCCTCCTTCATGTTTTTCATTTTCCATTTTGGTCAAGATTTTCTTTTCGTCAATTTACTACTGTTTTGGTAATCAATTTATATGGGTCAAATGCAGTTACACAATTGCCATATTGGTATAATTTGTGTGCAATATAAATAAGTGCCCAACAAGTGAAGGCTAATCAACACACCAACACAATTTGTGCAGCTTAGAAAAGATAACAATCATGAAATTTCAATCTGTTGTTCTTCTCTTTGCTGTTCTGTTGGCTTCAGCAATAGCAGCTGATTATCGCCCGATCAAAGATGTCAACGATCCACATGTGGTCGATATCGCTAACTACGCTGTTAGAGTACACGACGACCAAACTGGTTTGAAATTAAAATTGGAGAAGGTCATTAGTGGTGAATATTTGGGGCTTATTGAAGGGACAAAATATTGCCTCAACATTACTGCTAGTGATACTACAGCTTCTAACAAATATAATGTTGTTGTGTTTGATATACCAGTGCGCGACTACAGGAACCTCACTTCTTTTGTGCCTCTTAGTGATTAAATTATTAATGATTTTTATTTAGATGTAAACTTATTATTGTTATTATACAAATAAAAATTAATATTATTGATTGGATAAATAATTGATCTTGAAAAGAAAAAAATAATGACTTAAAGGAGAAAATATTAAGGGCCCGTTCAACCTAGCTTATTTTTGAACTTATGCAAACTACTTATGCTAAATAAATTATGTTTTATGCTATTTTATAAGTTCAAACTAGTGAAAATTGAATTTTTATAAGCTATTTTATCATAAGCTACCTTGAAAAACTAGAAATAATATAAAAATTGCATAAGGTGTTTGCATAAGCTCAAAGATAAGGTCGACCAAACGGGCACTAAATATGCTTGACTTTACACTTGTGTTTTGTTAAGAATTAATCATTGTTAATTTTTATTGTTAAAATGTTTTTTTTAATTTGTTCTCAATAAAAATAATTAATATGTTATTATTGATTTATAATCATATTGTTTTTAATAAGTTAAGAACATTTAAACATCAAAAAGATGCATAGTAATATTTGAGATAATTGATTAAAAAAATGTTAATCTGTTGTTTGTTATTCATTTGTTTTTTATTTAAAGATAAATTGATTTACCTGCACCCTAAAAGGAAAATGATGAATTCTAAATAGAGTAAATTGAAATTTAGGAGTTAGTTTAAGGCAAAATTGAAATTTTAAGGATTAATTTAGGATAAAATTAAGATATTTTATTCAAAATTGAAATTTTTTGGTGTAATACTAAATTTTTTATTTAAAAGTGATATTTTATCCAGACTTTAGAAATTTTCTGGCTCCGCCATTGTGTGGATGTTTTAACCGCTAATCCTACGTCAAATAGGTAGTTTATTATAATATACCCTTATAACAATTTTTCAGCATATAAAAAGGCAGTTTATTATTTTTTAAATAGTGGTAGCTTATTATAATTTATCTCGATTATGCTATATATTGTAATGTGTCCAACCAATATAATTTTATGAGAGATGAGACAACTACAGCCGAATTGCTCGTCATATGATGGGTAGCCCTAGGTGTGATTGCGGTGCGGATTGATTTGGTTTTGAACATAAAAGTCGTTCTAACTGCGAGATAAAAATATATGCGGTTCAGTTTGGTTCGGTTGGTTTTAAAAAGTCATCCAAATCAAACCAAACCAATGCGGTTAGGATCGGTTCGGTGGTTGCGGTTTACGACGTAATATTTCGGTACCAAACAATTTTAAACATAGAAAAAAAACTTGAATTTCCTAAATAACATTAAAGTACCAATAAAAGTTGTTTATCCAAAATAACATTACAGTACGTTACAATTTTAAATATACAAAAAAAGAATTTAAAATTCCAAAATAACATTATAGTATCAATAAAAGTTGTTGATCGAAAATAATATTACAACACAAAAATAACACTACAGTACAAAAAATAACTACTACTTGAAGTTCAATTAATTTGGTGGACTGACTTGGTAATTAAACTATGTATATTTGAATATAATATAACCTTAATGTGGTATTGGAATATAATAGAAGCTTAATGCGGTTTTAGCGGTTAACCGCGGTGTTTGCGGTTTTTGCGGTTTTTGCGGCTCGCGGTTTTGTGGTTCGCGGTTCAATAAAAAAGTCATTCAAATACATCCAAACCAAATGCGGTTTTTGCGATTTTACTTTTAGTTTGGTTTGGTTCGATTTGCGGTTATATTTTTGGTTTGATTCGGATATGATCATCCCTAGTAGCCCCACTGCAACAAGGATGGTATAGTCTTTTCCTTCCTTATGGTATAAGAATGGATTGTAGATATATTTTATAGTCATTTTTATTTTTTTTATTAAGTATAAACACTGAAATGAAAATAAATTTTAAATAAAATTGCATCCTATAGAAATTAGTAATAATATACGAAAGATTATGAAACTAATAATTTGAAATACTAAATAAAATTAAACTATTAAATTCTAAGTATCTTAAATATTAGTTTGATAAAAAATTTATTGAATGAAGAATAATATTCTTTTATATCATTTTATATTGGGTTAAATAAGCTATTCGTCCATAAAAAATTATTAAATTTTATTTTTCTCCCTATAAAAACTTAAAAAGGGAAATAATTTATTAGATTTTTTTATTTTTCTAAATGCTAGTGTATATATATATATATATATATATATAAAATAATTACACATGAACAAAAGAAAAACGGACAACAAGCTACACAGCTAAATCTTTTTATATAGCAAAACAAAACCCAATTTTTGAAATACTACATTCATAGACATAGGCGACACAATATTATTATGCACGATCTTTTGAACTCTTTTCAAAAGGTTTACAACCTCTGGAAGTGGAAGTTAGCGAGTGTTCTTTTGGGTGTTTGAAAAGGACACATGCTCAAGACTTTCTCCTCCCTATTATTATTGATGTGTTAGCTCAACACATGTCCTCAGTTGAGTTTCGTACTATCTTTAGGTACCGCCTCATGATTCTGTTATTTCATAAAGATGATATTTGTCTTATTTGTCGTAAAGCGTGCCTCGACATTTTTTTGAAGCATGGAACTCATTGTTGGTAACTTCCATGTTTCAAATATAAGCATGAGCTTGTCAGAGATGATTTTTTTTTATATATGTATTTTTAGGCGTGCAGAAATTTTTGTAAAGAAAAAGGCGCCGGTGAAATTTTTGACTGTCCCACAAGAGGGGAGATCGACACTTTGTCGAGCGGATGTTTTGGTGTATGGATTGGTAGGTGGGAAACATGCTTGCGTCGATTTGCCTGAAGTTTCTCCACTTATGAGACTGGAGGTCGGAGATTTTACTGTGAGACAGACAATCCTCAAAGCTGCTTCAAGCAAAATGACCAAATATAAAAAAGCGTGTGCTGATAATAAATACATTTTTATACCGTTTGCATTTGAAACTTTTAAATTTTGACTGTAAATTTTTTTTCCATGTGTATTTGCGTCTAAATAGTGTGCAAAAAGGACCGTGACCAGCAATTATTTTCTCCAAAGATATGCTCACAAAATCGGCAACTATGAGACCCTCATGATTTAATGTGAGCAATGTTGCATGGTTTGAAGATAGGTTGATATATGGTCCAAAACTTAGTAGGGGAAAGTGACTCCAAAGTTTTAATTGAAGAGTAAGACCTAACACCACACCTTTCTAGTAGAAGATGAGAAAGAAGGAAGAGAGGAGTAGAATGAAATGAAAGTGACTTCAAATTTTATTTTGTTTCGTTGTAGAGTCTACTCTTTCTTTCTAGCATATCCAACTTTATTAGAATTTCTTTTCTTCTTTTAATCTTTGTAATTCAAGACACTAAATATAAGTCAAATATTATAGATATATCTTTGGGGGCTGAGTGGGCAGTAAAGAATTAAGTACCATTATGATCGTAATTAACCAACTCTATTTCTTCTATAGTGGAATAACGTTACTTGACCTTCAAGATACGATACCCGCCCATAAAATGGTTGGTAGCCAAACCAAGATAAATAAATCTGGCTGCACTATTCTCTACTCCTACACCCTCTATTTACTGCAACTTCTCATTTATTGCTCTATATTACACTCTTCAATCTCAAAATATAAATAAAAACCGGTCAATAAAAGTTAATGCATTTGGTGTAAAATTTATACCATATATATTAACTTTTGTCGACTCACTTTTGTTTATATTTTGAGACGGCGAGAGTATATGTATGGTCATATTGTCATATATCTAGTCTACTTTCGTACTAACCTTTGGTTATCAGGGGAAGGGGACCCTGATAATCCAGAGTTCGGTCACGAGATAAGTAAAATTTGGTCCAGAGTTTGGTCGCGACGTGAGTAAAGTCAGACAAAAAATTATTTGTACTAGGAATCAAACTCAAATTATCTTGAACAATTCATCATAGGGAGAACTCATTAACCATTTGAGCTCCGTATTTTGGTTTACTGGTTTTGAATTTTTTGAATAGAGAGTATTTTCTACATATAATAGCTTTCAATTATGATTTAGGGTTTGTCTTCTTTTTTTTTGACAAAGGATAAAGGGTTTGTTTGAAATGTCTTACTTAAAAACAGCTATGACAATTTTTATAAATGTTTTTAGATTATTTTCATAAGCTCTCCAATATTATGTTTTCTATTGAAATACAGTACATAACATATTTCTATTGTTTTTATTTTTATGTTCATTGCATTATGCCTTTAACCAATATTCATCTTAGATTATGATCACGGGATCATTAATTATAATGGAATTGGAACACTTGCTCTATGATTAAATTCTCAATTTTTTCCATTTAAGATCACATTTTCATTTTCTTGTGTAGCCACAAATTATATAATTATTATGTATGACTTGGTTACATCATTAGCTAGCATCTCATCTTGAACATGATTACAACAAAAAATAAAAAAGAACTCACTATAGAATACAAGTATATACACAGAACAAATACATCATGAAAACAACACTCTTTTGTTGTTTTCCTTGAAAGTTACAAACAAAAAATAAAAACCAAGGTTAAAGGCTTTGGTTTTCAAACATATATTGACTATTGCTATGACACTCAATGTAGTGGAAGGATAATCAACCAAAAAAAGAATAAGTGTTGTCTTCGAACTAATCAATTAAACATCATCATCATGTGCTATAATCCAAACCTTTTTGACATCCAATCTGAAATATTAGCTATCACAAACCCTGCAAATACCTGTAATTCAATGCCAAAACAAAACACTTGTATTAACCTATGAAGCATTGATACAGACACAACTACTAGACACTACACTGACATATTGACACCGGTAATAATTGAAGAGCAGGTGACAAACAACCATACCTGAACTGAGCCAAGAATGTATAATGCTGAATAATGCCGACCGTGGATTACCATGTCAGCTATCATAGCAAGTGGAATGGTGAGTGACATGCCCAAAGTTGCCACAAGGGGAGTTGTCCACACAACACAGAGTGCCCTGAGTGGTAGATTAAATAAACTTGAATGTAAGAATTTACTTAAACAATGTGTGTGTGTGTGTGCGCGCGGGCGTGTGCGTGCATGCATGTAAATTAATCAAATTTATTTCACGTACCAAAAGTAGTCTGAGAGAACACTTCCAACAAACCCATTTGCAAGAACCACTTCGTCCATTTTGGCTGAGTGGGGAATCGCAAACTTAGGTTCAATTCCTAAGGCCGATAACGGCCAGACTGAGTGGAAAAAAGAAAATAGTTTTAGCAACCAGTTAATGCGCAACAATTTATTAGAAAAATATTGAAATGTTGGTGGAGAGTATGTGAAAACTAAAAACACAAAAACCAAGTTAAAGGAGTAAATGAAAATGATTGTGATCTTATAAGGGTCTATTTATATCGACTTATTTGAGTTTATCTACTAGCATAAACACTTGTGAGATTGTTTGAGAGAGCTTATGAAAGGTCCATTAGCTCTCCAAGATAGCTTATGAAAACAGTTTGACTCTATTTTATATTTTATTTATTATAGAAAAAATAGCTTATACAGAAGTACTTATATGATAAGCGCTTATTAAGATGCTTATCCAAACAAGACCTAAGTTGACTTTGATGAGTAACTACAAAAGCATCATGGATAAAAACTTACTAAGCCACCATAGTGCTACAAGTGTAAACAATCCAATATATCCAAACAGCTTTTGCACATCAACCCGTTCACCTTCTTCGCCAGAAAACTTTTTCAGAAGAACTGCAGCATTAATGTTGAAGTTGCGTCATTGTTCATCTAAATTATCTAGGGAAAAGAAATACGGAATGAAACAGCTAAGACATTGTTGTCTAACCAGTAAATAGACCATATGACATGGCTGAGAGAAGGCCAAAAAGATCTCCAACAAGAGAGCGCGGTCCATTGCTGAACACAAATATCAACTGTCAACGCCCAAAAAATAGCATTACAAAGAGCAAGCTGGTGATAACATTAAATATAGCAACTTGACTCCTTAATATTTTCCACCATTACTAGTTTTCCCTTATACCCTATGTCTCGGTCAATATAGTGGATGACACTTGTATTGATATACTCAAGAAGGAGACATTGATTTTCAACAATGTGATGCCAGACAAAGGAATCAATTATGTTAGGGATATAAGTTTGTAAGCCTTTACGTAACACCTTAAGCTTTTTCTTTATGTAATTCACTCCCTACATTAATTGATTGATATCTTAAAACTGGAATAAAACAATGAAGCTAATGCGGTCCTCAAAAGAGATAGAAAGGACTTACGAAGCACTAAGTTGTGAGTCATCTGCAGCCCAAGTTTTGCCTAGAGTCGTCATGGCAACCCCGGCCATGCTGACCAAGACAGCAACTACTTTTGATACATTTATAGTGTCTTGGCCCATTAACACACCGATGAAAAGAGTGAATAGTCCTGAAGTAGATGACAAAACTGTTGTACTCGCAACACTTGTACGTGCAAGCGCAGCATTTGATAGATACTGTAAGCGACAAATAAAATAATTAAATAACAATAAAAACCAAGATAAATATGTTTCAATCATAAGAACTCTTAATCATGTAGGAAACAACTTATCATCATGAGTTACTTGCCTCTGTTATAAACCAGATAGGTGCAATGTAAAATCCATAAGTAGCAATTTCCTTTGTAGTAAGTTCTTTTTCTTCCTTTGGTATACTAGTTTCATTATACTTAGCTACCAATGGTGCTTTCTCTGCAAGAGATGTAAGGTCTAAATCACTGTCTTTTCGAGCCACAATCCCTTGTTCCATTTCAAACATTTTCTGCACACCATTTCCTTTGAATGGGGAGCTACTGTCTGCATTATTTCCACTTTTAGAAGACCGGTGTTTAAGCAAGTTATAGAACCAATCCTTAATGAATGCTATTGGGAGGTAAACTACCATAAGAGAAGCTCCAAGATATGTCACCGCAAATGGCTGCTTATAATCTGTATAAATATCCTGCACAGAAAATTTTAATTCAGATAATCATTCATAGATATAAAGCTTCGATACTAATATCCTGCACTCTCAAACGAACTTATTTCTTACATGGAATCAAACCAGGACCTCCGACAAAGAAGTATCCCAAGTTAGCTATATCGTATACATACAAATCATTCCTAATCCTAACCAACATAACTTTCAATCTCACATCACCTTTATTAGGCTTTTGTGATTGAAATGGAAACTTTAAAATAGTGTAACAATTAGAAAAGATTGAATCTTAAGATATACGGGAAGCTTCAAAATCAAGTCACATAAAGCAAAGACTTATAAACCATCTCTCAAATACATCAACTTCCTAATTGGTTGTCGAGCAATTAAGTATATGTTTGGTTCCAATTTTGGAGGAGGAAATATTGATTCAACATGTGTAGAATTCAATTTGACATTTTTGGACGTTCTCAAGTAGAATTGATTTTGCCTCCAGAATCAATTCTAACCCGAAGCTAGAATTTGGAACTTTTACCTCTACAATTGATTTCTTATCATTCAACTTCACAAACATAAATCATGTCACATTCAACTCACTTTTAGCACATCACTTTAAAAAATCAATTTTTGTCACCGCAGAACCAAACAGAGACCAAGGTCCTATAAGCTAGGACATAATAAAGCCTCAAAAAATCATTGAATTGGCACTAAGAAATCACATTTATCTAATGCAAATTATGTAATAAATCCAAACTAAGGAGAAAATGATATAATTCACATGGTTAAGAAAGAAAAGATGAAATTTTTTTACCTGGGTGACTTCAGCAGAAGAGACCCAAATGATAACAACAGTACCTATAAGGAACAATCCTGCTTTGTATCTGAAACCCATTAGAAAAAAAACGAAATGAACAATACCCAGATGGGAAAAAGTGCAGAAATTGTAGAGATCCACACGTTTTCTGCTTCAGCCAGATCCCAGAATCAATAACACCGTTCAATATATCAATTTGTCAACCAAATCATGTGTGAAAAAGCTTGAAGCTTTTGCATAGAAATTGAACGAGAGAAGAAGCTAGTATGTTGAAATTGTTGTTGCAAGAGAAAAGAGGTTGAATTGAAAGAATCTTGCAACAAGAGAAAATGGTTGGAAGAAAGAGAAACAGAGGGAAACGTTAATTTTAATATAAATATATATTTTCTGTATTTGGTGATTAATTTTCAACGTTACTCTTACTCTATTCCTTATTATTTTTTACTACAAAAATATAATTGCCATTTGACCAAGAAAAATATATATTATAATTTACCTCTTTTGGATACAAAATATACATGTCGCATTTTTTGGGAATATGTTTTGCCTTACAATAAAACCATAAAAGAATTATTTCCAAAAAAATAAATAAAGATGTTTTTCATTTATTAATGAAAAATGAGTATGTCAATTAATATAGTTTTGATGTAGGAATAAAAAATGTTCTTAATTATTGATGCTTAGATGCTCTTAATTTATTTAAAAAAAGTATATGAATAAAAAATAAATATTATAAAATTTGAGAATGTGTATATCCTTTTTATTTTTTAATCATAAAAAAATTATAGTAATTGACCAATTTACAAATTTGTTCATATTTTTGAGAATGTGTATAGTAATAGACCAATTTACAAATTATAGTAATAGTAAGTTGTTAGATATAATGATTTAATTGATAGGAAGTAGTTGAAAAATATAAACCAATTTACAAATTTAATAAAATTATAGGTTTTTCTAAAATATACATAAAACTAAAAAATGTATTTAAAAAAGTCTTATAAATTCAATGATTAATTTGGTGATTTAATCGTATTTACTTTCATATATGCTTTAATATTTGATATGGTGAATTGGAGAACTTTTCAAGACTGTCGATAAAACTATAATGCAATTAAGTTAGACATGATATTGATATAAAAAAGAAGTTAAAGATGATATTGATAAAAATTCAACAATCAAATATGGTAACATTTTAAAAGCATGCCGATAAATTTTAGATTACTACGAAATTTTTAAGATAAGTTTCTCATGAAAACAAATAAATTTTATCAAATATACTCTAGAATTATGTTAAAATTAATATTGTATGTTAATCATGATGTATGAAATGTTACTCTATCAAAAAAATGATGTATGAAATGTTGCGAGTTTGTTAAAAAAATGTATATGATCTAATTGAATTTTCTATTGTCTCTTCCTTTTTTTAATTTTTTTTATATCTATTCATTTTATTTTACCATGATAAAAAAAACAAAAAGAATGACGTAATCTTCCTACTAATGCTACTTTGTTTCTAATAGTCAAATCATATATTGTCGTCCTAAGTACGCATTCTAACAAGCATAATATCACCTAAACTTTGGAGAGTTTTAATCAAATAATTAATTAATCAAACAATGATCACTATCTCATTTGGAAGTGGAGCAACCAAAGAAAAGATAGAGTGGAATTTTCCTCCAAAATCTTGTTAGTTAATGGGTCACTAGAGCAGTGACAAATCAACTAATAAACAAATTATCAAAATGCTAACGAAATATGAATAATGAAAAATTGCTGGCATTGGCCAGTGGTAGGTAATGGAAGTAAGTAATGGCTTGTTGTGAATTGTGATGGAGACACCCAATCATTTATTTATTTGGAATTATATAGAATATTCTGACGTATATTGCCAAGTGTATTGTTTCCTCTCAAATAATTCATCTAGAGATAAAAAATAATTCACAGTATTTACATATTTTAACAAAATTAAATAAATAGAACAAATAAGCATACATATATAAGTGTTAAAAATTGATTGACCTTTTTCTTCATGTTTCTCTACTGTCTATTTTTACTCCAATGATTTGTAGCTCAACCACATATTCAGAAATTTTGACTAGTCGGTTGAACATCACATATTATATGAAGTTTTATATACAAACATAATCAATACACAAACGAATGACTTGTGACCATAAAAAATAAATGAAATTATGGTTTTTAACGTAATACAAACAATTTTCGCAATCTATTGTTTTTTGTGGGATGTATAAGAAATCGGAGAACCGTCTTTTTATTTTTTGTCTGATGACTTGGTCAGTGTGGCTTAAATTATTTAAGTGGTTCGGAGTTGTCACGGCTTTACCGCGTTCTATGTACTCCATCTTTGAGAGCTTCCCTGCCTTGGGTTCCAGTAGGAAGCATATCCTTCATGGTGTTCTCATGGTTTGACATGTTGTGATCTGGTCTTTGTGGAGGTCTATGAATGATAGGATTTTTTCGAGCATAGTTGTGGCTCCTCATAAGATTTTTGATAGGATAAGAATCATTTCTTGGAAGTGGTTATTGGCAAAAAGATTAGCTCGCCATGTTTGTGAAGGTGTGGAAACACATAAGAAGGAGGAATGGTTGAATTGTGTTTTAGGATTTAAAAACTTTTTCTTAAACTAAAGAGTGTAACAGCGGATTCAAACACAAAACAAGGTAAAAATGAAAGATGGAGAGAAAGACACAAACAATTTATACTGGTTCCTCTCACAAAACGAGAGTACGTCCAGTCCTCTTGCACTTTCAATGAATTTCACTATAATCTCACAAGATTGCAAACGTTCAAGCACACTAGCAAGAGACTTCTCAAATGCTCAAGTTACACAAAACAAGAGACTTCTCAAACTTACAAAGATAATAAGAATGAATATTATCACACACTTGATATACTATCAGAGATGTTTACAAAATACAAAGCAATTACATAAAGACAATGAAAGACAGATTCATCTCTAGTGTCAGAACTTCAGAGTCTTAGCGTAATATTATAGAACAGTAGTCATTTCTTCCAATGATGTCTTCTATTTATAGAGAATGATTGGAGATGACCGTTGCAGAGAGATAAGATGTCAGTTGTTGTAATCGTACTATTTGTGAGCTATGAATTGCCTTCTATAGGAAGCAAAACAATTCCACTATTTTGCGATTTTGAATATTACACAACCATTTTGAGTAATAATAGTACGATAGTACAATTCTCAAATACGTTCCACTTATGGATAAAGTTAACGTTGTCCAAACGAATATTCCTTTCCAAAGACATGACAGAGACCTTTTATAGTTAATTCTTCAATCATTGGTTCTGGTCTTGTCAGTTCTTGAGAGACCTTTTATAGTTAATTCTTAAATTTTGTTTTTTTTGTATATAATATATTAAATTTATTGGAAAGAGAAAATGTGGGGAAAAAAAATAGGAATTTATTGGGGATTAAAACGAGGGTATAATAGGAAGATAACGTGCAAAAATACACTTCCTTAATTTAGTGTTATCATTCTAAAAAGACAATTAAAAGGAAACAGGGGGAGTATATTTTAAAGTTAAAAAAAGGCATCCCCTATTATTATAATAGTTTTTATAATATTATAATAAATTTATTTTTTTATTACAAATTTAGAAATTTTTTAAAATTAAGAGTATTAAATATAAATTTTTTAAATTTAAAAATATAAAGATAAAAGTAACAAAAGTCTCTCGGCGTAAAATTCAAATCATAAGTTTTTTTTTAGGAACTTCTTATAATATTTTCTAGAAAAATTTTCTTTCCACCCCAACAATTAACCCTTCACCCCAACATTTTTTATAATATTCTCATTTCACCCTTTGTTTATTATATTATTTTTTATAACTTTTTTTTCAAAGTGTTCCGGTATTAATAAAATATATTTTTTAGACACAAATACAATTTAAAAGTGTTCCGGTATGAATAAAATATATTTTCTAGCCATAATTACAAACCGGAACAGTTTTAAAAGTGTTCCGGTATCAACAATTGAATACAAATACAAACCGGAACACTTTCATAATTACAAACCGGAACAGTTTTAAAAGTGTTCCGGTAGAAACAATTGAATACAAATACAAACCGGAACACTTTTGAAAGTGTTCCAGTATAAACAGTTGGACGCAAATACAAAACAGAACACTTTTAAAACTGTTCCGGTATGAATAAAAAAAACAAATTTTTCTCGAAATAGTTTTAAAAGTGTTCCGGTTTGTATTTGTATTCAATTGTTTATACCAGAACACTTTTAAAATTGTTCCAGTTTGTAATTATGAAAGTGTTCCGGTTTGTATTTGTATTCAATTGTTGATACCGGAACACTTTTAAAACTGTTCCAGTTTGTAATTATGGCTAGAAAACATATTTTATTGATACCGGAACACTTTTAAAAGTGTTCCGGTTTGTATTTGTGTCTAAAAAATATATTTTATTAATACAGGAACACTTTGAAAAAAAAATATAAAAAAAATATAATAAACAAAGGGTAAAACGGGAATATTATAAAAAATGTAGGGGTAAAGGGTTAATTGTTGGGGTGGAAAGAAAATTTTTCTATTTTCTACAAAGTAATAAATAACAAGTACACATTAATTTAATAATAGGGACCAAAATTGTGAAGACTAAAATATGTTACTTTCTTTATAGAGATAAAAAATTGGTAATATTTTATAAATGAAAAATTTATTTAACTCTTAATTAAAATAAGGTCATGCTAATCGGTGGCCCGAAACATTGGTTAAGAAAATTATAAAAATAAAATAACACTTTTTAGATGTTTACAAATTTTAATGTCATATTACTATACACAAGCAAATTTACAAAAAAAATATTTCTTTTAAAAAAGTGTTTAAATGCATTTAAGTCATACACTTTTTTAATTTTATCTCTATCTTTTGACTTGGAAACCGTTAAAAACATGTGAATGTGAAAAAAATAGGTATATATTTTAAAAAATAACATTTATTATGATGATTATAGGTTACTTTTGTTTATATTTGAGACTTTCAATTATTTTATTTTATTGCTTTTTATTTATATATGAGATTGAAAGGAGAATTTACTTCATTACTCAATACCCTCAACGTCGGAGCCATTGTTTAGCATTTTCTATTAAAATAAAACAAATATTGTCCTTGTGAACATAAATTGTTTCAAACTCTATTACTCCAACTTATTTCAGTATTCACTTTAAAAATTAAATTTCTAAATTCGGCTACTTAAAAATAAAAAAATTAAAGCAAATGTTAATGTGGACTTCCGTTTGACCCGACTTATTTTTTGCTTTTTATTTTACCTTAAACGAAATAAAGAAGTATAAAATTATATTTGACACTATTACTTTTTAAAAGTATTAGAGAAATAAATTAAAAAATAAAGAAAAGTGAAATAAAACACAATTTTTTCAATTTTTTAATATTTTTAAGAAGAAGAAAAAAAAAGGAGAAAACAAAGCGGGCCAATCGGGGCCATATGACATGATCAATCGAAAAAAAAAAGATTTTTACCCAAAAAACACGGCACGACACGACACGACAGGAACCTCTCTTTCCCACTTCAGTTAACTCGGTAAACCCATCTCCGGCAAAGAGGAACGGTATCTGTGACGGCGCGTCACCAATCTCAGGCGACACTACCATTTTCTCCGTCAACGCACACACTTCTCCGAGGTAACAATTTACCCCTCTGAAATCCTTTCATTATTTTCTTGCTGTTGTTGCTGGTCGAATCTGTTAGGGTTTTTTCAACTACATCTAGTTGTTAGGGTTTTTGCAATTGGGTATCTGCATTATCTAATTTCATATTCAATACAATTCCCTTTCTATTTG
The DNA here is from genome assembly GCA_030408175.1 of Trifolium repens. Classification (NCBI taxonomy): domain Eukaryota; kingdom Viridiplantae; phylum Streptophyta; class Magnoliopsida; order Fabales; family Fabaceae; genus Trifolium; species Trifolium repens. The sequence continues at coordinate 5,118,923 of CP125836.1, forward strand.
TTATCACTGAGTTCTCAATCTTTGTTGTGATTTTCAAAAAACAAAAGGATTTAGTTTCTTTCCCTTTTGAGTTTCATTTTATTGATTGGAATTGATTAGCGTCATTAAGAGTTTATGATTTTGCTATTTAAATTATGAAACTAAAGTCATTGTTTAAGAGGACCCTGAAAGTTGGAGTGTTTCTCTATGAAGCATGGACACAGACATAGACATAGATACTGGACACTAACACGTCGACACCACTAATAATTAAAAAAATGCAAATGAATTAATTGAATGTAATCAAGTGGCGATGCCGTACACTGGACATGCCTTTGATCAAAAGTGTCGGTGGTACTGAGGATTCTTGTATATTTTCCTTTTCAAATTCAAGTCCATGGTTACCTCATTAAGCTTATAGAGGACTCGATGTCAGAATGCATTATTCAATACTTGTTGTAGTGTAGAAGTTTTCATCTAGTTCATGTAGCTAGTCGTAGATGCATATTATAGCTGCTATCGGATCGGAGGTTCGGGTGGCCTTTGCAAAGTATGTGCTATAAAAATCAATTTAGGATAGCATTCTATAAGTTTGTAAAACCATTTTAGGATTTTTCTTTATAGTTTTCATTTTGGTATGTATATTAAAGTACAAGATTGCTTCTGTTTCTGTACTTTCACTCTCTGATCAATTGTTCTTTCTTGTGTAAAATATTTTAGGGTTAATAGGTCTTTACCCCCTGCTAAGTGAGCGTGTTTTGCGTTACTCCCCTGCTAAAAATTTCTTGAAGATTGCCCCCTTGCAAAGTTTTTTTTGTTGGTTTCCCTCCTTGAGTGCACTTTTTACATCGGTTATTTTGTTCAACCGATTTAAAAAGTTAAAATTTCTTGCATCCAAGAGAGGAAAAGGGGGGAAACAAAAAAAAAAACTTTGCAAGGGGGCAATCTTCAAGAAATTTTTAGCAGGGGGTAATGCAAAACACGTCCACTTAACAGGGGGTAAAGACCTATTAACCCAATTTACAAGGCTATTTTATTTATTTTATGTAATTTATTTTTGGCATTGTTATATATTAGTTGGCGTGAAAATGAATAGCACCACTTTATTTTTTTGTACAACAATGAGAAAAATGTATACTAGTGCAAAATACACTCTTTAGCACAGGCTTTTAAATCGATTGTACACCACGCCATTTAAAAAATGAGACAGTGACAGTTTTGAAATTAGTAAAAACAATTTTTGTTTTAACTCGTTTTTCCAACTCAGTTCCATTTCCTGTCTCTGTGTCTCTGTAAAAACTGAAATCCTTCGACTTGAATCTCATTTTCCAACAATCGCTTGTGCTTCGTCGTCATTACTCACATATGTACAATTTTGTCATTTCTGCGTTTTTCATTTTGTTTTGTTTTTACATGTTTGGTGTTTAGATTTGCACTTGCGAAACTGAAGAGATACAAATTTTGGTTTTCATTTCCCTTCTTGCATCTGTGTCGTTTCTTTGTTCAACCCTAGTTAAGGTTTTTATTTTGTTCACATCACTCTATGTTTCAGACTTTCTATGCTTTTATTATCAAGTTTTTAGGATGAATGTTGAAAGATTATAGATTGTGGCTGAGATTTAGTTCTGCACTTGTATTTATTCTTTAAGCATGTGTAAGTTAATTCCTGAAGTATAGTTTGTAGGGTAAATATTGAAAGAGTATAGATTATGGTTTAGATATAGTTCTGTTCTTGTATTTGTTCTTCCTCATGGCAATGACATAGCTAAATAAGGAAATTCTTCTTGCTAAGTAAACACATAGCCATGTTGATTTAGAATATTGTGCTCCTTGTGTTACATTTGGTTATGCCTTGTTATTTTTTTATGTAAATTGTTTTTCTTACATGTTTTTTAGCTGTCACATTTGTCAAATTTTTGTTTGCTCAAGAGCATTGAGGAAAAAAGTTGATTTTCTCTGCATTGAATTTGTCTCAAGTTGATAAATGAATATGAAAACTGACTTAACTTCTATAAGTATGGACTTCAATTGAGTTGCTAAGTCTTAGATTGGCCAATCTGGACATTCCAAAGAGTGCCCGAATAGCCATATCTGAACTGTCTGCTTGCTGTATTAGCTTATTTTGCTCATGATCATGATACCATTTCAGGTATGGAGGATGCCCCAGCTGAAATGAGACCTAACAACATTGCTGAACCGGTTATCGATTCTTTTGATTTTGCTGAAAACTTCGCTACTGATAAGACATTTAGTACTCGAGATGACTTGTTGAAATGGGTTCGTGGTGAAGCAGTCAAGTTAGGGTTTACTATTATTATTTCAAAATCAGATAATGGATCAGATAAAAGAAAACAAACACTTGTACTTGGTTGTGAAAGGGGTGGTGTATATAGAGAAAACAAGAAGAAATTGAAAGGCCAAGACACAAGATCCATAAAATGTGAGTGTCCTTTCAGATTGCGGGGTTATTTTTTGAGCTCTGGTGTTTGGAAAATTACTGTAGTGTGTGGAAAACACAATCATGAGACGACAAAAGATTTAGAAGGTCATCTTATTCCACGTCGTCTAAATATGGAAGACAGAAAACTTGTTGAGGAGATGACAAGTAACATGGTCCAACCAAAAAATATTCTTATGACTTTAAAAAAAAGAAGCTATGACAATGTGGCTAATATCAAACATATTTATAATGCGCGTCACAGATACAAAAAGGGAGAAATGCAACACATGATGGATCTTTTGGTTGAAGGCGGTAATGTCCCAAATGAAGGTCATCCAGATATATCGATTACAGAAGAGTTGGAAGCGATCCAGGTTCAGTATAATAGTATTCTGTTTTTGTTTTGGTATTTAACATGTCTGAATTAGTTACTGTAAAAAAAAAGTCTGAATTGGTCAATCCAAACAAAACAAATTCTCACATCAATTTTTTTAAACTATTTTGAGACATGTACTTCAGGTTCGGTTTAACAATGCTGATTACATTACGAAGATGCAAATAAAGGAGCAGCTGCGTCAAATAGCATTTCCAGAAACAACACCACCGTGTCCACCTGGTTTTAATGGAAAACAAAATATGTAAGAAGGGTTTTGGGATTTTGAGATAATATGGTGGAGGTTTTGCAAAAAATATGTAATGAGGAAGGTGTCTGACCAATCTATTGGCAGTCTAATCAAAATATTGGTATTCTATATTTCGTAGTTCTGGCAAACAGATCACAATTACAGGTCAGACGGGTTTATATAATTTGTTTCAACTGCAATCCATTGAGAAAGAGTAGACGGGTTTATATAATTTGTTTTTGGAAAACTTGTTAAAAATAAAGGTTTTATTGCTCTTGTTAAATGTTTGAATTTAGATTCGTTATATTTTGAGGAAATACAAAATTACAATATCTTATTTGTCACCAGATTTTCGAGATTTATATTCTAAATAGATATGGCATAGTGAGTTGTTAAACAAACCTGTCAAATGTGTGAAAAGAGAGCATGTTAATGTACTGCCTTTATTTCAAAATATAATAAAAATTTGGTTAATAAAAGTTGGCATATTTGGTGTAAAATTTATATTAGATATATTAATTTTTGTTGATCCATTTTTACTTATAATTTAGAATGAAGGAAATAAATATTGATGATTTTCTAGAGGACATGGTCTGTGGTATTGGTCAAAGTCTTTAAAAGCGAGCATATGTGTATTACTAGAGACACTAAATTTTTTTAGTTGCATATATTTCTAGATGGATTTTTTTTTCTTTCAAACATAAACCTGATTAATACTACTAATATACTCTAGAATATGAAAAGTCAATATTAAATATATATATTTATAAAAAAATAAAAATTTAATACTCTATCGGTCTCATGTAGTTAAGTAAGCGACCCTTTTGAAATTATCACATTTTTTAAAGAAATGATCAGTTATTTATTAATTTTAATAATAAAAACAAGTTTGCTTCTTAAATTGTTGGTACATCTACATTAAACCCATACAATAATATAACAATGATATGGAAACACTTCCTTTGTGTCTTTGTTTGTAGCAAGAGTGGAGACTTTCTTGCCTATACTATGATCCAGAATTTGATACCCACCCCGAAAGAATCCATGATTCACCTAAGTATACAAATTTTCATACTCTTCAAATTAAAAATCCCTAATTGGTACTTTTCTCCCACCAATTTAATTATTTGATAACACATGCACACACACACACACACATATATATATATATATATATATATATATATATATATATATATATATATATTCTAATTTTGTTATGTTATATAGTTGCATAGCTAGCATTAACAATGAACATATAGAAGATTGCACTCTGATTAAGGTACGTATTTGACGATAAAAAATGTTCATATTAATAATTAAGGGTCCTTAGCTAAACATTATTAAGAAAAATATAACATTCTTACATTTCAAATAGATAGTGTTAACAAGCATGATGTACTATTAGACATGGTACAAGTTTTAAAGACATGAACTTTCAAATCATCAAAAGTTATATTTCTTCCGATTATGGTTGGTGCATGGATGATGTGTTTTATTAAATCCATTCAACTTTTATAACTTTAATAAAACACACCATTCATGCACCACTCATAATCAGATGAAATATAACTTTTGATGTTTTGAAAATTATGTTTGTTAAAACTTGTACCACGTCTAATAGGACACCATACTTGTTAATACTATCTACCTTAACCGTAAGAATGTAATATTTTTTCAAATGATTGTTCGTTAAGGATCATTATTAATTTGAACATTTTTTATAACTTTTTATTGTCAAGTAACTACCTTAATCATGGTGCAATCTTCTATATGTTCATTGTCAATTGCTAACTAGGTAACTATATAACATAACAAAATTAACATATGTGAATGTGTTATCAAATATAACATTGGGGATTTTAATTTGAAGAGTATTAAAATTTATGTACTTATAGTGGGACCATGGATTGTTTCACGGTGAGTATCAAGTTTTGGATCATAGTACGGGTAAGAAAAGTATTCACTCTTGCTACAAATGAAAAGACACAAAGAAAGTGTTTACATATTTTAAATGCAAAATTATGGAAATTCCAAATTCTAATTATATATTGTGAAAATGTGAAGGTTTGAGATCAATATTTGAGGTGCTAGGGAAACTGTATTTTTTAATATATATCTTATTTTGGCGTATTAAAAAAAATTGAGGTGCTAGTTTATTTTATTTTTTGAGTGTAGGTGCTAGGCTAGTTTATTTATGGAAAATGTTAACTAGTGTTCCCGGGGCACTAGTTAAGTTACTTAAAATAGTAAGATTACATTAAAAGTTGTGTAGTCAATGTTTAAAAAGTAAGAAAAATGATGTTTTCAATACAAAATTTACTTTTTATGTATCCTTAACTAGTGCCCCGGGGGCACTAGTTAGCATGACGCTTTATTTATTACTTTTTTTTAATCAAATTGTTTAGCGACTATAGTTTTACTTTTTTAAAGGTGGAAAAATGGATACATACTATAATTGGAATATGGTTTTTGCGTGTTATAAAGTTAAACTTTAAATTAAGACCAAAAAAAAAGTTAAACTTTAAATATATATGTTTGATGAATGGGGAAAGAAAATATTGTTGGACTATTTCACTACAGTGATGGATTTGGTTTATATTTTGATGAAAATTTTTTATTTCTAATTTTCTTAATAGAAAAATAATATTCACATTCCTTTGTTGGTTTGGTTTAGAAAATCATTTTTTTTACGCAAACAAACTTAAGGTATTTCATTCATAATAATATTAGTAATACAATAAAGAATAAAATCATATACATCATCTTTAGTGGTTTTACAAAAATAAAATCAATTGTCTACAAGCATCATGCAAGTGTATCGTGAAAAAATATTTTTATTGTTTTGTCCGTTGATTTGATTTTTTTGTTGTTGTAATTTTAACTATTCAATTTTTAGAAGAAAAATTAAGCGATATGAAATTTCAAACATTGAATTTGAGTATTTTGGTTGATCAATCGAGATTAATCACTTAGTTAAACAGTTTTACCAATTTTATTTAGAGTATTCAATGAACATATGATTGAGATTTTAAAAAAACAATGAAATGTATTGGCTTATTATATATTTGTATGTTATGTACTTTAATTTGTAAATTAAAAATATTTGAATTTGAATGTAAGTTATGTACTTTTCACAAAAACTTGAAGTTACAAAATATGAATGAATAATCTTATAAAAAATAATAATAAAGAAATTACAAATTTTGAAAAGTAGGCAAGAATTATATATAGATAAATATACTTACAGCGGGTCGTATATACTCTGAGAGTGGGTACCAGACTCTTGATCAAAGCAATCTCCACTCATGCTGCAAACGAAAAGACACAATAATAAGTTAATAAAGGAATTATAAATTTTGAATTAACAAAAATAAAAATAAAAAAAAGACAATTTTTTTTACTATGTTAGTATGTACATAGTTTTCAGTGCCGTTTAGCGGTGATCAGTGGAAAAACATAATGAATTTTTTCTCTCATCTCACACTTAAGCATATATATGAAAAATATCAAAACAAAAAAAATTAAAATCAAAGGAGTCCTTTATTAAAAGTGAATGTGATTAAAAAAATATCTTAACAAATCAAGATGAACATCCAAATAGAAGGAATAAGAAACAATTGTAGAAAGCAAACAAACCAAGAAAGTTAAGAATATTAAGATTTCATATGACGCAGAACGGAAGCGCTAGGTTAGCAAAACGCTAAACCTAATTGATAAAACAAGGCGCAAGCACAAACTTGTCAAAATAAGATTTTGGAGTTCACCGAAAATTGAGATAAAACTCGAATATTTTATTGATTGAAAAAAACTGCCGCTGAAGGCTACAATGATTTAGTTTAAATAGTAAGAGAAATAAAAAAATAGCAAATCTAAACTAATAAAAATAGCAAATCTAGAATAATAAAAATAATAAATCTAAATAAACCCTCCTACATCACCATACTTCATCAAAACAAAATCATAGAGCAATCAAAAGAGCAAAATAAAAAACAAAAATATGTTAACTTTTTTGTACCGTGTGACATAGTGAATAAAGACGACACAATAACCATTGAGAAGTAAGAAGATTTGTGGAGACATTATGGTGTGGGTTTTAGAAATCACGCTTATCTTAAATAATAAAACTACACCACTATAAATATTTGTGAATTGATTGCCATTGATTGCACACATTAAATTGATTCCCAATTTGAAAAAATTTCATTTAATGATTTTGATTTATGTGATAAAATCGTAGATTCAGCAATAATATTATTTGTGACCTACTCCTTCCGTCATAAAATATAAGTAAAAATAAGTTAAAAAAACTTGATTTATTTAGTTGAAGATTTGAACCAAATACATTCAATTTTATTGACCAATTTTTGCTTATATTTTTAGACGAGAAATATCTTTCAAAAAAATTGTATACGTGGCATGTCCATATATAAATTCAAGCAACATAAATATCGTTCCTCTTCATTGATCTATAAAAGGAATAATACTTCAAATTAATTACAATTAGCAATTTAACAGGTACCAATTACTGTATTACAGCTGATTTTTTGCATTTACTATAAAACGCTGCAATTATAGCCATGATCAAGAATAATTAAAAAGAATATTATATTATTATGATGCAAATTTTTTTTATAAGCAATTTATGCTGCAATTAAAATGTTGTCATTATCTGTGAGTGTGAAAAGTGAAAACGCAAATATACAGCTAGCCAAGAACAAAATATAAAGCATTAATTTGAAAAGATTGAATAAGAAATAGTTTGTGCAACAAAATAAGAAATATAAAGTTGACTTTTAAAGAATAAAGAATAGCCAAAAATAAAATATACTCCATCCGTTACAGTATATAAATAAAAGTTGGTCAACAAAAGTGAATGTATTTGGTCTAAATTTTGAACTAAATACATCAAATTTCTCTGACTTACTTTTACTTATATTTTGTAATGGAGGAAGTAATTAACAAAAGAATAGTTTATGTTTTTGCTCCCTCTATCATTACCTTATAATTAAATAGTTTGTTGCATTGAAAATTTTACTCATCAAATCCAAATAAAAAAAATGTTTTTTATTTTACACTACCCTTATTTAGAAATTTTAATGGCTCCAAGACGTATAATTCCATTGCTTCAATCTCTGCTACCAAAGAAAACTAAAATTTGATGAGTGGTAAGACTTTGGCATGTGAAAAATCTTGCAACATTATGTTAGAAAATGGTCCTATTTGTAATTATGTGATTGGTTATATCTAACCATTAATATTTAGATGTGAACTCACTTAAAAATTTCTCAAAAGAAAACAAAAAGTATACTAGTAGTTTTTTATTTTATTTTGACAAGCATATACCGATAGTTATCTAGTAGAATTAACAAAGTTCTAAAAATAAAATTAGAAATATTTTCAAAAGTTTTTTTTAATTTAACCTTTCATAATTTGAGGGTATTTATTCTTCAACCTAGGGATGGCAATTTACCCATACCCAGTGGGTACCCATAAAAAATACCTATAATGGGTAGGGTAAAAACCCGCATTTTGGGTATGGGCATGAGTATGAGTAATTACCCACAAAATTGAACGGATATGGGTGCGGGTACGGGTACCTTAGTACCCACCCCATATACCCATATGATATATATTTATTTATTTTAATTATATTATTATATAATAATATATGTAAACCAATTTTAAAAAATACAATATTATTATACTATTACACATTTTTAATAAAAAAATGTTTATTTATTATATAAAGCAAATATATTAGCAGAGAAATAAACTTTAGCATGATATTCCTAATAATTTTGTTTATGATTTTCAAGAGTCAACATTAAAACCTTTGAGTTTTTTTAATTATATTAAAATGATATGATATTTTATAATTGATCAACTTATTTTTAGCAAAAATGCGGGTAACGGGTACGGGTATGGGTACTTAGGTACCCAGAGGGTATGGGTACTTAGGTACCCAGATGGTATGGGGACGGGGACAAAGATTGTCACCCACACGGGTATGAGAATGGGTACGGGTATTTTTTTTAAGTGCGGGTATGGGGATGAGGATTATAGTACCCTACCCATTGTCATCCCTACTTCAACCAATGTGAACAAGTCATATAAGTAGATTTGTATGTAGTTCCCACAAATTTATTACAAGTTAGTTGTGAGGACTACTTACAAATCTACTTATATAACTTATTTTCATTGATTAAAAGGTAAATACTCCAAATTATGAAAAATAGAAAAGTAGTCATCTTTTCAAAAAAGTCAACGGAGCTTAGACGTTGAAGATCCACTCATAAATGCTCACTTATGGAGATTTTTAATTAATAATGTCACTTACTGTAAAAAAAAAGTAAATAATGTCACTTTGATTGTAAGAATAAATAAATTAATATTGTCACCTAATTTGAGGCCTTAAATAATCAATTGTTTTTGTGATAGATGTGTCACAATACTAATAGAAAACTCAAATATATAAGTGGAAAAATTAAAATTTGAACTATATCCGTTTTGTAAGGTTGAGTTAGGCCCAACTCATAATTTTAAGATGATATCAGAGTCTCTTCACGATTGTTGGGCCACCTGTTATCAGGTTTCCGCTATTGGGCCACCCACCGTTTATCTCCATGCACAAAGCCCAAATAGTATTGGGCGTGAGGGAGTGTGTGAGGATGTGTTAAGAAGTCTTATATCGGATGTGAGCTGGTCTGAATAAGTGTTTATAAGTAAGTGACAATCCTCACTTTACAAGTCGGTTTTGTAATGATGAGTTAGACCCAAACTCAAATTTGACATTTACCCCAACAATTTTAATATTTTATCAATTGAGTTAAAATTTGTAGACAAATTTAATCGCTTGTTTAATACTTGAAATTCATTTTCTCTGAAATTTTAGAAGGAATTAACTCGGATCAAACTCTAAATTATTAGAAGTTTTTACGTGGAATTATCACAAGAAAACAACCAGAAAGAAAAGCCTTATTAGGGCAAGTCTATATATCGGTTGGTTTTCTGTTTTTATTAGGTCAAATTAAATCACAAAGCCCACCACAAATTCTCTTAACCACCACGTTCACTATGAATGAACTCCATCAATCCTATTAGAAGTTAGAACTACCCGTGATCTTAATGTACTTCCATTTTAATTTTTAACCACAAGCTCAAAGTGGCATTTTAAGCTTACACATGACATGTTAGTACAAAGAAATACGACATATGTCATTAAATTTGATAGTGACGCACCAAAATTATGAGTTTGGAATTTATTTAGAATAAATAAAAGCTGGAATTCTTGAACAAACAAAAAAATAAAATAAAAGCTGGAATTATATATTTTGGCGATATATATTTGATTTATGAGAAAAAAAGAACATAGTTCCATACCCGTGAACTATGAGTGGAGAGCCTTATCAACAAAGAAATCAATCAAAAGTCGTCTCAAAGATTATTGAATTTTTTGTTTTATTAGCAAAAACTTATCATTGGTGGTCTCATTCAAATTAACAATACATCACTTCTTATGTAATATATATGTAAGATCTTTTGTATTTTTTTTAAAAATATATTTTTATAAGATATCTTTTATATATTTTTTCATGTTTAACTCTCCAATTTTTAGGAAGTCTAATAATTTAGAGCGCAAATAAGTTTTTTTATTAGAAAAATGTGTCCATAATAAATTGGAGATAATTAAAAGACCAACTATTATTACAAAAAAAACCAACTTTTTTTTCTCTAATAATTGAAAAATAATTTTGAAAGGATTAAGCATATATTGTTGACAAACTTTTTAATTTTTTGCACATTGACAAAGATCTTACATGTAGGGACTTATGTAGAATAAATTTAGGTTTTTTACCGTAAAAATAAATGTTATTCACTTGCTAGAGCAATGATAATATAATCAAAGTGAACATGTGTTGAGACATTTTTTATTTATATTTTGAGACCAACATAAGTAATTAAATAAGTCAAGTACACACCAAAAATACATGTGGTGTATGATTTGTTCATCGATGCAAAAAATTGATTTTGACAGAATTGATTTGATTCCGATTAAAATTGAGTTGAAGATAAAATGATCCATGTTTGAATATATCTATTACTATATATAAAAATGATACAAATTTTTGGGATGATTTTTTCATTATTCCTATTTTACCCTTAAAAAAATTATATAAAAAAAGTAACCACAGTTTTACATTATATAAAAGAATACAAATTTTTGGGATGACTTTTTCATTATTATTCCTTAATAACTAAGCACAACTTCCACATAAAAGTAGGTTTTCAGTTCTTTTATAGTAAAAAAAATTCTTCATAATAACTAGCCACAACAAAAAAGAAGGTTAAGTAGTTATCAATTAACCTCTCTCTAAAAAACCAGATCTACTTTCCAATTCAACTCCCTCAAATCCAAAATTTCCTCTTCACAATGTAGACATAGCAGTGGTGGTGCGACAAGGAGGTCAGCCCTCTGCACCACCGTGTCCGATCGGCCGCCAGTTCTGTTCATCTTCTCCAACTTATGTTTTTTTCCATTTTTCTTCAGTTTTCGTTTTCTTCTCTTCCGGCGCCGATTCCGTTTTCGGTTTTGCTTTGTCCTCTTGTGTGTGTTGTTTGCTTTTTCTTGGGTGTTTGCTGTCCGGCGGTTTTGACGGTGACATCACCGGCGACACTGTTCCTTCTTTTACGGTGCTGTTTTTGTCTTCCTCGTGGTGGTGGTGCTGGTGGTAGCGCCGACGGCAGTTTTGGAGATGGTAACGCCGGTGAAACTGTTATTCCATCGGCCTGTTGCATCTTCATGGTGGTGGTTACGTATCCCGATTTGGGTTTGCTTCATGGTGGTGGTGGGTTCATGGTGGTGGTGGGTTTGCTTGAAAGTAGATTAATCTTGGTTTTGTTGTTTTGGAGCTGCTATGCGTGATGGTATTGTTGCCTTGGTGTTGGTGTGCTGCGTGTAGGTTTGGCTTTGGCATCAGTATGTTGGATGTTGTGGTGATTGTATTGTTGTTGACTAGGAAGAAGGGAATGGGTGTGTGGTTAATACCGTGGTGGTGGTAAAGAAGTGGTGGTGGTGATGCTTCTGTTTTAGGTGCTGCTTGGTTTTGGTGGGGTTTGTTTGAAGGTGTTCTGGCAGTGGACTGAGGTGGTGTTTGGCTGGGGTTTTTTCTTGGTCTTGGTAGTTGTCCTGGCGCGCCCGAAAGGGTGGGGTACGCAGACACTCCGTGTTGACGGACGTTGTCGTTTCATTGTACCTCTGGGACGTATTGGTGATGGTGAGGTGGTGGATGGTTAATACCGAGTGTGTGTGGATTCTCCCGGATATAAGAGTCTCTGACCATTTTCAAATCTGGTGAGATTTGCAGGACTCTTTGGAGTCGCTGAGGGGTGTTCAAGTCTGTTGAGACTTGCAGGTCTCTGGTATCTGGTCGAACTCTACGGCATCAGGTGTTGACTGTCGATTATCTGACTACCGGGGTCCTTCAACCTTTGACTTTCGGGGCTACTTTCTGGATCTAATGGGCCGAGTAATTTTAATTCGAGTTCGGAAGTTAGTGTCTAGTGGTGTCTCCTAGGGTCGGGTAGGGGTTTTCTCTGGTGGGTTTAGCGAATCAATATTGGTGTATGGGTGGTTCTGGGGTGTTTGATTTGGTGTTGGTAATTGTGTTACCTTTTGTTTGTATGTTTCCACGATAATTCTTTTCACTTTTTGTGGAGGAGTTGTCTTTTAATAAAATTTAGCCGTTTAAAAAAAAAAGTAGTTATCAATTAACTAAGTCCAATAAAAAAAGAGATTAAATAGTTATTTATATTGTTGTAAAAAAAAGTAGTTATTTATATTTACAAATAGATCGAGAATACCGATCACACAAACGGGCACGAAAGGCGGCTAGTTTATATAAAAGTAAGTTAAACAAAAAATTGAATATAAAAATCCATTCTAGAATTAAAAGATACAATTTATAGCTTCAAGTATAATAAATTATGTAAGTATAATCAATTCTACTTTTGAAAAACCAAACAAGTTAGAATTGATTTTACATCTCCAGAATCAATTTTAGTCACTCTAAAAGTTGAACCAAAAATACACATAGAGTGATAAAAAATATTCAACCCAAATACAAGAAAAATAAAGTTACAATATAATTCCCATATAGATACAACCGCCACAATAATCGGATATGAATTTCATGCAGTCAAGAAATGATGCATTCATGCCAGTCAATTCATTATATACCCTTTGATTGAAATCAGAAGATCCAGATTTAATACTATAAATTAAAACATATTCCTCTGTTTTGAATAGTAACACCAAACTAAGAAAACGTATTTTTGCACATTATCTTCCTATTATACCCTATTTTAATTCACTAATAAAATCTTTTTTTTTTCACACACTTTCTCTTTCCAATAAATTTAATATATTATGTACACAAAAAAAACAAAATTTAATATATTATGTACAAAAAAAATTATAAAAAAAGATTTAGTTTTCCAAATATATAACATTAATTAGTTTTATTAAAAAAGATATGAGTAATTGACAAATGGTATAATTGACAAATCGTACCATTAAAATATCAAATGAACAGTTAAATAAAAACGCTAAATTCTATATTTTTGAACATTTAAAAAGAAACGGAAGGAGTATTAAAATATATCAATCAAGTTTAATTGTGATTCACCTGAAGTCACTTTTTAACTGCGGGGAATTTATATCACCATAATATTAATCATATAGATGAACATCCAAGTGGCTCTACCTACTACTCATACAAAAAACATTGTCCTTCCTTTGGACACCCTACCAATAACCACTGCAACAAGGTACCCTCACACAGTTCACAATAGAGTGCCAAATCAAAAGGAGAACCCACCTATATTTGGAACTTTTTTCTTATGAGTAAACACTGCAATCAGAGGTTTGATGACACAAACTGTATAATGCATGTGTGTTTGTGTATGTGTTACTCAAGAAATGGTCTATGATTCCAATAATTCATGTTTTTGAATAGGCAAAGGCATTTCAATAATTCATTTTAACAATCCCGTATTCAACTACTCATACATGGTCCATGGATATGAAACAAGACACACTCTATACCCCAGTTTGTAATTATTAATATTTGAATCCATTAGCCTGTAAACCACTTGCATGGCAAAACATCCCTATCCTTGCCAAAACATATAATTCCTTATCCTTTTGCAAAAAATAAATTAATATAATTTCTTATATTTTTTTTTCTAACTCTATTTGTTACTCTACTGTTATTTTTTGGGATATATTATTTTTCTTTTTTTACTTATGTGGGATATATAATTAATATTGTAATGGGTAAGGTCACTTGAGAGCATGTCACAAGTACATAATTCTCTTGCCAAAGAAGGAAACCCGTTGTCTACTCAAGTAGTCAAGTGTCCGAGTCTAAAAGGTTCAGTAGTGCGAAGAATATACAAATCCATAACATAGATAAAAGTTTGTACCTAACGTAGGTTAGATTTGTCGGGTCATGAAGCGAGTCTGGAGATCATTTACATCGGCCTAATAACAATTATACAAGTGATATTGAATATTATATTTTCATCCAAAATTTTAATGAACATCACATTTTCATCTAAAATTTTAGAATTTATGGATTTAAGAATCTTGTCAACCCCCCCCCCCCTCTCGAGCGTGAGTTGTCGAACCCTTTCATTTTTTATTTTTTTTTCTAATTATACCTTAAATATTTATTACTTCTTTTTTTTTTCTTTCATTATATGTTATTTGTTAAAGTTACCTTGCAGTATGTCAATGCATAATTTTGATTACGAATATCTTTAATTGTCTATTAATAAAAATGATAGAAATGTGATATTTTGAAAATATTCATCGAAACAAATCAAACAAGATCTTATATGATAATATTTACATTTATATACTTTTAGAAAAATATGGTCAAAACAAAACATATAAATACTATATTTAGTCAAAATAAATCTTATAAAATGGAACGGATGTAGTATTTAAAAATTCGCGGGACCTAGCAATCCAGGCACCAGTCTCTTCCATCCAATCAGATTTCACCATGATTGAATATCTGAAATTTTTGCCTATTTAAAGAAAGTAGAAATTCATAGTCTCAAACAACCACTAAAAATATTGTAAAAAAAAAAAAACTACAAAAATATGAAACCATTATTTAATTTGATAAGCTTACAAAAATCCAACTGGAAATGTTATCAATATCACACTCTCTTCCACCCAATCAGATTTCACCATGATTGAATATCTGAAATTTTTGCCTATAAAAATGGTCAAATATTCCCCTTTTCTTCACATTCTATGATTACACCTCAAAAAACACACAAAAAAATAGCCTACACATTTCTTTTAATTTTTTGCAACCTTAATTTACGATGGCTTCCAACAAACTTAATGCACTAATTATATTATTTTCTCTCCTTGCTTATTCAACATTCTCACATGCTTGTGGTACATGCAAGCCAACTCCAACACCTAAGCCTAAGCCTACTCCTTCAACATCAAAAAAATGTCCTAGTGACACATTAAAGCTAGGTGTTTGTGCTGATGTTTTAGGACTTGTTAATGTTGTTCTTGGAAGTCCTGCTTCAAGCAAATGTTGTGCATTGCTTCAAGGTTTGGTTGATTTGGATGCAGCACTTTGTCTTTGTACTGCTATTAAGGCTAATGTTCTTGGTATCAACTTGAATGTTCCGGTCGCGCTAAGTCTCTTACTTAGTGCTTGTGAAAAATCTGTTCCATCTGGTTTCCAATGTTCTTAGAGTTTCATGTCAAAAGAGTTCGAGCGATGCTTGGACTACTTTCATTGTTGTTTTCTTATTGTGCCTATTGTTTATTTGCATGATTGGAATCCAAATGACTTTAACGAAATTTCAGTGACACTATGTTTTATGAAAGTTTTAAAATGTAGCGCTTTCAAAAAAATATAAGTGTTATTGCGATTTTGCTAAACTCACCGCCAATCATGCACTATAGTTCTAGTGTGGGATGTGTGCCATTTTAATAATGGGTTAAGCTTGTTTGCATTGGTTTGGGAACTTTCATTCGATGAATGTGCTTGTTATACTTAAATGTATGCAATGTTTGAATTATTGTAATATTTTTTATTGGATTTATTGGATATTTCGTTTTGTGAGAATTGGTGCAGAGCATTTAAGATGCTTAATTAGTGGAAGTGAATGATACCATTGCTAAACAAGGTTTTAACTTTTAAGGATGAAATCTCAATGCCTTATTTTTCTGTCTTAAAATAAGTGTTAACATTAAGTTGCGTAAAAAAAAATTACATTTGAAAAAATAATTTTGCATTCATCACTAATTTAATCTGGTTTGGGGGTCACTTCTGCCATCAAGTGGTTTCAGCCTCCTCCCCATCGTAATTGTAGAGGGATCGAATAGTGGTCCTCCCTAACAAATTCAGTACTAATCACCACTGAACTAACTGACGATTGATATTTGAAAAAAATAATTTATTCTAAAAAGATTGTCACTTTCAATTTTTAATACAATTCTAATTTCTAAAGTATTTTCCAGTTTTGTATCATAATTGAAATAAGAAATAGATTTTGCACTAGAAAAAAAAATAATAAAGGAAATAACAAATAGTTTCTACTACTTTCGTCACTTTATCCCTTTTTATAAGATATCGTAAATTTTCAACTATATTAATTATTTATTTTCTTCACTAAAAACCCTTAATTAATTTACATCTTTTTCTCTTTTTTTGTCAACTTTTACATCTTTTTCTACAATTTAAAATATTAAATACTACTAATATATTGCAAACATTAACTAATTTCATCCCTTAAAAAGATAAATTTGTAAAAAAAGTATAAATTATAAACAAAATGAATACAACAATTTTTTATTTAGAATTGGATATTGTCTAACTCATCCCCACAAAACTGGTTTGTAATGTGATGATTGTCACTTACTTATAAACACTTATCCAGGCCAACTCATATCTGATGTGAGACTTCTTAACACACCCCCTCACGTCCAACACGCGTGGATATAAACGGTGGGTGGCCCGATAGCGGAAACTGATAACAGATGACCCAACAATTGTGGAGAAACTCTGATACCATCTTAGAATTGTGTAAAAGTAAGTTAAACAAAAAATGGAATATAAAAATCAATTCTAGAATTAAAGGATACAATTTATAGCTTCAAATATAATCAATTATGTAAGTATAATCAATTCTACTTTTGAGAAACTAAACAAGTTAGAATCAATTTTACATCTCCAGAATCAATTTTAGTCACTCTAAAAGTTGAACCAAAAATACACATAGAGTGATAAAAAATATTCAACCCAAATACAAGAAAAATAGAGTTACAATTCCCATATAGATACAAACCACATGATGCCACAATAATCAGATATGGATTTCATGCAGTCAAGGAATGATGCATTCATGCCGGTCGGTTCATTATATACCCTTTGATTGAAATAAAAAATCCAGATTTAATTAATACTATAAATTAAAACATATTAAAATGTATCGATTAGGTCATTCACCTGTAGTGACTTTTTAACTGTGGGGAATCATATCCACAATAATCACATAGATCGATGAACATCACGTACCTATACTACTTACTCATACAAAAAACATTGTCCTTCCTTTGGACACCCTACCAATAACCACTGCAACAAGGTACCCTCACACAGTTCACAATAGAGTGCCAAATCAAAAGGAGAACCCACCTATATTTGGAACTTTTTTCTTATGAGTAAACACTGCAATCAGAGGTTTGATGACACAAACTGTATAATGCATGTGTGTTTGTGTATGTGTTACTCAAGAAATGGCCTATATGATTCCAATAATTCATGTTTTTGAATAGGCAAAGGCATTCCAATAATTCATTTTAACAATCCAGTATTCAACTACTCATACATGGATATGAAACAAGACACACTCTATAGTCTATACCCCAGTTTGTAATTATTAATATTTGAATCCATTAGGCTGTAAACCACTTGCATGGCAAAACATCCCTATCCTTGCCAAAACATATAATTCCTTATCATTTTGCAAAAAATAAATTAATATAATTTCTTATATATATTTTTTCTAACTCTATTTGTTACTCTACTGTTATTTTTTGGGATATATTCTTTTTCTTTTTTTACTTATGTGGGATAGATATATAATTAATATTGTAGTGGGTAAGGTCACTTGAGAGCATGTCACAAGTACATATAATTCTCTTGCCAAAGAAGGAAACCCGTTGTCTACTCAAGTGTCCGAGTCTAAAAGGTTCACTAGTGCGAAAGAATATACAAATCCATAACATAAATAAAAGTTTGTGCCTAACGTAAGGTTAGATTTGTCGGGTCATGAAGCGAGTCTGGAGATCATTTATATCGGCCTAATAACAATTATACAAGTGATATTGAATATTACATTTCCATTTAAAATTTTAATGAACATCACATCTTCATCTAAAATCTTAGAATTTATAGATCTAAGGATCCTCTCAATCCCCCCTTAAGCGTGAGTTGTCGAATCCTTTCATTGAATGAACCATTGACTATATATGATACTATGAGCTAAGTAAAATATATGTTTTTTCTAATTATGTGTGCTTGGTAGGAGAAAAAAAGAGAAGAGAGAAATACAAATACGTAAATCAATGAATATATTTGGACTAAGGTGAATCCAAATACATGCATTAGTTTTCGTGTTTATATTTATCTCTTCTCTTTTTCTCTCCAACCAAGCAAGGACTTAAATATTTATTACTTCCTTTTTTTCTTTCCGATTATTGTAATCTCTTATGTTATATTTTAAAATAAATTGTATGTTATTTGTTAAAGTCATTTATATTTTGAAAAGAAGAGTAATATTTAACTAATGGGGCATTGTAGATCATAACATGGTCTATTAAAAAATTTATTTATAAGTAGAAACTGAATTCATTTTTTTTTTTTACAAAAAATTGACCTCAAAGTTTATGACACTCGGTGTATGAATGTCATAAACTACTATTATCTCCGTTCCAATATATAAGAACTATTTTGATTAAATATACTATTTATTTATCTTGTTTTGACCGTATTTTTTTAATATTATATAGATGTAAATATTAGCATATAAGATCTTGTTTGATTTGTTTTGATGAGTATTTTCAAAATATCAAGTTTTTATAATTTTTACCAATATACAATTAAAGAAATTAGTGATCAAATTTGTACATTGGTGTACGTGCAGTAGTCAACTGGATTTTATATTTTGGGACGGAGGTAATATTTTTTTAAAATCTTTTCTTACTCCTTCCTACTCATTTTTCTTTTGACGCATTTCCTACTCATTTTTACTACTCAAAATACTCCTTTGAATTTTATCAATTAAACTAAATTGCTATCAATAAAAATATTAGAACTACTCCATCCGTCCCAATTATATAAGAATTCATTGACTATTGCACATACGCTAATGTACAATTTTGATTACGAATATTTGTAATTGTTTATTAGTAAAAATTATAGTAATTTGATATTTTGAAAATATTTATCGAAACAAATCAAACAAAATCTTATATGATAATATTTATATTTATATACTTTTAGAAAAATACGGTCAAAACAAAACATATGAATAGTACATTTAGTCAAGATCTTATAAAATAGAATAGAGGTAATATTTAAAAATTCGCTTGACCTAGCAATCCAGGCACTAGCAACTCTGTTGCTAGTTTATAACTACAAATTATACTACACTTATATATTGACTGCACATCAACCACTTGTACTAGAATCGGTGGTTGGGAGTCAAGTGTAATTGAAAAAAATATCTAAGTTACTAATTACTAATTACTAAAGAAAGTAGAAATTCATAGTCTCAAACAACCACTAAAAATATTGTAAAAAATTTTAAGAAAAAAAACTACAAAAATATGAAACCATTATTTAATTTCATAAGCTTACAAAAATCCAACTGGAAATGTTATCAATATCACACTCTCTTCCACCCAATCAGATTTCACCATGATTGAATATCTGAAATTTTTGCCTATAAAAATGGTCAAATATTCCCCTTTTCTTCACATTCTATGATTACACCTCAAAACACACAAAAAATAGTCTACACATTTCTTTTAATTTTTTGTAACCTTAATTTACAATGGCTTCCAACAAACTTAATGCACTAATTATATTATTTTCTCTCCTTGCTTATTCAACATTCTCACATGCTTGTGGTACATGCAAGCCAACTCCAACACCTAAGCCTAAGCCTACTCCTTCAACATCAAAAAAATGTCCTAGTGACACATTAAAGCTAGGTGTTTGTGCTGATGTTTTAGGACTTGTTAATGTTGTTCTTGGAAGTCCTGCTTCAAGCAAATGTTGTGCATTGCTTCAAGGTTTGGTTGATTTGGATGCAGCACTTTGTCTTTGTACTGCTATTAAGGCTAATGTTCTTGGTATCAACTTGAATGTTCCGGTCGCGCTAAGTCTCTTACTTAGTGCTTGTGAAAAATCTGTTCCATCTGGTTTCCAATGTTCTTAGAGTTTCATGTCAAAAGAGTTCGAGCGATGCTTGGACTACTTTCATTGTTGTTTTCTTATTGTGCCTATTGTTTATTTGCATGATTGGAATCCAAATGACTTTAACGAAATTTCAGTGACACTATGTTTTATGAAAGTTTTAAAATGTAGCGCTTTCAAAAAAATATAAGTGTTATTGCGATTTTGCTAAACTCACCGCCAATCATGCACTATAGTTCTAGTGTGGGATGTGTGCCATTTTAATAATGGGTTAAGCTTGTTTGCATTGGTTTGGGAACTTTCATTCGATGAATGTGCTTGTTATACTTAAATGTATGCAATGTTTGAATTATTGTAATATTTTTTATTGGATTTATTGGATATTTCGTTTTGTGAGAATTGGTGCAGAGCATTTAAGATGCTTAATTAGTGGAAGTGAATGATACCATTGCTAAACAAGGTTTTAACTTTTAAGGATGAAATCTCAATGCCTTATTTTTCTGTCTTAAAATAAGTGTTAACATTAAGTTGCGTAAAAAAAAATTACATTTGAAAAAATAATTTTGCATTCATCACTAATTTAATCTGGTTTGGGGGTCACTTCTGCCATCAAGTGGTTTCAGCCTCCTCCCCATCGTAATTGTAGAGGGATCGAATAGTGGTCCTCCCTAACAAATTCAGTACTAATCACCACTGAACTAACTGACGATTGATATTTGAAAAAAATAATTTATTCTAAAAAGATTGTCACTTTCAATTTTTAATACAATTCTAATTTCTAAAGTATTTTCCAGTTTTGTATCATAATTGAAATAAGAAATAGATTTTGCACTAGAAAAAAAAATAATAAAGGAAATAACAAATAGTTTCTACTACTTTCGTCACTTTATCCCTTTTTATAAGATATCGTAAATTTTCAACTATATTAATTATTTATTTTCTTCACTAAAAACCCTTAATTAATTTACATCTTTTTCTCTTTTTTTGTTAACTTTTACATCTTTTTCTACAATTTAAAATATTAAATACTACTAATATATTGCAAACATTAACTAATTTCATCCCTTAAAAAGATAAATTTGTAAAAAAAGTATAAATTATAAACAAAATGAATACAACAATTTTTTATTTAGAATTGGATATTGTCTAACTCATCCCCACAAAACCGGCTTGTAATGTGATGATTGTCACTTACTTATAAACACTTATCCAGGCCAACTCATATCTGATGTGAGACTTCTTAACACACCCCCTCACGTCCAACACGCGTGGATATAAACGGTGGGTGGCCCGATAGCGGAAACTGATAATAGATGACCCAACAAATGTGGAGAAACTCTGATACCATCTTAGAATTGTGTATTCACTACAAGAAAATAAGCACTTTGCGACTGTCAATATTGCGGTTTGCGACGGTTGGAACTGTCGCAATTGTACATCTGCGACAGTTTTCAAACCGTCGATGATTTCTATGTCGCAACAGCACTTTGCGACAGTTCTTAAAACCGTCGTTGCAGCTGTCGCAATTGTTGTTGCAACGGTTTCAAAACTGTCCCTATGTTTCCCCCACATAATACTGTTTTTAACAGCAGGAGTTGCAACGGTTTCAAAACCGTCGCAAGTTTTTTTTTAAAAAAAAAATTAATTTAAAATACTTTTCATTTATTTTAATGGCTTATTAAATAAGTGTTTCAATACCTAGACAAGAGTAAGAAAATTAAAATACACAAGGTTATAAATATAAAAAACTTAATCTCATTCATATAATTCATTCAAAAATGGCAATATCCATACATTAAAAGTTCACAAAATATCTAAATATTTCCTAGTAGGTGATATTGCTTCATGATCCTTAATTAGTGCTAGTTAGACTCGCTTAAGAAGGACTGCCTAACATCTCTTGGCCATTCTATGTTTGTTGCCTGAAAAAACATACAAGACAATGATTAGCAATATCCAAGTACTCATTAGCACTCAACTAAAAAGCATCGACAATCTTCAAAATGAACTACAAATAATCGTATATTGATCAACCACCTATAATCATGTTTCTGTAAACAAACACCTAAAGCTAAAAATTGTTGGTAATCAAACAATAATAATCATAAAAATTGTTGGAAATTAAACAATAACAATAAATCAATAATAATCATTTGAATGTATACAATAAATGTGCAGAAAATATAAGTCAAATGAGCCAAATATAAATATTACAAAATAAAGTCCACATAATAATCATATCAGGATGCAAGAGATTCAGTCATTTCAACCATTTGTTCATATCCTTGAACATATATAATTGGTTAAAACATCAGTCTAGAGTAGAGAGAAAATGGAGAAAGTGATCACCTTACATAAATGGGGCTGGGAAATGCTAATTTCTTTGACCATGTACCTAAGCATCGGTTGAAAGAAACGATCAAAAAGGGTTGATGGTGGTTTATGAGAATGACCTTGCTTAATTAAAGATAAAAAACAATAAAGATAAGAAAAAGAAAGTACCAAATTCCAATATACCAATATAAATATACCTATGAATCTAAGAAAAAATTTAAATCCACCAACTTCATCGACTTTAAATCAAAGAAATTCACCTAGCTAAAACATATACAAATGATTGTATTAATAGTAAAAAATCTACCTATACATAGATTCGAAAAGATTCAAATATACTAAATACTAATCTAGCATAAAGGAAGGCATTTTGGTACAACTGCTGAAATTTTATTGCATGTTTATACTACTTCATTTCTAAAAGCATAATCAATACCATTTTATCCACCATGAGAAAATTTGCATCTATATAACAAGACTCAAGAGGACAAACCAAGTGATAGTATCAATGTTTCTGAAGCTGCGTGAGTAGTGAACAAGGAAAAGTTATAGAGAAAACAAGAGCTAGGTGGAAAAGAAACACACTAGAAATCAAAAGCTAACCCCCAACAACAATAAACAAAGCACACAAAGGATGCACCTAGAGTTCCCATGTGGCAGGGAGCATCCAACACCTAACCTCCATCACAACACAAACACACAAGAGATCGGAAAAACCGGAAACAAAGTCCTAAAAAGAATAAAAAATTGAAGCTTAGATCATTTCAACATTGGCCATAATAGTGTCACTAAGAAAACCAAACCAGAGAATATTTACCTTGACATATACACTCTCATAAGGCAAATGGGATTTAACTAAAAACTTAAGGATTTAAAGGTAGAGTTTGGTAGCAAATAATGGGGCTGATAAGTAACTTACAAAGAAGCAGGTGTTATTTAAGTGAGCTGGGTTGGGATGTCTTCCTTTCATTAAGCAGCCACCACATCAGGTTCATCCACTAATTGCAGTCATCAAAATACACACACACAATACAGTGAAACTTACCATATGTAACTAAGCAAAATGCAACTAACCAAAAGTTAAAACTATAAAAAAATTGAAATTTGAAAAGATATCTGCAAAACACTTACCAAAAGAAAAATTATATAATCCAAATTAGGATCAAGACCACCTTCCAAAATAAAAAGATACCTGCAAAACACTTCACAAAATGAAAAAATTAGATACGGTAGAATTAAAGCTTTATCAGTAAACAAGCATTATAAGAATGTATACTAATAAACCTAATAAATTAGCATCTAACAAAGTGAAAATATAAAAACTTTAACAAACTACAAACACTGCCAGTTCCCTACACCACTAGAAGCTAATAGAAGTAAAAGGCATTGCAATAGTAGTTTGAAACACAAACATTGCCAGTGCCCTGCACCACTACCACTACTTCCAAGAAACTATACGCACCACTAAACACAAACTACTACAAAACAACATCAAACAAAAGCTGGAACTAAAAACTACAAGTCCCAAAAACCATCACCTTACCCAAACCAACAACAGATACACAACCACAAACAAGAGAACCAAAAACCATACTTAAGGGCCAAAAGACTAGATGTCAGGAAACCCAAATCAAAGCATGCTTTCACCAATAACATAAAATCAGAATCCAATCACACAAGAACTAAGCAAGAAAGCACATAAAAACCAGTACCAGAGGCAAAAAAAACCAACAGCAACAACCGGGAAAAACCAAACCAATCTGCACACCAGCTTATCTGAACCAAAACCAAACTAATTCATCTACAAACAAAAGAAAACAATGCACTGTGAGTTAAACATTAAAGAATGAAATTGTGAAATATAGTGAATTAACAAAAAGCCATAATGTGCATAAGAATGGAGAAACTAACAAATTTTGGGTTATGTTATGGAGAAATCACAGAGGAAGCCCCAATTGATAGACTTTACTTCCATAAATCATTCACATCAGTAAATAGAACATCGAGAAACATGAAAATCAAACATCAACAAAAGAAAAAATTGAAAGACTTTGTTCTCTAATATTGTTAACCTCAATCCTTAAAATACCTAATATTTCAAAGCAGAGATATATTTAAAGGGGAAAATAGAGGAGACAAAAGCAGGAATAGGTTTTTTCGATTCTTACCAACTAGAGAGAAGCACATAGAAAGATGACGATTGAGAGTGACAGATCAGCGGACGGAGAACAAACAAGTCACGACACAAGATCTGTGAAAAACGATAGAGATGTGAGGCTCATATGAAATCAATACTTTGCTCAACAAGAGACCAACGAACTTGAGATGAAAACAACGAACTCTGCACAACAAGAGAACGAACGAGAAGGTTCGTCACTTGCCAGAGAATGAGAAGCTTTGTCAGAGATTTAAGGATTAGTGATTGGAATTGAATGATGAACGAGTTAGGGGTTTGGATTTGGAAGGGGTTAGGGATGTGAAACTTAGTTACGGATTTGTAGTTGCAGGAGTGGTTGTGATTGTCGGA
Source organism: Trifolium repens (assembly GCA_030408175.1). Taxonomy (NCBI): domain Eukaryota; kingdom Viridiplantae; phylum Streptophyta; class Magnoliopsida; order Fabales; family Fabaceae; genus Trifolium; species Trifolium repens. The sequence goes on from CP125836.1 coordinate 5,144,351, forward strand.
ACGCAAATGAAAGACCGGCGATGAAGGAAAACGGTGATGCGGCAATGAAAGGGTTTTTACGTTTCAGAAGTATTTTGCCTTTTAGAAGTGTGTTTTGCTTCGTTTGTCTGGAAGTTCAATTTTTTTTTTGGGATTCAATATTTTTTGGTAGTAAAGGATTTTATTTTCATTAGGCGCTAAAGTGAAAAATTTCCCCCCCTTTAGGCACAAAACACTGCGACAGTTGTCTAAACTGTTGCATATACCGTCGCAAACTTCATAAAATAAAGCACACTGCGACGGTTATCTTCAAAGGTCGCAATTGAAATGTCGCAAAGTGACAATTTTCTTGTAGTGATTAGCCAAACTCATCCTCACAAAACCGGCTTGTAAGATGAGAATTGTCACTTACTTATAAACACTTATCCAGGTCAACTCACATCTGTAACACCCAAACCCATAATTATATAAATTAGACCTTTATATTATAATATTTGAAAATACGCAACGGAAATAAAATTTGATTCACAAAAGGTTTGGTTCGAGTATTACATCGTACACATAAAAGTTTACTAATAACTTAATTTGTAAAACAATTATTGTACAAAAAAATAAGTTTCTAAAAAGATACATCCAGCTTAAATACATTGAAATAAGAATAAGACTCAATATACATTATACAAATGATCCCATCCCCGTGTCACATCAGAGCGGAGCTTCACCGACGACTCGGTTACAAACATAACCTGAGAATCTGAACCCCCAAAGGTTCAGCACATACACAAAACAGAGGGTTAGATAATATAACCATAAAAAGAAACTAAGTGCAAGAACATACTTAACACTTAGGACATAACATGCTCATGTCTAACAACTCAACCCATAAAACTTACATTATTCTCATGTTATTCATATCTCATTATCATAAGAGTACAACACATCACAAAAATCATACCTACTTAATCAATAGACAAGTATACATAACATCATCATTTATCAATCATTCATCACACACCTCATAATACATTTAATCATTAGAGTTAAGGATCACCAATCAATGCCAATTACCAAGTATCACATTTAGTCACATATTCCTAATGCAACTAATGTCACAAATCTCATGTCATGTCACCCTAGACATAACTATATGCATGCGGTACCATTCACCTCATATTAGGATAAACATATATCCCGTTCACCTCATTTTCAGTTTCAAGTCATGAAGGACTCACCACAAGTATTTTCAGTTTCAAGTCATGAAGGACTCACCACAAATAGACTCATGAATGCATGAATGTACATATACCATATATGATGACACTATAAACAATCACCTCACAAAAATATAGTACCACACAGCCTATATTCACCTCAATTCACCTCATATTATCATCATTATGGACATACATTCAAGCACATATCATACATCAACCATTAAGTTATTGCAATTCATTATCATCATCAACTCATCAACACATCATCATTACAATTCGTTTAGAATCCAAACATAACATATTATTAATTAATCTCTAATCACCACATATCATTAGTTAATCAACATGAATCATTAACTAAGTCTCACACTTCATAAATCATCATACATCATATACATTACATAAAGTTCATCTCATACTTCAAGTTATTAATCATCAATTCATTAATTCAAACTCAATTACATATACTAAGTTCTTAATTCAATTAACAAAGTATTGCAATTATATACCAAAACAGCATAATCCAAGCATGATCTTTAAAAACTAACATCAGAAATGGATTCTACGCGAAAAATCGTAAAGAATAGGTTCCGGGTGCATAAACCGTCAAAAAGTCAACTCAAAAGTCAACTGGTCAAACCTGTTGACCAGTCAACTGCGCCGGGGGCGCCAACTACAGAGCCGAAATGGCATTTCTAGACCTTTTTGGGCGCCGGGCGCCAACAGTGCTGCGCCGGGCGCAGGGACCTGATGGAAAAATTGTTTTCTCGCGTTTTTGACCCAAAAATCACTTTTTCAAAGCCAAAAGCACTTATTTGAACCTAATAAAATTTACACAACATTTCCCAAACATATTCATGGATAGAAAGACTTATTCTAACTTATAAACAACTTAAAACAACTCATAAACAACTTGATTAAAGATTCATACCCATTTTCATCAAAAACCCATTTTTAACATAATCAACCAAAAATCAAAGTTCAAGTAATCAACTTTATCATGGATTTCATATAACAATCACAAGTAGAAGCATATTATACATGAATCATTATCAAGCTTCAATTATAAACACCTTCCCAAAACCCTTTTCTTCCCAAAAACCCAAAATGAGTGAAGAGAGTTTGGGTATGGAGTCATAGACAAACTCCCCTCTCTTTGACCACTCACAATTATATTATCTAAACCTCTTACCTTGATTGAAGCTTTACATCTCTAAGCTCTACACTTGGACTCCCTTCTACATCTTCAAGCTTTGGTCTTCTACACTTTCTCTCTACCTCTCCTTCTCTCAACTTCTCTTTCTCTCATATGATAAACAACAACAACAACAACACTAACCCTCATAAAATCTCTCCTTTATATAACCCTTTCACTTAGGTTAATGTAAAATCCCCATACTACCCTTAATTTCTCTACAATTTCCACTCACAATTCTATTCTCATTCTTACCACCAATTTCTTACTAATTACAAAATTGCCATTAATTCCTCTCCAAGATACTCTATCTCTCTAGCTAATGACCAAAATGTCCATCTTATCTCTACACCATCCACTAACTCACACTAGATTACTATATTACCCTTATTTCCACTACAAACTCTTATTATTCTAGTTAAGCCCAACACTTATGCAAGCACATTACTAACAAACATAAAGGCAACAACTAATTAATACATTCAATAACATACCAATTAGCAGACACAATTAAATAAATAATGTTAATCAATAAAATATAACAAGTATAAGATTTGGGGTGTTACAACATCCAATGTGAAACTTCTTAACATACTAAACAACAATTTATTTTTGGTAGTGTTTTGTAATGTGTAAAATACATTTTGTGAATTTTATTTTTTGACGAAACTATATAGTGAACTTTATCAATCACGTGTAAGCTGTATTGAAATTTATGTGGACCACACATTCATGCAGATCAGTCGCACAATAATTGCACAGTCACACACCATCATATTATTGTTATTTGATTTTTTTTTTAATAATCTGAGCTATTTAATTTTAATTGAACTGTTGGTATTTCAAGTAGAGGTGTTCATGGTCCAGTATAGGGATGGGAACGGATGCCCACGGATGCAGGTTTGACACAATCCAAATCCATATCCGAAATATCGGGTGGCACCCGAATCCAAAGCTATTCGGGTGGCAAATTGACACCCACGCCCACACCCATTGGATTCAGATTTTTACACTTAAACCCGAACCCGCAGCAAAAACACAAATTTCAACATAATTAAAACTTAGACCCACACCCGTTGGGTTCGGGTTTTTTCACCCAAAGCATGAACACACAAAATTCAACAACATTAATTAATATTGAAACACAAATTTTCACAAGCATTCCAACAAGGTTCTCAAAAAATTAAATTGCAACTTTTCATCAAGTTTGGTAACATTACAATTAAAATTAAGGTCTTCAACATGGTAACATTATAATTAAAATTAAGTTCTACAATAGTACTATTAAATTACAACTTTCCAAAAACAACATTGTAACTTATGTAATTTTACACTTATATATACTTAGGGATACTTATGTAATTTCGTGTATAAGCGGGTGTGGTTTCGGGTTTCGGGTGCGGGTTTGAGTAATCTCAAAACCGCACCCGAAATATCGGGTGTCACCCGAACCCAAACTCAGTCAACTCGGGTTTCACCCGTTGACTCGGGTTCGGGTGCAGGTGGGCCCCGCGGGTTTGGGTTTGGCTGCCATGCCTAGTCCAGTATATATTAATTTTAGCAAATATATAAAAAACAACTTAAACAAATAAATAAGTCTATATTTAATATTATAGTGGATATGTCAGAATTACGGTCCATGATATTGCAGAAAGTTACAAAGTGTAACCTTTGAAAAATCACGATGGATTACCGAAATTTTAGCATACTCACGACTAAAATATGAAAATAGTTCTCGTAAATATAGAAAGTTTTGATTTTAGTCCTTATAAAAATATATTTTTTATTATAGTTCATACAAATATATTACATTTTGCTTTTGATCCTTATTATTTTGTTTTGTCCTTAGAAAATTGATTCATAATGGAATTTGGTCCTTGTAATATGCCGAGTAAATATTACAGAGACTAATTTTAACATGAACATATTTTTCAAGGACTAAAACAAAACATCAAGGACCAAACACAAAATGTTATATATTTGCAAGGATTAAAGTCAAAAAAATATTTTTACAAAGACTAAAATCAAAACTCTTAATATTTATGTAGGGACCATTTTCATATATAATCCCGGATAAATTTTTATGTAAATCCATAAATTCTTACTAGCAAAAATTATATTTTTATTAGTTGTTTTTTTATAAACTACTTTGACAAAATTCTAATAATACTCAACTTATTTATTTGTATAATTTTTTTTGTTGCATAAATTTAAAAAACAAGTCAATTCAACCGAACCTCAAATCAATTATGCTCAATTAAAAAACAACTAAATCTAATATTTATAATAATTTCTTCTTTTCTTTTTAGTGTCTAATTACAATCTGGGTCATACTATATATTATGACTTAAATATATGAGCAGAGTCTAATCTAAAAGACTAATCTAATAGATGGAAGAGCCTCATGTTTTAAATACCAAATTAATTTAATATATTCAATGTAGTACTCTTAATTTTGTCAAAAACAAAATGTAGTACTCTTAACATGCCAAGAATAAGAAAAATAAAGTTTTGTGTCGAAATTTTTTGAAGCAATATACTTATATATGATGCATTAACAAGTGTCAAAGTTAGTGATTTCTTTCAATATTTGTTTTTTTATAAAATAACATAGGTAAGTCTATACGTTTTTTTTAATAAAATATTTTTTTTTGAACAGCTTTAATTTTATTAATAAAAACTCAACACCAAGACACAAGTAGTGAATGGTGAGAGGGGATTACATGTTGAGATTAATCCATAATTGCTAAAATCTGTTACTTGCATTGCAAGTCAGTTACATGTTTCACAAGTTTGTTTGTAATATGTTTGAGATAAGTGGTTAGGAATAGTTAGTTAGAGTTTGTTTGTGTGTCAAAGTTAGTTACAAACTAGAAGAGAAAAGTTAGTTGTGTTAGTTAAGCTTACTTGAACTGCAAGTTACACTACAAGAAATATCGATTTTGGCAGCGACAAATATCGCTGCCAAAAACGCAAAGTTGCTGCAAAAAGTGTTTTTCGCAGCAAAAAAAATGTTGCTGCATGTCGCTGCCATAAGTGCCGTTGCGAAAAGTTTTGCAAGGACAATTAATGTCGCTGCCATAACTTGTGTTTTGCAGCAACAATTAATGTCGCTGACAAAACTAGTGTTTTTAGCAACAACTAATGTCGATGGCATAACTAGTGGTTTTTTGCAACAACATTTATTGTCGGTGTCATTACTAATGTTTTTTGCAACAACAATTATTGTCGCTGGCAAAAAAGCCATAACTAGTGTTTTTCGCAGCAAAATAGTTATTTTTTGTTAACGATATAAATTATTATTATATCTTTTATACCTCAACAACAAAAATTATTGGAATAAATTAGATTTCCCAACTATAAAAGATATACAACATAAACCAACAAAATAGATTTAAAATAAAAGATATACAACATAAACCAACAAATTTATTTCTCAATATATTTTCTGAAAGAGAACAATTTAAAGATAACGAACAAGTGTTTTAAAAATTATAATACAATTCCTAAAGATAACAATCTAAAAGTAACAAATCAATCTTTAAAATATAGTCAGATAAGCTTCCTACTCGGAACAAACTTGTTACAACATATTTCCTACTCGAAAAACTTGCAAAAACGGTCTCCATTCGCAAACTCTCTTCTTTGTATAGTCAGATAAGCTTGTTGTAACTCAACTCACACGAACAATTGTTTAAAATCCCCTTTTGCTTGACAAATCTTAACAAATCTGAAAAACACAACAAACTCAAAGAAAACAAAAAAAGAAAATAGTGACTTTTTCCCTTAGTAATGACTATTCAAAGGCAAGTGATTAATGCGATAAAAAAATAGTACTATTATATCTATACTAATATATAAAGGGGATACAAATTTTTGGGATGGCTTTTTCATTATTCCTATTTTACCCTTAAAAAAAACTACCAAAAAACACTAAGCACCACTTCCACATAAAAATAGGTTTTCAGTTTTTTTATAGTAAAAAACAAATATATATTTTTATTCTTAATAATTTCTTAATAATTAGCCACAAAAAAAAGTAAGTTAAGTAGTTATCTATACTAATACTAATATATAAAGGGGATACAAATTTTTGGGATGGTTTTTTCATTATTCCTATTTTACCCTTAAAAAAACTACAAAAAAAAAAAACTAAGCACAACTTCTACATAAAAGTAGGTTTTCAGTTTTTTTATAGTAAAAAAATAATATTTTTTCTTCTTAATAACTAGCCACAACAAAAAAGGAGGTTAAGTAGTTATCAATAGAGAATATCGATCACAAAAAAAAAATATATATTCATCACACAAACGGGCACGGGACGTGCCCGTTTGGCGGCTAGTTATGAATTAAAGTAACATGTGAATTATAACAATAATTAGTAAGTAACTATCCATAATATTATTCAAGATGCAATATACTCTGAATTAAACTAACTTGTAAATTATATAACTCTAATAATATGAAATAAAAAAGTAGTAAAATATATACCTTGAGGCTATTATCGAAGGGCACGCTCACACTGCATAAACCTCATCAAAGTTGTGACATTTGCTTAAATGAAAGTAAGGAAAGATGAATAAAAATTGATAGAAATCTCATATGCAAGAGACTAGTGTGCAAACATAAAAAGTGATTAATGCAATGTACTATGATATAAAAACATAAAATTGATAGAAAACTCACATGCAAGAGACTTCGGAACCATCCTTCATATAATTAAATGGATAAAAATCTACTTCCTTAACAAAGTTGGTCTTCCAGCGGCAATTGAAAAATTCTAATACAGAATCAAGAACCAAGAGATGAACAAACCAGAAAAAGGGTGAACGAGAATCGATGTATCTGATCCTATTTATATCGGTAAGATCAATTGAAATAAGTTACCTGGAAAATAGGAGTGATGATTCCATTGTATACGAAGGAGAAGAAATAACATTGATTGATGATGGGATGATTAGGGATTGGAAGAAGAGATATTAGCATTCAAGGATTTGTGCATATCTCCTTCACGTGTGAGTTCAAAGTTTGTCGTATCTCAATTAGTAAAAACCCACAATACTAATTTTATATTAGTATAAAATAAAAATAGAATAAAAACCATGCATATGCCAAATAACATAATTTCTATTTAATTAATAGAATTAGTAAATGCGTCAAAAAAAAAGATTTTAGCAAAAAAATTATTAATAGATGATAATTGAATCTTTTTAAGCGTCAGTTAAATGTTTGTATCTATCCAATTAGTCAAAATGCACAAATATTAATTTCCAACTAGTATTAAAAAACAAACCAAAAAAAAAAACTAGTATTAAAAAACCATGTGTATCTCAAATCCCAAATAATTAAAAAAAAACTAGTATTAAAAAACAAACAAAAAAAAAAAAACAAATAACAAGATTTCCATACACGCACAAAAAAAAACAAACAAAAAAGAAGACCATGTGTATCTCAAATCCCAAATGACAAGGTTTCCTTTTAATTAATAGATAACATAAAAAAATAACCGTTTTTCATTTGATTCCCCCAAATTAATTATTCTATATAATAATTAATAATAAAATATAGAGTAGTTAGAAATTAACAAATTAAATAATTAAAAAATAATTAAAAGATAGTTATAGAAATATATATTACTATTAATAACAATTTTAAAAATAGTAAGCATTCTCATCATATGACAAATGACAAACTTAATATAATGTATTTCTACTAACAATATATTAAAATGAACTAAAAAAACTAAATTTGTTCTCATCAAGTTTGATAATATTTCAAATATTCAATCATTAAATGTAATTTTAGCTCTAAAGTTTTTTTAAAAAATATACAAAACATAAAAATGGGAACAAAAATAATAATTTTAAGTTAAAAAAAAATCTACGCATAAAAATAGGAACATAAACACGATACAAGATACGTATAAAAAATAGTAATTGAGTGGTTTCCCAGAGACTTTACAAGGTTGTTGCAAAAAAATTATACTATTAGCGGCAATAATAATTATTGTTGGGATAATTAACTTTTCCCGGTGATAATGTTATTGTTGAGAAAAAAACTAACTTATAACAACAAATTTAATTAGTTGTTACGATATGTATATTTTTATCAACAATTTAAATGTCGCTGCAAAAAAGTCGCTGCTAAAAATATTATTTTTTGTAGTGTTAAGCTAGGCTATATAAGTGTGTAATTGTGAATTGTTTAGCCTAAGGTGCTTTAATAAAATTTCTCTTTTCTCTATCTTTCTCTATCAATCTTTCTGTTATAACTTCATCTTCTTGCTCATCATAAATTCTTCTATTAAGAACAAAATGTGTGTATGTGTGTGTGAGATCATAAAACCTTGTGCTAGAGCCCGAGCCCTCATCAGGTCGTGGCATTGTGTGTGAGCATAGTGTGTGTGTGTGTAGGGATTTTGGTGCTTGAATCCCAACAAGTGGTATCCAGAGCTCCTGGTTCTGATCTCAGAAGAAGTTCTTGCAGTGATTCTTGATTTTTCAAGATGTCAAGCTCTCATTCAAATGGCCACTTTCCCATGAATCTTCCAATCTTGACAGGGAAGAACTATGATAATTGGTGCAAGCAGATGAAGGTGGTGTTTTGTTATCAGGATATGTGGAATCTTGTAACAGAAGGAATGACAACAATTGCTGATAGTGCTACAGATGAAGAAAAGGCAGCACATAAAGAATTGAAGAAAAGAGATTTCAAAGCATTGTTCATCATCCATCAATGTGTGGATCCTGACAACTTTGAAAAGGTTGGTGACTGTGAAAGTGCTAAAGAAGCTTGAGATATTCTTGCTCAATCTTTTGGTGGTGCTGAGAAAGTGAAAGAGGTAAAACTTCAAACTTTCAAGAGGCAATATGAATTGTTACAAATGGAAGAAAGTGAGAGTGTTGGTGATTATTTCACTAAAGTTACAAGATTAGTGAATCAGATCAAAGGGTGTGGAGAGGTGTTAACAACCAAGGCTGTGGTTGCAAAGATCTTAAGATCATTACTTCCAAAGTTTGATCATCTGGTGGTGGCAATAGAAGAATCAAAAGACTTGTCCACTTTTTCAAAAGAAGAGTTGCATGGTACTCTTGAGTCACATGAACAGAGAATGAATGAAAGAGCTGCAGGCAAGGCTAAGGCAGATGTAGCACTGCAGGCTCAATCAAAGCAAGAAAAGAAGAACAAAGGGAAGTGGAACAAGAATGGAGGCAATCACCAACAACAAAACTCAAAAGAAAATCAAGAATCTCATAGCTCAAACAACAAAAATTCTAGCAACAGTTATGGTGGAAGAGGTGGAAGAGCAGGTAGAGGTGGCTATAGAAAGTTTGATAAGAGTAATATTCAATGTTACAATTGTCAAAAATACGGTCACTTTGCAGATGAATGTACTGGTGAGAAGAAAGAAGCAGATAGTGATGCAAAACTTGCAAAGCAAGAAAATGAAGAAACATTGCTGATGGTAACTACAAAGGAAGAAGATAAGTGCAATGATCAATGGTACTTAGATTCTGGGTGTTCATCACACATGACTGGGAGAAAAGATTGGTTTGTCAGCATCAACAAATCAATGAAGAGCAAGGTGAGATTTGCCAATGATAGTGCATTAGCTGCAGAAGGAATTGGTGATGTGCTGATCAAGAGAAATGATGGTAAGCAATCACTAATCTCAAATGTCTTATACATTCCTGGTATGAAGAGTAACTTGCTAAGCATAGGTCAGTTATCTGAAAAGAATTACAAGATAGTAATAGAAGATAAACTGATGAGGGTGACAGATAGTAATGGTAGATTAGTTTTAAAAGCTCCAATGTCTCAGAATAGGACCTTTAAAATTGAACTTGATGTGTTAGAGCATAGATGCTTAGCAACTGCAGCTAGTAGAGATGAATGGTTATGGCACTACAGGCTTGGTCATTTGAATTTCAAAGATATGTGTAACTTGCAGCAGAAGCATATGGTAAATGGTCTACCAGAATTTGAAATTCCTAATGAAGTGTGTGAAGAGTGTGTGCAGGCCAAGCAACATAGAAATAGCTTTAGCAAAGATGCTGGTAGTAAAACTAAAGCTATTCTAGAAGTAGTGTACTCTGATGTATGTGGTCCAATACAGGTTGAATCTATTGGAGGAAACAGGTATTTTGTCTCATTTGTTGATGATTTCAGCAGAAAATTATGGGTTTACTTGATTAAGAAGAAAAGTGATGTACTTGATGTGTTTATCAAGTTTAAATCCATGATTGAGAGACAAAGTGGCCACAAGATTAAAGTGTTAAGAACATATGGAGGAGGTGAATATGTATCAAGAGACTTTGGTGCATTATGTGAGAAGGATGGAATTATTCATGATGTTGTACCACCCTACACACCTCAGCAAAATGGTACTGCAGAGAGAAGAAATAGAACCATAATGAACATGGTGAGAAGCATGTTGAAGGGTAAGCATCTTCCTAAAGAATTATGGGGTGAAGCTGTGTTTACTGCTGCTTATATTCTCAATAGATGCCCTACAAAGAGATTAGATGGATTAACTCCAGAAGAATGTTGGTCTAAAGTCAAACCTAGCTTGAGTCACCTAAAAGTGTTTGGTTCTCTAGCTTATAGACATGTGCCAGATCAATTAAGGAGAAAACTGGATGATAAGTCAGAACAAATGGTGCTAGTTGGTTATCATTCAACTGGTGGTTACAAATTGCTTGATCCAATAACAAAACAAATTGTAATCAGCAGAGATGTGATAGTTGATGAACTAAAGGAATGGGATTGGAACAATAGTGTGAAGAAGAACTCAGTGAGAGTTATGTTTGATGATCAAGTAGATGAAAGTGATGCACCAGTTCAGACAAATGATCTTAGACAACAAAGACCACAAAGATCAAGGGTCATGCCTGCAAGACTACAAGATTGTGAAGTCATTTCTGATAATCAAGTGAATGATGAGGGTGAATTAGTGCATTATGCTTTCCTTGCAGATACTGAGCCAGTTAGCATGACTGAAGCACTCAACAATCCAAAATGGATTAGTGCTATGATTGAAGAGCTGAATTCAATAGAAAACAATGACACATGGTCATTGGTCAACTTACCTCAGAATAAGAAAGCTATTGATGTAAAGTGGGTATTCAAAGTGAAAGTGAACTCACAAGGTGAAGTGACAAGGTATAAAGCCAGATTAGTAGCCAAAGGGTTTCTTCAGAAAGAAGGTATTGACTTTGATGAAGTATTTGCACCAGTGGCCAGAATTGAAACTATTAGATTAGTTGTTGGTTTAGCAAATATCAACAACTGGTCTATATATCAAATGGATGTGAAATGTGCCTTCTTGAATGAACCTTTAGAATAGGAAGTATATGTGAAGCAACCAACTGGCTTTATTGATGAAGATCAGGTAGAAAAGGTATATAGATTGCACAAAGCCCTATATGGACTCAAACAAGCTCCAAGAGCTTGGAATAAGAGGATTGATGGGTTCTTAAGTGATATGGAGTTTGTGAAATGCACTATAGAACATGGAGTGTATGTGAAGAAATCAAGCAGTGAAAACTTGATTATCTTATGCCTGTATGTTGATGATCTATTGATCACAGGCAGTGATGAAAAAGAGATAAGAGATTTCAAAATTGAGCTTATGAGGGAATTTGAAATGACTGATCTTGGTCATATTTCATATTTCCTAGGGATTGAATTTTACAAAAGCAGTAGAGGATTACTAATGCATCAGAAGAGATATGCCAGTGAAGTGCTTAAGAGGTTTGATATGGCCAATTGTAATCATGCAGTAACTCCAGCTGAAGCAAGACTACAATTAACCAAAGACTCTGATGATGCTGATGTTGATCCAACACAATTCAGAAGGCTAATTGGATCATTGAGGTACTTGTGCAACACTAGACCTGATCTAACATATAGTGTAGGAGTGGTAAGTAGATTTATGCAAAAGCCAAAACTCTCACACTTAACTGCAGCAAAGAGAATTTTGAGGTACATTAGAGGTACATTGGACTATGGAATTCTATTTCCAAGTTCAGATCAAGGGAGGAAGTGCAAGCTGATTGCCTACACAGATTCTAGCTGGTGTGGTGATGTAGATGACAGAAAATCTACAGCTGGCTATGTGTTCTTGTTAGGTGGTGCACCAATTGCTTGGTGTTCATAAAAGGAATCTGTTGTAGCTCTATCATCATGTGAAGCTGAATACATAGCAGCTTCTCTTTGTGCATGTCAAGCTGTTTGGATGGAAAATCTACTAGGTGAAATTATGGGAGAAAGTCATGATGCTATAGAGATGAAGATTGACAACATGTCTGCAATAAACTTAGCAAAAAATCCAGTGTCACATGGAAGAAGCAGGCATATAGAAATGAGGTTCCATTATCTAAGGGAACAGGTGAGCAATGGCAAGCTAGCATTGAAGCATTGCAGAAGTGAAGATCAAATTGCAGACATAATGACTAAAGCTGTGCAAACTGATGTGTTTAAGAGGCTGAGAAACATGATTGGTTTATGTCCATTAGCAACTATGTCTTAGGTGGTGTGTTGAGATTAATCCATAATTGCTAAAATCTGTTACTTGCATTGCAAGTCAGTTACATGTTTCACAAGTTTGTTTGTAATATGTTTGAGATAAGTGGTTAGGAATAGTTAGTTAGAGTTTGTTTGTGTGTCAGAGTTAGTTACAAACTAGAAGAGAAAAGTTAGTTGTGTTAGTTAAGCTTACTTGAAGTGCAAGTTAAGCTAGGCTATATAAGTGTGTAATTGTGAATTGTTTAGCCTAAGGTGCTTTAATAAAATTTCTCTTTTCTCTATCTTTCTCTATCAATCTTTCTGTTATAACTTCATCTTCTTGCTCATCATAAATTCTTCTATTAAGAACAAAGTGTGTGTATGTGTGTGTGAGATCATAAAACCTTGTGCTAGAACCCGAGCCCTCATCAGGTCGTGGCATTGTGTGTGAGCATAGTGTGTGTGTGTGTGTAGGGATTTTGGTACTTGAATCCCAACATTACAAACCCACATGAACAGGTGGGAAAGAAATAAAAACCAGAAATATAAACCAGCAAAACAGGGCGCTAAACATAACAGAACAACAAAATTGAACAACACAAACTGAAAACAGCCCCAACATCAACAAGAGAAGCAATCTAGCGGACTCCGTTTCCACTCGTATAACATGCACGAACCTTTGGCATTCCGGTTTAGAAACCACCTCCACGATGAAAGTTGGACTTGCTCCATCATCTCATCCACCGTTGTTATTTTATTATTGAAAATCCACGCATTAATTCCTACTATTCCAAACCACCCACATAACCGTGTTCCACACCAAGATCAGCCTTGCACGAGTAACCTTGTTTCGCGCACACCCTGCAAACATCGCTAAAGAAATTTCCAAATTTGGAGGCGAAATTAGAACCACATCAATCCACTTCATGACTGCATACCAAATTTTTGTGGCAAACGGACAATGGAGAAACAGGTGGTTCGGAGTTTCCATGGTAAACCCACAAAAAATGCAAGATAAATTGTCCTCCTGCAGCATCCTACGTTTCCATAGATTATCCTTCGTCGGGATTCTTCCCAACAACAATTGCCACGAGAACGCGCAAACCTTCGATTTTTTTTTTTAATAAAATGTATTTGATGTTAATATTTGATTAAAGAAAATAAAAAGTTTTTGGTTGTTTCTCCCTGTCGGATTATGCAACCCATACGAGGATGAGATGAACTTGCATGAATACAATTGCACTACTCACTCATAATAGGGATATGATTTGACGTTGTTACAACATTTTGCCGTAATAGATCTAGATCGTGTGATTTTTTATTGGTAGTTTAGATTATTTTAATATATTAAATGGTATATAAAATTTGTATCATTCGATCATAAATAAACGACTTACATTTATTACTATGGGAAATTATGTTAAATCTTTACTACAGAAATTTCAGGTCTCTTATAATTAATAAAAGAAGAAGTTGCGTAAAAATAAATAATAAAAGAAGAGGTTATCAGAGCTCTTAGCATAAACTCTTTCTATGAGAAAAATAGAATCATGTTAATCAATTGAGCAATGTTCACAATCTTATTGAAAAAATAGACTTAAATACAGTTTTGATCTCCGTATTTTATAAAATGTGCAATATTAATCTCCTAATTTATTTTATGCAATTTTAATCCCCTATTTTATAATATACATAATTTTAAATCTTTCAAATAAGCTACGTAACAGAATGTCAGACCAAAATCAAACCTAACATAAATCTAAATTGTGGTTGATTTTATTCTAATAATCAAATCATATCTATATTGTCTCTTAGATATGCCACTTCTAGAGGATTCTGGCTGACCTTGGCATAGCCACTGCAATCCTAGTCTTGCCGACACATGAATTGTAGGCTTATGAGCTTTGTGTGTGTGTGTTCATACTCGCAAAATTCCTTTATTGAATTCAATAATTCATGTTATAAACCGAGTAATTGGATATGAAGCAAGACAAAGAGTACTATAGCACAGTTTATAATCGTAATTTGAACGTCATTGGTTGGAAACAGCTTGCAAAATATCCAATGGCAACTTGTCCACTTGTATTTTGTCAAAAAAAACAAGACTTGTCAATATGTGTACGTAATTCCTTATTCTTGTCTAATTTTGTTTGTTTCTTTACTACTTTTTTCTTCATCTTCTTTAACAATATATTTCATTAGTTAATATGTATTTGATAATTATAGGAAATATAAAGATGACTCGATGGATGTAAGAGATTATAAGGAACGAAATAAAAAAAGAAGACCGAAGATTATTAATTCAAACCTCATACTCTCAGTAAAATACTACTAATAATAATATTGGTTGTTTAAAAAACAATGTATCTACACACAAAAAAAAAGTATTTTATCCAAAAAATAATGTATTTAATTTATCGTGGAAAGTATTAAAATTGATTTCGTGTCTAATTAAGTGAATATAATTAGTGAAAAATACATATATTTTCAAGCATTTTTTTTGTTATATACTTGATTAGAAGAAGTGATAAAAAATAGCTTTCGTATGGAATTGAAAAGGGCCACTATTTTTGGCATCATACTTTATTTTATAGTAAACATCTAAATATAAATTATTTTTCTAAAAATGATGTATAACCAGATCAATTGATTTCATAACAAATTAAGCATGAAAGCATGCCCGGCGAGGTATGCATGCTATGGTGTGGCTTGAGAGTTGAGATACATGCATATACACTCTAATGGCAAGATGAGACGTTAATTCTGGCTAAGCTAGAGTGGAAATAATATAGGGTTAAGTTTTGTTTGTCATACGTTTATTTTATAAGCTTGAAAGTTTGATATAACTTTTTTTAAAATTTTTCTTAGATAGACGAAATGATAAGTCATTAGAAACTCAACATACAAAGTAATGTGGCTGAGGTTCGAACCACGGTCTTGGTGTCTGACTCTGACATTCACAATTTTTGCATTTCTACCCGTTGAACCATGATTTATGGATTAAGTCTGATATAACCTATTAACATGTTTAAAAGTCTATTTCATATGAACATATTTAATTAATATTTATATCTATGTTTAACTTGACTAATAAATTAATAATTTATATCTATGTTTCAATAGACTAATAAATTAATAATATAGACCAATGTGATTAAACTCTAATTAGATGTTGAACACTCTGATACAGACTATTTATCTCAAAGAGATTTACATATAATTCTGGGAAAACGGCAATGACTACTGTCTTATTTGTCAAAGAAAAATAAAATACGTTATAAAAACTTAATAAATCAGTTGGCTATTCGGGATTCACAAATCCGTTAATTTCTAGAATCATTTTCAATTATTCGATTTATTAGATCCTAAATTTTGATGAACTTCTTTTTTAATGATTCATGGTAGAATGAATCAAGGAAAAACCTATAAATGTCCCATCTAGAATAAAAGACCTCATGATAGTCAATATGGGGCCTCAACACCCATCAATGCATGGTGTTCTTCGACTGATGTGTACAATTCTAATTGATTCATAAATAGTATTTACTATAAAAAAATTAATAAATATTATTTGTGAATTTATTATAATTTTCCACATCAACAAGTGTACGGTACACATTAAATAAAATGTATACCGAAGAAAACCACCTAATAATAATATATTTTATATATGTAAGAAGTTAATGTAGACTAATAAATTTAAATTATTAAATAAGTTGATAGATTTTATAATAGTAATAAAAATATCATTCATACTTATTTAAATAATTTGACCGAGTAGGCCTAATTTTTATTTTTTTATGACTTTTAACTAGATTTTTTTTTTTAACTAAATAGACTTCTAAAGTCTTATAGCATACTTTATTTAAAAAATAGGCGGATCTGACCTTGAGTAAGATAAACCGTAATCTCCTATAAACTAGCTTGGACTATTAATCTCACACCAGCTAAATACCCAGTTAAAAAACTTAACACCGCTAACAAAAACAAAAGTTAATTGTAAAAAGATCAAGGCTCCGTTTGGATTGATGGAACATAGTGAAATGGAGCAGAGCAGAATAGAGTGAAGTGGAATAGGATGAAGCGGAATAGAATAAATATTCCGTTCCATTGTTTGGATATTTTAAAAAGCAGATGAACAAAATTGAAGGTAAGTGGTGGTATGATATTAAATTCATTACATCCTATTCCATTCTGCTCCGCTCCATTCCATTATTATTTTTCAAATTCAAACAATAGAACATTATGATATTTCATTTCGTTCCGCTTCATTAACATCATATATTAAACTTTAATTTGACATTAAATCTGATCCGTCTATTTCATCTAATCAATCGGCTCATGATTAATCTGTGATTCTATTTCTTGAGCATCGTTTATTTCCTTCAATCACACACTATTAGTATTAGTTGTTTCACAACCATCCATGACCCATATGATATTCCTTATTCTCTTATGATTATTATTTTATTCTCTACCATACACTCAATTAATATTTTGTCTGCATATCAATCGTACGGATATCTGCTCATGAGAACAATTTATGCAAAACTTATATAAACACAATTGTTAAACTTATTATCTTATGATTGGGAGAGGAAGTGTGGTGAATCATAGTCTAGGAATATTTTGAATGGGATTGATTTTATGTGTGGAATTTAGGTGTGATAATTGAGTTTATGAAAGCATCAAGTTTATTGTTAAATCATAATTGTCTCTTAGCATTTCAATTTTCAAATTTAAACCCTAAAAAAATATTAAACTGAAGAAGAGGATATGTAATTAAAAGATTGGAGAACAAATTAGATCTTAAATAATGGTAGAGAGGCGGGAAAAAAAAATCTAGGCATTAACAATTACAATAATTTATTACGATAACTTAAAAAAAGGTAGATAACGATTACAACAAAACTTAAAAGGAGGAATCAAGTCATTTAGCACATGTGGCAAATGAGCTTTATCAAAAAACGGATTTTGGAAGAATTTGAATTCGATTAAAAAAAGACTAGAGGATTAAAAAAAATCTTGACAGGAGGTGCAATGAGAGTATGGAATAGCTAAGATTCGAGAAATTAATGATTACGTGATATTTGAAGTAAATATATATGGGTGAATTCTTCGTTACACATCTTATTTACATTTGTATATCAGTATATCTGCTGTTGTAGACAATTTTAACATGTTCATAAATAATGTTTATTAATTTTTCTTTATTAAACACTATTTATAAATCTATTAAACTTATTCATCTCAATGGTATATCAGTACAATATTCAAATAAGATGTATATATGAATATTCACCCAAATATGTGTCTTTAGATCAACAACAAAAAAATGAACAAAATTTAGTGTTAAAGTCAAGTTTGGTGTCAACAGATCTACTATAGTAAAAAAATATCTATGTAAATGTTAGTTACTAGTTACTACTTACTATAGATAGTAGAAATCCATAGTCTTTAACAATTAACAACCACTAAAATATGAAACCATTATTTCGCAAGCTTACAAAAAAATCAATTTTGAACATTATCATTTATCAATTTTACACTCTCTTCCACACAATAAAATTTCTACATGGCATGCCTGAACCTCACAAAATGTTGCCTATAAAAATGGTCCAATTCTCTCTTTAATTAACATACACACACATACACATTGATCTTTTCATTTTGCAACCTCAATTAACAATGGCTTCCAACAAGCTTAGTGCACTAATTATATTGTTTTCTCTTCTAGCTTATTCAACATTTTCTCATGCTTGTGGTACATGCAAACCATCTCCAACACCAAAACCTAAGCCTAGTCCTCCACCACCTTCACCTAAAGCTTGTCCACCTCCTCCTACTCCTTCAACAACACCTACAACTCCTCCAACCACACAAAAATGTCCTAGTGACACATTAAAGCTAGGTGTTTGTGCTGATGTTTTAGGACTTGTTGGTATTATTGTTGGATCTCCTGCTTCAAGCAAGTGTTGTGCATTGCTTCAAGGTTTGGTTGATTTAGATGCAGCACTTTGTCTTTGTACTGCTATTAAGGCTAATGTTCTTGGTATCAACTTGAATATTCCTGTCACACTAAGTCTCTTACTGAGTGCTTGTCAAAAATCTGTTCCTTCTGGTTTTCAATGTTCTTAGAATTTGATCATGTCAAAAGTACTTTAAGCCATATGCTTAGTACTTATGTTACTACTACTTTCATTGTTGTTTTTATCTTAGTTAATAAGCTTATGCGCACAATGGAAATACAGTGAGTTTAACGAAATTACAGTAATACTATGATTTTGGTAAAATTTTAAAATATTTTTTTAGTCAAAATCACGGTGCATCTTTGTGATTCTGTTAAATTGACAATCAATTGAAATATGTATTATATCTATTTCTATGTCGGATGAGTGTCATTTTAATAACGAGGTAAGCCTGTTTGCCTCATTTAGCAACTTTGTTCTTTTAATTTTAATAATATTTTGGGAACTTTAATTTGATGAATGTTATTGTCATACTTTTTCTTTTTTGACAAATAGTTATTGTCATACTTATATATTCTCTCCGTTATAAAATATAAGCTAAAGTTGATCAACAAAAGTAAATGTATTTGGTCTAAATTTTGAACCAAATACATCAACTATTTTTGACTCATTTTTGCTTATATTTTGTAACGGAGGGAGTAATTATATTTGTGCAATGCATGGATTATTGTAAATTGTTTTAATCAATCACATGCAAGCTGTATTGCAAATGTGGACCACACATTCATGCAGGTCATTCACACAATTCCAGAGTCACACCATCTTATATACTAATAGCATATAATTTGTCAAAAGACAAAAGTAAAAAATTTAGAGCTGAAGAGATAGACCACCATGTAAAGCTAAATTATATATATATGGAGAATTATCGATATGATTAATAAATGTTAAAATAAAAATATTAATAATATAATAATGGAGAAATTTTGAGTTTGAATTCAAAAACGAGATAATCCGTCCCATGGTAGAGTCTATCATTACAAATTACAAATCTTCTCGTCCACAATTACGATTTTAGAGAGCTGGAACCACTTTATGCCTAAAATAACAATTTAAGTTATGCTTTTTAGTGGTTTGAAAAATTTAATCCAAACACAATTACTATTTAGTTTGGAAAATAGAATCTAAATCCAACCAAGCGGAAATTATTTTCCATACTGTTATTTAATTTAGAAACTAAATTTCAGACCATACTCAAATTTAAGGGCAAAAACATATATCTAAAATTTGGCAGCAACATGGAGAATCTGTATATGTTTCGAATTTAGTATAGGTTCATAAAGTTTTCGAATCAATTTTACGTATTTAATATTTTCGGATTTTAGATTCTGAAAATTTTCAAAATAGATATTTAATCCTTGATGAGATTTGCATCACCAATTTTATTATAACTTCCTTTTCCTCTTCAAAACAGAGGAATTAGGTCCGTATAATTTGGACCAGTAAATTTATGCGTCCATCTTGGACCAATCAGCTTATAAAGCATTGATTTAATGTATATATATTCCAACGGCTAGGATATAAAGTTCGGAACCTGCTAGTGAGTTTATACAAGTACAGAGGCCTACGTAAACATGTTCGTATGTGATTATTGTCTTTTTTCTTTTTAACAATAATTTGTGGGATGTGTCAAAAGTAATTGGACATGAATTATAAAAGGATTTACTCTCTCCCCTAATATTACAAATTCACAAGCAAAAAAACGTAGTAGTATTTTTTTTTTGGAACAAAAATTAGTTATTTTGTTTATAATTTGGTAAAACAATTTAATATTTTTATAAACTGGGATGGAGGAGTATGATTTTATATACTTTTATTTTTTAACTTATCCGATCAATTTGACCGTTCAATATGATTGAGGTTAGTTATGACATCAAGTGATTTTAGTAGAGAGAGGAGAGAGAGTACGACAGAGAGAGAGAGGGAATCTCTCGGTAATATATAATAATGGAAGACGAGTAACACTTCCCAACCCACTATTAAGAATTTACATCCACTAATTAAAATTTGAATTTTGACTACGGGAGTTTTTCAAGATTTTGTATCCATCACACTTTCATTATATTACATCTGGCTGATAAAATATATGGGAAACCTAAAAATAAATTAATATAATTTTGATTTTTTATAATTTATGCTATTTTTTTATATAGTCAAATTTTAAACTATCCATAAACCTTCGTTCGAAGTTTTTTAGGAATATTAATTTATCAATGTGAGTGAGGATTCACACATGGGTTTTCCTATTTGACGCTCACGCGTGAAGATTGCTTATTTGTGGTACGATGACAAGAAAAAATTTGAGAACATGAACAATGTCAAAATATGTTAATACTCATTTAAAAAATAGTATAGAATTTAGAATTATTTTTTGTTGATGAAATCCCTATAGAGTCATAGACTTTAACATATATCGTATTTTTATACTCAAATAAACTAAAAGAAATCAATCTAATAGACAATTGAAAAAACATAGACAACCATCTAAATAATATAAAATGAAGAAAGACATAGACAACCTTAAAAAAAAGTAACATATGAAAATAAATATTATTGAAAATATAAAAATTATCTTGTGTTTGCCAATGAACCTAATGTAGATTTTCTATAAAGAGTCGGCTGGAGATGGAAAAAAAAATCATGGTATATTTTAACTTTATGGGTACGCTTCCAAAAAATCTTAAGGCCATAAAAAATTAGAGCATATTTTAATTTGAAAATAAAGTTTATAATTATTTTATATTTATATATGATCACTATATAGTTTCAAGGATAAATATGAGATAAATAATTTATCTCATAATAGTGCAAAATGGGAAGCGAAGTAATACTCTTCAACTCGCTTTATTCTATTACATCAATAAATATATATAATGTGAAACCTATTTCAATTTTATTGTAGAATTTGATACCAAATTACTCAAATTATATATCAAAATAAATACATAAATACATAAATAATTTAAAAAAGAAAATATATCTAGTTAAAAAAAATAAATACATAAATAATTAGCCGTTCAAAAAAAAATATATCAAAATAAATACATAAATAATTTAAAAAAGAAAATAATCCCGTGCCCGGCACGGGCTAACATACTAGTATAATTTTAAGCCAAAATATAAATTGTATATATAACTCTTTTTTTTAGTTGAAGTGGTAATCCACTGAAAATTAAACTCACATAATTGTGAGTTCACGGGTTCAAATCCGGGTCATGATGTCCGGTCTAACAATTTCGGTATATTTTGCCAGTTGAGCTAGAACTTATGGGACATATATATAACTTTTTTAATGACTCTAAAAAGTTATGTTTCGCTTATATATGAAACCAGAGAGACTATAAAATTAATTTATTGTGTACTAATTTAGTTAAAAATATTCCTTCAAGTTTGATATATAAGTAAAATTTAATTTTTTTTAAGATTAATTGAAAAAGTGATTTATCAAATCAATAATAAAGACTAAAAAATCATTTTTTATTCCAGTTGTGTATATAAATAAAATTTTAATTTTTTTCGATTAATTAAAAATGTGATTTATCTAGTTAATATTAATTGAAAATATGATAAATATAAAAAGTCAACTTTTATATTACCGTAAAATAAAAGAAAAGAAGGAAAAAGTGGGTGTGATTTTGTAATTGGATGATTGCAGCTGGCATGATTTGCAGAGTTATGATAGGGACGTGTCTTTATAGTGTGTACTGGAATACTATTTTAGCATTTTTCAATATTAACTTGAGATACTAGTATGTTGCAGTTTGCAAAGGACATGGTATCTTTTAACCGGAAGTAACTTGTTATAAGAGGTCAAATTTATTGGTCCAACTTGCACCCAAAGATCTTTTTGACCATGCTAAACGGATCCCTCAAAACAACCACATAGCAACAAGACAAGATCAAAGTTTTTACATCTCAGGTAGTGATAAAACATTTTTTGTAGAAAAAGAGAAAGAACCTCAAAAGATTTTTCATAGTAACTTTGAAATATAGGGGGCTTAAAAAAAATTCATATACATTAGTATAGATCGATGCTAAGATAATAAAAGATTTTCGTCTCTGAAAAAAAAATAAAAAAGTAAAATAAAATAAAAATATTTAAAAAATTAATATCATAAAATATGAAAACTAAAAAAAAAGTTAATATCATAAAAATGAAAAATAAATCATTAAAAAAAATATATAACAATTATTTTAACTAGAAAATTAACAACCACTAAGATATGAAACCATTATTTCACAAGCATACAAAAAATCTACTTGAACATTATCATTTTATCATTATCAAAATAACATTCTCTTCCACTCAATCAGATTTTTCCACATGACATGACATGACTGAACCTCACAAATTGTTGCCTATTAAATATGGTCCAATTCTCCCCTTAATCAACAAAAAACACACATTTTAATTTGCATCCTAAATTAACAATGGCTTCCAACAAGCTTAGTGCACTAATTATATTGTTTTCTCTTCTTGCTTATTCAACATTTTCACATGCTTGTGGTTCATGCAACCCATCTCCAACACCAAAACCAAAGCCTAGTCCTCCACCACCTTCACCTAAGGCTTGTCCTCCCCCTCCAAAACCAAAGCCTAGCCCTCCACCGCCGTCACCTATTGCTTGTCCTCCACCTCCCACTCCTTCGACATCACCTCCAACATCCGAAAAATGTCCTAGTGACACATTAAAGCTAGGTGTTTGTGCTGATATTCTAGGAAATAATGTTATTGTTGGAACTCCTATTTCAAGCAAGTGTTGTGCATTGCTTCAAGGTTTGGTTGATTTGGAAGCAGCACTTTGTCTTTGTACTGCTATTAAGGCTAATGTTCTTGGTACCAATTTGAATATTCCTGTCACACTAAGTCTTCTACTTAGTGCTTGTCAAAAATCTGTTCCTTCTGGTTTTAAATGTTCTTAGAATTTCATGTCAACGATTCAAGCCATAAGAATATTTATTTTACTACTACTTTGATAAAACTGTAATGTGTAGTTTTTGTCAAAATCACAGTGTGTATCAGTGTATGTTGATTCTGTTAAATTCGCCGTCAATTTAATTATGTATTATATTTGTTTCTATGTGGAATGAGTGTCATTTTAATAATGGTGTAAGTTTGTATGCTTCATCTGAGCATGTAAGTTACTTAATTAACTAGTGGAGCTGAATGATATCAATGTTAAACGAAGTTTAAAGACAAAATGCCAATTTGCAATTATTATTTTTTCTATTAGTTCTTGGTGAACTTTTATCAATCACGTGTAAGCTGAGCTGTATAGCCTGTATTGCAAATGTGGACCAGACCACACCGTCTTAGGTACAGATTCCATATAGTATTATTTAGCCATGAAGCAAGTGTATTTATGATTAAATTAAATTATATTATTTTTTAAAATTATTATCCGTGTAGATGTGTCAATGGTCCGGTGTCCGTGCCTGTATCTGTGTTTCATAATTCGGACATTTCTAGCCTCTAATTAAGGAAATTGGATCTCTACTTTTTTTTTTCTCTCTTCCTCTCTTTAAATTCTCTTTTTATCTCTTTCTTAAAAAAATTTAAATTTACTAATTTTTAATAAAGAGAATGACTTTCATTTTATTTTTTTAAAATAATATAAAAACTTTGGACTGATTGGGCTTGTTGGACTGTGCAACTCGTACGACGAGGAGTTGAAGAAAAATTGCTATTTAGGCCCCTTGGTTTGCTACGAGGCCCCCCTAAAATCCCAAAATACCCCTGAATTACATGCCAAAATTTTCGTCACGTGGGTAACGAAGTTAGAATTCGTTCGTCATCTAGATGACGAAACCAAGCAGCGCGCAATTTTGGTCCTCAGTTAGGGCGGATATTGGCTTATTGGCCCTAATTTTCGTCTCGTAATTGACGAAAGCTTGTTTCGTCACGTACGCGACGAACATGCCGACTTTCGTCTTCTAGATGACGAAAACCATGAATATGAACACGATTATCAGAACCGTCTATTACTTTGATTCAAATGCAAAATTAGAAATTGTTGGGGCGATTTTAGGGTTTGAAGGAGCAATTTTCATCAACCATAACAAATCAATCAGCATCTGGATCAATCAATTAGGAGTCCTTGTACAAAATCCATTCAAAAGAAAGAGGAATTTCTGACCTATTCAACAAAAATTCAAGTAAGTTTTCTATCAATTTAATCGTTTTTAATGAAATTGTGGATGATTTCTCATTGATTACATCCTTTATAGTTGTTTGATGATGAATTTCGAACCCAATTGCATGATATAAACTGATTAGGTTAAAGTTTGAAATTGAATTGAGGATTTAGGGTTTGAAATTGAAATTGTATGTTGTTGATTGTTATGAAATATTGATTATTGTTGATTATGGAATGTTTGAATTGGTTTATGATTGAATTTGAAATTGGTTTATATGTTGAATTTGAAATTGGTTTATGATTGAAATTGAAATTGATGATTATGATTGAATTGAATTGGTTTCTCTTTGAATATTGATGATTATGTTTCAATTGATTGTTGGAAATCAACAAACTTTAGAACCGTAGTTGATGATTATCTGTGATGATTATTTGTGATGATTTTGAATTGAATGAATTGAACTTTAGAACCGTAGTTGATGATTTATGATTAATGTTGTTGATGATTTTGAAATGAAATTGATGTTATTGATAATTTTGATTGTAGGAATGGAAGAAGAAGTTGGTCGAAAACGACTTGGCAGGGAAAGTGTTGCACACAGTTCCGCTCGTAGGGAGCGTGCTAAAAACCGTGTCGTACCACCCACACGTGCAAGGGGTAGAATGAAAGAAGTTTCATCGACGGCGGAGAATCATCCCGATCCTGTGGCGGAGCATGACTTTGAGATTCATTCAGAGGCAAATCCTCTTGGTGATAACGCTATGGAAGAAGTGGAAGAGAATGAAGAGAATGAGGAGGTAGAGGAACGCGAGGACGGTGACTATGTTGAAGAAGCAGAGGAAGACGAGCACGGTGAAGAGGAAGAAGAAGAAGAACCAACACCACCGCCTTCACCGCCTAAACGAAAACCACGTAAGAGACAGCCGCCAACGACACGGGGCCGACAAAACCCACCACAAGACGCACCAGCTGGCGGATATCCCGGTGGTCCAACTGACCTTTCACTGTTGCCAAGTTTTGGAAAACATGTTGCAAACGCTTTGTGGAAAGGACAAGTAAGTAGTAATTAATAAAAAATAGCGTTATTTATGCAATTGTATAGTAATTAATGTTGTTTAGTTTCTTATGCCAATTGAATTGTGCATTTCAGCTGAAGGAACGATATTTGAGGTGCCAGAATAACGGAAAAAAGTGCTGGATTTTGATTTACCATCTAGTAAGCTGGACTGGTTTTGGAAAGTTGTTAATGCGAGTGGACTGCGGCCGTTGCTGAAGACAAATTATCCCTATGTGGATTGGGGTTTATTGACGGCTTTTACAGAGAGGTGGCAGCCAGAGACCGGTACATTCCATTTACCAGTCGGGGAGATGACCATCACATTGGATGATGTGTCGTGTTTGCTCTACATTCCTATTAGTGGTAAGATGTTAAACCACGAGGGAACTTGTTGCAAATTTGATGAAGGCGCCGACATGTGCGAGCAGTACCTTAACTTTGATAAAGATGATACAAAGACAGAGTTTGAGAAGACGAATGGAGCGCACATTGGATTTCCAAAGCTGTTGCAATTGTACCTTGATAATCTGAACCTGGCAGAAAAAGCTGATCTTGACGAGGAGGCTACTGAGGAGGAAAAGGAATTCTATAAGGACTGCACTCTCCGTTGCTTCTTCTTGTACTTGCTTGGTTCGACACTATTCACCAACAAAAGTTCTCAATATGTTGACGTTATTTTTCTGACATATTTGCAAGATCTGGATGTCGTCAACACTTGGAATTGGGGTGCATCAGCACTCGCTTACTTGTTCAAATACTTGGATAAATCTACTAGGATTCCGAGCAGTAATCATGGTGGTTACAACTGTCTATTTCAGGTAATGGTTATTTTTGACTTATTGTTTAAATTTTGATATTCGTTTACATATTGATATTGATATTTGGTATGTTTTGTAGGCATGGATTATGCTCCATTTTCCGAGGTTTGGAGCGAAGTATGTCCATGATAAATACAATCATCGTGATCCACTTGCGGCGAAGTTTTATTGCATGAAAGGGACACAACTTCCAGATGAGCATAGGACGGTTTTGGATCGTATGGATATGGATGAGGTAGTCTGGCAACCCTACGAGGATCATCGACATGTGCGACCATTTCAAGACTGTGCTTGGTATTCCGGCTGGATAATGTGTGGAACTGCTATGATTTGTCCACATTTGCCGGAGCGTGTCCTCAGGCAATATGGACATGTCCAGTCTATACCCAGAGCCCCCTATGTATCTGCCAAGGCTAAAATGCCTACCCTGCCCATGTCAAAATATTACATGTTTTCGTCATCTACGAGACGAAAAAATGCCTTCGTTTTTTAAACGACGAAATGAGTTTTCAGGGGTATTTTTGTCAGTTCGGGGGGCCTGTGAGCAAATGTAGGGGGCGTAAATAGCAGCTATCGGAGTTGAACTTGATAATTCACAGCCCAATAACAAGTGGGTTGGCTTTGCTGCCTTTGCATGAACGTTTATGCATAACTATAGGAAGACGATGCTAAGATAATAAAACTTATTCATCTTTAATCTTTGAATAAAAAAGTATAAAAAAAATTTAATATAATAAAATATGAAAATTTTATTAGTAAAGTTAATGCCAAAATATAAAAAAACATTTTGACTGGAAAATTAAATGCAATTATGATTATCTTTTGTTTCTAAATATATTTTTATTGTTTTCCCTTATTCATATTGTGTCGTATCTTTTTGTTCCGTTTGTTTTCTTTTGTTTCGTTTCTTTTTTTTTTTTTTTCGTTTTCTTTGTTGATTTTGCTTGAGAAGGTTTTGGTCGATGTTCTCCTTCTCTTTTTGTATTGTTGTTGTTTTATTTTTTATATCTATTTAGGGTGTTGTAGTTGGTTCACCATCTACTCCCTTTTTTCTTAAAAAAAAAAGCAAAAGGGAGGCAGATTAACTTGTTTAAAAAAATTTGATTGTACCAATGATTAAACACGATTTCTATACCTAAACACGTATAATCAAACAATTTTAAGTGGTAAAACACGATTTTGAAAACCTTGATCCAGACTTCGAAGTTTTGTGTTATGAATTGGTATGTTCCATTTCATTTACGGACATAAAAAAAACCGTAGAAATGTATATATATTTTCAGCATTTAGTGTGTGTATTTATCGCTAGACTCTTTTCAATTAAAATAAAAAATAGGAATGAAAGCAAGCTTAGTCATAGTTGATTTTGTTTTAATAATGAAATCATATTTGCATTGTCTCTTAGATCTGTCACCTTCTAATGGATGCTAATCTTGCTCTAGAGTGGAGCCTTTGCCAACTCAAAATTTGAAATCATATGTGTTGTGCATTTGTTACTCACAAAATTTCCTAGTGCCTTCACTCCCAAGCTAACTCTATACCCCAGTTTCTCAATAATAATTTTAAGTAATACACAACTTGCAAAATATCCCAATCACAACTTTGTCAAGAAAAACAACTTGTCAATATGTATGTAATATTGTAATTTCTTTATCCTTGTTCTAACTCTGTTTTCCTACTACTATTTGTTTCATAATTTTCATTTTATATAGGTATAAATATATATTTTTTGTTTACGATTTTATTATATATATTACTTTGTATTTATATAGATCAGTTGAATGTTGTTGTCTAGTGGTAGAAGTACTTGCCTGTCTTGCCTCCTACATGGGTGGCGCGGATTTGATTCTTGTGCACACAATTTAGCTAATTTTACCTATTTTTTGTCAAAATGTGAGATTTGAACTTTAATTTTATTTTGCATCTATCAATTCTTTTTTTACAAACATGGCCCCCCAAGAAAATAATGCTAGCTCGACCACCCCACGAGAGTAAAAACATATTTCATTGTAGACCACTTATCATCCATATATATATATATATATATATATATATACCATAATGCATGCTGGATCTTAATTGTGGACGAAAAGCAAAACATTATCCAAATAAATTGATTGTAGGATGAAAATAATGGAAGTAAATCTATAAATAATGTGATACTGGAAGTCAAAAATATAATAAGTTTAATAGTATATAATTTAAAAAAGAAATTATAACAGAATGAAAACATTTTATTGATTATTTTAATACTTACAGAGGAAGTAAGGCAAGATTCTTCAGGTTTTTGATCTGAAAATTTGCATGCTTTGTAATGTAAATGAAGGATCCTTTTATAGAGTAAGGAATCCCTCCGGACTTCAAAACTAACAAATTACATTGAATAATTTCTAATAGCTGTAAAGTGCCCTAATAATTATTACAAAGGACAAAAGCCGACAAGATAAAAAGTAAAAGCTATAAAGTAAAAGCTATGACATAAAGATAAAGTTACACAATAATTTCACATAATTCCAAAAAGTGGCCCCTCAAGATGTCTAGAGATCTTGAATGCCGTAACAGTCATCTTCATTCTCTGCTGCGCTAGTAATACTGGTACTTTCAGTGTCGGATAAAACAGACATGGCGTCTTTGACTCTATCCATGAATTCTTGAGGATCAGTAATTCCTTTTAGGGTTTCAAGTAATTTAGGATGTATCGAAGAGAAATCAGTAACATCTGATGAAGAAGATAATTTTGTTGCCTTGCAAAGATTGGGATTAGCTTTGAACCAGGCATTTAGTCTTTCGGACGAGAGTAATTGCGGATTAAATTTACTCCACCATTTGACGGAGTATCTTTTTACTAGTTGTAAGGGAGGAGCATCTTCCCATAATGGCTCAGTAGATAAAGTCCAGGATGTAATCCAAGTAATTCCAAATACTGCACAGAATCCCAACAAAGCTTTATGCTGGGGGCAAGTAGTAGTTTCTTTAAATAATTTAAAAGCTTCAAAAGCGTAATCTGGTAATGTATCCAAGATAGGTCCGATGGTGTAGAACCATTCAATAAACCAGGATGGAAAATTAATTGATATATTTTTGTTGAACCAAATAAACCACGTATGGTTGTAAGGCTCAATATCTAAAAAGTGGTACCAAGCTTTCATGTAATCATAGTAATTATAACACTGCGGAACAAAAGTTCTGCTAAGAGCTTTTTCTTTGTAAGGAGGTTGACCCCAATCTGCCGGAGTCAAGACTTTGTTAATCTTAAATTTTGAAAAGGTAATTTTTGAGGGATCTTTGCTATCATAATTATGAGTGAGTATTATTGAGTCTGTATCAACTAAAATGAACTCATAATATTTTCTGGTTTTTCTCAAGTTAGAGTCTTCTGGAAGGTAGAAAAATCCAGGAGGTAATATTTTTGAAACTATTTGGATTAATGAGGTATTTTGAGGACAGTAATGGCTTTCCAAAGGTATAATAGGTACGATTTGGTTCTTTGTAATAAAAGTTGATTTAGGTGTAGTCTCTGGGGGTGAGTAGTAGGCTAATTTTGAAGGGCGAACATTTAATGAAGAAGGACTTGAAATTTGAGTAGTGAAGTGTAATGGGGTAACTAGAGCAGGCCTAATTCCTGATGGTGGTCTAATTCTCGAAGAGGTAATAGGCTGGGGACTGACCATAATTTTGTTTAGATAACTGGGTGAACTTAATGCTAATGCTTTTTCTGAAGAATCTGAAGGACTTAATGCTAAAGTTTTATCTGTAATTTTCTTTGGTCCATAATTATCACGAGGATCCACAGGAGCTTTACTCATTTTTGCCCTGCAGAAATTCTCTGGTTAAAAAATCTGGCAAGGAATTCTTAATTCCTTGTATATGCTCAATCTCAAAATCAAAACAAGAGAGTAATGCTTGCCATCTTGCGAAAATATGTTTTGAAACTAAGTTTTTAACATCTTTTTGTAAAACACTTGTTGCAGCTTTGCAATCAGTTTTTAATAAAAAAGGTTTCGAAAACAAATCATCTTGAAATTTTGTAATGCATAAAACAATTGATAGAATTTCTTTTTTAATAGTACTGTATTTTAATTGGGCTGGGTTCCAAGTTCCAGAATAATATCTGACCACTTGTTCCTTATCCATACCCGGCAGTATTTGTTTTAAGATTCCTCCAAAACCAAGATCAGAGGCATCAGTTTCCACTATTAATTTGGCTGTAGGATCTGGTATTCCTAAGCAGGGTAATTTCTTAACTATTGTCTTGAGTTGTAATACACTCTGGGTCATTGTATTATCCCAAGGAGGTGAGTTTTTCCTAAGTCTTTTAAACAAAGGAATACATATGGTTCGTAAATTGGGAATAAAGTCTGACACATAATTAATACATCCTAAAAACCTTTGTAATTGGGTCTTATCCTTTAATTCATTAGGAAATTTACTAACAAATTCTAATGACCTACTAATTGGGGTGTACATTCCTTGTGTTATATCAAAGCCTAAAAATCTAATTTTTGACTGATATATTTTTAATTTTCTCTCAGATAATACTAATCCATTATTTTTAATGATTTGATAAAATAATTCCATATGGTGAAAATGTTGATTAATAGATTCTGAAAAGACCAATATATCGTCTAAGTATACTATAGTGAAGTCTGAGTACTTATTAAATATAGTGTTCATAATGTTTTGAAATTCTGAGGGAGCATTTTTTAATCCTAAGGGCATAACATTCCATTCGTAATGGCCAAAAGGCACTACAAAAGCAGTTTTATATTTGTCTTTTTCTTCTAGTTGAATTTGATAATATCCAGATTTCAGATCGAATTTAGAATAAATACTTTTATTATGTAATCTATTAATTAAATCTTTTTTATTAGGTATTGGGTACCTAATCCATTTTAATGCTTTGTTTAAAGGTTTATAATTTATTACTAATCGAGGACTTCCTCGTTCTAGTTCCGAAGCATTAATCACATAAAACGCCGAACAACTCCAAGGAGATTTGCTTGGCCTAATTAAACCTTTATCTAAATACTCTTGTATTTCTTTTTTGCAGTATTCTAGGTGTTCTTGATTCATTTGTATTGGACGAGCTTTAGTTGGTATATTAACTTCTTTAAAATCTGGTTCGTAAGGTAAAGAAATAGTGTGTACTTTTCTTTTCCAGAACGCATTGGGTTGTTCTGAACAAAGATCCTCTTTAAATTTTTCTAAGACATGATTAATCTTTTCTTTAATAACTGGGGTTTCTAACTGTTCTTCTATTCTTTTAAAATGTATTTCTTTATTAATGAAATTAATTTGTTTCTTCTTTTTATTTATTAAATTAATTCGAGATATAGCTCTTCCTTGAACAGAGTTTAGATCCCTAATTTTTGGTTTATCTAAGAATTCAAAATTAATTTCTCTACTTAATACCGTAGTAGTTATACCATTTTCATTTACATTAAAAGGGTAAAGTAAAGTTAAGAAAGGGGTTCCTAATATAATTTCTTCTGTAATATTTTTGACTAATAGAAAGGAGGTTATATAACATATTTTATCTTTACAAACTTTAGCGTTGGATAACTTATATGACACTTGTAATCTATTACCATTGGCTCCTCGTAATGATTCTTTAGTTTTTTAGTAGAATTGGGTAGGTATTAATCCTTCTTGTATACAGTTTAAATCTGCTCCAGAATCTACTAATGCAGTAAATTCATAAGCCGTATCTTTGATTATTAGTTTAATCTTTGTATACCATTTGTGAGATATCATTTTCTCTATTTTATTAATATAAGTTTCTTCTTCATCCTTTTTACTGGAAGAAGGAAGAGGAACAGTATTCCGTAACCTATTCTGTTCTTGAATAATTATGGTTCCCTGTAATTCTAGAAACTTAACTTCTAATTCATCATCTTTAGTTTTTAAAGATTGAATTTCCTTTTTAAGGATTTTAATTTCCTCTTGTAAATCCCTTAAGGTTATAGGATTCTGAGAGGGTTTCTTAAAGAGTTCCATAACATCTTTAAATTCTACCTTATGTAATTCTTTCTTTTCTATCTCATTATCATCGATTATGTCTTTAATCTGCCTCATAAAAGCTTGTTTACTTTCAGATTCTTCCATTTTGTCTAAAATTCCTATTAAGGTATTAGCTTGGTGATTAGTTAAAACATTAATGCTTTTAATGCAATTATTACAGTTACAAAAATCTATACCTAAGCATTCTTCTGTTTCTTCTTCGCTAGAGTCACTACTTTCAATTAAATTATTAATATCTTCAGCTTCAGATTCATTAGACGAAGAGAAATCTTCATCCGATAATAGCATTATGTTTTCTAAAGTACGAATTAAATTGTGTTTTAATTCTTCTGATATATTTAAATCACTAATTTGTTGAATTTTTTCTCTGACTCCGCAGTCATTGGCATAATGACCAAACCGACCACACTTGTAACATTTAATGTCTTTATTCTTATTACTATTTTTCTGATTAGAGTTTCTACCTTTCTTTTTTCTGGGATTCTTATAAAACTTTTTATTTTCTTGATAATTTTCTTTCTGGTAATTATCTTTCTTATAATATTTTTTAAGATTTTTCTTATTTTTACTAAAAGCTTTCTTTTTACTTTTAGGGTTACTAGGAGCTCTTATGGGGGTAGCACCGTACTGTTCGCAGAAAGATCCCATTTCTCTTTTATTATTTGCTTTCTCATTTTTAATTTTATTTTGTATTTTATAATCAGTACAGATTTGTAATCCAGTTTCAACAATATAATTTGATATTTCTCCCATAGTTAATGAATTAAAAGGTATTTCTCCGTTGTAGTTTTGTCTAATATTACTTTTAACTTTCTCCGCAAATAATCTGGGTAACCCACTAATAAACCTTTCTTTCCAATAAATGGCTGCTCCATCAGGACGCAGACATAACTTAGAAAGAAACATATCTTTATACCAACGGTAATCTGACATGGTTGGGCAATAAAGATTTAGTAATTGATCAGACGCTCTTTGTTGTAATTTTAAAGGTTCTCCTATGAAGAACTTAGTTATAGCATATAATAAGGTGGTAACACAAATTTCTTCATTTGTTTCAGTCTTAATAGCGGAATCAATTTTAATCTTATCTTCCTCACTGAGGATATTATCCCACCAACCTTTTAATTGACCTGTAAATCCCATTACTAACATATCTTTTGTTTTTCTATCTGAATTCTTTTTAATCTTAAAGGCAGTGGCTGCCATAGTCATATTTTGAATAATATTTAATATGTGTTGTTCAGATGCACCATCTATGTTCCACTCTATAATACAGTCTCCGGAGTAACTATCTCCAATGAAACTGTTTCTTTCCTCAAACTGAACATCAGCAAAGGAAGGTCTAGGATAGTAGTTTCTAGTTTTTGGCCTAGGAGGCTTATCAATTCGAGAAATAATATTTTTTTCTTCTTCAAAAGATAAAGTGTTAATTTTTACTTCTGATGTCGATCCTATGTTTAGTACTTTTAATCTATCTACTAACTCATCTAGTTTTTGTTCAGGATTAAATCCTAGAGTTAGATCCTTAATTTCTTTATCTGTAGGAATATTATAATGATAGATTGGCCTAGTAGGATCAGATACTTTCGTTTCTAAAGTTTCTGGTAAAGATTGTTCAACTCTATCTAATTGTTGTGACATGGTATGTAATAGTTGATTAGTATAATTTAGTTGACTATGAATATTGTTTATATCCTTTTTTTGTTCAGTAGGATTAATTATGGCCTTAAAAGGCGAGGCTTCTATTTCAATATTTTCTTTAGGAGGTGTAATTTTTAAAGCTTCTAAAGGTGGATGAATAGATTCAATTATTTCCTTTTTAGAAGTTTTCCATTTGATACTCATTCTGGTTTTAGTGTTTAAAAATAATTTTTTAGCATAAGGGTTTAATATGTTATTATCCAAACAATATAATTCAAACCAAGTAAAGAAATAAATATTAATTTCGTGATGTTCTAAGAACTGATAAAATATTTTAAGATATGAGTTTCTTTCATCTTTTGAAAAGGTATCGAAATACCACTTACGCTTATCTTTATTACAATCTAATAAGAATTCTTCTCTGATCCAAGTCTTATCTATTTCAAAAGGTTCTTCTGATTTAATCATTCCTAATATTTGAGATTCAGTAGGTGAAGGAGATCTACTAATTCTTTCTTGATAAATAGGTTGTGGTATTGTTGGAGCAAAATTTACTCCTGCTAAATTTAATCTAACTGTGGAGTCTACAGAACGTCTAGCAGAGGAAGATCCTATGCTGGGCGACTGATTGTATCTAAACGATTGACTCCTATTCATTCTAATTCTAATGTTTCCATCTTGATCAGTAATAATATCTCTAATAGATCTTGATTCTATTTTTTCTGGTTGAGTAGCATTTTCTATTATCCATTCTTCTGGAATTTTCTCTTTTAATTCAGAGATGGTTAATATTTTAGGGGTAATTATACTGGATTTCTTTAGATTAGCTTCTATAATACATGTTTCATTTCTAGGTGTAGATCTTAATGATTTATAATTATAATTAACATTTGTAACTTTGTAGGTTATCCTAGTAATGATATCTACATTAGATATTCCCTCTGTAAAGTTATCATTTTGATGTTGGACGCAAATAACTAATGAACTACTAGTTACTTCATCTCCTAAACTCATAGAGTAATTTGGGTAACAGTTAAAGTAAACAGGACCATCATTAAGATTAGACTCTAACATGGCTATAACAGAGTCATGAAAGTCTCTAATCCTAGAATCTCGTAAAATTAGTAATATTGGTGAATTTAATCCTAATTTATGTAATGGTTTAACAGCTACTTGAACTAGTCCTAAGTGGATGTATCTAAATCCATTTTTATAATGTTGATCTAATAATTTTTTATCTAATAATGTAAACGTTTCTTGTTTGTTCTTTACATTTCTAGCTTGTTCTAGAGTATGTATAATTTTTTGACTTTTAAAATCGAAAGTACTAATCTTATAAACTTCATTTAATTTAATCTCTGGCATATTCCAATTAATTAATTTATTTTCCATTTCTTGTACTTCTAATTCTTGATTTTGAAAAGTATCTTGATTTAATGTTGTTTCAGTATCTGAGGAGGTAGGAGGAACTAAAGTCCTATTAGATCTACTACTCCTACTGCTAACACTACTCCAAGCTCTATTCAGTAACCGAGACATCTTTGAACTAACTTTACTCTAAAGGTTCCAAACGATTAACTCTAAAGTATTATTCTTCAAAATTTTCTTGACTAATCTTACTATGTGACTCTCTTCTCCCCCTTATTTTTGTTTAAGTTTTAAAGAAAAATACAACTAGGCTAAACCAACGGTTTCACTGCCCTATCTGCGGGTCTTACTACCTGGACCACCCAGCTATTCAGCATCTTTCTCACAAAACTTTCCAACACTCAGGGTTATGGGTTGAATCAATAGTAAAATTATTAAAGAAAAGATTTAAAATAATAATTTAAAGTAAAACAGAGTGAAACTTTAAAGTTTATTAATTCAAAGGTCTCAGAACCGTATAGGCTTTCATCCTACAATCAATTTATTTGGATAATGTTTTGCTTTTCGTCCACAATTAAGATCCAGCATGCATTATGGTATCAGAGCCTATACGGTTCTGAGACCCTTTGAATTAGTGTGTTTGAGTTTTTACCGTTAAACTCTTAAACAAAAATTTCGTGAACATAGCTCAATTGACAAGACATTATATTATATATGTAGGGAGTGTAATTCTAACTTCGATTATCTCATTTATCTATCATAAAAGTTGAATTTCTAATCAATAATCTAGTTAATAAAAAAAAAAGTTTAGTCGTAGTTGATTTTGTTTTAATAAAAAATTCTATTTACATCATTGACTCTTAGATGTGTCATTTCTAAAGGATGTTGATCTTACCCTACAGTCGCTGCAATTGGAACCTTGCCGACTCAAAATTTGTAGGCATATATGAACTTGTGCGTGTGTTATACTCACAAAAGTTTCCTATTTTGATTTCAATAATTCATGTTACCAACCTAGTATGAAACAAGGCAAACTCTATACCCCAGTTTCTCAATATCATTTTAACGTATTAAACAACTTGCAAAATATCCCAATCACAATTAGATGTATTTTGTCAAAAGAAACAACTTGTCAATTGCATTAATATCTATTTAATTTCCAAAAATATATTTGTGGAAACAAAAATAATTTAGACACCCCATTTAGTAACACACACTAAAAAAATTACAAATCATATACGGAGTAATTATTTAAAAATGTATATTATTTAATTATTATTTTTTCTTCGTATCTTCTAATAAGAGCTAGTTGAGTTTTTAAAAATTAAAACTCACTTCCAACATAATTACTTTTTCTTTTTTACGCAATCCAACATAATTACTAACAATATTAATATTTAACCGTAAATTCATTCACAAAACTCAAAAAAATTAAATTATATACAATCCTATATATATATATACACACACTATCCTCCGGTCTCATATATAAACAACATTTTACCTTTTAGATTCATTAAATAATTGATGAATTTAGTCAGTATTATAAACTAAATACATCTATTATTTAATGAATTTTAAAAATGAAAAGTTATTTATATACAAAATCGGAGTAACTTAATATCCAGCACAAAAATTGGCGGTTTGACTCAAAGGTTATCCATATTGTCATATAAGACCATGAGCAATGGTAGTGTTGAGAGGGGTGTTGAATGGGTCTCAACACACTTTGGTGATGCAATGGGGGTGTTGAAGAAGTGTTGAAGAAGGGAAGTGTTGAAGAAGTTCAACTGTGTTGAATGCTGAAGGGAGGGGACGCGTGTCGCGTCCGGATTTGTTCCGTCTGGCGCGTGCACTCCACGGCCCGACAGGGCGCGTCACAGGCTTGCGGACGCGGAGAGAGAAGATGAAGCTGGACACATGGCGAAACGCGATTGGCTGTCCGGATTTTCAATCTCATTTTATCTTTAAACTCAATTATTTCATTGCAAATTAATTTTTTATTTTTTTATTTTTATACCAAAATTCATGATTTTTTTTTCTCTATAAATAGAGACTTGGTTCATTTGATTTGGACACAGAAAAAAAAACCACATTTTTCACTCTCTTAATCTTATTATTATACTTCTATTAGTGTTTATTTTTAAGTTTTAGTCTCTGTTTAGTGAAATGGATCCCAATAATAATTTCAACACCCAAAATTCTTCTAATAATCCAAACAATTATCAAAATCCAAACAATTTCCAAAATCCCAACAATTATCAAAATCCAAATTATTATCAAAATCCCAACTATTATCAAAATCCCAACTATTATCAAAATCCAAATCAATTTTCCAACCAACATCCTCCAAACTTTCATCCATATTATGGATCTATGACGGGAAATTCATCTCAAGCACCCCCGTTTCATGGTTATATGTCGATGGTTAATGAAAATTTTCCGAGTAGTGGTGCACCTGAATTTCCCGGGTTTTCAACACAAATGACCATTGGTGGAATGACATCTGCTAATGAAGTCACTCCAAGTTCAGAGGAATCAACTCCTAAGAGCCGAAGAAACCCGACACCAGCATGGAACACTGAACAAAATTTGGTGTTAATTAGTGGGTGGATTAAATTTGGAAGTGACAGTATTGTCGGTAACAACCAGAAAGGTGAAACATTTTGGGGTAAAATTGCTGAGTATTGTAATGAGCATTGCTCATTCGATCCTCCGCGTGATGCATCTGCATGCCGAAACCGTTTTAATTATATGAACAAAATGATTGGTAAATGGGTTGGTGATTATGATAAAGCTATGCGTTTGAAAGGAAGTGGTTGGTCGGACAATGATGTTTTGTTAAAAGCGCAGGAAATATACGCGGGTGGGAAGAATGTTAAATTTAATTTAATGGCAGAATGGGACGCTCTCCGTGATCAACCACGTTATTCAAGTCAAGTAGGACAAACTATTGGGTCGGGAAGTAGTGGATCTAAGAGATCTCACGATGATGCTTCTGGCTCAAACACTGTAGGATCTAGTGTTCGTCCTATAGGTAGAGAGGCAGCCAAAAAGAAGGGTAAAAAGAAATCTGGCATGGAGGGGGTGGAGAAAGATTGGGATAAATACCAAATAATGAGAGAAAAAGAGGTGGAACATTTGGCAAGGATAGCTTCCAATCAAGAAGAGAAAATCAGACTTAAGAAAATGAGTATGTATCTGAAGTTAAGTTCCGATGGGAATCTGGATGACCGGAAGAAAGCCATGATGGACTCGTTGGCCCAAGAACTGTTTCCTTAATTTCAATCAAGTATTTGCATATTCAACCGAGGTATTACCCGCTTTTGCAAATCATGTGCGTGCTAGGTCCGAGCTCCGTGATAAAAAAGCTCATCATGAATTGCAAGCAGATCTAGTGAAACACATATGGACAAAGTTTGGAATGTATCCGAATTGAAGATGATTTGTTTCGTATTAATTATGTTTGTGTGTTGTTTTGCATTTTAAGTTAATTTGCATCGTATTAATTATGTTACTTGTGTGTTGTATTGCATTTTAAGTTAATTTGTATCGTATTAATTACGTTATTTGTGTGATGTATTACATTTTAAATTAATAATATAATAAAAAAAATTATTTAAAAAAAATTTTGTTAAGTGTTTATTATTTTAATTTATTTTTAATCGATAATTATAATTTTATTTAATCATAAAAAATAAAAATAAAAATTTAAATAAGAATATGAAATAAAAAGTGGTGGGGTAGAGAATGTGGTGGGGTAGAGTGTTGAATGAAAAAACTATTGGAGAGGTAAAAGTTGAATGGAGTGTTGAATGATTAGGTGGAAGAGAGAGAAGATGATGTGGAGTGTAAAAAGTGGGTGTTGAGGGTGTTGAGAGGTGATGACCATTGTACATGGTCTAAGCTATGAGTAATATTTTAGTGACATTCTAGATTTCTAGTTAAAAAATAAATTAACACCACTCACAAAATTTTGCCTATAAAAATGGTCTAATCCTCCCTTTATTTCTCATTCTATTATTCAACATCAAAAGACACAAAAACATTAGTGTAACAATGGCTTACAACAAGCTTAGTGCACTCATCATATTGTTTTCCCTCCTTGCTTATTCAACATTCTCTCATGCTTGTGGTACATGCAAACCACCTAAGCCTAGCCCACCTCCTCCTTCTCCTTGTCCTCCTCCACCACCATCAAAAACACCTAAGGCTAGTCCTCCACCACATTCAACAACACCAAAAGCTAGTCCTCCACCTAAGGCAGGTACTCCACCTCCTTCAACCACACAAAAATGTCCTAGTGACACATTAAAGCTAGGTGTTTGTGCTGATGTTTTAGGACTTGTTAATATTGTTGTTGGATCTCCTGCTTCAAGTAAGTGTTGTGCATTGATTCAAGGTTTGGCTGATTTGGATGCAGCAGTTTGTCTTTGTACTGCTATTAAGGCTAATGTTCTTGGTATCAACTTGAATATTCCTGTCACACTAAGTCTCTTACTTAGTGCTTGTCAAAAATCTATTCCTTCTGGTTTTCAATGTTCTTAGAAATTTCATGTCAAGAAATTTCAAGTCATACTATCACTTATGTTACTATTGTTTATGTGCATCATTGGTGATATTATAATTTTGTTCAAAAATGTGACTTTTGTTAAAATTGCGATATCATTGTAATTCTGCTAAAGTCATCGTCAATATTTCTGCACTATATCTATTTGTGTGTGGCATGTATGTCATTTTAATAATGGGGTAAGCATGTTTGCCTCATTTAGTAACTTGTTCTTTGAATTTTAATAAATTGGCAAACTTTCAATATTTTATGATTGTGCTTCATACTTAAAATTGTAATGTATGAATTATTGTAATTTATATTTTATTGGGGTTAATGTGTGAGTTGAAGCACATGCAGCATGTGAGTTACTACTTTTGTTTTTTTTATAATAAACAATTAACTTTTTTAATTTATTGAATAATTAATTTATATAGTATATAATATTAATATAGATCAAATATATTAAATATTCGATAAAATTAAAAAGTAATTATTTTTTATAACATGACCGATAGAGTACTTAACTTGCTTACGAAACTGAATGGTATAATTGATAAACCAAGAGTTAATGATAATAAAATAAATAAAAGGTGAAAAAGTTATATAAGAGAATTATTAAATATAAAAACGCTTTTATTTAAAGATTAAAAATACAACGATATGGCAGCTCCAAAAGAAACATGTACAACATTAATATTTGATTAATTATAGACAATATATTATCATATGGATGAAAATGAAATGGGTGACAATTGTGTATTTTTGGTAAAAATACAAATTATAATATAAAGAAAAATAAAAGGAGTGCCAGGGTATTCCATTCCAATCAAACAAAAGAAAACCCAAAGTAAAAGTACAGAGAAGATGTGACACAAACAAAAAGTCTACCAAATGAAAGCAACAAGAAAAATATATGAAATAAGAAAAAGTCTTAGCTGATGATCATAAGTATTTGGACCGGAGAAAATATAACCTCCTCCCTTGGACAGACACACATACATCTAATAATAAAAAGTATGTGTATTTTTAAAATAATTAAATTATATATATTTTTTATATGAATGTGATCAAATGTAATTACCAAATGCATGTGACCATTTATAAGTATTTTTCATGAAATAAAACACTTATATAGAAAGTGTTCTTCTTAATTTTAAGAAGTGAATTGAATTTTATCCACCAATGGCTCATCCCTTCTTTGTGCAAATGATCTCAGCCTGTATGGTTCGGCCTGAAGCAAACCCAGTCTCTCAGTTAAAGTTGCAGCTCTCTGCACTTCTTATTTGACGTTGCTTGCTTGAACAGTTCTGACCTAAACTAACTGAAAAATAACCAGCATCTCATTAGTTGCAATTGATTCTCTGAGTCCATGTAATTCAAAGCTATTTTTTTTGGTGCTGTTAAATTTGATTGCAACATTGGCTACCAACCAGCATGTAGCAACAATGAAACATGACAATATATGCAGAAAAAAATCTTCTGGATTTTACGCTACTTAAATTTCATTAGTCTCTCCTGATTCATACCTACGTGCATATGGTAATTTAAGGTTGCACTTATTCACAACAAACACCTTCTCTAGTGCTTGATGTTTTTGTTATATGATATGATTAAAGTAGACAAATGTTTATGCTGTCTAGAATGACACAGTTGACAGTTCCATTAGTACTTTCATGTTAATTGGAGAAGTAAATACTGAACTCGTAGATATTTTTTATTTGAAAAGTTATAAATCAGGTAGGTTGAAAATTAGCACGGTTTCAGGCTATCTTGATGTTACCGTTGGATGTAAACTCCAAAAACTTTTTAACTGTCCAACTTATATTTTCCATTATTCTGTTTATGATGAGGTAAGTTTTCAAGTCATGTTCTTTTTATTGGGTTACATTTTGAAGAGAATCAACCACCTTGGTATAGAGGGGTGAAAGTCGTGGAAGAACAAACATCCATTATCAACTGCACATTTAATTCTTAGGACGATGCTAACGGAGCTACAAGCTCATTGGCAGTGTTTCCGACTTTTTATTTTCTTCAAATACTGTATCCTGGACTATCCTGTGCTTCTGAATACTCTCTTAATTCCTCAATTAAATGGCCATTTTTGTGTCAACTAGTTTCCAAAAGTTTCAATGATTGCATGAATTCTACAGTATGAACATCTTTACTACTGTAGTCTCTGTCTGTACTGTAACATGTATAAAAAATATTCTGATCAAAATCCACTTAGGTACTTTGTTTTCAACATTTACTGTTCTGTCTGCTTTTATGCATGAATTTTAAAAGAAAAAGAAAGTCTTTCTAGTGTGTAAGTGATGGTCTTTATATCTATGCTATGCTATACCTTTTATGTATAGGTTTCATTTTGGCATACTTTTTCTGCAGTACATAGACTAATTGTTCTTGTTTTGTATATGTAGCATAAATACAGTTTATTACATGGCACCTTTTGCAACCTTGATCATGGTATTACCTGCTTTCTTACTTGAAGGCAATGGAATTCTTGAGTGGTTCAGTGTTCATCCATATCCTTGGGCGGCCATGATCATTATTTTCAGCTCCGGTGTTTTGGCATTCTGCCTTAATTTCTCTATTTTTTATGTGATTCACTCCACCACAGCTGTAACATTTAATGTTGCTGGAAACCTTAAGGTGAGATCTACGAGGCATATTTAATTCCGCTATACTATCTGGTCTTAAATTCTGATTCATCATATTTGTTGACAATTAGTTCATTTCATGTACTTGAGGAACTACTCTATCATTATTCCTTTAACATGCACATATTATGTTATTTCTTCCTTATTTAATCCCTTGCCACATATTTGCATATAGTTTCATCAAATGATACACTTCAAAATTGCACGTTAATTACACGCTGATGTGATGTATGCGTGATTGGTGTGCAACCAAACAGTGATGTCTTAACTCATTCTGCAAATACTAATTAACAGTAATCATGCTTTATGTGCAGGTTGCAGTTGCTGTCCTTGTTTCTTGGCTGATATTTAGGAATCCAATTTCATATATGAATGCAGTTCGATGTGCCATAACTCTTGTTGGATGTACATTCTATGGTTATGTTAGGCACATGCTTTCCCATCAACCACCAGTTCCAGGAACTCCTCGGACACCCAGGACGCCTACGAGTAAGATGGAGTTGCTTCCTCTTGTAAATGATAAATTAGATGACAAGGTCTAATTGGTTTAGTTACTAGTGAGGTTTCTGTTGTTTGAAATTACAGTAATAGCTAAAGGTAAAAAAAAAAATATAAAAGTGACTTCGATTCGATTATTTATTCTGTTAGATTTTTCACAGTTTCTAATACATATAGTTCTTTTTTGAGCCGCTAATCTCTCCATCCTCCCTGCATGTTGGCTTGATTTCAACATGATTGTTATCTCCCCATTTTTCTATTTTGTTTCGAGATATGATCGCTGATGCTGCTAGCACTGTTTCCTCACAGGCTGCACAAATTAATTTATATACCAAAATTTGGTATTGTTTTAATTGAAACCAAATTTTGAGTATCAATCTTCAAAGTTTGCATTTGAAGATTGGTGACCAGGATCTCATTTGTGAAGATTGTGACTAATGTCTACTAAAAAAATCTAAAGAACACAAAGTGGATTTTTTCCATTGAAAACAATAATTTGAATTTTTGAGCATTTGCTTAACTTTTTTGTTGTTAAAGAGTGCATTGAAGGTTCAGATAAAAACTTGAATCAAGAATGAGAGCCAATACAGAGGAAAAACTTTTCCTACGTTTTAATGAGTTTGGATGTACATATATATAAAAAAGAAAAATACTAATTTTGTGCCCTTGAGAAATGCACTTTGAAAATCATATGAAAGGTTTTATATATAATAAATAGGAAGACAAAGTGAAAAAAATACGAAAGATTTTTCCCTCTATGGATGCAAGTAAAAAGTTATACTAATTTGTTTTGATAGGCAAATATTAATTAGTTAGTGATTATGGTAGTTTTCGGAGTTAAAACTCTGAACTTTTGTTGCTTGAAACTTCTTTGGTGTCCTTTAACTGAGCTATCTATTTAGGATATTTTAGAAAATTAATTAATTATTAAAATTGAGTAAACTACTTTTGGCTTGCAATCTTTGC
This sequence comes from Trifolium repens, assembly GCA_030408175.1. Lineage (NCBI taxonomy): Eukaryota > Viridiplantae > Streptophyta > Magnoliopsida > Fabales > Fabaceae > Trifolium > Trifolium repens. Next base: position 5,188,990 of record CP125836.1, read on the forward strand.
AAAAGAGGAAGAAAAATTGACAAGATGGGCAAAACAAGAGTGAGCATTTGATTCACACTGGTAGCATCATATTTCTAGATTTCTACAATAGAACACTTGTGTTGCCTCTTTCAGAAAGACACTGCCTTTCCATTTAGAAGTCCAGCACACGTGTTGAGATATTAAAAAAATGTAATATGATTTTAATCACTCCAAATAGAGGTGTATGGATGAGTGAATAGAGGTAGACTGTGACAACAGGTTGTTCATTGTGGAGAGAGTAGAAATAATACAAAGAAAAATAGTTATTTCCTAGTTGGGTGTTATCATATTTGTTTGCACCACACTTCTTCTATGTTGTGGTTTTTGTGCCCATTCATGTGACCTTGTGATTTTGTATTTCTGTGATTTTTATTAATCTTGTCAAATCCGTATTTGCCTTCTTCCTTTATTTCAGAGAAAATAATATTGTTGTTAGCCTTTCATTTTTCACTCCTTCAAAAAATTATAAACATTTCATTTTCCATAATATCAATCAGTTTTCTTGCCTAAACTTTAATGCCAAAGTGATTAACCAATCAAACAATGCCACCTACACAATCCAAGCTTTACAGTGTGGATTCTCCTCATCCCTTATCTTGGAAATAAGAATTCCATGTGGCAAGAAATTTCAAGAGTCACTCTAGTCACTATTCCAAACCATTGACATAATCGAACGGTTTACATTGTAATTAATTATCCAAAAAACATAAGAAATTTTTTTCATTAAAATCGAAATAAGGGGGTGTATTGGATTGGAATTTTATGAGACAATTTTGGCAAAAAAAATCTTGATGATTTTATGAGATTTTGTTGGACTATATTGATTTTGTGAGATTTTAAAGATTTTTTTACTAGACTTTTTTACAATCAAGATTTTTAACACATGATTTGAATGGATTTTGAGAGATTTTTTTCAAAAGACTTTTTACAATCAAGATTTCATAATACTTTATATATTAAGAAACATTTTTATATTAGGAAAATTTTAAAAGAATCAATAAATTTTAATAAAAGAAATTATAATTTTTTTGGAATCCAAATATTTTTTTTTAAAAAAACTTACAATAGAAAACTCCATGTTCCTTTTTTTGTACGTATATATTCATAATCACCAATAAAACGGAAAGGTTATCACCACCACCATCGATGGAAAACAGAAGCAGATGAATGTGAAGAAAAAAAATGATTTGCTGTAAAAAAAATATAAAAATAAATCGAAGAAACAAAATTTACCTTGTAAAGAAAAAGAATTGTACAAAAGTTATAATGAATCAAAAGTTTGTAAAAAAGATGTAGAATTTGTTAAAACAAAATTGCAAAAAAGCATATTTGATAGGTAAAGAAGAAAACATTGTTTTCCTGGTATAGTGATAATGAAAGTTTGTCTTGGAGAGTTTGAAAAAGTCTCAAGGCTTTTGATGAGATTGTTGAATAAGTGAACAAAGAAAAGAAGAAGAAAAAACTCATGTGCATTGATGATGAACTGCGAAAGTAATAACCTGATACGGTGATGATGAAAGTAAAAAGTCTTGGAGAGTTCAAAAAAGTCTCAAGGCTTTTGGTGAGATTGTTGGAAAAGTCTATCAAGTGTATTTTTAACTAAAAAGTCTCACAAAATCCATTACATACAAGAATCCACTAAAATCTATGGATTTTTGAATACCAAGAGACATTTTATAAGTCTTGACAAATCTCAATCGAATAACAACGGATTTCATTGCCTTGAAAAAAAAATCATAATTGTCTTAATTGAATACCACTAGATTTATTTAGATTTTATAAAAGTCTTGATTGAATACCACCTGATTCTTTTATTAGAAAAAAGTCTTTTAAAATCCTTTGAAATCCTAATCCAATACACCCCCCTAAATTAACTTGTTTTTACCGTGAGTCAACTCGCTCAAAATTAGTTTTTTCACGAATTTAAAAAAAATTGATTGTACCAATGATTAAACACGATTTTTATACCTAAACACGTATAATCTATGAAGCACGGACACTTCTCGGATTAGGCGTGTGTGTCTGACACGTGTCTGTGTCCGACACTGACACGACACTTATGATTACACTGAATTATGTCATTTTTTTAAATTATTATCGATGTCACCGTGTCAGTGTCGTGTCCGGTATCCGTGTCGGTGTCTACGTTTCATAGCGTATAATCAAACAGTTTTAAGTGGTAAAACACGATTTTGAAAACCTTGATCCAGACTTTGAAGTTTTGTGTTATGAATTGGTATGTTCCATTTCATTTACAGACATAAAAAAAAACCGTAGAAATGTATATATATTTTCAGCATTTAGTGTGTGTATTTATCGCTAGACTCTTTTCAATTAAAATAAAAAATAGGAATGAAAGCAAGCTTAGTCATAGTTGATTTTGTTTTAATAATGAAATCATATTTGCATTGTCTCTTAGATCTGTCACCTTCTAATGGATGCTAATTATTGTTTTCGGATTACAAAAAATAGTTTTTGAAAGTTACTACTGAAAATATTATCGGCTGAGTCGCGGGACGATACGCTTTCTTTAAGACGTTTCGCGGCACTACCCAATAATTTGTGCAAGGTAGACTATCAACCGCGAAGTCTCCAGGATAAAACAACCTTCTAAATTAAATACCGAAAACTACTGCAGTGTAGAATTCGGGCAGAATTACACCCTCTATTGATTCGATGAATCAATTTCAATAATCGATACACAAGTATCAATTCTGTGTGGTTATAGAACCACTCGATGAAACAACCGAAAGGAATTATTTTTTCGAAGAAGAAAATAGATGAAGAAAGGAAAGCAGAACGATTTCAAGTTTGCGAAATCAGGAACAAAATAACGAAAGAACAAAGCCTGCTATTTATAGAGTGAGTGAGGAACTGAATAGGAGGAATCAGTGGGATTTGAAACTGACCGATAAGGCCTCAATTTACGAAAACGTGCGCAGTAATTTTAGGCCACGCATAACCGCTTCGTTTGATTGGAGCGAGTTGGATCGGAACTGACTAAGCAGAGCATATCCATCTGTGACTTGGTCTCGCGCACAATTAACATGTGCGAAAATAAAACTTGACCCGCACGCTTAAAGAAAAAATAATTAATTAATTTTTTCTTTTTCTTAGTATAAAAAAATTAATACAAGCCGAGCCGGCCGGACGGAGGCGGCGCGCGTGATATTTAGCGTTGGGTATGTGCTCCTCCGTCGCACAAAACTGGGTACCCCTTGGGGCCCAAACCATAAGGTCACTTTCTCATATATAAACACTACCAAATTATGTGTTCTAAGCAATGTGGGACTCAATGAGTCTTTTTTTAATTCACATTTTGCTTGGTTCCAAAACATGTGTTTATAACTATACCAAGTTTCTCTCCATTCCATCATCATGTTCCAACACTAATCTTGCTCTAGAGTGGAGCCTTTGCCAACTCAAAATTTGAAATCATATGTGTTGTGCATTTGTTACTCACAAAATTTCCTAGTGCCTTCACTCCCAAGCTAACTCTATACCCCAGTTTCTCAATAATAATTTTAAGTAATACACAACTTGCAAAATATCCCAATCACAACTTTGTCAAGAAAAACAACTTGTCAATATGTATGTAATATTGCAATTTCTTTATCCTTGTTCTAACTCTGTTTTCCTACTACTATTTGTTTCATAATAATTGGAAAACACCTGTTTTAACATGCATGAGGGAATAATATCCTAATTGCTCTCTATTTTTTACAAGTAATAGAAATATATATATTAAAAATTAATTACTACTTAGGTTAGAAATTAAAGGAAAACCACATGTAGAAATGCCTTTTTGAACCAATAATTTCTATTTTACAACATTTAGTGTGTTTGAGTTTTTACCGTTAAACTCTTAAACAAAAATTTCGTGAACATAGCTCAATTGACAAGACATTATATTATATATGTAGGGAGTGTAATTCTAACTTCGATTATTCCATTTATCTATCATAAAAGTTGAATTTCTAATCAATAATATAATTGATAAAAAAAAGTTTAGTCGTAGTTGATTTTGTTTTAATAAAAAATTCTATTTACATCATTGACTCTTAGATGTGTCACTTCTAAAGGATGTTTGATCTTACCCTATAGTCGCTGCAATCGGAACCTTGCCGACTCAAAATTTGTAGGCATATGAACTTGTGCGTGTGTTATACTCACAAAAGTTTCCTATTTTGATTTCAATAATTCATGTTACCAACCTAGTAATGGGTATGAAACAAGGCAAACTCTATACCCCAGTTTCTCAATATCATTTTAATGTATTAAACAACTTGCAAAATATCCCAATCACAATTAGATGTATTTTGTCAAAAGAAACAACTTGTCAATTGCATTAATATCTATTTAATTTCCAAAAATATATTTGTTGGAAACAAAAATAATTTAGACACCCCATTTAGTAACACACACTCAAAAAATTACAAATCATATACGGAGTAATTATTTAAAAAATGTATATTATTTAATTATTATTTTTTCTTCGTATCTTCTAATAAGAGCTAGTTGAGTTTTTAAAAATTAAAACTCACTTCCAACATAATTACTTTTTTTTTTACGCAATCCAACATAATTACTAACAATATTAATATTTAACCGTAAATTCATTCACAAAACTCAAATTCATTCACACTATCCTCCGGTCTCATATATAAACAACATTTTACCTTTTAGATTCATTAAATAATTGATGAATTTAGTCAGTATTATAAACTAAATACATCTATTATTTAATGAATTTTAAAAATGAAAAGTTATTTATATACAAAATCGGAGTACTTAATATCCAGCACAAAAATGGGCGGTTTGACTCAAAGGTTATCCATATTGTCATATAAGCTATGAGTAATATTTTAGTGACATTCTAGATTTCTAGTTAAAAAATAAATTAACACCACTCACAAAATTTTGCCTATAAATATGGTCTAATCCTCCCTTTATTTCTCATTCTATTATTCAACATCAAAAGACACAAAAACATTAGTGTAACAATGGCTTACAACAAGCTTAGTGCACTCATCATATTGTTTTCCCTCCTTGCTTATTCAACATTCTCTCATGCTTGTGGTACATGCAAACCACCTAAGCCTAGCCCACCTCCTCCTTCTCCTTGTCCTCCTCCACCACCATCAAAAACACCTAAGGCTAGTCCTCCACCACATTCAACAACACCAAAAGCTAGTCCTCCACCTAAGGCAAGTACTCCACCTCCTTCAACCAAACAAAAATGTCCTAGTGACACATTAAAGCTAGGTGTTTGTGCTGATGTTTTAGGACTTGTTAATATTGTTGTTGGATCTCCTGCTTCAAGCAAGTGTTGTGCATTGATTCAAGGTTTGGCTGATTTGGATGCAGCAGTTTGTCTTTGTACTGCTATTAAGGCTAATGTTCTTGGTATCAACTTGAATATTCCTGTCACACTAAGTCTCTTACTGAGTGCTTGTCAAAAATCTATTCCTTCTGGTTTTCAATGTTCTTAGAAATTTCATGTCAAGAAATTTCAAGTCATACTATCACTTATGTTACTATTGTTTATGTGCATCATTGGTGATATTATAATTTTGTTCAAAAATGTGACTTTTGTTAAAATTGCGATATCACTGTAATTCTGCTAAAGTCATCGTCAATATTTCTGCACTATATCTATTTGTGTGTGGCATGTATGTCATTTTAATAATGGGGTAAGCATGTTTGCCTCATTTAGTAACTTGTTCTTTGAATTTTAATAAATTGGCAAACTTTCAATATTTTATGATTGTGCTTCATACTTAAAATTGTAATGTATGAATTATTGTAATTTATATTTTATTGGGGTTAATGTGTGAGTTGAAGCACATGCAGCATGTGAGTTACTACTTTTGTTTTTTTATAATAAACAATTAACTTTTTTAATTTATTGAATAATTAATTTATATAGTATATAATATTAATATAGATCAAATATATTAAATATTCGATAAAATTAAAAAGTAATTATTTTTTATAACATGACCGATAGAGTACTTAACTTGCTTACGGAACTGAATGGTATAATTGATAAACCAAGAGTTAATGATAATAAAATAAATAAAAGGTGAAAAAGTTATATAAGAGAATTATTAAATATAAAAACGCTTTTATTTAATGATTAAAAATACAACGATATGGCAGCTCCAAAAGAAACATGTACAACATTAATATTTGATTAATTATAGACAATATATTATCATATGGATGAAAATGAAATGGGTGACAATTGTGTATTTTTGGTAAAAATACAAATTATAATATAAAGAAAAATAAAAGGAGTGCCAGGGTATTCCATTCCAATCAAACAAAAGAAAACCCAAAGTAAAAGTACAGAGAAGATGTGACACAAACAAAAAGTCTACCAAATGAAAGCAACAAGAAAAATATATGAAATAAGAAAAAGTCTTAGCTGATGATCATAAGTATTTGGACCGGAGAAAATATAACCTCCTCCCTTGGACAGACACACATACATCTAATAATAAAAAGTATGTGTATTTTTAAAATAATTAAATTATATATATTTTTTATATGAATGTGATCAAATGTAATTACCAAATGCATGTGACCATTTATAAGTATTTTTCATGAAATAAAACACTTATATAGAAAGTGTTCTTCTTAATTTTAAGAAGTGAATTGAATTTTATCCACCAATGGCTCAACCCACAGAATCATATTCCATCCGTCTCAGGTGCAAGGAGTCTCACTAGGGAGCATAAAAAATGTCTAAGAATTATCTCTCATAAAATTCATTTTAGATACAATTAATTGATCAAGCTATCATTTTACTCACATTTTACCTTTGCTTATATGCTTTTCATTTACTTATGTTCTCCTTAACTTAGTAGTTTTGGAAAATCCAAAATTTTGTACTTAACATTCTTTAGAGGAATTAAGAAATCCACAAACAAAGTAAATTTTTTAGCAAATTAGCCGGAGAAGGGCAAACTATTATTAATAACATCAACACAAATGATTATTTTACAATTGTCTTATCTGGGATTTGAATAACGGCATAAAATATGATCTATGTAAAAAAAAATTATTTAGATTTGTTGTCGAACTTGAAAGTTATTGGTGGAATTAGTTGATAGCTCTCGACAGTAATTATTTGTTCTTTAAACGATAAAGCTGAGAGGGAAACTCTATACCTCAGTTGTGGTTCCTTCACCATACCAAAGAACGTTCAGCTGAGTGTGTGGGTACTAACCTAAGAAATGCATAAAAAATAAAATAAATATATAAAAAATGCATAAATAACTTGTTTGATTGAGTGTATTTGAAAATAAAACAGATTCGGTATTCATAAAAAAAAATACTAACTCTATTGACTAGAAATTATACCATACATATCTTTTTCTTGTTCGGCTACTTATGCGTGTAGTGCGTGATTTCTCCCTATTATAGATAATCGTTGCACCCGGCACTCGACTATTTGCCCGAATCAGCCCGATTATTACTCTTTCAGTGACTTTGAGCTCACCAAGAGGACCTTATGCAAGATTAATTGTGGTTGATTTTGTTTTAATATTCAATTCATATTTACTTTGACTCTCACATCCGTCACCTTCTAAAGCATATGCTGACTTTTGCTATAATAGCCAGTACTGCATTTGGAACCATGCCGACATAAGAATCGTAGGATGTTACTCACAAAATTGACTATTGATTTCAATAATTCATGTTAACAACGTCGTAATGGGGATGAAACAAAGACAAAACTCGATCTAAACCCCAATTTCGGATTAGAATTTTAACGTAATAGGCTGAAAACAACATGCAAAATATCACAATCACAAGTTGTCATGCAATATGCATTTTGTCAGAAAAAACAACTCGTCAATATGCGTTTAATTCCTTATCTTTCTAACTCTATTTTCTAATGAGTTTAATTGATATGCACTGACGGTGTAAAATAATTTTACACGGTCATCCAATAAGAAATCACCAATCTTCCATATCATATGAAGAAAGTGGGGTGACGTGGCGGAATACATGGTTGTCATTGGTTGACAGTGTAAAATTATTTTACACTGTCGGTGCATGCAAATTAAATCCTTTTCTAATATATATCACTTCTTTAAGTGGTTCATGGTAAACCAATAATAAATAACATTATAACGAATAAATTTTATAAAATTCACCGTTAGATTGAAATTAGAAAGTTTATATCATATAGATCATCCATAAGAAAAATTAAAAATAATTTGATATGTTATTGAGACTCATTAAGATTAACAGTTTATGAATTTTTATTAAATACCGTTAATCTCGATAAGTCTCAATAACATATCAAATTATTTTCAATTTTTCTAAATTTTTTTATGAATGATCTATATGATATAAACTTTCAATCCAACGGTGAATTTATAAAATTCATATTCGTTATAATATAGTATTGATCACTTGTCCATGGTGGATCACTTTGCCCTATTTCCTACTACATTTTTTCATCTTTCTTTTAACTAGTCAATTTAATTTTATGGTGGAAACTATTGAAATTAATTTCCACTTATTAATTAAGGCTCCGTTTGGCCCAGTTTTTTTAAACTTTTTATTCTCTTACAAATGAGAAATTGGGCCAAACACAATTTTAATAAAGCTCTTAGCCATAAAAAACAGTTTTTCTTTAATGTGTAAAATTGAATCAAAAGAGTTTCTAAGAGAAGAGGTTGAAATCTACTTTTGAGAAAAAATTTGAAGTTTTTTTGTTATTATCTTTAATAAATTTAGTTTAATCTAGTTTGTTATCATCTTTTCTTAAGTTTCATATTAATCTTTAGTTTGTTATTATCTTTTATTAATATATATATATATATATATATATATATATATATATATATTTTACCAAATAACTTTGAAGTTAAAAAAACAATTACCAAACAATTTTATCTTTTTTTTGAAAAATTATTATTTTCACTTTTAGCTTTCAAATAGCATCTAAGACCTAAAAAACCAGATCAAACGCACCCTAAATATGATTTTAGTGAAGCGCCATGAGGCGTCTCGCATGCCTAAAGCGCCTGCGCAACTTAAAACACAACAAAGGGTTCATTTTATTTGTATTTATTGTACAAGTACATTTGTTTGATTTGTAAAAAAATAAGTATCGGATCAACAAATCCCAAGTTGTTGGACAAATTTTTATCATAACAATTCACAAAACACAAACAAAACAAAATTATTTTTACTATTATACCTTGTGTTTGATATACACATAGCTAGACACGAGAGAAGATTCTCTTCTGTTAAATTTTTCTGCAGTGTAATCAACACCATTCAATTTTCCTTTGCAAAAAAAAAACACCACCATTCAATTTTTTAGTTTATTGTGATTGATGTCATAAAATAATTAATTGATGGATAGATAGATAGATAGATGATACACTGTACAACTTCCGGTTATTTTTCCACGGGAGAGGATCCTCTCTCTCTCACCAGACACTATGCGTGACACTAATAGCTTGTTTCATATTCTTAAAAATAGCAAATATTTATAATTGTTCGCTTTATTCTTGTATTGATTGTTCATCATTTTTATCTAATTTTTCAATTAGTTTTAGACTTTATTTTAATTAATTTTCTTAGTTTTATTATAATTTAATCACTTTAGAGTAGAAGTTCCCTTCATCTAATAATAGCTAGAGAAAATCGTTTTATTTGTGTTGATTTTTCCATAACCAGACAATTCTTGGAGCATTATTCTATTTTCGTGTGTTAAGAGGTTCACACTTAGTATTTGAAGTGAAAAAATGTTCAAGGAGTTTTGAAAAGTCAATTATGAAAGTTGATGATTCAAATAAGAAGTTTGGTAAAATTCCACTCAATTCTGCCACGCTCATGCGTCATCCTGCCAAGCCATATCACATAGTACCGTTTTATAAAAATAAAAACAAAGCACCGTTTAATTTTATTGCTTTTTTTTTTCTTTCTTTTAATTGATAATAAAGTCATTGGATTTATTTTAACATAATCAAGCTGAATTTTTATTTTATAGAATAAAGTCATTGAAGCTTGTAATTTTTCTTAGTATGATTAATTTTCCCCTTGATATGCTTCTCTAAAAATAAGAATAAAAATTAGTGATGAAATGACAATTTTTTACAAGACAATGTAAGGAGATTTGTCCCGTCCTTTATTGTTTAACAAATTAATCTCACTTGTTCTATATGATATTATGGTTATGGGTTGACTAATATTTTAGTGATGAGGCATTCTAGAAGTCTAGTAAAAGAAACAAACTAAAAAAAATTTGCCTATAAAAATGATCCAATTCTCCCTTTATTTCTCATTCTACTACTCAACATTATCATAACACAAAAAAAACATTAGTGTTCATATCTTAACAATGGCTTCCAACAAGCTTAGTGCACTCATTATATTATTTTCTCTCCTTGCTTATTCAACATTTTCACATCCAACACCTAAGCCTAGCCCTCCACCACCTTCACCTTGTCCTCCTCCACCACCTTCACCTTGTCCTCCTCCACCACCATCAAAAACACCTAAGGCTAGTCCTCCACCACCATCATCAACACCTAATGCTAGCCCTCCACCACCATCATCATCAACACCTAATACTAGTCCTCCACCTAAGGCTAGTACTCCACCTCCTTCAACCACACAAAAATGTCCTAGTGACACATTAAAGCTAGGTGTTTGTGCTGATGTTTTAGGACTTGTTAATATTGTTGTTGGATCTCCTGCTTCAAGCAAATGTTGTGCATTGATTCAAGGTTTGGCTGATTTAGATGCAGCACTTTGTCTTTGTACTGCTATTAAGGCTAATGTTCTTGGTATCAACTTGAATGTTCCTATCACACTAAGTCTCTTACTTAGTGCTTGTGAAAAATCTGTTCCTTCTGGTTTCCAATGTTCTTAGAATTTGATCATGTCAAAGGTTCAAGCCATGCTATTTTACTTATGTTATGTTGTGATACTACTTGAGTCACACAAAAAATAAATGTTATGTTACTAATATTTTCATTCTTGTTTTTATTGTAGTTATTATACTTTTATGTGCATGATTTTAACAAAATCACATTATATTCTGATTTTGTTAAAACTATGGAGTGTAGTTTTTGTCAAAATTGATGTACGTCATTGTGATTATGTTGATTTTATCGTCAACTACTCAACTCAAACATGCATATGGTGCAAGTTCTTGTGTGGGGTGTGATATTTTAATAAAAGGGCAATCATGTGTGCCTCGTTTAATTAGCATCTTTGTTATTTTAATTCCTAATAATAAATTTGGGAAACTTTTATTTGATGATTGTGGTTGTGATACTTACATTTGTGCATTAAATGAATCATAACGAATCGAAAACTAATTTATTTTTAGTATAAAAATATTAAGAATTAATTTGAGTTTTATTTCTATCGGACATTAATTAAATTGATTAGTTAGAAATTTGTGAGAGATTAAAACGGAACTTCACTCTATAATTAAAAAAAAAAATTGGGCTTATTGGAATTTTGAGAATTCTAGTAAAGCATACGTAAGTTGCATAATTATTTTCTTCATATTCATCAACTAGGAATTGAATCTCTAACCACATGTTTAAAAGGAGCAAAATTCTTATAACTTGAATCAATTTATTGTCACTGAATTATATTATATTAAACCAAGTCTTAGGGTCCGTTTGGTTCGAAGTTTTTGGAGGGGAGGTGAGGGAATATTTTAAATTTTTATGTTTGATTCAATTTTTTAACGAGGGGAGGGAAGGGGAGAAGTAATTTACTTTTTTACTCTTAATCTTATAAACTCAAAATAAGGATTAAATTATAATGGATATATTACGTCAAAAAAAAATCTAATGGATATATAACAAAAAAAAATTAATGAGTAGAAAAACTAAATTTTTTTGTTGTAAAAAAAAAACCTAGAATTTTAATATTTCAACAAGGATAATTTTGAATTTTAATAAAAAAAATGAGGGTAATTTTGTCAACATAATAAATTATGTTTTACCTCGCCTCCCCTCCTTAAAAATCCCTCCCCTCACCTCCCCTCCCCTCCTTCTTAGTTGAACCAAACAGGCCCTTAAAGTCCAAAAATGCCAATATAGAATTTTTATTTTGAGAATTACTTTTGCCACCCTACGGATTCTGGGGCCCGCCCTACGAAATTACTGAAATGTCTCTGTCTGTGACTTGTTCTACGGACACCCTACATTTATAACATTCGTGGCTTGAGTTACGGATGTAGAATAAATGTCAAAATACCCCTATCCGTGACTTGTGCTACGGACACCCCTCAAAACACCCTACATTTATAACATCTGTGGTTTGAGTCACGAATGTAGAAAAAATGTCAATTTTTAAAATTACTCATTTTTCCTTCATCCGTGACTTAAGCCACGAAAGATTATTTTGGTCAATTTGTAGGGCGCGCAAGTAAGCCATAGATTGCAAAAGGAATTCTCTTTATTTTTCCTTCAAGTTATTAATTTATTTTTTTTGTGCAAAAGAGGGCCGAGGCCCATCTTCAAGTTATTAAACTTTATTAATCTAGTGTAAGCTTCATTGCAAATTTATGTGGACTACACAATTTATTTCATTCACATTATTTCAGCTATTTGATTTTAATTGAAGGTTGGTACGTATTTCAATTTTATAATCTTATTAAATTGACTCTTACATACAAGAAAAATATGTCACAACAAAAAAAAAATATTAAATTTTTTTTATTAACTATTTAATTCTTAGGGAAAGCTAGTTAACCACTAAAATTTAATATATCTACTTAAAAGGTTAGAACATAGGAGACAAAAAACCTCTATATATGTAATGATAGATTAAATTAAGGAAAGTACCAAACGAGTTAATGCAGATTAAGGAAAGTATCAGCCGAGTTTATAATAAAGTTTATCTATAATGTGATAATTATCAAGGTTCAACTTGCAATCAAATTAGTCAAAAAAAAAAAAACAAAAAAAAAAAAACTTGCAATAAAAAAGAAAAGTTCAACTATGTGATTGCATTCAAGTTCATGTCTACATATTTTGTATCAACCGAGCTTCATCTTTGTTTGACAAAGTATCAACCGAGCTTGTTAGTATGTTTATTTTTAGTTCATTCTATTTTAAGCTAAAAGGAACATTCATGAATAAATTGATTAATCTCTCTGTTAATTTTTTTTTTTTTAAGTAGCCTAGTGGCTTAAAATTCCACTTTAAAGGTGGATAAGTCTCTCTGTTAATTTTTAGTTTGCCATATTTTGGTATTTGCTTTCTTATCTTGAACTTCGCTCTTTTTGAGTATGTTATATAAATTTATTTAATTTTTATTTTTTTTAAAATAGAGAGCAAATAATAGTTTGTAAAAAAATGATAGTTTGAAAGAAAAAAAATGATAATAGGAAATATACCGGAAAAAAAATGATAGGTGGAAATGCATATAATAAATGTATTATTAAAAAAACATTTTAAGTTGATCGATCAATTGAATCAAATTGATTAATTTGGTTCGGTTTTATTTTTCAAAAAATACTAAGACCCAAACCAAAATGAACCGGTAAATACGTCAATTTGAACATTTTTTAAACTAAAAATTAGTCCAAACCAAACCGATTGCATTACTATAAATAGCATTGATCTTTATCCCATCTCACATCTCACATCACATGTATATATATTGAAGTCACCAAGAGTAAGGCAAACCATGTACTCCACTCTCTTCCATCTCTATCTCTTTCTTTGGTATATTCTGAAAAAACTGTTTCATAGAAAGAGAGTTGATTAATTTATGAATGGTCTTCTTAGTGGTTTTCCACGGCTTTCTTGAACTGTATTGCATGGTTTCTCAATGCAGGCATAATTTCATGAATTATAGCACAATTCAAGAAGGTCGTGGAAAATCATTATGATGATCTGGTTCTTTTTTTGTGAATTGATCTATATGTAAATTACATGTCATAGGAAAACCATATGCTCCTTCTATATCATAATTCAATTTTGCATATTCTATACACACACATGCACATGTGAAGTTTTCTTTCTTCATCCAACTGCAGTTGAATTACACTTTTATCATATTTTGTAATCTTTCTCTCTCTCTCTCCCTCTTCACTTTACATTCATTTTTTTCTTGCAAAATGTTACAATGATGAATGTAAACTACAAACTTTTCATTTGTTTTTTTTTTTTTAATCTTTTTGAGGCTTCCTCAAATTATGGATCTGAATTCACTGCAGTTAGCGATCACGTAGAGATCTGAATTCATTAAATAATGATTGAACGATCAGACTACTACTCATAATATTCATCAATCAATTTTTGTAAAAAAAAATATACGAAAATGTAAATGGTTAGATCTTCTCGTCCAAAGATTGCAATCTGAATATATGAATGTCGGTGAAGAATTCAACTCCTTCAATTAAATTTTTTGGAATTATAAATTGCCGCCAATTTCTGCTTAGTTGCACGTTGTAAGTGATATAAGTCATCAATTTGATATTAGACAATTTAGATTGCATAATTACATAATCAACTTTAAACGATTTTATTCGTTAATTTGAGATCAAACTATTGAAATGTAAAATTGTGTGACATAATAAATGCGTCAAATCCTTTTTGGAAGGATTCCTCAAATTGTTGATCTAAATTCACTTGAGTTAGCCACGTATAAATCTGAGTCATTAAATAATGATCGGATAATAATCAAACAACACTCAATATTCATCAAATCAATTTAAAAAATATACAAAAACATAGACGGTTAGATCTTCATTCAACAGTTGAGATCTGACCGAATGACGGTGAGGAATTAAATTCCATAAATTGAATGGTTTGGAAATTATAAAAAGGACAAGTATATATACATCAGCAAAATTTGTTGAGGGATAATCACTCATTTTTCTTCCTGATTTTTTATTTATCCCCCTTTCTATCTTTTATGACTCCAATTGTTAATGTTACAGTGTAACCGGCAGACACTATGGGGTGTTAGGTACTTTGGCTCAATTACAACAAACATGTCTTGTACACTCTGTTGTTAAGATTGTAATCTTCAAAACCGAACATTTGGTCTGCTTTTCACTAAAGAACAAAACATGAAAAATAAAAATAAATACTTTTTTTTTATGGAAAATAAAAATAAAAACTATATTTTACTGTTTGAAATTTAAAATAAAATACTATTTCCGATTTAAATATAAGAAAAAGTTGAGTTAACAAAAATTTATATTTGATCCAAATTTAAAATTAAATACATTAATTTTTTGGTCAGTAGTATATATAGTAGAAATTCCATAAGGTGGATAAGTGGGTATTCGTGATTCGAATTCCGGCCTTTGTATATAAAATATAATCTCTCTATTAACTGAATTAAATTTACTGGTATTAATTTTTGTTGATCCAAATTTAAACAAGATACATTAACTTTTTTTTTGTTACCATGATATTTATACGAAGTTTTCACCGCCATTAGCGATGACTAATTTTCGTGGGAAAACCTGTGGGGCACACAAGGTAGATTCGCTTCTCCCAACCGAACTTTCTCGATACACATGAGTCAGAAATCGAATATCTGATTATATATTTAAGGGAACCAAATCCTTTACCACTTGAACCAATTTATTGGCGATGAGATACATTAACTTTAACCAGAGTTAGTAGTAATAATTAAGGCACTTCTTCTAATTGTAAAAAAAAAATATTTAAGGCACTTCTTATGCATGTGGCTATACCACCCATCTCATTCTCATATGAGTCAATGCTATGTAACTCAATGTAGAGCGTTCGTGGTTCAGTTTAAATTGGTTTTAAATTTTTAAGGCAATACCTCGTTCGATTTAAAAATAAATTTAATTGTAGTTTGGTTCAGTTTCGGATATCAAGTTAAAAAAATCGATCCTATCAGATCTAATTTTATGCAGTTTATTTTGAATCGATTTTTGAATATCCAAATTACAAGTTATAAACTTTTTATATTAAATAGGTTTAATGTAAAATATATGATATAATATATTAAAAATTAATATTTTAGAATGACAACTATCGATCATATTTGAAACATATGAAATAGTAAAAACAAAAAGATTAAATTAAACTACTAAAAAAAATTTAAAACCAACAAATAATATGTATGTAATATATCATTTTAATAAAAATATAAATAATAAATATTAAAATATATGTACTCAGTTTGGATCGGTTTTGAAAAAGCAATTCAAAATTTGATTCAATTAAGTGATTTTCACAACAAAAAAAATTCAAAAATGTTCGATTTTTTGTAATTTTTTATTTTTTTTTTATCGGTATACAATTTTTATTTAGATCGGATTTTAGATTTGAAAAATGTATGTAGCTTTGCAATTGCCAGCTAAAAATGTTAAGAAGCATGATACATGTTTGATTGTTGAGCAATTTATTTTTCTATTAAAGTTGATAGCTTTTGAAAAATAATTCATTTCTTTTTAGTACCCCACTAAGTTACATGCATGTTATATTTGTAGGACAAGAAGTTGGGCACTTAGATGATGCAGAAAATTTATATAGTACTGTGAGTGGATGGTGACTCGTTGTGAGAGGTATGTATGATTGTATGAATATGATGATAACTGGAATTCAGATACTATTTATCTCAATTATGCAAACTCAGCCACAATAAACCAATGACTTTTCATGTTGTTGGAGTTGGACCACTTGACCAGTTCTGAACATGAGACTTATTGTTCTGTGTCTCTGTAAGTTCTGTAACTATATATGTAAATGGGGAATTGTATACACATAAAGTTTTAGTGGTTTTCTTAATATTTTATGAGCTTCTTCTTTGAAACTTAGGAAACCGTTCATCTAGACAACATCAGATGTAAAACATTCTTATTGGATTGTGTTATGAAGTTTTAGGGTAACTTGAAGGATATTTTAATATGAGTCATGGGTCAATAAATACAAGATTATAAGCATATTGATATATTAGAGAAGATCAGGATGCGTACTTTTTAGGATTGCAGACACGAAATAGAGAAACATTGAGAGAGCGCTTCTACCTCTTACTGATGAGCGGTTAAGAATTCAGTATTCAGTCTGTGTATTAATATGATGGGATGGTCAATATATACTCATCAGTGGAGGCAGAAACCTCTCAACAGGCTTACTATGAAAAACAGTTCAACTCATCGCGGTCCGTTTCTAAATACAGCCCATTAATAATAATAGACCATAATTTATATTAATAATAATTTCTTATAATTGATTATTGTCAATCCATAATTGATTAATTAAATAATTAATCCAACATAACTTTTAAGTAGAATTATGCAAAACTTAAAAATTTCTGAATGTATTTGGCAAAAAATAAATGTAAACTTTAAAGGCTGCTACTTTAACACAAATAAACCACCGGTGCATCACATATTTTATATTTTTGATTAAATATGACACGTGATATTATGGTGTATTGTCAGTATTATATAATTTATTTTGTTTTTTTAACTCTTTGCTTTATAGCAATATATTTTTTAATCCTTTAATTTTTAGCAAAGCGTCGTTAATAATTTAGAGTTCGACTGCGAGGAAATAAAATTTGGCTAAAAATTACTTTTATCCTTATTTTTTAATATCATTTTTTTTTCATGAATTACTTGTATCCTATTTTTTATATCGTTTAGAAAAAAAAGTTAGGATAGAAGTAATTCTTGACCAAATTTTACCTTTTTTTTTTGTAGTTGAATTTTGAATTATAAGGGACTCTTCTACTGAGAACTAAAAAGGTTAAAAAAATATTAATTTTTTTATACACTTTTTATTCAAATACGTATCAGTAGAGGTGGCTAATTCTGATAAATTTATAAATAGTGTTTATTAATTTTTGAACGTATATTATTTACCTCAGCGGTGTATCAGTACATATCTAAATAATATATAAATCGAAATATTCACCTAAAAAAATATTGCTGATATAAAAGACAGTGAAAAAAATGTACCCAAAAAAAATAGAAAAAAAGGAAATGATATAATGTTGACAATACACTATAGTATCATGTACTACATTTAATCTAAGAGATAAAATATGTGGTGCACCGGTGAGAGACCTATTAAGGTCTCCCACCCTAGAATCCGCCCATACATATAGCAACTCTCCAATACAAACACATCATAATGACATATAAACGAGGTCGAAAAGATATATTAAAAAAATTAAATGACATGTGTAACTGTCTATACCAAAGAAACTCCAATACTCTAAAATTGTTTGAGTATCACATTAGATATCATATCCGACACTGATACTTGTCTGATACTTTCAAATTAAATAAGTATCACAGAAGTATTCAATGATTAAATATATTTTGTTATAAATAAATATCAAACACATTTTTGTGATATTTTTCGATACATATCGAAGAAGTATTGAGTGATTGAATTTTATTTTTTTAATAAAAAATACCAAACACATTCTTGATACGTTAATAGAGTAGAGGATACGGAAAAAAGTGACTAAAATAATTAGTGTTAACTCTTAAGTAGTGAATATTAAACTATGATGTTCGTTTTGATAATATTGATGTATTTGGTCTATATTATAGCTTAAATACATTAATTATTAAATGAATCTAAAAGTCAATTGTCTCTTATAAAAATGAACGAATGGAGTATTTATTAAGATTTTTATGTCAAATTAAATTATCATTTTAAAAAATTTCATATTGCCGTATATGTATCAAGTATCTAGACTTTTTAGGTATATACTACTCGTGTGTTGTGTGTGTTGTTCTTTTGATGTTAAAAGATAGTAAACTTTATTACTATATCATTGTGCCCTTATTGTCAAACAAAAATATTATTATTGTGATTTTATAGTGCCCTTATTGTCAAAAAATATTATTTTACCTAAATTGTTGGGTTAATAACATTTTCGTCATATGTCATTTAGACGTGGTTTTCTCTTTTGTAAATTTTCTTTTGCGATTCTACTCTTATAATTTGAAAATTTCTTGGTTTTAGTATCTTATGGTATCTAGTGACATATGACTATACTAAATAAATGGAGTGACACATTGTGTCAGCAATTATTAATGATTTGTCATTTTGGTTATGCGGGTTTGATTTTTCCTGTAAGATTCCACCAAATACTTCGAGGGACTAAAAACAATAATCTTCATATGACTATGAAGATTTCTCTTCCCACCCCCCGCGTTTCTTTTTCACCCCCTAAAAATCCAATTTTACCCCCCAAAAGTTCGGTTTTCATTTACCAAACTTTTTTTAAGGGTATAATCATGTGTTTTCAACCATTTAAAAGTTCGGTTCGCATTTACCGAACTTTTTTTTAGGGTATAAACGGAAACTCAGGGGGTGAAAAAGAAAAGTAGGGAGTGGGAAGAGAAATCTTCTATGACTATACTATCATCTTTTGTTTAATTGATTTTTTCTTCTTGGCTCTTATTTTTGTTTTGGGTTTGTACTCAAGATAGCCCAATCGTAAGGCTACTTGTAAGTTGTACTCCTTTTTCAAAGGCCCGATTTACTTTTTAGTTTTGTCTAGTTTTCTATGTTAGAAGAAAATATATGATGTTTACTTTTCGTAGATTTTAAATTGATTCAAATCTCTTCATGCCCTTTCATTTATCGAGAAATATGTTTTGGTAGTATAATTTTGTAATGAATAATCTAAGATGAGCCCAATAATAGATTTATTAGGTCCAAATCCATTTTAGGGTATGAGTCATTAGTTTCTAGAATGTTCTAGATAAGTTTTAGTGAGTCATGCTATCATCTTGGTTATATATAGAGAGATTATCAATGTAATAATTATCAAACAAAATGAATGAAAGAAGTTAGTTATTTTTAGCTTAGTGTAGTTTATTAGTAGTTTTTTAGCAATGTTCTCTTCCTTCTATGAACAACAACAAACCTATTCATAACAATTGGTGCTTTCATTGCCATGAATTCTCCTGTCTACTATGACCCGTATCACCACCATGATCCAACAATCATTGGTGTTCACACCTTGTTGAAACCACAAGTTTATCAACAACCAACCTACATCACCACTCCACCCTCACAGCCGAACCAATGCATTTCTCCACTTTCCATACCCCCCATCAACAGACCCTTGTTTCCCTCAAATTTCACTCACCTCAACACCAACTCTGCAACAACTCAGTACCGCTCATCTTTCAAACCAACCAACTATCCAACTCCATGGGGTGTGTATACCTCTTTCAACCATCACACCCCACACCACGAACCCCTACACACCATCACCTCTACCCCGCCTCCTAACTTTCACTGTCGATCTCATACCCGCTTAACAATGGCCATACCAGTGTTTAAAGGAGAAGATGACGCCTATCAGTGGGTGCTCTGCACCGAACAACACTTCAAAGAGCAAAACATAGTAGAGAATGCACAATTGACAGTAGCTGTAAAAGCTTTGCAAGGTCGTGCGCTCCGCTGGTGGCTATGGCGGTCTCATCGTCAATTGCCGACAACTTGGGATGCCTTCACCGCTATTTTTCTTTGGCGTTTTAAACCTGAATGGAGAGAAATTTTGCCAATAGATAATGAGGAGGAGGAGCCAGATGTGGACTTGTCTCTGTCCAATGGTAGTACCTGTTGTGTTGCAGAGTTGACAACAACTGAAGATGATGTGGTTGTTGATGCACCATTCCCCTCTTTCAACCGTATTGGTATTTTGCCAGAGGAGAAAAATGTATCCGTTTATGAATCGTTGAAACCAATGGATGTTGTTGCCTATCCAATCTCTGCCACTATTGACAATGAAAAGGATCAAGACCTTTCACCCATTACAACGTTGTGTCCACCACCACCGAAACCACCGGATTTATGTTTTAAACTCGTACACTTACCACTAGCACCACCGCCAGCTCTGAAATCACCGGATCAAATTTTGCCCATCTATTCACACCAATTGATGACACACAACAATAGTGAAACAAGTGAATCAAGCAAACACACCAACACTAGATTCTCAGCTGTTGCTCGCCAAGTGTTTGTTAAAATACCCCAGACAATCATGCCCACATTCTATTTGAACACCATTCTCTTACAAAACTTGGAAACAAATTTTAATTTGTTTCAGAGTTCTTCTTTTATGCTAGATTGTTTCACCATGGGTGGTATTTCATCCACTTGTGGCACTCTTGACATCGTGCATTGTAGAATCATTGAACTATGAATTGCTTGGTCTCTCTTGTTTGAAGATTATACACATGGCATTGGCTTAGTTACAGATGCTTTATTCCAGGACCATGAGTTTTCCATTCATGCTGCCACCGCCAATAAGATTTTCAAATATTTGAAGGACTTCTACAACCTTGAGGACAAGGTTGGGCTTCATGGAGTAGATAGTGATATCAGTCATGTTGTTTGGGTACAATGTTTATTAGCATGCATGTTTCATAATGAGGGAATCATAGATTACAACAAGGTTGTTGAAGTTGAAATGATAGAAAAGATTAAGCACATGATTTTGGCTTCCAAACTTGGTTTTGTTGCTGCATTGCACCAGATTGTGAAATGGTTCCAGTGTGCACTAAGGCATACAAGGACTGCAATTAAACTTGCAAAGGGTCAGATACAATATATCTCTTCTTGGGATAGTCTTGGTGGCATTTTCTGTGTTATTGACATGAATTACATAAGGCAAGGCTTACTTCCATTGTTTGACCTTCAATTTAGAGAAATACTATTCAGTTGCGATGTGAAGCTTGCAGACCTTCCTGGATCTTCTTGGTGTCTCATGTTTCCTTATATGAACCACGTTGACAAGGTAGCGAAATGTCTAATTTGGAAGAACAAACAGTTTCAATTCAATTTCCAAATTTATTGGATTCCAATTTTATTGATCAAACATATGAAGAGGAATAAGAATACAAGTTGTATAAATGCTATCATTTCCATGCTTCATGGGATTTCCAAAGGTGTTGATTCAAGTAAGCTATCTGATATATTTTATGAAGTTTTAGAAAGGGTGCATATCATATTAAATTTTGTTTGTAGTGCTGCATCATACTGCCTTACACTTAATTCAATGGAAAAAGAGATTATTATGTTTCTGATCAAAGCCAAGGAGCAGTGTGAGCTAATTCAAATTTTTAGTAAATATAAGCAAGAGATAAAGCTAAGTCTATTTGCTTATCTTGCACTAGTTGTAGCTTGGTTTAAGAATGAACACAATAAGGTGTGTGATGTGTTGAATGACATGGATCTTTGTTACCTCATGATTATTGGAAGCTACTCACAGGGCTTTGCTACATTTTGGGACCTTGTTACTAGTTTGGCCATAGTACTGAAGCAAAGGGAAATTGAAGGGGAGTTGCAACAAATTTGCACTACAATTCTTAAAGTGGTTTATTTTTGTGCCTATTATCATGATTGTGTCAATATTATGTAGCAACCATTATTTCTTCAGCAACAACTCATTTCTACATGTTATGTGAGAATTGGAAACAAGCAACAATGTCAGTTCAAACATTGGGACCCCGGGAAACATAATTGTGTGAGTTATCTTTAGTACCTTGAGGACAAGGTTGATCTTGAAGGAGTAGGTAATGATATGATTATGAAGGTTAATAGATTACACCTTGAGGACAAGGTGTTTGTGCAAGAGCAATGGAATGTAATGAATAATCTAAGATGAGCCCAATAATAGATTTATTAGGTCCAAATCCATTTTAGGGTATGAGTCATTAGTTTCTAGAATGTTCTAGATAAGTTTTAGTGAGTCATGCTATCATCTTGGTTATATATAGAGAGATTATCAATGTAATAATTATCAAACAAAATGAATGAAAGAAGTTAGTTATTTTTAGCTTAGTGTAGTTTATTAGTAGTTTTTTAGCAATGTTCTCTTCCTTCTATGAACAACAACAAACCTATTCATAACAATTTTTTAATAGGAGATATATTCATGTAGTACAAATTTTATTAGAAGATATCATTCAATAATATAAATTTTATCGATAGTGTTTTTTTAGTTGAGCAATGCGGGAGAAGCGAAGAGTAATAGCCAAAAGCTATTAAGCAGTAGGCTTTGAAACCATATTGATATATTGTGACACCTTGTCCAAAATTTTAGGGGAACAATAGGTGAATTAGATTGAGAAAATGGATAACAACGTGATTTTTTTTTATACTCATTTGAGGTTAAGTTGGTATGACAACAAAACTCAATGAGGAATGGTGGTGGAATTGATAAAAAAAAAACATGGAACAATAATAAGAAACCGGCTGAAGAATGTCACTCTTTTCCCTTATTTCTTTAGGCTTTATTTGACAAAAAAAGTAGTGAATAATTGATAAATCAGCTTAAAATGAACTTATAGCAGACGAGCTTATACTAAATAAATTAAAATATATTTATAGTGTGAAGTGATTTGTAGGCTAAGTAGCACATCTGTAAGATTAAGGATGCGAGTTTGATCCCATGCGCCTACTATTTTAGTATTTAACCTCTTTTTTTTTGTTTTCACCACCAGTTGAATCTGGTTCGGGAATCAGTTCTGACATCAAGTGGTTAACAATATACTTTAATATTATACAAAATGTCAGACTCTAAAACTATGGTTAGTAAACAGATTTTTGTTTTTACGGAAAGCCAATAAACAGAATTAAAATGAACAAAACCACTACACTACCGGTATAATACATGTTACACTATACAAGTGAAGTGAAAGAAACATTCACACGAAAAAGAGGTTCTACCTTTTAAAAATTTATCCTGTATATTCTACATAATTGATCTCAAATATAGACTTGGATAAATGTTAGTGAATTATAAAACAGTTTCTTCTAAGAATATTCTACACTGCGCGAAAATTCAAAGTGAATGTAAATGAAGTGGTTTGTGTCTCCTGTGTTTAAAGAAAAGAAATAATTAATAGTAAAAGAGATTCACACACAAAATTATCCAAGACTTTCTTAAAGAGTGAGACATATAATTCTAGTCAATCAACTCTGAAATCTTGTTGCTGCAAAACTTTCCACAATTTCTATTTATGTTTTGCACACATTGTTGCTTGTTCATTTGAGTATCTTTGAGATATCTAGTAAACACGCAAATATACTCATCATGAGAATTATCATTTTGTAGTTTAGATAATTATTAAAACTTTTATACATTTTGCATAAAGTTATTTGAAAAACTCATGAAAAATCATTCTCATATTGAGAAGCTTTGGTAGGATGAGTAGGTTTTGAAATTTTATAACTCTTAAAATTTATTTATAACTCTTAGTTAAGTCGATAAAAATTGGTTTCTGTAGTTTATAATATATGTTCAATTGTTTCTTTTTATATTTCTTATATCTAATAATTCTTATATAAAAAAATTTACATTTTACATATATGAAATTATACTTTTTAGATTTGGCTTTCATCCTATGTTTAGTTTCTGACACCGCCCCTAAATATTTACATATATACTTATAATTTTTTTTGTCTGATTTAACCGACTTATATAGTGACATGATATTTTTTATAAAAAAAATACAAAAATATTTCAAATGTCTCTAGTTAGAAAATACTTATCCACACAATTGAACTTGGACAACAAGGTGGCATGGGTCCAAGTCCTAGAATCCTAGCCTCATTTTCTTTCTTTTCTCTTCCCATGATGATAGCACCCCTACAAGATAATTACAATATAATAAAAGTTCTTTTTTTGACAAAAATTTACAATATAATGACTCATATCTATATTATATATCCACAAAAAATCCATATCCACAGTGGCACAATTACAACCACTAAAACACAAGGGAAAGTGTAGAGTAAGCCAAACCAACGTCAACGAATTGGTGAAATTGTGAAAACATTTACACGTGTTATGACCATGTTTATCCTTTACGTCGACCAATTTCCACATTCATATTCATCCTCATATATTACAAAAATTCATTGGACTCTCGCATAATTTATTTGTTCTGACTTATAATAATTAGTGGTCGAAATTTGACTACTACCAATATGTGGTTGGTTGGATTTTAAGTTCAAAAAAGAAAAGCATAATTTAAGTGGTTTTGTAGTTTACAAAACAAAAAAAACCCCATTTTAATTATATGTAATTTAAAATAAATATTTGAATATTAATTTTAGAAAAATATCTCCTATTTCAAAAATAATATGTTTTTTTTAGTTCCAAAATGATGAAAATTTATTACAATGAACCATTTTTATCTATTTTCTTAAGCAAAATTGAAAAAATAACATCAAAATAATACATGAACTTCTCAACTATTAGAGTTACCATAAGATATATAATCTCAATTTTACTTAGTGTGTGCATATTTGAGAAGGTGTTTAAGTCATTATTTGTCACCACAACTCCACAAGTTTGATTTTATTTAACCATGAAAAGGCACAAGTTATAAATTGCAGCTTAAAATTAAAGAATATACTAACTCTACCGCTAAAACAAAAACAGTGTTCATATCGTATTGTTTCACTTGGCCTAGTTGGCCAGTTCATTTCAAAAATTCTAAAAAAAAATGAGTAGAATTTTGTGTCTGTTAATTGAATCGAACTAAAATAAACAAAAACATAAAATAATTATTTATAATAATTATGCAAAGTATCTATCAACTGTGCTAATTTAAAAATAAAATAAATTATCAAAGTTTAATTATTTGAGGTGACAAAGGGATAACGTAAATATGAAGAAAAAGCAAATTTTGTTGTAAAGTGATTATTTAAATTAATCGAAGAGGGAATGGTTTTATTGTGACCATGAGGGACACGTCAATAGAGCTGTAAAAATGGGCCGGGCTATCGGGTCGGTCCAGTAGCCCTATAGCTTTATACGGGCTGGGCTGGGCCGGACTTCCCAAAAATAGCATTGGGCCTTATTGGGCTGGGCTATCGGGCCTATGGGCCATCATGGGCTGGGCCAACGGGCTTTTGGGCCGGCCCATTAAAGAATTAAAAAAAAATCTAAATATAATTTTACCTAAAAATAAGGAATTTTAGCTAGCATAAAATCTTTAGATAAAATAAGTAACAAAAGATGAGATTTGTTTTTTTTTTTAAGGAAAAAGATATGATTTATAATTTACTTTTTTTTATAATTTAATTTATGTATTTTGAATGGTTATGTTAAAAGTTTAGTGTATGATGTAAGTTTGAAATTTATTAGCTTTGAGGATGCACTTTATGAATCATCATCCACAAATCTCTCGACTTTTGCATGAATATTTTGAAATATTTATTATTTCATGAAATCATGACACTCACTTTTTTATGGATATTAATTTGTGTGCGATGCATATGTAGTTTTATTGTCCATTAAATTTTTTTTTACAAAAAATTTGTCAATTTTTTATAAAAAGAATTTGAAAAAATGTTGCGGGCCGGCCTATCGGCCCATTTTATTGGGCCAGGCTAAGTGGGCCGAGCCTTAATGGACCGGGCCACTTAAGCCCAATAGAT
Organism: Trifolium repens; assembly: GCA_030408175.1. Classification (NCBI taxonomy): domain Eukaryota; kingdom Viridiplantae; phylum Streptophyta; class Magnoliopsida; order Fabales; family Fabaceae; genus Trifolium; species Trifolium repens. Next base: position 5,215,434 of record CP125836.1, read on the forward strand.
GTCTTGGCCCAATGGACCCGGGCCGGCTCATTTGACAGCTCTACACGTCAATGCTCACTCCTTCCTATCTCAAACATTTTTTCTTTTTTCTTTTTTTTTAACTCAAGAAACTTTTCTTTATTAAGCATTTTAGCTCTATTGTTTTTTTCCTTTTTCTTTTTCCGTTTTCTATCTATCTATAATCTATCTATAATCTATAATCTATAATCTATAATCTATAATCTATAATCTATAATCTATAATCTATCTATAATCTATAATCTATCTATAATTATAATAATAATCCTTCACCATTACTTTTCCCTCCATCAACATCTTTTTTCTCTTTATTATTTTTCGAACAACCTTTTTTTTTCTCTTTATTATTATTATTCGTTCATCTCTTACTCCTTTTTTCTCCGTGTTAGTTGAAAACTTGAACACACCAAAACGATATCGTTTTAACAATTCAAACCAACGTTATTGTTTCTGGAATCTTCTTCTTCCTCCGGCGATTAACTGTAAATGCACTTTGCACCTCAGTAGCTACTGCTATGACTTTCTCCGCCGCATCATCTTCTCTTCGTTCTACCTCTTCTCCTTCCTACTCTCAGGTTCCTTTTCGTTCCTCATTTTCTTTTTCTTTTTCTTTTTCTTTTTTTCACTGTTTCCTTCATTAATTTTTTATCTATTTACGTTTTATATAATCGTAGATGCAAAACACTTTTCTGCAAAAAATATGAAAAATCTGCAAATTAATACTATTTCTGTTATGATTTGTGATTTACGGCTACTTAATTTGTATGATCTCTTTTGAGTTTTGAACTGAATTAATTAATTAATTAATTATTATATTAGAAATTTGGTTTTCTATTTGTTTATTTATGTTGTAAATATAAGATTCTTGTTAAGATTTCTGCAAAATAAATTTTGAAAAAAATATGTAATATTAATACTATTTCTGTTATGGAGTGTGCTACGGTAACTTAATTTATGTAAGCGATTAATTAGTGCGTAATCGAATTAATAAAGCAAAATTGGCGAATTGTGAGATGTGGAATGGTTTTGCGTTTTTTCTGTGAATTTAGTGTGTTTTTAGGTTCTATATTATTATGTATAGTTTGTGGAAATTTAACAGGATTAGTGACTAATCTAAATTTTTTATAGCAAATTTGATGCATTGGTTTGGAATCTGAAAATGAATATTTATTGAATCATGATATGGAATGGTTTTGTTTCTGTGTGCAGTTGTTGTGCTCTCTTAGGTACAATAGGAAGCTTCGCAGTCAAATAAATTTTGTTGTGACTCGAGGAAGAAAAGGTCGATGGTTAAGGAATGGTTGTGTTAGTGTTAGATCAGTGTTGAATGACAATAGACCTAGTTTTAACAACTATGGAGCACCGGAATCAGCTAGGCTTCTTGAGAGGTTGTTTGAACAGACAGACAAGATAGATGATAGGGTGACAGGAGAGGAACCAGATCTTGGTGATTTTGAGACGGATCTTTTGGCGGCTCTTATGGAATTGAAGGTGAAGGAGGATCATTTACAAGAAGTGGAGAGAACTGTTTTGTTGGAGAATGGAAAATTGAAGCGTGCTAAAGAGGAATTAGAGCGTCAAGAGAGTGAAATTGAGGCTGCCCGTGAGAAGTATGAGAGGCTTGAAGAGGAGATGAAGGAGGCGAGGACTAGTTTGGTTTCTCAAGTTGGACAGGTAGATGAATTGAAGCTGCGGCTTACGGATCGTGATAATGAAATTGCTGGTTTACGTGATGCGCTGATTTTGAAGGAAGAAGAATTGGAGGAAATGAGAATTGGTTTGGCTAAGAAGAGTGAAGAAGCTGCTTATGTTGATTCTGAGCTTAGAAATAAGGTTCAGCTTCTGAGTGAAGCAAATGAGATTGTGAAGAAACAAGAAATTGAGCTTCAAGAACTTCGGACAGTTGTATTACAAAGAGAAGAAGAACTACGAGTTTCTGCGGCTGAGAGGGAAGTTGAACAAGAAAAGCTCAAGATTGCGGAGGCCTCTTTGGAAAAGCAGGCAATGGAGTGGTTATTAACACAGGGGGAACTTAAGAGACTGGAAGAGGAGGCGTCGAGGCATGCACAGGAGAACAGTGAAACGCTAGAGGATTTCAGAAGGGTGAAAAAGCTTCTCAGTGATGTGAGGTCTGAATTAGTTTCATCTCAGCAATCGCTGGCATCTTCTAGAAACAAAATGGAAGTACAAGAAAAGTTGTTGGAACAGCAGATGGCTGAGCTTTCAGACCAAAGGGAAAGTGTCATGTTGTATATGGAAAATTTAAAAGATGCACAAAGAGAAGTAGAGAGTGAAAGAATGAAACTTGGGGTTGCAGAGGCTTTGAATAAAAAACTCGAACAAGATCTGTCCATGGAGAAGGAGCTCATGAAGAAGTTACAGGAGGAGCTGAAGGAAGAGAGAGCTTCTTTGGAGCAGGCTGTCCATGAATTGTCTTTGCTTCAAGAGGAATTTGATATAAAAAGTGCTGAATTTAAGGAAAAAAGTGCTCTTCTTGATATCAAAGAGTCAGAGCTTGTTGATGCTAGGATAGAAATCCAACATTTGAAATCTGAAAAGGCTTCTCTTCTGGTTCTCTTGGAGGAGAAGGACTTGGAACTTTCCAATGCTAGGAAGATGCTGGCAGAACTAAACCAGGAAATATATGATCTTAAGATGCTTATGAACAATAAAGAAACACAGCTTATTGAAGCAACCAATATGTTAAGGGAGAAAGATGAGCATGTGAAGATGATCCAGAATAAGTTGAATAATACAAACCTGAAGGCTTTTGAGGCTGAAACTGTAGTAAACCGAGTTTTAGATCTCACAAACAAACTGGTTGCTTCCATTAAGAATGAAGAGATCAATTCATCAAGACCACTAGATGAAATGGGTGATCAACTAATGACGCAACTTATGGAGGATCCTACTAATGAATTGAGTTGGCAACAAAAACGGCTGGAGAATGTGCTCGAGCTGACCAAGGAAAACTTGAAAACAAAGGAGATGGAAGTTCTTGCTGCACAGAGGGCTCTAATAATAAAAGAAGAGGAGCTTAAAATGACTCTTGCAAGGTTGGAAGCAAAAGAGGAAGAGTTAAGAGGAGCTAAGGACAAGGCGACAGAAGATGCCAATGATCATAATAGGTTGTATGCTATGACGCAGGAGAGACTCGATGAGAATAACATGGAGGACTTGGCAATCGAGAAGCTTCAGCTTGAGGCAGCACAGCTTGAAGTTGAAGCTGCTACTAGTGCTCTACAGAAAATTGCAGAAATGAGTCAACAACTTTTGAATAAAGCCATTCCGAGTGTTAAAGCTGATAGCTATGTCAGTGCCATGCAAAATAACAATGATATTAAACTTGATCTAATGACAAATATCAATTGCATTGACTGTTTGGCTGTGGTGAAAGAAGGAGTTGCTCGACTCTCGGCATTGACAGAACAGCTTGTAATGGATGCAGGTCTTCCTGCTGCAAGCTAGAATATATGTTACAGGGCATGGCGTTGCGGATAGACATTGTATGTTGTTATCTTCGTGGTTAAAAGCCATTGCAAGGTTAACAACAAAAAGTAGGTTATAGGATGTTCACTTTGTTTGCAATATATGTATAGTGATTGTATTTGTATCTCATGTGCAGGTGAAAACTTATTCTGTTGTAGTATCAAAAATTGATAAAATATTTGTTGTCGAGCTTTTTTCTGGCCTCCGCATTGAACTATTCTGGTATATATTTCAATTTCAACGATTCATTCACTGATACATGTTTTAGCTGAGAAGCAAAAATTTATCAATTTTTGGTTTAAAATGTGTCACAAAAGAATTGTCAGTAACAAGGCCAGCACTTTTCTTTTTTGAAATTATTTAAATCAAATTTTAAATATGAATTCTTCTTGATCGAAAAATAATCAAACAGAACAGTGTGGTGGCGGAGCAGCGGTGGATCTATTAGCAAGTGATAATCATAACTATAAATTTAAGGTCTATAGAGTCAAGATTGCTTGGATGACAGGATAATAGTCTTTTTCAATTTACTCAATGGTCATAAGTTCGAATTTAGTCCTACGAAATGGCACAATATTAACACTATATGGAGAGATAGTTTGAGAGCTCGAGGAATTACTCGCCTACATTTGCAAGGAGAGGATACCGATTTACAATAAATAAATAAATAAATTAGTTTGCACCCCGGTCCAAGGTCTGGATCCACCACTGTGGCAGAGGATGGATCTAGGCTGGTTGTGAGTTGTTCAGTTTGGACAATCTATAGGTGCATGTGGTTACTCCAGTTCAATCATAATGCTTCAAGAAACAATACACAAAGTATCTTGATTCATAGCATATTTCACACTCACCCGTCCTTTCTTCTATAGAATTCAACAAGCATATCATAAAATCTTCAATGAAAACATTGCAAAGCATATGTTGTTACTATATGTACAGAGTTATTCTGAGAAGGATATGTACAACTACATTCAAAGTCAGAGAACTTATGTATAATTGCCATTTTCAACTAATGTAGTTTAACTTCAAACTAGTATCACAGTACGAATGCAAATGCTTAGAAGATGAATGCATTAGTCACTTAATTGTATTGAAAGATAGAAACACTAAAACTAATGGCCATAGGAAGTGTTAAGCACCATCTTTAAAAAGGATATTAGCAACTGAAGGAACCCATGTTGTGTTGCCATGACTTGTACTCCTTGTAGGACTGTTTGTGTTCTGACCTTCAACATGTTTGTTTTTGCTTACTATTGCCTTGATCTTCTTGCACCTTCTCACTTTGCTTCCAACTAATATGCCTAGTTTCAAAGCTGTAAATATGCTTAGTGCAACTAGAACAGGTCTAACTGCCCAATGATGATCCTCAACATGTTGATACTTTTCTATCATCCCAGGACAAGTCTTAAAATCAACTAGTTCAACCTCAGAGGGATCAGCTAAAAAGGTGTTTGATTCCTTCCCAAAAGTCACCAACCCTGGAAATTTGACAACCAGACACCCATTTGGTAGTATCCATGAAATCCTACCGGTAGCCGATGTCCCGCACCTTTTACGACGCCATTCGAATCGAGGGCTTAAAACATTCTTTTTCGGCCTAACAAACTGGCCTACACAGAATGATTCTGCCATTTCGAGTTCTGAAGAATTTCCATTCCATAGAGTTTGCAACCCGATTAATCCAACAGCAGCTCTACTGTCATCGCGGTTGATGGAATGTAGAATGCCCACTGGTGAGTGTTTCTCAGTCTTATCTTTCACACGTACCCAATCACCAGCTGCCAAACCATTTGTGACACGTTCAAGAGTTGACACATGAATTCTTATAGGGTCGTGAATACCGTGGACCCTCACAAGAACGAATCCGGTATCTGCAGTACGTTCAAGGCCGACAACAGTTCCTTCTGGGACAATCATATTTTGAGCTTTGCATGAGTTGGGAGGCTTTCTGGATCGGACCATGTCGCCAACCTGAAGATGATCCTTTGAGAGGAACCATTTAGTGTAGTCAGTGCTGACTGATTTTGGGATTACTTTCAGATTTCCTTGATATCTCCATCCTCCATCACTGGCCAGTTCCTTCAGTGAGCTGCAACATAGGGAGAATGATTAAGAATAAAGTAAAATTCAACATAAAGTATTACTTATCTTCATAAAGATAAATAGAAATTAACTGAAAAAATAACCATGCTCATGTACAAATAGTTCCATGCTTTTGCTAAAGATCATTGTTCCATAAAGACATTCTGCTACTAAAATTTCTTAACCGTATAACCTTGGCCATATTCAGAGGACATATACCAGGTTCCCTAATATTCGGTCATGATGATGACTCATGATTATAATTTTTTTTTAAAGAATCTAATGTACCATGTGACGTGATTCTCGATACTACATGCTAAATCAAACAAGAATCTGAAATATTACCAGAAAAATTGGTTTCAAGTTATCATATCTGGATACAAACCTTTTAAAGACTCGCAGAATATCTATCATCAAAGGGCGATTCCTCAAATCATACTCAAAACACCCACTAAGGATATTCTCAATGGGGGAAGGAAGGCCACTTGGGATATGCGGCTTTTCATGCTTTTCAACAACTGATCCGTATATTCCACCAACAGAGCATCCATACCAAGGTTGATTACCAGTAAACATTTCAACAATAGTGCACCCAAATCCCCATGAATCCGTTTCAAATGATATCGGGCCTCTAACCTCTGGTTTCCATTGTTCTGGAGCCATGTAATTAGGAGTTCCAAGCCTCTGAGCAGTATCTGAGCTAACAAATGAGGAGCCAAACAAAAGATTGGGAATACCAACATCTCCCAAAATTGCTTGATCATTGTTGTTGAGAAGAACATTACATGGTTTAAGGTTGAGAACGAGGATCCCTTTAGAGTGAAGCTCCAGAATGCCTTGAGCCAGATTGATCCCATACCTGCAATGAAACGACTAACATGTCCTTAATATTGACCAGTAGTTTTCTCCTATGCAGCACTGACACTAACATGACACCGACACATGTGGTTATATTCAATTATTCCATTTTCTTAAATTACTACTAGTGTCGATGTGCTAGTGTTGTGTCCGAAATTTTGTATGTGTCAGTGCTTCATAGGTTTCCCCTATGCTATGAGTTAAAGTTAAGCATATTTCTCTTGAAATACATCACCTCAAGACATCATGTAGTGAAATCCATCCCTCTTTGTGTCTAGCCATCTTGTCACCAATTGAACCCTCGTACAAATTCATAAGTACGCAGATCTGTGAATACAAACAAATGTGTTAGATTGATAACAGTCAAAAGGGTAGCTAATAGTGTCCTATATATTGAAATAAATGCATAGTCTATATCTGACCCTTCCATTTAATATTGAAATTCCATGTATCCAGGAAACACTAGAAATTCCTTGGCACTTAAAGTATAATTCATTGAATTTCTCAAGTACAATCTTCACATGATCCTCTCTGATTGGATGTAACACCTTAGCAGCAACTTCATGGTGTTCATCAAAATCTTCAGTTGACTGATGAAGAGTTGCAAGCCAAACATCACCAAAGGGTCCTCGACCAATTCGGTGCTGAAGTTTCAATGATTCAGGTTCAATCCACGGATTTGTGCGGCTGGATGGAAGTCCAGCAGTTTTAGGGATGTCAGAATCTTTTTCCAAGATCTCATAATCAAAAGCAGCAGCAGATGAAGAAGCCATGACTTCTCTAGACATTCCGGAATCTGAAGTTGTAGTATCCATTAAATAATTCAGAAAATTTCTGAACATGCACATTGATACAATGGTTAAATTCTAGTTCAAGTAACCACAAGTAGGCATGTCAACGAATTTGCATTATTCTCCTAACATATATAATGATTTCCATACCTCAAAAAATGTAAATATCTAAATAATCTAAGTTAACAAATTACACATCAAACATGACACCCCAAATAAACTTATCACTCAAGTCTTAAACTATATATCAAAACTACAATAGCAAAACTTATGAAGTAATATAAATTAAAGATAAAAAATCAATATAAATGTCATCAAAATCAAATGCAAATAAAGGATCACATTTTATGTCTTTTCAACACCAGAAGCAAAGACTTTTTTTCCCCTTTCTTTGCTAAATAGAGCTTAAAAAAACTATATATTCCATTCTAAGGAGTAACAAATACAGGATTTCATACAATCAAATCTAGTATCTGAACTCAAATTCTAGATGATGCTACCCTTTAATTCCTAAATAAAAAACCCACCAAAAAAAAGCAATTTTTTTTAGCAATTGAGTATAGTGATTAACATATAAACAGAAAAATTGACTTATTCACAGCCAAGAAAGTCAACACATACATGCATAACATAACAGTGAGTTTAGGTTATCATCATCACAATTAAACTCTTGTTAAGGGTAGCTACAATAATCCAAGGGCATTTATTGGTGTAACTCAGAATAAAAGAATAGAATATAACAAAAAACATGTAAATTCAATCAAATATTTTACACAAACATAGTTCAAATAATGAAAACTAAGAAGCCAAACAACAATGGAAAAAAAAATTTACATAATTTACTGAATATAATAAGAGCTTGACAGAAAAAGAAAATCAGAAACTTGGAGAAAATAGGTTGATTGAAAGAGAGTGAGAGAAGAGAAAGAAAAGGGGTTGAGTTGAGTTTGTGTTAAAAGAAACAACCTTTGCAATGGTTTTGGAACAATGACTGGAATCTCGGAGAAATTAAGAACAAAACTAGGAATCCAATTTTAAGCTGTTTTTATCTGCTATATTTATTTAAGTGATTAGGACGAACCAAATTCAATTGAAAAGTTAAAATTAAAAACCAAATAAAATTAGAAGGGTAATGTGGTAATTTGGTTGAATGAATGATGGTGACGCAGGCATTCAATTGAGCTGACACGTATGATTTGATGGATGTACAGTTGGAGTATTAATTGAAATTTCCTATTTTTTTTCTATTAAAAATAGTGTTTAATTTAAAAGTCCCTTTCAATTGTAATCACAAAAAATATGGTTAGATGCATAAGAAAACAAATTTAAGTGTCAATATTGATAATTTTTTTCCTGGAGCTAAAAAAAATATTTTACCTAAAAACAAAAAAAATAAATTATTTTACCAGCAATTACATGACAAATGAATATTTCAAACACTTTGATATTGTCATATTATTTGTAAATGTTTGGTCGTTTTATATTAATAAAAAATATTCTTTTTATTTTTAATAATGTGGCATTTGTATTTTTTTTGGTATACTATATCAATTTAAATAAATGGATATCAACAACAATGAATCGGTGGACTTGGACCACTTAACCATTTTTTTTTATAAGCGACCACTTAAGCATATGGTTAGTGGTTCGATTCTTGGCTTATACGTATGGAGAAAATTTAGTTGGGAGGAAAGAACTCACCTTATGTGCCCCCACAGGTTCCCCGACGGAGGTTAGTCATGGCAGCGATGAAAACTTCGTATCAATATTATGGTAACCCAAAAATAATAATTTGGATATCATTTTAGTTTTTGGTAAGGAAAAATGCTCACAGGAAAAATAAATAAATTCCAATTAAAAAGAAAAATGTAATGTGATCATTCATAAAATAAGGATGATATTGATATAATCAAAATATAGAATGAGACTTATGAAAGGAAGAAAAAACAACATAAATCTTTTGGTTCCATTGTTTTGTTGTGTATCAAATTGTGAATGTCCTCTCAACTCTGATGTATTTTGTCATATGTAATTTGCCGTATATACAAGCTTTGTTATGAATCTTTTATAGAAAAACTCTAATTCATTTATTTTATATAATGAAAATATAATTACATTTTTCAATTCTTTTATGAAAATTTATTTCATAAGAATATTAATTTGAATCAACTAAATAAAATTTATATTTTGTTTATATTTAAATTCAAGATAGAAATGCAGATGCATGTTTTTCGATACTATAGTTAGTTAGTCGTAACTTGCAAATCGCTGAAACATTTGTAATTGTTGGCTTGAAAAAGTCGGCAGATGGAGAGAAATAATTGAAATACAATATATTCATTAATCGTTTCTCCGCTTTCCAATAGTTATATTTTTTTTATTGTCAAATAGTTTAGTGGCTAATTTTTACTCTTAGCAAATAAATGGAGATATAGGTATAGGATGAGTGTGTCTAAGTGTGCCAATATAATTTAGATGTCTATTGACACCCTGATACCTAGATCCTCTTAATTTACCTAAAAAAACTGTCTGAAATTTAAATTTCACCTTTGCATATAATGTAATGTCTTTACCAACTAAGTTAAACTCATCGGAACACCATTATGTTGTTTTATTAAGTGAAAAATACATCATTATTCATTTCATTGGCTCTGGACAAACACTAGTACTCCCCAATTTGAAGACTATTATTGTAGCATAAGATAAGATATTGCTTGGTAGAGTAGAAGAGAAGAGACCCTTTTTCAAATATGAACTATTTTTTCCATAGCTTTACATTACGTGCACTTAAAAATCACATAATTGTTGTAGACAAGTAATTGGCATTGGCACCAAGTAAGTTCAGCATACATTATTGAATAAATAGGATGTCAAATAAAAAAATCAAATTGCCTTGGTTTAGTAGGTTTAGAAGTGAGTTTTTCATAATATAAAAAACAAAACAAAAAAATGAGTCAGGTTGAGTTGAACTTGACTCAATAAAAAAAATAATTGTTTAAAACTCAATTTGAATTTGAAATGAAAGTTTTTAGCTCAAACTCAATTCAAGCTTCTATCGTTGGGTAAACACTCAATAAAATCCTCGTCGGTAAACATTATTAGCGGCCCAGGACCCTCAATAACATTTTTGGCAGCCTTGGACCGCCAATAATGCGTGGTCAAAATTCTACGCATTTTTGTCGGCTCAAGGCACCCAATAATTAGGCGAATATTTTTAAAAAATTAATTAATAGTTTAATTATTAAAAAAATAGAATTTATGATTTTTAAATAATTAATTTTAAAAAAATACCTAGATTAATAATTTAATTATTTTAAAATTAGAAATTGTTTTTAAAATAACTAATTACTTTTATTAAATATTTTTCTAACATATATCTCTATTCTTTAAATATTAATTTTGCTTTATGTTAAAAAAGATTTTACTATTCTTTTTAAGTTAAAAATATATATAGCAATAATTAAAAATAAAATGATTTTTCTCTAACTTTACAGATTTTTACTTAAAACTAATATGCCTCTATTCTTTAAAACTAACATTTTTCTTAAATATTTTTTAATATATTTATTTATTCTTTAGAAGGAACAAACTTGAAAAGTGTGAAAAAATTTCAAAGATAGAAGAATATGAAATTTTAGAGAGAAGTTTTGAGTGAAAATGAAAGTGTAAAAATGAATTGAAGTTGGATTAATATATAGAGAAAAGGAGGAAATAACAGTTTGAATTTCTGCATGCCATAAATTTTCTAGCCAAATTCTTGGCAGCTCATGGCCCTCAATAATGGGCCGTCAAACTTTTTGAAAAATTGTACCTTTTCTTGGCGGCTCAGTGCCATCAAAAACGTATTTTGTAACTTATTGAGGGATTTAAGCGTTCAAAAAATTTCGTCAACAATACGATCCTCTAAAATGATACATTTTTAATTAAGTAAACTACAAATTAAAAAACTCTATGAAATCTTTACCTAGTGCCACAATCAGAGCAGAGCTTTACCAAATAACTGGAACATCGAGAAAATAATTCAACCTGAAAATCTAGACTTCCAAGAACCCAAGACATAACAAATAACAAAGTGGGATTATATTTATGAGTAAAAATAAAGATAAGTAACAAAGTATGAATTACATCGTTCAAAAATCATACACTACTCATTAAATTCACCCACAATCTTTTACACCTACAATACTCGTGTTAATCCACAAGTAACATTTGCCCGCTAAAAAAGTAACTAAAACATAAGTCTTACATATTTCAAAATCACATTTCATAAGTCACTCAACATAGCAGAGAATCAAAGTAAAATACATCATAAAATAACTACTCAACAATATATTCACTATCCATAAATCTATTACCCCAAATTATGTAAGTTGGTTCCTATATTTTTTTTAAAAATTTACTCATTAATAGTTTGCAAAGAATAAATTTCTCTCTCTATTCTTCTTCTCTTCTAAATCTAGCCGTCGCCATTTTTTTCTTATTCTTAGCCTATTGATGATGAGTGAAAAATATCTTAATAAACACAAGACTGGAAGAGGATGAGAGAAAAGATAAAAACAGTAAACAACAGCAGATACATCATGGCAGAGGAGCTAGTTCAATATGTTTTCTTTATTGTGCATCTTAATATTTTCTAAATGATTACTTTAATTAGCATGACCAAAGTATATTGTTGTTTTGTGCCTACCACTCACATCTTCCATTAACCTTCAGCATCAATCTCTTTATTGTGGATTAACTAGCTAGTATTTTCAGTGCTTCATATAATGAAGCTTTTACCAATGCGGTGTTTGCTATTTTATGTGTTTGTTGTAATGGTCACATCACCTCATGCTTCAGCAGAAATCTAAGGCAGTGAGGCAAATACTCTATTGCAGTGGAAATCAAGCTTTGACAACCAAAGTCAGGCTTTGCTCTCTTCATGGAATATTGGTAATAATCCGGAATCAAATTAAGTGCAATCATGACTGCATGCGATCAGCGATTGTGAGCCGTCTGATCTTGGTTTGGATTTAAAACAGTTTCTTATGTTGGTTTAATATAAAATTTTGAAGTGATATCTTATACCGTCCGATCATGATCATACAGCCTAAAACTATTGACTGCACGACTGCACCTACTTTTGAATTCACTCAATCCAGGTCCGTAATAATCCTTGTAGTTGGGAATGAATCACATGTGATGATAACTCAAAATCAATCTACGAGGTAAATCTCGCCAATATTGGACTAAGAGGTATGCTTCAAAGTCTAAATTTCTTATCACTTCCAAAATTGCGCAGTTTAGTATCAAGTCACAACTCCTTCTACGGAGTTATTCCACAAACTTTTGGGGTGATGTCCAATCTAGACACTCTCGATTAGTTATTTAATAAACTTTTTGGAAACATTCCCAATAGCATTGGTAATCTGTCCAAACTTTCCTATCTTGACCTCGGTGGTAATGCTCTCACCGGTATTGTACTGGTCACAATAGAAAAGAGAACCAACTTATCACATTTTGATATTGGAGGAAACAACCTATATGGCAACATTCCTCAGAGAGTTTGAATTCTATTATTCTTTTTGATAATAAACTCTCTGGACTAATTCCACCTTCCATAAGATACTTGATTAATTTGGATACTATTTCCTTCTACTATCGGAAATTTAACAAATCTCCGTATCTTAACTCTTTCCTCAAATGCCAATGGCAATATTCTTACAGAAATAAATAGCCTTAGAAATTTGAAAAAATTCAGTTAGGTGATAATAATTCCATTGGTCATTTACCTCACAACATTTGTGTTGGTGGAATGTTGCAACAATTCTCTGCTAGGAATAACCAGTTTACAGGCCCTATTACAAAGAGTTTGAAGAATTGTTCCAGCCTTACAAGAGTCAGACTTGAATAGAACAACCTAACTGGAAATATAACAGATGATTTTGGTGAATATCCACATTTGGAATACATGGATTTGAGTGAGTGAGAGAGAGAGATGTCTAGGATACTTACTATCACCTTAATCTTGTCACAGTCTTGAGCTAGAGTAATGCCCTGAAAATTGCTCTTAATATGTATCAAGCTCTCCCACAAAGCCTGTTGAATTAGTCCCAAACAAGCATTTCAAATAAATTTCCTATAGACAATATTGGTACGAGTGGCTATTAGCTTCGGCATTTTAACAGTACGTCTAGGGTTTGAATCCTTGAAATAGAGTTGCATCTGTTTGGAGAGAAGTTGCCTCTTTATCGGTACTCTATATCCTCGGAGGATTAGTCATATCGAGACAGACTGTGTAGATAACAGGATATATTCCAAAATATAAAAACTGGAATGTGTTTGGAAGATGCTATTCCAAAGTGCTGGTGGCTGGTGACAAAATTGACACACATCCTCCAAGAAAATGAGTTCTCAGAAATATTATATAACTCACAATACATATCTAAATCCTTCATCAAGATGCTAAATCATCTTCCTGCTAAAATATTCAAAATCTCTAGTTATGTTAAGCAGTCATATCCATCCACAGTTTTTGAGAAAATCTGTTTGAATTTTTTTTTATTTTAACAGCTTTAAACTTTATTAATCACAGCTCCACCTAAAAGCAAGAAAATAGGCAAAATTATTGCTACACTTATTTCTCATGGCACCAATCAACAAAATGCAGAAAAAAATACCAAACAGTAGGCGAACCAGACAGAGGAGGAGAGAAACAGAACACAGTGGAACCGCACAACAACACAAGACACCAGATGCTCCTTACCTATAGAAGCAATCCCATGGACTCCACTTCCATTCATATAGTAGACATGGACCCTTAGCCTTTCTATTGATAAACCACCTCCAAGACAACATCTGAACTTGCTCAACCATATCTCCCGTATCGAATTCTTTGTTGTTAAAGACCCGATCATTACGATTCTTCCAAACAACCCACATAAAAGCATTCCAAATCAAAGTCAAGACCTCCTTTGTCACTTTCCCTCTACCACACCCGACTAGCGTGGCGAAAGAGATCGCAAGATTCGGTGGTATGATTATGACTAGCCAGTAGCCCAAGCCACTTCATAATTCCATTCCATACTTTTAGATGGGCAATCACAATAAATCTGTTTGAATTGATTCTAGCATCTGGTTGGTATTTAACATTGAACTAATTCTTGAATCAAGATTAATCAAATGTGAATATTTGGCTAACCTTTGAATTCTATATATGATGAAAATTGATAGTAACAGCTCAATAAAATTCAAATTTCTTTGGGTCTGCAATTTTACTTGGACATTCCATCATAGGTTTGTACAGATATTATAGGAAATAAAATTTTAATCTCGATCATTATTCAAATTGGGCCAAAAGCAATCACGCAAATGAGTTGGACACCACATATATATTCAAAACCTAAAGACATTAAGATTATAATTCATCTCAAAAGTAAAAGATGAATGTTCTTGAATTATCAAGAATTAAAAATCGATATCATAACATATATCAAGATTGAATGTTCTTGATTATCAAGAATTAAAAGTGAATAAATCCTTCCTTCGAGTTCTATTTTTTGTTCATGCTTTTAGGTTATGTCCCACAAACTTTTGAGTAAGATAGAAGTTTAGAATGAGACATACTTTCATACGTGATGATGTGAGGCTTATACAATCGAGGTGGTATTGGGCTTGGGCCAGCCCTACAGTCCACTCTAGAAGACAATATTTGAATTCAATATTCCTTGCAAGTCTCATAATGAATCTAAAAGGATGCAAAATTAATCAACTTCAGATTGTTTAAACACAAACCAAATTAGAAAACATAAATAATGAGAATACCTCCAACATCCAAATTACAACAATTTATATTTTTGGAGCTTATAACTATATGGCATTTTGGCTATTATCTCCTCCTTCTTTTGAAGAACTCCATTGATGGCATAGTCACTAATTATTAAGTATATATCCCCTCAATGTTGGCTGCTATGGATGTCAACCCTATCCTTGTAGGCTCAAAACAAGAATAATATTTCCAACCAGCTTATAATTGTTGAGGTAAGAACATACGACCATTTAGCTTATAATCAAGCAATATAGGATTGCAGAAAAATCTGTACCAAGAAGAATAGGGACTAATTGTATAAAATACAGTCTTGTGAGCTTTGAATGTATCCTCAAGTCCACTAATAATCAAAGGGAAAATTAAACTATACCTACAATTTGACCATAATGTTCTTGACTAATTAAAAATGAAAAAAAGGATATCAACAAGCATCAATGCAAATAGAGAAGTGCTAATATCACACTCTCAAACACACTCTTTTAACACACTCTAATAATATGATGACACCTCACCCCACTTTCTATTTTTATTTTTTTAAAATAAATTTGAATTTAATTGTTCCTCTTTTTCAACAAAAACATGGGGTGATGTGTCATTATATTATTGGAGTGTGTTAAAAGAGTGTGTTTGAGAGTGTGATATTAGCATTTCTCATGCAAATATATCGGACTGAAAGTTCCAAAATTACCGTGGCAAACTAAAAAGTTCCATCTTTAAAATTATTGAGAATTCATTTGAAACCTTTATCAGTGGATCTGGCCAAATTTAATCACACATTGATTAATCACACACACACACACACTTGTACCAAAGAACAGAAGAAGTATGACTATAACAGCAAGTGTAAATAATAGCATAAATGACATAAATTATTTATAGTATAACTATTAATCACACACACACTTGTACCAAATAACATAAATGTATTGTGTTATTTATAGTATAACTATAACAGCGAGTGTAAATAAAATATTTCAAGACAATGTGCAAAATTAACCACTTTCTTAAAACTCCTGAATAGTTCACGGTTTTCTAGTATTCAACCAAAGTATATACTATAAAAATGGAAAAATAATAGCACAAAAATTGCAAGAGACCACAAAAGTAGGAATTTTAAGCTTAGGATGTTTCACAGAAGATAGCAAAACACAAGGACATCAGATCAAATAACATACATCATTGATTCACAGTAACATGTAATATGTATAGCCTTGAAGCAGTATGCGACAGGTCAAAATCAATAAAGTATACATGAAAATTTCAATCATTCATTTCATGTCCCAAATATGTCATAAATGAAGATGTTTTACAAATGTTATGGTTAGACAACATATTCTTCACAGGTCGGAATTAAATAAAATCTATATAATGAACATATTCAAAGTTCAGAAACTGATGGACTATAAGAATTGTAAAATATTGCAGTCTAGAGTTAAGGAGAAGACTACCAAATATGATAAATTTAAAATAAGCGTGAAGAACATTACCAAAGCTGCAGCACATATTATAATTGCTGCCTGAGAACGAGTTCTTCTACCAAGTGGAAACTGTGTACAGCTGAATGATCTTGAATTATTAACAGCCAGTACTCCTCTTGGAAATTTAGATGTAGGAACAATATTTTCTTCAATGCAGTGGCTACTACCTCTTCTTACTGCGTAAAAAATATGATCATGATACTATAGTTATAACTTATAATGTTAAAAATTTGAATAATGCTTTCAATCACTTCTATGAGAAATAGAAAACCAAATGTGTCAAATAGGAAAGTCCTTTGAAGTGAGTGCGAGGATTTGGGATCAATCCTGCCTTTAGCAGGAAGGGATGCAACAGAATTTCAAGTAATTTCAAGGAAGGGACAAGCTAACAGCAGAACAGTAAAACAGAGCAAGTCCAACATTACAGGGGCCAGAACAGAGTAACACCACACCAGAAGAGAAAAAACCCAAAAGAAATAGCAGAACAAAGGCAAGCAGTAATCAAACACAAGAACGCATTTCCTTTTGCATTTGCAAAATCACTCCATCTTGTAGAGTATACCCATCTTATTGTGGAATTTGGAGTTAGTGAGCTCATGTACACCATACCACTATTTAGGGTCATAAAATGACAATAGACACCACCCACATTTTGAATAAAACTTCATATTAAAATTGCTTTGCTTTGAAAGCCACTATCCAACTTTTTCATTATGAATAAAGAATTCATAACGCATTTTCCTCAAAGGTCATTGAGGCATCCATCCCTCACAAAACTTATGAAACATTAGGGACAAGGGTCATGAAGTTCATAATGCAAAATCAATTTTAATATCAGTTGCAGAATTGAATTTAGAGACCAAGGGTCATCAAAGCAGAATATACATCCATTCATGCATTATTATGAATAAAAATTCATAATTTTTTTAATAGAAAAGTGGACACCGATAGAGACAATTGCTTTAGTAGCAATTAAGGCAGCAACTAGCTTTCACATTCAGGGACTAGGGTCATTAAAACACTTTTTGCTCAATTAGTAAGGGTCATAAAACGACAATAGACACCATCCACATTTTGAATAAAATTTCATATTAATATTGCTTTGCTTTGAAAGCCACCATCCAACTCTTCCATTATGAATAAAGAAATCATAATGCATTTTCCTCAAAGGTCATTGAGGCATCCATCCCTTAGAAAACTTACAAAACATTAGGGACAAGGGTCATAAAGTTTATAATGCAATATCACTTTTGATTGCAGTTGCAGAATTGAATTTAGGGACTAAGGATTATCAAAGCAGAATATATAATTATATATTCATTCATGCATTATTATGAATAAAAATTCATAATTTTTTTTAATAGAAAAGCGGACACCAATAGAGACAATTGTTTTAGTAGCAATTAAGGCAACAACTAGCTTTCACATTCAAGGACTAGGGTCATTAAGTTCATCCAACAATTGAGGCATCTATGATCCATCCATTACAAAAGTTATAAAACAAACTAACAAAGTGTATTCATCGATTCCAACGGTCAAATTTAGGGACAAAATACAAATGAAGAGGTTAATCTTTCAAAATATTGGTACCAAACATGATCGAGGGACAAAACACCTTTAGCTCAATTAATAAGGTTCTTTTGTTTTTCTCAAGCAGAAGATTGAATTTCTTGAATAATCAAGAATGAGAAAAATGGGCAAATCTCTACCTTTTTTCAAGCAAAAGATCAAATGATCTTGACTAAATCAAAAATGGGTATCGCAACATGTATCAATGCAAATATATTGGATTGAAAGTTCCAAAATTACCATAGCAAACGAAAAAGTTCTATCTTTCAAAATATTGGTACCAAACAGGGTCTTAGGATAGAACACCTTTTGCTCAATTAGTAAGGGTCATAAAAAGACAATAGACAACATCCACATTAAAATTGCTTTGCTTTGAAAGCCACCATCCAACTTTTCCATTATGAATAAAGAATTCATAATGCATTTTCCTCAAAGGTCATTGAGGCATCCATCCCTTAGAAAACTTACAAAACATTAGGGACAAGGGTCATAAAGTTTATAATGCAATATCACTTTTAATTGCAGTTGCAGAATTGAATTTAGAGACTAAGGGTCATCAAAGCAAAATATGCATCCATTCATGCATTATTATGAATAAAAATTCATAATTCTTTTTAATAGAAAAGCGGACACCGATAGAGACAATTGCTTGAGTAGCAATTAAGGCAACAACTAGCTTTCACATTCAGGGACTAGGGTCGTTAAGTTCACCAAGTATCCAACAACTGAGGCATCTATGATCCATCCGTTACAAAATTTATAAAACAAAGTAATATTCATCGATTTCAACGGTCAAATTTAGGGTTACTAGGGCAATATACTCCACCCCTTTTTCAGATAATGCAAATAGATTCCATCACACAATGATTCACAGTCTTATAGGGTTTTTATACCCTTTTAAATTTGAAACCCACCATCATTCCGACCATGTATAAACCAGATGGAGAAAATATGATACAATGAAAATTCCAAAAACGAGTGAAACTCTCTTTACACAACAAACAAAAAACTGTCTTTTAGGGTTCTTTTGGGACAGAAAATAACACCTTTTGCACAATTAAGCAGAAGACTGAATGTTCTTAAACCATGAGAAAAATGGGTAAAGTTATAATTTTTTTCAAGCAGAAGATTGAATGTTGTTTGAAAACATTACCATAGCAAACGAAAACGTTAATCTTTGAAAACATTGGTACCAAATAAACAAAAGGGTCATCTCAGATGGGGACAATAAGTTACAATGAAAATTCCAAAAACGAGTGAAACTCCCTTATCACAACAAACAAAAAACTGTCTTTTAGGGTTTTTTGGGACAGAACATAACACCTTTTGCACAATCAAGGTTCTTTTGTGTTTCTCAAGCAGAAGATTGAATGTTATTAAACGATCAAGAATGAGAAAACATTGGTACCAAATAAACAAAAGGGTCATCATGGAACAGAAAGAACACATTTTTCTATCAATTAAGGTTCGTTTGTTTTGTTTTCATGAAGCAGAAGATTGAATATTGTGGTAATAATGAAGAATGAGTAAATGGGTATATTTGAATCAACATGCATATATGAGAAAGAAAGTTGAGAAAATTTACCGTAGCAAAATAGAAGAGATTACCGGTACAGATCGAGCATAGCAGAGTTTTGATTGAAGATATTAGCGACATACATACCCAACAACACCATAAAATCCACAATGAGTTTCATTCTTTTCACAAATTAGCGTAAGATTGAAGAAAGAAAGAGTTTTTATACTGTTTTCACAAATACACATAGCGTATGATTGAAGCGGCACATATTTCACAACGCGTACATGAGTGAGTGTGTGTGTGTGTGTAGTAACTTTTTTTTTACGCTGTGTGTAAGTAAGTAAGTAACCTAATGGGCTGTGAGTGTGTGTAGTGTAGTGTATAAAAAAGAGTACAAATGTGATATCTAAGACATCTCAAGAGCTCAGCACATAACAAATAACAGGGGTGGAATTACATTTATGAGTAAAAATAAAGATAAGTAACAAAGTATGAATTATATCATTCAAAAATTATACACTACTCATTAAATTCACCCACAATTATTTACACCTACAATACTCAGGTTAATTCACTAATAACATTTGTACGTTAAAAGAGTAACTGAAACATAAGTCAATGACATATATTTTAAGAATCACATTTCATAAGTCACTTAACACATCAGAGACTCAATGTGAGCTGTGAAATGCATGAGTATCAAGTAACTACTCAACAACATGTATGCATGAATGTATGAAAAATAAGTACTCCGTATCATATCTACTCCAAAAATAATTGGTCCAAAAAACACTTTTGTCGCTTTCAGTTTCTAATAATGCACTTTCATTATCTATTTTCGAATTGTATTTTCTAAGAAAATTGAAAAAAAAAAAAATAATTGAGAGGTCCATTTTCATCGAAAATTGTCCAAACATTCAAATTGATTATTGAATCACTTCAACTAAAGACATATTTGTGGGATAGTAGTTGACTTCTCTACCTAGATTTAGTTGAATTCAATCTTGAAGTATATGATGATTAGGATGAACTTTGCATTTGTGACGTATTCAATTATTGATAATTGTTAATTGTTTGCGTTAAGATCTTATTTGTTGATGATATTAGTGCATTTAAATTATTAAAAAAATTATCACATTGTGCTCATGCTTTTGAGTAATGAGTATGATGACCCTCACGCCATTCAACAAAAATAGAAAGTATGAATGCACTCACCTTTATTTTGTTCCCAATGTGGCTACATTCACATTGTTTGTACAAGTACTTAGACAATGAAGTACATAGATAATGATATTGTCAAACACAGTCAGAGAATATTTACTTAGACATTGTTTGTTTAACAGTACTCCTAGGATGTGTGCTAAAGTAATACGTACTTAACTAGACAATGACATACATAAATACATTGTTCAAACACGAATCTAATAAATACGATAATGATGTTGAAAAAAAAAATACTTAACAATGACGTACATAACATAAATACATTTATAGATAGACTTTGTCTAATTAATATGTAGAAATAAAACAAATCTTTTATCATATATATAAACTCAATATGTTATATTACATCTCATTTAATTCAATTGTGAGGGGGAAACTTATCGATCTAATGGTAAAAATAAATGTATACATAATAAAGTATTTGTTTCACTTGTGCACTATAGAATTGGTCTTTTGAATAATTACAACTATAAGAGAGGCTTGCGGTTGCTGCGACGCACATTGTGGTTATTGCAGTGTGAAGTGATTTTTAATTTTCACAAATTATACCAAGTGGCACCACTATTACCCACCATAGTAGAATCTTAGTTTACTCTGTAAATATTTATTGAAAGATTTTTGGTTTTTGAAGTTTTGAAATTTTAATTTTTTATGAGAATTAAACGAACATATTTGAAATCATCCAATGCAAATATTAATGCAATTACATTATGTGATCAGAGATTACACCACAATTGTGTGCGATGCGGTTGGGGAAGCTACTGCATCAGCAATACATCAGCCGCAATTGTGTGATGTAGACCGCAATTTGAAGGCATGGTTGCCACAAGGAAATTCCATCTCAAATCGTTCTTATATGCTCAAAATAAGGATAAGAAATGACAACTAATCTCAGTGAGTCCTAGGAGACCAAACACATTAAAATCTCCAGAGCACTATATTCTTAGAAGCTGCCTGCAATTAATCCTAGACACTCATCTTTCCATACAGATCGTATGGAAAATTAACATTTACAATATTAATCATAGCAAATACTACCATTCTTCTATTCTAATATGCTATAAACCATACATAAATTAATTTTAAAAATACACTAATTGTTGCAATTTGTAGCAACAATTTAGTCATGGTGTATTTTTAGAACCATCTTTAAATTATACCAACTGTTGTGGTTTTTGTATATAGTGTTAATTATCTTTGTTAGGTAAATTTGTTGTCTAATAAAGAATAGACAAATACGTCGACTACCACAATTTCAAAGCAAATCAAATTTTTTTACAGGAGCAAATCAATATATATCCATCAAAACTATGCAATTGGAAGTTTCGATAATTGATGTTTCACTACAAAAATTAATCAACTAAACAAATGTAATGGTAACTTATCTTTGACAAAATCCACTATAATTGCATACTCTCCAATAGCCTTCCTAATAACACCATTCCTCTCCAACTGAGGAAAAAACAACCAATTCCCGGTAACAGCCAAAAACGCCAACGTAAGCGGCCCTGATATAGCTCGGTGCAACCGCCACCCACGGCGGAGAACAATCTTCTTTACTACCACCTCAACGGAAGTACACACACCATGTAGCACAAAAAACCACGTGACTTCCCACGTGGGAGATGCACGTGTAAGGTAATAATAAATAATCTCGTGCATAAGACCAGACACAACAATGTAGTCAACGTGGCAATATAATTGGCCCACGTGGAACCCACATTAGAGTTAATGACATGACGAATAGGATTGTATATAGTAAGGCGTAGTATACGGGTTACCATGAGGTTCCACCTATGACCCCAAAAGTCTTGAAGCGAAGTGGATAAATACGGTTCATTGAATTGTGGTTCGATTTCAAAACCAAATAGGGTTCGAACTGGTGATGCACAAAGTGCTAACACGAGTTCTAACCCGAGGTACATGTGGCAACAATAAAGGACCAATACAAAATAAGGGTGCATATGTTCGCTATAGTCATAGCAACATACGGTTACACCCAATATAACTGCTTTAAAACAAGTGAGGGGCAAATTTGGTTTTTTAGATGAAAAAAAGGTTGTTGGATTTGGTTTTTGGGGGTTGATGGGAAGTGAGGCTATGGCAATGAAATGGAAAATATTGTTTGGGAGAGGGAAAAGAGGAGGTTGATTGAAGGAGAAAAGGATGAGTTTGAAAGTTGAAAGCCAAACAAGGAAGAAGATTGTGGGGCCACCAAGGTGGAAGGAATAGAGGTTTAAAGGAAGGATGAGGAAGAGGTAGAGAATTGGGAGGATAGATATAAGCCTTAAGATGCCTTTGGGGATTTTGGAAGATATGTAATAACAATAACATAGACATGTTATGGATGTAATCCATATCTTGATGAATGTTTCAATTTCACCTTCCATATTATTATTGGTTCTAGTTATGTGTTGTGTGAGAATGATGAGAAATGAGAAAAGAGAGATCCAAAGGGTCTAAACAAATGGAGTGTGGGAAGAAAGTTAAGATTTAAGTAATATTGAAGTGAATCTTGTTGGGATAATTCAAAAGTCAAAATTATAAGTGTTGTACATTTTTAATTAGCAATTTTTATAAAAAGAATTGTCTAATTGAAAAATATAAATGTAAATGAAGTCTAACAAAAACTATCAAAGTAGAATAATCAACACAATCTTACCCAATCAACAACCAGACTCAGAAAGAACTAGTGAAAAACCATAAATTATTCATTCCATTCCACTATCACCAGAATCAGTTACATCTGGATTCCAAAAGGTATATTCAAACCATTCTTATACAAATTATCATGGGACAGGTTGAAGTGTTTGAAAACTATCACATGAACACTGAATGCATGAGTCAAAAAATTTACAAGGGCTCAAAGCTTGCATAGCATATGTTATGAGACTTACCAAAATATTATTGATACTGTCTCCATGTAGGATACTGTTGCCTCCTGCCAAAACATACAATCCTTTTAATCTTTCTAAATCCACCAATCATGCACTTTGAAATTGTAGACGGGAAAATCTGGTTTTGAGTATTAGTTTTTCTCACAACTGCTAGCGGTGTGGACAATAACTCTCCCACAAAGCCAGTAAACTTGTTCTTTCTAACATGCCCTTCCTCAATGCTGTGTTTGGTCTCTGCATTCTCCAAGGCTTCCTCATCAGAACCAATGCTGTCATCATCATCATCGCAATTTTCATTCTGTTTGCAGTAACTCACTTGCGACGACCTGCACCAAAAATTTATTATCCACCTCGCTAGTGTGAGGGCTTGTTTCAGAACAAAAACATAGCACATACATGACAGATTTATTTAAACCATATGCATATCAATATTTTTCTCCACACCCTTTGAAATTAAATATTGATTACTGATTCAATTAGTCACTTGTAGGAAATTAAAAGCTCCAGTTCAGGTTTTAATTTCAACTAAATTAAAGTTTGGTCCAAATACTCTCCACTCTCCATCATTTTGAATTCAATCCATATAGAATTTCTTTTCAGATTAATCCTAAAACTTGCAAATATCATTGTGTAGTGAAATCCAATTTAAATGAAGATTTGTGAAGTTACAGCTTATTTATATCTTATCGGTTATTTTTGACAATTTTTCTGACATACATGGACTTCTTAAACCAACATACATGAAAGACTCTACTAATGCAACCTAGCAAATAGCAAGTGGATTTTCTGAGTCATGTTGATATTTATAATTAACAGAAGAGATCATTTGAAAACTTGTACCTCCGGTTTTGTTTCATATGGAAAACTCTTTTCTTCGACCGCTTTCTTTGAACACCACAATTGTTTGATACATGGCGAATGAAATTGAGCTATGCATAACAAAGAAAAACAATTGTTGTGAGTTGTGCCAATAGGCTTATAAATGTATCACATTATAGAGACTATGCCAAAGGAAAAGTAGTTCTAAGTTCTAACAATGATAAGATACATAGTTCTTGTCTATGATAACTGATAAGAAACGAGAACAAGAGCAAATCAAAATCAATCGGTCTTCACATTTCCTTTCTGATACACTGGTTACAAAAAGCAACCATGAAATACTACTAAAATCCAAAAAGTGCTGAAAAGGAAACTTCAGATCTCAAAGATTATACTCAAGCCACTAAAACTAGTTTAATATTGTGACTTATAAGTACTTCCGCAATGTTAGGCAGATCATATTCTACCCTGATTGAAGTCACTCGATTCACAAAATTACAACCAATCTTTGTTTCTCATAAACATTGATTACATACAATACAAACATGTTTTCTTCTCCTATCTAGCATGTATTCAGATCATCTCTTGGATATTACATACAAAATAGATGCAAAGGAACTTGTCAAATGCACTACAGATAAGATAACATCTATCTGCGACTCAATAGTCACCACATACTAGTTTACTCCAGATCCATATAAGAACGAATTACAAACTAAAGTAGTATGTCAGATGACAAAAATACATATAGAGACTCCAAATTATGAGTATGAGATAAGCTGGATGTTACAGTAGGTAAAAGTGTCAAACCTGGTCACCATCCTTGACGCCATAATTTCTAAGATGATCCTCTTCGGTGACTAGCTTCCTTCCGTCATAGGATAAGCAAAACTGTCCCCAAACATGTGGCCTTCAAAATTCAAATTCAAAATAAATATATATATTTATACCATATTACAAGTATATAATCACACAACAGACAATGGAAATCTAGAAATCATAGAAATATTAGAATAATACAAAAATAACATCCGACTTCTAATCTCTAAGTTAAAAAAAGAAACAAAGAAAATCAGTGTGAGTTGGAATTGAATATAGTTTGCATATTTTAACTATGAAATGTCAAGAAAAACATGTTTCATTTCATTTTGTCCAAATTGGAGAGGAAGAAAAAGTGAGATACTGCGGGTGCAATAAGATGAAATGCATTCTCTCATGTTCCATTTTATTTACAACTAATTCCAACAACATAAGCAGAACAAGAGGTCAGAAAGACACATTCTCTTTAGGAAAAAAAGAAAGCACTTATGCTATAGAAGCAAATTAAAGTAAAGATTAATTTCACTATTTTAAATAAAGACAAAACTTAGGTCAGTTAGGTTAGGTGGTATTCTGTTCTTTATCAAAAAACATAATATATAGACAAAAAAGACTTTCCCTTATAAGTATAATGGAATGATTTTCAGTGGAGAAAAACATTTGCATCACCATAACTTAAGGTAAGTTTTGTCCTTTATATAGTCGAAAAATTTATGTTCAATCCCATTTATGAAGCATCAACACATACACAAATATACTAATCCGAATTCCGAACAATAACACAGACACCAATAATACTTTTAAAAAATCGAAGTGATTGAATGTAAACTACAAGTGTCTCTATCGTGCTAGTGCCGGATATTTCAACAATTTTAAATGTCGGTGCTACATAGTCACTAAGGTCCTTAAGATTTTGAATATTTCAAAAAAGTCTTTGACTCTACCAAACTGTGAAGTTGGCCCCTATACTTAAAACTACTTACTACTTAGTACTTAAGATCAATTAGATCTCTATATTTTAACCATTCACTATCGAATCGATTGATGTATTTAACCACTTACTATTAATTTAGTCCCTAACATTGTTATTGAATTTGGTCTATAACCAGAAGGACTAAGCGTAAAATTTAATTTGACAGAGTCAGAGACCTTTTTTGAAATATTCATAATATAAAGTACATATACTACAAATTGAGGGACAAATTTGGTGGTTTACTCGCTCAAAAAACATATGTATGCACTAAATTGTTAACCATTAATTATGAATTGAATGATATAAAATTGAGCAAAAAAGTGAGTAAAAAGAAAGACCATGAAATTTTGGCCGGACCATGCTGAGGCATGTAACTAAAAACAGCTTCCACTGCATCCTTAAGCTCTGCAATAGTTGCAGTCTTGGAAACTTGAATATCTATAAAACACAAACAATTAAAGAATCAATTATCAACAAGAATAATTTACATTAATAGAGTATTATTATCATTATTATTACCGAAAGAAGAACCGTCTAATTTGAGAACAGAAAGCCTTAACGGTTGTGAAGGAAGCTTATCATAAAACAAATTGTTCCTACAAAAAAGCTCAATCGAAGAAGAAGAAGAAGAAATTTGAGGCGTTTTCTTCTTTGTGTTGGGAACTATCAACGATAAACTAGTTTCCGCCATAGCAATCAGAAATATCGAGTGATTTTGTAACCGCAAATAATTATCGGTTTACTAATTTAATAATTATTAATTATTATTTGAGGAAGGAGAAGAAGGAAGAGATACTTTGAGGAGAAGAACACGCATATATTGCTTGCTTAAGCAGAGAGAGAATAAGCGTTTTGAGAAAGAAGAGAAAACCGTCAACGGTTACTTTTTCACTTTTTTCTCGATTTGGGCTTGGGCTTTGTGTTCAGCCTAGTCTATATTGCGGATTTTTTTTTTTTTTTTATAAATCTTTTTTTATAATCAAACATAAATATAAATCTTAAATCATAATAATATCTATTTTAAATAAAATCTAAAATATATTTAAATATAAAATCTTCAAAATATATTTAGATGTATTATTCTCAACAAATTTTGAAAGAAAATGCATATTTTTTGGATTTACTATTTGCATCCCTTTAAAAAAGAAAAATTGTTATTTTGACTCAAATTTTGATATATTTAATGGTCAACGCATTGTAATTTTAATCATTAATATATATTTAATTGTATAATAGTAAAAATTATGTAAAGTTAATATTTTGAAAATATTCATCAAAACAAATCCAACATTTTGTTGCTAATATTTATTTTTATTTATTACATAATAGAAAATTTTGGTCAAAACAAGATATTCGAATAACAAGCATGATCATATTGGTCCATTAAAAAAAAACCATGATCATATTGTGTCACTCACTTTAGGGATGGATAGACTTGGATGGAGAGGAGAGAGGGGAAAGAGATGGATGGAGAGGTAGAGAGAGATAAATGAATGGAGAGAGCAATACAGAAAGGTGGAGAGGGATGCTCTCCGTCCTTTTTAGGAACAAATATCGTCAGTCATTTTCAAAACATGTGTTTTTTATACACTCCAACACATTGTTTGTAAATGACAATGGTGATTGACGCTGAACTTAGTAGGAAGGACCACGGTTCAATCTCACATAACTGCGAACGGGAGGGGATTTGAACCACTTGATGTCATAACTGACCCCCGAACTAGATTAAACTGGTGGTGAAAGCAATATATATATCAAATTTAGTATTTTTTTTTTATATCCAGAAATTTAGGATTACTATTTTCAAAAGGGACCGGTTATCCTGCATAAGGAGTTTTTATGCAGCGTGCATAAACCTTCTATTCGCACCCCTCCTATTCCGTTATACACCCCCCACCCAGCCCACTTTACCGGTTACTGTGCACAAATCCAAAGACAGTTGCTTAGCGCACCCCCCAGTTGCTTCGCGCGCCCCCATATACTACCCCATTACTTGTGCGCCCCCCATTTGCTTAGCGCACCCCCCAGTTGTTTTTTTTTTCCTTTTTCTCCCTAGATTTTCTTGTGAGCCCCCCATTTTTTTTCCTCCCCAAATTTTTAGCGCGCCCCCAATTTTTTTCCCTCCTCCAAACTTCTAGCGCACCCCCACCCAAATTTCTAGCGCGCCCCCCATTTCCAATTAAATAATAACTTTTGTTCCTTTGAAGTATATATTATATGAATCCATTTTTAATTAATTTTCGTCATACACCCCCTCAAAGCCCAACATAATAATCAATGGTTCATGTATAACATCTTGAAACCAAATAACAAAACTAATGGTTTCAATGTATAACGCTATGAAACCATTTAACTAGAATAATGGTTTCAGTGTATAACGCTATGAAACCATTTAACTAGACTAATGGTTTCAGTGTATAACATCTTGAAACCAAAGTAGCTCTCTTATGGTTTCTAATAAAATATCCATATTTAGTGGCTTAATGGTTTCACTAGTGTTGTATGTGAAACCAAAGTAGCTCTCTTATGGTTTCTAATAAAATATTCATATTTAATTTAACATAAATATTATAACTGAAACCATAAGTGTGGCTTAATTGTTTCACTAGTGTTGTATGTGAAACCACAGTAACTCTCTTATGGTTTACAATAAAATGATTTTCAAAATAACATAATGAATTTCAAAATAACATTGCATAAATAATCAATGAAGCAGTAACTCTCTTATGGTTTCCAATAAAATGATTTTCAAAATAACATAATGATTTTCAAAATAACATTGCATAAATAACCAATGATTTTGTAACAAAGTAATAATGGTAAAAATTTGTGGGGGTGCGCAAAGTAATATGGAGGGTGCGTAAAGTAATATGGAGGGTGCGTAAAGTAATCTGGGCGCACAAAGCAACTCTGGGGGTGCGCTGAAAAATTTGGGTGCAAACATAAAAGGTGTAAGTGAAAAAACAAAACCAACAAAAAAAAAAAAGAAACTGGGCTTTCAGGCCCAGTAGGCTAAAAATAAAAACAGAATGTGTGTCATCAGCAAAAAGAAGTGTGTGAATAGCGATGCATTGGGGGGATGGGGGGCGCGCGTGAGAAACTTCTGGGGGGCGCGCGAGAAATTCTGGTGCTTATGCACCATGCATAAGGGGGGGGCTTATGCATAATAACCTTGGCCTTTTCAAAACACTATTATATGCATTACATAACTTTTTTCTTTTTTTTTTTACGCAACCAGCATATGCATTACAGAACTTAAAAACAGCTTTCAGCTAACACCTTTACTATGAACTAATCCAGACAAGTGAAAAATAGTCTTTTTCTGTCTTCCATTATTTTAGTAACAGGTATAATGAAATGAATTAATAGATTAAAATACAGTGTTTGTTAACAATTATAGGGGATGCACAAAATTCACAATTTGCAAATGTGTGAACATACTACAAAATCAAAGGTTTTATTACACTAAAAACCATAACAGCATCACTATAATGCTTCCTAAGAAAATGTTTCTGTCAAATTGTATTCAACAAAACTTCCTAAATATTAATATTGGTCGATCTCATGTTCCACAGAACCCGAGTTTGATTCAGATTCTTCTCATTTTTCGACGGATGCATGATGACCGCATTGAAATGGTTGAATTGAATGGCTTTTCCTCATGAAAAAGACTTCATGTTCATATAGAGAACTTGAGTAAGTTATTTGCCAATGAGCTTAAAGTAAGCATATAAACCAGATCCGGCGAAACCGAGACATTGTCCAATTACATTCCACTGAAATCAAATCAACACACATTCAATAATGAGTAAAAAAAAATCAATTGGAAACACCAGAACAGTTGAGACAAGAGCACAGATTACTCACAAAATCAAATGGTAGCCCACCAAAAATTATCCAGCCAAATCCAATAGTAAATAGATCCTACACATTAATACAGAATAGTAATTAAAAATCAAGAAAAAAAAACTGCAAAAAATTATGATATCAATTCAAAACACGATATCATCAAAATGATCTTATAGGTTGCAAAACAACTGACAGGGAACGAACCTTCAGATTACCGCAAATTGTCTGTGTCAGAGCTGAATTTAGAGTTGTGTTCAGAAATATACAATAATTCAAGAAGAATGCCAGTATGCATGAAAAAAGCAAAATAACCTGCCCAAGAAAAATGGAACAGAAAAATCAGACTAATCGTTAAACCATTAAGGTGAGGTTTAGGGTTATGACTTGTGAGGTTCAACCACATATTCCACATTGTCTAACAATATGTAAGAAAAAATATAGTATGTGCGAGTTAATAGATAGCTAAAATCATGGAAAAAACATCGAAATATATCTCTTTTTCTGGTAAACTAAATTTATCACATAAAACAAATGAAATATATACATACTAGTAATTGCATGATTGTTTAACCTACACTTGTTCCAAAGAAAAGTAAAGCCTCTAATCCTATAGTAATCTCACATTGAATCAGTAAAAGAGTTAGAAGGAAGCTTCTAACTATAGATGACAAACTCTTTTTGCATTACAAGCTCCTATTTGTTCTACAGGTCGGCATATTAAAGTGATTGAGGCTGCCGAGGTATTTGCTTTTAACTTCCCAAGAACTCATTTTTATGGCCAATTACCAAGTTGGAAAGTCCAATTACAAATATTACTATTTACCGAAGAAGAAAGGCTAAAGTGAACGTACAAGAAAACCGGGTGAGAAGAGATAAGGGAAGTTGATTGTCGTCGTCAAGTCTCCACGGATAAATGTCCAGACGAGTAAAACTGGCCCACAAAGAATACCTATAATACAAAAGATAAGTATTTCAAGTCAGAAATCCTATTAGACTAAAAAAAAGAAATAAAGTTCAATAGGCCACAATACAATCTATCAGCTTACCATTGCACCACATAAGGCCAAAGCTATTAAGACCGCTAGTTTTTCCTGAGAAAAATACATAAAGCCGAATAAATAAGAAAGTGAAGGTTTAAAAGGAAACAAGGTATAAAACTTTCACTCTATAAGAGAGAGGGTGAGAATTGGAATACTACCGATGCGGGCTATGGTAGCGAGATATATTGCTGTGGTGATGTTTGCCAAGAAAACAACAGCATATCCATAACCATCAAAAGATAAGTCCCGTGCTCCCGCAACAAACGCGCCAAAAATAATCAAGCCAACACTGATAACAGCCTTATAAATTTCAGTTAAATGAAGGAATCAGGCGGATGCTTATTGAAATTTTAAATAATAATTTCAACTTTAACTTCACTCAGTTATAAACACTACGGGGGGAATAACACAAAGGATGATGAACTAGTTATGTTATTCATGATATGCAAGTGACCAACTTATGCTTTTAGAAGATCATGCAAGGGAAGCATCGGTCAAGTGTTACAATGTACCATGTACAAATTGCACAAAATCATATTGGTTCATTTCCCTATTTCTCAACACAACAACCAACAAATTTTTTTCCCATTACATTGAGACAGCTGCATAGGTCTTTAAGAATGACACAAATCAAATTCCAAAATAAGTCGGAGTTGCACAAGAAAAAGAGTATACAAAGAGATATCATCTAACATATGTCAAAGAGTAAAACTCGTCAACTTTATGTGACTGAGAAAAGATGACAAGTAAATAACTTAAGTTTCTCAATAATTCCAATTAGAGGAAGCAATTTACCTGAAGACGACAGAGTGTGTATACCTCTGACCCACCAAAAAAAACTCTACAACCATTGTAAATACCACTGTGGTCCTCCTCAAAGTTGTATACATTGGAACATTGACTCCCCGAATAGCCTCCATGGTCACTAGCTAAGGAGAAGTACAAGGATGAATACGGAATAGTTAAAAAGGAAAAATATATTATTAAAAGCTTGTCTTTAGGGAGGTGGAGGAAAGACTTATACCATGTAAAGTAAATATGCTCCGGCCAAAGGAAAAGTGTGTTTCAAAGTCTTGAGTGATACAAATTTTGTTGAAGTATCTGATATAAGTAAAGATTCACTTGCTGTAAAACTAATTATCCTCCAGCGCCTCAATACATAAAGAAAACAAGACGAACTAAACATCTGCAGCAAAAAAGAAGCATAGAAGCCTGTTTTACAACGAAACAGAAAAATTTGTCTTGACAACAATAGGTTATTAATTTTAAGGCCTTAGTAGTCAATACTAAAGATAATGCTAAGCAAGCATCCTAAACTTTTATATTCAATATATATATATATAATTCTTTTCTGTCTTTTTCAAATGTATGTAATTATAACTCTTGCGGTCTCTCACTGTTGCTTCCATTAATTTGACTAATACCTAGTAACTTATTTTGAAGAACTTCACCTCTTAAAAATTATACTCTCAGCTTAACAGTAAGGAGGAAGAGAATACATTGTAGCATACCAAAAGAAAAAAGATGCCTAAAACTACACTGTGACAAGGGAATCAGGGACTTAAAAGAAATTTATAAATCAAACAAGCAGTGAGGTAGGATTATTAGACTACTAGATGAGAGAAAAAGAAAGGTGAAAAGATGTCTGAAATTTCTATTTGAACAAATTAGTGACCTGTCATTCTGTTAAGTATTAGTTCATAAGAATAATTGGTACTCCTGCAATACTAGAAACATATCCACTATAAGATTTATCCACATGGATTTGTGTATATTAATGTGGTGTCTTTTTATTCATTCAGATTTCACTATTAAATATGTTTAGATCAATGTAATTAATCATGGATCAAGGAAAGTAGCAATTTTTTCGATACAAAGTTATAGCACTGCTATAGTCGCTGTTTGACAAAACTGTAATAAATAGCATACCGCACAACAATAGCTGTTTGTTCAAATTCTGCTATGCAATCGCGCTATAGCCCCAATATAACCGCTAGGTAACAAAACTTATTTAGATACATCTCGTTAAATCAGGGTTGGAGTCTAACTCAGCTTTACAAAACCAGCTTATAAGATGAGGGATGTCTCATGTGTCCCACTTATAAACACATTTCTAGGTCATATCTTATCAAATGTGACACACTCAACAACTCTTTTTTTTGTTTGGGTATGTATAGACAGAATGGTAAATACCACATGAAACTCACACACATAAATGGAAAATCCCGGGTTCTACACGGATATCCAACCTAACAATTCGGCATTTGTGAGTTGAGTTAGGACTTACAGATCACTCAAAACATAAATTGCAATGAGGCAATATTGCAGAAAACATATAAAGTACTACTAAACTTTAGATATATACAATAACAAGGATGAAAATGACGAACCTGAAGAAGTGTGATTACATTTGCAGAAGGAAAGTTATAAGATGAAAGAGCAGCCTTATTAAACATGACCAACATAACTAGAAAAATAGACATTATTTAATTAATAGTATTTTTGATAGAACAAAATGAAAACATGTTATAATAATAAAATGAAAACATGTTACGAATTACCAGCGCAGGCCATGTAAGAGATGGCGGCATAAGCACCACGTTTGGACATAGCGGAGCCTTTGAAAAGTTTGTCATCGGTTTGGTTTTTAGGAGGATCCGATAAAGGAAGAATCAGTTTCTCCGAGGAATTGGATGGTTTCAGAGACATGTTAATAATAATAAGATGAAAAAAACGGTTTGTTTTACGATGAAAATTGAAGAAGGGGGTGATGGAGAAAGATAAAATTGGGGATATTTGGAAGTTAGGAGGAGAATTCGAAGAAGGACATCATGAGAACTCCGAACTTGACTGACTTCGTCAACTCTGTCTTCCACCCACACACACGCACACCACCACTGTACCTTTTCTTTTCTTTTCTTGTTTGTTTATTCAGAAAAAGGATAGCAAAATATTGAAATCATTCTCTTTTCTATTTAACTTAAACACAGATTCATCATAATAAAGTCAGGTATGCTCAATTTTTAAAATATACGTGGGGCCCTAGTTAAAGCAATATGTGTTTGATGAGATTTGGATTCTCTCTGATTATTCCCTCATATTTTTTTTCTTTTTCAATTGTTAATTTAATGGTTCATAAATTAGAGAAAACACTTGAAAAGAAAGAGAAAAATACATTTTTTTTTCATTTGTGAACCATTAGATTAACAATTGGAGAGAAAACATCAGAGAATAATTTGAGAGGATCTAAATCCGTGTTTTATATGCTATTAATATAGATTTTATGCTATTTTATAAGTTTAAACTAGTAAAAATTGTTGTTTTTTTTTGCTATTTTATCATAAACTATCTTGACAAATTTATAATAATACATAAAATTTGCATAAGCTGTTAGCATAAGCTCAAAAATAAGTTAATCCAAACGGGGCCTAATTTTAAACTTATGCGAAACAGCTTATGTAAATAAATAAGTTTTTATGTATGAAGTAATTTATGAGAAAACAACTTATAAAGATACAAATTTTATTAGTGAATATTTATGAATCAACATAAAAGTTTATTTATTTGCATAAACTATTTTCATAAGGTTAATAATAAGTCGAATCCAAACGGGCCCTAAGATGGATGCTGGATTTGTTTGCAGATTCATTTTTTATTTTTTTAACAAAATTTTAATTTGTATTGCCTTGATGTACTCTATCAATTTAAATGAATATTATTTATATGTAAAAAAAAATGGAGTGATTCATTTTATAAAATAAAAGTGAGTAGGTATGTCATCATAATAAAGAGATTGTTACGATCACAACCATTTATTCCAATATAAGTTTCATCTATGCTTTGCCACTTCATCCAAAGACTAAAAATAAAAGTTAAAAGGTAGCGCTTATGAAAACACCTAAATACCCTTGAATGTTTTTTACAATTTCATGTTAGGGTTTGTTTTTTTTTCAAATTTATCATTTTTATAATGTTCACTAATCAAATAGAGATATATAAAAATGAAAATGAGAAGTGTGCACTAAAAACACGGGGGCACCAAAAGAAATTCCATCCTATGAGTTACTTGCGCGCCCTATGGAATGATTAAAATACATTTCCCTGACTTAAGTCGCAGATGTAGGAAAAATGAGAAATTTTGAAAAATGGCATTCATGATTTAAGTAGCGGACGTTATAAAAATAAAACCAGTATAGATATTTTAAGGGATGTCAGTAACTTAAATGACAGACAGAAGTATTTTTATAATTTCGTAAGATGCGCCCCAAAAACAGTAGGACACCAAAAATAATTTTCTTCTTTAAAATAAAAATATTATTCAAGGCCCAAATCCAAGATGGATTGGGCAACAATTACAAGCGGGTACTCATTTCAAAAATTCCTTTTCCCACCCCCTCAACATATCTCTTGCATCCTATAAATATCTAAAATTATCAATTTATAATGCATTCAAATTTTAAAATCCGCATGTATATTTTCTTGGATTATAGATTTAGAATGATTATTTTAAAAAATCAGTCGTTTTAGAAAGTAGTAAAATGGCCACGGATTAAAAGGGTCACCACCACCCATTGAGACCTAGCGGACAAAACTTCATAAGTTGAACTAACATAAAATTGTCAAGAAGAGTTATGCACCCCTACCCACCTTGGATGCTCATGCTACCCCTCTGATTAAGATAATCACTTCCTCTTCCAACAAGTGTTCTTAGACAAAGAGATATCTCCTCCATGCTAATTAATTTGTACTGATACTCTCTCTTGATATTTATTATCAATATTCACATTATCATATGTGTTGAAACTTAGTTGCTTTTTCTATGTGATGGTAACATATTTTTAGCTCTTAATATTGATTGATTTTTGTTTGATTTTGAGTGGTGACATTGAGATACAACATAACATGCATTTATACGTTTGATGAATTTTTTGTGTATAAATTTCACATAAGGATAAAAATATGATAATTTTGGATCTTTATTTGTTGAATGTGGTCATTATCAGTGGCGGACCTAGCTAGAAAATAATACACCGGAGGACCACTGATAAAACTAAAATATATAAATTAAATACAAAGTTAATCATCAGACATTAAAATACAATGTTAATCATCAAAAATTAAATTAAATTTCTTAAAATAATATTTTACGTGTATCGAGTGATTTGAAATTATTAACAATAGACTCATAAATAACCAATACTTGCACCATTTTCCTTTCAATATAAGCAGTCATGTTATATGCTAGAAATCCACCTTTCATTTTGTTTCCCAACTTAGTCTTAATAATTTTCATTGTGTGAATGTGAAATGTAGACATTCTTGTGATTGCTTAAAATAGATAGGGGTATTATAATAATTTCATTTTTTTAATTAGGCTAGTTGTGGCCCACCCCTAGTACCGCCACTTGTCATTATTGAAAATACAAAGACCGAAAGTGTTAAGGTGACGTGCCTATTAAAATGATAATTTGAACACAATCATAATACTTATGCTGAAAATAGTGATGTCGTTAATTTTAATAATTCACTTGATAATGAAAATGAGTACTTCATTTGGTAACATATTTGTTCTTATCATGTGCCTTAAGGGCACAAGTTAACATTCTCCTTTAACTATTTTAATATTATTCACTACTAGAAATATATTAATTTTAGGGCAACAAAAAAACGAAATATGCTATTTTCATGTGGAATTTTCCGCAAAAATTAGTCCGTGAGAACGCTTAAGAATTTTTCTACGGATTTAGTCCATAAATGAGATGCTCTTACAAATACAAAATTCACAAGTAAACCCTGAAGAAAATTTGTTGTGTGGATTGGTTTTGATTTTCCGCAGCAGATTCTGCAAGAAAGTTGTTGAAGAATATAAAAAAATCTAGGAAACTTTTTTTACAAGTGATTATTGATTATTATATAACTTTTTTAATGTTATTTATAAAGAACTCTTTTGAAATTTTTTATATCTTTTTATTAAGAGTTCAATTTTAAGACTAGAACAATTACTCTCACAACTATCCCCATATCTTTGGTGGAATACATTGACTGAATCGCATAAGTTGTTGTTTAATTTATGGTTTCTTCATTTTCTTTCTTTCTTTGTTTTGTTCATGTTTATGTATATCTATTGTTAAGAACGATTAATTAATTAATATTGGAGGTTTGCATAAGGATTTCAAAATGAAACACAATGATCTAACATTACATTCATCAAAAAACAATTAATTAACCCATGTGAACTCATATTTAAGTTTGGTGGGCAGTATTATGTGAAAGTGATTGGTCTTGGTTTATATAAGCAATTTTGTATTCTTTCTGTTTCTTTTTATAAGAAATAAAAGTGAAATTTTATTTGTTCCTTTTTATAATAAATTTTGACTAATTTTCAAATGTTTTAATGTTGAATTTCACTTATGTCTTTATTTATTATGAAAGAGAATATTAAAAATAAGTAAGTTAATTGAATTTAGAGTAATTAAATAGGAATATAGATAAAATAAGTTTAAATTTATAAGAGTATTAAATGAAAAGAACTATTTACAATGTATTTCCTTAATATGTGTAATTTTTTTAAAGTGTTTATTATAAAAAGAAACGTAAGAAGTAGGAAGTAATACTTTTTCATGTACTATGCATTACTCTCTGATGTAATCTTAGCATTCTTGTGCTCAATATATTTTGCTAATAATTCGATAAAAAATCTTATGCAAATTCACGTTATCCCCACTACACTAAGATCAATAATTCATTATTCAATATATAATAGGATATAGAGATTAGTTGGTCCCACCCACCCCTATTTCACTTGTGATGAGACCAAGTGTCCACTTTGCATTGCTTAATTGCTTAACAAAAATGCTCCACAAATCGCATCATCCAACAAAACGATCTTCCAAATTATGAGTTGAGGATTTACAAAATATATAGACCAAGACCAATAGATCATGATGTGCACTTGCTAATATTAATTTGAAACGTGTATGATATATTTATGATATGATATCACAACAAGGTTTTTCTACCTTTATAATATGTGAGTATTTATGCCAATGAAAGCAAATAATATGAATAAATTTAGTAAATACTACATGCATTTTTTTTTATTTTTTTTACTAAACTACATGCATATTTATTTATGCGATTTGTTTTTATTTATTGTTGGATAAATATTTTTAAATTATTAAAGAATAGCATAGGCTCACCTCACACCAGATAATAATTATATGCTATCAATTTTAAATTTTTTTATTCATGCAACTGTTTATAGTAATTATTTACTATATAGATGGTAATAATGAACCTCGATTAATTAAGAGATATATAGTAGACAATATTGTGAGGGTTTCCATAACACCAAGGAGATACATAATGCTATTTATTTACAAACAATATTCAAATGGTAATAAAAAGAATAAATAATTGTTGGGTGTTGAATTTAAGGAAATACCTGTCCTTCGAAAATTATTTGCTGTTGCTGGTCCCTTGTCACATGCATGTCGATCTCAAAGCAAATGATCATAAAAGGAAAACTATTACATGGATTAATGGTGTATCAAAGCAGGTTCTATATTTGGACACCGATCGAGAGTAGGGATGTCAATGGGTCAGGGATTGACCGGAGGGTATTTTACCACCCTTTGTCCCACCATCTAAAATATTTCTCATCCCCGTCCTCATTCATCGCTTTGGGGAGAATTCTTCCTCCATCCTCATCCCCGCGGATTTCCACAGTTCCCGCGGATATCCACTAACTTAAAGAAGAATATCAAATTTCTATTATTTTCAATCGAACTAGTTGTAAAAAAATATTCAAATTTAATTATAAAACAAATAAAAGTATTAAAACATTATTGTGAGTCATGTGACATTTATAAGCATCATATATAAACAAATGTATACACATATTGTGTGAAAATATAATTAAATATAATTTATAAAGCACTTGAATATAAATTTATAGATGTTATTTTAATAGTTTTCGGGGACGAAGTCTCCGCGGGGCGGAGGATGAAATACCGTCCCGATCCCCAAACCTCTTTCGGGGGGACTTTTACCTCCATTCCCATCCCCACGGAGAAAAATTCCCCAACTTCAGATCTCCAAACAAGGCAATTTCCGCAGAATCCCTATTTACGAATGAAATTGACATCCCTAATCGAGGCTGAACGGAAAGAAGGAACCATATAAGTGAAAGGCCAAGATGAAACATCAAAATATTGGTTAGGGGGTAGATTTGTTAGTGATTTGTATGTGTAAGTTGAGCTTCATGAATTCAAATTAGAGTCCTACATCAAAAATCATGAATCTAATGTGAGGGATTTTATATCTGATTGAACAATTATGAATTATCCCCTATAAAATCATAGTTTTAATAAAGTGAAGTTACAGTCAAATGTCAATGCGTATAATCATATTAAAAGATTCAATGGAGGAGATTAATATATGATCTTGTTGCGACCAAGATTAATTTGTGGAGCCAATGCCAAGATTAATAAAAAAACAAAAACTCTTTAAAAATATTATTTTCTACTTGCACAATATTGTCAATATATACATGAAAAAAAATAGTAAATATTTTCTCATAGAAATGCATTACAGAAATATAATACCAGCCAAAAACATAATTAATAAACAATAAAGGCTAAATTATACATTTAGTCCCTTAACTTATTTATTGGTTTCATTTTAATCCCTTAACTAATTTTTGTTTCATTTTAGTCCCTTAACTCTACATCTGTCAGCCAAATAAGTCCTTTCTGTTAGTTTTTATAAAAAAAAACGTTAAGTTATGTACAGCTGACCGTAAGGCTTGTGCTGTGGCATTTGTGACTCTTCTTCTCCTTCATAGAAGTCATCTTCCTCATCTTTTAGATCATGAGTTTGTTTGGTACTTGTCTGACCATATATATGACAGAATGACCATGAAATTAATCTATCTCTTTGATTCTTCAACATTAATTGCTTAGTTTTAAATTAACGATATACCTCAATTTAAAACATTTTAATTCATAAGAAAACCATAAGCAATAAATACATACAAAATTTCAACGAAGCACACATGAAAAAAGCAAGCAAACAAGAAGACTAAAGAGGTTAAAAAAAACTTTAAGTTCGTGTCTAAGCCATTAAAGAATGAAAAGAATTTTCTGCAAAATTAAAAGTTGATACTTTGTTTTTTTAAGCTTATTTTCTGCAATTAATCTTCCATCATCTTGCCAGATCTAAATCAAGTGAGTCTTCCCCAAATTTATTTTCAACGAGTCCTCTCAAAATTTAATCTTTTGAACTCCCCAAATTTATTTGTGATTCATTGGTGTTTTTTGGATTTGTATACGTTGTTCATGGTGATGAAGGACAAAGGTGATTATGATGTTGTTTGTAAGAACATGTGAGATTTGGTTGGGGAGAATATGTGTTGTGTGTCAAGGTTGGTTCCTCTGTTAGTTTTTCCTGGGTTTTCATGTGCTTGGAAGAACATGAATTGAGGAAGAAGATGAACGGGAGGCTGGATTTGCCACATGACCAATCCAAATTTGCCACATGCACAGATTTAACGGTTTTAATAGAAAACTAACGGAAAGGATTTGTTTCAATGAAGTTCCTGATTTTTTCTGGAAAAAAATTTCCGATTTTTTTCGGGAAAAAATTTCGATTTCAGATAAATATAATTTTGGAGTTTTTTCCGAAAAAAGGTTTCCTATTTTTTTCGCGAAAAAAGTTCCGATATTCATTCGGAAAAAATTTCATGATTTTTACCGGAAAAAAAGTTTCCGATCTTTTTTCTTTTTTTCGGGAAAAATTTTCAATTTTTTTCGAAAAAAAGTTCCCGATTTTTTTGCGGAAAAAAGTTTCGATATCACATAAATACAATTCCGAATTTTTTTCGTAAAAAAAGTTTGTGATCTTTTTTCGCGAAAGTTCCTGATTTTTTATGGAAAAAACTTTCCGATCTTTTTCGGGAAAAAAATTTCGATTTCAGATAAATACAATTTC
Source organism: Trifolium repens (assembly GCA_030408175.1). Classification (NCBI taxonomy): domain Eukaryota; kingdom Viridiplantae; phylum Streptophyta; class Magnoliopsida; order Fabales; family Fabaceae; genus Trifolium; species Trifolium repens. The sequence goes on from CP125836.1 coordinate 5,256,656, forward strand.
TGAGTTTTTTCTGAAAAAAAGTTTCCGATTTTTTTTCGCGAAAAAAGTTCTGATATTTTATTCGGAAAAAAGTTTCCGATCTTTTTTCGGGAAAAAGCAGGCCATGGAGTAGTTCCGGCTGCATTGGAATTGTTCTCCTCTTTTCCACGATGTTTCTTATTGATGTTTGTCATATCTTGTTTCTTTTTGTTGTACCTTGATATTTTTCACTACCTTGTTGTATCCTGTTTAATGATGTATCCTTCTAAGTTCTAATCGATGTATTCCAGCACCTGTGTGTGCAATTTGAACTCCCGTTTTGTAATAATAATGAACTCAGTACCTTTATAATAATTTTATGTTATATTTTAGATATTTAACGTGAGGTGTTATAAAATCATGAACTTTTTTTCCGAATAAAATATCAGAACTTTTTTCGCGAAAAAAGATCGAAAACCTTGTTTCGGAAAAAACTCTGAAACTGTATTTATCTGAAATCGAAACTTTTTCCGAAAAAACATCGAAAATTTTTCCCCGAAAAAGATCGGAAATTTTTTTCCGGAAAAAATCAAGAACTTCAACGAAACAATTGATTTTTGTCCCTGTATGTTCCAAATTTTTTGGTTTTGGTCCTTCCTTTGTGACTGTACCAGCTTCACTTGCCTACTCATAGTGCCACGTGTGATTCCGTCTGCCACATAAGCTTTTTTTAAACGGAATCTGATGGCAAGGACGAAAACCAAAAATTTTTGCACATGCAGGGACTAATTTGCAAGAAAAAAAGATACAGGAACTAAAACCAAAAAATTTGGAACATCCAGGGACCAAAAGGTCCTTTAAGCCTAGTTTAAATGGTACTAAAGTTTTTGCTCTCTTAAGATAATAATTAGCTGCGCTTTGAGTTTCTATTACTTCAAGTGTTTGGTTAATAATAATAATTATGTTTCTAAAAGCTATTTGTAAAAGTGAGTATGTGAGTAGTTATTTCCATCCATTTTTATGGGATTAAAATCATCATAAAGTTTAGTAAAAAAAAATATCAATCGTTAGTTGGTTTAGTGGTGATTGGCGCTGAACTTGGTAGGGAGGACCACCGTTCAATCCCCGCAACTACGATCGAGAGAGGGCTGAAACTACTTGATGTCAGAACTGACCCCCGAATCAGATTTAACCGATGGTGAAAATCCATAAAAACTAAAAAAATATTTATCATCAGAAAGTGGAAGTTACTTTTTTTTAAAAAAGTTTTATTCATGTGACTTAATTTTTTAAGCTTGTAACAAACATAAAAATTAACTTGTGGAGTCCATTCCAAAAATTATTTTTGCAACCATGAAACAAGAAGAAAAAAAAATAGCTTACATGAAAGACAGATCATGAAGTAGCCCAAAAATTTGATTCTTTAGAAGCAAAGTACACGTCAGTAGTGATTTATGTGCAACGTATGCAAAGGCTAATCAATATTTTCAACCACTCATTTTCGTGTGCATTTATGTTTCCCTGTTGTATCTATATCTTAACCAATCAATGCTCTCTCATTTCTTGGCAATTTTTATTTTTATTAATTAATGAAGATAAACAAATCCATTGTTTTGAATTAACTTTGAATCTCACCTCATAATATCCAAGTGCCAGCCTTTCTAAGCTGTCCACAAAATATCATATCATCACCATTCATTCTTCTATATTTTCCTTTTTTTACAACACTTTTCCTTCAACTGTTGTGAAAGATAAAGATTCATACCAACAAAAATCATGTGTTTCCTCACACTTCACGTGTACAAACAATCCCTTTTATCATAGTCAAACAAACCAATAGTATCAAATGCTATATGTTCTTACCATCTTGTTAAATTTTTCTGTTCTTTCTTCATGTGTGAAACCATGACTATGTTGTTGAGGTAAGCTTTAGACTTTAGTTTTGGTCAATTCAAGAGTCAACAAAGTTTCTTTTCCTTCTTTTGCTTTCTTCCATATTGCTTTTCCACTATGTTGCCAACATAGAATAACTATGCTTCAAACTTGCTTTTACATTATGTGGTCAAAGTAGGAAAATTCACCTTAAAAAGTTTTTTTTTTGTTGTTGTTTCCAAACTCATTTTTAAACATTTGTTGTGACTATGAGGATGTTTATGTCCTATTTCAACCATCTTTTCTCTTGTTCATGAATTCCTTAGTCTTAGTTTTTTCTGAACTTTTTTGTGTGTGTTAACCTTCTGGTTTTTAGGAGAAGCGACCCCGGTAATATATAGTTTCACCGCGAAGTAAGTAAAGTCTGACCAAGAATTAATCCGACCAGAAATTGGACTCTGGTTCGAACTTTGTTTGGATCAATATGTGATTGGACATTGTTTGTCTTCGTGCCGAACTCCAGATTACCAGAATTCATTTTCCTTGCCAACCAAAGGCTTACCACAAAAGAATTACACAACCATGAGCAATCATTGGCCTCTCTTCAATATTGTAAATACCCTATGTTTAAGTTTTTGCATCCTACTTTTCTCTCAAGTAGTTTTGGTTTTGGCTGGTATTCAATTGACTGGAAAGATCTCACCTGGATTTGAAGGCTCACAAATGACTTGGATTGACAAAGATGGCATGTTTCTTGTGTCAAACAAACAAGAATTTAGTTTTGGTTTTGTCAGAACTTCAAATGACAGCACATTGTTTCTACTTGCAATAGTCCACATAGAGAGCACAAGAATTGTTTGGACTGCAAATAGAGAATCTCCTGTTTCAAATTCTGACAAAATTGTGTTTGATGAAAAGGGTAATGTTTTCTTACAAAAAGGAAGAGTTTTTGCTTGGTCAACAAACACAAGTGACATGAATGTTTCTTCAATGGAATTACAAGATAATGGAAACTTGGTTTTGCTTAGAAATGATAGTAAAGTTATTTGGCAAAGTTTTGATCATCCAACAGATACTTTATTGCCAATGCAAAATTTCACCAAAGGAATGAAACTTATTAGTCAACCTGATTCTAATAATTTGACTTATGTTCTTGAAATTGAATCTCAATCTGGTAATGTTATTCTTTCCACAGGTCCACAATCTCCACAACCTTATTGGTCTATGCAAAAAGATAACCGAAAAACCGTTAATGAAAACGGCGATGAAGTGGCTTCTGCAACTCTGGATGAAAATTCTTGGAAGTTTTATGATAAAGAGAAATCATTGTTGTGGCAATTTATTATTTCTGATGTTGCAAATTCAATTTGGATTGCAGTTTTAGGAAGTGATGGATTCATCACTTTCTATAATCTTCAAAGTAGAGGCTCATCAATTGGTTCATCAAAAACAATACCAAAAGATTATTGTAGTACACCACAACCTTGTGGTCCTTACAACATTTGCAATGGTGACAAAAAATGTAGTTGTCTATCTGTTCTTAGCTCTAGACATAGTTGCGAACCGGGTTTTGTTTCGCCTTGTAACTCGAAAAGTTCTATTGAGCTCATGAAAGGTGATGATGGACTCAATTACTTTGCACTTGGATTTCTTCAACCTTCTTCGAAAACCGATTTGATTGGTTGCAAAAATTCTTGTAGTGTAAACTGTTCATGTCTTGCTATGTTCTTCCAGAAGAGTTCAGGTAATTGTTATCTCTTAGACAGGATTGGAAGCTTTGAGAAAACTGATAATGATTCTGGTTTTGTCTCTTACGTTAAAGTCTCGAGAGACGGAAGCACAGACACAGGAGAGAACGGAAACAAGAATAAGCAAATAATAGTTGTTGTGATAATTGTCATTGTAACATTGTTTATCATTTCTGGTATGATCTATGTGGGACTAAAGAACATAAAGAAAAAGGAAAAACCGTCCGAATCTCCAGAGGAGATTTCGGACGATGAAGCCAATTTCTTGGAGGGTATAACTAGTATGCCGATTCGTTTCACCTACAACAATCTACAAACTGCGACGAATAACTTCTCGGAGAAGTTAGGTCAGGGTGGTTTCGGCTCGGTTTATAAAGGAATTCTAAAAGATGGAACTCAAATAGCTGTGAAACAGTTGGAAGGAATTGGTCAAGGGAAGAAAGAATTTAGAGTTGAAGTTAGCATCATTGGAAGCATTCATCACCATCATTTGGTAAGACTTAAAGGGTTTTGTGCTGAAGGATCTCATAAACTTCTTGTTTATGAGTTTATGGAAAATGGTTCATTGGATAAATGGATATTCAAAAAAAACAAAGAAGAATTATCTTTGGATTGGAACACAAGGTACAATATTGCACTAGGAACAGCTAAAGGATTAGCTTATCTACATGAAGATTGTGATTCAAAGATTGTTCATTGTGATATTAAACCAGAAAATGTGCTTTTAGATAATAATTTTGAAGCCAAAGTTTCCGATTTTGGTCTTGCGAAGCTCATGAACCGCGAACAAAGTCATGTTTTCACAACAATGAGAGGAACAAGAGGTTATTTAGCACCAGAATGGATAACAAACTATGCTATATCAGAGAAAAGTGATGTTTATAGCTATGGAATGTTGTTGTTAGAGATTATTGGAGGAAGGAAAAACTATGATCCTAAAGAAATTTCGGAGAAATCGCATTTTCCGTCTTTTGCTTATAAAATGATGGAACAAGGGAAGGTGGAAAATGTAATTGATTCTGAGGTGAAAATGATTGAAAATGATGTGAGAGTTGAGATTGCTTTGAATGTTGCATTTTGGTGTATACAAGAAGATATGTATTTGAGGCCTTCTATGAATAAAGTTGTACAAATGCTTGAGGGTTTATGTGATGTTCCTAAGTTACCAAATGGTTCTCAATTAGGTTCTAAATTTTATTTAAATTTGCTTAGACCAACAAGTGAGAGTGGCACTTCTTCAGAACCAACAACAGATGGGAATAGTGATGCATATCTCTCTGCTGTTAGACTTTCGGGGCCGAGATAATAGCGAAACTTGCGCACATTAGTGCTGAAAAGTGAAGAATCGTAGATTTGAATCTGTGTTTCAACATATCAAATGTACGTTCTTGTAATCTTTTACTATTTGAGTTGTATTATCGGATACTGTAATTTTTTTTATTAGTAGTAATTCTTTTTCTTTTTGGTGTTGATGAGAAAATTAGTATAAATTCATGAGTATATATATATTTCTCTATATTTTGAGAAATGTCTAAGGGACAAACAACACAAGCATAAAGTTTTAGGTCTCAAATGTTTGGGCCAAAAACAGTCTCAAAAAAGTTTAATTTTGGTATAAACATTATAATGGTGGCTTCTAATATGCAGTAGCAAGTCCCTTTAACATTTAAATTTTGTTTTTTAAATAAATAAAAGATTAATCAAGACAAAATCTTAGCCATTGAATTAAAAGGCCATGACAATATGTTTTTGGGTGTATAAAAAACTTAACTAATGACAACAAACATATTTATACATTTGTTGCTTCTTCCTAACTTTAATTTTAACAACATTTCCTCAAATATCAATCTTTAAATGTGAAAAATTCAAACATAACTTTTTCAAAAAGAAAAAAAGTTAATTCAAACATATCATCTAGAAACTTTTTTTTAAAGTAAAGTCCAAATATAGTATCTTCAAATAAAAGTTTTCGGATGAAGAAATTCAACTTGAAAACTAAGTAACATAATAAGGAAGTTTCCAAATGTAGAAAAATACATATAAATATAGCATGGGGTAACAAATTTGTGTATAGTGAAGAGAATAGTAGATTATATAAAAATAAGTGAAGAAAAGTGTGTTTGATATAATTCATATGAGTTTAGTGATAGTTGACTTAGATTTATTCATCGTGGAATTGGAGCATAAAATGACTGTTCTAGAAGAGTTTAAGTAATAATTTCGAATGTGAGGGACATGAAGATAAAATCTGAAGGCAAAGATGCATTGGCGTCGAATATAGCTTTGCGGGAAATGAAATATTAAACGTGACTTTTCTTCTTTTCTTTCTCCAACGCTCATCCTCGCAAACAGGGACGGATCTATGTTGTGGCCAAGTGTGGCCATGGCCACACCAAAGTTTGCAACTTTTTCTATATACATATGCCTATATTATATAGTTAGTTAAATATGTTTTATCTATGTGAGTTTAACTCAATTGGTTGAGACATCATATATTATTTAGGAGTTGAGGTTTGAACTTTGGACACTCTATTTACTCACTTTTAAAGTGAAATTACTAGTCACTGGACTAATAGACAAAAAGAGTTAAATATGTTTTGGTTTCTATAAAATAGCGACATTTTAAATTTAGTCTTTACTTAATTTTTATTAAATTTTTAATCCTTAAAAAATTATCATGCACTCAATTTTGACCTTTACCGTTAAAAAACCAAAGTACAGTTAATGATATTTTACCCTTTGTTCCTTTATAAAAACTAAAAACATCTATTAAATAATTTTTTTAAATAAAAAGTAAGAGTAAAAATAATACAACATTTTAATATTTATTTTTTCTTAATCTATGTGTAAAATTCTAAAATAACCAAAGATTTGAGAGAGGTAGAGTATATGTTTCATGCTCTAAAAACATCTATTAAATAATTTTTTGAAATAAAAAGTAAGAGTAAAAATAATACAACATTTTAATATTTATTTTTCCTTAATCTATGTGTAAAATTCTAAAATAACCAAAGATTTGAGAGAGGTAGAGTATGTTTCATGCTTGAATTCAATATTATTATTTAAATTTTTTTATGCTAATAAATTTTGGCCTCACCATAAAAACTATCCTAGATCCGTCCCTGCTCGCAAAGCTATATTCGACACTTTAAATGTATTTTTGTCTTGAGTTTAATTTCAATGTCACTTTCACATTCAAAATTATTTCTTGTGCTTGGTAATGGCTAGTGTTTATACTAAATTTTGCAATTTCAAAAACATTAAAAATTACAAGTATTTATTTTTTTATACGTGAGTGTTTTGACTGAGCCATCACCTTCCACCTAAAACAAAAGGTGTAAACAATAAAAATCACTAGCTAGGTTAAAAGTTAAGATCGTGGATAAGCCGAATCCTTATCTTGGTGGTGTATATCCAACTTGGCTTAAAAGTATATATTTGTCTTGTCAGTCTCAAGTTGGTATTACAAATTACAATCATCAATTAATTAAGCAAATTAAATAATGTTGGTTAAACTTAACATATGTCCAACTCGATTGGCCCATATATTTAATGAGTTAGGATGTTATGTTATGGAATAACCCCACATCGATCGTATTGAAATTTCAAATATCATTCATTCATATTTCAAAAATTAATACTCTACTATTTATTTATTTATTTGATTTGATTAACAAAATAAATATTTATTTATTTTTTGAATAAGTTCGCTAGTCTCTTTTGAATGCCCAAAGTTTGAAAGGGTTTGGATGGAACCATGGAAGCGTTGGGTTAGTTTGGCGTCAGCAGTGGGCAAAATAGAGCAATAGATCATGTTCATGCCTAACAAATTTTGAATTACCAATACATTTAAAATAGAGCAATATAATATTATAAATATATTAGTAATTCAAAATTTCAACCTTTTTTTTAATTGAAGAGGGACTAAGCATAAACAAAGATTACATATCAAGATTAATCTTGGGAGCAAGAACCTCATATCATCGGCTACAAGTAAACTCTTATTGTGATTCGAGCACTCTTCAAAGAAAATAATGTCATCATCTAAAGAACATTTTAAATTTGTCATTGCATCCGATACATATTCGCCTCCATATAAAAATGATTAATTTTAACATCTCAATCAGACTCCAACAATCTTCAAATGCTCTTTAACAATGATACTATTACTCCCATAACATTAGAAGTCACATCATCCTTAATAACATTTACCACAATTGTAGTGGAACATCAATTACACAACTCTATATCTCAGTTAATTTAATTATAAAATAAATTATACTAAATCTTGTTAAAAAAGAAATAAAATCATCATAATGAAGTTTAATGTTCATGAACTAATATCAAACTACATAAATTATTGAACCAAATCATGTAAACATTAAAATAAAATAAATACTATCTAAAAATCAAAAGTTTTATAAGTTTCTATAGAGAAAAAAAAAAAGCAGAGTTACTATCTAAAAATTTCATTTGATTGTACAAGATTTCATAGAGTTTACTACATGTTAAATCGAGTCCATCTTTGATTATCTAAATTCAATTATGCAAGAAAATCAGACAATTTTATAAGTTTTTTTTACAAGAATTTAATACTCAATTTTAACAACCTGCATCTCATTTATCTTTATATAATCATTAACTAAAATTAAGTCTCATATATATAGATGGAAAAAATTTCAAACGCTTTAAAAATAGGAGACCAAAATATTAATTTGGATCAAAGAATGTTTATCAAATATGAGGTGTGTTGGGATTCCTTTAATTGTACATAAGTTTGAACTCTTAATTGTACATGTGTTGTTCCTCTTATATCGATCTTTGTTCGTCTTGAACAGAGACCTAATTATTATTAATAATAATATATTTATCGTTAAAAAAACTCTTAAAATGATTTTGTTCCTGTATGGAACGTCGAGGATCTAATCTTTCTTAAATATCTTAGGTTGTTTGTGAATGAATGAGCTTGAATCCCTTCTCAAGAGAGATGGTATCTATATATATATATATATATATATAGAAGGCAGTAGGGATATGTCCCCGTCTTTCATAACCGTCCCACGATCCCTAATCATGGGAACTTCCATTTTCTCCCGCCAACACCCCATGATTTGTAGGCACAACAGTTACTTTGTTCGTGTGCTCCCTCATGACCACGTGGGGGAAATAGAGGGATTATGGATCGATTGAGAGTGATGTGGCGGATCCCCGGTATCCGGAGGGCGTGACCCGACTGTTTGAATAGATTGGGCTTCTCACGATTTGGGCCCAAATTCCTTGGCCCGTTACAGATTTGTTTAAAGTTTTTTTCTCTATGTTTAGAGTTATTTTTTACCATTCAATAAAAAAAAGAGTTATTTTTTACCAAAAATAAAATAATAATATTAATCTAGAATATAAGAAACTAAAATGGTAAATCAAGTAAAAAATGCTAAATGAGAAAATATAAGAGCTATAACTCTATCATTCAAGTCAAAAAATAAAACTATTACTACTAATAAAAGAGATTATAAAAGAAAAAATATTATTCTTTTATAAAGAGGAAAAAAACAAGAGTCAATTATTTATTTATTACAGTCAAAAAAAATAAAATAAAAGAATTATTAAAGATTAAAAGATAAATGTTTTAGCAAGTTCTACAGTTTCATCCATACGGATCTTGCTGCTGGAGCGTCACTACTTTGGATCCTCAGATCGATCGTCATCTTCTTCTTCTTTCTTCATAAACCCATTTTCATCCTCTTCTTCATTCAGATCTCTACTGTTGTATCAATGGTGTTCACTTTCCACTTTTTCACACCATTTTGACTATTGGGTAAGCACAATTTCACTCACTGTTGACTAAAAATTTTTTCATCAAAAATCTAATTTTTATTATCTGGGTATGTTCTGAAATACTGTTTATGATTGTTGAAGTTGTTTTATTCATTTGGGTTGTTTTTGTTTTCTTGTTATGAATGTTGTTTTTTTTTTTTTTTCTCAAAAATTGATCTTGGGTTGTTATTGGATCATAGTTTGATGATACTTTGAAAATGGTGGATTTTGGAATCTGGGTTTTGTTTATTATTATGTTGATTTGTTCATCAATTCTAACTCAATGCTATTCGTGATTTTTGGAAAAAAATAAATTACTTGGTTGCTAATGAAATGTTGCAGAAATTTTTCTGAGTAATAATCATGATTGTGTTTTCTGCTGTGTACACTAATTGGTAAAAAAATTCAATTTTTCCTAATGCACTAGGCAACCAAGTCCAAGAAGGGATTAGCATTAGATTATAAAACAAATTTGGTCTACATCATCATCATTATTATTGTTGATTATATTTATTAATGTCCAACGAAAACAATCCGTTTACTTTGAAAATTTGATTGTGGAGTGCTGCTTACAAACCTAATACCATTTGACCGGTAAATAACTTGTCACACAAATTTACAGGTATCTATTGCTTTGTCATCTAAATCATATCTTTGTTCTTCAAAAGGGTAAGTTGCCGATACGTAAAAGGCTTCTTGATGAACGTTGATTGATTTTTCTGTAAGGTTGTAATCTCTAGGAAACAAATAAGTTGTTTTGAGAAGCACCATAGGGATGATTAAATTTGTTCACTTTGTGTCTTGTGGTATTTTGTTGTTTATTCGCCTCTAAATTCAATTTCTTGTGTTTATGTAACCAGGCTAGTGTGAATGATGGATCCGATTAATCCTTTGCCTGCTGATGGACTTGATGTGGTCCATCAGAACGGCGTTTGTGTTGAACCTTCTAATTCTGGAGAGGACGGTGTTGTTTCAAATGATTTAGACCCTCGTGTTACTGAAGCTACGGAAACTATAGGTCTGAATGGAAATCTTGAAAGTTCTAACCAGTTAGAAAGTTCTGCAACTGAAAAGCTGCCTGTGGGGGAAATCGAAGGATCAAATGACAACGTGGACGGCAATAATATAACCAGTCCTAAGGTTAGATGATTTTTCTTTTCTTTATTTGGTTTCTCTAAGTCACAGTTATATGATTTGGATCTAATATATTTGCTCAATTTAAGGTAAAGGAAGTGAAAATAACAATTCAAAAGGAACAATCAAGAGCACAAAAGGGTCCTTTAAAGAGTAATAATGCAAAGGTTGCTAGTTCCAGTGGCGTTCATGCAACTTTGGTGAAAAACAGCAAAATTGGAAAAGACAAACAGACATCATCTGCTGTTTCAAATGGCACCTCTGATTTAGACTCTCGTCCAAGACAGCAGCCTCTTAAAACCAAATCCTTCAATGATCGGCAGTCTCAATTGTCAAAGGTAAACTCAATTGTTACCTTTGTTTGCCTTCCCAAATGTTTTAGGAACTCGAAAATTTGAGATAATTGTTTTTCTTTTGTTTCTTCAACGTTTTTGTTTTGAGTAATAAAATTATAGTTTGTTGGTTTGGTATTTTCTGATAGCTTTTTTTCACTTTGTTTTCCTCGGAATCCTTCAAAGTCTACTGCAGCATCTTCTGAAGTTGCAGAGTACGTACTCCTTTCATTTATTTGACAATGTTTCATAGTGAGAAAGATACTTATAAGGTATGGTTTGTTGAGGTTATCTAACCTGTGGACTGTGAACTATTGGTTACAGGGAGAAGAAAAAGCCAATATCATCAAAAAAGGGACCCCTTGTTAAAGTTCAAGGAGAAGCAGGATCTTCTCTGTATCCTTTCTTTCTCTTACGAGTTTATCTATTCCTCCTAGTGCAAATGTGGAACTATGCAGTTTTCTTTATCACATAAATGTATTATTGAGTATGATTATGTGTATTTTTGCGTTCCTTAATTCTCTTGAAAGTAAAAATGCAGAAGATGCCAAACCTCGTAGGGTGGGGACACTTCCAAACTATGGATTCAGTTTCAGGTGCGGTGAACGAGCTGAGAAAAGGAGAGAGGTAAACAGTTTGTACATGTTTGTTTCTGTCTTCTGTGCCGTTGTCCAGGTTTCATTTGAATAAGCTTCTAGTTATAAAAATAAATAAAATGAATTGATCTTTTTGTGAGCAGTTTCTCACCAAGGTTGAGGAAAAGATTCAGGCAAAGGAGGAGGAGAAGAGTAGCTTGCAAGCAAAATCCAAGGTGAGAATATTTGATATCATTGCTGAATCGTAAATTGCAGAGTTTGCCTTTTAATCATGTCAGTATTTCTTTCACTTTTATAGGAAAGCCAAGAAGCTGAGATTAAAAAGCTTAGGAAGAGCCTAACTTTTAAAGCAACTCCATTGCCAACTTTCTATCAGGAGCCTGCTCCTCCTAAAGTGGAACTGAAGAAGGTAAATCTCTCTCTCTCTCTCTCTCTCTCTCTCTCTCTATGTATGTGTGTGTGTGTGTGTTCTTGCAAAGTTGTGATCACTTCTAGGTTGCATGTGTGTTTGGTTCTACATTGGCAAAAAATGATTTTAGGTAAAAGTGGGTTTAAGGTAAAATGTTTTATGTTTGAATATGTTCACTTGAAAGTGAGTTGAACAATTCATTTGAGTGTAACCATCTTGTTTTGAGGCATAATGTACATATTATAGCTTCATGTTAGAATCAATTCTAATAAAAAAACGCCAAAAATGCTGAAATTAATTTTAAGTCTTCAGAATTACTCTCGGCTCTCCTAAAAGTAAATCTAAACATGCACTTGGATACATGCCATGTTGTTTACTCTTAACCTTTCAGTCTGCACAAATTATTTCTAGAAGAGATTTTGTTTGCTTTGAAGCCTTATGTAGTGTATTTGTTTATAAGAGAGACAAATCATACAAAAATCTTCTGAAAAAATCTGTTGAAGAACATTCTTTGCCGATGAAAGCTTTCTACTCGCTGTTTGCGCTTGTCTTCTATAATTGTGTCTGTCTTGTTATGTTTAGCAGGTTAAGTTTTGTTCTTGTACTTAAATGAGAAAATCTGTTTTCCACGAAACAAAATCAGAACCAAAGGTCTGTGCTGATATCTGCAAAACACATACACACGCCTTGCCGTTCAGTTCCACTTCTTCCTATCCATTTTACATATGCTGATTTGGTCACATCTTTATCTGTGTAATATTCGTGTAGCATGGCTACTCTTAAATACCTGTCATTACCAAACCGTTGATCTGAAATCGTTATATGGATTTACTTCACACAGGCCCAGGTGCGGTCTTTTTGTCCAATGCTTAATCTGTAGATGCACTTGAGAGTTGAGATAAAATTGGAGAAGAAACCGTTCATTTTGAAAGCAATATTGTTCGTTCAATGTAGTGATTTGGTATATAGTTCTTTGCTTTGCTAAGAAAAAAATATATCTACCGAGGGTGTAGGACCATTATTTTGTGGGGACCATTGTTCGTTAAATGTTAGGTTATATTATAATATATGATTAGTTCAAGATATGAATACTTACATTGTTGTTTTCAATTCTGATTTCAATTTCAGTTGATAAATCTGAGAGTTTTTTTTAAAGCTAAAGACTATCTGTATCTGTATCTGTATCAATTTCAGTTGATATTTCACAATCTTACACAATTATCTGTATCTGCCAATCTTCTTAGGAGCCTTATTTTCCTGGACTTCGATTTGGTGATTTTAGCGTTTATAATTATAGATGTTTGTTAATTTTCCAAACAGCCATTCAAAGAAAATTGTTTTATTTAACTCTAAATATTTTATGAAACATAATTTGTTGTCTGGGTGATTTGTTCACATAGTATATGCAGGTTCTTTTAAAACTAACCGTCTTTTTGTGATATGCAAGTTCTTCTTATATCTGCTTTTATCAATGAATATCTGAATGTTGCACGATCTTATGAAAAGAGTTTTTCTAATGTCATTTTTATTCTAATGTTGCCAAAACCACATTTTTATGTCACTAGTTAATTGATGTTTTGTTCCTTGCACTGCAACGGGTTACTGTAGTTTACCAAACTTTTCAATTAGGTCCTTAACGTTTATTGATTTTTATAATGTTGTCCCCGAAACTTAATACCAATACACTAAGAAAATTGTCACTACTTTTGTTTTTGGACCTATGAAATAATTTAACTTTTTCAAAGCATGAGTTTGATATAAATTTAACTTCTTTATCGTCTGGACAATATGTAGATACCAACTACACGAGCAAAATCTCCCAAGCTCGGTCGGAAGAAGAATTCAGCAAATTCTGAGTCTGATGGAAACGGAAGCACCAGTTCTCGACAAGGTCGTTTAAGTCTGAATGAGAAAGTGTTACAAAGCAACTCCACTAAAGGAGTTACCGTTGCCCATCCAAAGAAGCCGCTACGCAAGTCCCTTCCTACTCGACTCACTTCTGAAAAGACCAATTCAGCAGCTGCACCAAAGAAAGATAGTGCAACAAAGAAAGCTACTACTTTATCCAATGCTACAGGGGAAGAGAAAACCGAGATCACCGAAGCCAATGAAGAAAACAGTACCTTGTCGAGTGAGACAAATGTTGCTCTACCTCTGAATGTGGTTCCTTCAGATAAGCCAAGTGAAGCAGAATCTCATGTGAATGGTGACATATTGGTTGAAGAGAATCCTCAGCTTGTGTTGTCCCAAGAACCGATCACAACCGTGCATTGAGCAAATTGCAGGTTATTTTCGGAAAGTTTGATTCGTCTGTGAATGAATGTTATAGAAAGCTTATGACTCAGATTATTTTGACAATGAAGGCTTGCAAATTTGCATTATGGTTTGTGTTGTCCTCTTGTCTTTGTCGAAAAAGGCGACGTTTCTTTATCTGTTACTTCAAAGCTTGTTAATTCAGTCCTTATCATTTTCATTTTTCTTTTTGCAGCAATGTATGTAACTATTTGCAAAGTTATACTAGTTGATGGTTATTTTGAGTATGCATCACTTCTATGTTTAGTGGGATACATATTTTGAGGGAAATTTTGAGAAAGTTTTGTGATCATGTTCAATTGCTTCCTATCTTGATTCTGTAAGATCTTCATGTCCAATTTATCTAAACTTCGATATGGCAAGATTATGCCAAATATATATATGGGACGAAGCGGATCCCCCAATTTATGCGCGGGAACAGTACTCTATGATTCAGTCTTTTTTGGGTGTTTGATGAATCGCAACATTATGATGGTGCCATTGGCAACCCTTTTGAATTTTGAAGGAAAAACTGAACATCATAAATGCAAAAACTCTTGTTTTTCTACATTCATCCACAGCCGATGGCATGGTGATGGCGACTGTTGGCAGTGGGCGACGCATGGACAATGAAGTTCGAATGAGTGTAGAAAAAACACTTTATGCATTTTCCCTTTTTCTAAGGTTCAGTTATTCTTTTCTTTAAAACTAGTAAAGCATGCTCGGTTAAATTCACAACGGTTGTCACGTGGCATCCTCACATTGCTCCTATTTATCAAACGGACGAAAAATAATGAACGATAGAGTACCGTTCCCACGCATAATTAACGGATCTGTTTCCATATAAGGGATTGAGTCAAAACTCAAAATATGGTGGAACCAACCTATAGTTGTGCTTGAAATTTTTATTTCTTGAGTGCTTTTAACTGAATGAGTTAGACTTGTGCTTGCAGTTTTGGTTATGACCATCGACAAAGTTTATCTACATCTTCGACTGCAAAGCAGTTGTATTCGTATTATTTTTGTGAATATTCAAATAGGACTTAGAGAGTTACAATTTGTCGATATATATATATAGTGTATTACAATGTTTTGACATTGTATAAGTAGTTATTTATGTCATGCTTACTTTTTGATATAGTTATTTATTTGTGCTGCATTTTATCTTGTTTTATGATTTTCCAAAAAAACATTATCAGTTGAAAAATATATGGGATCTTGAAGCCCCTTGACAAAAAAATAATGACATAATAAAATGGGACTAAAAAAAATGACCATTTTCAGTATCTTACAAAAATAAATCAGAATAATCAAATTTTTGTAAGATACTAAAAATGTCAACACGAAAAAAAAAATTGTATCTTACTAAAATGTCAACACCTCATCTTTCTGTTAAATTTTTTGTCTAATCAATTTTATTAGACAATTTGGTCCCTAAAAGTTTTTTTTTTTCTTTTAAAAATCAATAAATTTTTAATATTCCTCAATACGTATGAATTTATAACAATCCAACCAAGCTTACAACTAGACCATACTTCTTCAGCTACGTAAATATCATTGTAATTCAGCGGCGAAGCTAGCCGATTCCTTATGACGTGACCAAATATAACATAATTTTTTAAAATTAAGTTTAATCCATGAAAAAAGAAATCACAATAATTTTATTTATATAAAATGTAAATTAAAGTAATACCGAAAAAAATAAAAAGCTAACAATAACTATTTAATAAAAAATTAGAGTTCGACAACACTTAAAAGAGTTAAATTCTTGGCTATAAAAATAAAAGGGTAAAATTTATATACAATAATAATTTTGTATATATTTTCAAAATATAAACAATTTAGTCATTTGCAAGAAATTCATTGTTCATATTATTTTTAATTTCTCTTTACCATTTTCATTGTTAACAAAATTCTTACCTAGCTTGCTTAATATATCAATAATGTCACAATAAACAAAATAAATCTACTGTATCAAACAAGTGATGATCTTTTGAGTGTCTTATTTCTCTTCATTTTTGACAAAATAAACTTATTTTGAAGTAGCTAAAGATTTTGTTTTTGTTCAAATATATGGTTGTATTTGATGTATCTATCGATTTGAATAAATTAATATCATTTTGTTTGTGTCAAAAAAATAGTTGGGAGCAACAATGTGTGACCCCTGTGCCCCGTGCGTCTCGCACGGGTGTCCTGACCAGGAGAAATTATTTTACACAACAACCATTTGCTAACCGATCGAGGAAGCCTCATAAGAGCAATGTTTGAAATTATTTGGTTAAGTGTTTTTATTTTTCTAGTTAGTTTGACAATGTAATTTGATCTTCTTTTTCTTAACAACATTTAGTCCCATAAAAAAATGGAAATGGCAATTTAATTAGTCCCGACAAAATATGAAAGAAAATTAAAATTAAAAACGAAAGAATAATATTGAAAATTTATGAATTTTTGGATTTTAAAATTTTTAGGAACCAAATTGTCCTAAAACATTAATTATTGTAGTGATTTAAATGTCATCTTATTTTTGTTTAAAATACATATGAACGATTCATGATGATATATAAACTACTTCCTTCATACTAAAATGTAATTCATTCATGTTCAAAAACGGAATAAAAAAATCCTATTAAAAAATATTCTTGATAGAAGGATCGTAACTAGATTATATGTGTAACAGTCACTTTTTTTTGTAAATTAATTTTAGTAGTTGAAAGTTCATATGCCTTTATGTTACCACTTAAATAAACAATATATACCTTTAAGGTCAGATTATTCTAGCTTTTAATCCTAATATCAAATAATCCAGAATTATTAGTTTGTGTATAAACATGGATTTTCAAGCCTTTCTTCTAGTTAGTTCTTAAGTCATTTTCAATGCTTACATCAGATTTTTTAAAAACTACGAATTCATTGTCTGAACTCATACAAATGCAATGCATTTATTTAACTTTCTATTCTTATGCACAGAAGCTAGTTGTGTTGTGGTGGCTTTTATTTTTAAAACATAATTTTCTGTCCAATTTTTTTATGGGCTAATTTTCTGTCCTTTTGTAATATAGAAGATGCTTTTAGCATATAAATTTTAACCAAAAACACTAAAGCAAAATGCAACTATGGCCATAATCCCATAACATAAACATTTTTTGAATTATTTTTAATGACGTACATTTGTTTGTACATTAATGTTATGGGAGTGGATTCTCTCCCGTCACATGACCATTGAGTGAAATTTTAGTCCTAAAATTGAAAATTAAAATATTTAAAAAACTTGGGAAATTGAGTTTGAAAGATAGAAAATGTGAAATGAGACACTTGTGAATGTTTTTTGATTTTGCTATTGGAATAAAGTAGCAATATTAGTGTTATTGGAGTGAATACTTTATATGTCATTTTATAAGATCAATAAAAAGTATTAATTAATATCATGTTTTTCTATTATATTCTAATTATTTATTACTATCTCTTAATGAAGGAAAAATTTAGTAAATTATAGTTTTTATAAAACAAAAATCAGCTTCATATTGAATACCGTTCTTAACCATACATACTAGTACTACTACTATTGTATGCCAAATGCCAATAGAGCTCATCGATACATGGTTGAATAAAATTACAAATATCAAACAGAGCAAAAGATATTTTATTTGGTATATATATTGATCAATGATCGATCAAATCTTTATGAGATGATAACCATAAATATTAGGCAAGCAATAATTGTGCTTTTATATAATTAGAATTTATGCCCAGATCAATCTCTATCACATAACAAAACATATATATATATGGGATGGATCAAATTACACCAGTGTAATATTTGATTAATGTTACACCGCTCAATAACGCTTTAACGAATTCAAATTTTACAAAATTCACTGTTGGATTAAAAGTTTATATCGTATAGATCATCTATGTTGAGTTTTACAAAAATCTAAAATCGTTTGATATGTTATTGAGACACGTCAAGATTAACGGTTTATGCGTTATTATTCAATACCGTTAATCTTTATATGTCTCAGAAACATGCCAAACAATTTTAGATTATTGTAAAACTCAACATAGAGGAGGGATCAAATGACACCGGTGTAACATTTAAGTAATGTTGCACCGCTCAATAATGCTTTAACGAATTCAAATTTTATAAAATTCACCATTGGATTGAAAGTTTATATCGTATATATCATCTATGTTGAGTTTTACAATAATCTAAAATCGTTTGATATGTTGAATTTTTATAAAAACTTGTGAAGTTGATCTACTCAATGAGATCTTTGAATTCAACGGTTGGATTGAAAAAATATAATGCCGATATCGAGTTATTAAGCGGAGTAAGTCAATGAAGACTTACTTCTAGAATCAACTGATCCCTTCTCTCTCTCTCTATATATATATATATATAAAGTATGTTAGAGTCTCACATTGATAATAGGTGATTTCAAAGCCGCCGAAAAGGTAAAGACTATTAAGAATCAGTAGCAATAGAGTGAAAATCATTGTAGTCGTTGTATCTTAAAATATTCAATATAATATAATACTTAAGCTATAAAACTTTCTCATCTGTTGAACTAATATTTTGAGTTGGTCACTCCTCATCTGCTTAAATAATAACAGTGTAACAATTATATCTTTTTTATTAGCTAATTAGATTATATGCTCTTCAAAATCCATAACCTAAATAATCAATTTTTGAATTGTTTATATATGTGTCGTCAATGAGAGTTTGAAATTGTAATTAAAGCTCTAAGAGTTTATGATTCTAAATTTGAAAAATTATACATAAATGAAAAGTAGACATGCAACAAACTGCACCGCTAAACTTTTCTGTATATCAAAACTCAACCTACGAAAACCTACATCTATAGATCAAGACGGCACAACATTGATATGCATTACTTTAAACCCTTTTTTAGAAGGTATAAAGTCTCTAGTGCTTGAAATTCAAATATATCAAATGCAAATGGTATAAAAACATGTTGTGTCATAACACATTTTTTTATATTTGGTCATTTTGCTTGAAGCAGCTTTAAGGGCTGCCTATTTTAAAGTAAAATGTCCAACTCCCGGTGCACAGGTGTGGAAACTCCGGTCAAATCTACATAAACATGTTTCCCTCCTACTCATTCATGCACCATAACATTCATTGGGCAAATTGTCAATTTTTTTTTCTTGTGGGTCAGTCAAAAAGTTAAATGATACATCTTTCTTCACAAAAATGTTTGCACCCCTAAAAATATCAAAAAACACATATATGTCCAGGTCTTGCATGTATTTAAAGCCTTGAAGCTTCCTGCAATGAGTCGTATGGTCTCCAAAAGTATCTATGCATGCCTTACGATAGATGGAGCAAACATCACCCTTAGGAAATAACGGAATCATGAAGCAATACCTAAGAATAGTACTATACTCTATCGAAAACATGTGTTGGTCTAAACCATCATGGATTCATGGGGATATTAGAAGAAAATTTTGAACATGTATCGCTTTCAAATGCCCAAAAACTAGTTTTTTTTTGTCTTGTAGTCATGAAATAATAATAAAATTTGTCTCTTTAGTTTTTTATCAGATGTTAAGAATAGTTTCTTTAATTTTTTAGATATAAAATATTGACGTCATTTTCACACAATAATTTGATCGATATTAATTAGACAAGAAATATAAATTTTTGTTTGAGTATATGTTAAATTTTATGACACGTATTAATTTATTTTCTATTATATTTTTCAAAATGACATCAACTATGTCATTGTCTTGTTACAACAAAAGGAAATTGCCTAAGGAAGAAGTCATATTCCCATTTCTCAGCCGGCTTCAATGTCTCCCTTAATAGGATATACATCAATTTCATAGAAGAATATAAAAATCAATTATAGTGGTCCCCAAGTGGGGTTGTGTCCTAAGCTGAACTTGCTGCTTTTGTCTCTTAAAAACGTATTGGGAAGGTTCTATGTAGGGTCGGTCATGTAGTGGTGACATTACACAAGTTGTGCATGAATCATTTGTTTTGTGACAATGCATGTGTCATAGCATGTGTTAAATCTCTGACAATATTGCCCAAGAACCATTGAACCTAAACCTTTGCTGTGATGTTTTATAAGGAACACATATTCAAATTCAAAAATCTAATGTGTGTGAAACATGAACCTCCACGATTCACAATATAAACCATAGATGATGACTCAAGTACAGATACATGAATTCACTATATACAGGGGCGGACCTGGACATAAAATATCAGTGTGGCTAAAAATTATAGGCGCTACTGGAAAAAAATTATTCATAGTAATAATTTTAGTTAAACAACAAACAATTTATGGAATTACTTCTAATAAAACATGTATATCCAAAAAAGGCACATCGACAAACCAAAAAATAATAATTCAAAGAAAAAAAAATCAACAAACTAACAAATTATATCAAAAATCACGATATTTCTATACGTATAAAATAAAGGATTATAACTTATTAAATATACATTAAATAATGCATATTACTATTACTTGATACTTTGCAAAATTTTACGTTGGACCAAAATATATAGAACTCAAACTTATACCAGCTTATAGTTTATTTTGATAAACTAATTCAATTAGCTTATAACTTATTTTCAATTTTATTCATATCATCTTACTTGAAAAAATTAAAACTATTGTTTTATGTTATTTCATATTTATATGGTAGTTCAATCATTAATCTTACATAATACTATTAATTCAATTAGTTATCCACTATTTTTTGACAAACAAATTCAAAGTTGATTATTATAAAATTAAATTATATAACTTAAAATAATACATATGTATAACGAATAACTTGAAATCATCAATAATATACTATAAATTAATATTTGCACTAATACTTAAACTAATGTGTACCGAATAATTTACAATTAGCAATAATAAACTCTAAACTAATATTTACATTAATATTTGTACAAATATGTATACAAAATAACATAAAATTATTTTTAAAATTATTTTTTTATTTTTTTAAAAAAAATATGGGGTGGGCCCCATATTCTCTTGGTTTCGGTTTCTATCTATTCTCTCTCTCTTTTTTCTTAATGTTTTTATTCTTTTGGACTATGGGGAAACAAAATTATATATTATTTTTTTTCAAATATTTTTAAGGATCCGTTTGAATCAGCTTAATTTTTAACTTATAAAAAACAACTTATGCAAATAAGTAAAATTTTATGTTAATTAGTAAGTTCCCATTAACAAAAATTATATATTCATAAATTGTTTCTTTTCTTTTCATAAAATATCTTGACAAACTTTTAAATATATAAAATCTTACAAAAAATAATAATATGTAAAAGTTTATCTATTTGCTTAAACTATTTTTATGATGAATTGAATAAAAATAAGATACCATTAAGGTAGAATAAATAATTATTCTATAATATATTTTTATTGTTGATAGTTACTATCATGTGTTCCATATGCATATGATAACAAAAAAATAATAATATTTTAATACATACTTTAGAACAAAAAGATGATCCTTTCAATTCAAAGAAAATACATATATACTTTTTTTTCTCAAATTAACTTGTAATATTTTAAAATTTTATAAATTTATAAATTAACAAAATAAATAATAACAATATTAATTGTATTTTGGTTTCTTAAAAGAACTAAAATTTGGGACAAAAATAAAAAATTGAAAGGACCAAATATTTCCACTCATTCATGTATAAAATGTTACAAACAAAATAGAATTATATTTTCAAAGTTAAAATGAAAATAGGAATTAAAAAAAAAAAATCAATTGGGCATTTGTCATGCAATTAGATTATCTTCTTTTTTAATTTTTTACTTTTTAAGTGAAACCTTAAGCACAATTAGGACAAGCAATTAAATATTTCCATTCCAACTTGTTTACTAAGCAATACTTTACTTCTTAACCTAAATTAGGATATGCTTCACATGACTTGATATTGGGTGGAGTTACAGAAAAACTTGATTTCTTGTAAATAAAGCCTTAAACTACTTGTGAATACAAAAACAAGTGCCAACAAAAGCTTTGCTACTCAAATGTATCTCAAGTTTTGTTCACATGGAAAAAAAATGACTTAATGATGTTAAATATAACTACTACTTGTGAATTAAAATTAAAGTATACATGAATATAAAAACATATGATTTTGGAAATAAACTGCAAATTTTATTTCATCATTGTGGTAATATACCATACAGCACAAAAGGCAAATATCAGCATCAATACACAATAGAGAAGTTACAGTGACAAGTTCATAAAAAATGAAGCCTTAAAAAAACTAGGGCCTGGTAAAAAAAACAACCTTTTCCCAAAGGAAGAAGATTGTCATGGCAGACATGTATAACTTGCCGCCATGGCCAAGGTCCCCGAAAACAAGGCATCATAACTCTGAACCCGACAACTGCAACAACCCTAACAAGAGCACAAATACTGAAACTGTCCTTTGAGTCAAAACACCTATGGACACCGTGGTACAGATAACTGTAAAAACATAGACAGAGGGAACTAAGACATTGTGGCAAAACCGATACAAAGCCGAGCTAAAAACATCGGGGTGCCAACACAAAGAAACAAAGATTCCTAACTCCAGAACCCGGTAGCTGTGTTCTCAGAGATATGCAGCCATTTAAAAGGCGGCAACCAGAATAAGGTGCCAAAAACATAATTCCAATCATAGGAATCTGCAAAAATGATGGTTAAATGACTGCATACTCCGGAAAAAAAAGGAACCAGGTTGCTGGATGATGATCAAGACCCACAGTCAATGGACCAAAAAACTACTATGTCGTGTAACTAGACTTCTGCGTGTTCTGTTTCGAGCCTAAATTGCCGAGTGAGAGAATAAATCTTGTGGTTCATGAGAGGATGTCACACCTCCAAAGATGTTCAACAAGCATTTCAACCGCGCTGCTGCTGATTGAATTGCAGTGCTGGATATTTAGTCCCAAAAGGGTGTGGCCCAATTTCCTCAAAGCGGGCAAACTCCTGTCTGTAACCAAAGTGCAGCCTGACAGAGAAAGAATCTGTAGATTTAACTGTTTTGCATGTGTCAGGGCTGCCATCCCAGCATCAGAGATTGCACACATGGAAACATCAAGATCACAAAGCAATTGGCAATGTTCAGCAATTGCTACCAAGCTAGCGTTGCTGATATTTTTACAACCTTCGAGGTTTAGAACCTCAAGAGTCCAACCATGCAGATTGACCAGGGATGAAACTACTTTGTCGGTAAGATTGATACAACCATTAAGATTAACTTTAACGAGACCAGCCTCGGAGCTCTCAAGCAGTGGAAGCAAACCAGCATCTGTCACTCCCTTAAGTCCAGTCAATTCAACCTGTTGAAGCTGAGGGCACAACTTTCCGAGTACAGAAAGGGTAGCATTGCCAAATCCAGGGCAGTTACAGATGGATAGCGAACGGAGTGATTTACAAGGAGCTACTGGAGACAATTCCAAGTCCAAGTCTTTGATCCCATAGCAGCTTACAAGTGAAAGAGCCTTCAATTTTGCACCACAGTTAAAAAGGACACCGAAAAACCCAAATTGGGTAATTCTGTGGCACTCTTCCAATTGTAGGCTTTCAAGTGAAATAGCTGCTTTGGTGAATGCAATCAATCCGTTGTCTGAGAGAAACGCACACTTGTGAAGGTGTACGCTTTTCAGATTAGGGCAGCCCTTTCCAACAGCTTCAAGTCCAACATCAGTTACTCCTCGGCAGGACGCAATTGTGAGCGACTTCAATTTATGTAATCCATTAGCATTAGCCATAACCCAGAAACCTCTTTCACTAACATTTGGGAGGAAATTAAGGACAAGATCGGTAACTGATTTTCCATAATGTCCAATAACAGCTAGAGATAGATCTGTAACAGTTAGTGCCTGGAGCTTCACCTTTGTCAGCACCAAAGAAGTTGAAGAAAATAGGCCAGCAATTCCCTGATCACCAACACCGGCACAGTCCTTGATAGATACAGACTTTAGATTGGGGCAGAACTTTCCAATGGCTTGTAGACCTTCATTGCAAATACTAGGACAAGACTCTAATGATAACTCGGTCAGATTAGGACACTTCTTTGCAACTGCGATTAAAGCCTTGTCAGAGATTGCAGGGCATTTGCAGAGGTCAAGCTTCTCTAGCTGTTGACATCCATTGGCAATCTCAATTATGCCTTCATCACCAACAGAAGAAACATTCCATAGAGAAAGAGCCTTTAGAGAAGGGCATCCGCTAGCAACTGCTTTAAGACCTAGAGCAGTCACCCCACGAACCGAGTTGCTTCCACGGATTGAAAGCTTCCCCAATCCTCCTCGTGATGCGGTTCCAACTGCAATTGCGGCAAGTCTAACATCAGTTGCCTTCTTTCCTTCTAAGCTTCGGGAAAGGTATCCCTCACCTCCGAACTCTTCACTGTCACTTTCCATTTTATTCTCGTCATCTGAGTTGGTACTTTTGTTGCTACAGATTTCACTCTTGCAAATATTGCTTAGAAGCATAAGCCAGCGTTTGGAAACGCAAGCACATGCACTCCTTTCTTCACCAACAGGCAACCTTCTAAAGATCTCAAAGAGGCACTCATCTGGCAAAGATTCAATAGAGGTTTTCTGCTTCTGCTTGAACCATTCTCCATCGAAAACAAATGGAACACTGACACGTGATCTCTTCTGAGGAGGATAGTAGACATCAGCTTGGTGGCCAAGAGACAGGAAGAAACTAGCTTCCTTGGGGTTTGTGTAAATCGAACCCCCGTGGCAAAAGCTATCACCTGAGATCACAAACGTTTGCCAAAACTCATCAGTAAAAAACAAATTGAGCATATAAATATAATGATCTATGTACATATATAACCACTAAATTCAACACAAAGCATCTATTTTGTGAACAAAATATTTGATTAAACAACATAAATCAATATTACAAGTCTTAAGAATTTTATGTTATCCTCAGAAACCAACACTAGATTCATATCAACTTCATATGCAGCTAAGACAACAACACAAAAGTTTAATTCTTAAAACAATTTCATCCTAAACTATCTCCCTATCTCATCAAAACAATAAATCTCTATGTATCTCTTATCAGATCCGCTAAACAATTAAAACTAATTGTAACACAAAACCCCCTAAATACTAATCTTATCTTATACATCTATAACACAAAACTAATATTACTAAGACAAAATTTCAACGCTCAACCACATGATGATCCATAAACATGACAAATTAAGAGAATTAAGAGCAACCCATAATTTTTTTCTCAAAAAAAGGAACAAAATCATTATAAAAAAATAAACTTTCTACCCATGAAAATCAAAATCATCATCTAGCCTAATAATCTACAGAACCACAAGTTACTAAATTTAGAGGCAAAAATTGACATTTGAAACACACCCACAACCTAAAAAGCCATGAATTGAATAATAAAAGTAATTATCGATTAACTTACCAGAAAAGCCGAAGACTTGAGACATGGGTAAAGCTGAAATAACCCTCGAAAGAGAGCAAAAAGAACAGCAAAGAGGAAGAAGAAGACGGTGATTTCGATGTGTGAGGATTGAAGGCAAATATGCATGAAAGAGAGAAAGAGAAATTGAAGAAATATGATGAAAACGTTGTGAAAGTTGAAACCCTAAATGAAATAGGGCAAAAAAAAGAAAGAGAGAAAATTAGGTTTGATGAAAGAAGAAGAATGAATGAAAAATGAAAATGATGATGATGTTATGTTAAGGGAAGGGAAAAGGGAAGGTTTTTATTGTAAGAGACAAGTGGGTAACGGATTCCCATACAATGAATGGTTGATTAATACATGCAATGTATCTTGCATTCAATATGGAAAGTGGGGTTTTCTTTTCTATTATTCTTTTCCCCACTATGCTTGGTTTTTTTATTTTATTTTATTTACCTTATTTTTTATATATGAGCAGAGTTTTGATAAGTATAGTAATCAATCAATGAGTTTAATAGTGTAATCAATGACTAATGACTTTCTTATAGTTTAAGAAAGTTGAATGTTAGCTTTGAGCTATTGATATTGGATAAAGACAAAATTATGTATAGTTTTATAATAATTGAGAAGATGTGGTCATTTGATTAAGATCAGACAGTTTAAATTTAAAGTAATTTGTCTTTTCATTTAAATATTTTAAATTTAAATAATTCGATTTTAATTGAACGGACGTCATAATTTTCTAACATTTATACATGTATAGGACATGGCAAATTTACAAAGAGAAAACCAAAAATTTAAATGTACAAGTGATAAAGGATTTAAATAAAAAAATTAAGAAGAATTTTTATTTGCATCAAAATTTGCATTTCAATGTCAATAAAATGAACTTCTATGTATATATGAGTTGGAACATTTAAGAAAACAAGATAATTATCTTGAAATATGGAGTATTTTTTTTTATGAAGTTGGTTTTCTCTATTTTCTTAAGAAATATATGATTTTAAAGAGAGAAATAAATTACAAAAAAAAAATTAGTATTTATAGTTGCTATGTTGTGTAACCGTAAAAAATCTCATTACGAGTTAAAAGAACGGCTCTGAATTATAAGTTAATAAATATGAATTATTTTTCTATTGATGTTCTATTTTTATTATAGTTAGCAGGGGGCGGATCTGTGGGAGGCATGGTGTGGCTATAGCCACACCAGCCCACCCCATATTTTTTTTAAAAAAATAAAAAAATAATTTTAAAAATAATTTTATGTTATTTTGTATACATATTTGTACAAATATTAATGTAAATATTAGTTTAGAGTTTATTATTGATAATTGTAAATTATTCGGTACACATTAGTTTAAGTATTAGTGCAAATATTAATTTATAGTATATTATTGATGATTTCAAGTTATTCGTTATACATATGTATTATTTTAAGTTATATAATTTAATTTTATAATAATCAACTTTGAATTTGTTTGTCAAAAAATAGTGGATAACTAATTGAATTAATAGTATTATGTAAGATTAATGATTGAACTACCATATAAATATGAAATGACATAAAACAATAGTTTTAATTTTTTCAAGTAAGATGATATGAATAAAATTGAAAATAAGTTATAAGCTAATTGAATTAGTTTATCAAAATAAACTATAAGCTGGTATAAGTTTGAGTTCTATATATTTTGGTCCAACGTAAAATTTTGCAAAGTATCAAGTAATAGTAATATGCATTATTTAATGTATATTTAATAAGTTATAATCCTTTATTTTATACGTATAGAAATATCGTGATTTTTGATATAATTTGTTAGTTTGTTGATTTTTTTTTCTTTGAATTATTATTTTTTGGTTTGTCGATGTGCCTTTTTTGGATATACATATTTTATTAGAAGTAATTTCATAAATTGTTTGTTGTTTAACTAAAATTATTACGATGAATAATTTTTTTCCAGTAGCGCCTATAATTTTTAGCCACACTGATATTTTATGTCCAGGTCCGCCCCTGATCGTTAGTTGTTGATACATAAAACTCAATGGGAATGATTTGAACCCACGTAATCATATGAATTATGCTGAGAAAATTACTTTGTTTATCAAATATGGGTTCCTAGATTACTCTTGAGCGTCTAGAGTAGAAAGTTGAATTATTATCTAAGATTGCATGAAAAATGAAGGAAAACAATAAAGATAAATGAATACTTGTTTGATTTTACTTACCTAGTCTTGAATATAATCTTTATTGTGAATATTTATAAATATAGACAAACTACAAAACCTATACTAACCTTGTTTTTCATATTGTTAATCAACTAACTCGCACATTACATCATATAAGATTGTGGTTAACAATGTTAATATAAAAAAGTACCATAAAGATTGAGTTATCGGCCAAAACCACTTCTACGGCTATGTTATTAACTTTTAGAATAGCCAATAACATAAGAAAATACACATTTACGTAGGAGTGCTTGCGGTTCGGTTTGGATCGATTTTGAGGTGAAAATTCATTCGATCTAAAGTTAATATTATTTGCGGTTTGGTTCGGTTTTGGATGACTAATTAAAAAAAATGTGATCCAATCCGATCCAATTTTGTGCGGTTTAATTTGGATCGGTTTTTGGATATCCAAATTACAAATTGAATTTTTTTAATTAAATATTAATATTATAATGACATGGTAAAATAATATATTTGATGTAAAACACAGTATATAGTATGTTAAAAATTAATATTTTGCAATGAAAATTATCAATTATATTTGAAATCTATAAAATAGTAAAAAGAAATACATTAAATTGAACTAATAAGTATTATTGAGAAAATAAAAATCAATAATTAATATATTAATGCAATATATCATACTAATAAAAAGTTAAATAAGTATTAAAAAATATGTTTTATAACCAATATAGTTAACCAATATAGTCTAAAAATATGTTTTATAATGGATGACGATCTTCACTTTAAAAACGGATTTTATAAACTCAATTAGGCGTAACCAAAAAATATTCTAGTAGTGATATTTTTCTAACACTTGGTGAAATTTGAAACTAAATTACTCATCAACTTTTTTATTTGATTGTAACTTTAAAAGATTAGGACTATGATGTAATAATAGATAAGAAATTCCATGAAAATTACGTTATTCAAACCACTCTATAAAGCAAAGAAATGATTGATTCATGAACCTACAATGTTAAGAGACCCTTTGATTTAGAACCACATTATTTGATAATTGATAGTACCCAACTAGGGACACAACTAACTCCATTTACGCGTTACCATTTGACAAAACGACAAATCCATGCCCACCAAAAATGATGTATATACAATGCAAGTAACACACAAGAGGGCATTTACCAAATTATGAATTGACCCAAGTTTATGCCACTAACTACTCCTTAATTAATTTTAATTGCTGGCCCACCGCCCAAATATGGATGCGTTTTTTAGGATCAAATTCAGAGTCTTTCTTTAGTCTTAAACCCACAAAAATTAAAGTTTCAACTTTCAACAAACTTGCTATATAAGGTAGGACAGCATATAATTAGTGGCTCTTAGCATGATTACATGTTAAAATTTGTCTGCCATGGTCACATGAAGATAAAAATCCTTCATCTATATAGTATGCCTAAAAAAAATCAAATGGTTGATAATGTATGGTTAAATGACATCAAATGGGTGATTTATATAAAAGAAAATTCTAACATGGACCACTTCTTCAAGTGGTCCATGGTGGACCATTCATGAAAAACTCTATAACGAATACGAATTTTACAAAATTTACCGTTGGATTGAAAGTTTATATGATATAGATCATCTATAGAAAATTTTAGAAAAATTGAAAATCATTTGATATGTTATTGAAACCCGTCAAGATTAACGGTTTATTAAATACTGTAAATCTTGATAAATCCCAATAAAATATCAAATGATTTTCAATTTTTCTAAAAAAATTTATGAATGCTCTATATAATATAAACTTTCAATCTACCAAGAAATTTTGTAAAATTCGTATTCTGTAGATCAATTGTTCACGGTGGACCACTTATGAAGGTGGTCCACCGTAGCATTAACATTATATAAATGCTAAATCAATTAGTAGAAATGTATAAATTATTAGACTGAATGCTACAATCAGATTTTAAACCTTAGTTCATTTATTTTATGTGTAAATTTTTAATGGTTTATCGTTTCTTCTATCTACTAAAAATGAAAATAACTATTTTCTTTTATATAAACAGTGAAATGAAAATAACATGCTTAAAAAGTAATGAAAAATGAACTTACAATTAAATTATTATTTTTGAGTAAACAAATTTTAAAATAAAAAGAGACATATGAGATGAAAATTAAAATTTATTTTATACAGAGCTTATTAAATTGGTAACCAAAAATTTCAAAAACAATGTTTAAAAGTCCTAATTTAATTGGCGAAAAATATCAAAAGTATTAAGTTGTATGCTATTATTGGAATTTGAGTTTAATCCCAGCTTTTCACTTATGTGTGAGTTTAGGATAGTTTTATCATTTTATCAATGCAAACAAAAACAAAAAGTCCTGACAAACCTTACCAACAAAAGAAAATCTTGACAAAAAAAATTAGTATAAAAATCTCGACAAATATATATATGTATGTTATATATACTAGCCGCCAAATAGGCACGTTCGGTATATAAATTGTGATTCGTCTCTTTTATTTTACTGAGGAATATAAATTGTAAAACTATATTTGTTGTAACTGGTTTTGTTATTTAAGAACTTGTTAAAAAAAGAGTAAACCATAATTGGTGGTTACTTTTTTTGTTGGTAGTTTTATTGAAGAGCAAAATAAGAATAATGAAAAAGTCATCCCAAAAATTTGTATTTTTTTTATATATAGTTGGTTACTTTTTTGTTGGTAGTGTTTTTAAGCGTAAGATAGGAATAATGAAAAAGTCATCCCAAAAATTTGTATCCTTTTTATATATACTAGCCGCCAAACGGGCACGTTCCCTCACGTTCCCGTTTGTGTAATCGATATTCTTTTTTTTCCGTGTCTGATCGATATTCTGTATTGTGCAAATATAAATAATTACTTAATCTCCTTTTTATTGGACTTTGTTAATTGATAACTACGTAATCTCCTTTTTTTGTTGTGGTTAGTTATTAAGAAGAAAAAAAAAATTTTTTTTTTACTATAAAAAAACTGAAAACCTACTTTTTATGAGGAAGTTGTGCTTAGTTATTAAGAAGAAAAAAAATTTATTTACTAAAAAAAAGTCATCCCAAAAATTTGTATCCCCTTTATATATTAGTATAGATATATATATAATGAGTTTAGTAAAAAAAACTGTATATATTGTATTGATAAGTTAGTCAAAAAAAATTGTATTGCATAAGTTGTGTAAAAAAAATCATATACATTGTCTTATGTAAAAAAACAGATATTTTCCACATTTATGATATTTGAATTTGTGACGTGGCAAGAGCCAAAGCCAGATGAATTGAACTGGAGAGTTCTGCTCAAAATCACCCACTTGCTCGTTTCTGTATATGATTCAGTTTCCATAATTCATTCATTCATTAGTACATCTGTACATGCATCAAAGAAAATTCCAAAAATCTCATAAAGAAAAAGAATTTTCTTAAAATAAA
This sequence comes from Trifolium repens, assembly GCA_030408175.1. NCBI lineage: Eukaryota > Viridiplantae > Streptophyta > Magnoliopsida > Fabales > Fabaceae > Trifolium > Trifolium repens. Next base: position 5,287,899 of record CP125836.1, read on the forward strand.
ATTGAAATCATTACAATTTATATTTTATAAGAAATATATCTGGTATATAAATCATAAATGTATTTTGGACATCAAAAAATGGTTGTTAAGTGTTTTTTTTAAAACGTACGTGTAGAGATGACAACGGGTGCCCACGGGTGCGGGTTTGACTGCCCACGGGTGCGGGTTTGACACAACTCAAACCCACACCCGAAATATCGGGTGGCACCCGAACCTGAACACAAAGTCTATTCGTGTGACAAATTGACATCCACGCCCATACCCATTGGGTTCGGGTTTTTCTACCCAAACCCGAACACGCAGCAAAAACACAAAATTCAACATAATTAACACTCAGGCTCACACATGTTGGGTTCGAGTTTTTTCACTCAAAGCATGAACACACAAAATTCAACAACATTAATTAATATGAAACACAAATTTTCACAAGTATTCCAGCAAGGTTTTCAAAGAAATTAAATTACAACTTTTCATCAAGTTTGGTAACATTACAATTAAAATTAAGGTCTTCAACATGGTAACATTATAATTAAAATTAAGTTCTACAATAGTACAATTAAATTACAACTTTCCAAAAGCAACATTGTAACTTATGTAATTTTACACTTATACATACTTAGGGATACTTATGTAATTTCGTGTATAAGCGGGTGTGGTTTCGGGTTTCGGGTGGGGGTTTGAGTAATCCCAAACCCGCACCCGAAATATCGGGTGTCACCCGAACCCGAACTCAAACTCAGTCAACTCGGGTTTCACCCGTTGTCTCGGGTTCGAGTGCGGGTGGGCCCACGAGTTTGGGTTTGGCTGCCATCCCTGCGTACGTGTATGGAAATTAAGGGTGGTAAAGTGGATCAACTCCGCAGGGGCGGATACAAGACTCAGCTAGCCTGGGCACTTGCCCGGATTTGGCTGAATTTTTTTTGTATTTCGAGAATTAGTTTAGGGCAAAATTAAAATTTGTAGGGATTAATTTAGGGCAAAACTAAGATATTTTATTCAAAATTGAAATTTTTTGGTGTAATACCTTAATTTTTTGGTATTTTAAGGGTTAGTTTATGGCAAAATTGAAATTTTTAGAGATTAATTTAGGACAAAACTGAGATATTTTGTTCAAAATTGAAATTTTTCGTTGTAATACTAATTTTTTTATTTAAAACTGATATTTTGCTCAGGTTTTAGAAATTTTCTGGCTCCGCCACTGACTCCGCCCCATTTATAAGCTCATCTAAAAGAAGGGTGGGTCAACTTAACAATCAGAAAATAAAAATCAACATTTTTCGTATCAGTAAAGAGAAAAAGAATTACTAAAATGAGCTTTAAGAATTGTTCCATTTTCAATCTAAGTTAAAAAATTAAAAAATTCTGATGGACTAACTCGCCTTGTTTTTAAGCAAGTTAGACACGGCAGACAACATTAAGTTATCTTAGCCCAAAACCTTATCTCATCTCGCCAAAAGTGACTAGAGTTAAACAGATCAGCCCGACGAAATTGAACCATTTTGCCACACATAGTATAAAATGTAAAAAGTAAAAGAGAAATAGAGATACACATACACGCCGTCAATTTTTTATGTTCAAATAACACATGTCTGTGCGCACATACATACAATTAAGAATTTCACATTGGATAAAAGACGATCTATAAATATTTTTAGAAATGAGAATAATCCTCACTTTAAAAGTCAATTTTGTAAGTTTGAACAGACGACTTAAATACGCGACGAGGTATTGTAAGTGACAGCGTGATCTTGCTACCATAAACTCTAAGATGGACTTCTAAAGTTTTCCCTTTACATCAAGCATAGTCATGTACGAGGAAATTAGTACATGGGGATTTTCTTAGGTTGAAGGAATGTAATTAATGCAAGGTTTCTTTTTTGTTTGTTTCCTTAGATTCTCATGCATGTTCTGTTTTTGTATTCCAGGTTCATTGCTTAAGTTAAAGATTATGATCATCAGCTAGCACAGCTTTAGCTTAAATTAATAGAAAAATCAATTTTCTATGAAATTTACTACTTTTGACCCTGACCACACACATGCTTCTCATACTTAATTGTTCTCACTCCAAATTCATGCTCCCTTATAAAACATTGTATTTAGATCATTCCCTTTTCCTTCAAGCTTATCATCCACTTTGTGCTGATTAATTAACATGATATAAAGTAATGATTCGTTGCCCATTTAACTTGTTCTTGAAGCTGTGACCTTAGAAATAGTTAAGATTTATAGGATTTAATATCTATTTTTTATGAATGATGACTTGGATAATTTATTTGTAGGACTAGGACCTTGTTGTGTTGAGTTTTATTCGACTTTTGAGCATATGATTTTTAGTAAATCATATGCAAATTTTCATAGAAGGTGAATAGTGTTTTCATTATAATGTTGGGTTTAAATTTTGTTGGTTGTAGGAGTTTAGTTATCCATTATATTCTCATTAATAAAGCAAATTTGTTTATAAAAAAATTACTCTACATAAATTAATTTCTCAAAAAGTTTTTTATAATTAAGTTAAATATAAAAGGAATAATTGAACCTAGGTTCCAATAAAATTATGGTATATATCTTAAATGAATTTGAATCTCTTTTCAAAAGTTACGCAAACAGATTTATACATTCAATAACTTAAAAATTTAAGCAATGTAGGACTCTAAACAAGCTACAAACAAGCTACCCACCCTCACATTTTGCTTAGGCTTGAGTCCCATTTCAAGATTGCAATTTTTAATTTAGCTCAAATATCATATTAAAATGAACTTGAATCTCATTCTAAAAATTAACTCTAAAAGTGAGATGCTCAAACACATTTATGAACCCAATAATTTGAAAACCTGAATCCGTTCAAACAATATATATGTGAGGGGTAGCAAAACGGGCGACCCCCCAAGCCAATTCGTTTGACCCGCTATTTTTTGGCGGGCCGGGATGAGGTATTCGGCTCGGTACCTTAGTTTGGTCCGCCCCGTCCCGTTTTAAAACGGGAATTATAGCAGGGCGGGGCAAGTTTTGCTCACGGGCTTATTTCTTCTTTTTTTTATTATTTAAAATGAAAACTTGGTAGTGTATTGTGGAGCCCAATCCACTATTTTTTTTCTCTTTATTGGTAAAAAGTTGATTTTTTCCTCTTCCATATATAAATATACGCATTTTATATACTTCAGAAAAACTAGATTTTCTTACTTTTAATATTGTTTTATTCTTCCATTTTTTGGTGTTATAGTTAAGTTGTTTTGTTTATGTTGTTGAATAATATGACATTGATATTAAAATTTTGTTGAAGTTGGCCACCCCCTTTATGACAGTAAATATATAAATCATTGACACATAGTAATAAAGATAGCATATATACTTACACATATTCAGTAACTATTTGTGGAAGGGAAATTAAATTAATACCATCATCTAATATTATTTTATTTTTTTTGACGAAAAACCGGATATTATGTTCTTTTTAATTCAAAAGTATAGTGAAAAAAAATCTAATATTATGTTTTAATAATAGATATTTGCACATATTTTAAAATGCTATGAAATTTTTTTACAGGCTTAATCAACTTAACGAGAACTTTCAAATCAACATGAGAACGTATTGGTTTATCTATATGATAATGAATAATTAGCATATTAAGTCCAAATTGGATGCCACAAATTTTTTCAATATATTATACTATATTATATGATCACTTACCAGTCACGTTTATTTTGTTGTACTCTGTCCTACTACTCTTGAGACTATTTCTGTGTTGACTCTTGGAACCAATATTGACCTCCCTTTCTGTGGGAATATTTAAAATCATACTTTATCATCACATTTTTCTAATGACATAATGTTACATTAAAAAAAAAACACATTATCTAGTGAGTATTGTACTAATAATGTCAAGGTTTAAGTTGTTCATGATCTCAACCTACATCCTATTACATGTTAGACATATCGAGATTCGTACACGAATACGTGTGGACGTTGGACTCAACGAAAGAGGAAATAGATTAAACATGAGAAGAAAAAATAATATAAAATTCGGAAACTGCATAAATATTTTAGTGTATTGATGTCAGATTTTGTGTCAAACAAACATTTCTTATGACTAAAACTATAAATAATCAACAATAGAGGTTAAGTCTGGCAAAAGATATTAGACTCACACAATATGGTAAATCAAAATTTGAATTAGTCTGTGAAAGTATCGACATTTAGTGACCATATGAAGGAAAAAAAAACATATTAGTCGATGCTAACACGGTCAAAGATAATATAGCTAAAATATTATCTACAATTGTTGTGGCGATGCAGTTGTTGAGACATAAAAATCTTCATGTCGCGGCCACAATTGCAGTTACGATTGCGAATTGGTTCTTTAAACATTAACTATACAAGTGAAACAGAAAATAAAAACAGCTTACAAGAGTTACACCATTCACAATTATATATAATCCAATAGGAGAATGAACAAATATGCCTACTTTGTTTGATCAATCAATCATATAGACCCTCTTGCTCCCAAATATCAACAAGAAAGTAAATCATTTCCTGTATCAACAAAAAAAAATTATAATTAATCAATCAATAGTGAAATGTTGCTTCATTTTATTTTAGTAATTGACATGTTACTATAATTTCAATAATTGAAGAACCAAGTTAAGAAAATTATCATACTCTTAGAGGAATAGGTTGGGGAAAAGGCTTATTGTTCCCAAGCAGATCTTCATAGGTATCATCTGAACTGTGGAAAATGAACATAGTAATAAATTAACAAACACTTTAAAAATAACTCTTTATGTAAAAATAAGCAACAAAACATACTCAAAACAATATTGCAATAGTATTATCAACATAGTTTTAAATAGCGGTCGGTCACGATAACATTTTTTGTCGCTCAAAATTCAAATGTGACCGATGTGGCCTCAATCATAGTCGCGTTGCCGTTTCAAACCATTAATACAAGTTTTTCTTACCTTATTCTTGGTTCTCTAACTATTGCCTGACTCTCAGATCTTTTATTTCCACCCCATTGATGCCTTATCTGGCTCCATACAATAAGCCCTGCAACATCAAACTTTTTTTTGTCACTATTTAGATTAAGCGCTTATAGTATTAGCGTTTATCATATAAGTACTTGTGTGTAAGCTATTTCTATAATAAGATATAAAATAAAGTCAAATTCTATTCATATAAGTTATAAGCTGTTTTCATAAACTATCCTGGAGACTTTTGAAAATACGAAACAATGAAAATAACTTATTATGCACATATAATTCCTGCATAACTATTATAAAAATTAACAACAAATTAACTTTCCTTGGTTGACAAATTCAGGAGGACTAGTTTTACTGCTTGAACTACTTTGATGATCAGAAGAAGGATTCATTGTCATTCCACTCGACGAAATGCTTCTTCGCGACCGAGCTTCACTATGATCCTTTTCATAAGTGCTGCTGCTCCAAAACTCTGATGATCCATCATCATCTTTAGTCACTGTTTGGCATTCAATTCTTTCTCCTTTACATCCCTCATCCATTGAAATACTAGCTCGAGGTTTTTCGCGTTTTCGAAGACAACTTATGTTCTATCAAAAAACATGTTCAACCACAATTATTAGTGTAGCAATATATAAATAAAGTTAGCACAAAAAATGTTACACTCTTACAGAGAAAATTCCTTTGCATTTAAGCTTGAATTTTTCCATGAAAGTAATGACAAGATGAAAACAAGAACAACAAAATAGAAAAATTGAATAGCAAAGTTTCTTTATAGACAATTTATCAAAAAGTGCTAACAAGTTACACCTTGAATACATTTATTATATCTCATGTGAAATTGAAAATTCTATAACATAGGCAAATTCTAAGTGGTGTGTCTTATTATACATATATTTCAAAAGAATCCAATGAAAGATTGACAAGAACAATTATGCTTGCTTAATAACAAAGCAAGTACAATCAAAGATTCTTAAACATGATTTAAAACAATTTTGTAAAGTACATAGAAATGACCTTAACATACACAGAAAAGTTAAGAGAAGTAGATACATAAAAATCAACTAATGCAAAATTTGATTGGTTGATTTTATGTTTTACTTGGTAAGCAAGTTAAGTGAATAAAATTGTAGAATTATAAATTATTTTTAAAAAAAATTATTTATAATTGTAAATTAATATTTGCTTTGAGATTAAGTAATGAGTGGAACAGTTGAAAGTGGTGGAGTTCAATTGGTTAACAAAGAGAGAAAATAACTCACCCTATGGACTCAAGGTTGTATTTTATTCATACAAAGTCAATGATGAAATTTGTCACAAAAAATTATGAATCCTTGAAGGAGAGAACTTAAAGCTCTTCATGCACAATTATGATAAGAAATTAAGAATGATACTTTTTTAGTGAAATTATGATGAAAATTATATATAATTATAAATAGAAAATTGGTTGCAAAATGCTTTAAGGATAATGATAATAAAATTGAAAAGGTAGAGAACTTCTAACTTTTAATAAAGAACAAAGAAATTGGAGGAAGAGCATAAAAATCTAGCAAATATTCGAGTTGTTTGGTTTTTGTGAAAAAATGATAAAGAAAAAATATTATATATAAAGGCATGTTTGGTTGTTGGAAAATTGTATTGAATATCATTTTATTTAAAAAAGTTGTATTGAAAACGTGAAAGATGAGATCTTTGGCCCATTTAGTTGGAAAGGCAACCCAATGGGTTGACTTCTTATGGGCTGTTTATTTTAGATTTTTCAGACTTCTTGGAATTGTGGGTTTGGTTGCATAATAATGATGTAGTAGAAACTCTACCAAAAAAAAAAAAATGATGTAGTAGAAAAAATTACTTTTGTCATGGTTATTTGTGCGTCCTACAAAATGTTTAAAATATTCTTACATGGTTTAAGTTAATGATGTAGAAAAAATAATAAATTTTGAAAAATATCGTCCGCAACTTAAGCAGCGGACATTATGATTGTAGGGTATTTTTTTGGGTGTCTGCTACTTATGTAACAGACATAGGTATTTTGGTAATTTCATAGGACGCGCCCCATAATCCATAAGGTGGTAAAAGTACATGTCATAATGTGATATTATATTTAGAATGCAAAATTACAAAATAAATATGCATTAAGATGTAAAAAATATTTAACAAGATTAAAAAATATTTAATAAGATTAATCATGTAATTCTTTTGTATCGATTGTCCAGACTCTATCAAAGCTCATTTTCGTACCTGACTGATTCATAAAAAAATAATATTGACAAAGACTAATTCAGTATTAGACACTATCACTTGGACAACCATTTAATGGACGCACCTTAGAGGCGCACTAAATCGGGGTCAAGTGCCCCATTTTAGTTATCAGATGAAAGAACTTAGATAATTTTCTCACCTATCCATTGGGACAACTATTCATGAGAAGGTTTTAGGATTTCAACCCTAGTTTTATCACTATAAAGCCTAACTCGATGATTTCTCCTCAAATATATACTATTTTAACCTTAAAACTTCAAACCACGACACTTAGTTATTTTATAGTCGGTGTAATTTACAATTACACCTCTCACCTTTATATGAGTCATTAATGATCAATGGTCCATCATCAACTATCCTACACACTCTTTGATGATATAGATCTCATATCCAAAAGGTAAATGATATTGTTAAAAGTTTTTTATTTTATCAACAAAAATTAACTATAAAATCTTTTTTATTCTTCAAGGAACCAAATGTTTGAAAAAAATTGTTTTTCACACAAAGTAAATATAAAATATTTTTTTCTTCAATTTGACAACCATTATTGTGATTATTGTTTTTTGAAAAAATTATTATGATTTTTTTAAATCTACCTTATTGTTAAAAAATTTGACAACCATTATTGTGATTATTATTTTTATATCTCTCTCCAATCCAATTTTATTCTACCTCGTGTCAGCGAATGAAACACACCCTTATATTTATACATCAAGTTAATACAATTTTTTTATCATCATATATAATTAGTATAAATCTCAACCGTGTTTAGGAATAATTAATCTTCGTTAAAAAAGCTATGAAACATATATGGGTAATTGGGTATATGGGGTAGACAATATGGTACAATCGATTCTAAAAACGCTCAGTGTAAAGTTGCCTTCCTGTTATACAAAGTACTAGTATCATCATTTAAAGAGAGGATGAGAAACATGGAAACGTGACACAATAAATTTTTATGGTTGGATGCACATTCCTCAGAAAATATTGTTTTTCTTTTTAGAGTGAAAAATCAATTTAATTTCTAACCAAAAAAAAAAACCTATTACTTTGACATTTTATATTAGATATAAATCAATCTCATTATAATTAAAATATTAATTTGTCCCAATAAAAATATCAAGCTGACTTTTTTTTTTACTCTTATTATTTTTTGAAGTATATAATTGAATTTGGCAGCAAGAAAATGGTAAGGGATCGTCTTTTTTTAAAGAACAACACTTGGTACTTTTATGGACAGAGGAAGGCCAGGCCAGCCCAGCCATGAGTTTCTCATTTATTGAAGTTACCTTTGAAAGCTAGTGACGACATGTCAAATTTGTGCAGGTGAAACTTTTAATTAATGCATTTATACTTATACATTCAAATATTCAAAAGAAATATACTAAATTCAAAAGAAAATACTAAAGCAAGGTAATATATTTGCCGTTAATATATATATATATATATATATTCATGAGATTTTTTTTTTGAAAGGCAAAATAATTTATTAGAAATCACTTGTGAGGTAATTATGGCTCATATAAATAAAGTTTATAGGAATATATGATATCTTGAAGCGTGAATTTAAACTGACAAATTATCAATTTTTTAATATATAGTGTGTGTGAATTTCGCTCTTAACTCACAAAATTAAGAGAAAGATTGAAAAGATATAAATTTTTTGATATCAATACGTACAATTCAGACAAAATTAGTTTAAAAATTAGATTGACTTAAAAATAACATAACATTGACCTATGGAATAGTAAGCATGTATATATCCAACAAACTCTATAATATTAATTAGAGTATTGTTCACATATTTTCTTTATTAAAATGACTTACATTGTGTTATGGAATGAACACGTTGAAAATAAAGGAGAAATTATAACATTTGTCACTTAATTATAAAATTAAAACATGACAAGTTCTTCCACTCTATTGGTTCATAATTTTTTAATTACTTTGTATTATCAAAATACTTAATATATTTAGCCGGCCTCATAATTATTTACATGATTCATGCAATGACTATACAAATGTTAATTATTTTTGGACTAGTTCAAAGAATTTTCCACCTTCATTTCTACACCCCACCAATATTTCTACCGACTATCTATAAGTCTCACAATGTGCATGCATTATTACAATCACAAACTCATTATAAGTTCCCACATTTAACATTGTACTATATCATCTCTTAATTTCCTACCACATTCATCACTTGTACTAATAAGTTCTTTGCAACCACAATCACATTTTTTTCTCTCTTTCTAAACTTTTCAGATCATACAAAGACATTAAGCATGGTACAAAGTAACAAGTTTAGAGGAGTTAGACAACGTCAGTGGGGCTCTTGGGTCTCAGAAATTCGTCACCCTTTATTGTAATAATCTACTTCTCAAACACTTTTTTATTTATTTATTTATATAATGCAATATTTATAATATTATTTTCATAATTCTCTCATAACACATGATTTACAACCTTGATTATCTAGGAATTCTGATTATTATGTATGATTAACACAGGAAGAGAAGGGTATGGCTAGGTACATTTGAGACAGCAGAGGCAGCAGCCAGAGCATATGACGAAGCAGCCATTTTAATGAATGGAAAAAATGCCAAAACTAATTTCCCTATACCAAAAGATATTCAAACGTTAACACAAGATTTTAATTCCATAACACCAAATTGTTATGATGATAATAATAACTCTTTCCTCTCTTCAAATTCTCTTTCTGATATTCTAAACAAAAAGCTTAGAAAATGTTGCAAAAAACAATCTCCATCACTCACTTGTTTCAGGCTTGATGCTGACAATTCTCATATAGGAGTTTGGCAAAAAGGAGCAGGATCACATTCTAATTCTAATTGGATCATAAGGGTTGAGCTTGGAAAGAAATTACATGAAGAGGGTCATGATGAATCAAATTATGTGACATCATTAGCAGAATCAGCGCCTCATAATAGTACTATTGATGATCATGCTGAGAAAAATGGGATAGATCATGAAGAGGATATTGTTACCATGCAGATGATCGAAGAACTACTTAATTGAAACTATTTATGTGATAGTTCAATTAACCTTCAAAAGTCTAATGTTACTTCTATAATACTAGTCATAATAAATACTATAGTAGCTAGTATATATATGTAGACAAATGCTAAGTTGTCTATCGTGGACAATTTATCAATATTATTATAAATTTATAACAAATATAAATTTTATAAAATTCACCGTTGGATTGAAAGTTTATATTATATAGATTGTACATAATTTTTTTTTTAAATTTAAAAATCATCTGATATGTTATTGAGACATATCAAAATTAACGGTATTTAATAAAAATCCATAAACCGTTAATCTTAAAATGTCTCAATAACATATCAAATGATTTTCAATTTTTCTAAACAAATTTATGAATGATCTATATGATATAAAGTTTCAATACAATAGTGGATTTTATGAAATTCATATTCATATTCTTATGAAATTCGTATTCATTATAATGTTATTCATGACTGATTCACCTTGAACAGTGGTCATATTAGAATTCGCCTATATGCATTATTGTAATGTAAAAAATTAGTTTGACAATAGACTACTCATTTGGTGTGAATTCAAGTTCTTTGTCAGAGTAATTAATCATGTTATGTATTTTTTTTTTGTGGAATCATGTTATGTATTTTAATTTGTTAAAATTCAAATATATATATTAACCATAAAGTATTTAAGACGATGAGATGATGCTTAAGTTCAAGGCAGAGAAAATTTTAATGCTCAAAAAGCACTTAATTATAAAAGTATTTATATTTACTTCTCTTCAAAGATGTTAGTAGAGCTGAAACTCTAAACTTCTCCGCAGGGTTAGTCCCTAAGTTTTTGGAGGCATGTATCAAATAATAGAAAAGCACCCAATAAAAAAAATTACCTTCTATTTAAATTGTAATATAAATAGTAATAGAAATCTTATTTGCTTGTCTCAACAATGTTACATAGTTGTTTTGTGATGTTTTTTCTGTGAAGTTATATACTAATTGTACTCAAACTTTACAATTTGAAAATGATATTAAAGAATTATTACACCAATAAAAAAAATAAGAGAAGAGTTTCTTCTTAATCGAACAAACTCAAATATCCATATCAATATCATAAAATAATAAATTGTATGTGCTACATATTTGACTATATATTAAAGTGTCTAGAATATTCTTAACTGTGAATCTAAAACATTGATGACACTAAAATCATCAGCACTAGATCGAATTTAATTTTTGAATTTAAAAACAAAAATAAATGGTGCACCAAAAATAGAAAACAAAATACACCGCACTGCAATTAGAAGTTTCACATTTATTAGGAATATGACATAGATAGTTTTTATAAAGATAATGCAAACCTCAACTAATTTTTGTGACTGAGTATGTGTCTCTCAAATTCTAACGAAAAATGAAATCAAACAATATCTCACTCTATAGATAAGTGACTCAAATATTTGCTAAATATTTTTCCATTATATTTTATTATTATTTGTTTCCCTATGCAGGTAAGCTGGTAAGGTAAGGTTACCAACAACAAGAACAACTGAATGTAGACGAAACCTATAAAAATGGTTTGAACTTTGAAGAAGAAAAGAACAAGAATATAAAAAAGTATATTCCATTATTATTCTCTTTCTATTTACAAGAATATTCTAAATTCGTAACCCAAACCAAACACACCCTTATTTTGTTTTTAATAAATCCGCTCTATAAATATTTTTCTCCTAATAATTAAAATAATTTCTAATCCAAATTATTATATTCTCATTAACATTAACCAAAACTGCGTTTCGTTAACGCGATTTTCAGAATAATCGATTCTTTCTTTCTTCAACGATGAAATTCTGGAAGATTCTCAATAATCAGATCGAGCAAACGTTACCGGATTGGCGTGACAAGTTTCTCTCTTACAAGGATCTTAAGAAACAGTTGAAACTCATTGTTCCTAAAGATTCTTCTTCGTCCTCGAAACGACGTCGTTTGGATGACGACGTTGCAACCACCGCTGATGGCGAGGTGACGAAAGAGGTTAACGATTTTCTTAGGTTGTTGGAGGTTGAAATTGAGAAATTCAATGGTTTTTTTGTTGAGAAGGAAGAAGAATACGTTATCAAATGGAAGGTATATATTTTTTTTTGTTAATATGGTGTATTGAAAAATAAATTTTATGATTTTGAATTTTGATCATGTGTTAAATTGTGATATGAGGGAATATTTGGGACTAAAATTGTAGTTTTGTTAATCTTATAGGAGTATGTTTTTTGAACCATTAATAATTAATTAATTATTATTACTCCATTTCAATTTGCATTGTCTATGATTGTGATGTTTGTGAAATTCAATGTCTAATGTTTTGATATAACATTGTGTTTGATGAATTCAAGTGGTAGTGAATTTGTTGAAGTTTCAGTGTATGTTTGGTATCACGCCGAGTGAATATGGGAAAACCAATGTGGTACTAAACATGCACTTAAATTTGCCAAAATCACGGTGGCACATTGTGATTCTGACAAACTCGGTGCAAATACAAACATGCACTTAAGTATGAATGGATATGGAGCATAGGGGAATTTTGACATGGATTGTTATTTATTCTTGATCAGAGCATATTGTAATTCTGGCAAGGCATGACTCATACTTTTGATCTTAGCATTCTTTTTTGTTTTATTGTTTAGTTTGTGAGTGTTGGTGGAAGGAAAATTGTTTTGAGAATCACTATCTACAACTACAAACTTGTCCTCGAAGGAAAATGAACTATAGTATTGAATTGATCTTTATAATAGCTATGAGTTTTTTAAACATTAATCTTCAGTTTTTCATGGTGTAAATTTATTTTAGTTTGGTAGTTCTCATAACTAGAAGCCGGTGTAAACTGTGTTTTAAGCTTTACCTGGCATTTCTTTTTAACGGTCAATGTTAATATTGTTAGTAATTGCTAGCATTATGCTGAGAGTGGGAGATCAAACCATCAACCTCCTCATCACTCCACTCCTTAACTCTCCCACCCTAGCCACCAAACCACCTTTATATCCCTAATTCATGAAATACGAAAACTTTAGCTTTGTATATATAATTTTTATAAAAACAGTGCTAGTGACAGACACTTACTCATATATCACCATGTTCTGCACAATTGCACTGGCTTTTCCATTTCATGGAGACGTGATTCCTTGAGATATGGACCGTTTTCCAATTCTAAGACTGATTTCTTGTGTTTGCTATGTAGGAATTGCAAGACAAAGTGGCCTGGGCCAAGAATTATGATGGAGAGTTGATGACAGTAGGGAGGGAAATAGTGGATTTTCATGGAGAGATGGTTTTGCTAGAGAACTATAGTGCACTTAACTACACAGGTAATTTTTTGTCATAGGGTATGAATTTTAAGAGACAGATTCCTTTTTCATCATAGGGTAGTAACCTATAATGCCTTGTGAACATCATATAATGGTATTTTGGTTTTTCGAAGTACATCTCACTTGCAATGTAGTCCTATATTTATTGTACTTTGTTCAGAAAGACTTTGCATTTCTAAACTGAGTTTGAGCTTTACTAATACTCTTCTCATTGAATATATGAATGAGTTATACTTGTCAATAGATGGGTGCATAAAATGAAGTGAATAATTAAACACAAAATAATATCAGATAGGACTAATAGCTTATGTAGGACATAGAAGACAGGTAGGAACACTGAACTGTACTGAGAACCTGTTTCCAGCTTTGTCAACCAACATAGAATTTTATCAAATCTTCTATAAAACAGATTAAAGATGACTTCTTTGACCATGTGGATTCTTTTTTTAATGGATGTTAAGAATGACTGTTTTCTTCTATCTTATTATTTGTGCAGGTTTGGTTAAGATAATAAAGAAATATGATAAGCGAACTGGTGCACTACTTCGATTACCTTTTATCCAAGATGTCTTGAACCAGCCGTTCTTCAAAATCGATGTGCTTAACAAGCTTGTAAAGGAGTGTGAGGTGATGCTAAGTATTATTTTCCCCAAAAGTGGTCCTCTAGGCCAATCCTTATCAACTAGTGACGTTTTTGAGGAAGTTACGCGTGGCTCCACCTCTACAAACGAAACAAAAGAGACACTTGAGCATGTCCCCAAAGAACTTTCTGAGATCCAAAATATGGAGAACATTTTCATCAAATTAACTACATCAGCACTGGATACCTTGAAAGAGATTCGGGGTGGAAGCTCAACTGTAAGCATATACTCATTACCTCCTATGCACAGTGGCCCTAATAGTGAGACTCTTGTAGAGGATTGAAAGAAAATAAGAGGATAGATGCTGAGTTTGATTCTCGGTCTTCTCGTGTTTCCGGTTTCTCTTCTGTGGAGAAAGTAGCTAAATAGATCATGGCAATAACTTGTGAGTTGTGATAGGTCCTGTCTGAAATTGTCTTCTCTATGTTGAGAAAACACTCTGAATGAATTTGGATGGAATTTTGGCCTCCATTGTGGAACAGTTTCTGATGGTAGATGGATGCAGCATTATTATTTTTCACTTTTTTTAATAATGTGAAATTTTCCCAAGAGTTATAGGTGTCACGCACTTTCTTAAATTGGCATCTAGCTTGTACCAATATGCAGCATGCTTACAATTTGTGGGCTTTATGTAGATAAAAACTAGATATTCATACCAAACTCTTGGTTAGAAACAGATTGTTTGGGATTTTGTAATGCATATACTAATTTTGTAACTTTGGTGTTGTTTTTGTTTGGAGAAAAATATTTCCTATGCATGGGTAGCTTAGCTCTTTGTACCTCAACAGGCAACGTCTTTTTTTTTTTTGGTGAACAATACAGGCGTAATCGTCTCTTGGGCAAACCTGAAACTTTTGTATCGGCAACCATAATAAAATGCAAAAGTAAAATTTTCAGTCTGCTTTTGAGACAATCAGTTTGTTTTATGTTTTTCCTGTAAAAGTGACAATTAGTTTCTTTAAAAATATTTGTGAGACCATTTTTGTTGTTTTCAGTTGGTGAGGAGTTGATTTATAGACAATAAAATTTAGCTTGTTGAAAATTATTAAAATTAAGAAATAGGTGCATTGGAAAAAGAAAAAAAAAAACTCAAAGTAACATTATTTTTCACCATTTTTTCTCTCTCAAAATCATGTGAAATAAACATTTATTAATATATAAAAATTCATATAAAATAAATAAACTAAATTTATACTGTATTGTGTATGTGAATGAATTCTAATTTTTTTTTTGTTAATATAGAACTCTATTAAGAATGTAATAATTTTGCCAAAGCAAAGAGTAGTAACAATAATTATCTTATTCACATGCGCTAAACAATAACAAGAAGCGCCTGTAGCTCAGTGGATAGAGCGTCTGTTTCCTAAGCAGAAAGTCGTAGGTTCGACCCCTACCTGGCGCGTTTCACTGTTTTTTTAACGTTTTTCTTAATTCATTTGTTGTTTCATCTGCCAAAAAACACCATAACTTTTAATTAAAAAAAATGCTACAAACAACAATGCAAGATTTACATGACCAACCAAACAAAGAATAAATATGCAAACACCAAGAATGTCACAATAATAAATAAAACAGAAACTATTTTAATAATTTTTCAACTCATGTATATAATATAACCAAGTTCATAATTCTTCATATACATATTCATAATTTCACCACCTAAAAAAACAAAATGTCCTTGATAGCAGAAGCACCAGAGTTTCTTCAAGTTTTCTCAGATGGAACAGTGAAACGTTTCAATCCAGAAATATCACCACCTTCATTAGATTCATCTCAAAAATACAAATCAAAAGACATAATCATTGATCCATCAAAACCCATCACAGGAAGAATCTTCATTCCCAATAGTCCAATAAAAAAACTCCTCCCCCTCTTAGTCTATTTCCATGGTGGTGGCTTTTGCATTGGTTCGACAACATGGCTCGGTTACCACACGTTTCTCGGAGATTTTTCCGTTGCATCACAATCGATTGTTGTCTCTGTTGATTACCGATTAGCGCCAGAACATCGTCTTCCTACGGCTTATGTAGATTGTTACTCATCACTTGAATGGATTTATGAAAATGTAAAAATTGAACCTTTTCTAGAACATGCTGATTTATCAAATGTTTTTCTTTCTGGTGATAGTGCTGGTGGAAATATTTCACATTATGTTGCTGTTAAAGCTATTCAAAATAATGGGTTTTGTCCTGTGAAAATTAAAGGGGTTATGCTTATTCATCCTTATTTTGGGAGTGAGAAAAGAACTAAGAAAGAGATGGAGGAAGAAGGTGTTGAAGATGTTAAAATGAATGATATGTTTTGGAAATTGAGTTTGCCTGAAGATTCGAACCGCGATTTTTATGGTTGTAATTTTGAGAAAGATGAGGTTTCTGAGAGTGTTTGGTTGAAGTTTCCTGCTATTGAGGTTTATGTTGCTGGGAAAGATTTTTTGAAGGAAAGAGGTGTTATGTATGCTGAATTTGTGAAGAAGAAAGGAGTGAAAGTGGTTAATGTTGTGGAAGCTGAAGAAGAAAAACATGTTTTTCATGTTTTTTATCCTGAATCTGATGCAACTAGGTTGCTTCAAAATCAGATGAGTCAGTTCATGAAGAGATCTTTGCAACATTAACTATAAGTGGCAAGATCAATAAATTAACTTATAGCTTATACTAGGAATTAACCCGTGCATACGCACGGGGCGCGCCTTCGGCGCTTGGTTGATCGTGGTGACGTTTGTGCGTACGTGTGCGATGTAAAAATATAGAAACCCTTAAAAATCTTTTAGATTTTAGTAGTAATGATATTGGCATATTGTTTTATTAGTTAATATTTTGAATTAAATTCATTTTTGCACAAAACTGTAATAAAAAATCCAATGAATTATATATAAAAACAAAAGTGATCTTGTAGGTTTTATACTTTATGTTTTTTTAACATAACCAAGGAAACTTTATGTTTTATACTTTTAGATTTTATGTTTTTTAACATATTTTGTTTTTTTTTTTTTTGGGATACAAAGGGGCCTAAGCCCCGGCAATGACAATTTTTACAAAAGATGTTTACAATATGAATACTAATGAATAAATGGTGAAATGATCAGATTTTTGTTGGATAAACGCATTAAAACGAATGGGAATAATAAATGTTAAAGGTTTGAAAACATTAAATTACCATAACAATACGGGTACACCCCCACAGATGGGGTTATGTTACAATACTATTGGACATTAAAAATAAGGCGGAAACATCTAAATAAGATTCATAAAAGACATACTGACAATATTAAAAAAAACACAACAGGTGCTAAGCTGGGAAAACATGATATTAAATTCAAAAAACATTGGAGAAGATTGGCATGGATTTTTTGTGGAAGTTCGAGTATTAGTAGGCAAATTTGACCATAACTACATTGGAATAGAGTATGTTCCGGTCCATCTCGAGCTGGAGCACAGTTCCCTCAATGATCCCATTAAGCTGACAGAATTTAATCCATCCTTCCCCGAACCTAAAACGTCCAGACTTTTCAGAATCAACGTTTATCCTAACGGTAACAACGTTGTCCAATGGTCCACTGAATTTGATGACGGCATGGCTTGATGGGTTGATGAATTTGTCCAATGCCTTGCCAATTCTCTATTAAGGAAAAAGTATTCGTTGAAGTAGCATTAGATTAAGATTGTATGCAATGATAAAATAATCAATAATATAAATGTAATTTTATAAGGGGTGGACAAACAAACCACAGTAGGCAAGGAGAGATCAGCAGCCTTAATATTCCAACTAAAGGTACGACTGTTTGTAATCGAAGTGCTAAGACTGTGGAATGTAGGGAAGTTAGAAGCGCCAAAACTGTTTTTTGTTGTTGATGAGCATGAAGAATTTGTTTTCGCCATAATGGAAGAAATGCAATTTGACATTGCCAGACCATTTGTAAAATGTTCGTAACCCCTCCCATCCAGTAATCAGTAGTGGGTTAGTTGCTGAACAATTGAATTGAATTTGGTGAGGGGTACCAGTTGAATCATATATTTCCCAAACAACACCAAGTTCTTCAAAAAATGATGCAACGAAACACGGGTCGACTTCTCCGACAAGCTGTAAAGAAGCATGATTTTGTTAAAAAAGTGAAATAATAAAAATGTAATTGAGTTATATAAGATCAACCTGATATGGTGTATGCATAGTTGTGAAGCATCCTTTCATGTTGCTATTGAAAATTTGAAGCCAAGAAGTTCCCATGATTCTGTTGGTATAAAATATATGTTTGTTTTGATATTAATGGTTGATTGTAAAGCACTATATAAAGAGAACTGATATAATGATTAAATATAAGATGTTTGGACCATTGGGCTATCCATATTCGAAAAAGTAGACCTAATATTGATACCAAGCATGCTTATATTTGTACCATAGTGTAAGAATTAAAGTTAAAGTGAGTCTTGGACTAAATTTGTCCAGGAAACTATTTTTAAAGGAATCATACATAAGAGATCACAATTTGGTGCCATTCCAAACATTAGTCAGCTGGATTGGGTAAACTCCTGAAAGGTTGGAAAACACAGAGATCACAATGTTAAATTTGTAAGTTTATGGTGTCACTCAAAGTGTTAATGGACTATAAGTAAGATGTAAGTTAACCTTGTGGTTCCTTAACCCTAGCATGCTTGATGATCATTACAATGGGACCATCAGCAGATTCTTGGTTGTAGAGTGACATAAACTCAACAGAAAGTGAGTCCCATAGAGTACAATCAATAATAGTATCCCTGATTTAGGCAAGGTTGAACACATTTAGTAAGAATGGTGATATTTGTAAATTTAATGGTTAAAAATGCTGATTCAAGGTTGTAATTAATAACCTTAAGTCCTTGAGAGTGAATGAAACCTGGGCTTTCCTTGTTTCTGATGCGGTTACACATCTGCGAAAATCGTGGATAACTCCAATAGCATCTAAATTCCAGATATATCAATATTAATGACAGATCAAAAGCAGACGCCATAAAACAATTAGACCATTGTGTAATATTTGTCTAGTTAAAGAATGCATTGCATCAAAACAATATTATTTACCAACTAATAAGTCTGGAGTGTATTTCCCAGAGTGAATGTCTGAAAAGTCCTTGAAGTTGAAATGGGTTGGTGGGATATCAGGGATCAAGGCGGCTGTAATTTTTGTAGCACTAACCAATGTTAGCCTGAACTGGTGTGTTGACATTTTGTAGTCAGTATCATTGTCGAAAACTCTAAAGTTGCTCATTTGATATGTCTTCCCTTCAGCAAGCTTGGATTTCCATTCAGCCATGTCATTGTTCATAATAGTTATTTGGATAGTGTCCCCCTATAACAGAGTGTACACGGTGATTTAACATCATTGATTAAAACAAATTTGACATTAGTTTCTGACTGTTATACCTTGACATCGCGCACCAACAGCTGAAGATGATCTTCAGTCTCCCCTTTGTACACAATCCACATGTCATCAATGATCACACCTAGCCTCCATGTTTCTTTTTTCTTAGATATGTTCTTAACAGGATCGTATTGTCTTGCCATGACTGGTGAGGTAATTGCAGGTTTTTCAACTTGTGTCTCAGCCTCCGTAGTAGATCCCTGTGATAAAATGGAATGCACAATGTTATCACAAGAAGTTCAAATGAAGGCAAAGTTATATTGATTAAGGTTGAAACATATATGACCAAGCTGAAATGTGCCTGTCTTGCCATCACTGGTGTAGTTGCAGGTTCAGCAACTTGTCTCTCAGCATTAACATTAGATCCCTGTCAAAAATCGAATTCATAATGTTAATGGGGTCGGAAAGTCAGGCACATGTAGATTTAGAAAAATGTTGAAACATGTGAGATAAAGTTGAAAATATTTTTCTCTTGCCACTGCAGGGTTTTCAGTTTGGGTTTGAGTAGTAACGACAGATCCCTGTAAATAAAATGGAATGCACATAAAATGAGTAAAAACTTTCAAATAGAAAAATATACAATATTTGCATAGATTAATAGTAGATATGTGTTATTAATTTACAAAAGATAAGAAATTGTTCACAATGATGCTATCCTAAAAAAAAGTATGTTATGAAACTTCCACACACATCACATAACTTGAACAAAACTTCAATGTGTTTAATGGATTATGTATCCTTGCAACACCTTCATGAACATTATTTTTTTAAAAGGTATAAACTTGTTCACAATGATGGTATTCTTCAAATATCTATGTGATGAAACTCCCACGCATTCTAATAGAAGGTTGACATATACAAACATTTGAAAAAGCTTTTAAAGAAGGTAAGTTAACAGTGACAATGAGCAAACCCAAAAATTTTCAAGTTGCAAGAAAACTGCAGCATTGAATCAGCATTGTTAAGTTTTACTAATATGGTGTGTGGGATAACATAAACTAACTTGGGGTGGCAAATAGGTTCAGATTTACAAACACAAGTAATAGTAGAAGAATAATATGAACAACTTCTTGTGTAATGTCTCATTTGCAACAAAGAATTAACACATTTGAGTAAAAAATGAATCATGTTGCATACCTTAGATCTTGGTTTCGTGGTAGTAGAGCTGCCACCCTTTTTCCCGCTTGAATCCATGGATTTCGCTCTGAGTTTGAGAGGAAGCAGTGTAAGTTTATTAGCAGAACTCCAATAAGAAGTGTAACAATAATAAGCTTTCAACCATTTTATCCCAAGGACAAACCTGTTTCCTTAAGGAAGTGCAAAGGGTTGAAAGAAGACTTCTGCAGAGTTGGTAGGAAACCAGCCGGTCTCAAGTGTGAGGGAGTTCCAATCAAATTGTAGGATTGTAAGCATTGTCCAATCAAAAATAGACATAAATTAGATAGTACAAGTACAATGGGGCAGTGTGTAAAAAATGAGTGAAAGACCCTTTATGTCCCTGTGTGTATGTGTTACGAAATGGTTAGGCAAGGTATTAATCTAAGGGCAAAATTGAACACTTATTATAGAGTTTGAGAGCTTAATTTTAGTAATTTCTGTTCAAATATGACAGAAAAGTCCCTGAATTAAGGGTAGAATTAGCAGTAACAAAAACTGTAATTTATTTTTTACTGGGTCAGCAGGGTAAATTTGGTAGTATATTATTTCCTTAGATTAATAGTAGATGTTTAATTATGTCAAAAATAAGAAAGTCTTTTAAAATAATAAAAGGATTTGTGTTAAGTTTGTATTAGTAATCTGAAGCTGTAAGCTTATTATACATTAGAACACTTTTGACTTTAAGCTTAGTATACATTAAACACTTTTGGTGGTGCTGCTTAAAATGAATTTGTATTGACTATTGTAAAAATAAACTTTTAGCTGCAACTAAATCACAATATATACACTATACTTTTATTTTACTAATATTTCAGACTAATTTGGTCTCATCTTAGGCAGATACAATCTTAATCTGACTAAAAAACCATTTGAGATAAACAAATTAGGTAAATTATTATATAGATGGTCAGTCGTGGACTAGTATTTAGAAGTATAAATTAATGGACATTCTCATTTATATGATCGAGATAATAACTTTGATTAAAACAATGAAAAATAATTATGTAACTCATATTTAACCTGGTGCTGGACTTAGTAGGATGACCACAATTCAATCCCCGCAACTATATTTGGGTGGGGACTGAAACCACTGATGCTATAACTCGCCCCGAACTCTGGACTAATAGGGTCCTTTCCCCTGGAATCAAAGGGTGAATACCAAATAACCAACATCAATTATGTCACTATTTTAGTCGTAAAAAAGAGAAAAATTATGAATTTTTACTTTTAAATAAATAATATTGTCGACCATTGTTGCAATTTTTTTCAAGCATTTTTTCATAATAAATCACAAGTTTATTAAAATAACTGCCCTTTATTTACTATTTTTCTCTACTTTACACATTATTCACTTTATCCAACAAAAAAAATGCAACTTGTCAAAATTTAAACTTGAATTAAGGATAAAATATATCCTTCACGATTAGGACCAAGAATAGGCCGTACCGAGTTAGATTTTACGGGATCTATGTTTTATTTTCTAAAAAATTCAAGACTTTAGTCAAGTGTATTAAATTTACACTTATTTTTGTATCTTAGTCTAGCCTTTTTGAAAGTTTAATACATAATTTTAGTCTTGTTGTTAAATTAATGTATATTTTTAAGTGATTACTTTTTAGACATGTTTAGAACATTATACAAAGTTTTCAAAATTTGATTACTAAGTCGATATTTTTTTTATGGATTCAAATTAGAATTTTCTTTACTTTTATCTTTTGAAATTTAAAAAAATCATATTTAATTTTTCACATTTTAAAAAATTCAAAAGTTTTATAAATATTTTTTTGTACTATTTTAAAAATGCTTGAAAAAAGTTATTCAAAAGTTTAAAAATTTAAGGATAATTAAACATTTTTTTAAAATAACAAGGATTACAAGTAGATGCATAAATATTTTATATGGATGAGAAAATGTAATTTTTTTATATGAAAAAAAAATAAAATTTGATAATTTTACAAGAGAAAAATATACATTTAATTATCTATTATAAAAAAATTCCACTCATCTAAAATTGTTCAAAAAATAAAATTGTTAGAAGTCCCACATTGGTTAGAGATATGACAAAGATGACCTTTATAAGTGTAGTGCAAACCTCAACTCTCAAGCTAGCTTTTGTGGTTGAGTATAGGCCTCACAAATTCTAATATGGTATCAGAGCCTATCCTAGATCCATTTGTTGCTTGTTGTGGAGACCTCCCATATTTGGGCCACCCGTTGTTGTTGATTCCACGCACCAAGCCCAATAGTGCTGGGCGTAAGGGGGTGTGTTAGAAGTCCCACATTGGCTAGAGATATGGTAAAGATGACCTTTATAAGTGTAGTGCAAACCTCAACTCTCAAGCTAGCTTTTGTGGTTGAGTATAGGCCTCACAAATTCTAATAAAAATCGTACAAACTAAAAATTGTTAGAAATAAATTATAAATAAATCATTAATCTATTTTCAGTTTTTTTGACAAGAATATTTTTTCAGTTAAAAGTTACTTACGTAACCTTTTTTTTTTTTTTTGACAGTACGTAACCTTTTTTGTAAAGCGAAAGAGTACATACACAGTCACACACGTGTGCGTGCATATATAAAACGACACAGTTTCATTCTCTTCTCTCAGAATCTTTTCCCCCAAATTTGATTTTTCTGCTAACAATTTCCTTTGCAGACTCTTCGGAACCCTAACCCTAACAAACCTTCACTTCGTCCCCTTTCTCCAATTCCATCTTCTCGCAGGTATTCATTCATCTACTCTCTCGCTATTTCTGTGGTTATGTTTGATTAAACCCTAGCTTGATTTTGAAAATTCGGTTCAATTAACACTGTTTGATTTGCAGATAATGGGAGAAACAAAGGAAGAAGCATACGAGGAAGAGCTTCTTGATTACGAAGAGGAAGATGACAGAGCTCCTGATTCCGTTGGAACTAAAGTTAATGGTGAATCTGGGAAGAAGTGAGTTTTCTACTGCTTCTACTACTAAACTATTATTTGATTTGATTTCTTTTGACATAATGCGAGTATTGAATGCTTAGCTAGGTTTTATTAATTTCAAATGTTGAGATTATATGTTGAATTTTGCATTGTTTATACTATGTAAGATAAATTGTAATTTTTAAACAAATAGGGTCTGTTTGGATTGGCTTTTTGAGCGTATCTAATGACTTAAGCGTTTGTGTCACTGTTTGGGAGAATTCATGATAACAGCTTATGACATTTTCATAAACTGTTTTCAGCCTATTTTCATAAGCTCTCCACTATAGCTTTTGAAAACAATTTAATTTATAGTTATCATTTGCTATAGAAGTAGCTTATACATAAGCGCTCTGCTATAAGCTTCAAATTAATTTGCTTATCCAAACAGTCCCATGCTATGTTTTTTTTATAGTTTTTTATATCTGATTTTTTTGGGGTGAAGTTGTTGTCTTGCCTGTTTTTTTTGGAACCATATGAAGAAAAGAAATTCAGCTTATTTTGTTTTACTTTTGATGAAGATAGACATGTGAAGTTGCTCTTTTTCTTGTTTGTTGAATACTTGAATGTGTCAATGTTATCATATTGTTGGAATTGAATTTGATGCTGTGTGTTTTTGTTATATTTTAATTTTTTTTAATGTTTATTTTGGCGTTTTCAGGGGCTATGTCGGGATCCACAGTTCAGGATTCAGAGACTTTCTTCTAAAGCCAGAGCTTCTTCGGGCTATTGTGGACTCGGGATTTGAGCATCCTTCTGAAGGCAAATTATCTGCACCCTTATATGTAGTTATTGCTTTTTTTACCAATATATTTATTGTTGTTTCCTTGTTCGAGCTACTATAAAGATTTAGGAACTCAAGTGCTAATTGTGTTTGCATCTTTGTTTTAAATGATATTTTTGTCCTGAGTAGAATTGTTGACACCTGCGTTTTTTCTTCACTTCCATTTTGTTTGTTTTTCTTTGTCTATGTCTTGTGTGATTTTTTCTTAGTTTATGTCCTGTCTTTTTTCTTCCCATTGGCTCTCATGATGTAGTGTTGAAACAAATTTTTTGATTCAAGGATTTAAAAACATGTCTTTTGATCCATCCTTGTTGAAATATTTCTTAACTTGTCTATTTGACAAGTTATCATTCTTCTAGTGGTGTTTGTTTCCTGATGTTAGTTATTAAAATCCAATTTCACTGAACCTGTCTATTTTGTTATTTTTTTAATTTTGCAGGTAATACATCTATTATTGTCTTGTTTTGGAGAACTATTGTCCTTTGGTAACTCTATCAAATCAAATTAAGGGCCAGAAAGGTTTATTTTATACTGATCGCCGGTTTCTTCGACCCCCATTTTCTTTGGTTCATCACCAGTGCAACATGAGTGCATACCTCAAGCAATTCTTGGAATGGATGTATTATGCCAAGCAAAATCTGGAATGGGAAAAACTGCTGTTTTTGTTCTATCAACTTTGCAGCAGATTGATCCTGTTCCAGGCCAAGTTTCTGCTCTTGTTCTGTGTCATACAAGGGAATTAGCATACCAGGTATTTATTCGAGGTTCAATAAATGTAAGCTAATGGAATTTCATATTCTTGTGGCTATTAACTTAAGATTTCTGTTCAATCTCTTTCCTGCAGATATGCCATGAGTTTGAACGGTTCAGCACCTACTTGCCTGATCTCAAGGTTGCTGTCTTTTATGGTGGTGTCAACATTAAAGTTCACAAGGATCTGCTGAAAAACGAATGCCCTCACATTGTCGTTGGTACACCTGGAAGAATACTAGCATTAGCCAGGGATAAGGACCTTTCTTTGAAGAATGTTAGGCATTTCATTTTGGATGAATGTGATAAGATGCTGGAATCACTGGGTATGTTTAATTGATGAACAGTAGTTCTGACTTGATTCATTTTTTTTGATTTCATGGTTTTCATCGTCTTCATTATGATTTCTCCAGATATGAGGAAAGATGTGCAAGATATTTTCAAGATGACTCCCCACGATAAGCAAGTTATGATGTTTTCTGCAACACTCAGCAAGGAAATTCGCCCAGTCTGCAAGAAGTTTATGCAAGATGTAATGTCCTCTGGCCAGTATTACTTATTTGAAGTCTCTTTTTCACGATACCAGCATTTCCTGAGACTTAGATATTTAGAGTGCCATGGTTTCACATCAACATTTACTTTTGATATTAGGGGTTCAATTTGGGTAGTGCCTTTTTAATTCAAACAGTTTTGATTGGAATGACTCTTGGGATGTAGTGTGGTTGTGTGTTGGCTGGGGTTGGAAGTTGCAAATGGGCATGTTATAGATGAGCTCCGGATTGTGGCTGCGGTTCTTCACCTTCCATATTTTTCATTCTTTTATTTGATGTTGGAAGTTAGTTTTGTGTCAATTAACCTTTTGTCTGATATGAGTTTTCACTTTTCACAACTTAGGGTACTGTCTAGTTTTCACTGTTGAGGGGAGAGTTCTTAGGTGTATCTGGGTATGTTGGTGGCGGTGTTGTTACTTGTTAGTGTTAATTAAGTGTTGGCGTTTCTTGCTTGGGCTGACTATAAAGAGCATCAGCAAGGAGACAACATAAATGGATCAGAAATGTGATTCAGTGATCTGCGTCCGTCATTGATTTTGTTCTGGATTCCAATATCTTGAGGAAGGCTCCTAATATGATTTATTGTGACATTGTTCCTTTCAGCCAATGGAAATTTATGTTGACGACGAAGCAAAATTGACCCTTCATGGTCTTGTTCAGGTGGGTCTTTTGCTATTCAAATGTTTTAATTCTTTCATATTTCTTCTGTAATAATATGTGTGAGCTTTTGTTGCTTACCTTGGTTATGGAAATGATGACAGCACTACATCAAATTGAAGGAGGAGGAGAAGAACCGGAAGTTGAATGATCTTCTTGATGCACTGGACTTCAATCAAGTTGTGATCTTTGTGAAAAGTGTCAGCAGAGCAGCTGAGCTGGACAAACTACTTGTGGAATGCAACTTTCCATCCATATGCATTCATTCTGGAATGTCCCAGGAAGAAAGGTTTGTATTATGTTGCATCTTGTCTTCATCAACATTTAATTGATGAATAATAATCCATAATTTTCTTTTTTGGTTCTAATTGAATTATATCAGAGAAATCATGTGGCTATGATGAGCATTTTGTTAACATTATCTTCTATGTTTGTATTTTCTGCTGCATATTATGTTGGATAAATGTAAAAAATAAAGGATATGTAGCTTGTTGAATTTTTTAAAGTCCAGTGATTCAATGTTTCTGTCAATTATCCAGGTTGGCATGTAATTTGCATACTATAAAGAATGTAGGAAACAACTGATTCTTTCATTAGATTGTACTATAGTACTTGTGATGGATATGTTACTTGGATATTTCTGAATGGAATCTTTCACACACGCATACACAGTGATTGTAACATGATCCACTAATTTATGTGATAAATGTAAATTTAAAGGCATTGGTGATTCCTGGACATGCTACTGATCACCTGCTTGTCTTGATTTGAATTTTGAACTGCAACTTTGTGTGGTTTTGGCTACTATGTTACTGTTTATACTGCAGCCTTTTGTTTCACCAGCATAGGTCAATCAACCGATTCAGTGTTCTGTTTTTTATTTGTGCACCGAACCTAAATTTGTAACCAAAAAGAAGTGGAAAATTAAGTTGTGCTTTATCTTGAACAATGTCTTGTGCAGGTTGAAGCGGTATAAAGGTTTTAAGGAGGGGCATACAAGGATTCTTGTAGCAACAGATTTAGTTGGCAGGGGAATTGACATTGAACGTGTGAATATAGTGATAAACTATGACATGCCTGACTCTGCAGACACATACTTGCACAGGGTATGTTAGATGATCTTAACTTTTTCTACTTTAATTGTCAAACATAGTTTTAATGTCTCTTTATTATGGTCCAGAGTCATTAATTGTCATCTCATTCTGGATGAAATTGTAAACAGGTTGGCCGAGCTGGAAGATTTGGCACCAAAGGCCTTGCAATTACATTTGTTTCATGTTCAAGCGATGTTGATGTTCTCAACAATGTAAGACAATTATCTTTTTTGTCTATTTGTTCAGTATCATTAGAACGCAGCCATGGTGGTGCATGGTTCAGTGTAAATCCCACATTGTTCTTACTTTTCCACCTTAATCCAGAAAATCCATAGTAATATCCTTCCTCTACATGTCCCTGTTTTCCCATTGTAAACCTGATTTGTTGTGATGACAACTGTAAATTACCCCAGGTTTTGTCAAGAACATGAAATAAGTTGTAGTGTATTATTTATATAATGCAGGCAGATATATTTTTATTTCAACATGTCTATCATGTGTCCATTTACTGCAAGTCCATCTACCATAATTTATGGCTGAGCATTTTGCCTTGCTGTCATCATTCAGAATATTGATTCTGGATCAACTGGCATTTACATCTTTCATTTGTTATGTATTCCAGGTTCAGTCCCGGTTTGAGGTGGATATAAAACAGCTTCCTGAGCAGATTGATACATCTACCTACAGTATGTTCTTCCTTATCTATTCAATCTGTTTCTCTTTTTTGGCGCATTCATTCTATGTGTTGTAGTTGTTATTTAATATTGTTTACATCCTTCACCAGAAAAAGCCTTTTGAAAAATTTAAATCCTTCGCCATCAGTTGTATGTATTCTATTATTGTTAAGGTGCTGGGAAATTGTGTTTTCCAATAAATCAAGATAGCTTGTTGCAGGCTACTTCTTTTGGGAGGGGGGGGGGGGGGGGGTCTCAATTACTTAACTGTGTTTTGTAACTTTTGTGGTTCTCAGCCTTCAATTTTTTTGACTGCTTTTGTTTTTAAATTTGCAGTGCCATCATAATAAGCTATTGTTGTAATCCTTTGAATCAATTGGATGGTATGGATTAGCGTTTGCAAATCAGTTGTATCTTACAGTCCAGCTAAACAAGGCTCTTAGAATTGGTGATTCGCCTTGTCATGGTTCAGTCCATGTACTTCTATTGACCCGCGAGACCATTTTATCGTTCGAGATAAACTCGGTTTTTGGATTTTGCAATATGAATGCATACATATGTCTGGATTAATTTACTGTATTTCTATGTTATGTAGAGTTTTTGCTCCTACGACTTGATGTTTTCATAAATTTATGTCTTAATGTTCAATTAATTAGATTGAGAAGTTAATATAGTGGATGAGATCCAACAAGTATTTTATTTAAACTATTCTTGTGCTTGAATGCGCCAAGGAATTAAATATTGGGCTCTGCTAATGAGAAGTAATCTTCTTCATTTCTGGTTTTGTTATTAACTATTTGGTTATATAGTACATCTCAATTTTGATCTCTGAATTTTGGTGAGGTCTATTAACCTCCATACATATACACTTGGTTGTCCCTCTCCAGTTTCTCCCCTGTTGAATTAGCGGCACACATAATGTTTGAGAACGAATTTAGAAGTCGAATAATTGCATTAACGTGTAAACAGGAAAATGTGATATTTTCTATGCTTGAATGTTTGTATATGGAGTTTAGTGGACATACATTGAATGTTTAAGTTTTACACAATCATCCAATAAAAAGCTACTAATTTGCCATGTCATACTTCTAAATTTAAAATAGCCGTGAGTCTGTGACTGGGTTGAATACATATGTTTGGATAATATTTGTGATTTGCTGGAATACATATGTTTATTGGATGTCAGTTAAAATTATTTTGTCGAAAAGAGCCTATAATTCCAAAAGAAAATATACAAGTCTTAACTTACGTTGAAAGATAACATTTAACATTATATGCATGTAATAATAATGTGATATTTAATTTAACATTTAACATTATATGCATGTAACTAAAGCAACTCTCCAGCTACAGCTGCCACTCATAATCTTATTTTTTTTCCTTTGCTTTTCTTCTTGTTCATCCATTAGAGAGGGGTGATTTTGAGGAAACTTTGATCCAATATTATCCCTTCTAGTTGTTTTTCATTTTATTTTTATTTAAATAAGTGATTTTTACATAATTTTAGGTTTTGTTTGAGTTTTCTTCTTCGTTATTTCGGAGTTGTTTCTTTTGATTTTCCGTTTCAGTACAATGTTTGTTTTGATTTTCTATTCTGGTATGTTTGTTTTGATTTTCCATCTTGGTACGATGTATGAACTGATTACCCGTCTTATTACTGTGTTTTACGTTAAAAGATATATTTAATTTAGTGTGATAAATGTCTCAAATAAGATTATATCCACTCAAGTCTATCCAACAAGTTCACATTCAATTCAATACTCTAAAGTGATGGTAACTATAAAAGCTGCTTCAATAAAAAAAAATTAGAGGTTCATTAGTATATGAATAAAAATGAAGGATAAATTTAATAAAAAAAATAAAGGATAGGACTGGTATAGGGGAGACTGAGGATTTTATATGGCACAAACATATTCTTTTGAAGGTGTCTATTTTTGCTTGGCGCCTCTTGCGTGATCGGTTGCCCACAAAGGCAAACCTTGTATCTCGCGGTATTCTCACTCCAGATCTTCACTTTTGTGTGGCAGGCTGTGGTAGCATTGAAACGACACATCACTTATTTCTATCATGCAACACTTTTGGCCTTAGTTCGATCTTGGATTGGCTTCTCGACGGTGGATGCTTACAGCCTCACAGATCACTTCTTGTAGTTCACTTACTCAGTTGGGGGTCTCCGAGCTCGGCGATCCTTCCTCCAGCTCATATGGCTTGCGTGTGTTTGGGTAGTGTGGAATGAAAGAAATCTCCGGGTCTTCAGAAATTCGGCGACTTCTGTACATCAGCTTCTGGACAAATTCAAGCTCTTCTCCTATCGGTGGTTGCGTATGACAGATGTTACTTTGGCTACCAACTATCATTACTGGTGGTCGAGCTCATTGCTTTGTTTGGGCATCGGCTAATTGTTATTTTACTCATGTTGCTTACTTGGACCTTTTTGTAAACTTTTGTACCGCTCCTTGGCACGTCTTGTGTTGAGGGGTCTGCTTGTTTTCTCGTGATATATATATATATATTTCATTTTTGCTTGTTAAAAAAAAAAATGAAGGATAAGTGTTGACAAAAAAAAATTAAGGATAAATTTGAAGCAAATGACTATATTTTTCTTCAATTGTGAGTTTTATCCAGTCAAAAAGTAAAATAATTATTTTTGACTAAATTAAAATTTTAAAAATGGTTTATGAATTTGTAAATTAATAATTACTAATTAATAAATAACATTAACAAAAAACATTAGTTTCTATCTATAATTTCATGATCAAAGAGCTGTCAAATTCTTTTTTATCACGAATATTCCCCTAAATTTGACCAGTAAAATATTTAATTATAATTATCTTTAATTATACCAATGATTTTTACATATCTTATGTAAGGATACATATTAAACCTTATTCTATAACTACTTATTTTTACTTATTATACCTGATCGACAAATTATTCTCATTCTTTATTTATTTGATAGAGAATCCTTATCAATTACTTTTTTCTTATTGAATTCAATTTTACTAGCGTGCAGAAAAATCAATGTCTATATAAATATATATAGAGGTATAAGTATGTCTAGACAATATTATAGTTTTTATATACACACTCTTTGTTAGAAAATACATACTCGCACCATGGTTAGTGAACATATACATTTGCTTACTAATTTCTTTGTTTACAAATAACTACTTTATTTTTTAAATTAAATTAATATATTATTCATCATGCAGGACTTGCTTACAATTGGTCTTTTGATATTTTCTATTGTATTTTGCAATTCATGGGTTGGATTTGGTCAAAATACTTTTAACGTACTTCAATATGGTGCCAAGGGAGATGGCGCTTCCGATGATACACAAGTATGCACATATAATTTTTCATTCTACAATTTTTAGCTATATGAACAAAAAAATGTATCATATTATATTGTTTTATTGTGTTTTCTTCAATGAGATATTATATATATATACATATATAATATCTCATGGCTTTTCTATTTTTGACAAAACCTCGTGCTTTTTTAAAATCTCACATCACATATATATGAATGTTCATCTTGAACACATGAAATAAAGTAATTTGTCCATTAGTATGTAAATGTATATTAATCAAGAATTATCATTATTCTTGCCTCTCATATTCTTATTCGATGTCTATGAAGCCCCGATACGGGACACGATACGGATACGATACGATACCGATACGCCGATACGTGAAATTTTTTAAAATTTCCAATCCGATACTGCCGCGATACGTTATTTAAAAATTAAAATTAAAATTAAATATATAAATACACAATATATAAACCTACATAAAATCAATAATATTAATAATTAAAAGCAGAAAACATCTATTCTTATACTAAAATTTTGGGACAAGTTCAAACGCTTAACTACCTATTACAGTATATAGTAGGATACCATAGTTTGTTTTTTTTTTGGAAAGTAAAAAATTATATTGACAAAGGAAAAATACAAGAAGTGCTAAAGATATAAACACGTATGTCTGATACAGGAGCATCATAATAACTAAAAGTCAATTAATACTGGAAACTTCCAAGGTCTGATACATGAGAACATCTTAAGTTAGTCCCCAGAACATAATGATTACTGATACATTTTAAACTATACGTCTTATTGTAGTGTATTATACAAAAAGAACACCATTAAAACTATCCAAACAAAATCACAAATACTATCCAAAAAATAATCTTTGTATCGGACACATATCAGATATTATTTGTTTATTTAAAAATAATGATATAACCGATACTTTTCTGATACGTGTATCGGGATGTATCGGACACGTGTATCGGGTATTATTTTTTATTTAAAAATAATGTTTTATTCGATACTCTTCCGATACGAGTATCGGGACGTATCGAAAGAGTATCGGTATCGAGGACGTATCGGACACGATTCGTCACCATTTTTTGAGTATCGGGGCTTCATAGTTCGATGTATTATTCTCTTGTAATTAAGAACGGTAGTGTATATCTAGAGAAATATCAAATAGTACATAAATTTTGATAAAAGAATTTAAAGTATTTTTTTATGAAAAAATGCAAAATTTGGCACCCTCTTTAAACTGACCTAATTTATTATTGCAATTAACTTTTTAAAAATGAAATACAAAATTAAATTCTTATTTTAATTAAAAATCACTTAATTTCCTACTTTAACAAAATTTAATGTAATTTATTATTTGCTTATAAAAAAAATGTAACTTATTATTTTAATTTAAAATCCTTAATTTCTCTTTTTTATATTTTATATCCAAATTAATTTAAATGCACTAATATTATATATTATCTTCTTTATAAATAGTTCAATTTTTTAATCTATCTTTTAGTATTGAGAGCTTCTACCTACATTAAAAAATTGAAGTGTTCAATACAATTGCTTTTTTAATTAGTTAATAAATTAAACAACCATTTTTTGTATAAGAAAGAGTTTCATTTATAAACTTTTGTACTTTAAGAAAAATAATTTCATAGGAAAAAAACATTATTTCGTTGTTTACAAACATTATACTTTATTTTTTGTCAAAAAAATATATATTATACTTATTTTCTAGATCTTTTAAAAAGTATTCAATATTTACTATTATTAGTAAAAAACATTAAGTTTTAAATTTTGTTTTGTTGACACTTTTGATAAATAATAATAATATTTAGTTATTATAAATTTTTAAATGGTAAAAATGTTTTTTATTAAATAATAACTTATTTAGCTAATAATTTAAAAATCGAATATATCGGTATAATGCTGATTTTGCACATATACGAAGATATTCTCTTATCTAAATTAGTATTAATACATTGTTTTCTAAAGGCCTTTATACAAGCATGGAAAGCTTTCTGTGGAGCAAATCAAGGAAATCCAACGCTTATGGTGCCAGCTGGACATTCATTTTTTGTCCATCAAACGATTTTCAAAGGACCATGCAAATCTCAAAATCTTCATATTCAGGTAAAAAATCTATTTTCTATTGTTTACTTAAATTCTTCTCACACACACAAAAAAATATATATTGGATTAAATTTGATCAATTAAATTTAATATTGGCAATGCAGATTAATGGAAAAATACTAGCACCTCATAGAGATGCATGGGGTTCATGTTCAAAAAGGTGGCTTTATTTCCTTAATGTACATGGGATGACAGTTGATGGATCAGGAGTGATTGACGGTCAAGGTGAAGCATGGTGGGGCAATGTACGTAATAACATACACATTTTTTTCTTAATTAAATAATATTATTTAGTAGATTATTGATACACAAATAATCTATTGTTTTGCAACCATCTAACAATACATTATTATTTTCAATTTACAGCTTAATGGAACTAAAGGATGTACCGGGACACCTCCTACGGTTAGAAAGTCTTTTATTCCTTCCTTTTTTCAAAAGAGCCACGGAGAAATAGTTTAATACCTTAACTATTTAGTAGATTTTTTTCTTGTTAATTTATCTATTATTTCAAAATAAAAACTAAATTGTTAAGTTATTAAATTAATTCATTATAATGACATGTCATAAAAAACGTCATCTAAAACATGCTAAGTGAATTTTTTGTAAAAAAACAGAGATAAAAATTTCAAATGATTAAAGTTTAATTATTTTTTTCTTCAGAAGAACCAAAAATAAAAATTAATATATTTAAAAAACTAAAAACATAATTAATCCAAAAAAATTATATCATCAGGGTCAATAATATTATGTTTATGGTTGAATGTGCAGGCTTTACTATTTGAAAGGTGTGACGGGCTGCAATTAAGTGGACTCACGCATATAAATGGACCAGGAATGCATATCTATGTAGTCCATAGTCAAGATGTAACAATCTCAAATATTAAAGTAAAATCACCAAAAGATAGTCATAATACAGATGGAATTGATATCTCAAACTCAGTTCGGGTTAATGTTCATAACTCCATAATAGAAAGTGGTAAAATTATTATATATATTTAACCTTTATTCTTTAATTATCATTTTCCTAAATTAAGTGTCTTGGCTGATTAATGAATTCAGTTAAAATCAAATTGATCGAGAGTACTTGTGTTTAATCTCTAATTGAAATACTTATTGGTTATACTTTGCTTATATCTCAATGACTTTTCGATATTACATTATAGGCGATGATTGTATTGCTATTAAAGGTGGGTCGCGATTCATCAATATCACTCAAGTTACATGTGGACCTGGGACTCACGGTATTAGGTATGCCAAAATACATCTATAGACAAATCAACCATTATTTGAATGATTAATTATTTAAATTTTCACCTAAAGCTAATGTTTTATAATTAATTGACATGCCTTATATTTTGATGCAGTGTGGGGAGTCTAGGGGGTGGTGGAGCTCAGGAATTTGCCGAACATATAACTGTCAAGAATTGTACATTTAATGGAGCTGATAGTGCAGTAAGAATCAAGACATGGCCGGTAATGCTAAACCTAATTGAAAATAAAAATAATTATTCTTCCTGGTTCTCTTCTTATGAGAGCCAACTGAATCAGCAAAAATTTAAATATATCAATTTTTTTTGACCCAATTGTCTCTCATAAAAAGGATTGAAGATATACGACAAGGCTATATTATATTTGTGTCTTATATTTAATCAAATAAAATTTGTATGTATTTTTGAAGGGTGGAAAAGGATATGTCAAAGATATAATTTATGATCAAATCATAGTCAATAATATAAACAACCCTATATATATTGATCAACATTACATGAGAACTCCAGAAAAGGTAATTAATATTCTTTCTCCCTTACATCATGTTGATTTTTATTCATGTATATAGTAAGATAAATCATTTTTTGTTTTTTGGTTGCAGAATCAAGCACTAAAAGTGAGTGATGTAACATTTAGTAATATCCATGGAACATGCAGTGGTGATGATGCTATTGTCCTAGATTGTGCCAAGATAGGGTGTGACAATATTACATTGCAACAAATCAAAATTACCTCAGTTGATCCAAAGAAACCAATTTCTACAATATGCAATAATGCTAAAGAGAAATCAAATAATATTTCACCTGCCTTGCACTGTCTAAACAAGTAAAGAGGATTTTATATCTTTGTATTCTCAGAGAACTGTTCAATAAATTTGTGGAATGGATTTTATCATTTTGATATTATTAGTGTACTTTAATTAAATTGATATTATTTGTAAGACGATTCAAGCGTGCATTGGAATTTATTCTTTAGTGAATTTTTTTATTGAAGACATTGTCATGTTGAAATTTAATTTTAATTAGGAGTATTTATGGGTTGAGTTGGGTCCGTTTTGACTAAAATTGTTATCTGATCTTCTAGGCAAGAGTCTTGAAGAGAGAGACAATAATCCCAAAAGTTGTGAAAGGGAAAGAGATTTTTAACCTGGAGTGTGTCCTTACTATTTCTGTTAAAAAAAGAATGTTTTCATCAGACGAGACATATATATAACATCTAATGCAAATGTCTAAGGGAGCAGAAAGATTATTAAAATAAAAAAATAGACCGATATAAAATTTTATAAATATATTTCTTTTGAATTTTAGCTTAATGTTTCTTGATTGAATTTCAATTTAATATAAATTTGTGTTTTCAAATATTATTCTTTACGGAAAATGAAATGTTAATTTTATTATTGCAAAGGAGGAAGCCATGAGTGAGAGAGATTAAAATTGGTACACACCGTAATTAATTGTGTTAATTTATTTCTAAGAGTGTGTTTTGATTTCTAAGAGTGTGGTAAATTTTAATTTTATTATTGGCAAAGGAGGAAGCCATGAGTGAGAGAGATTAAAATTGGTACACACCGTAATTAATTGTTAATTTATTTCTAAGAGTGTGTTTTGATTTCTAAGAGTGTGGTAAATTTTAATTTTATTATTGGCAAAGGAGGAAGCCATAAGTGAGAGAGATTAAAATTGGTACACACCGTAATTAATTGTTAATTTATTTCTAAGAGTGTGTTTTGATTTCTAAGAGTGTGTTTAAGATAAAGAGATGTAAATTTTGATTAGAAATATTGATTAAACCGGTTTTTAATTTTTTTAATCTGTTTGTTTATATGTGTAATTTTTTTCAAATATTCTAAGTCTTTTTTTATTTCAAACAATTTTAATCATATTTAAAAAAAAATATTATTCTTTACGAGATTATGTGTTAAGTTATCTATATTATTGTCTTCTATATTATTGTTTCTATAAACTTTTTCACTTTGTTTGTTTCAAGAGAAAGTGGAAGGAAGGATAGTGAAAGGATGGAAAGTGGGTGGAAGATCAATCATTTCATTGTTTGGAACAACTACCAAAAGGCAAAGGAAAGAAAGTTATGTTAAGCCCCATGCAAAAAAAACTTTCCTCTCAGATATGGACAGAAAGGGGGCAGGGATTGTAGAGGCGGGAATAGGTTAGATCGGCCTACGGGGCCTTAAAACCTAGCTTATATAGGGTTAGTCCAAGGCGGCCTATCTTTTTAAATAGAGCAGGCCGAAACTTTTTTATAAGTCTATTTAAGTATCTAAAGAGTTGTTTTTTTTTCAAGGATGACAAGTAGACCCATATATAGTAGGTATCTACAAAAAGTGAGCACACACATTGGTAATTATCCGCAATAATGAATGGGTATGGGCAGCGACGAAGCTAGCTGATTTCTTGTGAGGTGGCCAAATATAACACAATTTTTAAAAATTAATATATTAAATTTAATCCATGAAAAACGAATTCACAATAATTTTATTTATATAAAATGTAAATTAAAGTAAACACAAAAAAAAAACAATAATTATTTAATAAAAAAATTGAGTTCGACAACACTTTGAAATGGTTAAATTCTTGCTTATAAAAGGGTAAAGTTTTTCTACCATTATAATTTTGTATATACTTTCAAAATGTAAATAATTTAGTCATTTTTAAGAAATTCATTGTTCATATTACTTTTAATTTGTCTTTACCATTGTTAACAAAGTTCTTACCGTAGTTGGTTAATATATAAAAAATGACACAATAGACAAAATAAATCTAATGTATCAAACAAGTGATGATCTTTTAAGTATCTTATTTCTCTTCATTTTTGACAAATAAACTTATTTTGAAATAGCTAAAGATATCTTTTTTGTTCAAATAGTCTAGTAGCTAGAAATTACAATCTCAAGATGGATAAATTAAATGACAAAAATTCGAACCAATTGAGCTAAATTTATGAGTCGTAGCTAAAAATATTTTATTGGGGTAGTTATACATGAAATATGCATACTAAAACAAATAAAATAATAATTTTTGAGGTAGCCAAAGCTACCCCATTGCTATACCTAGCTACGCCACTGGGTATGGGTAGCTTAGTATCCACCTTTTAAAAATATTAATTATATTAAAATGATATCTTATTTTTTAATTGATCAATTAATTTTTAGTAAAGTTGAAAGTAATTAATGCGAGTATGAGTGCTGTGATACCCAAATAGTACGTGTTTGATACGGGTATAAATATTGTTATACACGCGGATATGAATTAGGATCTATGAAGCACAGACACTCATCATATTAGTTGTGTCACATGTCGGACACCAACACTTATGATTACACTTAAATATATTACTTTTTTCAAATTATTATTGATGTCAATGTATTAATATCTATGTCGTGTCCAAAATCCATATGTGTATTTGTGCTTCATAAGTCAGGATAAATACTTATATTTAAAATTGAAAAAAAAATGTTAATTACCCGTGCTTGGCACGGGATCCATTCTAGTTGATATTATTTGTAAGACGATTCAAGCGTGCATTGGAATTTATTCTTTAGTGAATTTTTTTATTGAAGACATTGTCATGTTGAAATTTAATTTTAATTAGGAGTATTTATGGGTTGAATTGAGTCTGTTTTGACTAAAATTGTTATCTG
This sequence comes from Trifolium repens, assembly GCA_030408175.1. NCBI lineage: Eukaryota > Viridiplantae > Streptophyta > Magnoliopsida > Fabales > Fabaceae > Trifolium > Trifolium repens. The sequence goes on from CP125836.1 coordinate 5,326,556, forward strand.
ATCTTTTAGGCAAAAGTCTTGAAGAGAGAGAGAGACAACTATTAACTTCTTGAAGAACTGTGTGATCTTTTAGGCAAGAGTCTTTCATTGAGGTGGTGTTTAAGGCCAAGAAAAAGAATATGCATAAGAGTTTTCAGATTTATAATACCCACTCTATAAGGGTAGGTTACCGGGTTGGGTTTCTCTCGCTCTCTTTTTTTCTTCCTCTTGCTTTGGTGTTTTTTGTTGTTGTTGCTATTTTCTCTTATATGGATTAGTCCCCCCCCCCCCCCCCCCCCCAACTCTTTCGCTTTTTTTGTTTGAAGAAAGTTTTGGTTTATGTCTCCCTTCTCTTTTTTGTTATTTCTTCTATTTGCTATTTTTTTTTGTATATATACACCTAGAGTGTTCACCATTGCACTCCATTTGCTTAAAAAAATTCATTGAGATCATCTAAACTCACGAACGCTCCTAATTTTAATAAATATTTGGGTAGTATATTGATGCACAATTGTAAGGTCAACTCTTCAATTAAGTTATGAGAGCACTAATATTCCTTGCATTGTAGGTAGAGTTCAACCACCTATAAGAGTTGAGTCTAACTAAACTTTAAGTTACGATTGGAAAGATATGTCTAATTTAGTGTCAAATAGCAATGCACCTTCACCAATAATTTTTCTTCTTCAAACAAACCCAAAAAATTAAAAATAAGCATATCTCATATTCTCTATCCTTAAACTCCTTCATGGTCATCCCCCGTCATCTCGGCCGCCTTCCAACACAACTTCAGCATGAACAAAATTGTCGCCTCACCTAGCTTCTTGCCGCCACATTTTAATACAAAGAAAATCCCAAATTTTCATTAAGGAATTGAGAAAGAAGATGAAGAAATGGAAACAAAGGGTTTTGATTTTATGGGTTTGATTATGAGTTTAATTACGAAGATGATGAAAGAATTGATGAAGATGAAAAAAATGGAAGCTAAGTGTTTTGATTTTATGAGTTTTATGATGAATTTAGTGATGAAGATATATGATATACGAATTGATATTTTTTAGGTTTGTAGTTTTTTTTATGGATTAAAGTTAACCATTTTTTTTTGTTGAAAAAAACTAACATATATAATGGACCAATGTGACAAACAGAGATATCTTTAAGGAAACAAAGCAGAACCTTTATTTATTAAGGGACCAATATATATAAAACTAACAAATTCTTTAAGGGACCAAAATACTAATTAAGCCTTTAATTATCTTTAAAGCACATTAATTTTTTTGTCATGAAAGTCTTTCCCTACATTTGACCAGCAGTAAAATATTTAATTATAACTATCTTTACTTATACCTATGATTTTTACATTTTATGTAAGGATATATATTAAACTTTATTATTGCTTCAAAAAAATAATAAAAATTTACTATATAATTACTTATTTTACCTATTATACCTGGTCAACAATTATTCATTCGATTCTTTATTTATTTTATAGAGAATCATTATTAATTTCTTTTTTCTTATTAATTTCTTTTTTTTATTTAATGTATAAAAATAGTCAATGTATATATATGTATATATAGGTAAGTCTAGACAATATTACTTCTTCAAAAAAGTTTGGACAATATTATAGTTTATATATCCATACGCTTTGTAAAAAAGATATATATCATATGGTTAGTGCACTTATACATTAAGTTTTATTTTTTATTTTTTGACTAAATATACATTAGTTATTTACTCATTTCTTCGTTTTATAGTTAACTCTTTTCAATTAAATTAATATAATCATCATGCAGGATTTGCTTACAATTGAGCTTTTGATATTTTCTGTTGTATTTTGCAATTTATGGGTTGGATTTGGTCAAAATACCTTTAACGTACTTCAATATGGTGCCAAAGGAGATGGCACTTCTGATGATACACAAGTATGTATATAATTTTTCATATTATAAATATTCTTTCTTTTCTATAATACTCAGCTATATTTATGAACCAACTTATTTGGCACATTATTATATTGTTTTATATTGTGTTTGATCCAATTATAGTTAAATTATTATATATATATATATATATATATATATATATATATATATAAAATAATAATAATAATAATAATAATAATAATAATAATAAGCTAATTGAAATTTGTCCATTAGTATGTGAATGTGTATAGTCAATAATTATAATTTATGAGTTATGACACTTTTGTATTCTTATTTTGATATATCATTGTTTTGTGATTCAGAATATATAGTGATTTGTCTCTAGAGGTATATCCAATAGTACATAAATTTTTTATAAAGGAATTCAAATTAATTTTTTGATGAAAAAATGAAATATTTTATGAAGTGGCCTAATTTATTATTTTAATTCTCTTTTTAAAAACAAAATACCCCGTCCTTAATTCTCTTTTTTTTTTATCTATGTTTTAGTATAGGGTGTTTCTATTGTAAATTGACAAATTGAAGTGTTTGATATGATTGCTTCTTTACTTAATAAATTAATAATAAATTTTGTAAATCAAAGAGTTATTTATAAATTTTTGTACTTAAAAAAAATTAATTTCATAAGAAAAAATATTATCCTGTTGTTTATAAACCTTTATACTCATTTTCTATATTTTTTTCTTCAAAAGTATTCAACATTTACTATAGTTAATAATAAAAAAGTCAAAAGAAATAAAATGTTAACAAAATAAATAAATAATAATATCTAGTTGACAAGAAAAAAACATTTAGTTGATGATTTAAAGATTAAATATATTGGTTCATGTTGATTTTGCACGTGTACCGTGAAACATTATCTAAATTATTTAATTTTAATACATCTAAAAGGCCTTTTTGGAGGCATCTAAAGCTTTATGTGGAGTAAATAATGGAACTCCAACACTTGTGGTGCCGGCTGGACATTCATTTTTTGTGCGTCAAATTATTTTTGGAGGTCCATGCAAATCTCAAAATCTTCATATTAAGGTATCAATGGTTACTTAACTTGTTAAAAAAAAAAACTATATATATATATATATATTAGATTAAAATTTGATTATATTTAACATTGGCAATGCAGATTGATGGTAACATACTAGCACCACATAGAAATGCATGGGGTGCATGTTCAAAAAGGTGGCTTTATTTCCTTAATGTACATGGGATGACAATTGATGGATCAGGAGTGATCGATGGTCAGGGTGAAGCTTGGTGGGGCAATGTAATATACACAAACTTTTATTACAAATTTAGCATGAATTATTATTTACTAAATTTCTAATTCAATATAATTTAGTCGATTATAGATACACAAATAATTTATTGTTTTGCAATAATCTAACAATGCATTATTATTTTCAATTTGCAGCTAAATGGAACCAAAGGATGTACCGGAACACCTCCTCCTACGGTTAGAAAGTCTTTCCTTTCTAAAGTTGTCAAAAAGAAAATTATGTTATTTTTTAATCAAATAGGGCAACAACAAAACTCACACATTAAACGTAGAGAAACTGAAAATGATGATTTGAACATGCGTTTAACATATATTATATATCGATACAACTTTTTACCATAAAAATTGTATTTATTGAACAAAACACTTGTGTCACATTGTTTTCTTTGGGTGGGTCAATAAATATTATAAAAAAATGTATTAAAAAATAATAAATATTATGTATATTGTGCAGGCTTTACTATTTGAAAGATGTGATGGGCTTCAATTAAGTGGACTCACTCATATAAATGGGCCAGGAATGCATATTTATGTAGTCCATAGTCAAGATGTAAAAATCTCAAATATCAATGTAACTTCACCAAAAGATAGTCGCAACACTGATGGAATTGATCTCTCAAACTCAGTTCGAGTTAATGTTCATGACTCCATAATACAAAGTGGTAAAGTTATATGTATTTAACCATTGTTTTTTAATTATCATTTTCCTTAATCAAGTGTTTCTGGATGAAAAATTGTTTACCAAACTTTACTTAACTTATTGTCTAACTCCAAATTATTAGTATGTTCTTTCTTTTAAATATTTATTTTAGGATTTCAATCTTTGGTCACTCATGAATTTTACTATATAGGTGATGATTGCATTGCTATTAAAGGCGGATCACAATTCATCAATATCACTCAAGTTACTTGTGGACCTGGAACTCATGGTATTAGGTACGTCAAAATACGTAGTAGATAGGTAGACATTAAGCTTGCTAAGAATTTAGAATGTTTGTTACCAATAGGCTAGGGATATTGTCATTGATTAACGGATCAAACAAATATATATATATATATATATATATATACACAATTTATCGATACTATTTGAACTTTGAGGTCTACCTTAATACGCCACAAGATTCCAAGTTACCTAAACTTTATTCAATAAAAAAAAATTGTGCAATAAATACATAATTTATCGATACTATTTGAACTTTGAGGTCTACCTTAATATGCCACAAGATTCCAAGTTACCTAAATTTTATTCAATAAAAAAAAATTTGCACAATTTGATCTTTCCATTTTCATACACTACAATAAAAAATAAATAAATACAAGATGCCCATTGAGCCACAATTTTACTCTTTTTTAATTTTTCCATAAACCATTATTTGTGAATGATTAACTATTTAAGTTTTCACCTAGAACTGAAGTTTTATAAATGAATAATAATTCATAATTAATTGGCATGCCTTATATTTTGATGCAGTGTGGGGAGTTTAGGGGGTGGTGGAGCTGAGGAATTTGCTGAACATATAACTGTCAAGAATTGCACATTCAATGGAGCTGATAGTGCCGCGAGAATTAAGACATATCCAGTAATGTCATAAGTTAATTGAAAATAAAAATAATTACTAGTATATGATAAGACTACATATATTTGTATCTTAAATTTAATCAACAAAAATTCTGTGTATTTGTAGGGAGGAAAAGGATATGCCAGATCTATCATCTTTGATCACATCATAGTCAATCAAATAAAAAACCCTATTTATATTCAACAACATTACATGAAAGTTCCAGAAAAGGTTAATATTCTTTCTCCCTGACTTTATGCTAATTTTGTTAATGAATAATAAGATGCATAATTTTTTGGTTTTGTTTTTTGGTTGCAGAGGGATGCAGTAAAAATTAGTAATGTAACATTTAGTAATATCTATGGAACATGCAGTGGTGATAATGCTATTTTTCTAGATTGTGCCAAGATAGGGTGTGACAATATTACCTTGCAAGATATCAACATTACCTCAGTTGATCCAAAGAAGCCAAGTTCTTCAATATGCAATAATGTTCATGGGACAGCAAAAAATATTATTTCACCTCCCTTCCACTGTCTACACCAGTAAAGAGCCTTTTGTATCTTTATTTGCAGAATTCTTCGGTATAATGCAAGTATTATTCAGTATGCACAATATACGTATTAATTATATACAATATCTACAAGGTTCTATCGTAGTACTATTTAGTTACACCAAATTCATGATACCAAATAAATAAAGATTATAATAGTCCTTTTTTTATCAGAAACATAGTACAATATGATCATTGCCCAACTATCAATGTTTGTATATGTGTGTTTGATTTCACAGCAGACTATAATGGAATTAATTTCACTATCAATACAATTTCAGTAAGAATACATGTGTGTTTTCAATCAGAAACCTTGATTTTATTTCTAAATTTCAATTCAACTGAAAGTGATAAAGATAATAAAGTTGAGTTGAAAATTTTGTACTACTTTTTACCTCAAACTTGTTTTCAGAATGAAAACTACAAACTTTCAAGTGCTTGCTGATTTCAGTACCAGAAAATTCAGCAACCAAAACTTTTTGTATTTTCTAGCCATCGTTTTTTTTTATTTGCGAAAGCCTGAAAGGATAACTCACCAACTGAGGACAGCATTCATGTTTTGACATCAGTGAAGATTATTAATTTTCAAACATAATTTAAAATGATGGAATTCCTCCACAAATGGTTGAAGCTTTCAGCAAATGAACACAGCATCCTTGATGTTCTAATAAAATTTCAATTACCAAAAGTCTCTACAAGAGCACAAACCATTCTTGAAATGGTGGAAGCGATTGCGGTCCCTGACGACAATCTCTCGATTAAAAACCTTAGATATAAATTTAGTAGCAGAGTGACAATCTTCACAAACGCGCAAGTTCTTCACAATCCTAATGGAAGTTCCAGGCGGAGTATTCAAAAGAGCAAAAGCTATAGCAAGCTTTTCACTGTGCCTATATAAAGCATCTTCTTTATCTTCTTCATCAATGTCAAGCAACACTTGAGATGTTGTAGGCACATACCCTGCCCTTTTGATTTCCCTACCCATCTCATCCACCATTTCATATATCTCTTTATATTGATTATGAGACTTATCACCAGCAACAAACTCACACATTTCATTGTTTACCTCAATCATGGTACTCCCTGGAACCTTCTTCATCCCTCTCATATCCATCATCTCCCTTACCTTAGTCTTCTTCTCCCACCGTCGCAATTTTGCGTAAATGTTCGACAGCAAAACATAATTAGACTCATGCATTGGCTCACTTTTGATTAGCTCTTTGGAGATACTCTCTCCAAGCTTGAGTTCCCCAGTTGCGTTACAAGCCGTGATTATTGTTCTCCATATGATTTGGTTTGGTTCAAAAGGCATCTTTTGAACAAACTCAAAAGCCTCTTTAACAAATCCACCTCTACAAAGCAAATCCACCATGCATCCATAGTGTTCTATCTTTGGCACAATGCTAAAATTCTTCTCCATTGAATTGAAATAGTATTTTCCTTTATCAACAAGTCCAGAGTGACTGCAAGCAGAGAGTACCCCAACGAAAGCAACATCATCAGGCATTATCCCATTTTCAACCATTTCATCAAATATAGAAACAGCGTCTACACCACGACCATGCATTGCAAGACCAGCAATTACTGAAGTCCATGAAACTATGGTGCGTGACTCCATTTGTCTGAACAGTTTGATGGCTTTGTCGACATTGCCGCACTTTGCAAACATGTCTATCAGTGCGTTGCAGAGTTCCACAGACTTTGAAATGTTTTTCCTCTCAATGTATGATTCCACCCACTTTCCAAGCTCAAGCGCCCCCAGATCAGCACACGCAGACAAAACTGAAACCATTGTGATCTCATCAGGGCAAACACCCATAACCTGTATGAACAAACACGGATTGTATACGAGTAAGATAACTTTTGACAAACAAGTCAGAACACATTAGTTATTCACCAAGCTCTTTCTGCATATTAATAGTAAAACAAGAATACGAGAAAAAACTGTACTTCCTCCAATCTCGAATATAAATATAAGCAAAAAAGTACTTTGAGAGTTTCTTTTAATGACAAAAAGTTTAGCTGAGTTGGATCTCATAAACTCACTGGGGCCAAAGAAATCCCCAAGGCTTAGAGACCACATATTAGCCACTAACAAGGTCCTTGCATTGGCATTGGGATTCGAATCCAAGTTCTTATGAGATATGAGTTGAATCTTTACCATCTAGACCAACTTAAGTTGACTATTTTTAATAGTTTCAAATATAAATGTCATTCTTAAAATACCCCTAAATCAATATTTTACAATGACTTTAATTTTCATGAAACAAGTTCTCTAAAGTGTACTTTTGAGAATGCACTAACATAACTGTAGAAAAACTAATCACTAAACTCATTTTAAAGCACTGTAATGTAATTGATAAAGCAAAAAAAAAGCACTTAAATGTAATTCATTTTTGAATGAAATCACCTGCATTTCCCTAAACAATCCAACAGCACGTGCAGAACGACCCAACCGAACATACCCACCAATCATAGCACTCCAAGTCACGGTATCCAACTTAGGACTATCATCAAACACCTTATGAGCAAACTCAAACCCAACATCTCCCTCACAACAACAATACATATGAATCAATGTATTCATAACATGAACATCCTCCTCAAAACCAAACTTCACAACACACCCATGAACCAATTTCCCTAACCTCAAATTCCCAATACCGGCACACGCTTTCAGAACAAACAGAAAAGTAAACTTATTAGGCAAAACACCATAACAAAGCATTGTTTTATAAAACTCCAATGCCTTTGATTTGGAATCATTGGTTTGAGAAAAAGCTCTGATAAGTGTGTTGAAGAGGAATGCATCATAGGATGGTAATGGAGTGGTTTGTGTTTGGTGAGAGGGGAATAAGAATGAGGAAGCGTAATGAATGGCATTGATGTTGGAGGAAGTTGAAGTGAATTTGGTGAGGACTAATGGGTTGTTTTGGAGGCCATTTTTGAGGATGAAAGCGTGGATTTGAGTTAGTTTTGTGAATGTGTTGCAGTGGGATTGAAGAAGGGTTAAGATTGTTTGTTCTGCAAGTCTTGTTTTTGGGGTGTTTGGTGGAAGTTGAAGGTTGTTTAGTATGGATTTTATCATGGGGATTTTGTTTGTCTAGTTTGGATTCTGCAGGTAATAGTGTCTCTCATATTGCACTCTAAGGAGAGTTAATGGATGTTTGATATTTAAGTGGATATATCAGAATGATGATGACTCATTGTAATTTTACGGAAGTTAATATGATGCACATTGAAAATTCTCTAAAAACCAAAATGCAATCTCAAAAACTAAAATAGTTATGGTCCGAACACTAAATAGTTCTAATATTGGTAGCATTGTTGGATGGAGACTTATTCGGGAGATTCGGCAGCTTCTAGCATTGAATTGGGAGATTAGAATTTGTCACATATATTGTGAAGCGAATGCATGTGCAAATACTCTAGCCAATATGGGATGTGATCAGGAACCGGGACTTCATGTTTATGAACAACAATGTCCGGCTAGTTTGAGTAGTCTATTGCTTATGGATGTAATGGATATAGCTACCCCTAGAGTAATCTCTATTTAGTTTTTTACTTTGGGTTTAGGCCCCTTTTGTATCCATTTTAAAAAAAAAAAAAAGAATATAAATCTCAAGTGGTTAACTAACTTCAATAAAACATAAATTTACTTTCCGATAAAAATAATTTTTAATAATATTTTACTTACTTACATGTAAACTTTGAATATGACCAAATAAAGAAAAAATCTAAACTTTTGAATTACCATAGTTCATCGTGATAAAACAATAAAACGAAAGGGTTAATAAAAAGAGAAAAATTATATGCACCGATAGTTTAAAATAATTTTACACAGTCAACCAATACCAACCATGTTTTCCGCCACGTCACCCCACTACATCCCACCTTCTTAATATGACATGACAAAATGATAGTTTTTTATTAGGTAATTGTGTAAAACTATTTTACGCCTTCAATGCATCTCCATTAAACTCTAATAAAAAAACAAAAAATCCTCTTGAACCAGAACAAACAAAAAAAAAGCGTGTCTTAAATATGTCCGTTATTGAATTTTGTTTGATTTGATGGTTAAGGGAGCATCCACGTCACTCTCTCCATCTAACTTTTCTTTCTTTTCAATTTCCAACTCTTCGTGAATGAAATGATCACATTCAATTCATTCAACAAAAACAAGTTTTGAGGATTCAAAACAAAACAATGAGAAGAAGAATCTGGAATCTTCTTTTCAATAACAATAATTCTAACAAACTAATCCAATTCTCATTCTCGATCCCAATCTCCAATTTTCGCTTCACTGCGTCTCGTTCTTACTGCACCGATCCATCACGCATTCTCAATCATAACCGTCCAGGTTCATTTCAACATTCACAATTTCTCTCTATTTTTTTATTCAATTATTTCTCAAAATTCTCTTGTTCAGGACCGCTTGTGCAGTACAAAAATCTTGTTGATCAAGGGAAGTTGCAACATGATCCTTACCAAGAAACTGTTGCTATTGAGCTTCAGAATTTGTTAGCAAGGTTGGAGAATTATGAACGACAAATGGAAGAATATCATGTAAAAAAAAATTAATTCATCATTTTTTTTTTCATTTGTTTGTGGCTTTTTGAATTGTGTTTGAATTGGTCCTTGTATTTGTTAGGTTAATTTATCTAAATGGGAGAATAGTAGGGAGAACGAGCGGCGGAGGATTCTTATGGAGGAAGTTGAGAAGCAGCAGAATGACCAGGATTGGTGGAAGCGTTTGAATAATAAAATCACTGAAAGATGGACGACGAACTCTAGGTGAATTTCAATTCTGTTTTAAGTGATTTTGATTTAACTAGATGCTTAAGCTGGTATATTTTGAGTCAATTTTAAGTGATTTTGATTCAATTAGATGCTTGAACTTGTATATTTTGTATATTTTTTAATTCGGCTTTGAGTTTCCTTGATGCCAATTTTGTTTTGTTTAGGTACATTGTAGAAAAAGCTACATGTGATTTGTATTTATTTGTTTGTTAATGACTTAGGAAAAGGCCAGATAATGTGGATCCAGGGGTAGGAAAATGGGTGTCGTATCTCAAACGTGAGAAGAAGTTGGATTCACTAGTTGGTCGCCGACCAACTGCTCCTCCAGCTCCCAAAGGACTTTACATATATGGCAATGTGGGCAGTGGTATTTACCTTCTTTTGTTTTTCTTTTGGGTAAATCATCTTCTCCATCTTTAAGATGGTTAAATTCGCACTGTCCTTTCCTCTGATTTTAAAAATCTCACTCCCTTCTCTTAGAAGATAAATGAGTCACTGTTCATTATTGACACCTTATTTTGAGCCTCTATTACCAACTGAGACTTAAAAGATTAAATGAAAATTTTGGGTGAAGTCTCAAAGCTAGTAATAGTAGACTTTAAAAATTCATTTCAATTTCTTAAGTTATAAAATCAACAAGACATTCAAATTAATTGTTACTGTATTGAAAATTGTAAAAAAGAATGACAGAGGGAATTTATTCATAGTTTCTCACTAGTCACTGCTCCTAATAATAGGAGACGTGTTTATGTTAAAACGAACTAATGTATGATACATTTCATTTCTTAAGGGAGAGAAGTGTAATAATTTTTATAAATAGAGAGGAGAGAAATGTAGTTTAAGCAGCTCTTAAAGTAGAGTAGTATAAATTTCAACAAAAAAAATGTAGAGGAGTATAATTTACTCTTTTCTTCTTTGGCCAATGTTTATGTGATTATGTTTACCAGTAATACTAACTTACAATGGCCTGATTCAATTTCTAATTATGGTATTGCTTAAATTTTCTCGTTGCTTCATTTTTGCCACTTGTCAGAGTTGATATTATTTATCACCTCAGTTCTTTTTTATCCTTATTTTCCCAGTTTCTTTTCTAATATTTTGCTCGCATTTTTAATGCTGAAGGGAAGACAATGCTGATGGACATGTTTTATAGTGCCACTGAAGGAATAGTTAAACATCGAAGAAGGTATCACTTTCATGAGGTGAGTCTTTCATTATGTTTATATGCATAACTTGAATACTTATAGTCATAATGACACATATGCCGCTTATAAAAAAATATAGTGACATAGATTTCATCGATGTTATTTTCTGGAATATATGTAACATCTTCCTATAGCCAGATCATCACTCAATGTCATGAACATAGTGCTGAAAGTGATAAATAGACTTATACTTTTTCCATTCATGTGCAGGCCATGCTTAGAATAAATGAACATATGCACAAGATATGGAAGAAACAAATGGAGGAGAAGCCTTTGCAGTCGGGCATTGCTGGTTGGATTATGAATCTTCCCTTTGACACTAAAGCTAAAGAGTGGCTGGCTGCAGAAGAAAGATACAAGCAAGAGGTACAGCTGAAAAACATTCTTCCAGCTGTAGCAGATAAGTTTTTTCTGGATCGAGAAGGGGACGAAAAGGGAGCTAGCATTTTGTGCTTTGATGAGATACAGGTAAAGAAAAATTATTAGACTGTGTTATAATGTGTTCGCCATATTTGTATACTAAATTATAGATTTCCATACCCCTATTCATCAATTCTGATTTAACACTAAAGGAATACGCTCTTATTTAGTAATCTTTTTGTGTTTTCGGTGAATACTGGGCGCATCCTTCCCATTTGGAGCAGTTTTTCATGATTCATTTCAAAGAATTTTATGGAAATGTGCATTTTGTGTCACTTCCTTGGTTTATTTTAGTATGTGTTATTTCATCTGGTTTTTTGGGTAGAAATATTTTCCCTACCCATAGCTTTACTTCAATTCCAGATCAACTATCTGGTGGAAACTCAATGTATGCTTTGAACACCTCCGTAATAAGTTTGAGTTGCATCTGTTTTTGTTGTCCCTCCTTGGCTTATTGTTGACATGATTGCTGAGCTTCCTCGATATCATATCGCGTTTTTTCTTTGTACTTTAACTTGTAATGAAGATCAGCGGCAGAGCTTCACATAATTTTGTAGGTGGGCCAAAACAAATTAAAAAATGTATGAATATAAAAACTATTTATATAGTAATTTTTATTTTTTTTTTTCATTTTGAGACTTGAATTTATAATCTTGCACAAGAAAATACAAACGAGTTACAAAAATATCACTTTTAAGGGTCGATCTTGCAACATGCTCCTCATTCAAAACATAGCTTGCCCCTGCGGCGAGGTGTAAATTATTAAAAGATGTCAAATAACGCAGTCATGATAAGATCCACCACTAAGATAGCTGTAAATTATAAAAATATTTTGGGGACTCTCCCCAGTCCCCAGTAAGATCCACCACTGATGAAGATTGTGACTTTAATTTTGACACTCTTTATTTCAGACTGTTGATGTATTTGCTATTGTGGCTTTATCTGGAATTCTAAGCAGATTGTTGAGTAGTGGAACTATTATTGTGGCTACAAGTAATCGAGCACCTAAGGATTTGAATGAGGTGTGTTCTTTATTAGTCAATCTTTTTACTTGATGTATTATCATTTTCCCTGTTTACTCAATTATGTTGCAGGGGGTTGGTAAACACACTGATGACATCCCTGATGATTTATTTTTTTGAGGATCTAGATTATAGACCAATTAGAAAAGGGACTGATATTTCTTCAAAAATGTTTTTATTCAGGCTGGTATGGTACCAGAATTCTTCCAAAAACTTCTCTCCAATTTGGAAGAACATTGTGAGACGGTGTTGGTAGGCAGTGAAATTGACTACCGTCGTTTTATTGCACAAAGATCAGTAAACCGGGTGAGAGCTAATCTGCCTTTCATCACATTTATCTGAACTATCGAAATATATCTAAGCCAACATGTGATGCTAGTATATTTCTTAGTGGTAGAACTTTTTTATCAACCATAATAGCAATGGAATTATATCCAACAATAATTTGATCTATTTTTCCTCAAATAACTTAGTAATATATGCATTTCTAGCAATTGCACTTGCAGTTTTGCTTGGTCATTGCTTTCTTATACACGCAAATGTGATATCATGTCAATAAATTCATCTCATTTCTGATGTTGCCCATGTCATATTGACTTTTGATAATGGTTGGGTTTTGTTTTCTTAAGGGTGTCTAAACATGGGCCATGATGGTTGATTAACCATGAAAGGAAAGTTGTGGCTCTTGTTAGTTAGGTACATCAATACAACAAAACAATGCATATAAATTCGTCCAATTTATGAAATACTAATTCAATGTAAATGCGGCTTCTTTGTCAATTACAAAGCTATTATGATGCTGCCAACATTACAAAATTTGTGCAACCAAAGTTTGTCTATTTATGCTTGACATCACTTGAAGAAACTCTTTCTTCTATTGTATACTTCTTTGTTTTTGAACAAAATTCATTCATGAAACTTGTGTAAAAAGCCAGCTACAGTTTGTCTATCCATGCACAGTGTAGTCTAATAATTGGATGTTAACAGAACGTCATATTATGCCTATTAGAATTTAAACATATGGGAATTTAAGCAGGTATAGATATGCAGGTAAACTATTTGTGGCCTATTGAAAGGGAAACAATCAATGAATTTGAGAAAAAGTGGCACAATGCAACAGGCACATTTGGAGGAAAAATAATCCCCGAGACAATCTCAGTGATGTTTGGAAGGTATATATAGGTATAACGTTTATATTTAATGCTGTCCAACAAGCATGCGTAATAAACATGAATCATATTATTTCTCTGTGACAGGACACTTGAGGTTCCTGAAAGCTGTGGGGGAGTTGCCCGCTTTACATTTGACTATCTCTGTGGTCGTCCGGTATGTTCTTTCGTTTTGTTTGGTTGCTGTTTAAAGTATTTTTTCCTAGTTAATATAGTTACTAAAATATCGTTCAGCCAGGGGGAAATGGAGGGGAGGGAATTAAGAGAACCAACATCGGAAGATTTGGAGGGGGTAGAAGATGGGTTTAAAATATTTTAAATACGTTGAGTAAAATATCCTTATATAAACTCTATTCTTCTCATCCGACCATACACCAACATGCTATCCCTTTTTTCTAGCCACCACGGCCACTGTCCGGCAAAGGATCTGTCTCCACTCTTATTGGTTTTGCTTTTGTATTAAATTAACCATCAATATCTTACACCTCAATCATATTTTGGAAGTCTGTATTCTTTCACTTCTCCTTCTTTTGTATAAACCCCATAACTTCAACAGTTGTGAACAAATTGAGTTCTAAGTTTGAGTTTGATAATGTTTTAGCCAGTGTTATTAGACTCGAACTGGTCCTCGGCTGTCGGCTCTGTCAGGATATTGGATTGATGGGTCACTAATCAAACAGCAGGGTCAAGCCGCATAAATGATATGTATTTTATATGTGAATACTATATTTTAGGTATCCTATATATAATTTATTTATCATAACAACAATAGACTTATTCCTTAGTGTGGCGGTAGAAGTAGCTAAAGATAATATTTTGGGCTGTCTGGAATTAAGCTCTCTCCCTCTCTCTAACTGTTTTGATTTTCAGTTGGGTGCAGCAGATTATATTGCAGTAGCGGAAAACTATCATACTGTCTTCATATCTGATATTCCAGTGATGAGTATGCGCATTCGTGACAAGGTATTAGTTAAAATAGATTAAGTTGACCTCAGATGTGTTCATCTGCCTACTGTATTTTAAGAACACAAAATGTGGGTTAAAAACGCTCTTTCTTGCTCTGCATCTACATTGAGCCTACATTTCCTAAGTTATTCCTCAAATGCAATGCTTGAAATTTTTATGCATCAGCCATTGCAATACAATTTAATACACTTCTCTTTGTAGACTTCCTATCTTATTTTGAGTAAAAAAACATTTTCTACTTTTCAGGCACGGAGGTTTATCACTCTTATTGACGAGTTATACAATCATCATTCTTGTCTATGTTGCTTGGCATCCTCTTCAATTGATGATTTATTTCAAGGAACTGAGGAGGGCACACTTTTTGACTTGGAAAGGTAATTTTGCCTGTTTGTATGAGATTTATGATGCATGGAAAGCTTTTGGATTACAAAGTATAAATTTGGATATGCTAAAGTGATGTGATAATTTTATTTACCTTTTTTATTACTTCACTGTCAATATATTATCCAGTGGTTGATTCTGATGCTTGTTATGCCTTGTAGCTGGAAATAGGTGGGTGGTTTCCCATAGGAAATATTCACATTACATTCCAAATTCTAGATTGTTTGTTGATGTTGTTGTTTGACAACCTCGTTTTAAAAAAATTATTGTAATTGTAAAAACTTACTATCATGGATATTTGTTTCCTCAACCAACCATGTTAGGCCTGGATAGATAAAGATAGGACTTGGAAGGTGCAAGTTCTTGTTGGGTCATGAGGGGGTCCGGGGATCATCACATTGAGCGTTGAACAACCACATAAGTGAGTTTGACAACACATCTTAACCCAAAACCTTAAGGCATTTAGGTTTATGGGTCCTCTCACTTATAAAGTGTTCAACAACCATTTTTCCATCCAATGTAGGACTCAACTCACTTGAAATATCAACATTTCTAAGAATATTGAACAGTTAGAGATGTTTAGACTGGACAGAGTTGTTATCGAGATGGAAATTCTGTAAATATCAGTAATTAAATAGAGAAAGATGTTGGGAGGATTCCGAAACATTGTTAGGAGAACGAGTCTTTCATAAGTTTAAAACAGAAACTTTATTAAACTTCATACAAAGAGCACAAAAACTCACAAGTTTGGTAGGTGAACTTTCCTAGCAGTCTTGGAGCCATTTGCATTAACTGTACCCTATTTTGAGGGTGTGGAGTGCAGATCTCTCTTTTATCGCAAGAAGTTTCTCGTAATGATGTATGAACCCCCAACACTGACTGTCAGATTTGCTTTTGATGGAAATTTAGCAGTCTTTATTAAACGAAGCATTGGTAACTGAACCTCCTCATTCTTGTTTCGGTTCCAGTTTCCAGTTTGAAACAGAGGCTGAAGGCGGGAAACTTCGCCGGGATGTCTTAGCAGAAGGCAACGTGGGCTCAGGAGGTACTCCTGTTGGCATCACATCCATACTATCTGGTCAGGAAGAGCTGTTTACTTTTCAGAGAGCTGTGAGTATTTACCATTTCCGAATTCTAGTTGTGCAACAAAAGTTACAAAACCATTTATATAAAATTGCGCTGAAATGGTTTCCTGTAGTGTTTCTTTTTCCTCACTGCAAGTACTGAAGTTCCATTTCATAATGAATTTCTTGTATTAACATTGATTTTTCGTTGTAGGTCTCACGCCTGATTGAAATGCAAACTCCATTATACTTGGATGGAGTCAGTAATTTCCACCCTTATTTTCAGAGGCAACATACAAAAATTCAAAAAAATCGCGACAGCTTACTGTCTGAGTCATAACCAATTTGAAAGTAAGCTTTTTTTTTTTCTTTTTCTATTCTACTATGAAAATGATCTTCTGATGCCAAATAGACTTTTATACACTTTATGTAGATATTCAGGCAATGAATTACTTATTATCAGCAATAAGCACAAGCATACAAGTGATCAAGCTAATGGATATTAGTATTGACTACTGAATTTGTTTATTCCATACAGTTATCTTAAATAACGCAGCAATGCATGATAAATTGTATCTTTTTTACTCAAATAAATTGTATTTTTGAGAAAGTTATTAATGTACGGATGCTGAAAGATTCAATCTTATCTGAGTAGTTAGTAGCTGTTGTTTTTTTGACAAAGTAGTTATTAGCTGTTATGAACTTATTATTGATCTAGTTAAATAATAATTACTGTCACTTTGTCAAACTGGTGTAATTTGCATTTATATATGGAGGGTTGGATCTCGCTTGCCCTGGAGCACTCTTTAAGTATTTTAGGTTTTATGTAACTTTTATGAAAGTGTGTGAAGTCAATGCATTGAAAATTAAAATATTTAACTTTTTGAATTAACAAGTAATGCTAGGAAAAAGTGATTAATGAAATGTTTTATGGAAAACAAAGCAAGTGATCGCCCACAGCAAACTTACAGTTGTATCATATCATAAGATTTCCCATATGGTGATTGGCTTAGATTGTGAAAAGTTGTAAAATGAAACAGTAAACTAATTTATTTATTTTTTAAAAAAAGGCAAATTCTTGATCTTTTGGTTCTTCACAATGACAATTTATCAAAAAATAATAATTTTACAAGTGGCTTGGCCTACAGCCTTTTATTGTCAAAAAAATAAGTTGGATTTCTTCATTACGTGAAATCACATGATTTTAAACTCAATTTTTTTTCAAAATTTTAAAATTTAATCTTTAACCTTTTACATTAGTAATTTTTTTTAAAGAAAAACAAATATTAAATTAAAATGAAAGTCATCTAAGTGTATAAGAGTATAATGGATAAATGCTAACAAAATTAAATGAAAATTAAGCCATCCCAAGTAATATAACCGAGCTAATTAATGAGGCAAATAAGTCGAACTATATATAATTTATATTTAGCTCATTTATTTAATGAATTTTATTTTTAACTTAAGTTCAGCTCATTTGGTTCATGAACAAAGTTCACGGGTTAATTATCAAATTGAGTTTCGAATTATTCACGAATTGGGTTGGGTCATTGTCAACCTTAGATTTAGGTGGCCAAGTGGTAAAATCAGGCTTATATTACTTAGAGGTGTTGAGTTCAACATTCACTGGCAACATTTTAGAACCGACTAATTTGAGGCGGTCAATCCCAAATTCTCTAAAATATTATTCAAAAGGTCTGATCTGGTTCACAGTGGGTGGATTTTTCTGGTTCGCGGTTCAACCATAGACTCGGTCGGTTCACATCGGTTTTTACTGGGTTAATTGCAAATTTGGTTTGTTGGTTGGAACGAACCATCGACACTACCGATTCCTAGCTCAATTGGGTTTTAAAACATTGATCATAATACTTATATATTTTAAGAGTGAAATTTCTACCCAAAAAAAATTCAAATTAAAAAAAAAAAAAAAAAAACTCGTATCTTATCGCCCGAACCGTTTCGTTTGTTTCTACTATCTTGTTCTTCACTATATAAATTCATTCAACACTGTGAAGATTGTGTTGTCTGAGAGAGTCAAAGAGACGCACGCAGATTCGCCACCAAACCCTCCTCTCTCTCTCTCTCTCTCTCTCTCTCTCTACACATTTTTTTTCCTTTCCTCTCGCATTCTCCGCCGTCACATTATCCTATTCATTTTTTTTTTCATCACTACCCTTTTCTCGAAACACCAAAAGGGTTTACTTTCTCACAAGTTTTTGATTAATGGGTTGGAAAGAAATCAACAAAAACAATCTCTTTGATGATAAAAGAGATGCTTTTTTCTCAATCTCCAATTTAGGGTCTCAATGGAGTCATCACCATCATGAAGAACAAGAAGTGTTCCCTATTGGTGGTTTATTTGCAAGCATGAGTCAAAATTCAATGGGAATGGGTTTTGGTAGTGGAATTCCACAACCAAATTCATCTGATTCATCTTCTAAAAGAAACAATGGGATGAAGATTCCTTGTACTGAGTTGTACATTAGGTATGTGCAATCAGAAGGGAAAGTTAAGATTCATGGTGTTCCTGATGAGGATGAGGAAGATGAAATAGTGGAAGGTGTTAAGAGAAAGAAAAAGGGTAGTCTTAAAAAGTTTAAGATTAAGGTAAAAAACCCTTCTTTAAGGAGATTGATTAGTGGTGCTTTTGCTGGTGCTATTTCACGTACTGCTGTTGCACCTTTGGAAACTATTAGGACTCATTTGATGGTTGGAAGTAGTGGTCATTCTACTGGTGAGGTGTTTAAGAATATCATGGAGTCTGATGGATGGAAAGGCTTGTTTAGGGGTAATTTTGTTAATGTCATAAGGGTTGCACCTAGCAAGGCTATTGAGGTAATTATATTGTTTATGTTTGTTTTCGATATTTTGTTATTTTAATTTTTTGTTTCATACTATGTTGCTGTTGTTGAATGATTTTGTGTTCACTGATTTGATTTCTTCAGTATGTTTGGTGTTTATGTTATGGGTGTTGTCAATTATGGATTGCATAAAGTAGTTGTTTGCTGAAATTCTGCAACACAATAGTGTTATAGTGCTGCTATAGCTGCTACGCCACAATGTTTTGTACTAAATTAACACTAGTGACTTGTTTAAATTCCTCTATGCAGTAGCGTGCCATTGCGCGCGCTGCTATTTAACAACGATGTATTTTATTTATTGAAAGATTATTTGGTTTGTGTTTTTTATGTGTTGAGGGATATGTTTCTATTGGCTGGGTTTGATTTTGCATTTCAGGAGGACAATTCATATTTTCAATGTAAAGAACAACTGTTGAAGAGATTGAGTCTATGTTTAGGGCAATTTTTAGTTAAAAACTTTTATTAAAAAAAATGTCACAAATGGTTTCATAAGTTGAAAGTTGAAACATAGTAATTTATGAAAAAGTTCAGAAATAAATAAGAAAAATTGAACAAAAAAGGCCTTCAATCTCCTCAGATTGATGTTTTGTATTATAAAATCTGGATTTCATTACCAACCACAATGGAAATATCGTGTATGGTATCTAACTTGCTGCTAGATTTGCCTGTCATTTTCAACAATTGAATTATTCATATTCTCCTAACTTTCTTGTAGGACATCATGTTAGGTAGCTTTGCCCTTCTTGTAGAACGATCTTTGCGACATGTATTATTTGTATTGCTGCCAAATTTGTTTTATTTTTGTTGCATTTTTAGTGCCAAATTTTGTTTTACTTTCGTAAAGAATTTTTGTGCAATAGTTCCTTGTATATTCTTTTTACTTTTGCTGGTGGTTTGGTATGTCTGGTAGGTGGTATCTAAGAATCCTGCAATTCAGGTCAATGTCCAACTTGCCCCCAATTAAATGTAGGCGTTTTTTACCTTAAGTAGAAAAAAATTCGCCTGTTAACTTCTGTATAGGAAAATCATGCAATCAAATGATTTCTGTGCTCTTCAACCTCTTAATGATTTTTTTCCCCGTTGTTATCTTTCCATTAGGTTAGCTTTCCATTTACAACCTACTAGGCCATTTCTTTTAGCTTTTGAGAGGTTTCAAACGGGATTTCAGGAAGCAAGAAAAATTTCCTTTGATAAAATGTACATTAAAAAATGTTTTTACTGTTTGGTTCTTCTCAAGTCCAAAACAAATAGGCTATTAGGTGTCGTAAGTTGGTAACAGTTTATTTATAAGTAGTGGAGCTATATAACTTGCTTTGTTTTATGCGTTTTGTTTTGCCTTCGATCAGTAATTTAATAATCCATGAGCATAGATTTAACCCCAGCATTGTTTGATGCATCTGAAATTCTGAATATATATTGCCACATTTTTCTGCAGCTATTTGCTTATGATACAGTTAACAAGAACCTGTCATCAAAGCCTGGTGAAAAGCCTAAACTCCCAGTTCCTGCGTCATTGATCGCAGGTGCTTGTGCTGGAGTTAGTTCAACTATTTGCACATATCCTCTAGAATTACTCAAGACTAGATTAACCATCCAGGTATATACTTGTAAAACAAAACAAGCTCAAAAGTTTCCATATTTATCCTTTTGCAAAATTTAAACTAGGTTGGTAATTTCGCAGAGAGATGTTTATAACGGTCTACTTGATGCGTTTGTGAAAATCATTCGAGAAGAAGGTGCTTCAGAACTTTACAGAGGCCTTGCTCCAAGTCTCATTGGAGTTATTCCATATTCTGCCACCAATTACTTTGCCTATGACACTTTAAGGAAAGTGTACAAGAAAGTTTTTAAGCAAGAAAAGATTGGAAACATCGAAACCCTTTTGATAGGATCTGCGGCCGGTGCTATCTCAAGTACTGCTACTTTCCCGCTTGAAGTGGCTCGCAAGCAAATGCAAGTGGGAGCACTTAGTGGAAGACAAGTTTACAAAAATGTGATTCATGCACTTGCATGCATACTTGAGAAGGAAGGTATCCAAGGTTTGTATAGAGGATTAGGACCAAGCTGCATGAAGTTGGTTCCAGCTGCAGGAATCTCTTTCATGTGCTATGAAGCATGCAAGAGGATATTGGTAGAGGAAGACGATGATGATGACAATGAGGAATAGAATGAGTAGAGTGCTGATTCATTTTTTTTTTCAAAATTGGTTAAATTAATTTTGGAATTTTTTTATTATTGGATTTTTTATAATTTGATTTCTTTAGTCCCCTGATTACAATAAGAAATTAAGAATGGCATAATGGTTTTGGTTTTTCACTTGCTTAATGGCTTATACTAATTAGCCATGTCTTCTATTGAGTTTGCTTGTTAAGGTAATAGAAATCATTGTTGTTAAGGCAAATTCACTTTTCTTACAATTTGTGTGTGCATGTAAAAAGTCAAAATTTCAAATTTTGCTGCAACCCTTTATAACAAACTTTACATTTAAATATTGAAGTTTTGATGTTATATGCAACAATTATTATTCAACTATGTGTCAAAACATTGAAGTCTTCAAAATGGTAAGCTATTCTTTGAAAAATAAAATAAAGCAGTTCTCAATGGGAAGCTGTGACTCTAAAATGAATGTGGACACATAGATGAATGGGGGGTTGGTAAAGCGCCAGTCCACTATAAAAAGAATTTTTGTAAAAAGAATCATCAATATGCTAAAATCCAACACATCATCGATTTAAATGCACACATTTAAACTCGTTTATTTAGTTGGAGTATTGGTTAAAGCTAATCTCAACGTTTATAAATTGCTTATATTACTCCCTCCTTGATCCTTTTAGAATTTTGCACGTATATTAATAAATAATAAAAATTGATGGTGGATTCTAAGGTGAGGGTTTAATTAAGTGTCTCACCAGTATACCACTCATTTAGGCCATTAGATTAAATAAGTGCATGAGAATTTATTAATCGTTACCGCACTTGATTCATTTTCTTTTTCTCTTTATATTTTAATTTTTTTTTCCTCTTTATTCTCTTAGCACTCTCACTGTCTTCTCCGTCCAATTAAAATCCATGAATGCTTCATCTGATTCTCTTAAAAACAAAACTAGACTTTGTTTATTATTTTTTTAAAAGAATCGTTAAATTGGGTGTTTCAGATTGATTCTTTTATGATAATTTTGTGGGAAAAAAGAAATTGTTTCTTTCTGAGAAGAAAAAATGGGTTTTTATAGCCATCAGCCAAGAAAAAATGGGTTTTCTCTTTCTAGGATGAGGGCTCAATTAAAGAATCGTTAAATTGGGGGTTTTCTCTTTCTCGTTTTTATTACCCATATTTTATTAAGAAAGAGAAAACCTATTTAATGATTGTTTTAGTTTTTGTAAGGGTATAAATGATAAAATGGCACTAATTGTATCTTGATTTTCTAAAAGGACCAAAGTTTTAAGACAAAATTATAAAGTTAAAAGGACTAAAGATTTATGACGAAGGGAGTAATATTTTTAAATTCTTATTTTGGATGCAAATGTAGCTTATACAAGACATATATTTTGTTTGTCATTGTTTCAAGAAAACGGATTAGATGCAGTGAGTAATTGATGTCGTCGTTGTCTATGAACCGTCTGGTCAAGATTAGACTCCAAGCAAGATCAGACAGTTTAACTTTTAAAATAGTTTTAAATTTTTTTCTTCAATGTAAAAATTGAGGTTAAAATCGAATTTTTCAATCTTGACCAAACAACTTTAGGCTTACCAACTGCATAACTGTGCATATTTTTGACTTCACTGAATCTTGATCCTTGCTTCAAGCATTTTCTAGTTCCTAAAATTCTCAGTGTTTTCAACCACATAACACCATTGCTGCACTTCCACGCGCATCAACAAGTATTTTCTATTGATTAACTTTATTGTTACAGTTTTTTTTTTTATAATAACTTTATTACAGATTTGTTGTACCACTAAAACAGCATAACTATAAACCTAATGAAGTTTTAACTCAATGACAATTAAAACTCATTTTTATATTTGGCATAATTGGTTGATTAATATTCTTGTTGATCTAACCTGTGATCAGAAAGGATGATGGAGCGGTGAATCTTTCTCCTTTGTTAGAGTCAGAAACCGACATTTAGTTCTTATCCTGGTGATGAGTTATCCCTCATCGTGTGGAGAGGCGGTTGCCTCAAACATATCATGTCCTAGTAAATAAGAACACGTGGAAAGTGTGGCGGCGTATAGATTCCGAGCAGGAGAGCTCGTTAACTGTCGAGGAGGAGCTCCTAGTCTATAATATCGAGCAGGAGCTCTAAGCTCCCTATACCGAGCAGAAGATGGATTGGGTCAGCTCTTGGCCCAATTCAGAACACCTGTTTTGACTTGCATGACAAACACAAGTGCACATAGTTACCTAGTACCAATTGTCAAAACATATAATAAGTTTAAAGTTGAGACAGAATCCAACATTTGCTATGCTACCTATGCCACACCATGTTAGTACTGAAATGGAAAGAAGAAAAAAAAAGGTTTAATATCTATTAAAGAATATACGATCTACAAATCTAGTATCTCTTTTTCTTTTAAATAAACAATAATACTTCGGTGAATAATGTATGATCTAGCTACTAAATAATATCTACCACGTAGCAATAATATTTCTCTTTTATTTCTATATTAAAAAATATCATTCCAAATGACATTTATGTTTTTCCAAAAATAACAATATTTCATTAATAAAAAGTGAAGTCAACTTTTTACAAATCCTTTTTGTTTTCTTTCTTGTGTTGGATTTTGAAAACTTTTCGTTTCCTATCTATTTTACATTTTTAACCAGTAAAGAAAATTAGATAAACATGAAAGTAAAACAAAAAATTAAAAAACATCAAATCATCAATAAACAGTAAAAGAGAAATTCAAACCTTCACCATCTCTCTCCGATTCAAAAATAGAATTATTATACACCTATTATTATACTTAATTATAATAATACATTAAATAAAGAAAAAGAACAAGTTAGAAACAAATTACACATAAAATCAAAACTGAAAGGAATTAGTCCAAATTTTAAAATAAAATAGACTAGAAGCACAAGAGAGAAGGAGTGTGAGAAAGAAAAAAAAAAAAAGACAAAAAAGACCCGACCCGGTCCAAGAAGAGAGACCCGACCGGCCCAATAAGAAAGAGAAGTTGATAGATTTTATTTGAGTTCCCGCTTGCATTTTAAACGCCCGCCCTATATGCTCGTATAATATCACGCGCCGCACGCACTCGCTCTCTTTCTCTCTCTAAGATTGAAGAAGATATATTAACCAAAAAATAAAAATAAAAATGGCGTGTGAGTGAGTGAGTTTCATTATTATTATTGAATACAACAGAACAGAACAGAGAAAGAGAGAGAAAGAGGGTTTCAGGAATTCCTTGTTAGATGGATTCTCCAGAACCTTCTAAGATCATCAACAACACTTCTTCTTCTTCTTCTCTCTCCACTCTCAATCCCGCCGCTGAATCTCCTCAAGTTCAAGTATCACTCTCTTTTTTTACAATTATCTTTTTATTCTATTCAATTTCGATTTATCTATTCTTACTGTTTTTTTTTTTCTTCTTATCATGCCATCTATCAATGTATCAATTTTTCTTAATTTTTTGGTCAATTAGTCTTATGGTCACAATTACATCCTGGTTCAAACCCGACCCCTGCAATGTCTCTGTCAACTGAACTATGTTCACGGAGCATCAATGTGTCAATTATTATTATTATTGTGAGATCTATTCAATATATACCAATTTATTTCATTTAATACATTCTTGTCAAATTGCCCCTATGCTGCTACTTTGTGGAACTTTAACAAATTGCTATTTTTCGCGATACACTATTTAGTACAAACTGTTTTATGCAAATTGACAACATATTTTAATGTGTGAATTATTCTGAGAGACTTGTTTGGAATTACATTTGTTTAGGATAACTCATTTTGTTTCATTTGTTAATGAAACTACACTCATTTATTTATTTTTGCATAAAATGAATGATGAATAGGAATACATGGTTATCAATTAGGTAAGTGTTAATGGACTGTGGATGATTTCTATACATGTGCATTGTGGTGCCACGCCACTCCACGCGCATTCGTGTTTCTCGCATTGTGTGCTATTTAATTGATTCGTCTAGCATTTTTCGGACTTTCATTCCATTTCTAGTATTAAGATTAATGAATGAAATTCACTTGTTCGTCTCAATTTTAGGAATCTCCCTTTTTGAGATTTGTCAACACTCTATCTCCAATAAAGCCCGTCAAGACTTCTCATACGACACATGGGTTTCTCGGACTCAATTCTCCACCTATTGTATTCAAGTCGCCGCGTATTAGTGACCACCACCGTGAAACACAATACTTGGAAAGGTTTGTGACTTCAATTTCGTGTGCGTTGTGTTTGTTACCGACAAGGCACTGGCTCTTTGTTGACGTGTGTTTTATATGTATCAGGCCTCAAGGTACCCATTTGTCCAGTGGAGAAATATCTCAAACTGACATCCGAGACAACAGTCTCGGTGAAGCTCGTGGTGATTTGAAGAAATTGACTTCTCAGCAGTCATTGCCAGAGGGGTTTATAACAGATGCTCAGCAGGAATTTGGCATAAAAAATGATGCAAATAACCAAAGCTGCAGTCCTCCACAATCTGTTGAGGAATATTTGGCTGATCCCGGGGATGATCAATTGTTTCCAGTCAACCCAGAAACGGAACAATCCACCGATGCAGTTGGGTCATCCTTAACTGAGTCAGAGAGAGTTATATTAAAATTTGATAGGAGTGATGGTCCTAGTAATAGAGCAGAAGAACTTTTGCCTCTGTTAGAGGAATCTAATATGGTTCATCCAGAAAGGCTAGCATATGTTGAAAATCCTTCAATAGTAGAAGGGGAGAAAAATGGGGCTGAATTGGTTTCTCAAGAGCACATAAACGTAGGCTCGGGTTCAGGTGCAGATGCTTTTGATAAACAATATTGCCATGATTCACTTCCCCAGGTAACTAAGTTCTTGCTGTCTATACTCTATATTTGTAATGTTGATGTAGGGCATGATTAGTGTGAGCGAGATGTCCTTTAGTTTCTTTTGCTTGATTTACAATGTTTCAAGCTTCAGTGTGCAGCAACTGATCAACAGCATCATAGTGACTGTACACCTCAATTGATGCCTGATCCTATTCAAGGTATTAAAGAATTCGAAAATTCCAACGAGATGGTGTCAACCTCACAAGTAAATTCAGAGAATATCCCACAAGATGGCTCTGAGGTAATCACTTTTTTCTTTCCTTCAGGTTTATTGCATTCTTCCAAAGGAATGTGTTAAGTTTTGTGTCAATTTTGCGGTCTTTTATGCTTTCCCCCTTTCTGAATGAATGAGTTTTATGTCTATGCCTGTGTTCTTTTATGCTTTAACACTAGATAGACTCTTTCAAGGTTAATGATTACATGCTCGAGTATACTTCTATTTTTTTTAATCATTGACACTTATTATATCCAATTAAGAGAAGAGCACAGTACACGCATTATATTGGTACTTGGCAGACTCAATGGAATATATTTCGAATGAAGAAGAAAAATCAGCAATAATATGTTGGCTACAAGGTTTTAGTTATGTTGGATGAAACTATAGTGGTCTAATAGCGTTATCCACTTATGCAGAATTTGTATAGGATAATAAGTTACAGTCTGATTATCAGGAGTTTGCAATTTTTAGTTCAATTCAATGAAATTTTTCTTTGTGTAATATAATAATTATTACAATCAATGTAGGCTAGTCTAAAGTATCATGGCTTCCGTAGACGCTGCCTACAATTTGATGAAGCTGCTTCCATTGTTCTTGGAAGTAACAAGTCTCATGTGAAAATGAATGCAACTTCAAGCAACATGAAAATGGTTCCTGTGGCAGGTTCCAAGCCACCAGGCATTGGGTTGCATTTAAATAGCATTGTAAATGCAATGCCACCTAGCCGCACTTCAACTTCAGTTGTGAGATTATCAGATGGTTTACAGGGGATACAATCCAAACCTTCTATAAGTCTGCATAAAGTGGAAAGTGTGACAAGATCCTCAGTTCCGTCCAATATGGATGGTCAATCGTTTATTGCTAGAAATGAGAACCATGAAACTGATGCTTCAGTAGTTGCAGATTCTTTCATTTCCGAGTCTCATATCTTGGAAGAATCCATCGGCCTATATCCGGCAAATACACATGATAAGAAGAGAGTTAGCCCTGCCGAAGTTGAAAATATCGAGGAATCAAACCATCGTAGCACCTCCAAGAAAAAGTCAGTTATCATGATCTTTCTCATAGTTCATATTTTATATTCTTTACACGTTTGCTAGTTTTACCAAATATTACATTGCTCTGTAGGAAGAAAATAAGTGCTGATGATGCCAGTGGACCTAAGAGTTGCAACTGTAAGAAGAGTAAATGTTTGAAACTGTGAGTAAATTTCTGTATATGTTTTGATACCGTACTTTATATGATACGAAAAATCTATGTATTTTGATTTGGGAACTTTGCAGTTATTGCGATTGTTTTGGTGCTGGACTCTTCTGTGGCGACGATTGTGCTTGCGAAAGCTGTGGTAATAGAATAGAGTTTCAGGAGACAGTTGTTGAGACAAAGCATCATATCGAATCTCGTAATCCACAGGCATTTGCTCCCAAGATTGTACTGTGTGCGGCCGATGTTCCACCAAATAATATGGTATAAGATCCTCATACTTCACTGTTGTACAAACTATTGGAATTCAGAACTTGGGTGATATTTTAATGTGACCTTTGCAGGAAGATGTGAATATGACAACACCGGCATCGGCGAGGCACAAAAGAGGTTGCAATTGCAAAAGGTCAAAGTGTACTAAAAAATATTGTGAATGTTTTCAGGTTGTGTATTTTATCCACATTTCTATATGCTCTAAATATTTCTCCAGTTTTGCTGTGTCCGCTAATAGATTTCTTTTTGAAAATATATGTCATAAGGCTAACGTTGGATGCTCGAGTGGATGTCGATGTGATGGATGTATGAATGCTTTTGGCAAGAGAGAAGGTTAGAACTCATAGTATGAACAGCTATTTTAAATACTTAATGCACCACACAATTTAACTTTGTCTGGTCAGTAGAAATATTATGGATTGATGTTGGGAGGTTTTGAATTTACCTAATACTAATCCTTGAATTAAACAAATGAAACAACTGTCCCACCCACCACTGTGCCAGGTAGATTGCTAGAGATGGTCGTATAGGCCATACAAATGACACTCCATTGATGTTTATCGTCCTGTAGTAATTAATTTTAATATGGACAAATATTAGAGAGACTGAAGTTAAACAATGAAAATCAAAAGCAATTTTTATTATATTTTAGGGATTCAAACTGGCAAGCAATTTTATAGAGACTAAATTCAAAATTGGTGTGAGTTACATGTGCGTGCGCTAATTGATTAAGGATTTCATAAAACAAAATTTTATCTTGAAAATACAAGCTGTTACTTTTATCAATGTAATAATTACAACACTTTTTATAAAGTTACTTCTTTTGGTTTCTTAACCAATGCCCTTGGGCACTCACTAGCACCCTACTTTAAAATATAGTTGTTTTTTTTAATGCCACACGGTGGAAGAGAGGGTACAGATGATTATATGTTTTAGTTAATGTAATACACATTTTAAAATTCAGATTTTGTGGCAATGGAACATGCTTCAAGCAAAGAGAGGGAGAGCAGCAGCATTGTTGAAGAAGGGTTGGATGACACACTTCACAATAAACAGAAAATGGTGACAATCAGGACAGGCTTGTTTCGACCAGCAAATCACCTCTCACCTGTAACACCATTGTTTGAATGCTCTGAGTAAGATTGCTTTCACTACAAGTCTTCTTATTTTGTATATATAGAATAAGTAGTTATTATCCTGAGTATTTTGATGTCTCTGCCTTTGTGCTGATTGGCCTTTTTCCATTTGTCCAGCCAAGGCACGCAGGCTGCAAAGTCCACAGTTGCTTCTGCAAGTTGGACTAAATCCTCCAAAAAATCGCGGAGCAGTCTTGCACATTCAGAGTCGAATAATTCTCAAAAGAATGCACCTACAGGTCCTTCATCTAAAGATAATGAGTGGTTAGATCTTCCACCATACCAACTCTCCAATAGATGTGGTATTCGCCAATTATCGGGGGGTTCTATTCGTTGGCGTGGTAGTTCACCAATTACCCCAAATGCTCCCAAAGATGATGAATCAGACGGCAAGCTATTTGACATTCTAGAAGATGAAACACCTGAAGTATTGAAGGAAGCTTCAACTCCCATCAAGTCTGTGAAAGCAAATTCGCCTATCCAAAAGAGAGTTTCTCCTCCACAGAATCATCTACTTCGGATTGGAACAAGCTCCTCAGGTGGTTTGAAAAGTGGCAGGAAATTTATATTGCAATCTGTTCCTTCTTTTCCGCCGTTGACCCCTTGTGCTGATTCAAAAGCTATTCGCACTGCAAATGAAGATTCGGGTAACAGCACAGATAAAGTAACATAACCCAAAAGCTAGAGAACACCCTCAATGTGTGTATTATGGTAGGCATCTTGTCTGGTAAGGGTATGCTGACATATACTGTAATAAATGTTTTAGAATTTTGCCATTTTTATCACTTACTTATGTGTGAATCAATGCACAGTTGCAGTTATGAATTATGACTGGGTAATCCTTCCAATGTGTAGTATTTTCCTTTATATTTTTTCACATTGAAAGCTGTGTTTAGTTCTTTCTTGGAACAGTTTCTGCGTAGCTTATATTTTTCTTGTCCCTGTAACCTCTTTTGGTTATGAATGTATGTTGCATATGCTCAAATGGAGTCTCATCCTTTAAAGAGGGTGACCATGTTAATTAGGCTACATAGAATATCAGTTACTCAATACAAAATTGATTGTGTATATTGATAATAGTGTTGTACAGTTGTACTACATAAACCAAGTCACAGCTCAAAGTTACTTCCAATTGACAAGTAATTTCTTGAGTTAAAAGTTAAACTTGTTAAATAAATTATCAACAAAGATCAGTGATATATTTCTTATTCCTTTCAACGCATCTAACACGCTAAAAATGAATAAATAAAAGTGACAAATGGTGTCATATCCTTGAATGAATGAAAAATATTTAAAATATTAAATTAAAAGGTTTTAAAATGTTTTTCATCTTGTGCTTGTAGCTCAACATGCACATACTCTTTCCAAGGACCGCACATTATTTTTTGTTCACTGGAAGAAAAAAAGAGAAAACATTTTTTTTACCGAATAAATTGTTGTACCCTTTTTTAAAAAAAGTAAAGGTATATATATTCCACACACAACTACTATGAAGACTAATCCTCTCAAGGTAATTGAAATATATTTTAAGTGATTCACCTCTCTCGACAAATGTTTTACCATTCGCCCAAGCTGAAATTCGAACCTAGAACCACCAAATATTAAAGGACTCAACTATCTACCATTTATGTCACGCTATGTTAATCAAATCGTTGTACTTTACTACTACCTCCGTTCCTTTTTAAGTGTCCGTTTTAAATAGTAACATTAAATTAAGAAAGTGTATTTTTGCACCTTATCTTCCTATTATACCCTAATTTTAATTCACCAATAAAATTCTATTGTTTTCACACACTTTCTCTTTCCAATAAATTTAATATATTATGCACACACAAAAAAAGAAACAAAATTTAATATGTTATGTACCAAAAAAAAAAGATTTAGTTTTCCAAATATATATTACTAATTAGTTTTATTGAAAAAGATATGAGCAATTGACAAAGGGTATAATTGACAAATCGTACCCTTAAAATACTAAATGGACAGTTAAATATGAACGGTAAATTCGACGTTTCTGGATACTTAAAAAGAAACGGAGGGAGTAATATACAATGAAGATAAATTTAATTGTCATGTTGTATACACCTTCAGTCCTATAATTTTTTTTTTTTTTTTAAATTGTACTCTAATTAATAATTTGTACAATACTCATAAGTTTGCTTTTTTACTAAAAAACGAACCCCGTTAATTTAAATTGATATATTATATCAAATGTCAATATATTCAATATCGTTAAAAACTACTCCCTCTGTCCCAAAATAAATGATCTATTTAACCACTGACACGTTTGCCAATGCACAACTTTAATTGTTAATTTCTCTAATTATATATTATTAAAAATTATAAAAATGGTATATTTTGAAAATACTCGTCGAGACAAATCAAACATCTCATATGCTAATATTTGCATGTATATATTAGTAGAAAAATAAGGTCAAAACATGTCAAATGAATAGTATACTAAGTCAAAAAAAGATCATTTAAAATGGGACGGAAGGAGTGATATAAAAAGATGAATTTGTGAACATATTCATAACATCCAAGTTAATAATAGCAAGCTCATGCCCATAAATAATGTGGCAAAATTAAAATAAATGTAAAACTCGACAAATTAATCAATTACTTCTTACATCCTAAATTTTTTTTAAATTTCATCTTTAAACTCAAGATCTAAAGATAGAAATACTTTCCAATATTAAAATATTAAATTTCAAGAATTTAATCGTTTATTATACATAGATTTTACATTGAAAACACGAACTTAATTCAAACAAACCTTTTCCGACAATTCTCAAGTTGAATCTTCTCTTTTATGACACTTCTTAAATTTTCCTTTATTGTTACCTCAAATTACCTTTTTAAAAATTCTCAAATTGGAATCATATCTCTCTTTCAAACAAACAAAAAAACAATTAGCTTTTAATTATCTCAAATTAGTAAGATTTTAGGGAAAAAACTTTGTTTTCTTTTAAAATAAAAAGGGAAAAAAAAAATTGATTGTGCAATAGGGAGTTCTTTTCATTCCTTGCCAATCAACATTTCCTCGGAAAAACCCAATCAAAAAAGGATAAAGGATACGTCGTAAACAAAGGTATAGATAACAAAAGAAAACTTTTGCCACCCCCTAAAGTCACTTAGAAAGTATAGTCTCAAACTTCAACTGCATTAGAGTATGACATGTATATTCTCAAACTTATTCTAGTACCTACGACGGGAAATAAATTCCCAAGCTTGATTCATGAAGAATATGTAACATTCAACAATTTCAGCAAGCAGGTTAAGCTGTATGCGAAGTTAAAAAAAATTAAAGCCTCCAGCTCATTTAAGGCGACTGTTTCGCTGAATAGTCTGAATTTGGTATTTCACCTATGAATTGAATCAGGAGAGCCATTTCCATACGAGACCAGGCCTTTCTTTCCACCTGAGCTTCCAGAGAAAGACCTTGACCTGTTATCTCTGCTTGCTTTTTTTGGAGACTGTAATTCCACTGAAGACCTGGACCTGGATCGAGATGGACTCCTGCTGGGAGATAATGATATGCGCCTATCCTTACGAGCAGGTGAGCGGTTGCGAACTGGGCTGAGGCTTGGGCTATACCGACGTGCTCGGTAAGGTGGGCTGCGTGATACAGATGGTGTCCTGCTTCTCCTACTTCGGTACCTACATACAAGGTTTTCACATAACCATATGAACTCTACTCAAAAGGCTTGATGCCATCATTATTGATCACTGGCATGGGGGTAAGAATACTTGGTACCAGAAAATTCCTCAACAATTAATCAAATCGTGAAGAGAAATAAACAGTGCTGCAAATACAATATTTTCACCCAGAAATTTTTAAAACAATGCAAACAATGTATAGGAAGTTTGAAAAACAACCTTGGTGGAGTTCTTCTCCGGGGCGGTGGGCTCCTAAAACGTCTAGGGGAGAACCTTCTGTATCCTGAATATCTGAGAACAGGAAGTGTAAAAAGTTATGACATACCTTAGTATGATGACTAATTAAAATTTATAAACCACATACTACTTAAGCAGTTTACCTGTCCCGGTCATTCCTTCCATTATAGCGGTACCTCACAGGAGACTGAGAGGGTGTTCTATATTTTCTAGCATAAGAGTATCGTTCACTGAAACCTCTTCCCCTCCTGATACGTTTTGGTGAGGCATCAGGTGACACGCTCCTTGACAGACTCCTTTCACGAGGTGTCCTTTCTCTACTACGAATAGGGCTACGACTCCTGGAATAGCTGCGGCGATTGCCTCTGCTTGCCACTCTGACAGGACTTCGGCTAATGCTTCTCAAAGGAACTCGGCCAGAACTTCTGCTGAGGCTTCTAGCAGACGACCTAATTGGACTCCTGCTGATGCTCTTTCTTGACATCCTCACAGGGCTCCTACTGACTGTTCTTCGTGATGATACTCTAGCAGAACTTCTACTTCTGCGGCTTAGAGAGACAGATCTAGCAGGACTCTGGCTAAAACTTCTACGGTCAGGACTTCTCACAGGGCTCTTGCTGACACTTCTATGAATGTGTGTTCTTATAGGGCTTCTACTGATACTTCTCGCATTCCTCCCTCTCACGGGGCTTCTGCTGATGCTTCTAACAGGACTCCTGCTCAAACTCCTCCGTGATGGAGCCTGTGGGCTCTTACTACCACTTGGACTTCTGCTCAACCTCCCTTTTGGACTAATGCTCGGGCTTTTGCACACACACTTGGGACTAATACTCATACTCTTGCTCACAGTTTGCTTAGGGCTCATGCTTCGACTCCTGCTCATCAACTTTTAATAAAATACCAGATCTGGAAGAAATGGTAAGCATAAGAAATAACGGAGGTGTGACAAGATTTGAAAGTAGACCTAGATTTTCCTGGATTATCATCCATCACATCAGGCTGCCTCTCTTCACTTCTGTCAGGTCTATAGTTGACCCCAATGCCGTTGCTATGTTGTGCTCCATTTTCTTTTGGGAATTCTTCCTCGCCTAGCATGTCATCCACCTCCCTCCTTTTATGACTCATGGGAGGCAATTCTTTCTCCAAAACTGAGGATGACTGGACTTCAGCTGGTAGATAAAACAAAGACAAGACATCAGTTCACACTTGCTACCAAAGAACAAAAACTGAACATTATAAGAATCTATCATATACAATAGAATGAAGCTACAAGTTTGTCGAAATTTAATTTCAGTGGCTCGCATGACAGACAAAAAGGACTAGTAAATGAAATTTTACTTGTGGAAAGTGCAATTGCATCATTTTTCCAATTCTAAGGCAAACTAGATGGCATCGTTCCTAGCTAACAACTGATAGAAGGCACGAAAAAAGGGCATCCACAAATACAGCACAATCAAGAGAAGATGCAAGGATAGGTGATTTTAAAAAATAAAACCAGCACGTATAAATTGTCCTAGATTGCCTTTATTTTTCAGGGCACAATTCCATGTAAAATGATAACGAACTAGGACGACACAAATCATTATTTACCTGGACCCCCCCAAAAAAACCCTTGCAACATCTAGCTTATATTTTAGGATTTCACTTGGTCAGAGACAAAAGATAATAACTTACTGGATAAAATATATTACACACGAAAACAACAAAAAAGTGAAGGGCTTCAAAATTACCATCTTTCTGAGAATGATCTTTATGCTTCTGAATTCTCCCTTGAGTATCAAGACCTTTGCCATTGGAGATATCGTCGCTCTTACTTGCACTACCTGCATCCGTAGGACTGCTTGATTCCCTAACACCAGACAGCAAAATCTCAGCGACAACCATAAAAATTGTTAAGCAAAGTCGAATTGTTAGTTTTAAAATTGTTCATACAAATTTTTTATTGTTGAGAACAATGGATGCAGCTAAACTCATGTGGTAAATTAATAACTATGATATTCGTAAGAACAAACATACAAGTAGGGAAAAAAACACAACCAGTATGAGAACACAGGATATACATGATACAATTATAAATGTTTCACAAGCTACTATGACTAG
This sequence comes from Trifolium repens, assembly GCA_030408175.1. Lineage (NCBI taxonomy): Eukaryota > Viridiplantae > Streptophyta > Magnoliopsida > Fabales > Fabaceae > Trifolium > Trifolium repens. The sequence continues at coordinate 5,361,627 of CP125836.1, forward strand.
AATTTTACATCCCATAAATCTTAACCAAATGCTTAATCATATTTGATACCTCCTTGATTTACGTTTCGATCTCTTATCTTGTTTCCTTCGCCGCTTTTCTCGACGTTTATCTCTCCTTTTTCCATGTCTACGTTTATCTTTCTTAGATCTCTTTCTTTTCCTCCGCCTGTCATCACTAGATGAACTTGTGTAAGATGATGAGGACATATCTGAGTCAGAGTCACTATCACTTAATGAAGATTCACTTGATGAAGATTCAATGTCCGAATCTGAGGAGCTATCTGATTCTGATGAGTAATGTTTTCTCTTTTTCCTTCGGTGTCCTGAAGATTTCTTATGCTTTCCCTTCCTCCGCACTTCATGACTATTGGCTTCAGAAGATCCGTTCCTTCCACTTTTTAATTTTTGTGTCTTCTTTGTATCTAACACAAAAAAACATGAAGATTCAAATAAACATATCAAATACATCTAAAAAAGGCATTATCAGATTGGACAGAAGCATCAATTTGAAGAGGGAAAATAAACACTACAATACATATGACATTTACAAGTTTGGAAATGAGATGTTCAGCATATGATTAGGGATTAATCTATCGTCACTAAAATTAAGTGAAAAACTCGGTATTCCTTAAATGGGCTAAGGAATTCTCACCCTCATTATGTTCACCACAATTAATTATTTTAACAGTTACGGTTGGGAGTCCTTCTTCATCACCTACATCTTCAATTTTCTTCAAGATATCATAACCTTGCACAAGCTTGCCAAAAACTACATACTTCCTGCAAAATGACCCCATAACTGAACACATTAGCAAGTTGAGCATTTAGTATCATTAAACCAAAATGATGAGTCTGTACCAATTTACACTCTCCAACCCAATGCAAGAATAGTACACAGAGTAAGGTCATATTTTAATACTGTTTAAAGTTTGAACAAGTACTTAATCAAGTGAAGCTTGTTAAATAGGGCACATTGCCTTAAGTTCAGCAAAAAATAAGGCCAATGGCCATTTTAATATATGTTTCAAAATTTTAAGAAACACTCGAGACAAAAGATAATTTACATTTTTTATGGTTATTTTAGTCAAATTATTGTAAAAAGAGCTACTTCCTAAGTTGTTCCTAGCTTTTACAAAGACTTATTTTTCATTAGCTTAACTTATAAAAATAAGCCAAAAACATCTAGCATGGACTTCAAAAGCTTTTTTAATCAGTTCATCAAAACAGTAGCAAAATGCTTCATAGTTGTTAATGGAAGATAAGTTCAAATAAGTTTCTCTCATCCAAACGGCCCCATAGTATTAAACTAAATGGCACTGGGAATAAATCAGATAAACAAACCTATCAAGATGGTGATCAGCTTTCAAAGTGATGATAAAATGTGAACCAAGAGTGTCACGATCCGCAATTGCCATGGATAGAAGGCCAGGAGAATCATGCTTTAGCCTAGGAGACTCGTCTGGAAAAAAAAGTCAGAAGTACAACAATAAGAACTAAATAAGCTTTGAGACATAACTCAAAAGAACCCAAACTGGGGAATCTGAGTTCAAGATGACAACTTAGTAGCATTCTAACCTGGGAACTTGGGGTATATGCTTTCTCCACCAGTCCCTGCAAAACACACATGAAAAAGATACAGGAGTTAATACAATGAACAACACATGCTGCACATGGGATGCATGCGAAGGAAAAATGTGACTGTCGATGAGGTTTAACAACTAGCTAACTGTCACTAGAACATAAGAGATAAAATAAAAGTGACTATTCGGAACTCTTTTAACATTACATTGGTTTGAGATAACTTGATAAAGAAAGTTAAGAACCACAACATTACATGTTATTTTAACAGGACCCTAAAGAAGAGAGCATGTGAAGAAAATTGCATGCAGATAAAAGGCAATGTTGGCAGGGTTTTAATTTAAAATTAACAATAGTAAGCCACAGTATAAAAAATAACCCAAATTTGAAAATCAAATCACTTTTGTGCCCCCACAACATTAAAGAAGAGAGCATGTGAAGAAAATTGCATGCAGATACAAGGCAATGTTTGCAGGGTTTTAATTTAAAATTAACAACAGTAAGCCACAGTATAACAAATATAAAAGAAAACCAAATTCGAAAATCAAATCGTCTTTTGTGCCCCCACTAAGTGACAGGCAAATCTGTATCCAAGCAAATGGAACTTTCTTAGTTTCCTAACTGACAATGAAAAGAAATTACCATTGTGATAGGAAACATGTAAATGGAACAAGGCTTGCAACCCGGACAACTGAGTGGTCAAATGATAAAAAAATAAAGTGACTACATATATTTTATCAAATTGCAACCTTCAAAAGGTGGAGAAATAATTCATGATACGAAGGGAAGAATCAAAGAATACTTACCATTTCGATTGATAAAATCACCACCCTGCAAAAGAGAAACCAACCATTAACTCACACAATCAAATTATAATAATGCATACAGGTAGTCTGGTCATCGAGAGCTTATCACAATTATAAGTGTGAATAATTTCATAAGTACAACCTTAAAACTATATCACAAGAAAAGCAGTCGTGACCGTCAGCCCTGTATCCTACAGAATAAACAAGGGAAACTGACAAAAATAGGGACCACTACTGAACCATTTTCAACCACAAAAAAGACAGAATACATACTATATGAACTACCAAAGAACAATCTAGATGTAAAAAAAGTAAAAACATACCCTAACAATAGAGCCTTTTACAATCTGATGGAAGAAAGAACCCTTATAGTGCAGTGATTTTCCAGTATTGGGACTGACTCCTCTTTCTCCTGAAAGGGGAAATGACCCATTTCAAAGAAAAGGGAAAGGTAAATCAGTTGTCTGTTGATTCGAAGATGATTTATAATTAAGTTCTAATTTGTCATGCACAGCTCATAGAACCAAAAGGCATTAACATGTCCAAGAACTTTCAATTGATGATGGATGAACAATGGTGATGATATATGTGGAAGTTTTTAAGGAAAAAAAAAGAAGTGTCCAAGTTCAGCAAAAACATGTATTATAACTGAAGAAATTTTTATGCAAATAAAATGTACATTACCGGTACACAGTGCACGGAAATTTTCAGCAGTCTTTGGAGCAACATCATAGAAAAGCTGAGAGGACAAACGACGACGTGCCATTAGGTTGAATATTGCAAAGCTTGAGTGTATATATCATCAGAAAAAATATAAAAAGAAAGAATAATACCTCAAAAACCATTCTTTCACCCGGATCCCCATCTATAGACACATTCAAAAACACCATGGGGTTCTTCTTCTTTGCCATATTGTGTCTTACTGATATAAAACTAGAAACTGATAACTGCATAAACATCAATAATTCATTGATCTGAAGCAATAATTCATAATCCATCAATAAGCAAACAAACTTTCATTTTAGCCACAAAACTGAACTATCCAGCGAGACTTTCAAGCTAATACAGCATAAGTTTCGCATAGCCTACCTGAATTTACGTTGACCTCACAAGTAGCCTTACTGAATTCCTAAACTAACAGTTACAGTGCACAAATAGTTACAACTAGCCTTACGGGATTATATCGTTCTATTTGCAGTACAATCAATCGTTAACAGTTACAGTGCTTAATTCAAAAACCCTAAACTAACAAAAAAAGGGAGAAAATAAAATCAAATGAACAACACAAATATGACATGCAACTAGAAAAAATCCCGACTAAAAATTGCATATTTTCGCAGCACAGTCAATATCCTACTATCCACCCACAATATTAAATTCCTTCGTTAAGACAAACAGTTATCAATTCAAATACCCTAAGCTAACAAAAAATGGATAAATTGAAATGGCAAAAACAAATATCACATGCAACTATACTTGTTGTACCAGTACCACAGTCAATCTGCTACTATGTAATAGACTACAGAGATAAGCTCTATAAGACATACAACTGTAACAGAATCTGACTTGTAACGAACTTATTGAGTCAGTTAGACACATCTGGTATAAGGCCCTGTTTCGCAAACTGGTTATTTGCTGCCTATAGCAAAAGATCAAATGAAGTTAAAAAAAGAAAACTATAAGGTGTTTTTATAACCTATTTTTGAGAACTTCTGAGACCAGCTTATGAACAATGTCATAAGCTATTTTCGTAAGTTCTCCTCCCAAACAGTCACACAAAACTTATGACAGTAGATAAGCTCAAATAAGTCAATCCAAACATGCCTTAAATACCAAAGTGCATTGTAAGTGTCAATCAAGAGACCATTCATACAATACAAAGAATATTGACAACTATTTTTCCCTCAGTTCCTCTCACTTACCCTCATGAATTCTCTCTTTCTTCCTCACAATTTCCTCTCGATTTCTCAATTATCAATTTGAAAACCCTAACTAACAACACAAATATCACATGAAATGAACAACACAAATCATCAATTGAAAATTTCTCAGTATAACAGTTTGTTTGTGCAAATCCACGATAATCTAGAATTGAGTGAAGAAAACCAGATCAGCGACAAGTATAAAAACGAAACGAAATTGTAACAAAAAAAAAACATTGAAAGAAATTAAAAGCATCGAAGTAGAAGTGAAAACCTAAAACCCTAGCAGAGCATGGAACGAGACGAAATGAAACGCGCGAGATAGGAATTTATGCATGGATTGAAGAAATAGAAGAGTGTAGAAACGACATGCGTTTAGAGGAATAGAAGTTACCTGAACCACAAAAGAGAGGAGATGAGAATGAAAATTGTGAACCTGGCTTTGGGGTTTAGGTGTAAATAATGGAGTGTGAAGTTACTCCACTATCCCTGCTCATCTGTACTGTACTATGGGAGTATGGGATTTTTGGGTTACTTTTCTAGTGGTTTGTTTGGATTGCAAAAGAAAATGAAAGGAAAGAATATTAAAGGAATGAAAGTGAGTAAAAACCTAGTAAAATGATTTTTTATTGTTTTGTATGAGTGAAAGAAAAATGAAAGAAAGGCATGTATATTTAGTAAATGGCATCAACACCTAGTGTATATTTATATTAATATGGCTTTTTGAACCAACAAATTGTTCACTTCTCACTTTTTTCTGTAGTATTTGAGTGGAGAGCGGTATTTTAAAAATTGGACTGGTCCCCTATATTTTGGACGGCTGAAGTTATTATACATAAGGATAATCCTTATGCACGGTGCATAAGTGAATAACAACCATCAGATTAGTCCTCCACGTGTCATAATCGTAGCGCGGTTTAACATACATACCGAAACAGTTGAGAGAAAAGTGTTCCGGTATGAATATGCATACCGGAACACTTGAAAAAATGTGTTCCGGTATGCATACCGGAACAGTTGAGGAAAAGTGTTCCGGTAAACCTTATGCACGGTGCATAAGCAATTGCTTATACACCATAATCGGACCCTATTTTGGACTATGTGCTCATTTTGTTCAGTTAATTTTGAGTATCACAGGGCACTTTTAAATAGGTATTTCCAATATCAAGAGTGTGGCATGTCCTTCATTGCATATAAGGTGGATCACGAAGTACAAAATCAACAACAATTCAGCAGAACAATACACCAAATCATGGTACTTTTAAGGGTGGTCTTGGATCTCAAGGTAATGTCTTTGCTAAAAGGCTCAAAAAAGAATCACATCATAATAAAGGCTCTACTTCAAATGTTTGTGTGAAGCCAAATGGAAATAGAAAGAGAAAGAATGTAGTAGAATCCGGTGAAAGTATTATTTATGTAGGCAACAACTTTGATTATGAAGATGATACAATTTCCAACGATAATGGTTTTCCGAGTGTTCTTACTTCTAGAGATGAGCGTCCATGTAGATCTACACGGCAAAAATCAGTGTTTTAAAAACTGGACCTGTCGGTCAGACCAGTCCGGCAGGGACCAGATCGTGTACACGGTTCTGTCCAGTCACATGATCGGTTTTGCATTTGACCCGGTGAAAACCGGCGTAACCTGATCGGGTCTCTGGTTGAACAGGGAAAAAAAACTCATGGCAAACTGGACCGGACAGTTTGAGCTTGAATAAATATTTCAAAAAGTTACAAAAATCGGCCCCAGCCCATAGCTTGAACCGGATTTTTTTAAAAAAAATATGGGATTGGCTGGTGTGGCAATAGTCACACCAAGCCTCGCACAGGTCCGTCTCTGCCCATAACTTCGAATAGGTAGATCACCGGAATGAGTTATAAAACTATGGTGGAAAGCATATTTTTGTGGGGCCATATGTCTCTTTATTTCCTATGTCACTTTATTTTGTTCCAAATAAAGGAACAAATTTATTTCTTCAACTTTCTCTCCTTCCCACAATCTTTCCTTAGAAATAAATATAGTGTAAATCTTTCTTCCCACAATCTTTTCTTCAACTTTCTCTCCTTTTCGCCCTAGGGTTACTAGGTAGCATTTTCTATTTCATTTTTTTAACTAATGCACCAGGACACTAATTATTATTTTTCTTAATTTAATAGTGTAGTTGAAGCTGAGAATTATAAGGATGGATTGATAGCTGAGGTGGATGAGAACCCTCTGACGTTAACCTTTTGATTCCTAAAAGAATAAGATTTTAGTAATTTGAAGTTCGACCACAAAATAAATAAAGTTTGACTAAAAAATTATTTCATCATAAAATCGTACTTCTAAAGATTCGATGCCTGTCCATAAAAAAATTATCGATATTAATTATGCCTAGATTAAAAAAATACTGCAGATATAAAAAAAAAATTAAAATTGAGCGGTTATACAGATTTATCCGTGATTGCGCAGTTAGTGGCCAACCCGCGGTGGCGCCAAGCTATTTCATTTTCATTCTCAATCACAGCTAAAACGATGCCGTCGACGACAACTTGTTAAGCGTCCCAAATACAAAACCACCATAAAAGATCCCGGTACCCCGGGCGTCATTAATCTCTCTCTCTTACTCCTTCAATCATTTCCATTTCCATTCACATTGCAACTCCACTCATTCAATTTTTTTACTCTGCAGACTCAAGAAAACCTTGTTTTCAAGCCTAAAGTGCTTTCCTATTGATAGTGATCATCTAAAATTGCTGCATACCCTGCCTCCTAAAATAACTTGCTGTGGAAACTATTGTAGCAGATACACACAGTTTCACACTGTATTCAATAACGGCCCTTGATTTGAGATGATTCATATTACACGTAAGTTATAACTTCAACAATCTCAACCGTTAATCTAAATCGGACGGCAAATAGTAGAAATTAGGGTCCAAATTAGAGTTAGACTCAATAGTTAGCTTTGTAGAAATTACTTCTTTACACTAGTCCTTAGGGTCCAAATGTAGCACAGACAAAAATCAAGAGTTCACAAATTTCTGTTATTATTACCTTACTACACTGTTTTTCTTGAAATGACACAACAAAAGATAACTGAGTAACATGGTTTCATTTTTGAGGCTATCTTTGTACTATGATTTAAGACAATGGTATATGTTTCTTGTTTCAGTGAGTATTCTCACAAATTTTAACATGGTTTCTGTAAATATAAGAATATAGATGAATCAATCTATACTTTTTTCCCATAATTTATCAAAACAAAATACATGAAGGATTCATAGAAATACGCTGATGTGTACTATATGTCTGTATATAATACTACATTAAACATACACTCATTTTCATAGTATATGCTAACATCATTGATAATTGATATACACACATTTTTCATATATATATATATATATATATATATATATATATTCAAATAAAAATCATACTTAGCACCTCAAGGGTCTTTTAAAAAAGCAGAAAGGAAAAAAAACACTCTTATTCCCCTAACAAATATATATATAAACTGATCAAAAGGCTTAGAACCCATAATAATATTTTGATACTAGCCTCACACCATGAAACGCCCGATTCTTATAAACCGCTCCCGTCCAAATTTACTGATCTGGACGTAAGAAAAATAGAATATTTTTCCCGTTGAGATTAGTAAATTTGGAGAGATATAGTTTAGCTCTTTAAGGTTTCCGGACGCTGAGTAACTTGACATCATCAATAACAGGTCCACAAAGAGAAGAAAGATCATCACTTCTCATACTATAAAAAGTACTGAGAAACATCACTCTTGTTCTTATCCCAACAGCTACAAACCTAAGAACAGCACGTTTGAATCCACCTTTACCTTTAGATTGATAAGGAACTTTAATTGTGTTTTTACCAGCAAATGCTTCAACAATCATTGAACCTTCACATGAATTGCTTGCATCACCAACAGAAAATGATAGGGTATAAGTTTTGCCTGGAATTGTTCTAGCTACTTGTGCTATTGCACTTTCTTTTCCTGCCACTAATTCTATTGCTCTTGTTCCTTCTGGTACTGAGAAATGATCTGAGTCTAAGTACTTTACTGCTTTTAAGGATTCTACCATCCATCCTGGGAGAGGTGAATGGTCATCTTCTATGTTGGGTGGGATGATTACTCCATATGATGAGTTGGGAATTATGTAAGGTCCTTCTTCAAATCCACCATTCTTTAATATGTTTGCTGTGTAGTGTAAAATATTTTTGAATTAGAATATCAAAATACAAAATTTTATTCAGTTCAAGATATTAAGTCTATGTTTGATATCATAGTAAATGTATCAGTAGTTTCTGCAAAATCACGGTGGATCACTGTGATTCTCACAAATCCGTCATAATACCAAACATACATCTGATCAGTGTATCGGTCATCTCACTTATATCTCGGTCTAGTTAATATGTATATTGACATTTTTCTATTTTTAAGGGGAGAGGGCTACTCTATAAAAAATCCCTTTTCTTTGCTAAAGGCAAGTACTACTAATTAAATGAACAGTGAACTGATTTCTATATGACACACAATGCAATGAAGTGACAGAAAACAACTGTTCTATTCTAATGTCAGACATCACTTTAATTTGAATTTATGCAGGCATTTGTTAATTGCATTTCATTAATATATGATCGTAACATCTTACCTACCTACTATGGCCCTGGATATATATTATGAACAGAGAGCCACCTATATTGATTTTATATATTGTCTGATATCTATATCTATATATGCATAAAAACATGCTAATATACTTGATCTTATGTGCTTTTTTAATTAAGCATTTATGTATGTTAGTTAATGATCTTAGGGAGTGTTGCATCAAATCAAACAGCTGTCTCTTTGTGAAGATTTGGCAATGGTTTAAAGATAATTAATGGACTAATCTTAGGATAGTGTTTTCGGATTGGGACTTGGATTCTATGCAGCTGAAAGGCGTTCCAACTCGTAGTCATGTAGTCAATAGATTTTAAGCCGTTTGATTTTGATTAGAAAGTTCATGTGTCATTTCAAAATTGTATATTAAATAAAAATAAAAACTATCTTAAAATTGAAATCGTCTAATTAAAATCAGATGATTCTAAATCACTGACTACATACAGTTCGACTGCATTCAATCCAATTTTGTTTGGACCGGTATAAGTATAGACCAAATGGTTGTTTGTTGTATCTACAAGATATTTGTTTCTTCACAAAATCTTTTAGTACTTAAAAAAAATCCTTAACCAAACCTTTGACTTTGAACTTGGGCATCACAGGTAACTTTTTTATATACATTTTCTAACCTTACATGCATATTTTTTTCATATACATTTTCTAACCTTATTTGAAGTATTGTTAAACTAATGTGTTTGGTTTTAATGAAAAAAAAATTGAGAAGAAAGAAAATTACAAAAATCAATAAATAAAATTGGATTAAAATTTGTCCAAATTTATTTATTGGTTTTCATAATTTTAGCTTGCCAAGTTGTCATATTACAAGAGTCTAATTTTTCTTGCTAGACTCAACTCATATTGTTCTGAGTACTTTTTTAACATAAACACTTAATAAGTACTTCACTTTTTCAACTCAATTTTTTTTAAAAAAAAAACTACTTAATAAATTTACTAATATTATAATCATAAACTTAAAAACATTGCACTTAATTAATGGTAATGATGCATGCTAAATAAAGAAGTAGAACTTACTCTTAGTAGGTCTAGGAGGGTAGAGAGTCCTAAGAGCAACAGAATCAATAAGAGGACCACAAGCAGGATCTTCCTCAACACCAGGATTATGAATAACCATTTCAACAACATCATATTCAGCTTTAAAACCATAAGCAATTGGATCCCAACCACTACTTGTATACAATGTTTGTATAGGAATAACACCAAAATCAGGAGCAATAGATATATTAATTCTTTCTTCTTGTGCACATGTACGTGCAACCATAAAAGTCACTGAATAATACATTCCTTTAATCACTTTTATTCTTTGTTTTATTGATGCTTCATTACCTAATCTCACTGCATATGCACCTTCTGGTACAACTAGTAACATGTCACCTTGTTTTTGTCCTGATTTTATGTATTCTACTAATCCTGATATTTCCCATTCTGGTATTGCATTTTTGCCTCCGGTTACTACTGTGCCTTTTAATTCTGTTGGTTTCGGACCCAGCTCGAAATTTCCATTAGCCACTAGTCCTGGATGTACAATATCATATAGGTTAGGTCACATTATGTTAGATCAGGATTCAGTACAGATTAGATTACATGCAAGCGTTAGAGATTTGTGACCGTTCAATTAAAATCAAACGGTCACAGATTACTTTACATCACGACTGCATGTAATCTATGTTTGCACTGAATCAAGATTCTAGTGTGTTATTATTTTAGCCTTCCTTAATCTTCATGGAAATATGTTTACTTAGAAAGGATTGATTAAATATTATATTTATGATACAAATTTTTATATTTGCAAACAAGGCTTGCAAATTATATATATTATGTAAGTGAAACAAATTTTACACCATATAAACATTTATTTTTACAATCGAATCAATAAATTTTACTATTAAATCAAATCAAGTGTAATGGGACATATTAATTCAACAATAGTAAAAAATAAATAAATATGTACATACTAGAAGACTTACAAACAAACAAAACACTTTTGTCAAAAAAGAAAAACAGCAACAACACTATGCAATTCAATCCAATTATTATTATTGGAAAAGGAGATTTTGTCCAATAACCGACAGGACTAGATAATAGAGACAAATAAGAACAATAGAAAAATTCATCAACAATATTGTGGGCATCGGTTAATATAATTTTAAAATTTTATAAATTCAAAAACTACATTTTTGAAAATTTAAAAGCTAAAACATACAATTCATGTATTTTTCACAATTAAATGATTTGGCACTAAATTTTTTTGGAATGACTTGGCATTAGATCATGTCTAATAGAGTATGAAAAACAACAATATAATAATAATTTTTTATTTTTATTTTATTTTATTATTGTTGTTACTTTTGCAATATATTATTGATGACATTTTTAGTCTAGTTGATTTTAAAACATACAATTGCAAAAAACAACCGTATTTATTTTTAAGGTCATGGTAACTAATATCTAGTTAAAGAAAAAAAAACTAAGTTTTGTATCGAAAATATTATTATTAAAATTTTTAAAAATAAATTACACAAATTTTAAAAATATTTAATTTTATTTAGAAATTAGAAGCACTAGTTAAAAAATTTCTTATTTCTATTGAACCACAATATCATGTTACCAATAACAAGGATAGCTATCATAAAAAAAAAAACACAAAAACAAATAGCATATGTTTGATATCACGGCATATATGTTAAAATTACGCTGACTCATCATAATTTTACAAAAGTCACAAGGTATAGCTTCTATAAAATTATGGTGAGTCACTGTGATTCTAATAGATATCGGACATATCCATCGTGACACCCAATACTCTCATAAAAATAGTGGAATCAAGTCATGATGCAAAATGTAATGTAAAGTACTATAGTCCAACCAATCCACTACTGTGTAAAACATTTGGCAGTAGCTAGTTTGAGGTAAAGTGTCATCTGAAACATTTGTGATAGGTCACGTGGTGGCCTGTATTGTACACCCCCCCAGTTGGCAGGCATAAAGCCCCATGTGATTTTTCAGACCATTCAACCATGCTTTATTCATATAGCCTCAAATTGTGGCCCCCAAAAACCACTTATATTTTTTCAATAGAGACTAAATAATGACAAAGACCGGTTGAAACTTGAAACCGATAGATAGATAACTATGAGTATGAGTTCATGAATTAGACAAAAATATTCAATCTAATAATAGAATCATAACTTTTGATTCAACTATGTCACTTACGAGTTACGACCAATTTTAACTAAGATTTATGAACACTACATTAACACTAAAACAAATGAGGTACAATTAATTGATCTATTTTAAAAATGGTAAAATAAAATAGAGCAATTAATATATATTCTTTAATGTTTATTAATTGGGGTAAAAACAAGAAAATATGATGAATGTTGAGCTGTTTAATACCTAGTCCCTACAAATTAAATTAACACATGTAAGTATATGTACATTAATTAGCAAACATTTTTCAGAAGTAACTAATGAATATAAAATTTGTGAAAAATAAGTAATGTAATAGTAAATAATAGGAGTATAATTTTAACCATGATCATAATTTGAACACATTATTAATATATTCATTAACAAAACATATGTGGATGTATATAGAGATATAACTTACCATCAATGAGGGAAAGGGAGACATGGAAGGTGGAACAAAAGAGAAGGGAGAGAAACAAGAACACTATCTTCTTCATGTTGATTGAGAGAGAGATGTTTCAAGTTTGGGATTGAGAAAAGAGGATATGATAGGCGCGAGAATGAATGAAATGGGCTTAGGGATGGGCATGTCCTTATATGCATGCTTTCTTACAAAAAAAGACTTGTTTTTTATGTAAAATATCAAATATGCCATTCAATTATTATTATCTTCAACTTCATTTATTGACTGTTATACCACCGTATTCATCTTTCATAAAATGTGCAATCCACCATTTTATATAGGTATATAGAATTGTAACCCTTCGAACAACAATAAATTGGTCTAAGTGATAAAAAACTTGGTTCATTTGAGCATGTGGTTAGTGGTTCAATTCCTGACTACTAATATCATGATAATACAAAAAAAAAAAAATTGTAAACCTTCATAAAATATATAAATAATGTATAGATTGACCTAATTATTTTCGGAGGAATTATCAATTTAATCCTCAAAATTATAATGAACAATAATTTTCGTTCCTGAAATTTATGAAATAGCAAACATTTCTTTGAAATTGTAACGTTTCTATCAAAATAGTCCCTACAGTTAAATATTTCTATTGGAAGAAACGAAGTTACAAGTTAACAATATTTATAAAATAAATATAACTATTTGATCATTTTATAAATAAAATGTACTTCTTGAATATAAAGTTTGATTTTAATCTCGTAATTTTTTTTATTGTTATCAATTTGATTAATTTAAATGTTGATAAAATGTACTTGTTTCAAGTTTACTAGGTCAATTCTTGCGAATAACATTTATATTATTAAATAAAAAATATTTTAACAAGGTTTATAACACATGAATTTATTCTCACAACTTCATGAAAGATATTGTCACCATTTTTTTTTGTCGTTGTTGTTGTAAGTCACCATTTTCTTTTGGAACATAATTTGTTTACCATAATTATTTTATACCTAGAAATAAAATAAAATTGACAAAAGAAATAAAATAAAATTTATTAAATTTAAAACAAACATATGAATAAATATTTATTATCTTTTTATGTTCAGGAGTGTACAAAATAATTTGAAATAAACATACAACACATTACTAGTAGTATTTTCAACTTTGGATTTTTTAAATTCATTTTTCACACTATTGGTATTTAACTAACTTAGCACATGTAGACCGTGCGTGCGTATTAGAAGTAGGTAGCCCACTCATTTAGGCCCGCAGTGCAGTGGGCCAAAACTTTTTAACGTGTCAACCCCAGATCGAAATGCAGCCCAAAGCATTCATATAACCCTTTTCTTTTTTTAGTTACAATTTTTTGTTGTTACAATTCATCATATAATCTGATCGTACCTGAATCATACAGTCAGATGCCCAACAATTTATCCGTAGTTGGACGACTAACGGAGAAGGGGTTTGTTCCTGCAGGCGCTCCGATGCTTAACGTAAAGGCTCGAAGGTACAAGGTTAAGAGAGTTTAGAATAGAATATCTGACTCTCCTGTAGAGAAGGGTTTATACTTTATATATTGCCCCTAGTGCTGGGCCAAAGGTCTCTAATATGGGCCAGTCTCGTCGGCCCATAATGGATGACTACCATGATTCCATGTGATCTAGGGAGGAGTCGTTAGTGCTCATCATCCTGGGTCAAACCGCTCTGCTATTCAAAGATAGTGGATAGGCTTGGATGACCATGTGTCATCGACAGAGGAGCACATGTTGAATGCTTTGTGTGACCCAATCTGAAATGGGCCTGGTCTTTTTGGGCAGTCCTCGACGTCTTAGTAGGTTGGACCGTGCTCGACGCGAGGCCAGCTTTAGGCTCAACCCAAAACATAACCTTTAGACAAAAGGAAAAGGTTTAAAATAAAAAGAAAAATATTATTAAAGTTAATTTATTCAGAAAAATGTACAATCTCAAAGATTATCGATCTACTTTGTTTTTTTTATATGCAAATTTTATCGTATATTGTTAAGAGTCTCGTATTGATTGAATAATGATTTGAAAATATCTTTATAAGTGGGGATAATTGTCATCATTATAAGTCGGTTTTGTATGCTTGATCAATTGTGATCCAAAAAAAAATTCTAAAATATTATTAGAGTATTTTCGTAATTTGTTGGACCGCTTGCTATTATGTTTCAGCTATTGTGCTACCTTTGATTTACATCTATACACAAACTACGGGTTTTGTAGAGTTGTTAAGTTCAACTTAAATTTTTAAAATAAACATTAAATAAAGTTCATGGGTTCTCTTAACCTTACAGGAGGGTGTACCCCATTAATCTAAAGTTGCACATCACAACAAAACAACACTATGATTAGAAAGTGCCGGATGAATAGGAAAAAGTTAAGATATAAATACCATAGGAAAATTCACTTTTCCCGCAACCTTCATGTTTACCGTCAAATACAAAAATATTACGGTATTATTGTTCTTTAGGGATTGATAGTTAAGCAGCTATAAACTAAATATTATAGTTTAAATAATTTCTATAAAATTTTAAAATCTTATTTATGGTCCTATAATTTTTAGACATTTAGTGTTCACAATATCTTGCCCTAAAAGGGCGAAAAAGGTCACCAAATTGTAAGGACAATACTTCTAATTAACTTCATTTATAAAAAAAAATATTTTTATTTTTTAAAATTTATTAAATAATTAATATATTTAATTTCATCAAACATTTGGAATGATTAGTTTTTATTTATTTATAAATAAGACGATAGAGTATATTAATTAGTGGTGAAAGCAATTAGTAGTAATTGTATGTTGAAGACGAAACATTTGCATGTTAGTAAAAAAGTAGGACCAAAGAAACATAACACGAGGAAGGTAGGAAAGTGGGGTATTGGAAGAGAGAGACCCGCAAAAAGGATCAATGTGGACTGTATATATAGACACTCACTGCCTTAGATGGGGTTACTAGAAATAGACACCGACCTATAATTAGAGGACATATTAGTTTTGTTTTTATGGGTTTTTGGTGTATCTTCTTTAAAACAAGTGGACGTATTCACATTTTAATGAAAGTGGTTGTGCTTTCACACTCACCTTCATGCATAAAAAAAGCAAATGTTAATCATCATGTCTCTGCATGTAGCAAAATCTTGTTTTTTCACCATCATTTTGAGAGATATAAGTTGAAAATTCAAAATCTTGTTTTTTTTTTTTATGGTTTTGTGCAAGTTTTTATGGTTTTATTTTTAGTTAAAAAATGTATATATAAGAGTGTAGTTGTCTCTAAACTACACTTTGAGAGATAGCTGGAGAGTGGAGACTAAACCACATAAATTATATCATCTTAAGTATAAATAAACTTAATTATATTGTTGAAAATTATTGTATTGAAAATCATACCATCTTAAGTTTTTTAATGTTTGAATTAGTTTTAGTCATGTAATTATAGCACTTTTAGTTTTAGTTCTCATTAATTCTTTTAATAAGAAGATTAATCTATTACTATATATAAAAATGATACAAATTTTTGGAATGGTTTTTTTATTATCCTATTTTACCCTTAAAAAATAACTTCTACATAAAAATAGATTTTCAGTTTTTTTAAGAAATAATTTTTTTTTCTTATTAATAACTAAGCACAACTTCCACATAAAAATATGTTTAGTTATTTATATTTACACAATAGAGAATATCGATCACAAAAAAAAAAGAATATCGATCACACAAACCGTTCGGCGGCTAGTCTATATAAATTAATAAATTAATGTTATCATATTTTCTTTGTTGACCAAAAGTCGCTTAGTAACTAGACTTACAAACTTTAAGGAGCATTTGTTTCATGTATATTAAATTTATTCTTGGGAATAAGTTTTTCTGGAAATACAAGTATGAGTTTTTTTTTTCTAAGTATATAAATAAATAGAGTATAAAAAAGTATATAAATAAATATGTTTGGTTAATATTTAAATATTCCCCAAAATCTTTATCTTTATAATAATAGGACAGTTGATAATTATACATAAACTTATTCTCATGCATCTTCATAGGATTTTGTTTTTCCCGCCATTTTCTTTAAAAAAAATTCTTTTCTCAGAAATCTTTTATGCATGAGAATAAAATTTTAATAAACTTGATAACAAATACAGTAATATATTTTCTATCATTTTATCCTCAAAATTATATAAATTGTTTTCGATCATCTCCAAGTCATCGGTTTATTGTAAAACATGGTATATGATCATAGGGTCACCTTTATTAGAAACTAAAAACAAAAGTTTATATCAATCATTAGTTAATTCAGTAGTGATTGACGCTGAATTTGGTAGGAAGAGCTACATTTCGATCTCTACAATTACAATTGCAATTGGAAGAGAACTGAACCACTTAATGACAAAACTGATTCCCGAATAAAAAGTTCACAGTAATCCAAATGTAAAACATATAGAAAATAAAATAAAAAGAACGTTGCAACTGTATATAGACTAAAACTATTTGAAATATATTTGAAATATATTTTTATAATCGCATTTAAAGATTGGGGTATCCTTAATAATGAAAAACATGGGTGAATGTCCCACCAAAATAAAAACCGCAAAGTACATATACAAAGGGAGGGGTCCAAAATAAAAATATAAAGATAAAAGTAGATAAATATATTTGAATCAAGTTGAAAAAAGAATAATTTGGGATGTGGCTGTGGTTATAAGCATATGGTGGAGATTCATTTGATAAAGACATTGCATCCAACAAGGAGTAGTATCTGGCTGCATAAAATCGAAGGTCATTCCCTTTTCCACGTACCATGCATTTAAGGTAATCGTCTCCTATGAATTCTCCAAGATAAGATCTAGGAACCAATACATGATCTCTTTGGCCCCAAAATCTTATAACTTCCAAAACTTCTACAGTATCTACTTTACATGCTAGATCTAAATTGGTATTAAGCTTATATGCAGATTGAGATTTTGTGGTTGACTATATCAAATTATTTGTATTAATTTTCTAATTCTCCAAAAATATGGTTCCACGAGATAAATGAAGTCTGATAAAATATTATTTTTACTAGAAATCAAATTTAGATTTTTCCGACTGATATATTTTAGAGAAATTCATTAATCACTTGAATTCAGTTATTTGGTTAGATATCACATATTTTAAATGTAAAGAAATAAGAATCATATAATTAAATCTGCGCTTTATCATTTTAAAAATCATTAGAATTATAAATTGAATTGTACTTACAAGAGATTATAATATCAAATTACTATCTCGCTATAGTTATCTTATCCTTTTGTTTTTGTTCATATCCAATAGGACACTATGGACACTATTTTTGAACTCACAATTTTTACAAGAAAATTGAAAATTCTCTCACATTAAAAAAGTTATCAACCCTTCCTAAGTAAGGCAGCTACCCATACCAATACACCGAAAATACTATATGATTTTTATGGTAAAAAAAACTTAAACTAACTCAACATTTATAATAACACTATTATTATTTCCTTCTTCACACTACTTGACATGATACTTCAATGAGCATCAACTTTGACACAATATGTCATCCATTCACCTTCACTTAGTAATTGATCATTCTTGTGACTATTTATATTTGCATAAAGTAGTACTTTTCAATTTTTATGTCTTTTCTGGACTTTGTAAATACTCAAGTCTCTTAATTGAAATCTTCTACCAAACAGTTTGGTGATTTATATATGCAGAGATCAAAATTCAAACCTCGAACACTTCAGTTATTTACTAAAGGTGGAATTTTCTTTTCTTTCTATTATCATGATATAGGTACGAAGTTTCCACTGCCGTTAGTGATGACTAATCTCCATAAAAAAATCTAAGGACACACAAAGTGAATTCTCCTCATCCAACCGAATTTTTTCTCATACACATGAGCTAGGAATTGAACCTCTAACCACAAATTTAAGGGAACCTCTTTGTTGTTGGTAACTAAAGATGAAATTCTTACAATTAAACTACTTGACAAAAAATATAAATAAATAAATTGGTAAATACTAATTGATGGCAACAAATCAACAATCTTCATGGAGAAATTTCTTCCAACAAAATCATTTTAATATATGGAGCAATGACGGTTAATCCAAATGTGTTCCCTGCTTCCTCTTCATCCCTTGATCATAACCTCAACTTTGTCACAAAAGTTTGATCTCCCTATATTTGTTGTATATACACGACATACTCATAATTTTAGAAGTACCTATTAATTAATTGTTTTGGACATATATATGAGCAACTAATAGACCGATGAGTGACTTTGCTAGTGTAGGACAACCTTCTCGTGGATTCACGTGGAATGTCTACTATTATGGCTAGTAGGTAGTTAGTGGATAGTTTTAATTTCATGACTTTTCCTAAGAATTAATTTTATCAAATTCAATCCTCCATATTTTCAAAAATTGAAAAATAAACTTGTCAATTTTTTACCGTTAATAGAAAATATATATACTGCAAAAGCCAAAAGGGAGAACAAAATCATAATTTAAAAAGAATGAGATCACTAAATAATACTTTGATACTGAGACCATTTCCGTAAGTCATCATCACTTTCATCAGATTGCTCTGGACTATTAACATCAGCAATGTCCTGCTGCTCAGTTGTTGCAATCTCTTCCTGCACATTCCGATTATAAGAGTCTTGAATATTTGCAAGGTCAATTAGATAATAAGAAATATTACAATTATGTGGATTTAGTTAAAGCTATTCTAAATCTATAAATGAAGTGGCAGAAACCATGTGTACCAAATGAATATAGACCTCAAAATATAAAACAAAACAAGCTAAGGGTGCATACATTAATTCCAGGTGACATGTCTTCAGTAGTGTCTTCGATGGCTTCCTGATATGCATTAGTGGTAGAAATTTGTGGCAGTTTCGCAATCACCAACTTATAAAGACGATGATCTAAAGAGATAAGAGTATAGATTTCCTTTAGTAAAATGTTATTCCACATCAAGGAGATAAAGAACAATAAACCCTTCTGATCATATTTAGCAAGTAAGTTGATAAAGATGTGATAAGAATAATAATGTAAAGATCAACCCTTGATGGTGCACCGGATTCAAAGGTACGGATGTAAATAGGTATCTATGGGAAAAAATAATATGATACATGTGTTTGTCCTGTGGGATAAATATGATACTCGTGCCCATCCCAATATCTACACGAGTATCCGCTAAGCATTAATCCATGGATAACATTTTTTTAAATGAATTTTTGTAATAAAAAAAGACTATTTTTAAAAGGGAATTTCTCTAACTACTCCCAGAGCAAAGCTCCGACACAAATTTTCAGTCATACCCTAGAACTCCAAGAATTCCTCTTTATATCTATACTAATATATAAAGGGGATACAAATTTTTGGGATGACTTTTTCAATATTCCTATTTGACCCTTAAAAAAAACTACAAAAAAAAAAAAACTAAACACAATTTCCACATAAAAGTGGGTTTTCAGTTTTTGTATAGTAAAAAAAAATATATATTTTTTTCTTCTTAATAAGTAGCCACAACAAAAAGGAGGTTAAGTAGTTATCAATTAACTAAGGGTCTGTTTGGTTCAATTGAGAAGGAGGGGAGGGGAGGGGAGGTGAGGGGAGGGATTTATTATGTTGACAAAATTACCCTCATTCTTTTTATTAAAATTCTAGGTTTTATTTTTTTTTTACAACAAAAAAAATTTAGGTTTTCTACTCATTAGATTTTTTTTTTGTTATATATCCATTAAATTTTTTTTTTACGTAATATATCCATTATAATTTAATCCTTATTTTGAGTTTACAAGGTTAAGAGTAAAAAAGTAAATTACTTCTCCAAAATTTAAAATATTCCCTCACCTCCCCTCCCCTCCCCTCCAAAAACTTCGAACCAAACGGACCCTAAGTCCAATAAAAAAAGAGATTAAGTAGTTATTTATAGTTGCACAATAGAGAATATTGATCACAACAAACAAAAAAAATATCGATCACACAAATGGGCACGGTTGGCGGCTAGTACAAATAAAGAAAACATTCTAGTATTGAACCCTAATGGGCCTCTTATGATTTAATCCTAATGGGTCACTTACTAATAATATAGTTAAACCTAATTAACTACCTACTAATTACTTAAAACATCCTCTCATATTGGATCCTAACATTGCCACAGTTTTGAAAAACAGACTTGTCCTCCAATCCAAGATTATAAAAAAAAGCAAACGAAATGCGAGAGCAAATTATCCTTTGAAGCGACTACGATAGTCTTTGTATGAACAACTTGTTTGACACCAAAGAAACCCAATATGAATAATGGAAAATGCTATTTAGCAAGAATTTTTTAATGCAAGAAAGAGAAGAATAAATCCTCACCCTTAATTACATCCATAACCACCCATGTTTTCCACTAAAAAGGAAGATTAAATGACATCATCCTTTAAGATTTTGCCATGTGTTAATTCTTGCATTTCTTGTGTAAAAATTTCATGCTAAATAGCAATGCTCATGAATAATTTCTAAAAAAACAGCAGCAGGTGCAATACATGGTAAGGAAGCATCAAGGAGTTACAAGTCTCGTGCATCCTTCCAAACATGACACCTTCCCCCACTGCAATATGACACCTTCGGAGTTACAAGTCTCATGCATCCTTCCAAACACGCAATTGCCCGAGAACTACCTTCATGCAATAGTAGCTAAAAATCAAGTTACTTCCCCAGGATACCATTCTTGGGAGCTTGACTAGCCAACCTCAAACAATTGGACCTGCTACACAATTTCACTCTCATTGTGACGCAGTCGGAAGCTCGAAAAGGATCAGCAAGTGCTAATCTTAGCATATAGGTTTCCTGGAATCCACCAGGAAGAGAATAGCAAGCACTAAACTCTTGAAATAAAACTGAAATCCACCAGAGTGTAAAATTTGGAATCCACCAAACTTGAGAAAATTCTCTATAATTTTATTGAAACAGAAAGTTGTCATTCAAGGCTACAATAGTTTAGTTTAAATAGTAGGGAAAATAAAAATATAACAAATCTTTCTAAAAGATAGTAAAAGAAAATAACACATCTAGCTAAAATAAAACTATAACAAATCTTCCTAAAAGATAGTAAAAGAAAATAACCAACCTGGCTAAATAAAAATAATAAATCTAGCTAAAATTATAAAATATTAAACTATAGTAAAATCAAATCTAGGTAAAATATAATAAAATCAAATCAAGCGCAGTTGCGTTGAATTGCTCCTGCATCAGACTCCTCTTCTTATGAAGAACTCGACCTCGAGTTCTATTGTAATAAAGAGATGCCTCTGTCCGAAACTCAGGAACACGAATACCAGGATCGAATACAAAAGTTTGTGTAGAACTATCTGATAGCAGTGTAGATGCGCCATACATAAGTGTTTTTGATGTCTTTACCTTCTCCTCAACCTCAAAAGAACTCGACCCCGAGTTCTTATCTTGATTAAAGGTATGATACTCATGACTATGACCGTCAGCAACATTGAAAGTATCAAATATATTCATGGAATTCGGGATAGCTACCATATATTTATATCTTCTGTGTTCACATCTACTTTCTTCTTCTGCCATGTAGCCTCTAACTTAGTGTTGATAGTTTCTTTAACTATTCCATCAAGCTTCTTTTCACTCCAACTGGGGATGTAAGGCTTCTCAAGCGATTCTGTGGGTAACTTAACAAAATCTACCCTTTGTTTTTCCTCAATTTCTGGTGTCGCCTTTGTTTGGATGTCCCAACTCATGCCATTGTTGTTCACGTTGAAACAACCCTCCAATTCTAGATTGAACCCTCTCTCCTCATCGATTGTAGTTACTACCGTTTTAGACTTCACCTTCATTTGGACCTCTGATTATAGATTCAACTTTTCTTCCGCATCTAGTGGCGGCAACACATCGCAGAATTCTGGTTTATTATTGACGGCGTTGAGGATCTGAATTGTTAAAGTTGTCATCTGATCCGACATAACTTTGATGTACGCTTTGGATCTGTACGTTTTGGATTTGTTGTTGTTTAACTGATTTATAAAAATCTTATATTGTGCAGTCAAAGCATTTAGGGCCGCGGTTAATCTTCCAAGGTCTGCCCTGGTCGCTGGTTGATCTCCCATAGCGGATCACGTTGTGAAAAGAATAGGAAAAAGCTTGCTCTGTTACCACCTGACGCAGTCGGAAGCTCGAAAAGGATCAGCAAGCGCTAATCCTAGCATATAGGTTTCCTGGAATCCACCAGGAAGAGAATAGCAAGCACTAAACTCTTGAAATAAAACTGGAATTCACCAGAGTGTAAAATTTGGAATCCACCAAACTTGAGAAAATTCTCTATAATTTTATTGAATCAGAAAGTTGTCATTCAAGGCTACAATAATTTAGTTTAAATAGTAGGGAAAATAAAAATATAACAAATCTTCCTAAAAGATAGTAAAAGAAAATAACCAACCTAGCTAAATAAAAATAATAAATCTAGCTAAAATTATAAAATATTAAACTATAGTAAAATCAAATCTAGCTAAAATATAATAAAATCAAGCGCAGTTGCGTTGAATTGCTCCTGCATCATTTATTGTATCAGGCCCAAACTAACCTTGATGATTGGGTCCAAGACCCTAAACATGAGAGGTTGCATAGTTGTTGTCAATTGATGATTTTGGAATTAATGGATCAAACCCAAATTGGAAGGTCTATTGATCTAACTTAGGTTGATCACGGGCTACTATATTACAACATTAAAGTCATGGCAAATGCCTTTGATACATTCCAATTAGGAGTTGTTACGCAGAATTATGAAATGATCATGTTGTTGTGGCAACAGAAGAAATTCAAGAAGCTTTACAAAATAGTTCAGATGTCATTCTAGTTGATACATCTAGTCATTTGAAGAAAAATGAACCATTTTTGAGAGCATTGTCAAAAAGGCTCTACTTCAACAACATTGTTCTAGTTTTATTTATGAGAAAGGTACTAGCCAATAAGGTAAAGACATCAAAAGCACTTATGTATGGCGCAACAATGATTGAATCCTTATTGGCCAGTACCTTACCCATAAATAATACTAGAACAATGTTGTTGAAGTAGAACCTTTTTGACAATGCTCTCAAAAATGGTTCATTTTTCTTCAAATGGCTAGATGTATCAACTAGAAGAATGCCAGCTGAACTATTTTGTAAAGCTTCTTGACTTTCTTCTGTTGCCACAACAACATGATCATTTCATAATTCTGGGTAACAACTCCTAATAGGAATGTATCAAAGGCATTTGCCATGATTTTAATGTTGTAATATAGTAGCCCGTGATCAACCTAAGTTAGATCAATAGACCTTCCAATTTGGGTTTGATCCATTAATTCCAAAATCATCAATTGACAACAATTATGCAACCTCCCATGTTTAGGGTCTTGGACCCAATCATCAAGGGCCTGATACAATAGGTGATGCAGGAGCAATTCAACGCAACTGCGCTTGATTTGATTTTATTATATTTTACCTAGATTTGATTTTACTATAGTTTAATATTTTATAATTTTAGCTAGATTTATTACTTTTATTTAGCTAGGTTGGTTATTTTCTTTTACTATCTTTTAGGAAGATTTGTTATAGTTTTATGTTTTATTTTAGCTAGATGTGTTATTTTCTTTTACTATCTTTTAGGAAGATTTGTTATATTTTTATTTTCCCTACTATTTAAACTAAACTATTGTAGCCTTGAATGACAACTTTCTGATTCAATAAAATTATAGAGAATTTTCTCAAGTTTGGTGGATTCCAAATTTTACACTCTGGTGGATTCCACTTTTATTTCAAGAGTTTAGTGCTTGCTATTCTCTTTCTGGTGGATTCCAGGAAACCTATATGCTAGGATTAGCGCTTGCTGATCCTTTTTTAGCTTCCGACTGCGTCAATAGGTCATACATAAGAGCCATTTTAAGGAATGACAATTCCAGTCCTTTGGCTCCCTCTCTCCTCAAACACAGAACTACAGTTACATCATCAAGCACTTGACCCCCAATTAAAGGAAAAGACACACTGATGAAAAAGCCTCTTAAAATCCACACAATTATTAAATTGGACTAGGCCTATTAGGTTTAGAATAGTAACACACTAACTAAATACCAATTTTGCCCCTCCATCTTCCTTCTCAATCAGATATGTTTCTACCTGTGAGTTCATTAACGACAAACCTATGATTGCTATTTGCTAATGACCGATCAGCATACAGCGACCCCGGCAATGATTGCCGATTGGAGTATGCTCTAACGTCCCACTTGCAACTTCTCTCTCTTTTCCACGCTCATCCTTTCGACTCTCTCCACCCACAAATTTGCTTAGATCAGTCGGCTTGGGCGGCGGTCCTCGCCATTGAAGCGAAACGGTGCAAACATTGTTTAACAGAAAAGAGAAACGGTGCAAACATTGTTAAACTTAAAGGACTAATTTGAAACTAAAAAAACTTAGAGGATTAACCCGGTACAAACGTTACACTTAAAGGACTCCCAGATGTAATTGCCCTAAAGAGTATATATACTACTATATGACCATGAATAGCACAGTAAAGTAACTGAAGAGTTTAACCTGATGAACGACCATTAATAGCATCAGTTATTTGTAAAGGATGATGTCGGTCTTCATTCTTAAACTTCAGCAGAATTTGACGTCTTGATTTATCAGGGAAAATTTGTTGAATCATGGAAAAATCTAGGCCAAACTCCTTCAGAGCCTATGTTTTTTTAAAAAATGAATAGTTATTATTAAAAATGACTTATCTGTCTTCGTTCCCAAATTCAGAAAAGACAAAATTAGTAATATAATTGTGTTTAAAGAAACAATAATGACATATTGTAAGAATTATGTGAAGAATACCTCATAAAACTTTTCGGTATCTTGTTTCGACCATTTAACCCTAGGTGGCTTATCCTTGAAAGGATGACTATTGTATAAAGGGACAGTTGATGTAAACTTTTTCCTAGCTTGATCATCCTCTTCTCTAAAACCATCATCATCTGAGCTAAAAGTCTCCTCTTCATTATTAGCACCAGCATCGTGAAAGAAATCCCCACCACTGCAGATGGTAAATAAGATGTTTGGAACCACGTAAGATGTGCAGTGAATTGCAGTAAATAAAATAAGATGTTTACTGCGCTAAAAGTAGATTTTCAACATAGAATATACACATATATCTTAACTCAATCAAATACAAGGAATATACACATATATCTTAACTTCTTGGGTTACTAACTAGTAGCTACACTAAATATACAGCAATACTGCTTTGATGATGCACTGTCGAGCTGTGTTGCTTACCTTTGATTGGTGGAATATTTTGCCTCCTTTTTCTGCATAGGGAAACAAATGGAACAGTTAGTGAAATTTAAGCCATAAGCCTACTAATAACAATTACTAGGAATTGTAACACAAGGAATATAGTTGAGAATTGAGAATACCTACCTCCTGTCGCTCCTTATAATGTGCAACTGCAAGAATTTTCTTAATAGACATTGGTTGAGAACCAAGTTCATAATCATCCAGCAGAGCCTGGTCCACTGTGAGAATCAAAATACTTGCACAATAAGCACATAAAATATAGTCATTAAAATCATAATTAAACAAATAGATTGATTAGTTTCAATTCTGGGGCATCCAGAATTGATTCTGGACATATAGAATTGATTCTGATTTGTTTGGTTTCTGAAAAGTAGAATTGATTCTGCCTCCAGAATTGATTCTACTTGAAGCTAGAAACCGTAGCTTCTGATTCTATAATTGATTTTTACACTCAAATTTTTTATTCAACTCACTTTTGCATGAATATATCCAAACATAAACCAACCGTAAGTATAAATAATTAATAATTAAATTACATCCCAATACTAACTAACCACGTTCGGCAGCAGGGGCTTCAAGTAGAATATGATCATCAAAAAGATCCATGAGGCAGATTGGTCTGTATGTGAGAAATAAAATTAATTAACAATGATAGTGTAAGTAGAAGATAACCACCTCGCCAGACCGTAAGCAATAAAGTGGAAAAGATCATACATACGATACGACCATTAGGATAAATAAAAGTGCGAAAGCCAGTAATACAATATGTTGGAAAAAGACCTTATTAAGGTAATAGTGTTCCACTCCGATGTTCAGATCTAGATGATTTACCGCGGCGCAATCACCGGCGTTTAGCGTCCCTAATAGTTGAAAACCCAAAAAAATCGAAAACCTGGCGTGGTTGAATTTAACAGTAAAACAGAGAGAGTGGAGAGACAGAGAGGTGGTTTATTTAAGGAAAATTACTTTTGCCACCCTATGGCTTAATCGCGCGCCTTACGAAATGACCAAAATACCCTCCGTAACATAAGTTACGGATGTAGGGAAAATAAGTAATAATCGATCAATTTTCACCGCACGTCCGTGGTGTAAGTCACTAAATTTTCGGTTGTAAGTGGTTCTTGTTTCGGTCAATGGTCTGCCATGGAACCAAATTGCCTATAAATGGAAGGCAACATAATGTTTCATCACTCACAACTCTTTTTCTTTTCCTCTTCTTCAATTTTTCTTTTTATAGAAATGTTAGTATGTTTAATTTTTGTCATTCGTGTGTAATTGGACGCATAGTTGTTCGTTGGCTAGTTATATTGCACCCTTCCGTGTGTTTGTTCGGTATGGTTGGGTGCGATATGTTAATCGACGAGATATATATTTTGTGTCATCATTATTGGGTATGCTATGACTAACCAAATTATTAAACGGTGATCTCTTGAAATATGTGTGTTGTTCTGAATTCTGATGGTTTCCGTGGATTTGAAGCCAAAATTCGTAGGCATGTGTGGCTTTCGCGTACCTGTTGAAAGTTCCGACTAACCTGCAATTTTATCACCCAGCGACAAAATTTCAAAAAAGTAGGTTGTTTAGTTTATTTAATTAACAATTAAAATTAAGGATGTAATATTTAAATCGATGTAATTTTTGTGTCTGATGCATCAATAAAAAAATTATGGTTATACCACGTTTTGCCTTTCTTCCATTACTGATTCTGGTGTTTTTGAGCATCCTGTCACTTTGTCATCCGTTACCTAAGTCAAGGAACACCCTATGCAATTTTCTTTGAATACATAACGAAAGTCACGGATGTAGGGCGTGGGGCGTCCGTGTAATAAGCCATGGATGGCTCTGTGACAGGAAACTCAGAAACATGCAGCAGAGCCAGTCCTTTTGGACATGTTTTCGGCGCGGACATTTTAATCGGTATTAATGTGCGTAATTATCCAAACAGAATGCAGTCGATTGAATTTTTACCAATGTTAATACGGGTAATTATCAAAATATAATGAAAACTTAAAAATTAATAAGCCAAAAGTTAAGAAAATACTTTATATACAAAATATAAAATTATCCAAATAACAAAAAAATTATCCGAACATTCAACAACAAAAAACATAAAATGAATACAAACAAAGGCTATATTGCGTAGCCGCCGGTCCACCACCCCTCCTCTGATAACTCTTCACAAAAAACGCGGTTAACCGTATAATTTCCCTAACCTCCGCCAACATGTGCGAGTCCTCTGCTTACTCCCCATACGCTAATATTAAGTCTGCAATCCCCCGAATCACAATCAATTTTCCCTCAAGACATGACGCCAGGGTCCAGCTCAGCCTGCTCCTCCATAATGGCCTCCCGCTCACATGGCCTCGGTGGATCTCCTCGCAGAGGCGTCATGTATTGATGTGAGATCCGGAAATACCACCGCATGTAGCCGGACGCAACATACCAAAGATCGATAGCAAGTGGTCCCCTCTGTGCTGCCGTCAACACCCGGTCCCTGTAACCGGCAAAGTGCACCGAAGCCATAATCAATGTAGTGGCTTGAGCACCGGGGAACGGAACCGCAGACTCACGAGGATACCGAGGAATGATCTGCATGTGATCGAACTGCATGAGGACACGCTCAGTGAGGTACATGGTCGTCTTGCCTCCATATCTGAGCCAGCCAAAGTAAAAGCACACCTCATCTAATGGTTGTGTAGCCCTGTGTGTAGCATATGCAGCCCAGTGGATGTCGCTTCCCAACAGGCGATCTAGCGACACTCTTCTTGCACTAACAGATTTGTCACCTCCTCTTGGATTGTATCTGTTGGCAACAAGCATGGTCTCGACATAGCTCTGGTCCTCCAAACGTTCACACAGAGTCGAGAAGTGGTGGTGGATCCATGACTGCAAAAACACAACTAAATAACAATTAAGTACGTGACTTATAACAAAAACAATTAATTTTAAAATTAACAATTTATAATATAAAGTTAGTTACCTGGAGCAGAGTAATGTAACAACACGAAATCAATTTTAATCCAAACAAGAACCACAATCACACAAGTTTGTGCCCTATGCCACGAATGTATCAGTCACAGAAAAACAAAAAAAAAATTGTAACGATGTATCCTAATTTCACAGCCTAATCAATAAAAGTCAACCACATTAACAACACAAAATCAAATTTAATCAAAGCAATAACAACATGCAAACTAAATCCGTGCCCTAAGTCACGGATTCTAACTGTCCAGAACACAAAAAAATCGCAAAAGATGAACAAATAAACCGATTAAATGAACTAACCTTGTTTTTTTCTTGGTGGCATGATGATTTCGACTTGATTTCAAGTAGAATGGTGAAGAAATGAGTGAATTTGGAGTTGAAATACGAAATTGGGGTTTTGGAGCGGTTTGGGAGTGTTTGTCTCGCGTTTTGAAACTGACATAATGAGGGGGAAGAAGGTGGACTTTGCTTATATACGTTACGCTTATCCATGACTTGTGGCACGAATATATTTTAAGTGTCTGCTACTTAAGTCATGGATGTGTGAACTTTACAGCGGGCGTGTGAAGGGGGTTTGGTTCTGATGCGTGGGAAAAGCCCCCCATTTTTTAAGGCGTGGACGGTGTCTGTGACATGTGCCACGGACACGAGTATTTTAGTTATTTCGTAGGGCGCGCCCCAAAATCCGTAGGGTGGCAAAATTAATTTTCTTATTTAAGTCCGATTTTGCTAGTTAAAGGAGAATACCTTACAACCAAATCTGCCAAACAAAATTGGGTCTTTCGGTACCATTTTGGATTATGTAATCTAAAATAAGTTTTTCCCCTATTTTTTGGTGAAAAATTGATTTTCTCACCTTTTTTGTTGATCAACGCTTAACTATTATCATTAATAAACCAATGTTTAATACTAAAGGGATAATAATTAAAAATATGTTGACAAGTCCGAGAGTTGGTCGTCATAGTTAAAGTATGAGCAACAATGTTTGTTTTTCTCTTAACAAACTTCACTTCAAAGTTAGAATGTAAAGATAACTAATAAATAATACTAGAAACAATAACATAGAATTTCGAATCACCATGGCCCGGAGACAATTGAGTTTGCACTAGAATAGCTGAGTCGAATTCGAAAACAACCCAATCTCATCTGTTCACATCAGTAAAGTGAATGGCCTCGAGTAAGGTACATTCTCGTTGATGTGAAATCCTAGTCTTTTATCCTTAAAATCACCATGGCCCATAGACAATTGAGTTTGCACTAGAATAGCTGAGTCGGACTCGAAGATAACCCAGTCTCATCTGTTCACATCAGCAAAGTGAATGGTCTCGAGTAAGGCTACTACATTCTGGTTGATGTGAAATCCTAGTCTTTTATCCTTAAAATACCATGACCCAGAGACAATTGTGTTTGCAGTAGAATAGCTAAGTCAGACTCGAAGATAACCCGGTCTCATCTGTTCACATCAGCAAAGTGAATGGCCTGGAGTAAGGTTACTACATTCTCATTGATGTGAAATCCTAACCTTTTATCCTTAAAATTACCATTCTTGTTTTTATTTTATTTATTTTTATTAAGAAATGAATTAAGAACGGTCATCAATCACTGGTAGAGAGATAAAGAAATATTGTGTCTGTTATTCAAAAGAGTTGTTAAGATTAAAGGACGGTCATCAATTGAATTATTCCTCTACCCATTTCAAACAATGAAGTTTTTTTAACACTAAAGTTTCCTGAACACTAAACTTTATCAATTCTCGTTCCTATTGTGACTTTTACAATTTTTAGAAAACTTTATTTAAACATTCTGGTGTCGGTAAATTCTGAAAAAATTGATGGGGTAAGTCCATGAAATTTTGGAAAGGGTTAACATTGATATATTCGATGATTTGGAAAGGGTAAGTCATTAAATCTATAACTTCACGATACTTCACACCAACGTCATGATCTATATCTATGGATTTTAATTCCAGCAAAGTGTTCTATACTTGAGTTTTAAATCTCCAGGAACACATTGTAAGAAAAAAACCTCCAGAAAGACATAATATGGATTAAGTTTAAAATTAAGTTTAAATTGAGTAACATTTATCCAATTTTCGATACGATGTTTCTTTTTCGTTCTTGCAATGGAATATCATGCAGAGATGGTAACTCAAACAGCATTTCTTTTTCCAGTAAGGGGATGCATTGGTTAGGGGCGAAAAAGTGTCATTCTCATCTACCAATGTAAATTCACCATGATATCGTGAAATTTGACATTTCTAAACACATTCTTAGTCCGATGGAGCTATATGCCTTGTTCCATCTTAGCATGCACATTAAATTGCAATTACAACATTTTCAAGGACCAAGCCACGTTTCATTTTCCAGGATTCTTGATATAACGATAATTAATCACAACACAACCATAGTTTTATTCTAAAATAATAATAATAATAATCCCAACACCCAAAAACATATCTTGGGTTTAGTTTTAATGATATTTTTTGCTGTTATTCTATTAGAAAAAGGTTATACGGAGAGTATTTTGTATTATATAATACTGAACATTTCCTACTCTAATAGAACGTCACAAACAGCACAGTTAACCTTTTGAAACTATGAACAAGTGCCAAGAATTAGGGATATCATTGACCAGTACGAAAAAACTATTTAAAAAATAAGTATGTTGGTTTTTTAATTTTAAAAGTAAATTAATAATAAAAAATGAGTGAATTTAAGAAAATTTGAAGTTTTGCCAATGAAAAATGGCTCCATGTTTATTTACCGCGGCAAGTCTGAAAGCAAGAGGTCTGTTCAAAAAAAATATACAACAGCTATATATATATAAACAAGATATGATTCTAATGAAGACAAAGGGCAAAGTGAAATGCAAGCCATAAATTATGAAGGCAAACCAGTTTATTGTTGCCATTTATTAGAAAATGCTGAAGGGAAGTTTATAGCACTAAAAAATGTAGTTCATATAAGGTTTCATCAAAGCTGTCCAAGATTTCGTCTTCAACCAAAACATTCTACCACAACAGTAATACATTTCAACATCCAATTCCAATCAAAATAGCTTCATGCAATACTTAATGCACTTATGGAAGGGTTCGTTGATATAGGGGCAAACCTCCCAATGCTTCACGCTCTGCTCGTTCCTTCTTAACCTGAAAATTGTTGGTCAGAAAGCATTTAGTATTACTTCTAGAAGTTATTAGTGTGTTGATTTCCAAAAGTAATACTTTTCCTATATGTACAACACTGATCCAATCACAAGTGAGTAATTCTCACATACTTTTCCTATATTGTTCTTACTCCTATTAGATTGGATGGTGATGAAAATGGGCGGGAAAAAATGAGGAAAGAATATGCAGACAAGAGAAAATGAGGTGATTTAGTATTTGCTTGGATGTAGAAAATAAAGAAAGATCAATTTTTACTCTTCAATCATTTAGTTCAATACAAAATGACAAAAATAAAATACCCTATTCATTAACATATTAAATAAAGAACATGATGCTGTGAGTGTCAATGGCAGAGGTGAAGGCCAAAACCCTGTCATATAAATACATGGACATGGTGGCCAAAAGTGCAGCCATGACAGGCATCCCGTCACAAATTGCCTATGGTGGTTGTCAAAAAACCTGCCACGCGATTCTCACCATGGCAGCGTCCATGGCCACCATTTAACAACACTGGAGAGTGTTTAATTTAGGAAGCAATGGCTAAAGGTTTTCAACCGGGAGTGGTTCTCTATGGTACTCTCAATCTTCGAACATATAAAAAACACCTAGATCAAGGATAGATACATAGATTGCAGAGGGATGGAAATAGGAAAAAGGAAAGTAGAAGTCCGTGAATCTACACTGTATCCAACTTACATGCGCAAAAGCTCAACTCTACAATTGTAAATTGCCAACAATCTGTTGCCCAAATGCATCATAAACTATGTAAGATAAAGGCCAACAGCCAACCCAAGTTTGGATTTTTTCCAACCTATCAATGCTTTAGAGTCAGTATCAGCTGGTATCACACCCGAACATCCGTGATATCAACAAAAACTAAGCTCAAAGGATGTTATTGTTCAAACTCTGGAATCCCTACTCACAATCAAACTGACATGGCCTATAATTGCAATGTTTGTAGCAGGTCTTGGTTCACTAGACTAGGGGCGAAATTTGAAGGGCTTTCGGGCCATTCACCATGCTTAAACGGATCTACATGTTTGAGGTCCATATGTGGAACCCATGTATGTGCCAATGTGTCATATACCTTGTTAACACCCATCAATATGTGCAGGGGCCCCCATTGAATTACAAAAAATTGTGTTGGTTTTCATTTGATTCCTATTTGCAAGGTTTTTTTATAGCACACGATGAAAACAAATTCTGATTTATTTACCATTTCCTGTACAAATCTTTAAATAAAAAGAAAACTATGCTACTATATTTGTTGAAATGATTGAGTTTCAGTCACACCAAGAGTTCTAGCAGTTCTAGCAGTTAAGGATAAGATTGTAAGTATATTGGGGGTAGAAAACAATCTAGACAAGGACTATCTGTTGTCTACTTTTGCAAAGGAACTAACACCAATTGACACGGTCAAGTTTAGTCCTCAGAAACATTAAATAAAAAAAATGGGCAATCAAGAAGTATGGAATCAGCCTCCATGAAATTTAATAAAACACCTACACACACCCATCATTACACAATTAATTGTTACTTTTATCATGAAAGCACTTACATAGGTCAGCATTTCCTGGAGGTAGCTCCTGAATGGTGTTTGCATTGCCTGTCAAAAAACAGAAACAGAGTATATGAGTGCTCAAAATTTGACATTTGTGGTCAGAATAGTCAGATACATGCTCTTCACACAAGCACATACCAAATAAGAGCAGCAGATATTCTTTGATGCGTTCACATAACAAAATACAGATATCAAATAAAGGAAAGTTCACAGAAAAACACAACAGGACACCAGACATTTTGCAGAATTGCAATTGTCCCACAGATGTTATGTCTGGATATCGAGTGATGGTAGAATGAAATAGAATACAATTCTCATTTATTGTTTGGACAATTTACAATAAAATGGAATGAAACACAACAGAATATAAACAAATTCCTTCTTACACCTCCAAATAATTAGGTTAAGTACCTTAGACATTGTAGTGTCGATACAGTCCCTCGCATAATTTTTGTAAAACTGTGTTATTTCATTGTTTGTTGGATCAACTAAATTGGCAACAAAAAAATTGGCAGTTTTTCTATCTTTTCAGTAGAGAGAACTGGATAAACAGTTTTTAAAGAACTGTACATAAATATTTTACTATTTTCTATTCTATCATATAAAAAACCATTGTTTAAAGGTAAAACTCTTCGCAACCACGATTGAGAAGACTGCATAAGCTGCATTTAAAACCACGATCCATAATCCCACCAGGAAATATTCTGTTATTTTCAATCCCAATTTAAATAATCCAATTCTAAACAATGAAACCTAACTCGCTATTCGATTCAATTGCAATTCATTTCATCCATTTCTATCAAAATATAAACACATCCAAAACAATTTTCAATAAATTTATCTACAACTTAACACGAACGATTAAACTCTATCATACTTGTGACTGAATTTTTTTATAAAAACAAATCAAAACAAACAAAAAACCTAACAAACCTGAAGATCCTCGGGAAGATACTCATGCTTCATGGAAAGATCAATAGCACGCTTAAGACGCGCATGACGAGCATCAACAACCTCTTTCGGAAGCCGATTCAAAGCCTCCTTAATATCAACATCATAATATGGATCGTACAGATCATCATATCGAAGCCCTAATTTACAATAAACAATCAAATATCACGAATCAGTAGCAAAAAATGAGTTCGAAAATGAAATTAGGGTTTGATAGATCGAAAAAAAAATGAAATGAAAATTAGGATTAAACTAACCGTATTTGCGAAGACGTTGAGAAACGGCCTTCATATGCTGACGAGCGAACCAGTTTTTCTTTGGATCTACAATCGCTTGAAGCAACGACGCCATTGTTGAGTTTTGGTTCTCGAATAATCGAATAGGGGAAGAGAATGAAATAAGTGCTTTTTTTTTTTTGTTTTTCGTTTAAGCCCTAAAACTTCTCCTGGTCTAGGACGACTAATACGTGTCGTTTAGTCTTTGGAAAAAATATTAATCAGTGAGATTCATTTATTTTAGGGTTAATAAATGTATTTTTTTTCAACAAAAGGAAATAGATTTTTATCCCCTAATGCGAATTTGGTTTACCCTATAATTTTTTATTTTTGAGATTATTCCTATGATATTTTTTTTGTAGTGTATTTTACACTTATGTATTGAATAACCGTTTTATAATTTTTGATATTTACCTAATAATTAATAAGAATAAGTCATGTAAATAGATTTAAATACGATACTTATAACTAATTTTTAACCAACTCTTATTTTAAATGCATATGGTTTATTATCATTAGTTATTGAATAAATACCTTCATATTATAAAAAGTGGTGTAAAAAAACATTTTAGAAAATAAAAAAAAAACATTTTAAAAACATGAATTTTTCGGTACACATTTTTTTTAATGTATACTGGTGCATTGATATAAATAATTTTGATGAGTCCACAAATAGTACTTATTAATTTTTCTTAATACTGAAAGAGG
This sequence comes from Trifolium repens, assembly GCA_030408175.1. Classification (NCBI taxonomy): domain Eukaryota; kingdom Viridiplantae; phylum Streptophyta; class Magnoliopsida; order Fabales; family Fabaceae; genus Trifolium; species Trifolium repens. The sequence continues at coordinate 5,397,204 of CP125836.1, forward strand.
GATCTCAATATGACGGAATACCCATAATCTAGGTTCCGTTAAGAATGAAGGGATATGACCAAACAGCCTTCTTATCCCTCGTCAGCTGAAAGCAAGAACCGTCACAAACTACCTTGTCCTGAAATCCCACCTTTACGATATGACGAATAGTTGAATCCACTTCTTAGGCCTTGCCCGGATTTAGATGCGTCACTTTGATCCGAAGCGAACGATGCCTTAACTGATGAGTGACGAAGGTAGCTAACCTCCATCGCATTATCCAAGAAGCCCTCTTTTCCGAGTCTGGAAAGCAGCTAATTGAAAAGGATGAGCTAGTTAATTTAATTAGCCAAGAAAGACTAAGAAGAATGACGGATTGGGAAATTAAATATTATTTGTGGACCTATTAGAATTGTACACATTAACAGTGTACCGATATATGTCTAAATAAGTTGTGTACCGGAGTGTTCACCTTTTAAAAATTGAATATAAAACAAGAGGTAAATACTCTGGTACACATCTTATTTGGACATGTATCGTATACATTTGTGGTGGACATGTACCTTGTGCCGTATAGAAAAATTAATAAACATTATTTGTGAATTTGTCACAATTGTTCACCTCAACAAGTATACTAGAACATATAATAAATGTGTGCCAAATAATTTGTTATTCCAATAGGTCCACAAATAATATTTAATACAGAAAAATTAACAAACACTATTTGTGAACGTATCACAATTTTTCACATCAACAAATATACCGGTATACATTAAATAAAAAATGTACCGAAAAATTCACCACAAACCAATCTAAAATCTATTCTTCCTCAGCTCTCTATTGTTGCGAATTGAGATTGGCCTCAGTTCGTATTTTATGTTAAAAATCCCTTCGTGAATAGTTTTTATTGAATTTTTAAAATATCATTTGTGCTACCACTTAAGTCCCACATGTTTTTCCACAAAAATATTTTGGTACCATTTGATTTAACTTATTTCAATCTTTTTTACTCAATAAAATAAAAAACTAGGCTATATAGATTTTCAATAAAAAATTGTTTAATTTATTTCAAAAGTTAGAATCAAATAAGCTATTGATAGAAAAAAGTTGCTTAATTTTTATGAGTAAAATATATAGATAAATTTTTTTAAAAACTAAAACACAACATCGAACATTCATTAATTTATTTTAAAAGTTAGAATCAAATAACACTAAAGTGCCAAAATTAAATTGACACCGAATTATAACCATTAATTTCATTTAATCTAAAGTATCATATTTATTTTTTTTAATGAGTCACATGCTAATTTTGCGTAGGTATACTTATCCAAGTAATTGATGATGATCTTCACCAATAAGGAAATAATCTTAATTTTTGCCATTTGATCAATCATATCTTTATCTAAACACATCTAAACTGTATAATGACATATCCAAACTGTTTAATTTATATATGTATTTTTTAGTGTACATATCGAAACACAAAAGACTTATTAAATATAAGAGCTTATGATGTAAGTTCTCATACTATACGTTCCTCTAATGCTATAAGTACATGTATAACTTATTTATCCAAACGGGTCCTAAATACTTACTACTATAAATAATCATACATTACCAATATTTCCATTGTATAATTGAATTGAATGATTGAACCGGTGCGATGCGAGCACGGGTAAAGAGTCTAGTATATATATGTGCCATGTAAGCTCCGCGTATTCACCCCCTCTTTGACATGTCTTCACCTAATTCTTTGTTAATTATTCATCATTCATGCTAATTAACTAACAAACAAGTGTAATGCGAGCCAATAAAATGAAGAAAATTAGGAGAAGGGACGAAGAATCCATGATGATGAATGCATAGTTTCTGTGTGTGATCGATCGATCTTGTTTTGGAACATTATGAAGAAGATGAATATTGGATTAAAGTCTTATAATAATAACAATAACAATGACAGTGAAAATCAAATCCTCAAAGACGATGCCGGTAGCCAATATAGTCTTACCGGAATCATGCTTCCACCTCTCGGCGCCGCCACCAACAGCCACACCAAGCTCCCACGTTGGATCATCTCCCCTAACAACCGCACTTATCAGTAAGTTTTTTTATTCAATAACATATACATTTATGTCATCAATCAATCTAATAGACATAGCGACATTTAATCGCAAGAATACACGTTAACATGACCCTTTATTATAATATAAACGATCATAACGTTATTGCAATGCAATTTTTTTTTGACAAATATGATATATGTGATCATTGATATTGCAGACAATGGTGCAAGTTTTTGATGATATGGGTTTTCTACACTGCATGGGTTTGTCCTTTTGAATTTGGGTTTCTCAAGGCATCAAAGGGTCCAATCACTTATGTAGACAACATTGTGAATGGATTTTTTTTTGCTGACATTGTTCTTACCTTCTTTGTTGCCTATTTTGACCAAACTACTTTTTTACTTGTCGTCGATCAAAAGAAAATCGCAAAGAGATATGCGAAATCCTGGTTACTCTTTGATTTTGTCTCTATCATTCCGTATGAATTAGTTAGGAAACACTTGCCACCAACACTCCAGACATATGGTTACTTCAATATTCTTCGCCTTTGGCGCCTTCATAGAGCCAGTGCTATGTTTTCCAGGTAGTGTCAATGCTCAAAACTTTCATTCTTTGATTGATTTAGTGTGTGTTTGGTTTTGCGATGATAGAAATTGATTGTGCAATATTGATTTTATCAGGTTAGAAAAGGACAGGAATTATAACTATTTTTGGGTGCGATGTTTAAAACTTACATGTGTAAGTACTTTCTAATTATACTGTGATTTTGTTTTTGTTTTTGCAAAGTTATGGCTTATACTTCTTTCAGTCTGAAATATAAGCAAAAAATGTCTATATATTTGGTCCAAACTTGAATCAGATACATATATATCTTACAGTACACAAATCCGAACTCATGAGTTAAAATGTGATTCCTTTTGTAGGTAACGCTATTTTCGGCGCATGTAGCAGCATGTTTTTTCTATTTTCTTGCTACAGGACACAACCATAAAAAAGTTACATGGTTATCACTTGTTCCAAATGGTTCTGACCTAAGTATGTGGGATGGTTATGTAACATCATTATATTGGTCTTTAGTGACTCTTTCATCAGTCGGTTATGGAGATTTGCATCCTGTTAATACAGATGAAATGGTTTTTTGCATTCTTTATACAATATTCAATTTTGGACTTTCTGCATATCTTATAGGAAACATGACCAATTTGGTTGTTCATTGGACAGAAAAAACTAAGAGATATGTAAGTATATATTAATGTCTTATCCTTTTGTTTTGAAGCATCATGCACTTGAATATTCTGCATCAATATCATATGTAGTACTTAATAATTTCAATTTTGAATGTTTTTTTTGGTGGTGCATTAGAGAGATACTGTCCAAGCTGCGACGAATTTTGCTCATAGGAATCAGTTACCTAAACGTTTGCAAGATCAGATATTTTCTCATTTTCATATGAAGTACAAAACAGATTTAGAAGGGTTGGAGCAACAAGAAATAATTAGTTCCCTTCCGAAAGCCATTCAGTCGAGCATCGCACACCACCGGTTCTTTGAGGTTGTCAAAGAAGCATACTTGTTTAAGGGGGTGTCAGATGACCTACTATTTCAACTGGTAATAACATTGTTTTTCCATCATCTTGTTGTGTTGAAGAAGAAAACCACAATGTTAGTGTTAAACAAAACCTGAAATGTTGGATAAATTGACTATTTTACCGGCCTATATTGAAATTTAAATTCTTTGAAGGTGACAGAGTTGAAGGCTGAGTTTTTTCCTCCAAGAGAAGATGTAATATTGCAGAATGAATCACCAACAGATTTTTATATATTATCTGTTGGATCTGTTGTAAGATATTCTCCCTCTCACTCTCTCTCTCTCTCTCTCTATCTCCATCTCTCTCTTCATTTACTTTGTTATGTTGTGTAATCTCTTTTGATCTGTTTCTATAGAATGATATGACAAATTTTAACGTTCATTTCTTCGAACTGACAGACACTTAGCATTCAAGAAAACGGAATAGAACGGGCAAGTTTTCATCTACATTCCTTTATTTGATGTCATAAAAACTTATTTCCATGACTAACAAAACATGTTTTTAAATATATTAGGCTTTTAAAGAAATAAAGACATCTCAGGTTTTTGGAGAAATAGGAGTGCTATGTTACAGGCCACAACTTTTTACAGCTCGGACCAAGCAATTAAGCCAGATCTTGCGTTTGAGTCGAACATCATTTCTAAACATTGTTCACAACAATGTTGAAGACGGAACAATTATCATGAACAATTTTCTCAATGTATATAAGTTACTTAAGAAATTTTTAAATTTTGTTTTACTTTTTTCTTTCAAAAAATTATTCTGCTAGAAATCATGTATGTTAATGTTTTCTACGTTATTGCAGCATGTGCAAGATTTAAGTTTAACGTACCCTATCATGGTAGGATTTATGGCTGAAATAGAGACATATTTGAAAACAGGCAAAATGGATTTGCCTATAAGTTTAGTATTTGCAGCTAACAAAGGTGATGATATGTTGTTGCATCAATTGCTGAAAAAAGGCTCAGATCCAAATGAAATAGATCACAAAACTGGAAAGACGCCACTGGTTAGAATTTTACGTCCTATAATATCAATACATATATTTTTCTACTCACTAAACACTAATTACAACTCTACTTTCACATGTTATATAGCATGTTGCAGCTTTTCAAGGCAGTGATCATTGTGTGGTTTTGCTTCTAGAATTTGGGGCTGATCCCAACATACAAGGTATATTTACAGAAGTTTTTTTCTTAAAAGAATTGGTTTAGTAATGTTGTAGTCTCTAATAGTAATTGTTCTTATATCTTTATACAGACTTTGAAGGAAATATATCACTATGTGAAGCAATGAAAGGAGGGCATGAATTAGTGAAAAAACTACTCATAGACAATGGTGCAGATATATCTTACGCTAATGTGGCTCCTTTAGCGATCTTCGCTGTCGAGAAAAATGACATTCAATTGCTAAAAGATGTTATGAAACTTGGTGGTGATATTGTGACAAACTCCACAAAAGAAGGAACCACTGCACTTCATGCTGCTGTATGTGAAGGAAATTTTGAAATAGTTAAGTTTCTTGTAGAACAAGGAGCAGATATGGATAAGCAAGATAAAGTCGGTTGGACTCCAAGAACTTTAGCAGATCATCAATGCCATGAAGAGATAAAAAATATGTTTAAAGAAATTGAGCAAGATGATAAAATTTCATATGTTATTCCTCCAAATCCAAATAAAAATGAGGGGTCAGTTATTGCAAAGTCTTACAGTGACCCTTCTTTGCTAGCTATGTCTCAAGGTGGTAGCTTCCGACCTAATCAAGAGTTGACATCGTTGAATAATCATCAAGGAAGAAGGGTTAGCCCTTTTAGGAATTCCGTTTTTGGAATGAATGCAACTGCTAATCAAGGTAAATATACATATGCCTTTAACTGCAATTTAAGATACGAGTGTGTGTGCGAGCGCACTCACGCATCAACATAGAGTCCGTGGAGATGCTTTCTCCTGAAAATCATTTCATTAATATGTATTGATCGGCATGCATACATTTGATTTTAGAAATGTGAATGAAAAGTTTGCTTTTGATTTTTTTTCAGATAATTATAATTTTCCTGCATCTCAAGACAGTTCCACTACAACTTCTACACGAGCGAATGAATTGCGGATTAGAGTAATTCTTAGCCATGAAGAAAAAAGTGAACATCGTAAAAGGCTTGTTTTTCTACCACAGTCCCTTCAAGAGCTGCTAGATGTTGGTGCTCAAAAGCTTGGCTTCTCTCCCTCTAAAGTTTTGACTGAAGATGGAGCTGAAATTGAAGATATTAACTTGATTAGAGAGGGTGATCATCTTATTCTTGTATGATGAAACTAAGCATTGAAACTTGAATTGCTTCCTATACACTTGTAAATTTAGAATTTAGGAATATACACGAACACAAAAATGATGGTATATATTATACACGTATACGAGAATATTGATTAGAAAGAGATTATTTTACGGAAATGTAAATTTATATAAATAACGATTATTTACATATAATGACACAACATAATCCTTCATTAATTTAATGAGTTGGCTTCGCAGAAGCATGTTCGGTCTGCTGCGGAGAAAATGTATAAAAATGGAATATAAGAGTCTATCTGTCTATGATTTGATAATAAATTCCTCAGAGAGAAGTTCTACCATTGTGTTCTTTGGCCTCAAACGAAATGATTACATGTGAGTTTTAACAAAAAAAATATATATATCTTCATTCGTATTCAAAATAACTTCGAAATAAATATTTAATGCATCTTATTCACACTTTCTTTTTTACTAGACCCTAGCTGCAATGGATATATCGTTCCCGTAAGGTTGTTTTTTTTGTCTTAACTCTCTGATTCATTATTTGGACATTCACAATAAAGCTTTAAGTGGCTTTAGTTCAAAACTTTGTGATTCTTGTTCAAGTTTTCGTTCTAAAGCTTATCGCTTCTATTTGAAGTGGTCATACACACATGCGCGCACACGATAAAAAGAGACCAAATAAAGAGGATTCTATCAGTTTATATTAAATGCATTAGGTATTATACAAATAAGAGACTGAATTTCATCTAAGTTAAATACAAAGAAACTTCTAAAAAACTAGAAGTTAGTCCTTTGTAGGTGTACTATTGCACCATGTTAAATGCTATGAAGAAATTATGCTGGTGTACTACTTGATCTAAATACTGCTCAATCCTCTAAAAGAACAAGTGTTGGAAAAGTTACAAAATAAGAGAGAGTGCTCTAAAGTTGTATCTATATGTCAGCTTGAAAACAGGTTTGGTAATTTTGGATTTTCGCATTCCTTTTGCCCATTCTTTCCCTTTTTCTTGAACTTGTTGAAGCCTATTCTTTCAAAGTTAAAGTGATTTCTTCTTTTCCTCAAACAAATATCTTCTTCATCCACACAAAATTTGTTGTCATTGTCTCGCACTTCAACCGATGTTACAACAATCTTGAGCATGAGATTCAAGAGGATTTTATACATATATATACATATATAAAGGCCTTATCTACATTCTAACAAAAGGCCAATAGAGAGAGAGACTTCGTCATATTCAGATAGATTATTCAGGGAAAACCTGTCCAAGTCATAAACATAAATAAAGAATTTTTCAGGAATTAAATCAGGCGAGTAATTCATATAAGAGTTTTTTTTATCGGTGTTTTACCTGAACATGTCTGTCTTCATTGAAGCCATAAGTGAAGCTACGGTTTAAGCTTCGGTTATTATCATTTTGGTTAACTGTTCTAAATTTCAATTCCCCTCTAAAAGTTGTCATCTCATCCAATATCTCTGCATCATAATAATCTTCTTCTGAGGTATCATGACTGTCATCAGAACTAGCTAGTGAATCTTTTTCCTGATCAAACATCAACAAGATCAGTGACTCATAAAGCATATACAAATACTATGTTTACAATATTAAACTACATTGTTTGTTTTTATCCTTGTAAAATCTGGTTTTAGTGCTTATAATTTCCTCTTACCAGTAGTGGTATATTATAGGGTCCAAGTGGAGCACCAATTATTTCCTCATACTCAGAAGCATCTAATTCCTGAAGATGGCTAGGCTTGAATAATCTTGGAAGCAATTTTTCTCTTATAGTTATGAGAAGGAAGAAAGGTAATGGAAACAATATTCCACCAATAGGTATCCATGTCAAACCATAACAAATTGCAAAATATAGAAACTGTAAACTTGTAAAGGCAGCTATTATCTGGCATGGTACTGACTCAAAAAATGAGGCATGAGAGCCTTCCAAAATTCTGCACAAAAAGAAAGAATATTAGAACGATAGAGACAAACCTTGGTGTGTATTCAAGAGAAAAATGTAGTCTAGTCACGCAGTTAAGTGATTAGACCATTGGATGAAGATCAGTGACTCCATGATTCTAGAGACTTGACCTTTAGCAGGTGCTTATAGCATAAACTCTTATCATATAAGTGTTTATGTATATACTATTTCTATAACGAAATATAAAATAAAGTCAACTTGTTTTCATATAAGCCACCATAAGTTGTTTTCATAAGTTGTCCTGAAAATCTTGCGAGCTTGTTTATATTGACTTATTTGAGCTTGTATACTAGTGCTTAAACACTTGTGAGCTTGTATCTATCAATTTTAGCTTATCTTCATGATAGCTTATGAAAACAGCTTATATCTTATATGAATACAGTTAGACTTTATTTTGTTTTATAATAGACAAGCGGTTATGCTATAAGTAAGCAGAAAACAACTTATGGACATGTCATAAGTTATTTCCATAAGCTCTTTCAAATAGTCTCATAAGTGTTCATGCCAACATATAAACACAAATAAATCAATCCAAACAGGTCTACTAATATTGAAAGAGTACATCCATCATAAATTTGAAAACAAGGATACTTACTTGTAGTGCCTTTTTGGGGTGATGAAGAGAAGCAGTAACCTTTCCCAGAATTGATTCCCATGAAGACTATCAATTGCCATATAAGCAAAATATCCCCAAAGAACTGAGCTAGGTATCCTTTTGATAATAGAAATAGCTAAAAGTGATAGAGCAACAAGTAGAGACTGCAATAAGTTGCTCATTCTTTGCTCATTAACTCTAACAGGCAAATAAGCATCTATATGTTTAATAGGATCAAATTTTTCCTTTGTACCACCCTTTTCATTATTTTTCATTACAGCTTCTTTCAAAGACTCCAACTCTTTAACCTAAGACAAAATAATAATAAAATGTTTACACTTTGACATGTATACACATAGACACAAATTTTATGAAGCCAACAATACTTACGGTAGGTGCGGCATCCATTTCTATAAACACTGCCCGCATCGTTCCGTATAATTCAGAATTGCTTCCTTGTTGCCTAATGCATTCCTTGGCACTCTTCACCACCTTCTTTCGGATCATCTGTGAATTTGACAAAGTAATATAATAATCTATTTGGGCTGATACTTTATACTTAAGGACTATTTGTAGAGGTTATTTGAGTTTATCTGCCGCAAAATATGATGTTTACCTGCCTCCTAAGAATTGCTAAACTCTTTGTATGCATAGGGGACTGAGGAAGTACTCCATTTGCTGGAGGAAGACCAAGAATACCGCAAATAAAAGTCTAAAGAATCAAAACGATATACACGTTAGGAAAAAATTATGACATGGAATTTACATAAAACGCGGTTTACAACACAGTCACATACCATTATTCCAAGAAGAAGAATATCATAGTGGTAAGAAGAGGGTTTTTGAAGGTTAAATTCCTTCTGTTGAGCCAACTTTGAAGCTACACTATGATCAAAAAAGTATAAACCTGCTATCATAACTGCTGGAATAATTGCTCCAAAGATATATGGCAATGGTACCTTTCCCATATCCTGCAGTTTATAGTCAACAACTTTTAGAAGGATTTTATTAGAGTATTGCTAAAATATCAAGCTTAAAATCTGGACGGTCCGATCTTCATCCAATGCCCACCGATGTGGCTAACTGCGTGAAGTCACGGCATTGTGAATGCAAATAACCCAAATCCATGTTATAACAACACTAATGAAGATACTAATTATGTTTTGGACAAGAAGATGAAAAACTTTAGTCAATGTATAACAATACCTTAACTACTGTCCAGTGGTAGAGAGATGCAGGTTCCCAAGGCAGTGGAATAAACAATCTTCTAGGAACACCAGATGGAACTTTGCTTGGTATGGTATAAGATAGTGCAGTCCAAAACACTACCATCAGTGGTACTCCATAATCTGCAATGATACCTCGTATCCACCCTGCATTATATGCCGAAAGGAGACAAGAGAAGATAAGCTTAACCTGAAAACATTGTCTTTGTGGTGTGACTTGCGAGTTAAGTTACATCGTAATATCAATGTAACTCTATATTGCAGAAAATTGTGGAAAAATGAGAAAACTCAAAAAATGTTGACATCACGGATGCAATTTCATATGCATACCACAATTTAAAACATTCACATTGTGGAGTCATTTACCTGTTCCATATCGCCATTTTCTTGCTCTTCTGCTTAGGATGGCAGTGAAAAGTAACCCAAAAAAGAAAATGATTGAAAGTAATCCATTTGTATACCGCCAATGGAATTGATATTCCTCTAACAAGGGATTTGCATCCTTTGGTATCTTGAACTCACTTATGAGTCCCTATGGATCAAAACAATTGTGAAGTTAAAATTCTTCGGAGTACAAAATTCACTTTCCATTTTGCTATATGAAGAGTTAGCTATATATGTATCTATATATATACCTCTATAGCCTCTTGAAAGAAAAGCACAGTAATTAGCGTGCCAAATAATTCCTCTGCAAGCCTAGTAAACCTACTGATAATTGTACATGCATTGAAAATCGCAAGCGTAATCAACATTAATGATGTCCAAACACAAACCCTGCAATATACTTTCAACAATTATATATATATATACACGAATAAGAGAAATATTAGCAATACACTTTGAACCTATTTTCATCACACTCTTAACTCTCCATATAACTTTTTAGCATGCATGGTTTTAAATTGTTTTCTGAAACTGCAATTGCAATCATAACATACCGATTTTGATATTGCGACCACAACATTAAAAAGAGTGTGTTATTAGCAATTATTAAGCTAAAATATAATTATAATGTTGAGTGGCATAGATACTTACCAACCAGCCCAAGCCAAAAACAGCTTGGAACCTAATTCTGGTCTTTTTGAGCAAAAACTGTATAGAATGGTATACATGATAACAGTTGGTTCAGCAACTCCTAAAATCAGTAAAGGTTGACCACCAAATATTGAATGGATAATTCCACACATAGCCGTAGATGTCAATGTTTCAACTGTGCTCAAGGTTCCATCTGTAAAAACATGACATGGATGCTCCCTTATAGATCAAAGAGTTTAATTTTGATGCACTGTCGGCGTGAAAAGTTTTACACTGTCAACCAATCATATGAAGTAGTTTTGATTAAAGTCGAACATTTTTAATGATTTGACGATTATGACTGATTGACTGTGTAACCTTTTAAAAAAGATGATGTATATGAATTAAATCCATAAATCAAATAACATAAACATTTGAACTTTGAAGCTATATCATAATGGTTTAGGCCATTTACCTGTATCTCTATAAAGTTGCTCTCCAAAAGCAATAACAGGAAGTGCAGAACAAAAGAATATGTAGAAAGTTGGGGCAAATATTCTAAAGCCAGTAGAGATTGCACAAGCCCAATCTTGTTTGTAAACTTCAAGTCTTCCTTTGAAATCTTGAGTTATTCCATTAAATGGTCCCATAGCTGAATATAGAATGATAGCTTGAGATAAATAAATTTTAGAGCTATTCATTCAAGTTAGAGGTCATTATGTTTTGATGAGTTTTCAGACACTAAATATGAATATCTCTTCCAACTGATTTGCTACGTTGTAGAGGGGTAGCCCATTTCAGTTGTACCGTGTTTGATTTTGAAACTGTTCCCAGGACTGCACAAATTGGGGGCGAAGGGACTGAACAAAAACTGAAAATTTTATCCCTCACTAAACCATGTGACAATTATTTGTCAGCTGCACAAGTTGTCTAAAATACCAAAATAACAATTTTTTTTTTACCAAACATCATATAAGACAAATTTGGTTGAATACCTTAAATGTTTGTGTTGTTTTGTCTTGTATTGTTTTTTCAAATACTTACATCTTGCAAATCAAACGGATCCTTAACAATTTTTGTCATCCTAATAATAAAAATCTCTGCATTTTCTTACTAAGGAGCATAATCAAGAACCCTCATGCAAAAGTAATATTAATATATACAACAAAACATTGAAAAAGGAACAAAACTTCCATACATTTGTATAATGAATTAACATATTTCATTTTAATTTGCACAAAATGAAGAAATTGCAGACTTACATGAATTACGGGTCCAGGTGGACCCTCAAGAAGTAGAGGAACAACAAAATGATTGAAGATGGAAAGGAAGGTCAGGAGGTTTGAGAAAAGAATGAAGGATGCGGAAGAAACGAATCGCCGCCACCGTAGAATCCAGATTTCACAAATTGAAGGGTGATTGTGTGGCTTTTTCTTTCTTTCTTTCTTTCTTTCTTTCTTTCTTTCTTTCTTTCTTTCTTTCTTTCTTTCTTTCTTTCTTTCTTTCTTTCTTTGCAGAGGGAGAGAGAGGGGATGGCATGCATGCATGCAAAAATTAGAAAATGTTGAAATAGAAAAATGTGCGAGTTTTGTGGGATAAATATGATCCTATGATGTTGATACCATGATTGCTATAGTACAGTGCGAAGCTAGCAACAAAATTATTTTTAAGATAGTCTAATGGCTATAAATTTCAGCTCGGACTCTACATATAAAATGTAATATCTTTATTAATTGAGCTAAATTCACGAGGACAGTTAGCAACAAATTTAAGATAGGGCTAATATAAGGAAAAAACAATAATATAACGATTCAAGTGGGTAAGAATTTTGGACCCCTTAAGTAGATGATCAAAAGTTCAATTTATAGCTTTCGTGCATAAAAAAATTCGATTGGAAGTGGGAGAACTAACATTGTGTGCTCTATAAGAGTCAAAGATTGTGGTAACTTTATATTTTAGATCTAGCCCAATAAAAGTCAAAGATCTAACTCTTGATCATTTGCACTCAAAATATAATTTATAGTCTTGTTATAATACATACGGAACACCTAATAAGAGATAAAAATCGAACTTCTGACTATTTGTATTAAAAATGTATTTTCTAGTCTTATTATAATACATCTAAGGCATGCACTCAATCTCCTGATTTTTGAATGTAATTTCTAATTAAAAGCTGAACTATAAAATAAAAGTGTGATTTACAATTTCAATCTTTGCTATAACACATTTTGGGCACAAGATGGGAATACCCCTCATGATATTGGATTCACTTGAATACTTGTTTTCAATTGTTAATCATAACTTTGAAAAAATAATTTGGTAATGTTATTAATTAGGTGAGGTCTACTCTATCCATTTATAATTTGAGAGTATTTACACATCAACCAATGAGAACACATAACATAAGTAGACTTGTATGTGATCTCTATGATTAACTTGTAAGGGCACTTTTAGTGAGAGTAAACTAAATGGGTGAACTAAGTTGTTTTTTGTGAGCGCAAAGTGATTTGTAGGATTTAAAAAATTTATACGATTTGAGTAGTTTTTACTTTAATGGTGGTTGGTTGGTTATAAAGAATCAAATCTTAACCACACATATTTATATTTAATATCACAATCAAACTTTTTTAATCTTTCTAATTTTTCAAATAAATCTTATATTTAAAAACGACAATAGTATAATATTAAGAATATGTCCATTAAATTTAGTTATTAAATCTAAAATAAATTTTTGAGTAATAGTAGTAACAAAGTCATTACAAAATATTATAGATCAAGCTAACTCATAAATTATCAAATTTGTTAAAATTTAAATATAGACTAAAGTATTTAAAATGAACAAATCAAAATTTAAGATAAGAATTATAATTCGTTACGAAAAAAATATTTACATGGTCACCGATGTTTAAACACTCGACTTGATTGTGACAAAAAAAAAAAACACTCGACTTGATTAAAAAACAAAATTATTAAATAATATGTTTTTTAAAATAATCTATACTATAATCTATACTAATATATAAAGGGGATACAAATTTTTTGGATGACTGTTTCATTATTCCCCTTAAAAAAACTAAGCAAAAAAAACCTAAGCACAACTTCCACATAAAAATAGGTTTTCAGTTTTTTTATAGTATAAAACAAATATATATTTTTCTTCTTAAAAACTAGCCAAACAAAAAAGGTGGTTAAGCAGTTATAATTAAATCAGTCCAATAAAAAAGGAGATTAAGTAGTTATTTATATTTGCACAATAGAGAATATTGATCACATCAAAAAAAAAAAAAATATCGATCACACAAGGCTAGTACTAATATATAAAAGGGATACAAATTTTTGGGATGACTTTTTTGTTATTCCTATTTTACCCTTAAAAAATAACTTCCACATAAAAATAGATTTTCAGTTGTTTTTAGTAAATAATTTTTTTTTTCTTAACAACTAAGCACAACTTCCACATAAAAGTAGGTTTTTAGTTTTTTTATAGTAAAAAAATATTTTTTTTTCTTCTTAATAACTAACAATAAAAAAGAGGTTACGTAGTTACCAATCAACTAAGTCAAATAAAAAAGGAGACTAAATAGTTATTTATATTTGCACAGTAGAGAATATCGATCACAAAAAATAAAGAAGATAATATCGATCACACAAACGGGCACGGAAGCGGCTAGTTAAACAATAAATTCGTTATGTATGATCAAATTTTATCCTTTTTCCTTACCAATTTTTTTTTAAAAAAAATATGTGTGACCATAGAAGTGAAAGTTTTGAAATAACATAAGTACTATTATTAAAAAAATAACATAAGTATTCTTTCTGAACCTTATTGTAAGATTTTTTTTTAGATTCATAGAGTATTTTATATATTTTTTTTTAAAACTATTCGTAGAATGAATATTTTATATATATAGAGTATAAACGATATTATGAACCAGATACATCAAATATTTTATGAATATAAAAAATAAACTTTTTCTTATAATAATGATTGGAGGTAGTATTAATTAATTATAATTTAGATTTATAAAAAAAATTTACTCCCTCCATTCCTTTTTCTTGGTTGTTTTAGAAAAAAAAATTGTTTCAAATTGTTATATTTTGTCTATTATACTCTTCTTTCTAATTTTTTTACTAACTAAATTTTATATAATCTTTTTATTGTATTTTTTTTTACTAAACTTATTCATATATCTTTCTATTAGGGGTGTGCATGGTCGGTTATTTTGCCAAACCAAATTATATCCAAACCAAAACCAGATATATGGATTTGGTTACATGACTATAACAATTATTTTTTATAAACCGGTTATATAACCAGTTATAAATTTGGATACGGATACATAACCAGATATTTTTATAAAACCGGTTTAAAAGCGGTTAATTTTTAAATCCAATTTTAAACTGGTTATTTTTTAAACTGGATTAAAAAACAGTTAATTTGGTTTTTTTTTTTTACGCATACGGAAAACATATTAAAAATCGTAAAAAAATACACTTTTCTTTTTTTATTCTTTGCAGCAAATTGCTTTTGATATGTGTTTGAAAGAGATGAAAAAAAAACATGTGAAGAAGATCATTCACATTCCTTCTTCTAGATTTCTTTTTTTTCAATTCCAACGAGATAAGGGTATACAAATTATTAGTGTAAAGATAAGGGGCTGTTTATTTTCGAAAAATATTTTATGTTTTTTTTATCTGGAAGCAATTAGAGAGAATGAGTGTGGTTCGATTGGAAGAGAATATCGTCGATTAACGTTCAATTGGAGAGATTATTGTAGATTTGGGGTTTAGGGTTCATCGCAAATCACAATTGCAGAGATCACACACACATGGTGAACCGATGATGGTGTGTGCGTGAATTAATTTTAATAAAAGGATATTTGTTTTTTTTTTGTAAAAAAAAAAGATATTTGTTTGTTTTGTAAAAAAAAAAACGGATATTTGTTAATTTTGTAAAAAAAAAGGACATTGTTTGTTTTTTTGTTGTTGACAAAAACAAATTTGAAAATGATATAATAACTAATTTAAACCAAATCCAAAAATTAAATTTGGATGGATAACCGACCAGATGAAAATGGTTTGGTTAATAACCATATACCAAAATCCGGATTTTTTAAAACGGATTTGGATCCGGTTATGAGTTTGGGCCTTCTAACTGGATATTTTGCACACCCCTACTTTCTATTGTATCTTTTTTTTATTAAACTTGTTCATATAATTTTTTTTATTGTTTTGTTCCTTTTTTATTACTTGCATGTTTATTGAAAATCTTGTTACACAACATTAAAAAACTTAAGATGACTGCAACTTGAAAATACGAGAATTTATTTTTTTTGACATATAAATACGAGAATTTATAGAACACGTGAACTTTTGAAATACTATACTTTAAAAATAAAAATGTGACTACAACCCAGTCCCAATAAATATTATTTCATGCTTAAATTTAATTCTATTGATTCAATTTATATCCTGCTGGTTTTGAAGCTTGCCTGCCCAACCACTCAAAGTACATGTTGTTAAAAAATTGATTTGTTTTTTTTTTTTATATTGAAAATGCAAACTAAAATTGGTTTGTTACGATCCGATTTTAATTTTTTTAAAAGAGAAAGTGTGTGTAAAAAATATGAATTTTTTGATAGACTAAAATTAAAATATAATATAAAAAAATAAGATGCAAAAATATACTTTATTAATTTCACTTCTTTTTATTTCTCAAACAACAATTTAGATTTTTTATTTTTTTAACAGAAAAACAACAATTTAGATATTTTAGATAGATTTTGAGAATATAAAAGGGGTGTGTGGGGGGAACATAGAAGCGAAACTCAAAAGCCAAATCTCTCTTCTCTCTCTCTCTGAAAGAAAAGAAGATCCAAGTTTTGGTGAACTGCTCAAACATGTCGGGAAAAGGCGCAAAGGGTTTGACAACTGGTAAAACTCCATCTTCCCTCAAAGACAAAGACAAGAAGAAACCCACTTCTCGTTCCTCAAGAGCTGGTCTTCAGGTTTTTCATCTCTCTCTCTCTCTCTCTCTCGAGTTACTTATCAATACGTTCCAAGTTTTCACCTTTTTCACTCTCTTGTCTTGGATCTGCATCTTCATCATATAAAGTTTTGATTTTTATTTTATTTCCCCCCTTTTATGTATGTTTTGTTAATAGGTTTTACTTTTTTGTAGACAGAAACTGTATTTTAGATTTGGGGTTTTATGTTAGATGTAGAATGGAGTAAAAAGATTAGATTTTGACCAAGATTCTAATTTGGGTATATTTTATTTTAACATTGAAGGGTTTAGTTCACTATTTTTCTTTTCTTTTAGGTTATACTATAAACTACAGTTACCTTGTTTTGGTTTTTGACCTATGAAGTGTGTGGGAGGAAATAGACCATGTCACATCGGCACTATTAATTAATAATTTGAGAAAATTGAAGAATTGAACACAATGTGTTAGTGTTGGTGATAGAGAGTTTAATTATAGTTAATTAAATAATTTAGATATTTTAGTTAGATGTAAAATTTATTTTAATTCGACTTATTTAGTTGAACCTTCTAGTTCGGTTTTTAGACTTTAGACATTTTAGGTTATTATCCATTGAGTACTATACTACATGTTAACATTTTGGAAATCAATGAATAAAGAAATGTCTTAAACTTTTTGTTAGTTAGTTTCCTATTCTCTTGTTCTTTAGCTTTAGTTTAGAATTCATAGTTTTGATAGGTTTAGCTTAAAAGAGTGTATCAACGCTTTCAATTAAAGCACCAATTGATAGGTTTTTCGTGATGGCGTGTTGCTATGCATATATCTACATATTATCTACTACATATTGGTTAATCTTCTTACTTTTGGATTACTAAGTCGATGAATTCCTTTAAGTGGCAGCCTAACATCAAAGGCTGTAGCATCTGGTAAGTCAAAGGTTTTCTGTTTTGCTTCATCCACATGTATGTCCTGTCTATAGCATGTTCATCTACAACGATGATCTTGTTTTGTTAGTGACTAGCATCTTTGGATGTGGTGTGTGTGTGTGATGATTTCTTTTCTTTTTGCCATGAGAAGTTTTTGCAAGTGGTTAATTACTGTATTTCTGTTATTCTTGGAATTATGGTTTTTTGGATTTTAAGCATGCTAAAATTTATGTTCTGGCTGCAAATCATGTTGTACTTGTTATTATTGATTTAATTTATCTGACATTATCTGGTTTGTCATCATGAATATCTTATTACGTACAGTTTCCAGTTGGACGTATCCATCGTCTTCTGAAGTCAAGGGCAATGGCCCATGGAAGAGTCGGGGCAACAGCTGCAGTTTACTCTGCTGCTATCTTGGAGTATTTAACTGCGGAGGTGTTGGAGTTGGCTGGCAATGCAAGCAAGGATCTGAAGGTGAAGCGTATCACACCAAGACATCTACAACTTGCTATCCGTGGAGACGAAGAACTCGACACCCTCATCAAGGGAACAATTGCTGGTGGTGGTGTTATTCCTCACATCCACAAGTCTCTTATCAACAAGTCTGCAAAGGAATGAAGGAGCATAGTTCGTACGAATCAATGCGGAAGAAAAGATGGATTTCAATGTAAATTTGATGATAACTTTTGATTTGTGGATAATTTGTTCCGTGCGTTGGTTTGATTTGATCGAGCTGTCCTTAGATTATCTGATGTTTTCTTATTTTTTTGATATGGATTGTATTAACTAACATGCTCACTTTTGTGGTATGGTACTGCATGTCTAGGATTTATGTTGGTTTTAATCCTTGTTAAACTTTGCCTTTGGCCCCTTGCTTCTTTTAACTCTGACAAAAAAAAAACTCTATTTTATGATGTTTTTGTTTTTCTAAATAATTGTGATTTTTTGTATTTTTTTTCTTGAGCTAATGTTAAGTTGGCATTACACATAAGAGGAGTGTTAGGTCACACCCTCTAATACACTTTTTTAACACCGAAATAATAGTTAGTCATCACATCAGAGGGTGACCCCAACACTTGCACATAAATTATGAATCATTCTGATGTTTGGATTGTTGCAATGTATGGTATCACATCAGCTTGAGGAATATCAATATATAAAAAAAAATTAAATAACTTAAAGAATATGAAATTGTCTTAGTATTAACATGTTTTGAGTTTTATAATTCAAAACGAGTGTGACCTTCTAAAGGTTGACATGTAAAATTCTAAGAGATTTCACAAGATAAGTAGAGAATACAGTTTACAAGTTAAGTAAAAAACGGTGCAAAATCCTAAAATTTTATGTATTGGGAGGCTGTTCCCATAATAAGTAAAGAATACAATTTGCAAGTTAAGCAGTAGAAGGGGTATTTCGATAATTTCAGCTGACGTGCAAGATGTTGGAGGCGCAAAAGTAATAATCTTAGCCGAAAACTTGTTTTGTATGACTATTGCCTAATCTATATTACACCAATGACCAAACCAATCCATCCCTATAACCCCTTTTATCGTCACTCTCAACATAAGTAATACTATGTTAGAACTTTTGTTGGGGGTCCGCTGCAAATACTTGAACAAAAGAAGATGATGAAGAACATGAACATTGCACATAAATTTCAAAGCGTGTGTATCACACTAAGCTTTAGGTTCAATTCGCCCCCACCAACCGGATACAAAAGGGTTAACCGACAAATCCCCTTCAGGATACTTTGAAAACTTTGACATGGATTGCACACACACATCAAGCATATATTTGCAGCGATAGTTTACAGAACAAAGTTCCTTCGATTCCTCTCGTGCACTAAAGAAATGAAGAAATTATTTAGATAATTTAGGCAGAAATTCTGATTCATGAAACTCATGATTTTCTGATTATTATATGTTTATGTCTCTTAAGTGTCTCTATTTATAGAGAAACTTATGCCAAATGGTGAAGGGACACAACCCTTGAAAGGTTTTCAAAAATGTAAATTTGAATTTCAAATTAACCGTCCATTAGCTGTATTCTCATTGCTACCATTCCCCATCATCTTCAACTTCACCACCCTCAGCCTTGTTCCCCTTAACATTGTGACCTTATAATTGATTCCCTCATGATTCCCGTCCAATTCAAGATTTGTAAAGACATGCAGCTCAACATAAATTAGGCTCACATATTTGCTACAGCATATAAAACAACTTTCAGGACATTTGCATTCTAACATTATTCTTTTGAAAATTAGCAATTTGTAGAGCCTAAAAATGATTCGTTTTTGCAAGGAGAGAATAAAAATAACAAATATCAACACAAAAATTATTATATTTGTAGAAACCGTATGTTTACCAAATATGAAATATATTTTGTTGCTAGCAACAGTCTAATACATTTTGTTGCAAAGCTATATATAGCGATCTCAAGTCGAAATAAAAGGAGAGGATTGTGTTAGATAGTCAACAGTCAAATGAAAACTTGGTTGAATATCTATGTCATGTATCTTAAATAACAGAGTTACAATGAGCAACAAAATGTACATTATGTTGAGCTCCTGATAATGCGAGTCTATATGATTCTTTTGAGCTGTTAGTCAACAGGTTAAGATGGAATAGTATATCTTAACATGTTGACTAATAGCTCAAAAGAATCATATAGGCGCGCATTATCGAGAGCTCGACATAATGTACATAATTGATTTGATAATCAATATTATTAACCATTTACAAATTACAAATAAATACATCTCTCAGCCTTTGGAGAACCGTGTGTCTCCTCTACAACATAAAACCTGAAGGGGGTAAATTAGGCCAAGACCTGTTACAACATTTGAAGATCTTACACTGGAAATGCTCACAATTTATTCACCTACTAAAATGCTATACAACATCCTTGCTGATTGCAGTACCATCTTCCGAGAAAGCCAACTCCGAAACCAAGGCAATATGATCACTACCCCATTTCTGTACACATTGAATGGAAAAATATAAAAATAAATAAATAATAAAATTCAAGTTTCAAGCAAAAGCAAAAACCAATTAATACAAACTTTCACACAAAAACAACAAACTTATTCTTTACCTTTGTTGGGTATCCTTGAGTGCTTTCCATGACACGTTTAGGTATTGGAGCAAGAACTCTGGTTGTTTGCAGACCTTCAGATCGCCTATGTGACACAGATCAAGGGAAAAATGTGTATTTCAGTCAACTCCTTTTGTTAAGAGTTAAGCATACTTAGTGAACAATGGTTTGTTTAGAATGATAATTAATATCTATCTATAAATAAATGTTAATTGAAAACACATTATGCAACTGCAATTACTTAAGCAATGACACTTTTTTGATGGTATACTTATTGCAATGTTACAATTCAAAATACAATAAGAAGCACCGAAGAGGATAACAATTGCAGAAAAACTTAAGAGCTTAGTGCCTACCAAATGTAGTCAACAGTGCCCAAAAAGCACTTGTTGTAACTGGTTACCAATGGTTCACCATTGGGGTCTCTAGTTCCTGAAGAGTCCTGCACACACGAAAGAATGCTGAGCACGATGACATGAACATGAGAGAGCAGCAATTGTAAATAAATTTGAAAATGCAATACAAAGTACACAGCAGTTTTTAAATATGAGAACGATGTGCAAGTTTTCTTATAAAGTGAATTAAAAAAAGAAAAGGAAAGCTATGCAAGCAATTCTTTTGGATCTACCACAGCTTCAGTGTATGTGCTCTTAAGCGATAAAGGGTGCTCCAAGAACGTGCACTCTGCATTTCCTGTTGCAATTTGTATCTCAGCAGGGGTCCATAAGGATGGATCGTAAGTAGATTTCTTTGCATCAATAGATTTGGAAATCAGACTTGGAGATAAGTCATCCTCCACTTCATTGCTTTCTGCAGAAAGCATCAAGTTGTTAGAAGCAGAATCTAATACCCAAAATTGATATGACTTTTCAAGATCTGATTTCGCAGATGGGATAAGTTCAAGATCAATACCTTCTTCGGCATTATGTAAGGCATTTATGAAATCGCTGGCATCTTCACCAGTATTCCCACTGCTTACATCAGCTTTATCTATCTCATCAAAGGAAAACTTCTCTAGTTTTTCATTTAGTGTAAAGTCAATATTGGTAGGTTTTTGTGGTTCGTCAACTAGATATGCAGTTGATGAGCAATTCATTTGGTCATTAGCAATGACCTCATACGACGAGCTTTCTCTATACCCTGAATAAGGGGCTTCAGAAACTGAAGTCATGCTGGATGGTGTATTTGAAGATACTTCTAGGTTAAGAAGATCTGTTGACTCAAGATCTATTTTCACCTTTGAAGTTTGATCACCTTCTTGAAGAGAGGTTGGGGAACAGTCAGGCTCCACATGCTTATTCCCTTTATGGTCATGCAAGTTGGATTTTTCACTTAATGATTCTTGATATGAAGTCGAGATAGCATCTGATATATGTTCTGTGCCTCCCATCCCAGTTGGGTCAGTGTGAACTGTCTCAAGAGCTGAAGACGTTATAGGTGTGACGTCATGAATTTCATCATCATTTATATGACCAATTGGGAGCCTACCGTTATTATAAGAAGGATTTGGCACTTCTTTCATGTCATCAACTTCACCAACAATCTTATTATGGTCACCAGCCTCCTGAGTATCGTTTCCTGCATATGCATCACTCTCCCTGCCACAATGCATATTTGTCTTATCAGATATATCCAAAGCAGGGCGAGTATTTTGATTCTCTGAACTATTACTCTCAGTATCTGGATTCTGCATGTCTGACAAAGAACCATTTTGTTCAATAGTAATTTCCTTGTCACCTTCAGCAGACGTGGCCTGAACTGAACCATTATCAAATCGTTTTTCACTGCATTAATTTGGAAGATTTTAGTAAATGTTGATTGTAAAAGCATGAAATTTAACAAATTTCATCACATAAACAAATCTAATGCAGAAACCTACCTAGACTTAGGACCATATCTCCATGGGGAGCGAATTACAGCAGAAGCTTGCCCTGATAGTTTATTCCTATCTATTCCAGATAGATCTAACTGTGATAATATACACAAATATCATTTCTGCAGCATTGTATGTGTTAATCATCGAAGGTGACAAAGTAAAACTGAAGGGTATACCTTTTGTTCTGCGATAAAGTTGTACAATGGACTCTGCAACAAGACAAAGAATGTTAATACCATACAGGCTATGACCATACTTAACAAAATGATACTGAAAAGGCATTATAATAAAAAAGAACCTTAGGGGTACAATTAAAATCCCCGCAGATAATAACAGGGGAGTTATTCCAAAGTTGAGATACAGCTTGAGCCTTATCCAGTAGGATTCTGACCTGCTTGAAGTAAAGCGAAACACAATTACATGAAGAATTTGAAATCGCATGACAGAGTCAGCTGTGAGAATCTGATATTACAAGTTCAAATAAAATACGGAAAAAATCAGAGTCAGATGAGATGTTGTCAATGTTTAGAGAAGACTTTATTTACTCAATGTTCACAGAAGGCTAACAGATATAACATGGATTTTCATGATTCAGTTAAATTGCACACATCTAAGGGTCCTTAGCTCCTGTACTGAATTGGCAATTATAGAGGGAAGAGTTGATACAAACATTTAACTCAACGGGTTAAAATAGGTGTAGGCAGTAAGTAGCACTCCTAAACATACAACTATCACATGTAACCCATATTTTTTTATCTCGAATATCGACACGAACCGCCGAGATAACCGCTAAAATGGTATGGCAGATAGCGCGATGGCAGCTACCGCGAAGACTAAAAAATACTATACAAAACTTGGATAGCCGGTGTTTAGTGCCGCACCATGGGCCACGCCAGCTCCACTATAGCGCCGCTATTCATAACATACCTGTTGCTGATTTCAATAAGCTAGAAACAAATGTTTCCATTTTCCAATGGATGACTGATATATGGGATGGAAATTGAAAATTGCTGACGGTATCTAAGAAAAACTATAGACAAACTATGTCATATTTTTCAGAGGCAATATTGAACAATTTCCAATTGATTAGGACTTTAAACCATAAATAGAGAAAATTAGGACCATTGTTGAATGCAGTCTGCATTGGGAATAAAAGCAGTGGATGAAAAGAAAACCAAAATAAAGAGAAAAAAAAATAACGCTAAATTTGGAATGCAGAAAGAAATATCAATAGCCATCATGGTAAAACAGTATTTTCATAGCATTAAATAGTGATGCATCAAAAAGAAAACAGTATCACTGGCACAGAGGGTTAATCAAAACAGGAAAAAGTGCATACCTGGCCAAGCTTAATTTCCCCTCTATTTGGATTGTAAAGCACATGAGTGTTGCAAACTACAACCTTACGAGAACCTGTCAAGCTGAAGAATGCATTTATGTTATATTGAGCATACAAAGATTTCTATCTCTACAACAAATATGAATGATAATTTTAAAAAATGAAAAGAACCCCCCCATAAGATTATCAACACCACAGTCATTAGAAGAAAGTTGCAAGCATCCTAATACAATCAAGACTCGATTAAAATTATCTGGTGACCTTGCAGACCATTCTAAAGCTTTATGTCAGCAACATAAAATACTCTTGTGAACCTAAACAACACTGTCTCTTAATCCTCATAAAATCCAAGGGATGAAATAGCAATTGTTTCATTTAGAAGCAAAACATACAACAAAGTAGCCTAACATTTTGTCTTATATGGATTGGTTTGTGTATTTGAGTGATGTTGGCCCATTGCTATGCTCGACCCAAATGTACTCAAACAACTGCATCATCATATGCACAAACCCAATAAATTCCAATACCAGCTAGTTGCAGTAACCATTTAGAGTATCCATACACCATCATAGGATGAAAGAAATGTCCCTAATTGTTTCAACAGTAAGAAACCACAAACTCCGCTTTAAGATCTATGTCATCTAACTTCTGAGCTAAGATATATACAAAAATATAATATTTATCACCACATTGTGGTTTTAATTAAGGTCAACATAACTGTGATCTTGTTTGAAAATCTTGGATGGTCTTTGTGCCCGTTCATAGAAATTTATAGTTACTTTATATACTACATCAAGGAATTTTGTTGAAATCTTTAAGTTATCCTCAGATTAGGAGGGAGCTGTGGGACTGCTTAGTTATGTCAAAAATGGGGTTTGGAGGGACTCTGTGGTGTGTGGTGGGCGATTTTAACTCGGTGCGAGATGGGAGGGAGAGAAGAGGGGTGCGGTCGAGCGGTTTGCCTAGTAATGGGGCTGATTTACTAACGTTTAATAATTTTATTGCAGGTATGGAGCTGTTGGAGGTACCTCTATTTGGCAGGACCTTTACTTGGGTTCATGCGAATGGAGTTTCTATGAGTAAATTAGACCGTTTTTTGCTGTCTGAAGGTTGGGCTGATCATTGGAGCAACCCGGTGGTCTGGGCGTTACCTAGAGATGTGTCGGATCACTGTCCGATAGTGCTTCGTTATAATGATGAAGATTGGGGACCTCGTCCGTTTCGTTTTAGGAATTACTGGTTGGAGAATACTACCTTTAAAGATTTTGTTACTAAGGTGTGGAGGGAGCAAAATTTTCAAGGGTGGATGGGGCATATCTTGAAAGAGAGATTGAAGGGGTTGAAGGAGGAAATCAAGAAGTGGAATGCTGAGGTCTATGGTGAAACTAATTTGAAAATTCAGAACCTCAAAGCCGTGATTGAAGAGCTGGATTTGAGAAGCGAAGGTACCGGTATTACTGCTGAAGAAGTTTTAAAAAGAAAGGGCTGTTTCTCTGAGTTGTGGAAATTATTGAAGTGTAAGGATGCGCTTTATTTTCAAAAATCTCGATCAAAGTGGTTGAAGGAGGGCGATGCAAACAGTAAATACTTCCATGCTTGTGTAAAAAATCGTGGGAGGCAAAATTCTCTAACGGCTTTGAGAACCTCACAAGGTTGGATTGAGGGGGCTGGTGCGATCAAAGCTGAAGCTGTGCGGTTCTTCTCAGAGCATTTTTCTGCTTCAGGAAGGGTTAGGCCCACTCTGAATGGTATTTCCTTTCCTTCGATTTCTGCGGCGGATAATGTCTTGCTCACTGCCCCATTTTCATTGGAAGAGATAGAAGCGGTTATCAAGGCTAGTGACGGTAATAAAAGCCCGGGTCCAGACGGGTTTAATTTTACCTTTATTAAAGAATTCTGGGGGTTGTTGAAAGGTGAAGTTCGTATTTTATTTGATCAATTTCATGGTAATGCGTCTTTTCCGAAAGGGGTTCTTTCCTACTTTCTAGCTTTAATTCCGAAAGTAAAGAACCCGGAGACTTTGGGAGATTATCGGCCTATTTCACTGCTCGGTTGTATTTATAAGCTTGTTTCCAAGGTGCTTGCGGCTAGATTGTCAAAGGTTATTGGTTCTGTCGTTTCAGCCTCTCAATCAGCCTTTATCAAAGGCCGTCAGTTGGTGGATGGAGTACTTGTGTTAAATGAAGTGGTGGATTTCGCAAAAAAAACCGGCAAAGATTGTCTTATTTTAAAGGTGGATTTCGAAAAGGCGTATGATTCGGTGGATTGGAAGTTTTTGATTTATATGCTTCATCGCTTTGGCTTTAGTGATATTTGGATTAATTGGATTAAAACGTGCGTTTGCTCCGGGAATATGTCCGTTTTAATCAATGGTAGTCCAACCGACGAAATCAATATTTCTAGAGGTTTGAAGCAGGGAGACCCTCTTGCCCCATTTTTATTTCTTCTTGTGGCGGAGGGTCTTGGGGCTATAATGCGGAAAGCGGTTAGTCTAAATCAGTTCAGCCCTTTCAAGGTGGGAGTGGGTGATTTGTCGGTGTCCCATCTTCAATATGCCGATGATACGGTGTTTATTGGGGAAGCGACGGTGGAGAACTTATGGATCATGAAGGCGATGTTGAGAGGTTTTGAACTTGCATCGGGGTTGAAAGTGAATTATTGGAAGAGTTGTTTGGTGGGTGTAAATGTGCCGGTTGATTTCCTTACAATGGCTTCTCGCTTCCTTAATTGTCGTATAGGGAGGACGCCGTTCAAATATCTAGGCCTCCCGGTGGGGGCGAATCCGAGGCGGTTACTCTCTTGGGTACCAATGATTGAGGTCCTTAAGAGTAGGCTCAATTCTTGGGGCAATCGGTACCTTAGCTTCGGGGGCAGAATTGTGTTGTTAAATTCTGTGCTTAGTTCCATCCCTATTTTCTATTTATCTTTGTTTAAGATGCCGGTGGTTGTTTGGAAAGAAATTGTCAAAATTCAAAGAGATTTTTTGTGGAGTGGCCTTGAGAAAAAGAGGAAAATTTGTTGGGTGAATTGGGATATGGTAACGAAACCAAAGGAGGAGGGAGGTTTGGGGGTGAGAGACTTAAGGAAGGTTAATTTGAGCTTGTTAGCAAAATGGAGGTGGCGTTTTTTAAACACCGATCATGGTAGTTGGAAAGAGGTTCTGCAGGCCAAATACGGTGGGCATGTGATAGTGGCTCACGTTGATGGGGCTGATGGGGGAGGCAGGAGAAGTTCGATTTGGTGGAAAGATATTTGTAATTTAGATAGCGAAGGGAGATGGTTCTCGGAGGTCATTATTAAAAAGGTAGGTGATGGAACAACGACATCTTTCTGGACTGATATTTGGCTAGGTAATCTCTCCTTGAAAGACCGCTTTCCTCGGTTGTTTAGTGTCTCGACTATGAAAGATGTCACGGTAGCAGCAGCAGGTTCTTGGGTGGAAAATTCTTGGAGATGGTCTCTTACTTGGCGCCGATCTTTATTTGTGTGGGAAGAGGTCTTGTGTCAGGAGTTGTTGAATACTTTGAATGGTTTCTCTTTCTCAAACTCGCTTGATAAATGGGTGTGGTCTTTTGAGACGGATGGAATTTTCTCGGTGAGCTCGTGCTATCGTTTTCTCACAGATCGGGTTGCTCCGTTGGTGGAAGTTCCGGAGATTCAGAGATGGGTGTTTGATACGATTTGGAAGAGTCCGGCTCCGTTGAAAGTCACGGCTTTTTCGTGGCAAGCCTTTGTGGATAGGATCCCAACTAAGACAAATTTATTCCGGCGGGGGGTTGTGCGGGAGGTTGAGGACACGGGCTGTAGTCTTTGTGGAGGGGGGGTTGAAAATTCTATTCATCTCCTCCTTCACTGCAATGTTGCTTCTGCTGTTTGGTATCGAATATGTAAGTGGCTGGGCTTTTCTTTCGTTAATGCGCCCAATCTATTTATTTCTCTTGCGTCGTTTGTGGCCTTTGCGAGATCAAAGAAAAGAAAGCTCGGGTTGATGTTGATATGGCATGGGGTTCTTTGGGGGATCTGGAAAGTGAGGAACGATTGTATCTTTAATAATAAAGCATATACAATTGACGACGTGGTGGAGTTGGTGATGGTTACGGCGTGGCGTTGGTTCGTGGGAAGGTTAACAAAAAATCCTTGCCTGTGGTATGAGTGGCAGCATGAACCTGTTTGCTGTTTGGATGCGTAGGGGGCGCTAGTTTTGGGCTGCAGTAGAGTCCTTATTTGTTTTCTTTTCTTTTCTGTTAGCTTTAGTCTAGAACCTGCTATTGCAGTTGTTGTATTTGTATTCTTCTAACTACTCAAGTACTTCTTGTGCTTGTTTAGTGTTATAGTATATATATATTTTGGTTGTTTAAAAAAAAAAGAACATTATGGAATATGGACAGAGATCTTAGGTTTTTCAGATTTTATGCATCGTCTTGTACCAGTGCCTCAGTTTTTAGAAATTGTCACCCTATACAACCACCTAGCTTCTTCCTTAACGTGTCAAAGTATACAATTAACAAAACTTCATAGCTAAGAACTATTTTCAACCAATGAACGTAATTTTTCACCACATTAAACTCAATTTCATAATCTATTGAATGTCTAGAACACACAAGTATTTGTGTTTTGATTCAGAGTTCAGACTATCTTATTTTAGCCACTAAGGTATACTATATCCAGTGATAGCAAGGCTCCGAGAGTAATTATTCATTGAAAGTACCACACACACACACGCAGGAGTACTTCTGGCTTGAAGTGTGGACAATGCAAAAAACCTGCCCAACGTTGAGCTGAATTTCAATTTTTATTTAGAGGAACATGGGTAAAAAAGATTTTGATACTAAGTCATTAACCAATTAATTGAAAGGTTGTTATGTGAAAACATATGAATGACATTTGCACATTCGAAATATAAAAATTTGATTAGCCAACAACATGGAGCAATTACCTGGGTGGGAGAGATCCATTTTGATTAATGAACTGTTCAAAGGAGTCACATATAAAAAATAAATACAAGCACATCAATAAAGGGGTGAAGTAGGATAGTTGAAGATTTAAAGTTTGTCTCGATAGAAATTGAAAAAGTCAAAAAAGGCCAGTATGGGAGTGTTTATGTACCTCTAATACACATATTTGAGCAACATTGTCTCTGAGTCCAAACCTATTGAACTCGATGCTTTCTTCATATAACAAGTTGAACCTATGATAAATCAGGATAAGTAATATTACTATTTGTTAAAGGCATGGAATGAGATAGATGCAGATTATCAACAAGATCAAGAATATAAAGTATAAAACAAATACCCACAAATAATACCAAAGTTAGTCAAGGTTTATGATAGGAACTGGTTCAGATTCCAGATTATGAATAGAAAGAACACAAATTCCTTGAATATTTGAGTATTAAGACAGAAATGGAATTAAAGAATATATTACTGAATGATCCCCAACCCGAAAGAGTTCCAGAAGGTGGTCCAAGGTCCAAACTCAACCTATTAACATACTAACTAAAGACTAACATTTATGTATAAAAAAATATATTACTGAATGAAATTAAAGATTCGATATAACAACTTGACGTCTCTGGCTTAATTATTATATGATTGTAGATTAGTGCCCTGTGATAATAACGTTCTAAGTTTAAGTGATAAAAATAATGTACAAGCAAAATTTGGGAAGAAAAGCATGTGCATATTTTTTTCCCAAAAGATACAGAGTTGTCGATGGCGGAGAGCCAAAAACCCTCCATATCAACAGACATATGAGTAACGCTGCCATATCCGAGTATTGCACTGTGGCACCTCCATATCCAAGTATGGTGTCATGGTGCCGCCATCCTTCACAAAATTGACCATGGCGGAAAGCCAAAAACCCGCCATAGATATCCGCCATGGCCGATATTTGACAACACTATACTCAAAAATGTTATGTGCATGAATACAATGAATGTTTAGTCACTATCAGAGAAAATAAATCCCAGTTTGATAAGTAGCGGCCAGAGGAAGGTATAGGTCTAGAGAACCTTGATGTTCGCCAAAAGATTGCACAACCATCAACTGGATTGCCTGTACGCATCTGTAAGTACAGAAATGCCGTTAGACTTCATAATGCAACAGAACTATTAATTTTTATTTGCACAGTAATTGATATGACAAATCAAAATTAGAATAATTAAACAAAAGAATTTTCTTAAAAAATAAACTGCTGAAAGTGATGATGCAGAAGAAAGGTCACTTCACATCAAACAAGTTACAACTTATGCAATATAGCGAGAAATGGAAATATTGCCAATCTGTCATTATATGATACACACATTTATGCAAACATGCTTCGCAAGTAGAAGCAAAGTTCTTTGTTTAAAAAGCTGATGTCAGCACCTATTATTCCAAATGAAAGGGGCATTCATATATTTATGGATAAATATTATGTAACTTCTGATGGTCTAATCATCACAAAAACAAAAAAAAGCCAAACATTTTCCACAAAAACAGCCAACAATATAAAGTTCAGGAAAGTATCGGGTCCAAAAATATATCATAGATAGTTTGATTATCACATATGCATAAAAGTGATGCCATCTTAACAAAGTTCAAAGTAGAAACAAAGCCTGAGAAAAAATAAAAAGTGGCATGGGTAGCACTGAACAAAAAAGTTTATAGTATAAATGCTTATGTCATGTAGCCTTCAAAGTTCAAACACATAGCTCTTCTAACCAACCTTCCAGATGCCTCTGTATCCCTTAAACTTCAAGTCCTCCGCCAACTCGTCAAATCTATCAACCTCCTGGAAGTAGCAAAATAAGATCAAAAGGGTATTTTCTTTAAATTCTACAGTTAATCAGATTTTCCATATTCAGTATCCATCCATATAACAGAAATACCCTTATGATATGATCAGCAAAGAAGGCATGAGAAAAAAAATCCAAAAACAGAAATCTTTCTGAGATGTTAATGCAACTCAAAGACCTTGTTTGAAAATAAATGTAAAGCCATTTTTGGAAAATGGGGTAGAATATGTGATGAGATGTAAAATTCCAAGTCTGATGCTAACAATTATAAGTGGATAATCTCTCTTGCAATATATCATTCTCTTATGTATTTCTGCCCAGTACAACATCTGTAATTCATGTCATAATTATTAAACAAGCCAAACCAAATTTTACAATAGCATTACAGTGTGATGATATGTAATATGTAATAAAATGGCCACAAACATGTTAAATAGCATATTTGGCAAGAAGTTAGCATTGTGGCATAATATGTAACAGAATGATAACCTGAAAACACATGATATCGGCAGACCACAAGCCAAGCTCAAAAATAATTTTACTCTTTCTCCACTGCCAGTTCAACATGTAAGAAGGTATGTGATAATAAAGTTGTCTCCAGTGGTCCATAGCAAGGTAGTCAGCCAATATATTATAGGAAAGGACTTTAAACCTTTCTGTTGAACATAGAAAACACAATCACAAACTAAATTAGTATGATGATGCATCGATATAAAACTCCAAAACAATAAATCATGAACAACAAAGAGTGGGAAAAGGGTAGAGTGATAAACAATCAACCTCAAACCTATCGTCCTCTCACTTGCCAAATCATTCATAGATTTACAATATTTTCATTTATGTAGTAAATTAAATTTAGCTCCTATCTAGTAAAAAGATTGAAATGTTGATCCTACCACCCACCCTCATCCTTTCAATATTTTTCTCTTAGGTATTAGATTAAGCTCCTTGTTTTGGATATATATTTGTAGTAAAATATTGAAATGCTGAACCTCATCATTCTTCTCACCACCTTCATCTTTCAATTAAACTTGTGTGTAAGCAATATCATCACAAATTCCCAAATGCCATTTATCAAACTATGTATCAGCAAAATAGTTTTTCTGTCATTTGATTTCTTGAATTAACGCCTAAATGCAAGTGGAATGCTCCTTGATATTGATAAGTTTACAACTCATTAATTTTTCATAATCTGACAGATTTAGGTCCTGCTTGGATAAACAACTTAATTTGCAGTTTATGGTATAATAAGTGTTTATCATGATCAACGCTTATGTATAAACTATTTCGATAACAAGAGATAAAATAAAGTTAAATTATTTTCATATAAGCTATAAGTTGTTTTTAGTTTTTATAAGCTATCTTGGAGAACTTGTGAAAGTAAGTTATAAACATTTCCATATGTTGTTTTATAACTTCTCTCAAACAATCTCACAAGTGCTTCTTATGCCAGTAGTAGCTAAGCCTAAGGTCAAATAAATTAATCCAAACACGCTCTTACATGATAAATTGAACATAAACAATGCAAAGTGGCAACATTATGAATTCAGACTACAAAAAATCCACATCAACCTAAACCCCTAAGTTTTGAACCAAAGTCATAATAAAATTCACAGTGAAGTTACCACTATGACGAGCTGGCGGTGGCGTCAAAGCAACCTCCCACTCTCGATGATCCGGAGCCTTTGGGCGAATATTCTGCTGTGGACGAAATTCACGTCGGTAATCATTCGGCTGCCGAAAATGCGGCGGTCGATGAGGATGAGGATAAGGATGAGGTCTTGGAATATAAGATGGATTCTGATATTGAGGCGGTGGATGAGGACGAGGATTGTAAGGTGGATTCTGATAGTAAAACGGCGGAGGAGGATGACGACTCAGATTGTAAGGTGGATTCTGATGGAACTGCGATTGATTCGCAAAGTTTTCACTCTCACCTCGCCGGAGTGCTAAATTGGCGTCGCGGACTGACTGTAAATGATCGTCGCCGGTAACGAAATGGCCTCTACCGCCGGAATTTGAGCGGCCGGAGTATCCTCTATGGTGACCTCGGTGCTGCGAAATTTGAAAAAAATAAAATAAAATTAATAAACAGTGTTAAACTTTGATAGCGGATTTATGCATTGTTACTACGAGCAGGTGTGTGTTGGAGAATGATAGAGAGAGTACGTAAGGGCGTGAAGACATTGTGGCGGTGGAGAAGGCGGAGTCGGTGGCGGCGAGGAAATGGATAGTCGGAGGAGTGCGTCGCATTGTGTGAAAGTGAAACTGTGAGAGCAGAAAGAGAGAGCGTGGGAAAGTGAGATGGCGCGTGTATGCACGCTCTCTGAGGAGACGCGTGTGCTATATGCGCGAAACCTGATTTGACTGAGGCCCAATTAGAGAAAAACCCTTATACCAAGGGTAACAATGAGAGCCTGCTGCTTTTTTTACCTCCCTTTTTACTTTGAATATTGCTCTTTAGTTTAAAAAGAGCAATATTCAATTTAAAAAACTTATATCTTATAAAAATGTATTATTATTTTTTTCAATTTTACTCTTTCATTTTACCAAATTAAATATTAATTAAACATATATGTTTTATGTTATTTCTATTTATATTTGTCAAGCAATTTAAAATTAGAAGTGAACGCTACAATAGCGGCAAAAAGAGAGTCGCACATAAAGAGAACAAAATTTGGTTTCAACGAATCTGTGTGACAAACAGTTATTTGTTTTTGCTGAAAATATGTTGGCTCCATCATGTGTTTCATTTATAAGTTAGTTCAATTAGTGATTTTATTAAATACTACAAATGCAAACAACTAACTTATTAGTTACCCGTTATATTTTACCCCTATATTGCTCACATACCCCGTTGAAAATTACAAAAATATCCTTAATACTATCAGAAGTTACATTCTGATGAGTTCGACAGTTATAATCCAGTCTAGTTCAAACAAATAAAACACACATGACAAATAAAACCACTATGTTTTGATGTTATATTGTTGATACACATCAAAAGATAGATTCTAAAACCCACCTACCATAAATTATCTCCCAAATTTTGAGAGGTCTTAGGTTTGAAAACCGCTAGTACCTTTAAAGAAAGGTAAATGTATATTTGTAAGCACTTTTTGAGCTCTAAAATCTTCTCTGACTTGGACTGTGCCACCATTCTCTCATCTTAAATTTATTTAAATCAAGAAATTACTCCCTCCGTCCCTTATTAAGCTCCTCTAGAAAATTTTCACGCATATTAAGAAAAATTGATAGTGTAATTAATGTGTACTTTTTGGATATTACAATTACTAAATTGTCTTTGGTGAAAAAATGTACTGTAAAACAAATACAGTACATTTTAAATAGGTCCCCGACTTATATTTAGGGACAATCTCAGATAGGTCCCTGACTTTATGAATATTTTAAAAAGGTCCCTGACTCTGATAAATTTTATTCATATTAGTCCTTCAAAAAATAAGTTAGGGACTAAATCGAGAATAAGTGGATAAACTTAAGGACCAAATTGATTGTAAGTTGTAAAATGTAAGGACTTAATTGATAATAATTGGTTAAACATAAAGACCAATTTGACAGTTTAACAAAGTTAGAGACCTTTTTAAAATATTTGTAAAGTCGGAGACCTATTTGAGATTGTTTTACAGAATCAAGGACTTACATTTTAAAACAAATACAGTACAAATTAAAAAAGAGCTTATATTTAGGGACAAATTTTATCTTTGAATCAGGGACGAAGAGAGTATCCCTCAAATCGATCGAAAGTAACTTCCAAACGGGACTAACTAAAAGGGCATTTTTGGAATTTTGAGGACATTGAGCAATACAGGGGCTAAAGTGCAATTTCCTTTTTCTTGCATGTCCTCCCACTCCCACAATAGTCAATAGGCTATCTCATCTCATATTTCATTTGCAGAGAAAGAGAGTTGAAGACTGAACCCTAGTTCTGCACATTTGCGACCACCTTCTTCTGAATTCTACAAACCTCCGTCCTTATCATCGAGATTCTCAGCTCGGTACACAACCGTCGAGGTATATTGCTTTGTTCCCTGCTCTGTCCACATTTTCCATAATCGTTCTCTCAGAAGAATTAGACTTTCATCATGCTTAAACTTTTATCCGAGTTTCAATGTTTAGTTAATTTAAGCTTTAGAGTCTTAAGACTTGTGCGTTTTACTTTTAATTGTGAATATTTCATGAATTTTGAGTAATTTATTTAATTTTATAGCAATCATGTGTTTAATAGTATTAACGGTATAATCATTCCCAATTATATCAAATAGTGTCCGATTCGCCATCTGGGATTGGCATCCATGATTTTGATTTAGTTGTAACTGTGTGCCCATGTGTTGTTGAGGAAGGAACAATTATGGTGTTAACATTGTAGAGATTGAGAATAGGTAAAAGATTACTTTTGGCCTGTGTTGTTAAATAGCAGCTATTGTGGAGCGGAATTTAGACAAACCGCTATTTTTCACAATACGCTATTTAGTACAAAATGTTGTCAGATAGATGCTATAGTAGACCTGTAGCACTATTACGGAGTGGAATTTTAACTATCTACTATTTTATGCTATCAAAGATTGACAACATTGCTTTTGGTGTCTATTTTTTATTTGGTTTTCAATGGTTTAAGGTGTCAAAGCTTTGCAGATGTGCTATCACACTCAATTATATATCTCACTTTATCAACGTTTGATTAAGTAGATTTCGACAAGCTAATCAAGCATGCACTAGTAATAAATAGTTGATCTTTTGGGCATACAAAAAACAATGCATGTGCTCTTGTTTTGCAATTCGTGCTACATATGATGCTCTATGTTTGCCAGAATCGTGCTACATAATTGTTGTCTTCTGTAATGTCTTTGTTTGCTATCTTTGGATGTGTGTTGAGTATGTGTTTGATTAGTTTTATGCTGAACCAATCAATGGGTCATGTATTGGACTTGGGGCGGTACTGGTTATAAGGAAGAATAGTAATGCATTTGTCATTTAGAAAAGTGTGCGTGTAATTTTGGTGCCGCAATACTGCAACTATAGTATTGGGTTGCTGTTGGACTAAACATGCTTATTGGGTTCTAGACAGGGGTATAGATTTGGTATCTAGCTGATGGTTGCGTTGAATTTACAATGTGCCTGTATAATGCAGCATTGCATGTACTTTTGTGCCTAATAATCCACCGCACCGGCTGACCAATCTGCCTTAATGTAATCAGCAGGTACAGAAACAGCAATGGACGAGAACGACTTAAACAACGAAGTAGTGAAAGGGAAGAAGAAAGGGAAACACGATAAACCAAAACCATGGGATGACGATCCTAACATCGACCGCTGGAAGGTTGAGAAATTTGACCCATCATGGAATGAAGATGGAATGCTTGAAGTCAGTTCCTTCTCAACTCTCTTCCCTCAATATCGTGAAAAGTACCTCCAAGAAGCTTGGCCACTCGTTAAATCCTCCCTCAAAGAATTTGGTATTTCTGCCGAACTCAACTTGGTATGAATTCTATTGATATTGCTTTTTGAATCCCTAATTGATTAAATATCAACCCAATGATAATAATGTGTTCATTGTTTATTGCATTCACAATTCATAGGTTGAGGGTTCAATGACAGTTTCAACAACCAGAAAGACCAAGGATCCTTATATTATTGTTAAAGCTAGGGATCTTATCAGGCTTCTTTCTCGGAGTGTTCCTGCTCCTCAGGTTATTCTTATTATTGTTTATCTACTGTCATACTATTTTGAAGAACTTCTAAAAACCAGCTTATGACATATCCATTTTGCTGTTTTGAACTAATATAGAGTAAATATTGAAAACAATGTATAGCTTATATGTATTTAATTTGACTTTAGTTTATCTTTTGTTATAGAAATAGCTTATGCATAAGCACTTATATGAGTAAGTTGTTTATTCAAATAGGGCCTAATCTCTACAAAATATCATCTTATCCATTTTTGTCCTTCCAATATTTTTGCTAATGTTTAAACCCTAGTTTGTTGACATTGGGACTAAACGTAGATGAAGATGTTAGTCCCTAAATTGTTTACTTCAAGACTAAAACACGGGCTAAATTGCCAAGCTAAGGCTAAACATTGATGAAATAATTTATAGGGGATAAATTTGATAAGAAATTATTTTATAGGTGTTAAAAAACATTTTTAAGTTTACCCTAAATTATAAACTATGTCAAGGTATTTACATGGTTAATTTGAATTTTAGTTGTTTTTGTTTTAATGATTTATGATATATGTAATAGTTGGTTGGTTTAAGTATTTTATGTTATGTTGATTGTGTATCTCAGGCAATAAAAATACTTGACGATGAAATGCAATGCGACATCCTTAAAATTAGTGGGTTGGTTCGCAATAAGGTAACATCATTGAACTGCCTCTCAATAAAAATATTGACCGTACTTTCTTTGACTTGCGTGGTTTGTTATACAAGTGTTGAAGCTTCTGTTGATATTTGACTGCAGGAGCGATTCGTAAAAAGAAGACAGCATCTTGTGGGTCCCAACTCTTCCACCTTGAAGGTATGTTTTGTGTAGTTTTGTTTATTTAACACTGGGGATTGACCTGGTTATCTTTTATTATTATTATTATTATTATTATTATTTGATACTGCACACCTCTGATAACATAAGATTTGTTACTCACTTTTCTCTGACTACAATCGTGCAGGCTCTTGAAATACTTACGGGCTGTTACATTCTCGTACAGGTAATGTTAATTGTTGCTTCAGATTCTATAAGCTCTGGACATTTACTTGCACTAAGATTTGGGTTGAGTTCAGAATAAACGTTTCTAATTTTACTTGTAATTCCACAGGGAAACACGGTTTCTGTGATGGGTTCATACAAAGGTTTGAAGCAAGTCAGAAGAATTGTTGAGGAATGCATGCTGAATAAAATGCACCCTGTCTACAACATCAAGGTTTATATATTTGTATTTTCTCCAGCTTGTTTTTTAGTATAGATTTCAGGTGTAGAAAATATCTTATTTCTTTTCCCATTGTCAGATTCTTATGATGAAGAAGGAACTTGAAAAAGATCCAGCACTTGCCCAAGAGAGCTGGGATAGGTTTCTTCCAAAGTTTAACAAGTATGGCTTTAATTATTTGATAATTTGTATATTCAATGCACCCTCTACTTCAGTTTTGTTGATGCTTCATTTCTTTTTCCAGGAAAAATGTAAAGCAAAAGAAGGTTAATGCTAAACAGAAGAAGCCGTATACTCCTTTCCCTCCTCCTCAACAGCCTAGTAAGGTGAGACAACCAATTTCTCCTCGTCAACAGTCCTCTCTTCCATTAGATATGTTCTTTTTTTTACTGGTGAATTAAATTCTAAGGTGTCCTTCGTAATTTATGTCATATTCCAGGTTGATATACAATTAGAAACTGGGGAATACTTTATGAGTGACAAAAAGAAATCGGCAAAGAAATGGCAAGAGAGGCAGGAGAAGCAGGCGGAAAAAACTGCTGAAAACAAAAGAAAACGAGACCAATCCTTTATCCCACCTAAGGTCTTTTGCTGTTTTCTCTACTTCACAAAAATTTATGTCATGCATATTGCTTTATGATTTCCTTCTTGGTTTTTAATCAAACTTCTATTTACACTCTTTTTAGGAACCTGTAAAACCGGTGGATAACTCTGAGGATGCTAATAATAATGTATCTGAAATGGCAATGTCCTTAAAGGTGCGAGGTTATATCAAAATTTTCAATTGCCATGACAATCTTTCTTATTTTGTTACAACTAGTTTTCTTTGCCAAACTATTAGTTAATCTTCAATGAACAATTATCTCACTTGAATTCAAACTGGTTCCTCCACAGAAAAAGGCAAAGAAGTTTGGGAAGAGCAAATCTGAAGAAAATATAAATGCTGAGGCATACATTATAGGGTCATCAGACCAACCATCAAGAAAGAAATCTAAGCAGCAAAGGTCTTAGCATGATCTTCATTATAAAGATGGAAGATGTGCATGTGATTTTCATCCATAAATTTTGATCCAATGTCTGTAATGTCTGTAACATGTATACTTCTGCTCCCTATATAACTTTTCGTCCCTTTCAAAATCATTGACAGATTCGTACTTTTAATATCCATGGATTCTTGAGTTACTGATAACCTATATTTGATTCGCAAAATTTGGTGTAATACCATTCTGGGAGTTGTCGGAGAAGAATGGAAACATTTTAATTGATACCTTTTAAATTTACTTATTTTCAATGAAACTAAAGTGAGTACACAACAAATGTTGTTGCAATGAATAGATATTTTTGAAAAATGAAGCAAGAAATATATATTTTTTTTTAAGGAAGTAAAGATAATAGCATGCCTTTTCCTGCATTTTCAACCCTACCGACTACAGTTTTATTATATTCATCAATTGAATAAGAAAGCTCACCTCATTAATTCGTATTGATATCCCTGCTATTCTAACCCCCACGCAGCTGTTAAAGAAAAAAAAATGTAACATGACATTACTATACAAAATAAAATATATATTATTTTTTTTTGGTTTGCACCACCAGTTGAATCTGGTTTGGGGGACAGTTCTGACATCAAGTGGTTCCAGCCCCCTCCCGATCGCAGTTGCGGGGGATCGAACCGTGGACCTCCCTACCAAATTCAGCGCCAATCATCACTGAATCAACTAACGATTGGTTATAAAAACAATATTTTACCAAACATAACTTTTACGAAATTATAAGAACAGAGTACCTGTCAAACAAAAAAAAGAAGCAGAGTAATTGTGTTATTTTTCAAAGAATACAATTTTCCCGAAAGAAGTTTTACCCTATTGGATACTGCCCAGATCTCCAAAAGATCCTTAAAAGTGAACAAGTGTGCTTCTATTATGTTATTGAGAGATTCTTTTCCTACCACAAGTATTTAAACATCACATCACACGTGTCTTGAAGAATTGAAGTATACTTATACTTAGAAAAAACTGTATATTTTCTACTCCAAAAAATAAAACTCTTCAAAAATTTAAAGTAAAATAATTTCAATTACAATACGAAGATTAATATTTTAATATATTTATGTTATATTATGTTTTAACATATACTACTCCGGTCTTAAATTAAACAAAAATAACCTATATTTAATCTAAATTTGGGCCAAATATATGTTGACTTTTGCTTATATTTAAGAAGAGACGATATTATATATATGACCATATATGTACCAATTTGATTTGATGATTAAGTGCTTGAATTGAAAAGAAGATGTTTGGAGGAGAAGGAAGAAAACCAAAGGCAGTGATTGTTGGAGGTAGCATAGCAGGAATATCAACTGCACATGCCCTTATCTTAGCTGGTTGGGATGTCCTTATCCTTGAAAAAACCACCTTACCTCCAACTGGAAGTCCTACTGGTGCAGGTCTTGGACTCAACCCTCTATCTCAACAAATCATTCAATCTTGGATTTCAAAACCACCACAATTCCTACATAACTTCACTTTTCCATTAACTATTGATCAGGTCAATATTCAATATCCAACCCCTCTTCATTTTTATGTTATTTATTTGTTTATTTATTTTATTTGTACGGACTAGTCCACCGAAATTGGCACCAGAAGGAATCAAACACCAATCTACTTATTGGTGTTTATAATAACAATCAACTTAACCATGCCAATTGATTGATGAATATGTATTATTGGGCAGTGGCAAAACGGGTCGAGTCTATAAGGCCGGCCCGTTTAACCACTATTTTAGGTAGGGGTTGAAGTTTTGAGCCCGACCACTCAAATTGAGCTGCCCCGTTTAACTCGCTGAAAAGGCAAGACAGTGACGGGGGTAACTTATGTATGTCTCTGAATGAGATAATACCTTGTTAAACCTTTTGATCTTGATGTATAATTGAACTATGAACTCTTTGACAAATTGTAGTATTTCTCAGGTAAAAGCACAGAAGTGAAGTTTTGTTTGTTTTTGTAAATTTTGTTTATCTTGAATAGAACCATGCAACTGATAGTGAGAAGAAGGTTAATAGGACATTGACAAGAGATGAAAGTTTGAACTTCAGAGCAGCACATTGGGCTGATCTTCATGGTGTTCTCTATAATGCATTGCCAAAACAAGTATTTTTATGGGGTCATCTTTTTATCTCATTCCATGTTCCAAATGAAAAGGGTTCTGTCATAATCAAGGCTAAAGTTCTTCAAACTGGAGAGATTATTGAGATTGTAGGAGATTTGCTTGTTGCAGCAGATGGTTGTCTCTCTTCCATCCGCCAAAAATATCTCCCCGATTTTAAACTAAGGTTTGTATCTTAGAATAGAGTTGAAATGAATAAATCATCAATTTAATAACTAAATTGTCAGTTTGTAGTTTTTCTCAAATTCAGCCTTTAAATATATTAAAATAATTTGTCCTAAAGTATACGAAACTTGTCATTTTAGTTACTAAAGTATACAAAAAGCCGTCATTTTAGTAGTAGAGACTAAAATGACGAGTTTCTTATACTTAAGATAGTATTTATTGTTTTTATGTGTTTTAACTTTTAAGGATTAAATCGATGGTTTATTCTATTTTTTTGTACAGAGAATGTCCTTTAAGGTGAAGTATCTTTTGCAGATATTCAGGCTATTGTGCTTGGAGAGGGGTTCTTGATTTTTCAGAAATTGAGGATTCTGAAACCATCACAGGTATCAAGAAGGCCTATCCTGATTTAGGAAAATGTTTGTACTTTGATTTGGCCTCAGGTACACATAGTGTTTTTTATGAGCTTTTGAATAAAAAGCTCAATTGGATTTGGTATGTGAATCAGCCAGAGCCTGAAGTTAAGGTAACATTGCTCCTCTGACCCTATTCTCCTATAATAAGAAATATCTCGTGCTGATTCTCGATATTTTGTACATTCACCTGTTTTATCATTAATGTCGTTATAGTTTAGCAGAATTTGGATAAACTACTATTGTTTTGCAATACACAATCTAGTACAAAAGTATTGTCAAATAGATAAATACGGTAGTGTAGCGGGAATCTAAACAAACTGCTATTTTACGCGATTGACAACATTAATATTCATTCTTCCTTTTATTGTTGTCGGATCAGCTAGTGCTGATTCCATTTTAATCTTTGGTTTCAATATTCTTCAGGGAACTTCGGTGACGACGAAAGTAACTAGTGACATGATCCAGAAGATGCATCAAGAAGCAGAAAAAGTATGGATTCCAGAGTTAGCAAAGGTCATGAAAGAAACAAAAGAACCTTTCTTAAATTTCATATATGATAGTGATCCCTTGGAGAAGATTTTCTATGACAATGTAGTATTTGTAGGGGATGCAGCTCACCCTACTACACCTCACTGCCTTAGAAGCACAAACATGTCGATATTAGATGCATCCGTGTTAGGAAAGTGCCTAGAGAAATGGGGAGCTGAAAAGCTTGGATCAGCTTTAGAAGAGTATCAGTTCATTAGGCTACCGGTTACTTCGAAGCAAGTTCTTCATGCGAGGCGTCTCGGTCGCATCAAACAAGCACTTGTGCTCCCTGATAGAGATCCTTTTGATCCCAAGTCTGCAAGGCAAGAGGATTGTCAGGAGCTTCTACAAAGGAACACACCTTTTTTCAATGATGCTCCTTTGTAATTTGTTTCTGCTACATCTTCCATTTAATTGCATGTGTTAGTACAGTTTTTATTGCAATTATTAGATTTTATATCAATCGATGCTACATTAATTTTATATCACTTGTTTACTGGTATCAACGCATCCATGTGTCCGGTGTCTGAGACTGTGTCAATGTTTCACAAACGTTAGTTATGTCCTTCTACCTGTGTAAACATTGCATTAACAGATGGACTAAATATCATTGATTTAAAAAGTACAAGGACTTAATTTGAGAAATTTAAAATAGAGGGACCAAAATTATTCATTTCAAAAACTAGAGGGACTTAAAAATGTAATTAAGCCAAGATTTTATTCCATGTTGAAGTTTTATAACTTAATAAAGGGGAAAATGGATAGGAAATTCTCTGTGTTTTGCATAATCATACAAACTACCAACTTACAACGAACAAAATTGTATTGCAAATAACGTGATCACATAAAGAACTTGCCCCCAATCCTCTCTTTCATGGTATGGTTATCATATTCAATCAATCCTCCTTGAACGTGCAATAATCTTTGGTGATCTCATCGAGAAGTACACTAAGGATATGCTTTTCTGTATCCCTTATAACATCATATTTTTCGATAAATGCAAATGTCTCATCATTCCAACCCAAATCCCACATGCAGTCTATGTCTGGACATTTATCATAGACATCATGCTCAAGCATCTTAGGCAGGTAATCTTCTACATCAACTTGACTGCTTTTTTTCCTTCCGTAGAATTTAAGCTTCTCCATGTCCTCATTCAACTTCCTAACCAAGTCATCTAGGGATCTTATTAAGTTAAAAGTACTAGTGATTGATGATATCTTTGAACAAGTATGAACTTTAAGTTCCTGCCGTATCCCCTTTCTTTTCATCACTTCATATCCGCAATCTAATATGAGTTTGCTATTTTGGTCTTGACTGTCTTGACGACCACCTTGAAGAATACCAAACGGGATGTTTAGTCTGAAAAGTGCTTCTGCGGTGTTGACGAATAATTGACTCATGACCAAAATCCACTTGAGGGAGTTTTCACTTTCTGTTAGTGGTTGTTGGATGCTTATATTTTGATCCTGTAGTTTCACAACCATTCTGTCTTCCAGAACTCCTGTGATATTAAAAAAACTTAGTAAAATCTAGAACTCAAATTGATTTCATTCATCTATATATGTTCAATTGGTTATACATACTCACCGTTTGTTTTACTTTTATGGTAGGCAACTTCACTAGTCTTGAATCCTTCATGTGGTGCCTCAGGAACAGCTTGATCTTGCAAATTGATTGCTATCCGTTGCACAGCTTGATATTTCTATAAATCAAATTAAGTTCAACAAAGGATTATATATGTTAGTTTGTGAAAGACATATCATGTCACATGACATCAATTGGCGGTTTTAGATCCTA
Organism: Trifolium repens; assembly: GCA_030408175.1. Classification (NCBI taxonomy): domain Eukaryota; kingdom Viridiplantae; phylum Streptophyta; class Magnoliopsida; order Fabales; family Fabaceae; genus Trifolium; species Trifolium repens. The sequence goes on from CP125836.1 coordinate 5,440,951, forward strand.
CTGAGTCAGTACTTACCAAATCATTGGCTGGTTCTTGTAAAACTCCACCACCGCCAGAATTGTATAATGTAGTAGGAGGAAGCAGTTCCTGTTCAACGAACATGCTAAACCTTTTTTGGTCTGCTCCATTTAAGACATTGAATTTGCCAGATGCTCTATCACATGCTTCCTGTCTACTTCTACTGAAAATTTGTTCAATCTTTTCAGGCTTTATTTTGTTGCTGGTCGCGAGTTTATGATCCTTGAGTGTTTGCCTCCCATTAGCTCGTTCAAATTCTGGATATCTTGGGGAGGACTTCTTCTTCCTATTAATAATTTCTTTTACTTTCTCATTGGATGCGACTAGATCATGGTCATCACTTGATTTCTTGGATGGTGTGGGTTGGTTTATGGATGATTTCTTTTTCTTCTTCTGAACATTATTGGTGGATTGTTTTGGTGAATTCTTGGGTGTCATTTCACTCCCTCCACCACCTGTGGAGAGTATTGACTTTTGAACTACGAGATGATCCCGAGACTTGTTTTCATTGTTCATCTGCATGTGCTTGTTTGTAACTTGGGATCTTCTTTCATGCATTTTATTTAGATTTTGACCAACATCATTGCCATTGGTGCTTCTTCCCTTGATCAACGCGCCACTGTTATGTGGGTGATCCTGTTTCCTTCCCATCATCACCTCAACATAATTTTGACGAGAAGAACTGTTGATGATGCTGGCCTCGTCAAAGCCCTTCAATGCTTTTATTCCAGCCACCTCAGACTCAGAATAATAGGTAGCCTTTTGGTTTTTGAAGGATCCAACAGCCACTTTTTGGTTTTTGATCAAATTGTCTATTTGTTTGCTCTTCAGTGTAGTGCTGCTGCTTCCTTTGGCAGAGTGCTTGGATGATGCAATATTACTATTATCCGAGTCCTTCTCGGGATGGTTTTCCAGCCCCATTAGTTTGGCTATTACGTTTGGAATCCTTCCCTTGTCGACCGTCTGGTTTGAAATGTCAGCAGCTCTACTAGTATTAGTAGATATTCGTTTCTGCTGAAAATCTTTTATCTTTCTGGCTTCCTTAGAGTTAGTGATGGTAATTGGTCTCTGCATCTTGTTGTCAAACGAGAAAGTTGGATGTGCCAGTTGCATTTTCTCCATTCTCCTATCCTCCTCCTCCTCTTCCTTCTCTTCTAATAGTGTGATTCGATTTTTGTTCTGCGCTTGCGAGGTTGAACTTTTCTGCAGGTCTACTAGCATCCTGAGGGATTGTTCCAAATCAATAGCTCCTTGTAATAGTTCCTTTGCAAAATTGAATGAATATGTATCCATGTTAACACCATTGGAGAAGCAAGCTCTCAATATGTGATTTAGTTTGTGTGCACCTTTTGATATCTCATTTATCTGCACAAGAGAGAGGGTTTGGCTTTGGCTAGTTGAAGCTAGTTGCCTTTCCAAGTTGCTTCCTCTATCCATTTTTCCCCTTTGAATTTGTTGAAGGAAACCCAAAATTGAATTGGTGAAAGACAAATCAGCTCTTCTTAGTTTCCCTCGATTATCATGCTCAAAGGCTTTCTTCCCGTATGGAATAATAATCTGATTTGACGAGTTTCCCTCACTCTTTACAGATCTCTGCTTTCTGCTATACATATTTACCATCTCCCCATTTCTGTAGGTTTGCTTGGTGTATGCATATGCATCTGTTTCAATATGTTGCCAAAATTAGCTATTATAATTTTTATTTTTTACGAGCAACCGAGACCATATGTTTTTATACCATAATAAAGTATGGAAAAACACAAAAGAAAGAGTGTACTCATATTCATAAAAGAAGCAATGAATGAATAGAAAGTGAAAATGTTGTTACCTATAGGCAAATGGCGGGATTGGTTTGAGTTGTGAGAATGTGATGTAGTAGTAGTAGCAGCCATTCGTTCTTTCCTTAGGCGCAAATCATCGAGAAGCTTCTGTGCAAAATCTGATCTCTTAGCCATATTCTTCTGGCAGTGTCTCAAACAAAATGGAAAAATGTTGTTTATGGAAATGTGGTGCTGTGGGGGCTGGGCTCAAACAAAATGGAGAAATGGTTGAGAGGGTACCATCAGAGTTGGTTGAGGGGTGAGGTCTGTCATCTATCATCAAGCAATACATTGGCATCTCAATATTGGACATTGACAAAGATTCACGTCCAAGTTATACCTCTCTCTCTCTCTCTCTCTCTCTCTCTCTCTCTCTCTCTCTCTCTCTCTCTCTCTCTCTCTCTCTCTCTCTCATTACATATTTTTATTCCATTCCAAGCAATACCTGAGGTGGTGTGAGATCTATCTCAACATAAAGCATGAGGCTTCCTCCATAAGTTTCTTAACCAACCTTTCCACTTTTTCTTTTATTTTTGACGATTTTGACACTTGGCCTTCAAATGAATAAATCATCAATTTAATAACTAAATTATCAGTTTGCACTTTTTCTCATATTTAGCCTTAAAATATATTATAATAACTTGTTCCTAAAGAATATGAAATCTGTCATTTAGTTACTAAAGTATACAAAAAGTCGTCATTTTAGTCTCTAATATTTTAGTAGTAGAGACTAAAATGACGAGTTTCTTATATTTAAGATAGTACTTATTGTTTATATGTGTTAAATTAAATCGATGGTTTATTTTATTTTCTGTACGGAGAATGTCCTTTAAGGTGAAGTATCTTTTGTAGATATAGTTTTCTTTTTGGAGAGAATTTCTTGGAAACTTATAAATTAGACCACTTTGATAGATAGTCCATAGTGGACCGGTACTTAGAGAGAATATTTCAAAATTCCAACGATGAAAGAGGTCACCTTCTAAAAGTAGAAGTTTACGGTCCTTTTAATCCTCACAGATTAGATAGTGATTTGATCAGTATTGTTTCGACAAAAACAAAGAGAAAATAAATATGTGCGAGGTGCGCCTCAAAACTCAACACATTCATTTTCCTTGTTTAGTAGAACTAACTATTAGTAGCACATCTCTTGTTAATAGAAATATGAAAGTGATATTTTTATGTACGAAAGAACCTAAAATATTACTTGTGTAGCATAGTACCTAAGGATAGATGTGTATGCATATTCCTCATAGAAATCTTTAACATAATATTTCAATACCAAGAACAAAAGCACACATAACAAACATTGTTAAACTAAAATCTACTTACTTATATAATGACTTGCATTACAAACTAGTAAAATTCTTTATAATTCTAACATTCTAGTCCATATTTTAATATTAAATATTCAACCTATTCTATTATATTGTCTGGAATAAAATTCTAACTATAATAATGTAAAAAAAAAAAGACTCTAATATAAGCATATTTTTTTATTTAATAAGACTCTAATCTATGCATGATTAAGTCATCACCATCTTATAACATCTTCTGTCTCTGGTGAATCCTTTCCATGTCATTCTTGCCTGGCTCTACTCCCTTGTTCTTTTTCAGCTTTCATCTCTGCCTCTTCCACAGAGCTTTCTAAGTGCTTGGATCAACCATATCCCCACATAAACAATATGCATGCTAGCTTTGAAGCAATTAGGCCCCAAATTTCACTCATGTTTATTTTTTTCCTTCTTTGTTTAGACTTTATTGGTTTTGTATTTATACACACATAGTTAGTGATCATTTATTTTCTGTAAGTTTGTTATGGATAAGGACAAAACATAATCATGAAATGTTGATTTTTGATATTGAATGAAACATGCATGTATTTTCATAGTACAGGTTGGACAATTTGACCACATGCAAAGACCATGAAGTTTGTATGTGATGTCAAGTTGTTAACCATGAGCTTAAGAGTTAAGAGGAAAATGAAAACTCTGTTGGTTTTGTATTTATATTTTATAATTTATAATTTATACACACATAGTTTGTGATCATAGAAAACATATCAACAATTAATGACCGTCATAATAAATTATCTTTTATAAGTGTACCCCAATTATTAAGGACAGTTCTTATATAATGAGAGTAAAACACATCAAGAGTATTATTTATTTTTTCCTTTTCGAATTACTTTATGATAATAAAAAGCAGCTGTTGAAAAATAATCACTTTTGTACTTTTTTTTATAACCGTACTCTCTATTTTGTTAGTAGAAACAAAGTGGAATGAAGAAAAAAGTAAAGGGAAATAGAGCAAAAAATAAGTTGATTTTTTTTACTCTTCCTTGATGACATTGGTTAAATATTTGAAATGAGTTCAAATACATGTACATTTAATGTATCAGATATAATTTTCTAGATTTCTTAATGCAGCTAGAGGAAGGAAACCTTCTAATTCGAATAAAACTGAGCTTGTTAGGGAATATTCAATTTCTTGAGAACATTCATTTCCAATCACTTTATAAAAATTAGATGGGAGTAAACATAAAAGAGTTTGAAATTTTTTAAAAAAAATAAAAATTTTTGGCAATTCATTGCCTTGAAAAGTAAATACATTATTGAGTTTTTATCATTTTCTCAAATAAACTTGACAACCATCGGTGAGACTAAAAATGGTAAAAAAAAAAAAAAAAAAAACTCACAAGTTGCATGTAATATATACTGAGGGAGGGGAGAGGAATATGAACAAAGTCTACTAACCTAAAAGAAGAGAGTTACAAACTTATACAGTAATAAATTAGTCATAAATGGATAGAATAGAAGAATCAAATTTGAACAGTGATGATGATCATAAGCTTCATACTCAATAAATGAACTTCATTAGTACATCCCGGAAGTCTTAACTTTATTGCCGAGCCTAAATAAATTCACATTTTTTATTTATAAATGAATAAACATCGATGATTTAGTACTTTCAAAAATACTAAAATTCAATCAACAGACTGATATATCTGACATAGAGGCCCTTTTATAACAACTCATTGGTAGATAATACAGCCTACAGTTGTAACGGACGCAGGCTATCATGTTGGTTTTTACATTCCTGCTAAAAGGGATAAGCAGAGAAGACTAAATCGCTGACAATACACAAAACATAGAGTGCTCTACCGTAATCGCATTCCCACACACTGATGATACAAGACAAACTAAAATTTTGTGGGCCATGTGGCTTGAGCTGACATGATAATTCCAACAATAACACCGAATAGACCAAGCGCGCTGCCGAAGATCTCAATCACAAGAATTTTCACAAAGAGAGAGGAGTTCTGAGCATCAGATAATGCACAGCTGCTTCCAATTATTCCTACACACAACCTACAAGCACAAAAAATAATTGAATACATACAAGGGGGTGGATAAATTCCTGCGAAAAAATGAGATGCAGGTAAAAGAGTACACACCCACAAACAAGATTTGCGAAGCCGACAATAAGTCCAGAGGCAAAGATTGCATATCCGGCTCTAAGAGATTCTGGTTCATAGATACTTGCTTTTGGAACACTTTCTAATTTTGTCTGCAGGATAATAGCCACAATAACACCATATATAGCAACTGCTTCACAGAAGATTACACTGAAATGCCACAAACAACAAGAACCATATTGTCAAATCAAGTACCACAAATGGTTATATTTGGAACTACTGCTCCGCCAGGATAATTACATGTAAATAATAGGCAAAATTACATATTTGGTCATTTATCTTATTTTTTTGTAACACTTTGGTCCTTTATCTTTCATTTGTAACATTTTGGTCTTTTATCTTATCTTTTTGTAACATTTTGGTCCTTTATCTTTTATTTGTAACATTTTGGTCCTTTAAAATACATAAAAATATGAAAGAATTGATAAAGATGATGAACATATTCATCAAAATCATGAGTGTTATTTAATTTTAATAAAAATGTATCTTAACAAATAAAATTCAACATTTTTTTAATAAAAAAATATGAAAAAAAGGGTTTATATGTGAATGTTATAAAAGCTAAAGGACTAAAATGTTACAAATACAAGATAAAGGACTAAAGTGTTACAAATATATAAGATAAAGGATCAAAGTGTTACAAATAAAAGATAAAGGACCAAAATGTTACAAAAAAATAAGATAAAGGACCAAACGTGTAATTTTGCCTAAATAATATGTATCACATTCGCATGTAAATGAAGCACTAGCATCACAGCACTCAAATATAACAATCTTAAATTTAGAGACGAGAATGAGATTCTAAATTTCACAGCAAAGTGATAAAATCAGAGCTAAAGCCTCCTAAAAATCCACACCAAAAACCACATATAGCAAATCACCTAGATACATTACAACAGGGTTGAACCAAAACTAAAAATCAAGATGCCAACAACAAAACACCAAAAAAACAGGAACACTACACACATGAACTCCAACAATAAAGCACCAATGATGATCACCACATGAAAATTAAAATCATAACCTCAGCAGGTTAATTATGCAAAAAACAGCGACAATAAAGAAACACGATAGCATTAGACCACATTATCAAAGTAACTGCCAATAGAGAAGACCAAAACCAGGGGAACCAACAACTCAAAACTCTCCTATAACTCACTTGGCTGCTATCTACTCAAACAATCTCCCAGATCCAATGACCACTCGTAAAAAAGACAAGGGACATCCTCAATCTACTCAATTCCCATTTCCACGACACAATCTTAATTTCTTCCACCACCTCCATAACACTACGCCTTCCAAATTAACCACAAGGTTGAATGCCAATTCAACTTATAACCCTTCTGAACTTTGCTATTATATCTTCTTTCCTATTAACCAAAAGGGATGAAACATAGTAGAAGAAATATTATAATATCTTCTTTCCTTAAACTTCTTTATTTTTAAACATTAAATACAAATCAATAAAATGCAATCATACACTCAATATCCTTAAGATCAGACCAAATGATCATTTCTTATCAATGAGAAATAAAGATTTTTGTTGATTATCAGCAAGAAACAGATGCCCAATACATAGTAAAATCCCTTCACCCAAAAAACTAAAATGATATGTTTCAAAAGTTTTCTATTAATAAAGAAAATTGTGTAGTATCACAAAACGGTTTATCGTCCTTGATTCTTAAAAGTGAAACGTGTAATGTCACGAGGTTTGTGACTGGTTTTCATTTTGATATATAACTGCTCATCAATAAATTACCAATTAAGTCACCGACAGTAACACCTTTGCATAACGACCCAGTGTCAAAAAACAGTTCTAAATCATTTCCTAAAAAATAAAGATCTATTCATTAACTTTATCATTTCCTTTCAACTAAAAGGAAAACACAATCCATACAGAAGCATTAAAAGAGGAATACTAAGCACAAAACATCAAAATCACAAGACAATTCCAAGCTATGCAACAAATAATTCATCATCCTTTCTCCTTAATCATCATTTAACAAGACAACCCAAAATTCCAAACCTCAATAAAAAAACTAAACAACACAAGTTACCTATCTAAAACCGAACACAACTAATAGAAAACCGTATAATCCTAAGTCAAATCAATATAAACAAGAGATTTTCACCATTCTAAAACCTATCAGCAAACTTATCAAGTATCATAAATTTTTTTTAACAAAAATTACTAAGAAAACACCAAAATTAATATATAATACATATAATAGAGTACAATTGAAAATTAAAACCGAAAATTCCAAACGAGATGAAGAAAATTACATTACCTAATGAGATTTTTGGAAGTGATTCTGGGAGCTTTGATTGCAGCACCGATCAAGCTACTACCGGTGATGTAAATTCCCCTACAGACATTACAAACAGATTCAAACGTGAGGATAACGGAATCGGAGAATCGGATACGGAAAAAGATGAAAAAGACGTTACCAAGCAGCGCCGAGAACGGAAACACCGATAGAGACGGCGATTCCGATTGCGGAAAAGGTGTATGGAGAGATCCTAACGAGTGCTGCAGCCCAAGAGCTAGAATGCGCCGCAATGATTGCAGAGCTTGACATGGTGGTGGTGGTGGTTATTCGTGTTTGGGATTGGATCTCAGAGCTTGTGTTTTGTTAACCACGTAGTGGGAGAGAAAGATTAAAACGCGGTGTCGTTTTTGCGTTGAGGTATTGAAAAAATTGATTTATTTTATTTTATTAAGTTTCCAAACAAAAACTTTGTGTTTAGAGATTTTCTTTTACCCCTATACCCTACCTATCAAAATGAAATTTCTAAAAAATTTCATATGTTAATTAAACGGTGAACATTATAAAAAATAAATTCGGTAAAATGTTTTTGTGTTTATCGATTACCTAAGTAATAGATAAGAGTAGTTTTATTAATTTTTTAGGGCGCATGGAAAAAATGATAGGGTAACAAAAGAAAAGTCGTTGCATTTAAATGAGAAGATTTCTCTTCCAACCCCCTACATTTTTTTTACCCCTCAAAAATTCAGTTCGCAGAAACCGAAATTTTTTTAGTTCAAATTTCAGAAAAAATTCGGTTTCTAGAAACCAAAGTTGTATTTTCAAGGAACAAGAAATTTGGTTTATAAAAACCGAATTTTTAATTGAAGGGCAAAACAGGAAAATCAAGGGGTGAAAAAGAAACGTGGGAGGCTGGAAGAGAAATATTCGATTATGTTTGTGGTCTAAAGCACCAAATATGGAAGATTTCTCTTCCCAGTTCCCACCCCCTGCTTTTCTTTTTCACCCCCTGAGTTTCCGTTTATACCCTTAAAAAAAAGTTCGGTAAATACGAATCAAACTTTTAAACAGTTGAAAACACATGTGTATACCCTCAAAAAAAGTTCGATAAATGAAAACCGAACTTTTAAGGAATAAAATGGATTTTTGGGATGAAAAAGAGACGCGGGGTTGGGAAGCGAAATCTTCCCAAATATGTGGGCTAAAAAGCCCAACCCAACTGGCCCAACAAATTTTATTTTAATATTTTTCTTTGTTATTCGTTTTAATAATAAGAAATTTTTTAAAGAAAAAACATCCACACGAATCACTCTCAATTTTCGTTCTTGTTGAATGTAAGTTTATCAATTTTTCTTCTCTCATTCTTCAACTATTCTCTTCCATAGTTATTATTTTGAGTTTAAGTTTTGTGTTTAGAACTGTTTTTAGGTTCTTTAAGAATTTTGATTTTTGAGGATTTTTGCTCAGATGATATTTTTGTTGATGATGAATCTTGTGTTTGTTAAATGAGTTTGGTTGTTGTTGTAATGTCTCTTTGTGTTGTTATTTGTTAAAAAGCTTAAAATTTTAAGTATGGCCTTGGGATTTATTTTTGCACTTAATGTGTTGCCTTCTAGGTGTTTGTTAAATGTCCGAAGTGGTGGGTGTTATTTGAATACAAAACTCAAGCACCTCCATCAAGTCTAGCTGTTTGTTAAATGTTGATGAAGATCTGCATTGTCTAGGATATCATCATCACTGCCTTTTATATTACATACAAATGAACATGTTTGTAATGCTATTAAAACCGATAAAACGTGAGATAAAAGAAATAATAATATAATAAAATAAAATAAAATAGTTTGGTTTAGGTTTGGATCCAAACATGGAAATAAACTAAACCAATTTTCATTGATTTGGATCGGTATTTTTGTTATATACACATATCAATATTTTTATCCGTTTTGATTGATTATTTAATCTTTGTATTTGATATTGTGTTGTAGATGATGTTGCTCAGCCTGAGTTTTTACTTGAACTCTCAGGTTTATCAACCTCTTTAAAAACTCTATGAAAGCTAGCATTCATTATTTTGGAAGCTTATTTATGCAGTTCTGGTAGAAAGTGAATTTTTAATATATTGTGGACCTCAAAATGCACATTGATTTTATATAATTCATTTGCCTTTTTTTTTCTTCCTAGAATAAGAAATGGGTAGCGCGAAGAAGAAGGCGCAGATGTTTGTAAAACTTGTATCTGCTGCTGGAACTGGATTCTTCTATGTTAAGAGAAAACCAAGACAGTTTACAGAGAAACTTGAGTTTCGAAAGTATGATCCCAGAGTTAATCGTCATGTTCTGTTTACTGAGGCTAAAATGAAGTGATATAGGTCACCTTCCATTGCTTCCTTCGAATGTAATGTAGTAGTCATGTACTGCTTTTTGAGACAATCATCACATTTGGTATTTCAGGTTGAATAATGCCAATCTTTTTATTGTTTATGGTTCTGATATATTTTGTTTTGACTGATTCTTGGTATCATTTAGTACTATTTGGGGGTATTTGTTCGAAGTCGTCTAAATTCGTTTCTAGGAACAACTTTTCAAGAAATATAACGATGAAATCTTATTCCTACGTATTTTCCAGAAACTGTTTGGCTAACATTGTAAATTATTAGGCATTAGGCATCTTGTTTTGAACTATTTCCCAAAGCATCACTCTTTCTCAAGGAAGCCCTAAGTGCCTTTACCTTTGTCCTAATATAGAAAATTATATTATTTTAAAGGGAAAAAATGTATATATTATAGTGTGACACATGATATTTTATACATTACCCTTCTAGTTATAATTTATAAATACTTTAATCTTTTCTATTTTACCCAACCAGGAACTTCTTTCACCAACCCCCCAAATAAGGCAACATTCAAGGAACATGAAAAAACCATTGCCTCATGTATTGCTGTTTATTTTCTTGCACACAATTTGTTTCCCCTTGAAAATCAACAAATTACATGCATCTTTTCATTTCTCACATATATGACCATTATTATATCCGTACCTTAATATATCTTATATATGTGTGTAAAACCCCATGTATAATATCATATAGCCAACTTCATTATTCTGGTACTACTGAATACTGATACATAGTGCTGCTATATCCTCACATTCTTTCTACATAAAAATGGCAACCACAGTAAGTATTATCTGCAAAAGAACTGTGGTGAGTACAAAGGCCATTGAACCAGGAAAATACTTACCCTTATCAGTTTTGGATCGTTTCATGGAGAAAAACCATATTAGGATGGTGTACTATTACCAAACTTCAGGAGAATTAGAGCTTGGAAAATTGACCAAGAAGTTGAGAGAGAGTTTGTCAGAAATGCTTACTCATTTCCCTATAGTGACTGGAAGGTTGGTAAGAGATGAAATGGGACTTTGGAAAATCAAGTGCAGTGATGCTGGTGTTAGAACTGTGGAAGCAAAAGCCAAAGGAAGTGTGGAAGAGTGGCTAAGAAATGTGGATAGGGAAAAAGAACTTGAACTTGTTTATTGGGAAGATATGCTTGAAAAGCCTTACTATTGGTCCACTTTTTATGTTCAGGTTTGAATGTTCTTTATTAAAAATAAGTTTGTGAGCCTCTCGGCGGCTAGTCAAATCGAATCACTTATTGGATTTGTTACAATTTAAAAAAAAAATGATTTTATTAAAACAATTTTTACATTTGAAGTAATTTTTAGATTTTGTTTCAAATCATTGTTTATTTTAATTTTCTTTTTGTAACAATTTGACGAAAACTTCTAAAAATGATCTTTTTATAAAAGAATATGGTTAAAAAAGACTTGTTAAATTTACTTTTAAATCTTCCATAATCTATTCATTAACATATTAACAAATTCTTCAAAAAAAATTATTTATTCACAAACAATTGAATCAATATTAAAAATGTAAAGAAATAATAATGCATTGGATAGAACTTTTTGTTAACATGATATATTGTGATCTTAATTTCAGCTGACTGAATTTGAAGAAGGTGGATTAGCAATTGGCCTAAGCTGCACTCATCTCTTGGCAGATTCCATTTGTGCAACAAGTTTCATGAAGGCTTGGGCTGACATTTCATTAGGCAACAAAATTACTTCACCTCCAATATTTCACCCTTTACCCCCACAAAGATCACAAAACAAAAAGCCCAATAGCAATAGCAACTCCTATATGGGCTTAATATCTCACTATAAATCCTTACTTGAAAAGCCCATTTTTATCAAGGAAGCAAAGTACACTACTATTTCTATGGGCTTCTCACACCACATGGTTCAGGCTTGCATGTCTATGGCCCAATCCATTGGTTCATCAAGCCCAAGCCCAACACCAACACCCTTTGAAGCACTAGCTGGGTTGTTTTGGGTCACTTTAAGCAAAATCAAAGGGTTAAAAAATGGACTTGTTGACATGTCCATATGTTTGGATATGAGAAAAATCTTGGGCTTAGATCAAGGATTCTTTGGAAACTCAATGCTGTATAACAAGGTGCATTTAGAAGAAAAATTAAATTTAAATGAGAATAAATTTCCACAAGCTACTAGGGCCATAAGGGATGTTGTGTCTAAAATTGACAATGAGGAAATAATGGATCTAATTGAGTGGCTTGAAAATAATTATATAAATTCATCTAAAATGATGAATGGTCATGATTTGGTTATTACTAGCTTAGAGGATGTTGACCCTTACTTAGCTATGTTTCAAGATATGTTCAAACCAATTCGTTTCTCTTGTTACATAGAGCCAGTGTTTGGAGAAGGACATGTTTTGATTCTTCCAAATCCACTTGATGAGGGTCCCTTAGGAAGGGTTGTAATAGTGACACTTGAAGAAAAGGAGGCAATTAAGCTTTGTGAAGATGAATTTATTTTACTATTCTCTCCCACCATCTTGATGGAATGTGTCAATAAATAATAATTGTGTTTTATGTAGGTGTGTGTCAATGTCAATAATGGTGAGATTAGCTTGAAATAAAATTGTATCCCCCACCTTAATATGAACATGCACTTGCAGTCATCATCAACACAATTTAAAATGTTTGTTGGTATATATAGAATCTTATAATTTACATTGTATATATACCAGCTAATCTGCTAGCTATAGGTTAGTGTTATTCTGTGTCATCATCACCGGGACAATTATAAAATATAGAACCTACAATATTTTTAATTTTTATTTATGAAATTGTAACCTAACTTGTATCTATATCTTGGATTTCAAAATTAAGTTGCCCATTTTTTTTAACAATAAAAATTAAGTTGACCATCTTCATTCTTATTAAAAAACATTTTTGGTACAACCATTCATTCTTAATTAACACTTTAAATAAAATTTGTTTGGGGAATTTATATATTTGGATGACACCAATCAATGTGTCAAATATAAACTTTTAGTTTATCAATCAAATCATTAAGTATCAACATATTAAGTTTATTAGAGCTTTGTCCTCCTTAGATATTGCATGTAATATGCAAGATCAAAGTTTGAATCTAAATACATCTATTTATGTATCTTCATTAAAATATGAAAATCTAGCCATTACACTACTAAAAAAAAAGCAAATTTGTTACAACTTTTTTTCAGAAAAAAATTGAAGCAAAAATTATTAATTAAAGTGGCATTATTGATAGTTTCACTTTCACAACCTGTCTTCGAGAAAATATAGAACCAATATCATAAGAATAGTAGGAGGTTACCACGCAAGTGTTTAATAACAAGTTTATATACATACTACTTGGAAAATTTAAAATTGTGAAAAAGAAAAACAAAGTTAATCCAATCATGCAAACTCATTTGCTCATGTAAGGTCAATATATCATTTTTAATACAATAAATAGTTTTTAGACTATTATTAATTCACAGTCCTACAAAAATAGGAGAGAACATGAATGCTCAAAGACTATTTTGATGTGTTAAAAATAGTTTAAGAATTGCTCGTATATATTTCTATAGTTTTTGGATCAAGTTGGTGGAAAAATGATAATTTACCCATATCCGCTTATCTTTGTGGGTAATTATCAATACTCATGCCCGTAATTAAAATGTGGATTTTTATTCTATCTGTTATGGGTATTTTTTTGCGAATGACCACTGAGTATGTGTCAAATTGTCATCTCTACACAATATAGACCAAATAAGAAAAACAAAGAATCATACAAAAGTCATCATGTATGTTCAATGCATATCCCCTTGATTACGAGGGGAAAGCAATAAATAACGATATGGATTCAGTGCAGTCAGACTGCATGCAATCAGTGCATCTGGATCGCCTGGTTAAGACCAGACAGTTCAAATTTTATAACTGAATTTTAATTATTATAAATAAAAAATTCAACCTTAAATTTTAGATCTTCTGATCTTAATCTGATAGTGATTATTGGACCGACTGCACTACAATCACCAACTACACACAACTCCCGTCCAATAAATCTTAAAAATAGGCCTAAATAACAGCTTCATCAATGCTAGACAATATCTAATATGCAATCCCTATTCTTGCTAATAAAACATTTCTTATGTAAGGGTAGTTCAGTTGGTAGCTATTAAAAACATTTCTAATAAAATATTTCTTATGATTTTAGAGTTGCATGACCCTTGTTTGATAATTTTTTATTAAAAGATTCACTACAAGAAATATGATTTTTTGCAACAACTTTTTTTGTTAAAAGTTGTTACAAGTCGTTGGCAAAACTACCCAAAATAATTTTGCCAGCGATCTATAACAAAAAAAGTTGTTGGCAAAAATCATATTTCTTGTAGTGATTTAAGCCATATGTTTGAAGTGAGTGATGATTTTAGTCATTTTAGTAGTAGTAGGTTTTGTGTTGATTTGGTCTAAGTTTGTTTTAATTTGACTTAGGTCTTTTGATACACTATTGACATAATTGAGACGTGTAACCATATATTCTGTATGTATCATTGACACATCATATGTTTCATGTGCCAAACATGAAGCTCATTTCTAGCCTCACATTAAGCATACACAAACACACACATTACGCATTGCTAGCATAACATTGTACGTGTTACTTTAATTTGTTACAACAATATTTCTACCACATACTTTTTTTTCTTTTCAAAATTATATCCATATATAGCCTTTACGTCCTCTACTTTTTTATCTTTAAAAGAATAAGTTAAGATAGTTTTTTGTTTTTATTACACTTTTTCCATTTCTGTTGCGTTGTCATTCTTATTTGTGGTAGATGAAACTGAAAGTAAAGTAATCATATTGCCATCAAAAGATGTGATTTTCCCTAAAATAAAATAAAAATATGAGATTTACATGAATATAATCACGTGTGGTGATGCATGCATCATTATATGTCCTCTTTAATGTTTATAGTTTGGTTGCCGGTTTGAATCAGTTTAAAATAAAGATAGTTTTTTTTTTTTTTGGTACTAGAAGGCAAAGGAAAACAGAAGAAAGACTAAACAAGGTTATCTAGAAAAATAATAGTTTAATACAAATAATAAAATTACACACGGTTTAATTCTAGTATTAAATATATTTTTAACCTTTTAAAATATATTAAATTTTATTTTTAGTCTTCTAAAAAATTATTTCGAACTTTAGTCTCTTTATATTTTAAGTTTTCAGTTTTAGTCCCTATTATTTTTGAGGTCTCTAATAAATTTTATTACGATGCTTTTAATTTTGGTCTCTCTAAATTTTAACTTTTCAATTTTAATCCCTACTTATTTTTAGTCCCTCTAAATTTAACTATTTAAACTTTAGTTTAAGAATTTCATATTTAATTTGAAGTTATAGATATTAAATACTGTTAATTAAATAATTAAACTAGTTGTATTTTAAAATCTTTATAATAATATGTTTTAAAAAAAAAACTATTTTTATAAGCAAATGTTGGTTTATAGAAGCAATGCTATAGCTTAATATTAATTAGAGATTTTTTTCTGATAATTTTTGGAGAAATATTATTTAGAGACAGGCCCGGCCCTGAGCTAAGGCAATGGGTGCCACGGCATAAGGTCCATTATTTTAAGGGGCCCAAATTTTTTTTATATCTATCTACTATTAAAAAATCAATATTAATTATGCTTAAAAAAATGTTATTAGGCCTAAGAAATAAGTGTTATGAATAAGGTCCAAATATATTTTTTTACGTACTAAATAAAAAGTGATTGAGGCCCAATTGGTAGAAAACATAATTAGGGCATAATTGGTAGGATTACCAAAATTGAATTCCGTAGAACAAAAAACAAAACGAAAGTTGTGGTTAATTTCCTAAATTTTGCTTTCCTGCAAGGTATGTATGGATGCTATGGTTTTTTCTTGTTTAGATTTTGGTGTTGTTTATATAATATATACTCGTATGATAAATTGATAATTATACTTTAATAGCTTTTTCTTGTTTTAGTTTTTGTGTTCCTAATTTTATTAAAGAATTATTTAACTTATTTTCTACAAATTGTTAATACTTAATAGGTTATTTTTTGCATCTAATTTCAACCATTTGGATCTTACAAATTCTCGATTCATCCCTGAAGAAGTCAGCTACTTAATAGGTTATTTTTTGCTTATCAATGATGCTTCTCAAAATGCTCGAAGAAATTACTTCTTATGAATTTTCGAATAAAAAAAATGTTTTTGATATTTTGTAAAACTTATTATATATTAATGTTATTTTATTAAATGAAAGAATTATTTTTTTCTTTACATTTGGCCTAGGGCCCATGAAATGTCAGGAACGGCACTGTTTAGAGATTAAATGTTTTTTACGGCAAAGGATAGGATCCATAAACCAAATGTTTATGGATGGTGCATAAACAATTATAAACCGTTAGATTTTGTTTACACGTGGAATAATCTCGTTTTTCCATTTTACGTCTTCGTGTCAAAGCTCGCAAAACCAAAACATCGCTTCTGCAATTTGATCTCTCCGCCATCGATCATCGTCTCCGATCTCGCCGCCATCGTCCATTGTCTTCGATCTCATAGAATCGTATTCTCTCTTTCCAATTTGTTCTCGACGTTGCCATTCGTCTCTCTCGTGCGATTTCTTCTACAATCACAGAGTTCAGTTCTTCTCCTTTCCACCGCCACGCGCCACCCCCTTCGCAGTTCTTAGTTTCAGAGTTCACTCACAAACAGGTTCCTTACTTACTTTGCTTCTCTCTCTAATTTGATATATCGATTCAATTTTCATCGAAACCTTGTAAATTTGTTTTTTTGTTTATTTTTCATTCACTGTAGTTCTTGCTTTACAAATTATTACTACATGATTTTCCGTTCTATTATATTGAGAGATCTTCATCCACCATGTTGCAAGTGTATTTGTGGATTGTTTTGTTTCCGTAGTGTTTTTATCATGGCAATTAACTTGCAAACTATTTATTCGATTCATTTTGTCCCTGATGAGCAACAAAAGCTCTTTTTTACTTCAGTTAATGGATTGCTCTGCATATTTCATACTAGTGGAGATATAGATGATAATGATCATACAAAATGTTGATTTGTTCACTTGTTTGTGCCGTGATACTTGGATGCATCATCAAGAATCAGTATCAAAAAATTATGCTTTTGAAGTTTATTAAAAAAGTTGAAATAATATGATGTAATTTGTTCTATTATGTAGGGGAGTTATGGGCATGCTTCCCTGTGCAAGCTACAACTTTGATCAAGTCAAGTGTCCTTTTTGGTTTTTTTATTTTATTTATTTTGATGTGGTCTCAGACTTTTAGGCAATCGCTTTTACTGCTACCCTATAAGTTCATTTTAGACACATTTGAAGGTTTGATGATATTTTTTTTGTTTAATGATTGCAGTAAATATATGTCGAGAGGATATGTAATTGACTTTTTTGTTTGGTTAATGTTCATAGATTGGACCATATGTATGGAGAACATACAAAGAACTTTTGACAAAGTTTATGACTATAACATGAAGGACTCTGACATTGAAATTGAAGCATTGCAAAGTTATGGTGGGAGCACAAGCTTGAAATCTAAAATCATATATGATGAGGTCAATTCTACTTTGATTATAATCACTTGTAAAATTTAGTAATGAAGATGGTGGCAGTGAAACAGAAGAAGGGGTGTGTGTATAAACCAAAGTTCTTTTACATTGATAGTTTTCAAATGATTTCTAATTTTAGGTATGATTTTGAGCATATATGAATTGAACTATTGTATTATGATTTATATTTACCATTCTACTTAGAAAAAGTGAGAGAAATGAGAAATTATTAGTATTGATTAAAATGGTATTATCAATTTTTTATGATTATTTTTGTGGAAATTTGAACTCCTCTGTTGAAGTTACAATGTTAAAGGTTTAGCACCTAATTAACATTGATCCACTGCGTTTATCAATCTTTCTTGCTAAGTTAAAAATCATACCTAAACCATTTTCCTGGGAGAATGGTTTCAGAGAGTTGTACTCTAAAACTATTTTGCTGGTAAAATGGTTTTAGAGAGTTGATGTTTAATTGTTGCTTCATAAACCATTTTGCTGGAAGAATGATTTCAATGAGTTGTACACCAAAATCATTTTGCTGGTAGAATGGTTTCAGAGAGTTGATGCTTAATTGTTGCTTCCTAAACCATTTTGTTGGTAGAATGGTTTCAAAGAGTTGTACTCCAAAACCATTTTGTTGGTAGAATGGTTTCAGGGAGTTGATGGTTAATTGTTGCTTCCGAAACCATTTTGCTGGTAGAATGGTTTCAGAGAGTTGATGTTTAATTGTTGCTTCCTAAACCATTTTGCTAGTAGAATGGTTTCAGAGAGTTAATGCTTAATTGTTGCTTCCTAAACTATTTTGCTGGTAGAATGGTTTCAGAGTTGTACTTCAAAACCATTATGCAATGTAATATTGTTGAACAATAGTAGCGTGCGCATGTGGCGTGTCACTATGGCACACGTGGTGGTCTGGAAATGACAGCATGACAACATGTGCCATGACATGTAGTGTGACACAATAGTAGCGCCACACTAAAATCATATATATAGGTAATTATTGTATGAGATTTTATTTATATTGTGATTATGATTGGTAAAACTGAAAATTAAATAGTATGTTTGAGAAGTATACTTTATATATACGTGAGCAAGGAAGGGAATTTGGGAATTCTCAGCAAAGAACAGTCGAGGGTTTCGATTGATCAAATTGAGTCTGCTAGTGAGAATTTCATTTTGAAGAAAAAGTTTGTTATCCATCCGTAATCAAAAGAAGGCTTTTGGAGTTTATCAGCGTGTTTGATTTCTCAACAAGAAAATGATTTTTATTTTTATTTATTTGAAAATTAGATTTTATGTTTTTTCAATTCACATATAAAGCACTTTTATTATTTTGACAGATCTTTGATCTTTAATTTTATTATTTATTTTATTTTTAAATTATTATTATTATCAATATTATTTGTAATTTATTTTTTTGAAAAAAAGATTGTATATACACGGCGTTTTTTATCTATTCAGAAGTGCTGTTTAATGATACTCCTTAGATAGTGTTTTTTTATCAATTCAGAAGCGCTGTCTAATGATACGCCTTAGACAACGCTTTCTTATAAAGCGCTTTCTAAAGTGAAACATAAATTTTTTGTAAATTTAAACATTTTTTTGTAAACCTTATAAGAGCACTTTTACAAAAAAGCGCGATAAAATAATGGTATTTTAGATAGCGCTTTTCATAACAAGTGTTGTCTAAGAGTTCCGTATTTCTTTTAACAGCGCTTTTGTAAATAAGCGTTGTCTAAAGTGCGTTGTCTATTCAACATTTTGTAGTAGTGATACAAGCCTAGCCAAATCATTAAGCCACACTTATGGTTTGGAAACCATAAGACATTTACTTTGGTTTCACATATACGACTAGCAAAACCATTAAGCCACACTTATGGTTTAGGTTATAATCTTTCTAAATCCAATATAAATATTTTATTAGAAACCATTAGACATCTACTTTGGTTTCACATACAAGATTATCAAAACCATTAAGCCACACTTATCGTTTCAGTTATAATCTGAAAGTAAATTCAATATTAATATTAAAGAATCTTAATTGTGGCAGTTGAACTCAAGTTTGGTTAAATGATGAATTCATTCTAAGTCAACTAATTTTCAATTCATAGATAAAAAACATCTTACATTAGTATAGTTAAATACAATTTATATTGACTATCATTGTTCTTGAAACCATTTAATAATATTAATGGTTTCAGTATATAACATCTTGAAACCATTTAACAATACTAATAGTTTTCAGCATGTTTCAAGAATTTCATCTAATTTAAAGCAGATACCGATAATGATGATGATGCTGATAATGATAATATAGAAAACACTGATAAAAGGACTATCTAATTGGAGTCTGGATCGGCTCCAGTTCTGGAACGCTCCAGTTTTCCGGTCTAACTCATAGATTGTAGACACGTGGCGATTAAAATTTTTAATGGTCAATATTTAACATCTTAAAAATCTCTAAAAAAACACCGCTGCACTGTTGTGATTTCTTCTTCCTCTTCCATTCATATGCTTCAACTTAAACTCTGTCAAAAATCTCTAAGAAAAGTTGTGCATCAAAATTAAGCTAATCTTAAACCAAAATGTTCAATCTTCATTGGTTTTATGCACTCAAAATTAATTCTTTTTCATTTTAGAATTAAGTGATCAATTTGTTTATCACTTCCAATCAATCCCATTTTCACAACAATCTTCAGATCTTAGATGTGAGTGAAAAATAAATAAAGAAAAATCAATCAATTCCATTTTTAAACAATCTTCAGTTTTTTGAAATTCTTTTGCAAAGTACAATGAAAATGGTGTTTGTTTGGTTGCTCAAGTGAATGATGGTGCTGGTGAATTTCAGATCTG
Source organism: Trifolium repens (assembly GCA_030408175.1). Taxonomy (NCBI): domain Eukaryota; kingdom Viridiplantae; phylum Streptophyta; class Magnoliopsida; order Fabales; family Fabaceae; genus Trifolium; species Trifolium repens. Next base: position 5,461,389 of record CP125836.1, read on the forward strand.
AGATGTGAAGAAGGAAAAATTCTTTTGAAAGCTTCTGAAGGAGAGTTGTGTTTCAATCTAACGTGTTTTCGACAGAGTAAGAAAGGAGAACAAAATTGAAAATGCATAAAAAAATTGCAGTAGCTTGAAAGGCGGCACCACACCAGGACGGCGGCAAGCGGCGATGATAGATAAGAAATGGTTGAAGACGGTTGCGATTTCCGGTTGTTGTTTGGGATTTGGGGGCGCGTTGGTTTTGTTGTTTCTTGCGTGTGGAATTGAAGAAATGAGAAGAAATTGTGGTAAATAGTAAAACGTGGTGTAAGTTAGCAATTGGGCTGTGTTACTGTGTTTATGGTCCAAGACTTTATGGACGGTCCATAAATTCATTTATGGACAGAAACTGAACCCGTTTTTTACAAATAAAATAGTACTTATATTGCATGTATGACGGAAGAGATGATTTACATTCTGTAGTTTGTTTAGACATTTTATTACGGGGTTTAAAGATATAAATGTTTGTAAAAATAATAGGTATAATTAATTCAATTTTTGTAAAAAAAATATTAGTAAAAAATAATAATTAAACATTCATTTTAATTAAACATTTCATAGTCATTTCACCTTACATTTTGGACTCCTTTTCCACGTTAGTTTTTTCTTTTCCTTTTGAATGGTATATCAAAAATAAATAAATAACTTGTAAACTTTCTTTTTTTCTTCTGTTGGTTGGTCATTCTCCAACGACAACTTTTTTTTTATGTTTTCCATATCAAATATGCTTTTTTGCATGTGGAAAATTTGAAAGTATAAATTGACACTACCTGTCTTATCTGTCTACTACCCCCATCATTTTGTAGTGCTTTAGTTTGTTTTAAATTATATTTCCGCGAATGGGAGGTTTGTTAAATTTTATATTATTTAGAAAAGTTGAGGTTAACGCTAAAAAAAAAATGAAGGTTAAATACTTTATAAATAAAATGATTCATAAATTTAATGTTATAAGGTTTTGGATAAAAGTTAGTGTACAATTCGCTTATATAATGGCGTTAGATCCAATATGAATGCATGATTCTCTAGCTACCCCTTACCCAATACTTTAGTAAGTTATTCATTAATTAATAATTATTTTAGTATTTAAATTAAATTTCTTTGAAAATATATATATATATATATATATATATATAGAATTTTTATATTATAATATTTATTATAGACCGTAGGTAAATAGAAAAAGTAATTACGAATATGTTTGTAAAGAAATATCCTTTAAATTTAATGAGAATCTTATAAAAAATAGAGAAAAAATTAAGAGGATATGATAGTATATATTTTTATGTTTGTGTGTCCAAAATTGTGAATCTCAGGTTTTTTTTCTTTTTTTTTGGATTGGAACGGATCTCATTTTTTGTCCAACCCTATGTGGGAGTATCTAAGAGAGAAATTATGGTTTGGGTATTACTAAAAATACTCACCTGTCTTACCCTAATTACACCTTATAACCCTTGAAATGAAGGAAGAGCTCTCTCTATACTACTACTACTAGTGGTGGACAAGAACACCTACCTCGTAGCATGTTTCAACCCCGTGCATCAATAGTCAATGATTGATATATGCCATCAATTTCTTGTCGTTTGTAATTGAACCAATAATCGATGTTTAATTTTGTTAATTGCATAGTACCATCGTTTAAAAAAATTATATTTAATTCATATCATATTAAAAAATTCTAAATTTTAGTAAATAAAATTATATGAAATTTTAAATATGTCTATGAAAAATTATTAAAAATTTGAAGAGTTTAATAATAATTAAACAAATTTAATTTTTGTAAGGAATAAAACTTTGTGCAAGAAAATTTTTACAGGGTAAAAAATTTAATAAAAATTAAGAAAGGACTAAGCTTATAAGGTCTCCAATTTATAAGCATTAAAAACATATTTAAATAAAAAAGTTTATCAATTCTATCACATAATATCTCATAAGTGTCGGTTGTGTGTATGGAATAATTTGGTTAGGAGGAAAGAATTCACTTTATATATTCAACATGTTCTTCGATAGAGATTAATTATTATTAACATGTGAAAATTTTATATCTATATTATGATAAAAAAAAATGCCTCTTGAAAAGGGGGAATTTTGTGTCCCACAAATTTCGTACTGTAATTTTAATTAGAGTTAGAGTAGACAAACATAAATAACGTGCAAAAGCAGCGAGACATAAAAAGGAATCTATGAAAACTATGTTGTTTTGGATGATTGAAAAATAAAAATCAATGTAAAACAATTATTTGCAATGATTTTGCTATTCTCTATAAAATTCAATTGATTTGTCATGACCATGGCCGGACCTCTTCAAGGCTAGCCCAAATATTTTTTTTTAAAAATAAATATATTTTTGTAAATAATTTTTGGTATTATAAATATATATATTCATACAAATATTAATATAAATATTAGTTTAAATTTTATTATTGATAACCATAAGTCTCTCGATATATATATATTAATTTAAATATTAGTGCAAATAGTAGATTATTATTTTAAGTTATATAGTTTAAATTTATAATATTCAACTTTGATTTTGTTTGTCAAAAAGTAGTAGATAACTAATTGAATATGTAGTATTAGGTAAAATTAACAATTTTACTAACATATAAATATGAAATGATATAAAAAAATATTTAATTGATATTTAATTTTTTCAAGATAATATGGATAAAATTGGAATAAAAATTAATTAGTACTCCGTATAATTTTAGGTTCTATATATTTTGGTCCAAGATAGGATCCTGTGAAACATCAAACAATAGTGATATGCATATTTAATAGATATTCAATAAGTTATAGTCCTTTTTTTTTCGAATAAAATTTTTGTGGTTTTTTGAATTTGATTTGTTGGCTTGTTATTCTTTTTTTCGATATACATGTTCTATCCGTAATAATATCATGTACTGTTTGTTTTTTAACTGAATTATCAGAATGATTTTTTTTTTACAGTAGTACCTAAAACCTTTAGCCCACTGTAAATTTGTGTCCGGGTCCGCCCCTCATCTTAACGATGAATATGTGTTCAGACAAATACACTAGAAATAATTTAATGATTGATTGAAAATAATTTAATGATGAGTACTAAGAACGGTTTGATTTGAAATGAATGACTAAGATATAAAACTAAGTGTATGTTTGATTTTAAGGTGGGAGAAATTGATTTTGTAAAATTGATTCTAACCAGAGGCGGACCCAAGGGGGTGGCTGAGAGTGGCCGCGGCCACCCCCGAAAAATAAAAAAAAATTATTATTATACCCTTGGTAGTTTTATAAAATTACAAATGTATATGTTATATATATTTATTTCAGCGTAAATGTAACATTGTTGATGGCTGGCTTGTTGGTTCAAAGCTGTGCTCCCTACCAAGAGGACATGGGTTCAACTCTTGGAGGGGGCATTTTCTGGTTTTCTTTTTGTTTTTTTTAAACAAAATCAATACTTGGTGAGAAAATATTGTCTCAAAAAATTAGCAATGACATTTATATATATATATATATGTATCAATGTAAAAAATTAACAATTTCTATTTATTTTAAAAAAACACAACTATATATTTTAAATTATAGACACCATTTTTTTACTATATGTGTAATATAATAATAAAACATGTGATTTTCTAATTATCAACTTTGTGCGAGTATTAATTCAAAATCAACTATTGATTATTTCGAGTCACTTGTCACACATATGTATTACTTTAAAGTATGTAATTTGATTGTAAAAAAAAAGTGATTTAATTTATTGTTAATCAAACTTTTATATTTAATTAATCTATATAGTATAATTTTTTTAGTGGCCCCCCGGAAAAAAAATTCCTGGGTCCGCCACTGATTCTAACAAAAATTGATTTGAAGATAAAGTAACTAATGCCATATTTATAGGATAAGTAAGCAAAATTAATTACCAAATCAAATTAAATAAATAAATTAGAATAAAATATAGCTTTTGAAATTTCCAAATATATATCCAACAAACTATAGCTCCTTTATCATGTCATGAGAGAGAGAGGATACAACAAAACAAATCATTTGAACTATAAGAACAAAAAATGCTTATCAAATTTTGGTTTCATGCAGTAACATGTTTTTGAGTTTGTAGTTGTAGATAGAGCAATAATGGAGAGCAATGAAGTATCAAGAGTTGATAGTTTAAGAAGATCAACAAGTAGTTCTAACATATGGAGGAACAATAGTATGGATGTTTTTTCAAAATCTGAACGTGAAGATGATGAAGAAGCACTTAAATGGGCTTCTATTGAGAGACTCCCTACATATCTTAGGATTAGAAGAAGTATACTTAATAATGAAGAAGTTGATATCAAAAACCTTGGATTAACTGAGAGAAAAGTTCTTTTAGAGAGACTTGTCAAAATTGCTGAAGATGATAATGAAAAGTTTTTGTTGAAACTCAAGGAAAGAATGGAAAGGTATCAATTTATGTCTTAATTATTCATCAAAGTTTTAAATTGCGGTTGCAGTCGCAGCTGCAGTTCCTTTTTTTTTTATAAAAAAATGGAACTGCAACTACGGTTGTAATTGTATTGCAATTCTTGATATGGTGATGGAGAATCACGAGCAAATGCACGGATGTTGCTTTAGTCGTGATTGTAGAAACATAAAAATCTCGATGTTTTGGTCTAAATCACGGTTGCAGACTGCAATTTAAAACCTTGTTTATCACTCTACAATTTTTTTTTTCATGAATTTGATTCTCAAGTATCATTATGTTGTATTTGAAAGTATAACTTTTTATGAAGCAATTAATTGGCTTTACAAGTGATTTGTGAGATGAACTTACTTTTGGATAATGTTTCTTTTTTTTGGAAAATTTGGTAGATTTGAAACTTTTTGGTGATTTTTTATGCTTAATAATTATGATTATTTTTTTTGTTAAATTAAATGTACAGAGTTGGAGTTGATATTCCAACAGTTGAGGTAAGATTTGATCATGTAAATGTGGAAGCACAAGTTTATGTTGGAGGAAGAGCTTTACCTTCATTACTCAACTTCTTTGTTAATGTCTTAGAGGTAACTAATTATTCAACATACCACTTTCTCCTTTCTAACCTTTTGTTGGATTTATCTTATCTTTAATCATTTATAAAATTATTTTTTTTCTTAAGGGATTCTTAAATTATCTTCATATTATTCCAAGTCCAAAGAAACCATTACATATTCTTCAGAATGTTAGTGGAATCATAAAGCCTCAAAGGTATATTTAAGACTTATCATTATCTTATCTTTTCTTATCTTTTTTTTTGTTGGTTTAGACCTTCCAGCTAGATATGTTTTTGTTCTGATGATGAACTTTCTGTAGAATGACATTACTTTTGGGGCCACCTGGCTCTGGAAAGACCACTTTGCTTTTGGCCTTGGCTGGAAAACTTGCCAATGATTTGAAAGTAAGGAATCCTAATTTATGTGTCATAAAGTGTTATGAAGGAAATTTTTTGGAAGAATAATATTTTAATCAGAGTGAATACGTAAATTCGTCATCGAAATAGTAAAATATTGGTAAAAAAATGTCTGGTTTTTGTGAATTGGCTAATACATTTATAGTAAATAGTTTTGATTGGTGATGAAAATTCAGAAATCTGGGAGAGTAACATACAATGGAGAAGGACTAGAAGAGTTTGTTCCACAAAGAACATCAGCTTATATAAGTCAATATGATAATCACATTGGAGAAATGACTGTTAGAGAAACACTTGCTTTCTCAGCAAGATGTCAAGGGGTTGGACATAATTATGGTTAGTTAATCACTTTTGGTTAAATCTTCACCTTCTTCAGTAATCTTAATCAGTGTATTGAATTTCACTATTTTTTAGATATGTTGACTGAATTACTCAGAAGAGAAAAAGAAGCAAAGATTAAACCAGATCCTGATGTTGATGCCTATATGAAGGTGAGAAATAAGTCATTAAATTTTTTAATTGAAATGCTCAACACTTCACATTGTAATGATTCATTCAAAACTATGCAGGCAGCAGCACTAGAAGGACAGCAGGCGAGCGTCGTAACCGACTATATTCTCAAGGTAAGAGTCTAGATTCATCAAATAAAGGGAATATCGATCAGTGTTGTCAATCGTAGATTGCAGAAAATAGTGAAGTATAGATAACTTGTAAAGCTATGTAGGACTTTTTTAATGCTTTTATCTTTTGAAAATGTTACAGATTTTAGGACTTGAAATCTGTGCTGACATTATGGTAGGAGATGAAATGATAAGAGGTATCTCAGGAGGACAGAAAAAGAGAGTAACAACAGGTATTTCATTTTTCAAAAGTAGCATGATTAAATAACTTAAAACATGAAATTAAAACTTATAAGGAGGTTGAATGATTATGATTTTTATGGTGAAAAATAGGTGAGATGCTGGTTGGACCTATAAAGGTGTTGTTCATGGATGAAATATCAACTGGTTTGGACAGTTCAACAACTTTTCAAATAATCAGCTCAATCAGACAATCAATTCATATTCTGAATGGAACTGCACTTGTGTCTTTGCTACAACCAGCACCAGAAACTTATGAATTATTTGATGATATAATACTTCTAACAGATGGACAAATTGTTTATCAAGGACCAAGAGAAAATGTACTTGAGTTTTTCGAATCAATGGGATTCAAGTGTCCTGAAAGAAAAGGAGTTGCTGATTTCTTACAAGAAGTACGAGTTTGATTAATTCACTTTAAGTCCATTTAGAACTTATTTACTTTCTTGGCTAAATTGCATTGGACCCCTAACTTTCACAAACTTGCAATTTTGTCCCCTGACCAAGTCAACGCACATGTGGGAAGTGACTCACATGTCACGTCAGCATGTCTTGCCACATGGACAATGACTCACATGCCACATCAGCATATTGGCAAACCGTGCAATTTAGCCTACCTTATTTTATTGAATGTGAAGTTGATTTTGTTCTAATGCTATGAAATAGGTGACATCAAGGAAAGATCAATGGCAATATTGGGCAAATAGAGATGAACCTTATAGTTTTGTTACTGTCAAGGATTTTGCTGAAGCCTTTCAGTTATTTCACATTGGACAAAAACTTGGAGATGAGTTAGCCAATCCTTTTGACAAGTCTAAAGGCCATACAAATATCTTGACCACAAAGAAATATGGTGTTAACAAGAAGGAGCTTTTGAAGGCTTGTGCTAGCAGAGAATTTTTGCTTATGAAGCGAAATTCGTTTGTCCATATATTCAAAGTCACTCAAGTGAGTAACACTCAAGCACTAACGCTTGCTCGTAACATTTTTTAGTTTTAACCCTTCAAGCAAAGCCTCTGGTAATCTGGAGTTCGGCCACAAGTTAAGTAAAGCCTGACCAAAGATTGTTCCAAACGTCAGAGTTTGAACTTGATTTATTTGAAATGAATGGCATGCAAAAAATTTGTTATTAATCTTTTGTTTTTCTATATTTTGCTTGTTTTTTTTATGAATTTCTTGCTCCTCTTTTTCAGCTTATTTATCTAGCTATCATGACAACAACATTGTTCCTAAGAACAAAGATGCATAAGAATACTGTGGAAGATGGAGGAACATACATGGGAGCACTATTTTTCACAGTGACAGTAGCAATGTTCAATGGAATATCAGAGCTTAATATGACAATCATGAAACTTCCTGTCTTTTACAAGCAAAGGGACCTTCTTTTCTATCCTTCATGGGCTTATTCTCTTCCACCATGGATCCTCAAAATACCAATAACTCTCATAGAAGTTTTCATTTGGGAAGCCATTACTTACTATGCCATCGGCTATGATCCAAATTTTGTAAGGCAAGAAGTAACCACATCACAAATCATCAATTAATATAATGTCTACGATTCTCTCGTCATTAAATATAGTTACGAAATCTAATGAGGTATTTTTTTGGCAGGCTTTTAAAACAGTATTTGATAATCTTTTGCATTAACCAAATGGCATCTTCACTATTTCGGTTGATGGCAGCCTTAGGAAGGGATGTTGTAGTTGCAAACACTGTTGGATCATTTGCATTGCTAGTAGTTCTGGTTTTAGGAGGATTTGTTATTTCAAGAGGTACAAAATTGTAATTTAACTTAATAATTGACCGATGCAATCAATCGAGCAATCCAACAATTTTGTCTCTAAACTTACACAATTTCTATTACTTGCCCTTCAAGTAAATAAACGTAACGAGTAGTCTCTAATATTTTGTCACACCCGTCTCATTAGTCCTTGCTGTTAAATATTGACAAAACGTTAAGGACTAACGAAACAAATTTGACAAGACATTAGAGACTAATGGGAGATAAAACAAACGTCAGGGACGAAATTAGTGGTTTATAGAAGCAATGAATCTCTTTATGTTAAATATGTTCTCTTGCATCAGAGGATGTGCACAAATGGTTTCTGTGGGGTTACTGGTCCTCACCATTGATGTATGGACAGAATGCTATAGCTGTGAATGAATTTCTTGGACATAGTTGGAGAAAGGTAATGAATAAATCTTTGTTCTAATGATGAATAGTAAATTATAAGAGAAAAAATGATGTATTTATGATTAATGTTATTGAATGATGCAGGTTAATCAAAATTCCAATGAAACATTAGGAGTTTTGGTAATGAAAACTCGCGGTTTTTTCCCACAAGCTTACTGGTATTGGATTGGTGTAGGAGCATTGATTGGTTATGTTTTCCTATTTAACTTTCTGTTCACATTGGCTTTACAATATCTGAGTCGTGAGTACCGCCTTTCATATCTTTTTTCGAGCTTTTGAACTTTACTTGAACCTATTTTCCGAACATTTTTTTTTTTGCTTTTGTATCTGCAGCATTCAGAAAGGATCAAGCAGGACTATCTGAGGAGAAATTGCTGGAGAGAGATGCTTCAACAGCTGAAGAGTTTACTCAGTTACCGAATCGAAAAAGAATTTCAGGTTTGTTCTTGACCTCATGTTATGAGATTCTTTGCTATTCGAGGCGTAACGTATCGACTGTGATGACAAAACAGAAACAAAGATTGTAGAAGAAGAACTTATGCCATCTAGATCTTTTTCTGCTAGAGTTGATAAGGATAAAACTAGTATAAGTGGAAGAAGAGGCATGGTTCTTCCTTTTCAACCTCTATCTATCACTTTCGATGAAATCAGATATGCAGTAGACATGCCACAGGTACTTTCCATACTTCTAAGATGTTAATTCATATATTGATGTTACTAAAGAGATTATAATGATTGTAGGAAATGAAAAGTCAAGGAGTTTTCGAGGACCGTCTTGAACTTTTGAAGGGTATTAGTGGTGCATTTAGGCCTGGAGTTTTAACAGCTCTTATGGGTGTAAGTGGTGCTGGAAAGACTACTTTAATGGATGTTTTAGCCGGAAGAAAAACAGGTGGATATATTGATGGGAACATCACAATATCTGGTTATCCAAAGAATCAAAAAACATTTGCTCGCATATCGGGATATTGCGAACAATTTGATATTCACTCACCTAATGTTACAGTTTATGAATCTTTGCTATATTCAGCATGGCTTCGGTTGCCACCTGACGTTGATAAAGCTACGAGAAAGGTACAATTTTCGACTTTCCAAAATAAAGGCATTGAGATGTAATAGATTATTATTAACTTGAAATCAATATTATGAGATGCAGATGTTTATTGAGGAAGTTATGGAGCTTGTAGAGCTTAACTCATTAAGAGAAGCACTTGTTGGATTGCCAGGCGAGAATGGACTTTCAACCGAACAACGTAAGAGACTTACTATCGCAGTTGAACTTGTAGCGAATCCATCGATAATATTCATGGATGAGCCAACCTCTGGCCTTGATGCTAGAGCAGCTGCAATTGTAATGAGAACGGTAAGGAACACCGTGGACACAGGACGTACCGTAGTTTGCACGATCCATCAGCCAAGTATTGACATATTTGACTCCTTCGACGAGGTAACAAATCATACTACCATTGAATTAGAATTTTGTAGAGTTAATTAAGTACTTGAATCTCAACTTTTTCAGCTTCTACTTATGAAATTGGGAGGTGAACAAATATATGCCGGTCCATTAGGCCGCCACTGTTCTCATTTGATTCATTATTTTGAGGTGAGTCAAATGTTAAATAGTTCGAACATATTAGTATCATTAGTGTTATTAGCATATTCACTTAGTTCAATAATACAATATAGGCTATTGAAGGAGTTCCTAAAATCAAAGATGGTTATAATCCTGCAACATGGATGTTGGAAGTTACATCAGCGGGATCAGAAGCAAATCTTAAGGTCAACTTCACTAATGTATACAGAAACTCGGAACTATACCGGTTAGAATTCTTTCTCATACCTTATTTTATTACGTACTAATTTTTACATTTTGTCCACGAGGTTTCAGCTCACTGGTAAGAGTTTGACCTTGTAATCTCAAGCCTGATACAAGCTAAATTATTCGAGTTATGAGAATATATCTTTCGTTAACTTGTTACTGATACTTATAATTGTTTTTAGGAGAAACAAACAATTGATCCAGGAATTAAGTATACCACCTCAAGATTCAAAGGATTTATACTTTGATACTCAATATACACAAACTATGTTAGCACAATGTAAAGCTTGTTTATGGAAACAACATTTATCATATTGGCGAAACACGTCGTATACAGCAGTTAGACTGTTATTTACAACACTAATAGCTATCTTGTTTGGAATCATATTTTGGAACATTGGATTAAAAAGGTATGTAACACAAAAAGTAAACAAAACATTGTACATAGTAATTACTAACGCAACGCGAAAAAATGAAATTCAAAATAATTGTATTACAGGAGAAAGGAACAAGATCTTTTCAATGCAATGGGATCAATGTATGCTTCTGTTATCTTTATTGGAGTACAAAATGGTGCCTCTGTGCAGCCTGTAATAGCTGTTGAGAGAACAGTCTTTTATAGAGAAAGAGCTGCTGGAATGTATTCTGCTTTGCCGTATGCAATAGCACAGGTAATTCTTTGACTAGAACAAGTTATATGATTTTTTTAATTTTTTTTTTTCACACCGTCGTAAATTACAATCAATAAATGAAGATCAGATGACTCGTAGTCTGAGATTCTTTGGTTGCTGCTTTTTCCCTAACCGCAGAGATTCCTTCACTAACAAGTAACAAAGTCTTAGGCTTCGTTTGGCCTGACTTATTTTTTTACTTTTCTTCTCCTTAATAGAAGAAGTTATACCAAAAAATATTTTAAAAAACTACTATAACTTTAGTATTGTATTATATTTGTAGGTGATTATAGAGCTTCCACACATATTGGTTCAGACACTGGTTTATGGTATTATTGTATATTCCATGATGGGATTGGAATGGACAACATCAAAATTCTTGTGGTATCTTTTCTTCATGTACTTCACTTTCTTGTACTATTGTTTCTATGGTATGATGACCATGGCTATTAGTCCCAACCCACATGTTGCTGCCATAATGTCTAGTGCATTCTATGCAATTTGGAGCCTTTTCTCTGGCTTTGTCATTCCCTTATCTGTAAGTTACAATAACTTTCATATCTTTGAATTATTATTGCATGATTATGGTTAAGAAAATTTTGTAGCCCATTATGTTTGTCTTCTTTGTAATTTGGTAGTTCACTCTAAATTTACACTGATGTGCATTTTTTATTGACGCGGAAGTGTGAAAATAATCTATCAAAGTGAACATGATCATTGTTTAATTTTTTTTAAAAAAGGCAAAAATAAGCTCGTGCACGTTAGGTTGAATGAAACCCTAATCACCATCCTAATTCAACCTTGCGTGCAAGACTTATTTTTGTGTTATTTACTTTCAATTTACAGAAAAATCACGTTGACTATGACAATTTAATGTCACATCCATAAATGATGTCACACCAACGTAAATTTGAGATAAAAAAAAATATATAGAGCTAAAATCGCACAATTGTGATTGTAAAAGTGCATTTAAGTCTTTTGTTTAATGTAATAAACTAACTTTGAAAATTGATTATAATGACAGAGAATACCAATATGGTGGAAGTGGTACTATTGGATATGTCCTGTTGCATGGACCTTGAATGGATTGGTGACATCTCAATATGGAGACAACATGGAAAAACTTGAGAATGGTCAAAGGATTGAAGAATTTGTGAGGAATTACTTTGGGTTTAAACAAGACTTCCTAGGAGTGGTTGCAATTGTTGTGGCTGGTTTCTCAGTCTTGTTTGCATTTATCTTCACCTTTAGTATCAAAGCATTCAACTTCCAAAAAAGATGAAATACCTTCAAATATGATTCTTTGACAAATAAATCATTCCTAATTCAAATTGTTGTCATGTCCTCTCAAGTCCTTCAAGAATGAGGAAGTACAAAGTGCATTCATACAAATTAATGTGGAAAATAATGTTTTTATTATTATATAGAATGTTATTTATTTATGCTACCACCTAGCATATATAGCATGTAAAACAAAAAAATTACCCTTATTTAAAAGAGTAAGAAAAAGACTAGTTATACATTTTATCATTTTTTTTAAACATGATATAGGTACGAACCAACTGGATTTTCTCTTGTATAAGACTTAATGATTGAATTCTTTACCAATTGTACTAATTTTCTCTTGTATAAGAGTTAATTTTCATTTTACTAATTTTCATGTTTAAGGAGTCTAAAATCCTTACTACTTGAACTAATTTTCATTGTTTGATTTTAATGGAATCTCTCTCAAAAATAAAGTAAAAGATGGAATATGACTCAATTTTTTTAAAAATTCTCCATACCCACATTTTTAAATACACACATAGTTTCAACCTTTCAATATGATCCTTTTAGACAACATAATTTGGAACTTGGATTCTTTTCGTACTTTTTTACTCTATGATAAGAAATTGAGAGGAAGGGAAGAGATTTTTTGAAAAGATGTAAATAATTTAGAAAGGAGAGAATTGAATTTGCACAATTTGTCTGAAAACTTAACTAATTTGTTTTTAATTTTTGATGTAAATAAACAGTAAACACATACTAGTACTAGTCAAGGTCGAACAATAAGCAAGTCCTTCCCAAAATAAAAGGTTCAATAGCATGTGATATAATTTTTTGTTTTTGTTTTTAGGTGATATAATTTAAAATTTATATATAATCATGTTTTAGGTGACATAATGTGAGAAATATACGTTTATAGTAAGTAATATAACATGATGACGCAATGATAGATCGATCCAACGTAAGCGATAAATCTCCATATGTCAATTGTCTAACAACTGCATATTTTTGTCAAAAGAAAAGAAAAAATGGCATTTAAAATCCAATAAAAATTAAATTTAAAATTTAATAACATAGACATGATCGAAACTGAGTGTAAGCATCCAACAATATATGACAAAGTGTCATTTTTTGATCCTAGAGGTTTCCACATCCAATGATGTATACAATTTGCCAAATGTCAATCTTCAAATGGTAAGTAAGTCACAAATACTTTCTTAATTTACAAAATCAAGATTAGTGTGATGTACATATTGTGTAAATAAAAATGAGAGATCATTTACATTTTGTGATGAGTACGTTAGCAAGTTATTCACTTTAAAATTTGATGTTTATGTTTGTAAGATTAGTGTATATACAAATGTAAATGGACAATAATAATCATTTTTTCCCCAAGTTTTTTTATACAATGGAAAAAAAATATAATAACTAGTGCCCCAATATTAATTAAGGAGTTTAATATATTAAAATAATCTTAAAACTTTTGTATTACATTTTTTTAAATATAAAAGATATTCTTTTTAATTAAAATTTACCTCTTTTTTTTTACTAGCAGTTCCCGAAAACATTAGTTAGCATGATCATAAAAAAAATCATTTCTCTAACAAGTTCCCGAAAACATTAGTTAGCGTAACCGGAAAAAAAAAAATCATTTCTCTAACAAATTAATCCAAACAATGTACATGTTTTGAATATCAAACAAAAAATTGGGCAATAATTGATGTTAGTGTTTTGAAAACATTGTCACTTTTCTTTTATCTAATCAATAAAGTCAATTTGAGTTTTTTTTTTTTTTCATGTTCCAATTAGCTTATAGATTGGTTTATTGAAATACACATTATAAAAAAATGATCGATCATTTTCATTTTGTGACGACTTACCAAGTTAATCACTTTAACTTTGGCGGTTTCTTATTGTATTATTACTGTATATACAAATGTAAATTGACAATAATCGTTTTTTCCCAAGCTTTCTTAAACTAATAATAAAAAATCGTTTTTCTTAAATGGCGAAATTTATCCCTCACTTTACTAGAGTGTATCAATTTGGTTCCATTTTCATAAAAAGTTAGCGTAAATTTGGTTTGATTTTAGAGGGGCTAAAATTGTTTGAATAGATTTTAACATGTTAGATTTTTCTAAAGTTGAATTGATTTTATCTTTAAAATTGATTCAAGTATGCTTTTGTAATATTGATATTTTAAGATCATTGTGTCTCTAATATTTAAGGACAGAAGTAACCATTTATTCAATAAAAAATCAACAAAGTTGCAATCCTAAGAGACAATAATGCTATATTTTTTGTCCTTAAAGAGAAGTAACATAATATGCTATGCCCCATAGTCTATTATGAGTTTTACATTTTCTAGAAGTTTATTTATTTTATTTCATTTAATAAATGTTAAGGGTATTGTGGTAAAAAGTTAGTAGCAACTCTAACATTTAATGTACTTAGTCTTTTATTTCTTAAAAATTATAGGACCATAGGGAGTACCATGGAATTTGGATCGCTGCAGCTCGCAGTTAGACACAGTAGACAATAATAGCCGCACAAAATAGATTGGACGATTCTAATTTATATAATTAATTTGATTAATTCTATGTAAAATTTAATCTCAATCACTTATTTTTAATCAAACGGTCAGAAACAATTACTGTGTTGACATATTAACTGTGTCAAATCTATTTTTGAGTATGATGTAGCATAAGCAAGTCCCTTAAAATGAGTGAAATTGGATTAAAAACATGATGTGGCACAACAATAAGAGATAACAATGGAAGATGCTCTTAGTTTTCTTTACCATTTCACATGTTTCACACTAACATAGTTTTTAGTGCACCTTAATTCCATTCTCTGTCTTTATCTCACTTTTCCATTATCCATTTAATTAATCCCAAAATTTTCAACTCTTATTATTATTTATTAATCCCCCTCTATAAATACTACAAGCATGAAAAAAAAATAACATATACTTTGTAACAATTTGTATGTATGAGATAAAATGGAGAATAGTGACACTAACACATGGAAGAACCATTGCATGAATGTTTTCTCAAAATCTGAACGTGAAGATGATGAAGAAGCTCTTAAGTGTGTTGCAATGAAAAGAATCCTTACAAATGCATGCTATAGGAAAAGTGTAGAGACTAAAGAAGAAGAAGGAAAAGATTTTGACACTATGCAACTTAAATTGACAGAAAAAAAAGCTTTGTTAGAAAGACTTGTGAAAATAGCTGAAGAAGATAATGAAAAGTTCTTGTTGAAACTCAAAGAAAGAATGAACAGGTATAAAATATGATGTTAGTCTTTTTGCGAATGAATATCATATCATATATATCTTTCTTTTTTTGGCTTTTCACCACCAGTTTAATCTGGTTCGGGGGGTCAGTTCTGGCATCAAGTGATCTCAGCCTCCTCCTGATCGTAGTTACAGGGGATCGAACGGTGGTCCACCCTACCAAGTTCAGTGTCAATCACCACTGAATATCATATATTTCTGAAGCATTGACTTTTGAAGATTTGATTGAAACATTTTGTTCTTATAATGTTTTTGTTAAACTAAATCTTGTAGAGTTGGACTTGAACTTCCAACAATTGAAGTAAAATTTAAGGATATAAATGTGGAAGCACAAGTTTATGTTGGAAGTAGAGCATTACCTACATTACTTAACTTCTTTGTGAATGTTATAGAGGTAATTCAATATTGAACATAATGTTTCTAGCTTAATCATTGGATTATTGTAACTGATTATTCATTCTATGATGTTTTGTTTTTTCTTTTGTTTGTTAAGGGATGTTTGAATAATCTTCAAATAATTCCAAGTCCAAAGAAACAGTTACATATACTTCAGAATGTTAGTGGAATCATAAAGCCTAAAAGGTGAATTAAATATAATCTTTTGTTTATTTTTTATAATATTACAATAAATATCCATATTTAGTTGTTCATATTTTGATGTTTTTGTAGGATGACTTTGCTTTTAGGGCCACCTGGTTCTGGAAAGACCACTTTGCTTTTGGCCTTGGCTGGAAGACTTGGCAAAGATTTGAAGGTAAGGAAATTGATTTAAGTGTCACCACGATCGTTTATAATTAATTTACTGACTGTAAATCTAAGCCGTCTGATCTCCAATTAACAACCGAGATGCAAAACTGTGTAAGACAAGCACGCGTTTACACCAGTAAGCAATCTCGGTCATTGATTTGATATCGAAGACTTAGATTACTCATTGACAACATAAGTTATAGATAATCGCCACCTTTGGTTTATATCAGATGGTCGAGATTGAAAACTGTAATGACACATTTAGGGAATCCATTTCCATAGACACTGATGATACTATGTCATAAATTGACTTTAGAAGATTATAAATAATTTGATTGGTGATGAAACTTCAGAAATCTGGGAGAGTAACATACAATGGACAAGGACTGGAAGAGTTTGTGCCACAAAGAACATCAGCTTATGTAAGTCAATATGATAATCACATTGGAGAAATGACAGTTAGAGAAACACTAGCTTTCTCTGCAAGATGTCAAGGAGTTGGACAAAATTACGGTAACGAAAGAGAAAAAATCTTTTAAATAAATCCAAATCTTCTAAATAGAACTTAATCAGAGTTTTGGTTTTCATCACTTTGCAGAAATGTTAACTGAACTATTGAAAAGAGAGAAAGAATCAAATGTTGAACCAGATCCTGATATTGATGCCTATATGAAAGTGAGAATTAAAGTACCTGTTTGGACTGGCTTATTTGAACACATTTACTGGCATAAGTACTTGTGAAACTGTTTGGGAGAGCTTATGGAAACAACTATGACATGTCTATAATCTGATTTCAGTTTTTTTTTTTTCCATAAGCTCTCCTGATAGCTTATGAAAACAACTTATAACTTATATTAAAACCGTTTGACTTTACTTTATCTTTTTTACTGGAAATAACTTAGACATAAGCACTTATATTGTAAGTGCTTATGCTATGAGCACTTCATAAGTTGTTTATTCAAATAAGGTCTAAACTAATAACTTGTAATTCACTCAAAAAATATGCAGGAAGCAGCAATAGAAGGCCAGCAGAACAGTGTGGTCATCGACTATATTCTTAAGGTAAAAGTCCAAATTCATCGATATAGTTAACTTGTGAAACAAGAAAAGGTTCTAATTTACTCCGCTGCGGTTTTTTTTTTTTTTTTTTTTTTTGCAGATTTTGGGACTTGAAGTTTGTGCTGACATAATGGTAGGAGACCAAATGATAAGAGGTATCTCAGGAGGGGAGAAAAAGCGACTCACGACAGGTAAATTCGATTTGCCAAACAAAACACGACAAAGGAGCTTAAAACCTTAATTTGAAACTTATATTGGGTTTATTGATTAATAATTTTTTGTGAAGGTGAGATGCTGGTTGGACCTATAAAGGTGTTGTTCATGGATGAAATATCAAACGGTTTGGACAGTTCGACAACTTTTCAGATAATCAACTCAATCAAGCAATCCATTCATATCCTAAATGGAACTGCACTTGTTTCTCTGCTACAACCAGCACCAGAAACTTATGAACTATTTGATGATATTATACTTCTCACAGATGGACAAATTGTGTATCAAGGACCAAGAGAAATTGTACTCGAGTTTTTTGAATCAATCGGTTTCAAGTGTCCTGAAAGAAAAGGCGTTGCTGATTTCTTACAAGAAGTATGAGCTTGATTAATTGACTTTAGTATTCCTTTTATAAGTGCTTTTTTTTTTTTATTTCATTGAAGTAAAGCTGATTTTGTTCTAATGCTATCCAATAGGTGACATCAAGAAAAGACCAATGGCAATATTGGGCGCGTAAAGATGAACCTTATAACTTTGTCACTGTCAAGGATTTTGCTCGAGCCTTCGAATTATTTCATATAGGTCAACAACTTGGAGAAGAGATGGCCGATCCAATCGACAAGTCTAAGTTTCATTCAAATGTCTTGATCACAAAGAAATATGGTATTAACAAGAAGGAGTTGCTAAGGGCTTGTGCTAGCAGAGAATTGTTGCTTATGAAGCGAAATTCGTTTGTCTACATATTCAAAGCCACACAAGTGAGTAACATCAAGCACAATACCATTTATATAACATTTTTGTCGTAATTTTCTTCGTATTTTTATCTGTATTTTTTATCATTAAGAAGTTCTTCTTTCACCCTTATCAGCTGACTTATTTAGCAACCTTGACAACAATGTTATTTCTACGACCAACGATGCACCATTCTACCATCGAGGATGCAGAAACTTACATGGGAGCACTATTCTTCACAGTGACAGTAGCAATGTTCAATGGAATATCAGAGTTAAATATGGCAATCATGAAACTTCCTATCTTTTACAAACAAAGAGATCTTCTTTTCTATCCTTCATGGGCTTATTCTCTTCCACCATGGATCCTCAAAATACCAGTAACTCTCATAGAAGTTGCCATTTGGGAATGCATCTCTTACTATGGCATTGGCTATGATCGAGATATCGGAAGGTAAGATAAAACTCAATAAAATTTCCTTAGTAAGCTATTAATTACTCAATTTTTGAACCTAATGAGAATTCTCATTGGCAGGTTTTTTAAACAGTACTTGGTAGTCCTATGTATTAATCAGATGGCGTCTGCGCTATTTCGGTTTATGGCAGCATTAGGAAGGGATATTGTAGTTGCAAACACATTTGGAACATTTTCACTACTTTCAGTTACTGTTTTGGGAGGGTTTGTTATTTCAAGAGGTAAGAAAATTGTAATGTAACTCTAAACTTAGCTCTAATGTAATGAACTTTTCTTATGATATATCTGTTCTTTCGCATTTGAGAATTCGCTAATGTATTGAATCTTTCTTATGATAACATTGTTTTTTTGCATTAGATGATGTGAGCAAATGGTTTCTGTGGGGTTATTGGTCGTCGCCGTTGATGTATGGACAAAATGCTATAGCCGTGAATGAATTTCTTGGACATAGTTGGAGAAACGTAATGAATCGATCCCTTTTGTTTTTAACGGTTAAGAAATCATATGATAGGAAATTCAATGAGCTTTTGGTATGAGATTTTTAAATAAGATAAATTTCTTTGAATGTTGCAGGTTACTGCTACTAATTCCAATGAAACATTAGGAGTATTGATACTGAAATCTCGTGGATTTTTTCCGCAAGCTTATTGGTATTGGATTGGAGTTGGAGCTTTGATTGGTTATGTTTTTCTATTTAATTCTCTCTTCGCCTTGGCGTTACACTGTCTCAGTCGTAAGTACATATTCATCTCTTGTTTTGAGCTGCGATATTCACTCGAATGACCAAATAATTTTGTATCATTGAATATGTTGCCTTTGCAGCATTCAGAAAGGATCAAGCAGGCTTATCCCAAGAGAAATTGCAAGAGCGAAATGCTTCAACAGCCGAAGAGTTCATTCAATCGCAAACACAAAAGAGCTCACCTGGCAAGTCCTTTAGCTCCAGAATATAGTTATTAATCTATTTGAATGTAAATTTTCTGTGTTCAAGCAATAACATAACAATTTTGATGAAAAATCAGATACCAAGATGGACGAAGCAGTTGTTGAAAACAAAGCTAGCAGTACTGGAAGAAAAGGCACGGTTCTTCCTTTTCAACCTCTATCCCTCACTTTTGATGATATCAAATATTTTGTTGACATGCCACAGGTACCTTACTTATATTTAAGATATAATAATAATTGAATTAATTTTTATCGTTACGAGATCATAGTGAGAGAAGCTCTTTTATCCTAACATTGAGTCTGTTATCCTGATAATATAGGGAATGAAAAGTCAAGGAGTTTGCGAGGATCGGCTTGAACTTTTGAAGGGTGTTAGTGGTGCTTTTAGACCAGGAGTACTAACAGCTCTTATGGGTGTAAGTGGTGCTGGAAAGACTACTCTAATGGATGTTTTAGCCGGAAGAAAAACTAGTGGATATATTGAAGGAAACATCACAATATCTGGTTATCCAAAGAATCAAAAAACATTTGCTCGCATATCAGGATATTGTGAACAATCCGATATCCACTCACCTAACGTTACAGTTTATGAATCTTTGCTATATTCCGCATGGCTTCGTTTATCGCCTGAAGTTGATCATAAAACTAGAAAGGTATAATTGTTTTCTTTTCAAATTAGAGGTGGAAAACAAAAAACTATGAACATAGAAAGCAATTAGTGTTAGTAATCATTAACTTGAACTCAATTTTATGAGATGCAGATGTTCATTGAGGAAGTTATGGAGCTTGTAGAGCTTAACTCATTAAGACATGCACTTGTTGGATTGCCAGGAGAGAATGGACTTTCAACCGAGCAACGCAAAAGGCTTACTATTGCAGTTGAACTTGTAGCAAATCCATCGATAATATTCATGGATGAGCCAACCTCTGGCCTTGATGCTAGAGCAGCCGCAATCGTAATGAGAACAGTAAGGAACACCGTGGACACAGGACGTACCGTGGTTTGCACCATCCATCAGCCAAGTATAGATATATTTGACGCCTTCGATGAGGTAAGAATTCTCAATCACCATTTTGTTTTAATTAGTAGTACATATTGAAGAATTAAGTGCTTAAATATCAACTTTTTCAGCTTCTACTTCTGAAATCGGGAGGTGAGCAGATATTCGCCGGTCCAATAGGCGACCACGGTTCCGATCTGATCCAGTACTTTGAGGTGAGTCAAATGTAAATGAGATTGAGCATATTAGTCGCTAGCTTATGTAGCATTAGCATATAATATTCACTTAGTGCATGTATACTATAGGCTATTGAAGGAGTTCCTAAAATCAAAGATGGTAATAATCCTGCAACATGGATGTTGGAAGTTACATCAGCAGCAAAAGAGGCAAATCTTAAGGTCAACTTCACTGATTTGTACAAAAACTCCGAACTACACCGGTTAGACTCCTAGTAAAAACTCGCGCTTTTCATATATTTATTCTTTTGAAAACCGGAGCTTCTGTTCTAAAAAATTCTCGTTGCTGAAAGATATTGATATTATAGTACTTTCCATTTTTCAGGAGAAATAAACAATTGATCCAGGAGCTTAGTGCTTCTTCTCAAGGTTCCGAGGATATATACTTCAATGCTCAGTATTCACAAACTTTTGTAGCACAATGTATAGCTTGTCTATGGAAACAACATTTATCGTATTGGCGGAATACATCATATACAGCAGTTAGACTCCTATTTACAATCATGACAGGTGTATTGTTTGGCCTGATTTTTTGGGATGTTGGCTCGAAAAGGTATATGGAAATGGAAACATTATTACATTGACATAATAACTAAAGCATGAAAAGTGAAATTCAAAATGAATCCTTACCATGTTGTTAAATCATTGATAATCACAGGAGAAAAGAGCAAGATCTATTCAATGCAATGGGATCAATGTATGCTGCTGTTACCTTCATAGGGGTTGTAAATGGTGCCTCGGTGCAACCAATAGTAGCAATTGAGAGATCAGTTTTTTATAGAGAAAGAGCTGCAGGAATGTATTCAGCTTTGCCATATGCTCTTGCACAGGTATTAGAACACAACGATTGATTATAGAATTTGACCAATTGTGCCGCGTCTCAGACAAGAGCGGCTATTGTAGCTTTTCTATTATGCAATGATTACGGTTACAAAGCACATGATGTGTTTAAATAATTTGTTCTAATACGCTAGAGCGTCCACTCATTTATCAATAAATATGAGTCATACGAAACATGGATAATCGATAAATAATAGACAAGCAATAAGAGATTTGATTTAGGTGTAGAACTCAACAATTATTTATTATGAATTGCAGGTTATTATAGAGCTTCCTCATATCTTGGTTCAAGCTCTTGTATATGGTATCATAGTATATGTCATGATGGGATTTGAGAGGACAGTAACAAAACTTTTGTGGAATCTTTTCTTCACATACTTTAGTTTCTTATACTATACCTACTATGGTATGATGACAATGGCCATAACTCCAAATCCACATGTTGCTGGAATATTGTCCACATCATTCTATGCAATTTGGTGCCTTTTCTCAGGCTTCATCATTCCATTATCTGTGAGTTACCTTCCCTAACATTTCTTATTTACAAAATGACACAATTAAGTTTATTTGGATTGGCTTATATGAACTTATCTACCTATAAAAGGTACTTGTGAGACTGATTGGGAAATCTTGTGGAAACAACTTATGACATGTCAATAAGTCGTTTTCAACTTATTTCCATAAGCTATCCATGATAGCTTATGAAAACGATTTATAACTTATGTGAAAACGGTTTGAAATTGTTCTATCTTTTGTTATACATATGAGATTGTTTCGATTGCCTTATTTGAGTTTATCTACTGGCATGAGCACTTGTGAGACTAAATGAAGAACTTATGAAAATAGCTTATGACATGTTCATAAGCTGTAATCTGCTTATTTTCATAAGTTCTCCAAGATAGCTTATAAAAAACAGTCTCACAAGTTAATTTAAACTTATCTAACAAAAGCTATTTAACTTTATTTTATCCTTTGTTATTGAAATAGCTTATACATAAGCGTTTATGCTATAAGCTGCAAATTAAGTAGTTTATCCAAACCTTCTAAAAAAAGGTGTTTATCCAAATAGGATGATAACTTATACACAAGCACTTATATGACAAGCACTTAATTAAGCTGTTTAACAAAACAGGACCTAACTTTGTAAATTGATAATAATGACAGAGAATACCAATATGGTGGAAGTGGTACTATTGGATTTGTCCTGTTGCATGGACCTTGAATGGATTGGTGACTTCTCAATATGGAGACAGCATGCAAAAACTTGAGAATGGTCAAAGGATTGAAGAATTTGTGAGGAATTACTTTGGGTTTAAACATGACTTACTAGGAGTGGCTGCAATTTTTGTGGCTGGTTTCTCAGTCTTGTTTGCATTTATTTTCACCTTTAGTATCAAAGCATTCAACTTCCAAAAAAGATGAAATCACTGTAATGCTTCTCTTATAATGTTTTGATGCATCCAATTCAAACACAAACTGATTTGGGAAGGAATCCCATCCGCTTCTATATGAAATTGGTCCCTGATTTTGTAGAGCACTCATAGATCTTAAACTTTATGAATATTTTAAAGGTAAAATTATACCATCGGTCTTTTATTTTATTTATTTGTAACAATTTGATTATTTATTTTTGTTTTGTAACATTTAAATCCTTTATGTTCTATATTATGCATATACAAGTCATTTTTCCATTTTTTTATTATAAAAATACTGTCAAATAGAATTATTGTATTTTTTAAAACATGTTTTTATAAAAAGTAATAAAACCTAGAAAATTCATCTTTTTCTTCATATATTTATCAACTTGTTCTTTAAACCCAAATCAATTTCTACTCAAATATAATTCTAAATAACATTAATCTCTATATTATGTTTTTTTTAATTTCCTTGTAAACTCAAAAATTAAAACCTCCAAATTTTTAAGGCCTACAACCTTTGAGTTCAGATCAGATTTGGGAGTTTGATAAAGAAAAGAAAGATGGGGATTTTGATATTGAAGTGAAGGTTTTGTTTAATGTGAGGTTTTATTTGGGTTTGTTTAAGACTGGAAAAGCAAAACCTTGAGGTTCATTGTGATTTGCAGGTTCCTCTAAAATCAAGCAATGCAAAATTGTTAGGTAATGGGTTTCAAGCTACTGAGATTGTGGTTGGGATTATAATGGGTGACTCTGAAATCATATTGTTTTTGTACCGTTTGCGACTGTGAGCATAATAAGAATAAGAAGCATTGTAACAATTGCGGTTATGGGCAAGATGGGTTTTCCGACACTGTGGCGGAAATGGATTCGGGAATGTATCTCCACAGCCACCGCTTCTGTTTTGGTCAATGGAAGCCCCACTGACGAGTTCCCCTTAGAGCGCGGATTACGGCAGGGGGATCCACTTTCCCCTTTCTTATTCCTGTTAGCCGCTGAGGGCTTGAATGTGTTGATGCAGGCCTTGGTTGAGGGGAACAGATTTAAGGGCTATTGTGTGGGTGGGCTGGACACTGTGAGTGTGTCTCACCTGCAGTTTGCCGATGACACACTGCTTCTAGGGACCAAGAGTTGGGCAAACGTTCGGGCTTTGCGTGCGGTGCTCCTTTTGTTCGACCGGATGTCTGGTCTGAAAGTGAACTTTAACAAGAGTATGCTAGTTGGGGTCAATATTCCGGATTCGTGGTTACGTGAGGCTGCATCGGCGCTGCGGTGTAGGATGGGGGGAATCCCCTTCCTCTATCTGGGTCTTCCTATAGGCGGGGATCCGAGACGTCTGGGTTTTTGGGAACCGGTCTTGGCGCGCATTAGGAGTAGATTGTCTGGGTGGGGAAGCCGTTTTCTATCTTTTGGTGGTCGTCTGGTTCTTCTTAAATCTGTCTTGACCTCGTTGCCTGTCTATGCACTTTCCTTCTTCAAAGCACCCTCTGGTATTATCTCGTCTATTGAATCGCTCCTGATTCAATTCTTTTGGGGGGGATGTGAGGAATCTAGGAAAACCTCTTGGATTAACTGGAAAACTGTATGCTTGCGTAAGGAGTATGGAGGTTTGGGGGTTAGGCAGCTTAGGGAGTTCAACACTGCCTTGTTGGGCAAATGGTGTTGGAGGACGTTGGTGGATCGTGGGGGTATGTGGTTTAGAGTGTTGGTGGCCCGATATGGTATAGAGCACGGCAGGTTGAGGGAGGGAGGAAGGATGGGGTCCGCTTGGTGGAGGGAGATTGTGAGGATCAGGGATGGAGTAGGCGGGGTTAGGGACGGGTGGTTTGGGGAGGGTGTGGCGAGGAAGGTGGGGGATGGGACAGATACATTCTTCTGGACTGACCCCTGGTTGGGAGGGAGTCCTTTATGTGAGAGATTTGGGCGTCTGTTTGATCTAGCGGCTACCAAGTCGTGCACTGTAGCTGAGATGTGTGGCGCAGGGTGGGAGGCAGGGGGGCGGCGTGGGTGTGGAGGAGACATCTGTGGGCGTGGGAGGAGGAGCTATTAGGGGAGTGTCAGGCTTTACTGCTTACTGTGACTTTGCAGGTTGGGTCTTCTGACAGGTGGCAGTGGCGGTATGATCCTATCTCGGGTTATACAGTTCGGGACGCGTACCAGGTATTGACTTCTCAGGATGCGACTGTTATAGGGGAGGCTGATGATCTTATATGGCACAGACACGTTCCCTTGAAGGTGTCTATTTTTGCATGGCGCCTCTTGCGGGATCGGTTGCCCACAAAGGCAAACCTTGTATCTCGCGGCATTCTCGTTCCAGATCTTCACTCTTGCGTGGCAGGCTGTGGTAGCATTGAGACGGCTCAACACTTATTTCTATCATGCAGCACCTTTGGCTCTCTTTGGGCCTTGGTTCGATCTTGGATTGGCTTCTCAGCGGTGGATGCTTCCAGCCTCACACATCACTTCTTGCAGTTCACTTACTCAGCTGGGGGTCTACGGGCTCGGCGATCCTTCCTTCAGCTCATATGGCTCGCGTGTGTTTGGGTCGTGTGGAATGAAAGAAATCTCCGGGTCTTCAGAAATTCGGCGCACTCGGTGCATCAGCTTCTGGACAAAGTCAAGCTCTTCTCCTTTCGGTGGCTGCGTACAACGGATGTTACCTTAGCTACCAATTATCATTCCTGGTGGTCGAGCCCATTGCTTTGTTTGGGCATCGACTGATGTTTATTTCACTCATGTTGTTACTTGGACCTTTTTGTAAACTTTTGTAGAGCTCCTTGGCACGCCTTGTGCTGAGGGGTCTACTACTTTTTCGTGATTTATATATATTCCATTTTCGCGTGTTCAAAAAAAAATAATATACTATTGCTACTTCTCCTCTAGCAAAATATTCTTAATGAATGACATGTACCCCAATTGAATTAAAAATTTGGGGGTTTTAATTTTTGAGTTTATAAGGAAATTAAACAGAACATAATATAAAGATTGATTTTATTTAGAATTATATTTGAGTATAAATTGATTTGGGTTTAAAGAACATGATGATGAACATATGAAGATTATGATGAATATATGAAGAAAAAGATGAATTTTCTAAATTTTATTATTTTTAATAAAAACATGTTTTAAGAAATACTATAATTCTATTTGACAATATTTTTATAATAAAAAAATGGAAAAATGACTTATATGTGCATAACATAAAACATAAAGGACTCTTAAATGTTACAAATCAAAGATAAATGACCAAATTGTTACAAATAAATAAGTTAAATGACCAATTGTGTAATTTTGTCTATTTTAAAAAGGTTGCTGATGACATAAATTTATATGGTATTTTTAGTAGTATTATTAGTAGTAAAATGACCAAAACAGACCTAAATACGAAGGAAAACCTACAGAATCAGAGAAAAACATCAAAGCAAAGCGAAGAATACAAAAAGACAAGAAAAAGCCAAAAAATGAAGAAAAGTGTTGTTCATTGTGTCACGATGGAGGCTACTTACTCGCCAAGAAAACAACAGAAGAAAATCTGGAAAATATCTATTCATCGTGGTACGATGACCTTACTTGGCGACCAAGGTGATGAAATGCACAGGATTAGTTATAATTTTGAACTGTATCTTCTCATCGTGTCACGATGGACCTATCGTGCCACGATGGCTTGCTGAGGCTCATTACAAATACTATAAATAGAACTTCAATTCCTCATTATTTTTCATTCAGAAATAGTAGAACACTTTCTACTATAAGGAGGTTTTCAGAGAAGGTCTAAGGGAATAGTTTTCTCCCCTTACGGGAAAACTAACTCAGCAAGGTATTTTTTTTTAGGCTTTTGTATTTAGGTTATTCTTTTGTAATTTAAACATGTAGTCTTTTGTATTAGATGTCTTAGGTTGTGGTGGAGATGATGAACTCCCCTATGAATATTTGGAGTCTGTGATTGAGTCAAAGTTATAATAATTTGTTATTCAGTATTATGTTTGTTATTTACTTTCTTGCACTTTAATAACGCATTCTCGTAATCTGGCCGGATAAGCGGGAGCGCCCATAGAATAAATGGTAGGGTTAGCTTTAGTATTTATATTAAGGTTGCTTTAATATTTGTCCGGAACTAGTAGTAAATATGCTAGGTGAATAGAGACGGTAACATCCTGAACTAGTTGTGAACTGAGCAATTAGAGGAGGAATCGGGAACTAGGTGTGAACTGAGCACTAGAAGCTAAACAGCCCGATACTAAGACATAGAGGCATTGGATGGGTGAAGGTAATAATACATGTATAATGAACAGCTCACCTAGTAAATTGGGAATCCTTTAGTAGCAATATTGAGTGCAAGGTTTTGGCCCATAACAGCCAGTCCCGCAAGGCCGCAAGGCCTATTCTCGTTATTGGTCCAGGTGTATGATTTTGAAAATTTTAGAACGAGCAACCGGCTCATTATACTAGATAGATTTAATTTAAATACTCCCTCTGTCCCAAAATAAATGACATGTTTGACCACTGACACGTTTGCCAATGCACAACTTTGATCGTTAATATCTCTAATTAT
The DNA here is from genome assembly GCA_030408175.1 of Trifolium repens. NCBI lineage: Eukaryota > Viridiplantae > Streptophyta > Magnoliopsida > Fabales > Fabaceae > Trifolium > Trifolium repens. The sequence goes on from CP125836.1 coordinate 5,489,155, forward strand.
ATATTATTAAAAATTATAAAAATTGTATATTTTGAAAGTATTCATCGAGACAAATCAAACAACATCTCATATATTAATATTTGCATGTATATATTAATAGAAAAATAAGGTCAAAGCAGGTCAAATGAATAGTATACTAAGTCAAAAAGAGGTCATTTAAAATGGGACGGAGGGAGTATATTAAAATCAAAGTTTTTACCATTCTTGCCTAAACGAAATCAACCAGAGGCAAATCCTTTACACCATGGAAGCAATGAAAACACACAAATGAGGCTGCAGATTAGATGAAGATGATGGGAGAAAAGGGGGAAGAACTAAAAGAACCATAAATCAAAGAACCTTTTTTCTTATGAATATACAAAGAACTAATAGAACCAATTTTGTTTTGGAATACTAGTAGCAAAGAACCAACTTATAATCTGTGAAGAAGAGAGGTTGAAGAATTTTTTTTTTGGATTCAATCAACAACCCATTGTTTTTGGTAAAATCAATGAACCCAAAATTTTTAACATATGAATAACTTCTTTAAAAAAAAGTCTCTGATGAAGCAAATATGTGTTTCGATTGTTGATGCAATGAAATGGGTGTGCTTTCCATTTTTTCTTTTGAAAAATCTGATAACCGATATAGCAGGTGAGCAGGTAATGAGTTTTCATTAGATGATGACATGACCAATGAAAAAGAGTGTGTTTAAAAGAGTGTGTAAAAGAAGAACAATACTTACATGTGTGTCTTTCTATTTTTGTAATTAGCTAGCTTATCGGTTATAAACTACCTTATAATTAGCTAGCTCAACATATTGTATTTTTGTTCATACTAATAAGTTGTCTTTCTATTTTTTTTTTCTTTCTTCCAATTATTTTTATATATTATTAATTCTCTATTTTTCGAAACTTTTTTTTACTAATTGAGACTTTGTATTTATATTATAAAATAGGTCAATTAGTTTATAGTTTTTATTTTATTATTTTTCTTCATTTCTTGTCATCTAAACATTTTAAATTTTTAATAGAATCACGTTTGCAATGTCTAGAATCGATTTTCAATTTTGGAGTGCCAAACACTTGTTTTATAATAGAATGGCGTTTGCCATGTCTAGACTCACGTTTGCAATGTGAACACTTGTTTTATAAGTTGTCGTATACAATGTTAAAATCTCCTTAATATGTCGACATGGTATTCTCACCATTTGCGATGGTTAATTGCAAAGATAATCTAGAAAAGCACAAGTTTTGCAAAAGAGTGTTGCTATACGCTATGACACACTTGGCGACGAATATGCACCACAGTTAAGCTCCATTGTTTAAAAAAGGCATGCACTTTGATTGGTCAAAAATAACAACAACATGCATTTTGCTCCATAAAAATTAAAATAAAAACTAAAACACTTTAAGCACAACAACAATATTGGACGCGTATATAATTGGTTAGACCATGTGCAATGGTGTTGAATTTGTGTGTTGAATGCAAGTTTAAACATAGCAAAGAGATGCAATGGGTGTGTTGAAAATGATGTGGAGGAGGGAAGTGTTGAAGATTTTCAACTGTGTTGAATGTTGAAGGGAGGGACACATGTCGCGTTTCTGTTGGTTGAGGGGAGAGTGTGCAGTCATTAACGTGGAGAGAGAAGATGGAGTGGATAGGCAAATGACACTTGGCATGTTGTGATTGAGTTACATAATTTTTATCACATTAATACTTTGAACTCAATTATTTCATTGAAAATTAATTTTTTTATTTTTTATTTTTTCACCAAAATTCATAATTTTTTTTCTCTCTACAAATAGAGACTTGGTTCATTTGATTTGGACACAGAAAAAAAAATCAAGTTTTTTACCATCTTAATCTTATTATTATCCTTCTAGTAGTGTTTATTTTGAAGTTTTAATTTTTTTAGTGAAATGAATCCCAATAAGAATTTCAACACCCAAAATTGTTCTAATTATCAAATTTCTTGTGTGAAATTGTATCGTATATCTTACGTTGCTTGTGTGTTGTATTGCATTTTAAAATTATTTGTATCGGATTAATTATGTTGCTTGTGTGTATTATTGCATGTTAAATTATTTGTATCGTTTTAACTACGTTACTTGTGTGTAGTATTTTAAATTAAGTTAAGATGATTGTATCGTATCAATTATTTAAATAAATTTTGTTTTTATTATAATTGCAATCGGAAGTTTAATTTAATTTTTATCGATTATTTTTATTATAATTTTAATCAATAATTTGTATCGTATAATTTAAATTTTAATTGATAATTGGATTTTTATGTAATCATAAAAATTTAAATTTAAATAAGAATATGAAATAAAAAGTGGTGGGGTAGAGTGTAAGTGTTGAATGAAAAAACCATTGTAGAGGGTAGAGTGTTGAATGAGTGTTGAATGAGTAGGTGGAAGAAAGAGAAGATGATGTGGAGTGTAAAAAGTGAATAAAGTGGGTGTTGAATTTTGTGACCATTGTAGATGGTCTTAGGTAGGGGTGATCATAACCGAACCAATCCAAAAGTAAAACCGCAAACCGAACCAATCCAAACCGAAAACCGCAAAAACCGCATTTGGTTTGGATGTATTTGGATGACCTTTCTATTGAACCGCGAACCGCAAAACCGCGAACCGTAAAAACCGCTAAAACCGCATTAAGCTTCTATTATATTCCAATACCACTAAAACCACATTAAGATTTTATTATATTCCAATATACATAGCCCAATTATCAAGTCAGTCCACCAAATTAATGGAACTTTAAGTTATTCTTATTTTTTGTATTGTATGTTACTTTTTTGTTGTAACATTATTTTAGATTAACAACTTTTATCTGTACTATGATGTTATTTTGAAACTTTAAATTTATTTTTATGGATATTTAAAATTGTAAGGTACTGTGATGTTATTTTGGATAAACAACTTTTATTGGTACTGTAATGTTATTTAGGAAATTCAAGTTTTTTTTTTGGATAATTAAAATTGTCTGGTACTGAAATGTTATGGAGTGTAAACCGCAACAACCGAACCGATCCTAACCGCATTGGTTTGGTTTGGTTTGGTTTGGATGACCTTTTAAAAACCAACCGAACCAAACCGAACCGCATGCATTTTTATCTTGCGGTTAGGATGACTTTTATGCTCAAAACCGAACCAAACCGCACCGCGATCACCCCTAGTCTTAGGGCATCTTTAGTGGGAGTGAATTAAGTGGGTAAATTAAGTTACTTTTTGTGGGTCCAAAGTAATTTGTAAGTTTTAAAAAATTTATAGTTGATTTGAGTAGTTTTTACTTTAATGGTGATTGGTTATAAAGAATCAAGACTTGACCCCACATATTTATATTTTACTATTTGGAATTAGTTTTCTATTATTTTTAATGCATTGAATAAAATGGAAATCACTTTTTGTTGATTAAAATCTTATTTTCAGTAAAGACATAATTGTTAGTTAACGTGTGTTGTATAGAGCACGTTAGAGCAACTTTATTGCGGGGTCACTAATACTCAAATTCTCTAAAATTACAGCAACTATAGAGAACCATCATTGTAGTGAACATGATCTGGCAATAGAAACAACGTACACTATAACTATTTAAGGATAGAAAGTTATTATTTTATCAATTAAATCCTACATAATTTGACCAAAAAACTAACCACCATATAAATCAAATCCTTTTAAAAAATTAAAAATAAAAATCCTTCCTAATTAGTACAGTAATTTGTACTGAAAAAACCAACGGTTTATTATTCTGTATTTTTTTTTTTGACACAATTGTTACGTATTATTTTATATTTCTATAATAACATAATTTTTTATTATCTATTATTGTTGAGTATCATTTTTAAATTATTATTTATTGTGTACCAAGTGGGTAGTATCATTTTTAATTTTATAATAATATATATTTATTATTTAAAACTTCTATTTTTATGTATTTTAAGTAAAATAATTAAATTAATTATGAAAAGAGTGTGTAGTCGTGCATATTTAAGTTGTCGTATACTTGTGAACGAATGCGACTTGATTAATTGTCTCCTGTCTATATCCTTCCGACTAATATGACACAATTGTCTATATCCTAATTCCTAAGTATATAAAAGTAAGTCTAACTAACTTTAAAGGAGAGGTTAGTTTCTTTTCAGCTTCAAAGGAGAGGTTAGTTTGTTCAAAAATCTCACTCGATTTCTTTTCAGCTTCAAATAAGTTGATTTCTATTTTTATGTTAATCCATCTTTCCTTACCATTTGAAATCTGGTTGTTAGTTTTTTAATTTTTGAAAATGTCAAAACAGAATTCAGAAAATTACCCAAACGAGCCTTAGATACTCGATCATCTCCGCAATTAAGCTTGAGACTCCATGTGTTGATTTTAATAATATGGCTATAGGCCAGGTGGTCTGTTCTGCTTCTGATATTTATTATGTGAAATAGATTTTGCATATATATTGTTATTTCTGAATGTCTTGAATTAATTTGTTTACAAAATGATGTAGAGTTGTTTGTGACTATCTTGTTTAACTAATTTTCTGTTTGTTTTATTTTATGCTGCAGTATAGAAAGAAAATCACCAAAAATGGCTGATTTTTTGTCATCTATCACAGTTATCGAAAACAATACCAATTTTAAATTAGAGATCCGTGTGTATGCGAATAATGAAGACAGACCGCGCCGTGTTGATCATGTTGAACCTCGGAAACAGCTAACTATCGGAAGCAGAAGGTATCAGCGTCTTTGCAGTGATGTTGGAACACCCGTATCTGTCATTTTTTATTTCAATGAAGTTAAGGTTTATATTTCAACACCAAAAGAGTTCGTAACCAACAACAAATTCATTGCCGAAATGATTGAGACTAGAATCAAAATAAGAAAAACTAAAGACATGCACACCGTGCTTCGCATCAAGTAAGTTTACAATTTCATTCCATTTTTCACATCTCGATCGGTATTGGGAATAGTATTCATACAAAGTATTCATATCCTTTTACATGAATCATAAAATCATTTATTAATTATTCTTATATGCAATTCTCGTTTCAGGATTGTCCACTTTTTTTGGAAAATTGTCACCGCTGACAGAAGGAACCTCTCAACCTTAACCGGGTCACCAAGAGGACATGGAAACCTCTCTCTTCCATGTACTAGAGTTTCTTAATATGTGTTTGATTTAACTGTGAATAAAATTGAGTTTAATAGAATTGAGTTTTCACAAAATTAATTTTAATAGAAATGAGTTGAACCTAAATTGATTTATGTTTGAATAATATTTCTTATCGATTTATGTTTTTTTTGATATTTTATTCAAAATTGCTTTTGAACATATAATTATTAAAATGGACATTATTTACTTCAGGTTATTAGTATTTAATTATATTTGGTCTTTACATTTTTTTATGACACAATATTGGGTCTTTATCCTTATGAGTCAATTAACTTTCTTTTACCAAACCAAAGAGTTTCCTCTTCATTGTTAAAAAGAAAAAACAACTTTCCTCTTTTACCAAACAACTTTCCACCCTAAAACGAATGTTTTCACCAGCTAAACACGATTTCTCTTTTCTCTTGTTGTTTGAAAAACTGCAAACGTGATTCGACTGATCGAAAAAATAGACCCAAACTCGTGTTTCTTCGAAGTTAAAAATTGGAGCTTCTGCAACTACTCCAAGTGATTTGAAATTATTATTATTTTTTGACAGATGTATTTTCCCTAATTTACGCAGAACTAGTTTTCCATTTTCCTACTTGCAAACTAGCTTCATCCATTTCATTTTCAACATGGCCACAACACAATAGAAAATTACTTTTGGCACCCTGCCCAGGGACGGATCTAGGATTGTTTTTCGGGTGTGGCCAAAATTTATCAGCATCAAAAGTTTTAAATGACAATTTTGAATTCAAGCATGAAATATATGTCTCAAATTTTTGGTTATTTTAGAGTTTCGCAGATATATTAAAAAATAATAAATATTGAAATGTTATGTTGTTTTTAATTACTCTTACTTTTTAAAAGAACTAAAATTTTGGGACAAAAAGAAAAAGCTAAAAAAACAAAAAAATGGAGATAAGAAATATTAAAAGTTTAGTATTCTCTTCACCATTTTTAAAATTATACTTCTGCAAGTGGAAATTTACAACACTAAATAATTGTACTTCTCTTTATTTATCATTTTTTGACATGATATGTATTTAAGTATGACTTTTTAAAATGACAATAATTTAAGATAACCGTAATTAAAATTATGACCCAAAAATCAAATATTTTGTGTTTTTTTTTCTTTTCTAGATGAACTTTTTTTTAAACATGCCTAAGAAATAATCATTCAAAAATACAAGTTTTCTTAACAGTAGAGATTACTTTTGAGTTCATGATATTTTTTTAAGGATTAAAACTTTAATAAAAATCAAGTAAAGACTAAATTTAAAATGTAACTATTTTATAGATACCAAAAATATATTTAACTTTTTTATTTATTTAGTAATCTAGTGAATAAATTGAATGTCCATAATACCAACTTCAACTCCTACATAATATATACAATGTCCCAACCAACTGACCTAAACTCACAGAACATAATATATTTAACTCCATACATACATACATATGTATGTATAAAAAAATTGAAAAAATTTGGTGTGGCCATGGCCTTAAGGTAGATCCATCCCTGACCCGCCCTACGAAATGACCAAAATAACCTTCGTGGCATAAGTCGCGGATGTAGAAAAGATTAGCAATAATTGAATAATTTTCACCACACGTCCGTGGCTTATTGTCGGTCGTAAATGACTTCTGTTTCAGTCACTGGCCTGCCACATGGCAAAATTTAATTGGCCACATGGACTGCCAAATTGCCTATAAATGGAAGGCATGAGAATTTTTCACTCACACCTATCTTTCTATTCCTTCTGCTTCAATTTTTCTTTTTTTTAGTAATGTTAGTATGTTTAATTTTTGCCATTTCGTGTGTACTACAACAAATTTGCCATATACCAACGGAGGTGTCTAGTGACGGTCGAATATATACCGTAGGTATAGAAACCATGTACCCACAGAAAGATTATTACTTGTGGGTTTAGATTTGCTTCATTTAAAAAAAAATTGAAAATTATAAGTTAAAAAGAGGAAAAGCGCTGTTTTATTTTCATCAGGAGCGTAAACCCCAAACCCTTTTTGGGCTATGTTTGGATTGGTAAAAAGTAATGGAATGAAATGGAATGAAATGGAGTGGGATAGAGTCATATTCCATTGTTTGGTTTTGTAAAAAATGAATGGAATGGAATGAAGTATGATGGAACCCATTCCATTCAATTCCACTCATTCATTCAATTTTTCATTCCATCCAATTTGGGGTGTAAGCAATGGAATGGAACACATTAATAATATAATTACAATTTTGTTTTTATTTTTCTATTTTACAAATAGTTTCTTACTCCTTATATTCTATTCAACTACTTTTCTTCTTTTTCTTGTTTGTGTGTGCTTCAACTCTTCACTGTGACTGCTTCTTCTCTCTATTTGTATTTTGCAAATTGTATATCCATGTTTATTACTTTGCTTGTGCTGCAACTTCTTTTTTCCGACTGTTTTTAGGGGTTTTCCGTTGTAGCTTTTTTATCCATAGTTGATTTCCCTTTTAGCTTCCAGGGAAAAAGCTTAGCTAGTAATGTTTTGTCAGGGTGGTTTCATTGATATATATATATATATATATATATATATATATATATATATATATATATATATATATATATATATATATATTTAATTTTGGAGATTGGTTTTATGGGTTTTGCAGGTCTTTGAGTGTTTTCTTCGTGTTTTCTCATGTTTCACTTCCCAAACGATGGATTCCCGTTGGTGTCAACTTTTGGGGACCTCGAAACTATGGTCCTCAAACCTTCCTCGCCCTTGGGAAAAACCCCAAACCAGTTGTCTTTATACCCTCGAAGGCTCGAACAGACTCCTCAAACATTTCAAAGAGCCGGCGCCTTTGAGTGAACGAAACCCATCCATACTTTTCTGCGTCTCCCTTGGGCTTTGTACGTTGTATCCGAAAGACGTAGAAAAACAAGTCGAGAGTGGGGACTATCTGAAGATAGGCCGCAACTATCTCAAAGGCGCGAAGAAACGCCAAAGAGTTTGGGTGGAGCTGCGAAGGTGCCAGAAGTAGATGGTTAAAAACGACCACTTCAAAATCATTGAAAGGCAATCGATAACCAAATTCCTCGAAGGTTATTTAGTACATCGAAAATGCCCCCCATCTCTCGAGCCTGTGGCACACTTTCCTTTGTCTGTCGGGGATCAAGATTTCCCAAGCGTCGCGGCCAGGATCCTCTAGCCTCGTGAAGAGCCCCGGAGGCATCTGCCCGTCGGGTAGTCCAACATATCTCGAAGATGTGTTCCTCGGTTCATCAGCAACCCAGGCATACGGATCGGAGTCTGAAGGGCCGGCCGCTGGTTCGTCCTCGATAATTTCATTCTGATACTCTTCCGCCATTTACACCTGAAAAGCCGAGGAAGGAAACATGAATTCGACATTCAAACATCAAATCCACCCTTCCACCGCCGATCAAGTGAAAGGGCGAGGAACATACTTCCATCAAAACAAAATTCTAAGAGTCGACAAGTCCCTGAGAGTTGTTCGCGCAACGGGACAAGTGAAGACTCGAGGAATATATCAACACGCGTACCAACCTACGAGCACTAATCTACTATTGAATGCACGAATGGTTACTATGAGTACTCGAAGCTTATGGCAAAAAACCCACTAACAAAAGCCGTTGTAAAGGCGAAAACCGCAAACAACCGTCACCTAGAAAGGGTAAAAAAGCCAGAAAACTATAGTTTTTTTCCTAAAAACTATCGTTTGTGGGAGGGTAAAGGGTGCTAACCACCACTTATAAACCCTCTACCACCGTTCCATCAACCAAACACAGTTTCATCAACAAAACACCAAACCAAAGCGCAATCAACAAATAAACAACCGTAAACAAAGATCAGAGTAGATTACTTACTTGTTTTGAAGAGGAAAATACGGTGAAAGATGATGGTGATGATGAAACAGAGGCAAAAAACTTAGAGTGCTAAGAGAAACTCAGAGAAACGGAAGTTTGAAGGTTTGGAAGTTAAGAGGCTTTGATAAATGAAGTGAAAACTTCAAAAATCCCTCCTTTCTCTATATATAGAGAAATCTTCAACAGATGCACCTATACGGAGCAATGCAACACCTCACAAATCTAAACCGTCGCTTTGATCCAAAGACAACGATTCAAAGGGATCCAGCGCTTTAGATCAAATCTTAAGGTAACCCAAAAGGCGCGTAGATCTAACGGTACACATTTGAACCTCGAGAAGCCAACTGTAAAGATAGGCACTCAAGTATTTTTAAATAGCCTTTACACGTGGCAGCAGAAGACGGAACGGCTTGTCCTTTCAAAGTCCCATCACCCGCTCGCACAAATCTCGCCAAAATCGAGAAAATCTTTTCGGAATTCGCTCAACTGTAGTCCTCTAATTGCGCTCCTCGTATCAATACTAGGGCACGCAATAAATGCTCGCGATTATCAACAGATTCCCAAAATCTTCGACAATAAATGCGCGGGTTCGGAATTAAATCCGTGGGGCCCCTAATTCCAGAAACTTCCAAAAAGGGCACAACTTATTCGTGCTCGGAGATCCTATCATGAACCCTCAAAACGAATTGGAAACGTCGACGCATTGCTCGAAGACAAAATCTAGCTAATAATAGATAAAGTCCAAATAGTTGATCGACATTCGCTCGACATGAAGTCATTACGCTCACATTCGAGCATAACGACTTGGGGGGCTCCTGTTATGGACTGGGCCTTTAAGCCCAACAACGTTCGAGCAACGCAACAACATTCGAGCACCCTTCCTCTTCGAGGATTCCAACGGTCAAAGATACAAAACGTATCATAACGACCGACACGGGAATGATGAGCATTTAAGGCTCATCATGGCTTTTCAGCCGTTTTCCGGCAGCCAATTGATGGCCATTTATTGTCATCATTGGCCTTAGCCCAGCGCTGGGGGCTATATATACTCCCCATTTGAAGGAGTCAGGTACAATCTCTTTCTCTCTGAAAACATTCACTCTACCTTTACTAACTTGAGCGTCGGAGTGTAAACAAGTACACAACCCCCTTCACTCACCGGAACTAGGGGCGGAGCACCGTACAACGGACGTTGGTCGACTCTGATCTCAGGTAAGATCAACAATTATCAATTATATTAAAAAAATGTGAATTAGTAAAACATCTAGATTAAATTAAACTAATAAGAAGTATTACAAAAATTAAAAAACAACAAATAATATGTTAAAGTAATATATAATATACTAATAGAAAGAAAAATAAATACTAAAGTATATGTATGCAGTTTGGTTCGTTTGGATCGGTTTTGAAAAATCAATGTAAAATTCGATCCGATCCAACGGTTTTTACAGAAGCACATCCAAATACATCTAAACTAATTCAATTTTTTGCAATTTTCAATTTTTTTGGATAGATTTTCAATTTTTAATTAGATTGGTTTGGATTTGAGCACCTCTAACTAAGCTTCTAAATTGGTTGAATGAGTTCATGCATGATTAATAGAACCAAAAATGTTATTTAAACAACCATTTTCTAACAATTATACAACAACGTCCACTTTTTTTTTTAAAATATTTTTTATATGTTTCGAATATCATGGTGTGAGTAATATAAAGAAACAGTTATATATGTTATCGTATTTTTGTTAAAAAAATTGTTCCAATAACCCATCTCTTAATAGAACTAGTTACATTTTGGGTGGTTGGTGTCTCTGCATAAAAATATCAAGCTACTAACTAAGACAATGACAGGAAATGAAAGAAAGAAAAACATGCAAATACCAAAATAAAACCAACGTTTTCTGATTTCCCATGTATCAACTTCCACCGCCTGTCCTGATTTGGGAATTTGTACTTGTTGCACCACATCTCCTGATGAAGGAATTTGTTTCAGATATTTTTCCAGATTTCCTTTCTTTTGTAGCAAACTATCGCAATTAGACTGAGTTATTTCTTGTTGTTTAAAAATTCGAATGTACTTAACACCAATAGATATCAAAGGAGCTAAATTAACAGCTGCTGCTAACGCTGAGAGTGTTGGGAGAAGCCAGCGATCTGAGCATTTAAGAACAGTTCTACCGTTGCAGAGTGTGGTTAGGATAACGCCTTGGAAAACAAAATAGTAGTTTGCTAGTTGGAATCCCTTTGATTGGAGTTTATTCAATCGTGATTCTTGCTTCTCTCTTAATTCTTCTGATGCCTTTAATTTTTTCTTTACCTTTTTCTTCTGTTCTTTCACAAGCTTTTCTACTGGATTAATACCATCACCGTTGTTGCTCGCCATATTAATTAATTGTCATGATGCTAATGCTAGCTAGTATCAATATCAATATATACATGGATATATCCATTTTATTTTATTTAGGGTTGGAGTTTTTAATTCCAGCTGGCGGAAAAATAATTAATTGAAACATATATTGACGATAATGTAAGCCAGCCATGGATGTGTGGTACAGCAGAAATCTTGGTTAATATTAATAATGAATTTCAAGAGAAACCTGCCTGGATAGTAGACAGTACTCTGGGCCTGGGTATTGAGACGGTGTAGAAATATGACAGATTTGTTGCTTACTCGGAGGGTTTTTTTAAAGGAGAATTCTAAGGTACAGTCATCAAATCTTAATTTAGTGTAGCAAATATAAAAGGCATCTTATGTGCAAATCTTAATTTAGTGGTAACCCATTGATACAAAGTTGGTAGCTAATCTAGCTAAGCTAAATCTGTATAGATTACAGATTAGATGGTTTAGAGACACATAATTATTCTTTAAAATTGGGAACAGGAGGGGGCTGAAATCACTTGATGACAGAATTAACCCCCGAACCAAATTAAACTGGTGGTGAAGACAAAAATAAAAAAAAATTGATAGACAATTGTCCAAACAATATGGTCAAATGGTTAAATTACTATAGAAAAATCTCAAGTTTATAGCAAGATGACTGAAGGTAGTATATCAAACGTTTTACAGAAAATTTTAGACAACTTTTCTGATATCCGGATTAGGATAGAAAAACAAACATCCTATTTAGAAAATTTACAGTTTGAAGAAGGAAAGTATAAACCTCATGAAACATAGAAGAAAACTTTGTCTGTTATGAAGAAGATGAATCGCAAAAATATCCTCACCATTTTCACACAGCAAATCCGCAACTCAACAATATAGCCTACATGTTAGCTTACATAATAAAAAATGGGTAAATAGGTCTTTACCCCCCTGCAAAGTAGGCCATTTTTGCTTTACCCCCTGCAAAAAATTCATTTGGGATTCCCCCTTCGAAATTATATTTTTTTGGTTTCCCCCTGACTGCAGTCTGACAAGTGCACCAGTCTGTCGTCGAGTAATAATTCACACTCTACGAGTAGAATGAGTTCGTATCCACATGGATCGTGCCGAAGCTTCACTAGTGTTATCTAAGTTTGTGATAGTTTACATTCGCTTTGGTTTTTGAAAAGGTTTTTATAATAATAGCGTAATGTTTTGCAGAAATATAAATAACAGAATATATAAATATAATAGATTCAAGAAATATAAAGGCTAGGTATGGTGGTTGGACTCCCTCCCTTCTTCATATTTGGCATGATCGGTATACAACATAGTTACTTAGATTATGTTTGGCGGTGAAATAAAATACAATACCCGATATGTGTCCGATACGAAGATTATTTTTTGGATAGTATTTGTGATTTTGTTTGGATAGCATTAATGGTGTCCTTTTTGTATAATACACTACAATAATACGTATAGCTTAAGATGTATCAGTAATCATTATGTTTTGAGATAGTATTATTACTAACTTAAGATGCTCTCATGTATCATACTTTGGGAGTTTCCAGTATTGATTGACGTTGGATTATTATGAGGCTCCTGTATCAGACATGTTTGTTTGTATCTTTAACACTTCTTGTGTTTTTCCTTTGTCAATATAATTTTTTACTTTAAAAAAAAAACCTATGGTGTCCTACTATATATTGTAACAGGTTGTTAAGCGTTTGAGTTTGTCTCAAAATTTTAGTATAAGAATATATATTTTCTACTTTTAGTTATTAATATTATTGATTTTAGGTATGTTTATATATTTTGTATTTATATATTTATTTTTAACTTTAATTTTTAAATAACGTATCGCGGCAATATCGGATTGGGAATTTTAAAAAATTTCACGTTTCGGCGTATCGGTATCGTATCCGTATCGGGGCTTCATAGTTGGATGGTATAGGATGGAATGTGTTCTATTATGTTCCATTCCATTCCATTAATTTTTTGCAAATTCAAACAATGGAACTTAATTATTTACCACTTCATTCCATTTTCTTCCATCACATACTACCAATCCAAACAAAGTCTCATGAGTTTGAGTGAAATTGTCGATATTTATATTTTTAACTAAAAAGTCTTAAAAAATCCACTTCTCACAAGAATTCATCAAAATTTGTCTACTTTTAAGAGACATTTTATAAGTTGTGAAAAATCTCAATTGAATACAAATGTATTTTGTTGCCATAAAAAAATTTGTCTTAATTGAATACCACAAAAATTATTTATATTTCATAAAAGTCATTCAATACCACCCGATTCTTTTTTCATTAAAGTCTTTTAAAATCCATCCAAATATCAAATTGAATACACCCCCTTAGCATTAAACCATCGTACAAGCAAGATGGCAGCATTTTGTTTACCAGGGTTTTGAAGAGTTGCATCCTTGATCAAATTAAATTAGGCTTTATTTTGACAATCAACTATGTTGATCAACATAGTTACAACCATTTCTTTCCAATTCTTCAATTCGCATAAACTTAAAGAGCAACGATTGAAAATGACAACAAATGGACCTAGCCACGGTTTTATGAAGGGAACTTTTTCCACCGTCCAAATATCTTTTACACCTCGAAAAAGTTCGGTAAACGTAAATCAAACTTTTTTTTATTGAAAATTTGTGTAAAATTCACACTAAAAAAAGAATTCGGTTTATGTTTACCGAACTTTTTTTGCCTTTAAGTGGGTAAAAAAGATACATGGTGGGTGGGATGAGAAATCGTTCGGTTTTATAACAACATAGCCCAAAGTGCCATTCATGATGATATGGGCTTAAAGAGTTACTTTTTTCATCCCCTGAATCTCACGCGCACTCTCTAGTATTCTCAATTTACCCTCTCGCAATTTAGGATGCGAGTGTGTAAATACAAAAACTCGAGGAAGAAAGAGTTCGCATTCTAGATGCATACTTTGAACTCAGTTCACATTTTAGGATGTGAACATTATAAAATCATTTTTTTTCTTCCTTTTCACCATTCTCCCACCTCCCATGAAATAACTTTGAATGAAACACAGTTTGTAAGTTAAAATACGAACCGTTCATTCACCTTCCTATTTTCGGTCAAACTTATCAACTTTTGTAGCCTTGATACATGTCTATTGTAAACATAAATATAAACTTGGTTATATCAAATAAAGTAACAATTCTTTGTAAAAAAAAATAAAAAATAAAGTAACAATTTAGTAAAGCTATCTTTACGAGGTGTTTGATCGGTCGATAATGTCACAACCGCTTCAATGGCAAATTAAAATATGATATAGGATAATGGTCACATTTTTATAAGATTCACTAGTTAAAGTGCAAATTGAGTCCGCACTCTAAATAGCGAACTGTGTTTCAGTTCCCTCTCTAAGTAGCGAACTATGTTTCAGTTCGCAATCTAAGTAGCGAGTTACAATATTATATACTCAAACCCAACGTTTGCGTCCCTCATGAATGGTAAATATTATGAAAAAAAATTGCATCCTAGAATGCAAACATTGCTTGCATTCTAAATGCGAACTCTTTTTTTCATAATATTTTCATTTATTGGGGGTGCTGGCGTTGGACTTGATTCAAATAAAATTGTCATTCATAAAATAGGATGCGAACATAGTACGTATTCTAGAATGCAAGAGATTATTTTGGCAATTTTAGAGGATATATAAGGATTTCTAGGGGGTGCGAAAAGTAAGACCCTACAATTTAAAGCCTACATTATTGTAAACATACCAAAGCCCATTACTAATGAAAGATTCTCATCCCACCCCCCGTGACTCTTTCCCCCCCCCCCCCGGATTTCTATTTTTGCCCCTAATTTTAAACTTCGGAACGCGTTTTCCGAAATTATTTTTGCCTTGAATACGAATTTCGGAATATATTTTC
The DNA here is from genome assembly GCA_030408175.1 of Trifolium repens. NCBI lineage: Eukaryota > Viridiplantae > Streptophyta > Magnoliopsida > Fabales > Fabaceae > Trifolium > Trifolium repens. Next base: position 5,504,427 of record CP125836.1, read on the forward strand.
CGAAATTTTGATGAATTTGAACTAGAAAAACTTCGGAAAACACGTTCCGAAATTTTTGTACAGGGGTAAAATTGGAATATTGGGGGGTTAAAAAGAGTCATGGGGGGTGGGAAGAGAAAATTTCATTACTAATTGTCTAAGCAGCATAAAAAAATCGCGTAATAAAAAAACTTGCATAAAAAATGGATCGTCAAATTAACCATTTTTTTATTTAAAAAAATTTGCAATATACAGTAACTCACAAGAATTAGAACAGAAAACAATCTTAAACATCCAAACTGTTGGATATGCCTTGAAATCTCAAGATTGGAAGTCAGAATATTGTAGATTTTGTGGAAAAATATATTTTTGAAGAATATCTTACTTGGATTGTGTTTAGTTTTAAATTGGATATATTTAGAAACAATATGAGATTTGGTTTTATTTTATAACAGATTTGTTTTAAAATAATAGGCATATATTTTTCTATAAATAAGGAGTGCTTTATTCATACAAAAACAAGAGAGCAAAGAGAGCAAACATGTAAGGGGTTTGTGATACACCTTGGGTAGACTAGGTCAAATTGAGTCTCTTGGCCACGGGAAGAGATTCGGGATTTTGGGTAGAATTAGGATTAATTCTTGTAACCCAATTGGGAACTCTTGTAAAGTGACTTCTTTGATTCTAGTAGAACGGAGAGGTGCTCTCTCCCCCAGAGTAGGTTATTCCGAACTGGGTAAACAAACTGATTGTGTTCTTTTTCTTCCGATGTTTATTGTTCTGGATTATTGCATCATCGTTTATATCATGTTCATTATTTGGTTGCTTGTTTCGCTTGCCCCACACATCAGTTTATTATTGGTGTGAGTTTATCGTCGAATTCACAATAATTGGCGCCCACCGTGGGGCAAGGGGATCAATCGATTCAAGTACCATGGGTTTGAAAGGGGATATTGAGAGGTTCGCCGGGAGTAACGACTACGGGTTGTGGAAGGTGAAGATGAGTGCGGTGTTAATTCAAAACGTGTTGAGGCGTTGAAGGGAGAAGCACGGCCTGGAGAGGCGGTGGAATAATACTCGGGTGACTGTTGAAAGAACAACTTTGTTATAAGAATCTGAAGATGCTAGTGAAAGTTGGGAAGCGGTGGAGTATTAAGTCATGGACTTTGGATGCTCCTATCACATGTGTTTGAAGAAGGAATACCTAAAAAATCCGAGAGCTATTTGAAGGTGGAGTTTTTCATCTTGAAGACGGGAAAACTTGAAAGGTTTGAGGTATGGTTTTTTTTTTTTGGTTTGTCTTACGATGTTTGACAAATCATGTGTTTTCTTTTACATGATGTGAGGTATGTTCCTAAACTTTGATGCATGGATAGTTGGTCTACTATTGGTTATATGCATTTGTTACTAGTGGTGATTCTCACATGGTTGAGTTGTGAAACTTTGGTTGATTCTTGTTAGTGACATAGATTTAGTTGGACTAGTGAAACGAGGTTTACTAGGTGTTGGAACTAAATTGGAATTGTTGGATACTAACAATGGCCTGAAGTTTGTTTCAGAGCAGTTTGACAGTTTTGCAGGTTACAAGGTGGGAACATAGTGGAAATACCCTTTTGTGACTTTGGTGGAGGAATCTCGGTTTGAGGTGGAGTTTGTTACTAGTGGGACTAGAGGAAGACAAACATTCAACAATGGCTCTTGGCTATCTAATGAGAGTTAGGGAGAAGAGTGGAATTGTTGCACCAAAGTGGTATGACTATGAAGACCTTGTGGGTTATGTTTCAATTGTGGCTGAAGAAGTGCAAAACTTGGAAGATCTTCAGGGAGGCAATTGAAAGCAACAGTGATCAGACTTGGTAACTTGTGAGACTGTGGAGGTAGTTGGATACAAGGAGAGTTTGATGTTGCAGCTTGTGGAACCGCCTAAAATTCCAAGGTTGGTTCGGAGCCAAACTTCGAGAGGACGGAGGGCACTCCGGGGGTCGAAGGGTGGTGAAGCTTGTTGAGCTATCCAAAAAGGCCGGTGATAGCGGGGCACAAGCGTTACTTCAGGAGGGTACGGAATTAGCTACTCCGGAGTCTGAAGAGGAGGCGGTGAATCTTGTGGGTGCTACCAAAAATCCTATGGTAGTGGGATGCAAGATCTTCATGAGGGCGGAAGGCATTCCGAGGGATGAAGAGGAGGTAATACTTGTGGTTCTAGCAATTGTTGTTGGAAGCAAGTGGAAGAGGTCGAGGTTCAAGTGAGACTTGGACTTGGCCGGTGATCTTGGATAGAAAATTCAAGATGGAGAGAGCAACACGGTGGATGATTGGATCACCATCGATTTAAAGGCAAGGTGGAGAATTGTTGGATATGCCTTGAAATCTCAAGATTGGACGTCAGAATATTGTAGATTTTGTGGAAAAATATATTTTTGAAGAATATCTGACTTGTATTGTGTTTAGTTTTAAATTGGATATATTTAGAAACAATATGAGATTTGGTTTTATTTTATAACAGATTTGTTTTAAAATAATAGGCATATATTTTTCTATAAATAAGAAGTGCTTTATTCATAGAAAAACAAGAGAGCAAAGAGAGCAAACATGTAAGGGGTTTGTGATACACCTTGGGTAGACTAGGTCAAATTGAGTCTCTTGGCCACGGGAAGAGATTCAGGATTTTGGGTAGAATTAGGATTAATTCTTGTAACCCAATTGAGAACTCTTGTAAAGTGACTTCTTTGATTCTAGTAGAACGGAGAGGTGCTCTCTCCCCCAGAGTAGGTTATTCCGAACTGGGTAAACAAACTGATTGTGTTCTTTTTCTTCCGATGTTTATTGTTATGGATTATTGCATCATCGTTTCTATCATGTTCATTATTTGGTTGCTTGTTTCGCTTGCCCCACACATCAGTTTATTATTGGTGTGAGTTTATCGTCGAATTCACAACACAAACTATGAAGTAGGAACACTCAATCATCTCCAAAAAAAATTAATATCTTAGACAATTTTAACATTTGATATTTCGTTGAATATAACTTTTGTTTATTTATTGAACAAAAAAAAATAACTCTTGTTAACCGGTACTTGTACTGTTGAACATTTTCCAATAAATAATCTTAACTTAAAATCCCCAACATTAGTCCCCAAGAAAATGAAAGGACAAGTAGAGTGAGAAAAGGGAGCAATATCAATGATTGATTGAAACACATGCATAATGATTCCCGGTAATGACTTTACAAAATACAACACATAAGCATAAAAGAAACAAAGAATCTTTGTGAAATTTGCTAGGACCTAGTACAAAATCTCCTAAGTGGAGGGAACATGGTAAATTCTTGATATCATGAAATAAGCAAGTACTCCAATATTGAAGATTGGAGTTAAGCAAGTAGTTTGCGACTTGTCAATTTAATGGTAAAGTTTAATCTTATTAAACTGCAAAAAAGAGTTTAATATATATCTTACGTATATTTTAAGTAGTTCAAATCTATTAAAAATAGTTAAAAAATGACCATTACAATATCATTTTAAAAAATAATAATTTCCATAGTATATATATATATATATATATATATATATATATATATATATATGAGAGATCCGTTGACTCCAAGAGTAAGTCTCTATTAACTTACTCCGCTTAATAATTCGATATCGGCATTATATTTCTTTGATCCAACCGTTGAATTCAAAGATCTCATTGAGTAGATCAACTCCAAAAAAATTTATAAAAATTCAAAATCGTTTGATACTTTTTATGAACACTTCAAACGAACGTACGAAAAACTTTTAAAAAAAACCGTTGAATTTCAACAGTCTAAAATATATAACTACATTTTTTGAATTTTTATAAAAATTTATATAGTTGATATACTCAATGAGATCTTTGAATTCAACGGTTGAATCGAAGAAATATAATATCGAGATCGAGTTATTAAGCGGAGTAAGTCAACGGAAGACTTACTCTTGAAGTCAACGGATCTCTCCTCATATATTGGACGTTATGTTATGGCCTCCCAAAATGAAAGCTGCCATGCCTCAAATAGCACGTATAAGGAAAAGAAAGATAAATCAATTATGGAAGAATTGAAGAAGTGGAGAAATTGTGCAATGACCAACATGAAGAACTTTAATGTTGATTAGGATTCTTGGTATATTCCATTTTTCATTGATCCTTTTTGCAACATATTACATTAAAATGTCGTAATATATATGATTCATGGGTCTTTGTCTCAGGCCTTTGCGTCTTATATACGGTCATCACTCATTGATCATCACAAGTTTGAAGATTTTAATTAATATTTTGGATCCCAATTTAACCAATGTTGGTTTCAATTATAAATAAATAAAACCGTAAATTTTAAAATGTGTTAATTATTACTTGGTGTTCATGGGAAATGGATTCGGAGAAGTATTATCTCTTCTCTTCCCGAACTTAAATTCAGTTAATTCGGTTGTTCCCTGTCAAAATCGGAGAGGACGGATAGGTACCTGCGGATATGGGTTATATTGTCATGCCTAAATAGTACTCCAAACCGAAAAAAGTAAGCCCCTCTCTGAGGTAAATACAATGCACAAATTTATGTTATTTAATGTCCCCAAATTATGTTATTTAATTTCATGCATGGACAAGTTTTATCCTCCTAAACAAGAAATCTCACTCTTATGCAGTGACAACCCTCCTTTGGTCGAAACAATAAAATGAGTATTCCCTCCGGTCCTATATATAAGAAACATTTCACTTTTTAGATTTATTGTAGAATTGATGTATTTAGACTATATTATTGTCTAGATACATCAATTTTATAATAAATCTAAAAAGTCAATTTTTTCTTATATATAGAATCGGAGGGAGTAATTCTATACACAACTTGTTGCTGCAACAATATTTATATTCTTTTTGGAATGAGAAGAGGGTGTGGGGGACCTTATATATACATGAGGACATGTTAGCATCAGCGTAATAGAGAACCTAATACAACGTCTATATGTTCACTCTCATAGCACATAATTAAGATGTTATGCATATTCCTATTCTAAGCTCTCTATGATCACTTTCATGAATTGGGAGTAGTTAAATTAGTTTCATTCCACGTACGTTCTCGATGATCTAAATGAGTAAAACAAGGGTGGACATCTAGGGTTCATTATATGTCAAAAATTGGGATTCGACTCCTCACTTTAGAGTGATTCATTTTAGATTGTAAAATCGATACATCATAAAAAGTTATAAAATGGTTGCAATTATAACTCTTGATTTTCTCGCTTTATACTTTACTAATTTTAGAAGATCCAAATTCTTAAAATTATACTAGTAATAGAGTTGATAGATTAAATATGATATATGATATATAGAAGCTATTTCTTTTTTTAATATTTATTAACCTTCTTATTCTCAGGTGAACAAGTTCTTGTAATTCAAAGTTTGAATGAGAGGTAAGTAAAATCTGGATAAAAATTGTTTCCACCAAAAATTGAATTTGAGTTCTTTCGAACAATTCGTCCTAAAAAAAACTCATTAACCACTTGAGTTCAATATCTTAATTATGAGTTAAAAAAAAAAGATGACCATTGGGTCAATAATTAATCAAACACTAATATGTTCTGCAAAACAAATACATATTAATATCAGCATGTGAGATGTTTTATTTGTTTTCGTGAGTATTTTAAAAAATTTCAATTTTTAATAATAAATAATTAAAAGAAAAATGTTAAAGAGTGCATCCGGTGCACTAGTTAAAGAAACTTAATATAGTAAAGTTGTCTTAGAGTTTGTGCAGTCACTACTTTTAAAGTATAAAAATTACAATTTCCAATACAAAATTTTCTTTTTTAATTCTTTAACTAGTGTTTAGCATGACCCTAATTAAAAATATTACTAATTAAAGTTATACATTACTAACAAACATAAATGTGGTCGAATAAATTATTTATTTTGGACAGAGGCAGTATAATTGATGAGTATTGAAATGCATATAGTCAAATTAAGGATTAAAATGTCAAACAAAAATTCCATGTAAGATTTTGTGGGGATATCCTCTATGATAGATTTTGTACACCAAGTGAATCTAAATACCTGTTTTCTGTAGATCTCGTATCCAGCAATATCATATAAGCATTGAAAGCTAGTCACTTACACGGATTTTATTTCGTCATTTAATGTAGTTTAGTTAAATGCATATGTTCTTTGGGTGTTTGACGATAAATGTGGGTATATAGATTGATACTATATAGTTTATCGTCAAAAAAAATACAAAAGCAAAAAAGTAAAACATAAATATAAATATCATATATTTGCGAAATAGACTAATTTTATTAATTGTGCGTTGAAAATGAGTTATACAATATAGTAATTAATAATTATAGACAAGCTAGTCCTGGTGAGGACTACATAATCTATATTCTTAGCAGGCCCGACCCTTATGAGCTATGGGTTGAGCGATGGTATTGAGCCTTGAAATTTTGGGAACTTCAACTTAAATTTTAAAGTTCTATATAATAATAATTATATATTATTAGTGTTTATAAAACATCACATTAAATAAATATCTTAATTCTTTTCAATTTTTTAAATATTTTTTATTAGATATCTATTTTAAATATTTAAATTGGGCCTCCAAATAATCGGATTGGCCTTGATTCTTAGTCGACTAATATGGAACATGTTGAATTGTCAAGTTCCACACGTCTTTAACCTTGATGAACCTGAGTAGATTTGTGAAAGATTCACCTCTTATTACATATTTGACTAGCATCATATGTCAAAGATTCAGATCATACAATAAAATAGGGCTATTTGCCATGTTGGACTAACAACATTACATTATTATTAATGATCAAAACCAGAAACACAGAACTTAAATTTGGTTATATGCATGCTCTTACATGGAAAAAGAAAAGGGACATTCAAATATTATGATTCAAAATTTCAAATCCGTTGACAACAAAAATTGCATATCAAATACATTTTGAATCTAGTTTGAAAATGAGATTTAGCTTTGTGCGTGTTTTTGTTGTTATTATATTAATAAGTACTCCAATTTAAAAATGTTTGGGTCTACTTTTATCTTGTACGTTGTTTATTGGATAAAATATTATTTTCTACAATCATATACAATTTGTACCTTTAGATAAAATGTTGTCATCTAACTTAATGAGGGACAAAAAATTCAATTTTTTCCAATTTCTCGCTCTCAATTTGACAATTCTCAAAAACAATTTTAAAATCAAATACAATGTAACTTGAATTATACCAATCCATCTCATATTTTTACAAATGGCTCTATTATTAATTAGTTTTTAAAAATATAATTGGGTCGGTACAAGTTATAATCCCCATTGGGCTATACTGTCATATTAATGGACTTATTGTACAAACCCAATTAATAGAATGTTTATGGACTGAACTTTTATGATCAAATCAAATTTATAGGAAAATTTCTTTTTGGCACCTCAATATGCTCTAAAATTCTCAACATCTTTGATAATTTAGGGGACCTTAAAGCATATTAGGGGCTTAAAACAGAATTTTTTCAACTTTAGCTCATGTTCTAAAAGTTCACAACAGTTGACCACTATTTCCCAAGCACTTTATATATTCTATAGTCTTAATATTTTTTCACTTGATGTTTCTTCAACCAATATAAAGTTAAAGTTTAGTCAACATAAAATAAGTTTCTCATCATTCCATATTTTGTAGTTGTCTAACCGTATTTTGTAGCTGTCTAAGGGAAGGCAGAAATATCTATTTATGGAGCCGACCACTTTGAAAATATATTTTCCTATAAGTGCTCGATAGATATTAGCAAGGTTTTAAAAAACGGTCGCGGTCGAGTCTCGGTTATGTAAAGGTTTTCGCGATTTCGGTCGGTACAGGTGTTACAACACTAAATACGGTCATCGCAGTGTGAATTAATCACAATTTGTTCTTTAATATAAAAAACGGTGATAACGGTAACGATATCGGCACCTGCCAAAACTGTTTTGTCGCGGCCGTTTTCACGGTCGCGGACGTTTATTTAAAACCTTGGATATTGGTAAGGTTAAAACTCTAATACAAATTTTATTTTTATTTTGATATGTATTGATATATTGCTGATGTTGATATTTTTAATAGGTGAAAAAATTAATAAAAACTAATTGTTAATTTATTGGAATTATTCACTTTAACAGATTCAAATAAGACGTGTAACAAATAAATTATTCTATTATTAAATCTCTTATGACTTATCACATGTTTAAAGGTTCAATTAATATTGATTTTAGAGTTGATTTGAAAAAATGGTTCTTGGATTAAATAAGATATTTATGCTATAATTTTTTTTATTGACTACACATTTTTTGTAATTTGGTTTGTTTCATTGGTTTAGTGTTGAGTTTTGTTAAAAGAACAACATATGTGTGTGATATTTCAATCATATCTGATGTTTTAGATGTTCAAATGGAGTCAAATAACTTGCAAATCAAAGCTAACACCAATAGCTACCACTTTCATCAAGGAACATTTGACTTTCTAAAGGTTAAAAGTGCACTCAAATGCAAGCATCATACCTTGTGCCCTCAAGCGCAAGAACCTGCACTTGGTGCACATTTCTACAATTTTTAACAATTTAATTCTTCCTTGCAAGTTGCAAACGCCTGAGCGCAAATTTGTACACTTAGGGCGCATTTCAGCACATAAAGCGTAGTTGTGTCTATCGATGTGCATGACTTGGGTTGGAGAGTTTAATTTAAATTGCAAATTTTACTATAGTTTAGGTATCAATTTGTACACTGGAGCTTAATGAAAATCCTAAGTATTAGATTTGATATTTCGTTCTTTTGAATGAAATTACATGAATATTATTTTTAAACTCTATTAGTGTTCTGTTCGCTTGTACACCCGATTATTTGATTTGTGATTCATAGTTTGAAACGTAAAGTGAACTTTGTGACCACATAAGATTAAAAATTATCTGAAAATAGATATAAAAGCATGAAACCAATTATTAAAATTTGTTCTCATTGCTGAACCTTAATTATAAATCTGATAAGAAAAACAGAACTATTAATGATTGAACAAAAAGATTGTCATTCCATACTACTAATTGAAAAATAATTGAACAAAAACAGAACTATTTATGTCACACACAAAGATAGTCCTTATTAGTACACTCTCCAAGCTGTTTATCAATATGCAGCACTTATGAAGGTATCTCCAATATTATTATCATCATCATTATGATCTTTATTCATCATATGCATACTGTATAGCCCATCAATATAAACAGCTTCCACTTTAGACCCCACGCACCATTTCCTGACACACCACACCCTCCACTCACTCACTCTATACACTTACTATAGGTCAATGTTATAGTGGACCACTTTCATCGTGAATAAGTGATTAAAACTATTATAAAAAATATGGATTTTACAAAATCGACTGTTAAATTGAAAGTTTATACCATATAGATCATTCATAAAAAAAATTGAAAAATTGAAAATCATTTGATATGCTATTGAGACTGATCAAAATTAACGGTATTTTAAAAAAACTCATAAACCGTTAATCTTAATGAGTCTCAATAACATATCAAATGATTTTCAAATTTTTTAAAAAAATTCATGGATGATCTATAAGATATAAACTTTAAATCTAACGGTCGATTTTGTAAAATTCGTATTCGTTATAGCGTTATTCACAACTGGTCCACCATGGACCACTTGAAGAAGTGATCCATATTAGAATTTGCCTACATTAAATATTTTGGTAAAAAATACTAGATATTTGATAATTTAGATTGTAGCGGATGAATTTATAGGGTAGAAAATAGCTTATACGTTAGTTTTAAGTTTATAGTAAATAAGTTAGCTGATTGAGTTTCTAGTGTTTGGTAAAATTAACAGTGGAACTAGCTTATAAATATGAAATGACATAAAAAATATATATTTAATTAATATTTATATTTTTTTAAGTAAGATCGCAAGAGTAAAATTGAAAGAAAAAATGATAAACTGTAAGCTCATAATGAAAAATAAGCTATAAATTTTTCTAAAAATTGTTATCAAACATGTCTTTTTTAACTGAATAAACTTATAAACTACTACCTCCGTTCAATTTTATAAGAGTTATTTTGATTAAATGACACTATTCATTTATCTTGCTTTGACCATACTTTTTTAATAATATATAGATATAAATATAAGCATATAAAGTCTTGTTTAATTTGTTTTGATGAGTATTTTTAAAATATCAAATTTTTATAATTTTTATTAATAGAGAATTAAAAATAGTAGTGATCAAAATTGTGGATTAGCATACATGTAGTAGTCAAACTAATTCTTATATAAGTTATACAATAGTTTATGTGTCTTATTAAACAGAGTCATTGTGCCAATTTGGTACCCTCCAATGCTTCCAAATTGTCCCTTCCTATACCTCAACTTTTGGCAACAGTCATACAACATTGCAAACCCAAAATCCATATTTCATATACAGTTATACACACTACACTACAGTATTTGTAGTTAGTCACTTAGATTATTTTTAAAAAAAGATAAATTAAAATGAGAGAAAACAGTTGTAGTATTAATTAAAGTGGTTATATATTACTACTAATATTTTACAACTGTCTTTGATAGCCGTTTAATGTTACAAAGTCGAACTTTTTTCATTGAACTGACATCTTGTGTATTATGGTCACTCAAATTTACCTAAAATGCATAGTTAACAATGCTTTTTGCCTCAATATAAATTCGGATTTAGATTATCTCCTATCATTTCTCTCATATTATTGATTCTTTCTTCATTTCAACCATTTTTTCGTCTTTTTTTTCTTTAAAATGGATTATTCTTTTTTTTTTCTTTTGTAGGTTAATCAACTGTTGGATTAAAAACATAAAAGATGACTACCTAAAAAGTGCAAGAAGTGATCTCTATAAATTCACTAAAACAAATCATGATTTCAACTATCACAATCAACATTGAAATCTTATTTATAGATAGTACATCAGCATTATCTAAACTTTGAAAGTTGCACTTACCATAGGAGACTGTAATGGCCAACCTCTACTTAACAAATTATTATAAAAAAAATAAAAATTAATCATATAAATTTAAAATCATTAATTGTTTGCTTTACAATTTAAAATTACAGTTATTATAGATACTTGTAAATTGAAAAAAATGGGCCACAGATAGCAGAGAATAGTCAGACTACTGACAAAGCGTGACATAGTTATATAAAACAAATTTTTTGATGTATGAGTGACTGCAACTCATTACTCATTCCAACAAAAAATCAAATTTAAAAAACAACACCATGCATAAATGAACTCTCATTTACTCTGTTCACATACATAATACACACAATAGTACATACACACACATCATATATACATCATCATATATAAATTAACGGGTCGTGTTAACCAGTGCCCCAAAATACTAATTAAGAAGGATAAAAAAATAAAAATAATATTTTTTAAACTTTTTAAGAGTTGGATGTACAAACTTTAATGTCATATTACTATATTTAGTTCTTTAATCGATGTTTCTGGAGTACTGTTTAATATTTTTCATAAAGTAATTAAAAATAATATACTAAACTCAAGTGGTTAATGAAATTCATCCAGAATCCTTCAGGAGAATTTGAGCTTGATTTTTTATAGGAACAATTCTTAATCAAACTTTTTGTTTACAATGGAGCTGGAGGTCGAATTCAGGACCACATGCATACTGCTTAAATCTCACACCACTGGACTAAACATATGATACCTAGTGACATATTCTTAATCAGACTTTACGTATCTCGCGGTCGAACTCTAAGCTACCGAATTATTTTTCCTTGAGAACCACAATGTTAATAAAAAAATAAAAATAAATACACACATAAATTCTCTATATATTTTCACCATTACTGTTGTTAAGAAATTTGCCTAGAGAAAAACAGAATCAAATCCTTTCCTTAACCTTCACGCCTCATTTAAAAAGGTTCAACCGTTTAACCAATCTCTGAGTTTTCCTTTGTTCCTTTTCTCACTTCACCTTTTAAACTCCTTCCTAACTCTTTAAATTCCTCACTTTTTCATTCACACAACACAAAAAAGTGAGAAAAAACACACTACACTAAACTCAAGTTAAGTTACTACTACTAGTATCATTTTTCATCATTCATTCATTCATGGATCCTTTCAAAGAAAAAGCAAAGTGTGTTTGGATTCATGGACCTATCATTGTAGGAGCTGGTCCTTCTGGTATAGCAGTAGCTGCTTGTTTATCAGAACAAGGTGTTCCAAGTCTCATTCTTGAGAGAAGTGATTGCATAGCTTCACTATGGCAAAACAGAACTTATGACCGTTTAAAACTTCATTTACCAAAACATTTTTGTGAACTTCCTTTGATGAATTTTCCTCAAACTTTTCCTCAATATCCAACAAAACATCAGTTCATTTCTTACATGGAATCTTATGCCGATCATTTCGATATTCATCCTAGGTTTAATCAAACTGTTCTTAGTGCTGAGTTTGATTCAAGTTCTGAAATTTGGATTGTTAAAACACATGATGGTTTTCAGTATTTTTCACCTTGGCTTGTTGTTGCTACTGGTGAAAATGCTGAACCTGTTATTCCTATAATTCATGGTATGGAACATTTTCATGGTCCTGTTCTTCATACTAGTGATTATAAATCTGGTTCTGAGTACAAAAACAAAAAGGTTTTAGTCATTGGTTGTGGTAATTCTGGTATGGAAGTTAGCTTGGATCTTTGTAGACACAATGCTATCCCTCATTTGGTTGCTAGAAACACAGTAAGTTCCCTTTTTTTAATTTTCTTTCAATTTTCAATTGCGTCACAATCTTTAATATTACAAAAAATCGTAGTCTAATGCGACCGATACAACTTTAGCCCGCGTCACATAGACATATTTTTTTAATGTATGTTAAAATTCACGCCGAGTTTAACAAAATTATGTATGCGATGGTTTTTAGTCATTAATCACTCTGATTTTGTCAAATTCACTTGAATTTTGAAAATGTAGTTAATGTTGGAAATTTTATGTTGTGAACAATTTTTATGTATTTTATGAATACTTTTACCAAGGTGATTCATAAAGGTAGTATTTTTATAATTATTTAATATTATTTGATATGTAATAATAGATCATATGATAGATATATAAGTGTTTAGTACTTAAAATGATGTCATGTAGTATGTAGTTTTCCCATTTGGGTAAATAATCATCAAAGTTTGGAGTTTGTACTTTTTGGCTAACTTTGTTGCAATGTTTTTTTTTTATGATGATGTTATACTAGGTACATATTCTTCCAAGAGATATGTTTGGTTTCTCAACATATGGAATAGCTATGTCATTATACAAATGGCTTCCATTAAAATTAGTAGACAAGTTTCTCTTGTTGGTGGCAAGTTTCCTTTTGGGAAACACAAATCACTATGGTATCAAAAGGCCTAAAACTGGTCCTATAGAGCTTAAACTTGCCACAGGAAAAACTCCTGTTCTTGATGTTGGTCAAATTACACAAATTAAAGCTGGTAACATTAAGGTATGGTTTTATTTTTTTGGTTACACAAAAAAATAATTAAATTTAAATATAAAAACGAAATAGCCCATGTGGACTAGTTCAGTGTTGAGTAAATGAGACTTTGAAGTGTGCTTCTCTCAAAGTCTCATGTTCGAATCCTCCTGCTATCACTCCATGTGTTAAGTCAGGGTCAGTCCATACAAGCTTGAGATTGGTGATTATCAGATTAATTGGTTTTTTAGCCGGATACCAAATTTATAAAATAAAAACTAAAATTAAAAATTTAATGTTTAAATTTAATTTGTTATATATAGAAATACTTGAGGCTAAGATTGAGGAATTTTTTGTATAGGTGATGGAAGGAGTGAAGGAGATAACAAGAAATGGTGCAAAATTTTTGGATGGACAAGAAAAGGAATTTGATGCAATAATATTAGCAACAGGATACAAGAGCAATGTGCCTAGTTGGCTGAAGGTTAAAAATTGATCTGTTATATTTAGTTTTTATTTTTAGCTTTATCTTATTATTGAAGCACTTATGACTTATCACTATCTAGAATTGGGACACATGCAGAGTGCAGAAACATACAAATGTCTTCTTTTCTTCATGCAAAAACGATAAAAGAATAAAATCAGTTTGTTTGGGTTCTGTGCTTGTGTGGTTCTTCTCTACAATATTTTTTTACTAATATTTAATTATTTTTTCATACTTTAAAATATTGTTTTTTTTATAGAAAACTAAAAACTTTGCTTTCATTGTGACGTTTTATGATGTATAACAATCTCATGAAAGATCTATCTTTAATCTTGCAAGCAACTTGTAAAAGACCCTTTTGAAAAAGTACTATTATTTTTGTCAAAAAAGGTACTAAACTTTTGGTCAATTCCTTTTGCTTCAAATTAATCATTTAATTAATTAAATTTTAGTTTTTGTTTTGTTTTGTTTTTCTTTTGCTTGTGTAGAAAAATATTATCATTAAAAATAAAAATACATATTATGCTTCATGAAAAAACTTTTTTTTTACACTAATATTTTTTATGTCTTATCTTAATTAATTTATTTCTTGATTTAGGGGAATGATTTTTTCACTAAAGATGGAATGCCAAAAACACCCTTTCCTCATGGTTGGAAAGGTGAGCAAGGATTGTATACGGTGGGGTTCACAAAAAGAGGTCTACATGGAACATATTTTGATGCCATCAAAATTTCTGAAGACATTACTAAGCAATGGAAAACACTTAAGAGCAAGAGTTGTAATGATTCACATATCATACTACTTAACAAATAATAATAATGTTTAATTATCAAGTTTTTTATTTGTTAAGAAGGGGGGATAAATGGATTGAATTTGGGTATTGTACTAGCTAGTTTTTTCTAATTTTTTTTCCTTTATTTTTATTTTTGTTCTTGGTTTTCTATGTTTGTACAATTTTGTATTTAGGAGCATACGCTTTTTTAACTACTTAAGTGTTAGCTTTTTGTACAAAACAGTTTCATGAATGGAATGGCACTTCAGTTTCATAAAGTGTAAAGTGAAAATAAATATATATAAATTAAATTAAAAGTGCACCCAAATAAATTTAAAAAATAAAGTGAAAAAAGCAAGGAATTGGATCAGTTGACGTAATTACAAGTACAATATTACATATGCATAGTATTTTATTTTAATAAATAAATTGAGGAAGAGTGTATAGGACTCATATCAAGCATTTAACTAAACTAACAGCAATCCACCTGGAAATCTGGAATTGTAAAAGTTTTCACGTTACTTTACTTACTATCCGTACTCATATAAGACTGTTTGAATTGAATCTATATTGGAGCAAAGTTATTGTAAGAGTCATGTCAAGCAATACTATAATTAAGTAATAATTGGTTAAAGAGTGTACTTAATCAAACATATGTTATTTATAATACTCCTTCTAATTGACATATGTACTCACTACTCATCAATCATGTCATGAATAGTGAAAGTTCGAAAATTCTAATAGTCCGTTTAATTGGATGGAAGGAAAGTGAGAGATAAAAAAAATTAAGTATATCAATTAATGAATTTGGACTAAACTTGGAGGAAAGGAAAGTTTGTCCAAGTTTATGTAATTTTATTTTATCTCACTTTTCTTCCTTAAATCAAACAGACCATAAATATAATTATCTAAAAAAATATGTTACTCCTCAGTCTCACAATAGTGAGTCAGTTAACTATTTCACACATTTAAATATATAATTTTGAGGATTAATTTTTTTTTTAATTGTATAACAATAAAAAATTACATTTTAAAATTACTCATTAAGACGAATCCAGCGATGTACAACAATCAACTGATTCACTTATTATAAGGCGGAGATAGTAACAACTATCTTTGAGACACTTTTAATCATTCCATTTAAAAAAATTATTTATTAAAATAAATAAATATTTTAATTCACAATACTTTGATTTCACACTTGTTAAAAAGACATATTGTTTTAAAGAAAATATCAGGGCCAATTCAGTTTAAAGAGTGCTCTATATTTTGAAAAATGTTTACATGTTGATGCAATATATGTCTTCAACAAACTTTTTGCATGAGCTAAATTAACTGAAGTTCTGTTTAAAGCAGGTCTTCAGAAGGTTGACTTCTTCCTAAATATATTTTTTATATGTAGTAAAGATATTTGAAATTTTGACAAAATGGTTATCAAAGAAACAAAAAAATCTAACGTAACAATTAATTTATGTGTTTTTTTTTTATAAGCCAAATAATTTATGTGTGAAATTGCTATGAGTATGGTGTAAGGTTTTAAAAAACGGTCGCGGTCGCATCTCGGTTGTGTAAAGGATTTTGCGATTTCGGTCGATACAGGTGTTACGACACTAATTGCGATCGTCACGGTGTAAATTAATTACAATTTGTTTTTTAATATAAAAAACGGTGATAACGGTAACAGTATCGACAACTGTTAAAACTATTTTGTTTCGGCTGTTTTTGCGGTAACGGATGTTTATTTAAAACCTTATGGTAGTACAAAAGTATGGTTAATAGTTATTTTCTTTAGAAGTCACGTGAAATTTTAATTTTCTTTCAAATTTTACATTAAGTTTGTTAAAAGTTTCAGCCTACTAGTTTCAGCCTAAAAGTATAATATAATTTTCCCTAACCAAACTTTGTTTTTTCATTAATAGAAAAATGAAAAGAAAAAAAAAACTGTCCTCTTTTTCAAAGATATAACCTCTTGTAGATTTTCTTATGGTATTGTTTTCTTCTTTTTCTTTCTTACCATTTACTCCCATATAGTACAAAAGAAAACACCTTCCATTCAATATTTGGTGGATATTTAGATCCATGCACGTGGGTAACTCCTGATTTTCACATAAACATGAATATGGACAGAGACCAGGAGTTTCTGTATGCAGCCATTTTCATGCTCAACTCACACTGTGATTGCAGCTTTCCTTCAATGTAACATAAAAAAATCATTGATAGGTTTATTGCTCAAAATTTAAAACAAGATCCATTACTTTGGGAAAACGTGTGAAAGAGTAAAAGTAACCTCTTCAGGAAATTGAAGTCACAATCATTTACTAGTATTAATTATCTTAAAAGGAAAAAAAAATTATCTCAAGTGATGACTTTTATCTTGTTTTTTCTTTCTTTTGGGTATATTTTAGTGTAAGCAATTGTGGAAATTAAGAACTTTGAATTCATCTATGTATAGTAACTATGAGGTTTAAATTTCTTGGATACTTGAAATTCAAATGTAAATATTGATGAACATATAAGTGAAATATAAATTTAGTGTCTTATGTTTGTGGGAAATATGAGATATTTAACTCTCTTGTAAGATTGTTTTTAGTACAATGTGGATGTGGTATCAAATGAACTTACATTTGAAGGGAAAAAATTGTGTAGCAAGCAAGTACGAGGTTGAAAGTCGCATTTTTTGGAAAAGAAAAAGTTGAGTGAATGTAAGTCAGAGAATCAATGAACAAAATATTTTAAGGTTAGGTATAAAAAGATGTGGTGCTCAACTCACATTTGTGGTTGCTCTTTGCCTAATGTATATGATCTTCTGAACTACCTCTCACGCCCCAACAATGGTATCAGACCAATATATTTTGTTGAGTACGGCCAACAACAGTACAGGTGTATATCGATGAAAAAACTTCGGCTTAAAAAAAACATAATGAATTAAATGGAGTTACGCTTGAGGGGAGATTGTTGGAAGTTCAATATTGTTTGAAGAAATGAAGGATGACCAACGTATAAGTGATCAAAGAGCCCCCATAAATTCAATATCTTAATGATATGAGTAAAAATGTAATGTCCAAATTGCTTTTGGAGCTCCTCTCATCACCTAGCAATGATATCAGAGGTGTTGGTTTGAAATCGACTCTATATATGCTGACAATGGTGGTTAGGTGGCACGTTCTATTGGTGGAATCAAAGCGATGCAAGTATATATGGATGGATAATTTTCCAATTGAAGAAAAATATAATGAATTGAATCGATTCACAGTCTCACACTTGGGGAGATAGGTATATAGTATGTAAGATTAAGAGTTCGGTAGTTTCAAAAAGAACAAAAAATACTTTTGGACAGTTAAAACCATCACATGTTTTAAACAAAATTAAAACAATTTAAATTTTGAAAACAAATTCTTATAATGGCTCTATTTGGTAAAAAATAGTGGATAGCAGATAAGTTAGCTTATAGCGGATGAACTTATAGCGGATAACTTATAAGCTATCATTTAGCTTATAGAGAATAAGTTAGCTGATTGAATTTATAGTGTATGGTAAAATTAACGGTTGAATTAGGTTATAAGTATGAAATGACATTAAAAAAGATATGTTTAATTAATTAATATTTAATTTTTTTCAAATAAGATAATAGGGGTATAATTGAAATAAAAAAATGATAAGTTATAAGCTCATAAGCTACTTGAAATAGCATTTGAAAAATAAGTTATAAGCTAGTAAAATAAGTTGTAAACTCTTTTAAAAATTGTTACCAAACAATTTTTTTAGCTTATAAGCTAAAAGCTATAAGTTAACTTATTTGTCTTCCCAAACAGAATATATATATTGTTAGAATAATATAAAACCATTGATATGCCCTATCCTAACAACTTAAGCTTTTGGGATAATTGGTTATTTGACATGATATCAGAGCCTCTATGACTAAGTGGTCTAGAGTTTGATCTCCGCTTCCCTTACTTTTTAATTAAGCCCAAATGGGCTCTTGCGTGAGGGTCTATGAAGCTCTGATACGCGACACGATACGGATACGATACCGATACGCCGATAGGTGAAATTTTAAAAAATTCATAACTGATACTGGCACGATACGTTATTTAAAAATTAATTTTAAAATTAAATATATAAATGCACAATATATAAACATGACTAAAATCAATAATATTAATAATAATTTTTTTTTTGAAAGACAAAAAATAATAATAATTATTATTATTATAAACGAGAATAGTTCATGTTGGAACAAAAGAGGTTCTGATATGACCCAATTAAGTTTTGATGATAACAAAAGTATTAATGTACAATAGGGTATACTAATTATTTACTCCAAGTGTGCAGATATTCAAGTTAATTTTTATATTCATTTTAAAGCACATTGGAAGCTCTGATATGGCAAGCAAACTCTGATCAGAACTTCAAGCTATCAGAAGATGCGTATGTGTTTCATCAAAAGATGCATATGTGTTTCATCAGAGGATGCAAGTGTTACTCATCAGAAGATGCATATCAGACTCTGATAAGAGCAGTGAGAGCCGTTTTGTCAGAAGAACATTCTCTGCATCAATGATTATACTCTGACATTCCAAATGCTGAAGGAATCAATCTTATCCACAGAATAGTGACGTTTGTACTATTGTACGAACTCTTTACCTGATTTGGATAAAACGTTTTCCCCAAGATTGATCGTATACAAGGTTACCTGATTTGGTTATCAAAGGTACTATCTACAGCTGGCGCAATCTCACTGCATCAAATTCGAATCAAACACGCTCCACCTTCATCTATAAATTGGAGCAAGTTTGAAGCTTTGGGATACGACACTTGAACAATTTGAAAAGAGCTGTTACTCTGCTAAAATCATCCTAAAACACAAAACTGCAAATACAACTTGAACTCATATTCAAAATCCAAGACTCCAGTTTCAGCTTCTGTTAATTTATTAGTTGAACCTTAGAATTTTATATTAAGATTCTAAGTTAAGTCTTGTATCAAAAGTTGTATTTATTTTGTAACTGAACATTGATCTTTATATCAATTGTTCAGACTCTGTTTTTCTAAACTTGTGTTTTGAAGTCTCTTGCCTGCGTGCTTGAGCATTAGGAAGTCTCTTGTTTGTATACTTGAGCATTGGAAGTCTCTTGCTTGTGTGCTTGAGCAATTGTAATCTTTGGTGATTATAGTGAACTCTCTTGGAAGTACAAGAGGACTGGACGTACTCTCGGTTTGTGAGGGGAACCAGTATAAAAATCTCTGTCTCTATCTTTCTCTCTTTCTCTCTACCTTCAAAGTTATTTTTGATTGTGTTTTGTTTTCTAAACCGCTGCAAACTCTGATAAGTTTTCCATAACTTAGAAGAAAATTTTAAACTACCCAAAACACAATTCAACCCCCCCTTCTAGTGTTTTTCACACCTTCAATTGGCATCAAGAGCCCGGTTCTGTTTTCTAATCACCTAACAGTGAAACAGTTTCTAGTTGAAAAACACTATGACTGAAGGAACTCCAAGTGTGAGTATGAAAGCAGTTCCTCATGACTATGATGTTGAGGACAAGTCAAGCAACAAGGCACCAAAGTTCAATGGAGATGCTTCTACCTTTTCTTGGTGGAAAGATAGAATCTACAGTCATCTTATTGGTTTAGATGATGAGCTTTGGGACCTAGTTGAAGAAGGGGTAACTTTCCAAGGACTAGATGAAAAGGGAAGGCTATCTGTTGAAGAAAGAAAGAAGTTCACTCCTACAAACAAGAAGCTTTACAAGAAACATCACAAGGTTAAAGATCTTCTCATTGGGTGTATAACTCATGATGAGTACCTCAAGATCACAGACAAATCCACTGCCAAGAGCATCTATGACTCCTTGTGTTCCACATATGAAGGGAACAAACAGGTTCAAGAGGCAAATGCTACTCTTTTGATCCAATAGTATGAACTCTTTAGAATGAAGGATGATGAGAATATTGAATCAATGTATTCTAGATTCAAAATTCTTGTGGCTGGTCTCCAAGTTCTAAAGAGAAGTTATACAACCTCTGATCATGTAAGGAAGATTTTGAGAAGCTTACCTTCAAGGTGGAGGCCTAAGGTAACTGCTATCCAAGAAGCTAAAGATTTGGACAAACTTGGCTTGGAAGAATTGATAAGTTCACTCATGAGTCATGAGATTGAACTATCTTCTGATGAGCCTCAGAAGAAGCTAAAATCTGTGGCTCTGCCATCTATTTCAGTTTCATCCAAGGCTCTGAAAGCCAAAGTTGTAGAATCTGAAGCAGAGGAATCTTCCATAGATAATCAAGAGGAAGGATCAGATGATGATTTATTTGCACTCTTATCCAAAAACTTTCAAAAGTGGTCACTAAGGAAGGGCAAAAATTTTCAAGGCAGAGGATCTGGATCAAGAAACAACACCAGCAAAGAGAAGAAGGATGACACAAAAAATTGTTTCAATTGTCATAAGCCTGGACACTTCATGGCTGATTGTCCTGAACTCAACTCCAAGGGTAAAGGAAGAAGGAGTATGATCAAGAACAAAGTCAAGAAGAGTCTGATGGCAACATGGGAGGATATTAATGAACTATCTGAGGATGAAGACTCTGAGGAAGCAAACCTAGCGCTTATGTCCATTGGTGAGTCAGACAATGAAAATGATTCAGAATCTGATACTGACGACATTGATGAGGTAATATCTAAAATGTCTAGTACTCAAATGACCAAAGCTTTAAAAGATGTAATGGTGAAGTACATGGAAAAGTTGAGTGAGCTAGATTTTTGCAAACAAAAAATGAAGCTCCTCAATGAAAATCTCACCTAGACTCAAGCAAACTATCAAAAATCTCTTAAAACAATTAAGGTGCTTGAGACTGAATGCAGAACATGTCACAAACCTTATGACGAGTATGAAATCTCTCTACAAGAGTTTGTGCACCATAACATAGATAAAACTAGGGTAACTTCCGTAATTCATGGTGGACTTAGCAACTATTACAAAAGACAAGGACTTGGTTCTCTTACATGTCCTGATGTAGGAAAATTAAGTAAACCTGTCTTGTTGAGCAAGTCACCATCAGAATCTTATTCAAACTTTACTAAGGGTACATCAGAACCTCTGACTATGTCTGGTACTCTTGTGAGCTTGGAACCACAAGATAAGGTATCAGAAGATGACTCATCGTCTGAACCTAAGTCTTCTAAAACTCAGGTTCCCCTCACATCAGTACCCATGTCTACTCAAGTTAAAGCTGTCAAAGTACCAAAGCCTGTTGATAAGCGGGGCACTAGTACTTCTAAAGCAAACTTGGTAACTGGTTCTCTGACACACTCAAAAGGAAAGTCTCAGAGACAACATAAGCCTAAACATTTTTCTAAAGGCTCTGTTGACTCCAGATCTTCTGAGTACTCTAACAAGAAGAATAAGATTCTCAAAACTAACCAAAAAGGACCCATCAGAGTATGGGTACCAAAATCTGAAATAGTGTATGCTGCAGGTATGCACCCAAAGAAGAAAAGAAAGCTCATGGTATCTGGATTCTGGCTGCTCACGTCACATGACAGGAGACAAGCTCTTATTCCACACCCTGAATCAGCAAGAGAGAGGAACAGTAGGGTTTGGTGGCAACCAGAAGGGAAAAATCATTGGTATAGGTACAGTTGGTAATTCTTCTTTGTCAATTTCTGATGTTTGGTTAGTAGATGGACTACATCATAATTTACTTAGCATAAGTCAATTGTGTGATAGTAATTATGATGTTATGTTTAATAAGGATTCATGTACTGTAATCAGAAACTTTGATCAATCCATTGTCTTTAAGGGAAATAGAAAAGGCAATGTGTACAAAGTCAATTTTTCTGATTTAAAGGAACAACAAGTGCTTTGTCTTTTGACACTGAGTGATGAAAAATGGATCTGGCATAAAAGATTGGGTCATGCTAACTGGAGATTAATTTCTAAGCTTAGCAAGGACAATCTTGTCAGAGGACTTCCAAATTGAATGAACAAGGAGAAGTCACTAGGAACAAAGCCAGACTTGTTGCACAAGGATACAGTCAACAAGAAGGAATTGACTTCACTGAAACATATGCTCCAGTAGCAAGACTGGAAGCAATCAGGTTACTTTTATCTTATGCAGTCAATAATGGTATTACTCTATATCAAATGGATGTGAAAAGTGCATTTCTAAATGGTGTCATTGCTGAAGAAGTGTATGTCAAACAACCTCCTGGATTTGAAGATTTAACAAATCCTGATCATGTGTTTAGACTAAAGAAGTCACTCTATGGACTCAAACAAGCTCCCAGAGCTTGGTATGAGAGACTAAGTACTTTTTTGGTTGACAATGGTTTTGAAAAAGGACAAGTTGACAATACACTTTTCAAAAAGACCCTTAAGAATGACATTTTGATCATTCAAATATATGTTGATGATATCATTTTTGGATCAACTAATGCCACTCTTTGCAAGAACTTTTCTAAGCTTATGCAGGATGAGTTTGAAATGAGTATGATGGGAGAATTGAAGTTCTTTCTTGGTATATAAATAAATCAAACAGAGAAAGGAACATTCATTCATCAATCCAAATATATAAAGGATCTTCTGAAAAAGTTCAACTTAGAAGATTGCAAACCCATGAATACTCCAATGCATCCTACATCAAGTCTAGGCAAAGAAGAATCTGAAGGCAAGGTTGATCAGAAACTGTATAGAGGTATGATTGGATCTCTTCTTTATCTAACTGCCTCAAGACCTGACATTTTATTCAGTGTCTGTTTGTGTGCAAGATTTCAATCAGATCCTAGAGAATCTCATCTCACTGCTGTGAAGAGAATCTTTAGGTATTTGAAAGCTACCTGTAACAGTGGATTACTGTATCAGAAATCCAATGACTACAAGCTGATTGGATTATGTGATGCTGACTATGCTGGTGATAGAATTGAAAGAAAATCCACCAGTGGTAACTGCCAGTTTATTGGTGAGAATTTAATTTCATGGGCTAGTAAAAGACAAACCACCATAGCTATGTCAACAGCAGAAGCTGAATACATATCAGCAGCTAAATGTTGTACACAACTACTTTGGATGAAATATCAATTGGAAGATTATCAAATCAGCAGTAACAATATTCCATTATATTGTGATAATACTGCAGCTATTCACCTTTCTAAAAACCCTGTTTTACATTCAAGAGCTAAGCATATTGAGATTAAACATCATTTTATCAGAGACTATGTTCAAAAAGGGGTAATTGATCTCAAGTTCATTGAAACAGAAAATCAATGGGCTGATATCTTTACAAAACCTTTAGCTGTTGAACGTTTTGATTTTATCAAAAAGAATCTGAACATGATGGAAATCCTTGATTAACTTAGACTCTGATGAAAAATTGAGTTTGTGAGAATCTAATAGCAATCAGAAGATGAAGTCATCAGAACCTTCTGTATCAGAAATTGTGATGAGAACATCTTCTGACACACTATCAGAATCTGATTAGAAGGTAAATGGTTCTGGCGCGTAAGTAAATTTTTTTTTGTAAAAATCCTTTCGTTTTCTCAAACTTACGTGTCAGTTGTTTAATAATCGTCTAATACACATATCTTGTTTCAAGAGGATAAAGAAGTTGGTTAATGATGATTAGCATTTCTAATTCCCATTTGTGGTAAAATACTCTACTACCCCTGTGTATGTGTACTTGTTTTTTGCGCGTAAGTTTTCTATTTTAACACACTAACTGTTCACATTCACACTTTTGCACTCTCACAACCTACACTTTCATTCTTCTAAAACACAGAGCAATTTCTTTCTCCCTCTTTAGAAACCCTAACTTCCAAATATCATCCATGGCATCCTCATCATCATCATTCCTAAATAGAACATGCATGATCTTACCAAATGAATCCAACCATACTGAGTTCGCAAAGGATCAACGACCATACAAGTATGATGAACTAAATGTTGCGATTGAGAATCCCGTTGATCTTGAGAGCATTAGAGTAAACGGTTTTGCTGAAGTCGTTCATCTCTACAAAAGACAAGGTTTGGAATACTACTTTGATTTACTTAATGGACCAACCTATACTGAGATGGTAAAGGAATTCTGGATGAAAGCCTCTGTTATTACAAGGGATGTTTATAACAAGAAGGTCAGAGAAACGATTGAAGAAAACCCTGAATTGAAAGATAGAACCCCAGAGGAAATGGGATTGAGATCTTTTGTCTCTACAGAGATTGAATCTTTCGTGGCTGGATTCAAAATCTCTATCAGACTCTGCCACATTCTTGAGGCTCTGAAGCTCAAGCGTGATGGTGTGATAATCAAACATTCTGACGAAGCAGGTCCTGATGTGGATGAATATCTATTCAAACCTAAGGCTAACCCTAAGGACAAGTTTGAATGGACAAACAACTGCAAGATCATTTACAGGATCTTAATTGACAGTGTCCTGCCCAAATTGGGAGGGACTGATCAAATATCCAGTGTTCAGAAGTTGTTCACATTTCATGTTGCTAAAGGAAATGTGGTGGATATTGGAAGGCTTATTTTTGATCATCTGTGTTTGTCTATTATCTCTAGCAAAGCTATTGTTCGACATTCAAGACTACTGAGCCACATGTTTGCACAGTGTGGTTTGTTGGATGCTATCACACCTTATCTCCCAGGCTTAGGTACTTTTCTGCTTAGTTCTAAGATTGTAAATAGTACTACCTTAAGGTACTTAAAGCTGGTAAAGAATAATGAGATAGTTCATCCAACACATCCTGTGTTACTCAGAGACTCTGAGAAAGGCATTGGTGAGTGTTGGCTTGTACATGTCAGAGATAGTGATGCCAAGAGGGTTATAGAAGCACATGCCGAGTTCATGAAAAAGCTAGGTGCTGATGTAGGAGATGGACAACCTACAAAGCTAACTGTAAGACAATCAAGGCTTTTGGAACAACCTCTTAGACTTGACCCAGTCAAGAGAAAAGCTGCCAAAAGTCCTACTGGGAAGAAAGCTGCTAAGATTCCAAAGATTACAGCTCCAAGATCCTCAAAGAAACCAAGGGCAAAGAAAGTTATACTGCTGGATCTTACAGAGGAAGAAAAGGAAGAAGTTGTGGTACAGGCAGCACTGGCAAAGGTTGCAGAGTTTAATAAGAAGCAAGAGGCTCTGAAGGACGGATATGATTGTGGTATTGAAGAGTCTGCATTTGATGATATGCACAAGAAGCTTCCAGAAAGGAATGATCCTCATAACCTGCTGGAGAAACAGACTCTGTATGGAAATGAAACTGGTAAGTTTTCTAATTTTATTGGAGGCAGCTCAGCGCTTAGTGATTATTTCAGAAGGCTTCAATTCCCTTCTGAAATTAGAGTTAAACATGTTTTTGATAAGGTTTTAAAAGGAGTTAATTCTGAGAAAGTCAATGATCTTTCTGAGAATCAACCATCATCAGAGCAGTTTAACCTCATCATATCTAACCCATTAGAATCTCAGGCTAATTTTATATGCAATGATGCAGCACAAGCTTCTACAAGCACTGCACCTACTATTCAATTTTCAATTGATGAAGATTCTGATAAAACACCATCACCACCTCCTCAAAAATCCCCCAACCATCAAGGAAATCCTACCTTAACACCACAACCAGAAGAACCAGAAAATGACCCCCAACCAAACTCTGAGACTGTTCAATCTGTGAACACTCAAGAACAACCAACAACACACCAACCAGAAAATCAACAACCAGAAAATGAACCCCCACCAGAACATATTCAATCAGAACATGATCATCCAAAATCACCAGAACCTGATCAAGATCAAGTCTCTGAAAATCTTCACTCTGATGAACATGTCCATGAGAAATCCCCACATCATGTGGCTGTGGACAACTCATGTGACTTATCTACACCAATCAAGAAACATGTTCAACAAATAAATGAGACCCTGAATCTTGATGTCCTACCAAAAACCCCTCTTGACCAATCACAACATCTCAAACACCTTATGCAGGATCTATCTATGGACTGCATATTTTTCCCTCCTCACCTACCTTCCAGAATAGCCAATGAACCTCTTGACCAAACTCAGGATGATATCACTAGTTTGCTGAAAGCTGTTGACAAGAATCTTAGGAGAATGTACAGTGTTATTCCACACAGGTCTATTGACACAGCACACATTGACAAAGAGTGTGACCTTATGGAACAAAATCTGGTACTCATGCTTCGTTCTGTCAGAAAGGCTTATACTACAGACCTGAATTTGAGAAATGAGATAGCAAGGAAGGAAGAGGAAGAGAGGCGTGAAAGGGAAAGATTGGAAGCTGAGGAGAGGGAAAGAAAAAGATTGGAGGATGAGCGTACAGAAAGGGAAAGGCAAGCAGCTGAGCAAGCTAGGCTAGCAGAAGAAGCTAGAATAGCTGCTGAACAGGCAATGTTTGAACAAATTGCTAGAAATGCACCAGAGTATGCTCAGCACGTAAGGGAAAATCAAGATAATTTTCAGAGAAGACTTGATGAGCATTCGTCTATGTTGGCTGCTATAATCGATACTCTCCAGAGCATCAATGCAAGATTACCTCAGCAACCTGATCAACCTTAAACCCTAGGATTCTATGCACATGTTTTGTTTATTTATTTACCATGTTCTGTTATTTGTTTTTGTAACTTGTTGAATATTACTTCATTTTAAGTACTTGGTTGTTTGATGATTATCTTCTGTGTTCATTATTTATTTATTTGATTATTTTTTTATTTTTTTTGCTTTCATAAATGTTTTTGAGACAAATATCCACTCAAAGATTTCAAAGCTAAATAATGAGTTTATTCAATTGAAAATTGTTGATTACATAAGTTTCTATCCAACTTGTCACTTGGATTCTACATAAAAAACAGCTAGTCCTAAATCTAGCTTATTTGAATCTAAGGGAAATGGAAGAGTTCACGACATTCTCTTCACTTCCTTATTGGGAGATCAATGAGAAGTGATCTCATTGATTATGAAGAGGGGTATTCTTCCCTGGGAGGAACATATGTACTCAAGAATTCCTTCCAATCAGAATCTCATTCAGATTCTGACTCGGATAAGGACTCTTGTTGCTTAGTCTTGGATCTTGTTTGATATTTGACTCTGACAGGAGCAGAAGTTGATGCCTTCATCTTCTGAGGTTTCTTCTTAGACTCTGAGTCTTGTTGAATCTTCACTTTCTTCTTCTTCTTCTTCTTCTCCTGCGCTCTCTTACTTTTGATCACTTTTCTATCCTTCTCCATTGTTGATTCTTCACAATGAAATGGAAGTGTTGAGTGAAATGACAAAGTTTATGGTCCTTATATAGTGGTTTCAAAATAGACAAGTTCTTGGTTTTTACAACAAACCATTTAATTGGAGTAGTTGTAACCACCTTGACTACATTGAAACTTTACTTTTGACCAATTTTTTTCAAAATTGTCATTTATTTCTTGTCAGTTTTTATCTTTTTGTTTAATGACAAAAGGGGGAGTAAGAGTTGTTATTAATTTATGAGATGCTAAACTGAAACCAAAATTCCAAATTTAATTTTTTCAGTTATGTATTCGTATGATATGATTTTGAGGAAAATATTAGTTGAAATTTGAACTTCTGATACATGGTACGTATGAAGGAAAAGTGCAATTTTCTTTCATGGGTATCAGACTTAGGGGGAGAGCTTGCAAACCTAGTCTCTGAAAGTCTAGTGTATTAGTTTAAATTCAAAATTCAAATAATTATTTTTAAACTGATTTAATTAATCATTGCTGAACTTAGGGGGAGCTTGCAAAACTCATTAACCTAAGAGATGCTTGATAAATTTTATCAACAACCATTGTAAATTAATACTTGGTTTGTCATCAATCAAAAAGGGGGAGATTGTTGGAACAAAAGAGGTTCTGATATGACCCAATTAAGTTTTGATGATAACAAAAGTATTAATGTACAATAGGGTATACTAATTATTTACTCCAAGTGTGCAGATATTCAAGTTAATTTTTATATTCATTTTAAAGCACATTGGAAGCTCTGATATGGCAAGCAAACTCTGATCAGAACTTCAAGCTATCAGAAGATGCGTATGTGTTTCATCAGAAGATGCATATGTGTTTCATCAGAGGGTGCAAGTGTTACTCATCAGAAGATGCATATCAGACTCTGATAAGAGCTGTGAGAGCCGTTTTGTCAGAAGAACATTCTCTGCATCAATGATTATACTCTGACATTCCAAATGCTGAAGGAATCAATCTTATCCACAGAATAGTGACGTTTGTATTATTGTACGAACTCTTTACCTGATTTGGATAAAACGTTTTCCCCAAGATTGATCGTATACAAGGTTACCTGATTTGGTTATCAAATGTACTATCTACAGCTGGCGCAATCTCACTGCATCAAATTCGAATCAAACACGCTCCACCTTCATCTATAAATTGGAGCAAGTTTGAAGCTTTGGGATACGACACTTGAACAATTTGAAAAGAGCTGTTACTCTGCTAAAATCATCCTAAAGCACAAAACTGCAAATACAACTTGAACTCATATTCAAAATCCAAGACTCCAGTTTCAGCTTCTGTTAATTCATTAGTTGAACCTTAGAATTTTATATTAAGAGTCTAAGTTAAGTCTTGTATCAAAAGTTGTATTTATTTTGTAACTGAACATTGATCTTTATATCAATTGTTCAGACTCTGTTTTTCTAAACTTGTGTTTTGAAGTCTCTTGCCTGCGTGCTTGAGCATTAGGAAGTCTCTTGTTTGTATACTTGAGCATTGGAAGTCTCTTGCTTGTGTGCTTGAGCAATTGTAATCTTTGGTGATTATAGTGAACTCTCTTGGAAGTACAAGAGGACTGGACGTACTATCGGTTTGTGAGGGGAACCAGTATAAAAATCTCTGTCTCTATCTTTCTCTCTTTCTCTCTACCTTCAAAGTTATTTTTGATTGTGTTTTGTTTTCTAAACCGCTGCAAACTCTGATAAGTTTTCCATAACTTAGAAGAAAATTTTAAACTACCCAAAACACAATTCAACCCCCCCTTCTTGTGTTTTTCACACCTTCAGTTCATTGTACAAAGAGTACACATAAGTCAATTAGCTTGCACAAGAGCAAAACAGTTTGAGGCTCAACATACAAGGGCTCCTCCGTCCTAACTAAAGACATATAATAGCTCAAAAAACATATAATAGTCATGACATCAAACCTCTTCAACAAGTCCATCTTATAGCAATATCAAACAATTATATAGTAGGACATCATAGTGACTTCAGAACAGTGACAAAGACAAAAAAATATTAATTATAATAAATTAAGATCATTAATACTAAGTTAAGTATTTGTGTTTTATTAATATTGTCCTAAAAAATAATGATCATCAATACATTTTAAGTTATACATCTTAAGTTAAGTATTATACAAAAAGAGCATCATAAGTATCATCCAAAAAAAGACATAGTTAGTTACCCGTGTAACAACATAATAGTTTCACATTCACTAGGAATTAGGAAACACGGATTATATCTGATATTATTTTTTATTTAAAAACAAATATTTAGCCGATACTTTTCCGATACGAGTATCTGGAAGTATCGAACGCGTATCGGATATTATTTTTTAATTTAAAAATAAAGATTTAACCGATACTTTTCCGATACGAGTATCGGGACGTATCGGAAGAGTATCGGTATCGGGTGCGTATCGGACACGATACTTCACCAATTTTAGAGTATCGGGGCTTCATAAGTGAGGGGGCGTATTAGAATAATGTAACACCATTGATATGCCCTATCCTAACAGCTTAAGCTTTTGGGATAATCGGTTATTTGACATATATATATATATATATATTAAAACTCATTACTCATGCAATACCACACGTGACCGCCTCTACTTCAATTACTGTCTAACTCTCAGTACATATTGGGAAGGAATACTGTAATATGCTCAATAGGATAGGGAGTGGAAATTTTCAAGTCTTCATATATTTCTCAATCAGGTACAAATGAATTCAAAAATAAATAGTCCTTCCATTCTTTTTCCATCAAACCAAATAGATCACAAATTTCTTATGCCCTACTATAGTATTTTAGCATTCTCCTCAATTTAACTCGAAATTCATTTTAGGCGGCTAGCTGAAGTAAACCATGTTCTTGATGTAACCGTAGATATTAAGAAAAATACTCACTAAGCTACTATTATCTAAACTATGTTTTCGGCATATGTAGACTTTACATTTAATCATAACACATGCATACATTTACATCATCGCGTTACACAATTTTCACTATGTTATATAATAAGGTCATGCTAACTAGTGTCCCGATGGTATTAATTAAGGAAACTTAAAAATATAACTTTTGTATTGTAAAATATACATTATTACTATATTAAATTCCTTAATTAGTACAGTACTAATAGTACCCGAAGGTACCAGCTAGCATTTTCCTATATACTCAACAATTCACACGTGACACATCAAACTAATTGGATTACCTTGCATAATTAATTACATAGGTTGATTCATTAACCCCCCACACTTTCAAGATACAAGCCACTATATATTAATTAGTTGATGCATTATAATATTTTAAAGGAAAATGCTAAATGTTGCCTCCGAAAAAATGGTTAAAGATACAAAAATGTTAAAATATTTTTAAAAATAGTCCATTCAATGCATTGAAGTGCTAAAAAAAATATTTTCTATTAAAAACTTTTGCTTTTATTTTTATTTTTATTCAGGGATATAATTTAGCATGACCCTATTTTAAATCAATAAACTTGTACTACAATGTTATAGTTAAATTGAAACATGTTTTGTTTGTGCTAAGGGGTTCAACTTCAAATATAAGAGTACATTTAAAAATACTATAGTATATGTTGAAGATGTACAAGGCAGGTACACTCTTATCGATCTCTCTCACCCACGCTGATAATTGAGAAAATGATGGCCCTCTGACCACTCTTTTTATACATCAACGTTAGTACGAAAATCTCAGCTCCCCGATATGACGTATCTGCTTCTCCTTAATTCTATTCAATCCATCACCTCCATCTCTAATTTTCTATGCCAATAAAATTCATATGACCTAGGTTTCCTCACATATATCAATATCATGCATAAACAAACATGATTTCTTTTTTTATCATTAAATTTAATACTAGTACATTCTTGTGAGAATCGATTCTTTCCATTTGAAAAAAAATTGAGGAAGTAATGTTGGTATCTATACCATTAGATCAAAAGTATCTACTAATATTTTAATTAGAAAATAATGAAAAAAGGTTGGTGAATAGTTAAAATGTACAAATTGAGAAAACTTGAAGGAAAAACAATTGAGAGGATCCTTTCTCCATTCTTGTATCTTTTTTTTATACTAACATTAAGAATTTATTAATACGGTCTAACCAAAAGGTTAAGATAAAAAAAAAACAACAAAACACAAAATTCTTCTCAAACCTAAAAAAAAACGCCAAAAAACCTTAAAGAGCATATACAAAAAAAAAACTCCCAACAAAATGACCAATAGACACATCAAAGAAAAATTTCAAAAAACAAAATCACCACAACACATTAAAAAAATAGCAACACTTGAAAACCAATAAATACTCCCAACACATAATTTTTTTATCTCTATCTTTAATTTTATCTGGTGTGAACTATTTTTTTTGTTATGTTTTCCTAACAGATTTGGATCATCTCCTTTTTTTCTCCTCTTCAATTCTTTCTCTTTTTTTTATTTTTTATGTGTCTTTCTCTCTAATCATCGCTTGTTTATTTTTAATTTTTAATTTCTATCTCTTCACACTCAAAAAAAAAACTGCACTCGTGTGGCACATGTAGGGATGTCAACGGGACGGAGATTGACCGGAAGATACTTTATCACTCCTTGCCCCAGCATCTAAAATATTTCCCATCTTCGTCCACATTCCCCGTTTCAGGGAGTATTCTTCTTTCATCCTCATCCCCGCGGTTCCCCATAATTCTCGCGAATATCCATCAATTTTAAAAAAAATATCAAATTTCTATTATTTTCAATCAAAATAGTTGTAAAAAATATTCAAGTTTAATTATAAAAATTATTAAAATATTATTGTGAGTTTGTGACAATTATAAGCATCATTTATAAATAAATGTATACACATATTGTGTGAAAATATAATTTAAAAATATATAAATTACTTAAATATAAATTTATAAATGTTATTTTAATAGTTTTCGGGGACGGAGTCTCCGCGAGGCGGAGGATGAGATACCATCCCCATCCAAACGTCTTTCGGGAAGACTTTCTCCTCCATCCCCATTCTCGTGGGGATAAATTCCCCAACTTCGGATCTCCAAACGGGGCAATCTCTGCGGAAATTCTCATTTACGGATGAAATTAACATCCCTAGGCACATGAGAGGATCCAAATCCTTCAACCTCGTGGTTGAACTATGTAATATATATATTACCAAACTCCTTTTCCTGAAAACTAGGAATGACTTAAATGTAATTTTAACCCTCTTATTTTAACTGAATTTTGATTTTAACTTCAATAATCTTTTGCCAACAAAAAATTGTCTAATCTAAAATTTGTTTAATATCTAAATTGTTATATCTATATTGTTCTGTTACTTATATTTTGAAGATGAAAAAAGATCTTATGATGACTTGCTAAATTTATAATTATAATTATTTTTGTGGAACTATAAAATCTTAGTATTTTAGTATCGTGTGCCGCCATATATAGACATACTAAAAGATTCTACAAGGCTGGGTTAGGGGTCCCCTTGGTGGATTGTGACTATATGAATGAAGTTTTGGTATGCAAGAAGTGAAGAAAAATCCAAAGATAGAGTTATATATATTGTATAATGAGCCAATTTGATTGCGCAGAACCTCATCACACGCTTCCAATGAAGCACGGTTTCCAGTAAGTAATATACTTACTAACTTACTACTACTTGTTACGTCATGCATACAACTGACTCCCCACTGATCCAATTCTTTGCATTTCACTGTCAAAAGATAGAGAGAGGTCCTTTGGGGGGCAGATTAATTACATTACATTACATTACAACTAGCATATTTCTTGCTTGCACCATTATATCAATAGTGGAAGAGCTGAGAGGGATTAGAACAATTCAAAACATAATATGGTCATGATGAACACAAATTGAATGAAAACATTACATTCACTCCTAAATGTGCAAAGCGTATGTGTCATTACATTGACTCGTGAACATAAATTGAGTGAGGACATTACATTGTGTTACAAATATACAAATTGAAATAAATATCTATTTGTTGCATAACGAATTTGAAGTTCAGAAATTCTGACCTGCGCAAGGCGCTGCCACCAGTGAGCGAGACGCAATGCATGCTTGATTATTCAACGCGCGAGGCCTACACCTAGTTGAGCAAGGTGCAGCGCGCGCGTGACAATTTTAAATATTGTAGATTTTGTGCAAAAATTTGTTTAGGAGGAAATCTAACTGCGATTCTGTTTGTTTTTGTATATTGCGGATTTTATTTTTTGGTATATAACATGTTCAATTTTGTCTTTTTTTTATATAATATATTAAATTTATTGGAAAGAGAAAATGTGAGCAAAAAAATATAAATTTATTGGTGAATTAAAATTAGGGTATGATAGAAAGGTAAGATGTAAAAATACACTTCTTAATTTAATATTATTATTTTAAAAGAACAAGTAAAAAAGAACAGAGCGAGTATTATTAAACACATACAAAATAGTAAATTACAAGAGCAATTATCTGAAAAGAAACTATAATATATTATGTATCACTATAATATTATATTTTGTAAAATCCTATAAATAGTGCATGTATGTTATATATGATATTATAAAGTATAGTATATTAAATAAGGGGTTGCTAATTATTTACACTCATATATGAAAATATGAAAGTATAAATTAGCAATGCATACATATTTTCTATTATGATTAAGAAAAATTATTAATATTTATTATTTAAAACTTGTCAAATGAGGGTTATTTGGTAAGTTCCATTAAATTATTTAGCACCCACTTGGTTAATTTAATTACATCCACTTTTATAAAACAAATTTATTCATCTTTCTTGTTTTTTCCATGTTCTATTAGCATTCAATTATCTATTTATTTGATATGTGGCTTTTGGTTACACGTGAAAGCTTTAGTAGTATCATTGAATCAATAATAATGAAAGAACACTTCAATGATAAATCAGTTAGATT
Source organism: Trifolium repens (assembly GCA_030408175.1). Lineage (NCBI taxonomy): Eukaryota > Viridiplantae > Streptophyta > Magnoliopsida > Fabales > Fabaceae > Trifolium > Trifolium repens. The sequence continues at coordinate 5,539,358 of CP125836.1, forward strand.
GGAAAAAGTTGTTTGAAAATTTTAAGGAAAGATAAAATAATTTTTGTTGTTTTTATTTTTATTGAACTCTAACATTGACTTTTATTTAAATTTATCTATATCAATATATAATATAATACTTTTTTTGTGAATTTTTTAATTGCTACTTTGCCTTTAACTCTATTTAATTTTATTTTTTTACAGAGATTCAAATATTTGTATAGGTTGAAAAATAACTTCTACACAAAAGTTGATTTTCAGTTTTTTTTTTAGTAATTTTTTTTCTTAATAACTAAGCACAACAGAAAAGATATTATGTAGTTATCAATTAATTAAGCACAACAAAAAAGAAGATTAAATTGTTATTTACATTAGCACAATAGAGAATATCGATCATATTATGTGTCCGTTTGGCTGCTATTTTAAAAAATGGAAGAAGGATCTAGTTGTCTAAATAACAAAATGTGTATTATTAATTTACACCTTCATATTTTTAGATGATAAAGTCTACTATACTCGTTCATAAATTTTAAACAGTGTAAATTAACAAACCTCATTAAATAATTATTTTATTTATTACTGTATATATTAATATATAAAGAGAATACCCTTTTTTTTATGAATTTTTTTTTAGTGTTACTTTTGTCCTTCATTCTATTCAAATACTATTTTTAAACAGATCAAATATTATATTTAATATATCTGACTTTTATAAAAATAAATCAATAAAGTTAAGTTTCTATTATATATTTAGGACAATATTAAACAGAAAAATTCCCTCTCTCTCACTCCTGTGTTACGCTTACGCCGCTACGCGTTATCCTTGTTCTTCTCCCTTTCTGTACAGACACATTTCTTAACCCTTTGCATGCTTTGATGACGTCACAATCTTTGAGATCTCCACGCGATCTTGGTAGCGTTGTTATAGTTCAATGCACTAATTCAAGTGAGGTGTAAAACACGCGCTTCCTAAAGAGTAGGATAAGGATATATGAACAAAGGAGCGTATCTATGCAAAGTATATATTGGCATGCATGAGGGACTGATGATATCAGATTTGGAATCAGATGGAAGACTGATGGTGGTGTGATCACAGAAATGGAATGCATGCCACATACCATTAACCATTTTACAGTAATTACTAATTTCTCTCTTGTGACTGTACCTACTATACTTCGTATATTATACTATATCATTCTTAGTCTATATTATGAACTACACATTAAGCTTATGTTTGGTTTACCTTTAGATAAAATTGATTTTGATAGAATTGATTATGGTAGAATTGATTTTATCATAATTGATTTTGGCGTAATTGATTTATGTTTAGATACAGTTATGTAAAAGTGAGTTGAACAATAAATTTCAGTGTAAAAATCATACTTAAAGCCAGAAGCTACAAATCATAGCTTCTAGCAGAATCAATTCTGGAGGCAGAATCAATTCTGCTTGGGGAAACAGTCATTTTTGTCCCCGATTCTGCATCTCGCTGTCACATTGATCCCTGACTTATGTAAAAATGCAAAATAGTCCTTGACTCTGCAGGCCGTTAGTCATTTTGGTCCTTGACTCTGCAGCTCGCTGTCATTTTGGTCCCTGACTCTGCAGTCCGTTAGTCATTTTGATCCCTGCAGTCCGTAAAAATACTAACTGATTTCAGAGTCAGGGACTATTTTGTGTTTTTCCTTAAATCAGGGACCAATATGACAGCGAGCTGCAGAGTCAGGGACCAAAATGACTGTTTCCCCATTCTGCTTTAAAGTAACCAAATATCTAAAATCAATTTAAAATCAATTCTACATCTTTAGAATTGCTTTTGGCTCTTCCAAAAGCTAAACAAAACACACGCTAAATTTTCATTAAAATAGTAGTCATCCATATTGTTTTTCAACTTAAAGCAATACATGCAAATTTTATCTTTTAATAAGAGCAATATCTAGATTGTGACTATGGAAATTGGAAGATTCATAATAAAGTGATGAAGTAGTCTATTAATCAATAGATAAGTAAATATTTATCTTTTATAGCACCAAATATGATTATAATTTTTTAAAGGTTGATAAATTCTTTAAATTTAAAATTGCAAAATAATATTTTCTTGGCCATGGAAATCCATATAGAAGTAAATATAGTACCAATGTCAGCAGCTTTTTAACTAGTCAAACACAACTTAGCTTTAACAAATGATCAACTCTTCTAATCATTGAAATAAGTTTTCTGTCAAAAAAATAATTAATAATCATTGAGAGAAGGATTTCAATAGGGGGATGTTAATGAGTATTTTTGGAGTACACTTTTAAAAATTTAAATAGTAAATTTTTTTAAAGTATTTAAAGTCAATGCATTAACTGTTGAAATATTTAAAGAATACATTTTCGGATGAAAGAATAATCAATCTTCTCCACCCGATTTCACTCAACCGGTAGAAAAAATCCATAAACAACAAGAGAAGCCAGAAAAGTAGAACCCGGGAAGCCCTCAGTACCTCGGCTTAGTCAAAAGACAAAGAAAAAACACCTAACTGAGAGGAAAAGGAGGTCGAGTAAGAAGAAAAGAGAAAGAGCAATCTATCTTCATTTACGTTTTTATTTTCTCTGTTTGACTCTGAAGGAAGAGAAGATAATATATAGTATATTGAAAAGTGCTTATTAAAAATATATTGATAACGCTCTTTTAAATTTTTTTTAAAAAAATAACGTAACTTGATACACAATTCACAAAATAAGCTAACAAAAAACCAATATATCAAATTTGAATTGAGCGGGAGTGTTGGAAAACTATCATGTACATTTAAATTGTCTCGTTCATTTGAATGATCGGATCACAATATTCAGAGTTCAATAGGAGATTGTGGTTAACTTGTTGAATGTAATCCTATCTTAAAGTTGTTAATTAGCATGCGAAGGCTCGTGGTGTGTAACACTATTGAAGGTATGTGGAAGCGATCTTTTGAGTATAATTGTCTTATTTTTTCTTAAATAGAACTGAAAGTCCTTTATCTTTGTGGGAGGGGGAAAAGGGTAAGTGGTGGTTGGCTAAGTTTGTGCGAGAACTTTGCACTGTTGAAGGTGATTATTTTCTCATGGTAGCTTCTTCGGGAGCGTCTTCCTACAAAGAGATGTATTCATGGATTTTTTAGGGAGGAGTCGGAGCATTATTGTGGGCGATATCAATTAGAGGTAGAAACCGAAAATCATTTATTTGCTAAGTGCGCCTCCTAATTAGAGTTCATTTGTTATGAAATTTTTAAGTGGTACGGTGTGATATTAATTCTCCTAGAGGATCTATCTGTGTCCTTCAAACCTTTGACTCGATATATAATTCGAAGAAAGGTGTTAAAGGGTTATTTATTATCTGACATTGATGTTATGGACAATTTAGAAAGCTATAAAAGTAAAAAAAAAAATTAAAAAAAATTCAGAGTGTTCAAAATATGTATAGAGTTTAAAAGTAGTTAAAGTATAGCACTTTTTAATCTCAATCTAACAATCATTGTGCAAATGAGTTAATTATCAGCCGTCCAAATTCAACTTCCCACATAAATAGGACAAACTAAAATAAGTAAAAGTGTATACAAGTATTATTGAAGAGTTGAATGGAATTGGTCTAAACTTTTTAGATATTGATCACTAACCAACAAAATTCACACTCCTCACTTCCGTACAAAATATTTCAACACAATATTTTCCCATTTCATTTTATATACAACTCATCCCATATAAAACAATTTTAAAATTTTGATTAAATTGTACCATATCTGTGTTTTTTTGTTTTATTATCTATTTGTCCTATAAACAAACTGAGCAAAATGGAATTATGTAATATCGTTTATTTGATTTGGGGCAGTGATGAGGTGAGGATGACATAGGAAAAAATGAAGGGTCTCTCTCAATATTACTACATATAAGGACATTGCTACATTACATACTATATGGCATATGCAATGCAATGCAATGCATGAATATGAATAATATGATCATATAGTAGTAAGCAGAGAAAAGAATTCACTACAATTTAGGTTTATTATGGACCCCACTTGATCTCAGTGGTATGTTGCTTTTAAAGCAGCTTAGATTAAGCTGACACAAACAACACATGGAGATGAAAACAGCAAAAAAGAGAGAGACTTTTCAATGTTATTTTCGTGACCTCCTTTCTGTAGCCACCCAAATGCCAATTAAGTACTTACTTACACTGCTTTGCCTTTGCTTAGCTAAGAAAGAATTCTTCTGTGTTCTTTCAACTCTATTCATTCACCCCTATAGAAACTATACATGCATAAAAAATACTACTATTCAATTACTATTGGCAAAAGTATTGGTTAAGGATGCTGAAAGAGACCTAAGATTATTTGTTAAGAAATTAAAATTAAGAAATAATTTTATATAGCCTCTCCATGTAAGAAAATAGTCAATTTAAAGTAAATGAGATTTATTTAGGAGACTAATCAACTACTTCTAACAAATATTTTTTTCATACGAACCGAACAAAAATTGAACTCGAAATAAATGGTTAAGCGTTTAAGTATCTATCACGATTATTACCAGGGACGGAGGGAGTAGAGGGTTGTGTGGGCACATGCCTACACAACCTTTTGATAGTTTTTTTTATAGTAGTATATTTTAAGGGTGAATTCTAGGGTGAGGGAGCAATTAAGTCCCTCACAGGTGTATCATTAAAACTAACCATTAGATTAAATTAGGTTATATGATAACACTTTTCACTATCACACATAATTATTAGTCATTAGTCATCCAATCTCCTTGTTCATCGGCTTCTTCCCAAACACCAAACCCAATTATTTTCTTGTCACGGTGGTTCTCAACCACCATCTCCCACCCTAAAAAACATCTAACTGCCACCCTAACCAAGGAAATAATCAAAACAAGATAAAACTACTCTAAGAAAAAGAAGGATTATTCAACCTTCTCTCATTCCATTTTTAATTAACATACAACCATTAACATCAAGTTTAAAGTTTAATAATTCATCATCGATGTCCAATCTCCATGGTTGAAAAGTCCAATTACTTTTCTCATTTGTGTTCATTTTTTACTCAAAGAGAAATACAATACTTTTCTAAATTTCCTTCACATATATTAATGTTTACTATTTCAAATTCAAATCCTTTTTCTTTTCTTTTTTTCATGGAAATCAAATACAAATCCATGGAAGCGTTACTTTACGTGGGATTTTTGGTCTTCTATTTTTTTTTTTTACTAATGTGCAAATTGAGGAGCAATATATTTATGCCGTGATGGAAAATTCTGAGAAAAATAATGGATGGTTGCAGTTTTGCAAAGAGGAGATATAAGATTTTATCTTTATTTAATTTTATAGAAGAATGTTATATAAGATCCGGTGTGGTAATAAAAAAATAGACCATTTAATCTAATGGTAAAATAATGTGGTACACCGGTGAGGGACTTAATTGCTCTCTCACCCTAGAATCCACCTATTTTAAGTGTTGATATCTTGATTAGTTTTGTATTCATCTATCACTAATTAAAAATATATAATTTCAATTCAATCTATCATAGATAACACACATGACATGTTACATATAAAAGACAATTATAAATTTACTTTTTTAAATATCGTTAAAAAAACCATCCAAATTTCAATAAACTAGCAAATTAGTCCTTAATTTTGTAAGGATGCTTTTAAATATGTCTTAGAGATTATTAATATTTAAAAAAAATCGGTTCTATAACAAATTTTCCTTAATATTTAACCATTTACTATTAATCAGATCTCTATATTTTAATAATTTACAATCAATGTGGTCTCTTTGTTTAACTATTTACTATCGTTTAAAAAAAAATACTAACATTTATCTTTATAAGAAAAAATTTTCTAACATGTATCCTATCTAATTTGAAGTAGAAAGTTTTGCCTAAAAAAATTGTTTATTTATTACTTAACATGTTGGATTTGTATTCTCAAAGCAATTATTTTTTATCACCGTAAAAAAAATTTCCGGGGTATACAAGATGTGTTATTCTTTCCCAACATATTTAAGGGGTCCAAAACACGTACTTACCACTTGAATCTATTTATTGTTGAAAAATAAAATTTCTTTTTATAAACAATACTTTTAGTCCACTTGTTAATCAACATGACTCAATTCTTATTATTTTTTTTTGGTACAGACTCAATTATTTATTTATATGTTCCAAAACGTTTTTTGTGGTTCCAATTGTTTTTCAATTATTATGTGCCTCATTATTTGCAAAGAATGTTTTGGGTCAGATATGTTGTAGTACCAATTGTAGTTATACATTCACATTTCAAAACCTTTTACTATTATTCATTATACTGACATAAATTATATAAGTATCCTCTCATCTCAGCACATCTGAGGTCGATTTATTTGACTTGGTAGCAAGAGAAATATATGTAAGACACTTGCAAAAGTATTTTTAAAATTCTTCATCAAATTTGATTAATTTAATACCACTAAATAAGAAATGAGACACATGGTTTGCCAATGACTCATAAATTTTACCCAGCAGTAAAATGTACAATATTGATAATAATAATAATAATAATAATAATAATAATAATAATAATAATAATATAGTCAATCAAATAGAATGTGTCAAAATTATCACTTGATTTTATACTTTAGATGTTAGTTTCGTGGTAAGAGTTTAAGTTTGTAATTTTAAGGTGTCTAGTTTAACTTTGTAAGAAATTGTTGTAAAATTGTCATTAGTGTCGGTGTCACTTACTTTATCGAGTAAAAAAACTAGTACCCCTCTTAAAAGTTTTTAACTTTCCATTGCACAAATAAAGCAACACTTTGAATATAAGAATTGTGTTTATTTCCCTTGTTTTGGATTATAGGTTTTTAATGTGAACTTTTGGGGAATGTATATTTATAAGGAGATGCGAGAAAATTTCTCTTCCCACCCCCACGTTTCTTTTTTATCCCTTTAGCGCACAAAAAAGTTCTGTAAATGTTTATCGGAAGTTTTTATGTGCTAGAGGGGTGAAAAAGAAATGTTGGGGTGGGAAGAGAAACCGTGGAGATGTGATACTAACTGGGCCAGAAGAGCTTTACTAAGCCCGATAAAATATTTTGTTGGACGATTGTAATAATGGGCCCCCTTGCCACATACTAGTGGAGTGTTTCTCAGCTTTGATTGAACGGCTCAAACAAATGCACATTTCAATAAGAGAATTGATAATTATACCCCTATAAATTATATTTATTCTATTCCCACATGCCCAAAACTTTTTCATATGGTGAATTTCTTGTTTAAGGTAAAAAATTTAAAATATGTGTTGTAGACTTTTTCATATGGCGTACATATTTGATACATTTGATATGTCTCGGTAAACCCAACAAAACCATTGTGATTAGAATACTATGCCTTCAGATTTGTAATATTAAAGCATAAGTCGTTGATTGAATATCTAATATATTGAACTTGATTTGTCAATTTGAATAAAAAGAATACCACAATACAATGGAAAACAATTAATGTTGCACCAAGACTACAAATAAAAATAACAACAGTACGTCAGTACCGCACACAAACAAATAAACCACATAAAACCGCAAAAGCAAAACTATATGATTCTTGGCAAAAAAAACCTCAAAATCACTCCTCTAATGGATGTGGAAGAAAGAATAGATGAGTAGAAAGAAGATTGAGAGAGAGAGAGAGAGAGAGAGAGAGAGAGATATTTAGATTACTTGAAAATTATTAGAAGATCTGTCAACAACGATTCATTAAGCAAACATCACATTATTGCTAATTCTCATGTCTTAGAGATGATCGAATATCGTCGATTTGGCAAAAAACAACAAAAATAAAGATTAATATTCAAAACTTAATTTGTTCTCACTTTATTTACTTCTAGTTTTTATCAAAACAATAATAATTAAACCTTCGTCTCATTGTTAAAAATGTCAAGGATCTTGCACTCTACTAGAAAATGATGACATCAGTTGTCGTTGAAATTTTGAATGATTTTCAAACATTTATCTAATGTAGATCACGGCAAACATTTCGTACCCCACCAATTGTCTAAAATACTAACATATTGATTGTTATTCTCCAATAAAAAACACAATGTATATTTTCAATAAATTTTATTATTTTTATGATTTTTTTTCTTTAACAAAAGTATGTTTTCAATAAATTTTACTATTTTCAAGTTAAATATGTCAAAGATAGTCTACAACAAATAAACCCTTATAATTTGAAATCCGACAACAACTCCATGATGATCTCATAACTATAGCTCGTAACATTACTCATTTTCAAGTAAACAATAAATTATTAGTTTTCACGTCTAAGAGATAATATAACATCATTAAAAACTAATAAAAATAAATATAAGTACTTTTTTTTACACAACAAATATAAATACTTAAAACTCAATTTATGTTTTTTCCGATCTCTTGTTGTTGTCGAATTAAAAACATTAATTAAGTCATGGTTTTGTCGCTAAAAACATTAAATATTTTGAACTTCAACTCAAATATGCAAAATTGATTGTCGTCAAAAGTTTGAAAAAAAATTAGCCATCAATCCATGGTAGACCATTTGAAACAAACATTTTTCTATCCTACCTACCAATTACTTATAATAGTATTAATATATTGAATGATATTTTCTAATTTTTTTGGGTACATATTAATATTATTTTTTGTGTTACCAAATAAGTTTTCATCGTTATTAAAGTTGTTTTCTCCCGTTTAAACTAATTTTTTTCACATGCATGAGTCAAAAATCGATTTCCTGACTTTATGCTTAAAAAAACTAAGGCTCTTACCACTTAGATTAATACACCGTTGATCATTTTGCTATTTCCTAATTTTTTTTTAAGAAAGAAGATACATTTTTAATGAATAATTTAATACAATAAAAAGTAGTAAAAAAATAAAAATTTACCACTAGAATATAATGCAAATAGTTACTCCGTAATATTGATAATTTCTAATTATTTTTAATTAAAAAAAAAATATTTTTCAATAAATAAATAAATTTAAAAAAAAAACTAAATTTACCTAAGTTAGATTCTAACACAAGTAGTTGATGTGTAAGATGTGTTTAAGATTTGAGTGCTGTAAACTTAGGTTCAATCTAGACATAACAAACTCACGTGTCATTTATCAATCATTAAAAAACATTTTCTCATGTTTTTCTTACCGTGTCTCAAGAAAGAAGACTTAGAACAAACAACAAAGAAGGCTCATTTCGTTTCTGTTTCATTCCCTTCGATTTCTTCTTCCTCAAAATCCTCTCTTTTGCTTCTCTCGTTTCTCTCTCTACACTTCCCTTTTTCTCTTCTCATGTTTCTCAGCTTCTTTTCTACCAAAATTTCTCTGTCTTTTCTAACTGTTACTTCTCAGTTTCATTAGAGACTCTCATCAAGCTTTTTCATTTCTTCACTACCCTTCAATTTTCTTTGTTTCAGCATGTCTCAGACTAACTGGGAAGCTGATAAGATGTAAGTGTTGCTGTATTTTTCAGTTAATGTTTCTTTAGTTTTTTCAATTTTGAAACATGGGTTTTTTTTTGTTCATGTTCAATTTTGGATTTTGTTGATTTGGGTTGTGGTTTTTTATGTTTTGGTGATTTGGGTTTAGTTTATTTCATCTGGTTTGGTGTTATATGTGTTGTTTTTGTATGAATGTGTGAGAATATTTTGATGGGTATGTTAGGGTTTTTTTAGGTTTTGTTACATTGAATGAAATTGTCACTTTTGGTATTTGAAATATTTGGTTCTTGCATTTGGGTTGTTGATATTGATGTAAAGATCTAAGCTTTGGTTCTCATAGTTGAAGTTGATTTTGCAACTTTTGCTTGCTTGTGTTGTGATATTTCAGGTTGGATGTTTACATCCATGATTACCTAGTGAAGAGGGATTTGAAGGCTTCAGCTCAGGCTTTTCAAGCTGAAGGGAAAGTGTCCTCTGATCCTGTTGGTGAGTGACCTAGAAGCAAAGAAGTTCAATTTTTTGTTTCTGTTTTGTTCATTTTAGTGATATTAATTTGGATGCTTTTTGTATTGGTGTTATGTGATTGCAGCTATTGATGCCCCGGGAGGATTTTTGTTTGAGTGGTGGTCGGTTTTCTGGGACATATTTATTGCTAGGACAAACGAGAAGCATTCGGAAGTTGCCGCGTCATATATCGAGGTTGGTTGGAAAAACTGCGTTGTTGTTTTTTTCCGTATTTAGTGTACTTCTGTGTCAAGTCTGAGAGTTGGATGGTTTTGCTAGAGGTTTGGTAAATGAAATGTGGCATTGAATAACAAAGTCGGTTACCTTTCTCGCTGTATCTATATACATGTTAAATAAGGAACTTTACATATCTAATGTGTTGTAACTTCCAAATTGTGCATCTTAACTAGCTAATGATTGATTTCGTTAGCTGTTTGTCGTTTTCGATGCGCCGTTTAGCTGTTACGGGAAGTTGGGATTTCAAGGAAAGAAGTTTATTCTTTAACTTCTTTTAGCTAGGTCACGGACTGTGTGATTTCAAAGAATATCTTATTTGCATAAGTGACTATTTGTCTATTTGTGATTACGATTAGTTAGTGGTTTTTGATGTCGTCATTTTACTGACTAAATCATAAATTGCATAGAAAAAACTGTTTTTGTATTGTCCCGTAAAACTGTTACGAAAAGGCAACATCGTTTGTGCAAATCTAGGGAAAAAAAAAATGAGTAGTTGTTTACTTGGGAACTTCAATGTGTCTCAAATTTGTGACAACAATTTATATTTACTTTTCATCTCCAGTCTATTTTTTCGATGTACCATGATTGAGTTGTTTACTTTTCTTTTTATATTTTTTTTCTTTTTATATTTTTTGAGAAGTCACTGTGTGCTAGCTTTGGTGCTAAACTGACAATAATGCATAGAAGCGCACTTTCCATGCTTTGCATAAATTATATGATGTTTTTTTCGGCCTAGGAATAAGAAATTTCAATTTGGAGTATATGTACGGCATTTGAAGTATTTCGGTTTGTAAAACTCCCTTTGCAGACACAGTTAATTAAGGCGAGGGAGCAACAACAGCAGCAGCAGCAACAACAACAACAGCAGCCACAACCTCAGCAGTCACAACAACATCAACAGCAGCAGCAGCAGCAGCAACAACAGCAGATGCAGATGCAACAGATGCTATTACAGAGGCAGCATCAGCAGCAGCAACAACAGCAGCAGCAGCAACAACAACAGCAGCAGCATCAGCAACAACAACAGCAGCAGCAGCCGCAGCATCAGCAACAACAACAGCAGCAGCAACAACAACAGGGTAGAGATAGGGCTCATCTCTTGAATGGTGGCGGTGCAAACGGATTAGTTGGAAACTCTAGCACTGCAAATGCAATAGCAACGAAGATGTACGAGGAAAGGTTAAAAATTCCCCTTCAAAGGGATTCTTTGGAAGATGCTGCAATGAAGGTATATGGATGTTTTGGTTGCGTAATTATAAGATGAACTATTGTTCTTATGATGTAAATATTCATAGCTATGCTATGGTATTTTGTACAGCAAAGATTTGGAGACCAACTCTTGGACCCAAATCATGCTTCAATATTGAAGTCATCAGCAGCTCCTGGCCAGCCATCAGGGTGATTTTCTTTAGAACTTAGTCTTCATTGCTTTTACTCTTATAATTTTGATAGTTTTTTAATCAAAGTTGGTATGCCAAAGCATCGATATGATAATTGGCATCCCAACTATGCTGATGCAGCCCTCAGCTACCATCAAATTTATAATTTTGATGCGTGCATTCAGTTAATTCTTTTTTTTTTCTCTTACCATGTTGTATTCTTTATAGCTATGGTTGTTGACTGTATTATAATGAAATTTCTTGATTTCAGGCAAGTTTTGCATGGTTCTGCTGGTGCAATGTCGCCTCAAGTTCAAGCTCGTAGTCAGCAACTACCAGGGTCTACACCGGTATGATATCATAAAAATTGTTTTCTTTACCTCTTAGTATATTTGTTTTATCCTCTATTTTTTCTGACTTGCCACTTGGAATCAGGATATAAAAACTGAGATTAATCCTGTTATAAACCCTAGAGCTGCGGGTCCTGAAGGATCGTTGATGGCAATTCCCGGTATTCTTTCATCGAGTTCTTACTCTAACGTATTATGTATCCAGTTTATGCAGTTATGCTATTACTTCAAAACTTGGTTTGCAAGGATGTTATATTATTTTTTTCCTCATAGTTTGTTCTTTTCAATACTTTTATTACCTTATTGGTTGAGGATATTTTGGGATATAATGTGAAGGCGTTATGATGTTTTGTGATTATCCTTGCTCACAGATTAAGTTAACAGGAGATTTTTGTGTTTGCCAGGATCAAATCAAGGTGGCAACAATTTGACCCTGAAAGGGTGGCCACTCACAGTGAGTAATCCTTTACTTTAATATTTATTTACTTTAAATTGATTATTGCCGTTGGTTAACATTATGTGCTCCTAACTTGATCATTACTGCAAATATAAATAACATCCTTGTGTGCTGGACTCTTTTGATAAGACCGTCATAGGATGTGGCTTTTGTCTCTTGATTTTATGTTACACATGGAAATGGAACCTATGGTCTTCACCCTTACCCTAACCTTATTGACTATTACACCCTTAAGCCATTACCAAGTTGCTGAAGTATCCCTCCTTTGCTTGTATCTGTTAACCTTACAAAACCTCCCTTATCTGATAGAAATGACGGCCTATTATCTGAACTGAAGTATCCCTCCTTTGCTTCCTATCTGTTAACGTAACAAAACCTCCCTTATCTGATTGAAATGACGGTCTCTTATCTGAAATCGCTTGCAATGATCCTGCTAAGTTCTTTTTAACTTTAACATCATATAATGATGAAACTAAACAATTGAGTTATTTAGTTTCACATTTTAACGTTTTTCATTCCGTATTAGGGGTTGGAGCAACTTCGTTCTGGCTTACTCCAGCAACAAAAACCTTTCATACAGTCTCCACAGCCTTTTCATCAACTTCCAATGTTGACACCACAACATCAACAACAGCTTATGTTAGCTCAACAAAACCTGGCATCACCATCTGCCAGTGATGATAGTAGAAGACTCAGAATGCTACTGAGTAATAGGAATATGGGCGTAGGTAAGGATGGCCTTCCAAATCCTGTAGGTGATGTAGTATCAAATGTTGGATCACCCCTTCAAGCAGGTGGACCTCCTTTTCCTCGTAGTGATACGGATATGCTAATGAAGGTGCTTGTTCTCACAATTTATCTTTTCATCTTCATTATGGATCTTGCAAATATTTTTATTTTATAAAAAACTACCCTCTTTTAAAATTCTAAGTTTGCAAAATGTTTCGTAAGTTGAAAGGTTTTTGTTTGATGTAGTTGAAACTGGCTCAGTTACAACATCAACAACAGCAGAATGCCAATCCACAGCAGCAGCAACTTCAACAACATACTCTTTCAAATCAGCAATCTCAGTCTTCAAATCATAACATGCATCAGCAAGATAAAGTAGGTGGTGGTGGTGGCAGTGTCACTGGAGATGGTAGCATGTCAAACTCGTTTCGAGGAAATGATCAGGTCAGTCTTTTTATTGTGGACTCAATCCCATGATGTAAATTTGAGCACTTGAATCATGTGTGATTTCTTTATTCTCGGTTACTTTTACCTAATGGAACCATTGCGCAGTGTACCAATAATTATTATCCGACTTGTAAAATAATGCATACCTATTGACTATTCGACATATAGTGAGCTACTGGTGAATTTCTATTGTGCACAACTAAGTTCTTTTGCAAATATAGTGAGCTATTGGTGAATTTCTGTACCTAAATTTGACCGCCATCGGATGTTTATCAATATCGAGTCTGAAATTGGATCCTAACATTTTGTTCTGAATGAACTTCATAAGGTTTCAAAAAACCAGCCTGGAAGAAAGAGAAAGCAGCCAGTATCTTCTTCTGGTCCTGCGAATAGCTCAGGAACAGCCAATACAGCAGGACCATCTCCGAGTTCAGCACCCTCAACTCCATCAGGATCAACTCATACACCAGGCGATGTGATATCAATGCCTTCTTCTATACCTCATAATAGTAGTTCTTCTAAGCCATTAATGATGTTTGGCACTGATGGCACCGGAACTCTTACCTCACCTTCAAACCAATTGGTGAGTGGCTCTTATATTCTGTGTGATTTCAATTAATGGAAGGAATAGTAAGTTCCTTGCATGGAGACTCATTGCCATTCCATTTTGGCAGTGGGATGATAAGGATATTGAATTGCAGGCAGATGTGGACCGCTTTGTTGAGGATGGATCACTTGATGACAATGTTGAGTCTTTTTTATCGCATGATGATACAGACCATAGAGATCCAGTTGGACGTATGGATGTAAGCAAAGGTGGAGTAAACACCAATATTTTATCTATCGTATTGTTTTTTTGCCATTACCTTCACATTTACCTCATTAAAAGTTTCTTTATCGATGGCAGATTATAACGTGTTGAATGTAGTTGTGTTATACACTTATACATTTGTACACAACTTCAATTTATCTTCATAAATAACTTGTATTAAACATAAAGACTATTAATGTTCCTTCATCTTGAGGCTGACGGTGGCACGTTTTTTTTGGCTGCACATATGGTGGTAACTCCAGTGGCAATTATGTCATCAGATGAATAGACAGTTAACTCTCCCACCCAACAGTTGAAACCCTATTGAAAACGAGTGAAACAAAAGACAAAAATGAGGAACGAACTAGAGAGCTTGGATACCAACTGATAAGTATCTAAAACTTAGGGAATCCTCCCTTAAAAGCTAATTATCAATAGAAAGAACCAAATCATTTAAACACTCCACCGAGCATCCCATACTATATTTGGGACTTGAGAGCCGGCATCTGGGCAGCTGCACTCTTCGATGCTTTACTCGTCCTTTCTGGTTAGCCCCTCGTAGGTAGCTCTTTCTGAGCCACCGACAGCAACTCTGATACCAGGTGACAAGTATCTAGTTATCAAGGGAGAAGAGCCAAGCCCTTAAATACTCCACCAAACATACTCAACTACAATCAGCTAGCTCAAGAGGCGAGGATTGCCAAAACCTTAAAGGACTAGTGTGGTGTGGCCATATACGTAGCCTGTTTGGAATCTTAATACATCCCGCTTGTGTTCAAAACTGGACATATGGAGTGTGAATAAATGCGAGTGGCTCAATAGCAACCGCTCACACCTAGGTCTAGACCTATAAAACATGGAAAAATATACACAGCCCAATAATATATATAGAATATACTCTGATACTATCTTTGAATTTTGGTTGGGGACTCGATCCCAAAAGAGAGATTCAATATTTATTTTGACACTGAGGGCATGAGTTTGCTTTCTTTTCAGGTTTCACATTTTCTGAAGTAAATTCGGTTCGTGCAAGCACAAGCAAAGTTGTTTGTACCCATTTCTCATCCGACGGAAAATTGCTTGCAAGTGGTGGCCACGACAAAAAGGTTTGTTAGGCCATTACTCTGGAAAAGAGTGCTTTAATGCTTTCACTGTTCAATTGATTTCTAAAACTCAGCAGTAAATATATATAGAATGTGACATTTCGAATGTTTGTTTCATAAATGCAGGCTGTTTTATGGTACACAGATTCTCTAAAGCAGAAAGCTACTCTTGAAGAGCATTCATATTTAATCACTGATGTCCGTTTCAGTCCAAGCATGCCTCGTCTTGCAACATCTTCATATGACAAAACTGTCCGCGTTTGGGATGTGGACAATGTTAGTTGATTTGTTTTGTTTTTTGTGAATCTTCAATTTTTGAGAAAATGTTTCTGTAGATTTTAAATCGATATATGTTAGTTTGTTTGCCTATATATATAAATTTTGATGGATTGCGTAATTTCCAATGCAGCCTGGGTATTCCCTTCGTACCTTCACTGGCCATTCTGCATCTGTTATGTCACTAGACTTTCACCCTAATAAAGATGACCTTATCTGCTCTTGTGATTTTGACGGCGAGATAAGATATTGGAGTATTAACAACGGCAGTTGCGCTAGAGTTTCAAAGGTAGTATTTTTAGCATTATCTTACTTTACTCACAATTCTCTATTTTAGTAGTTTGTCAAAACTCAACCGATTTGTTTTTTTATTTGTAGGGTGGCACTGCACAGATGAGATTTCAACCTCGGCTAGGGAAATACCTTGCTGCAGCTGCAGAGAACGTTGTCTCTATACTTGATGTCGAGACACAAGCATGCCGATATTCACTAAAGGTTTGGTTTAAAAGGAATTCTAATGTCTCTTTGTTGGATTTAGGATAAATTGTTTCAATAGAATATGCATTTCGTCTTGAGTATGAAACATTCTTCATATTATCTGGTTAACATCAGAAACCAATTTCAATTGTGATGTTATGTAAAACTCTCTCTACTCTAGTAATTGTTGTCTTTTCCATACTCTTCACAAAAGGGTGCTGATTTTATTGTTTGGAATATGTTGCTATGAATTGTAGGGTCACACAAAGTCAATACATTCTGTGTGTTGGGATCCTTCTGGAGAGTTCCTTGCATCTGTCAGTGAAGACTCTGTCAGGGTTTGGACTCTTGGATCTGGAAATGAAGGGGAATGTGTTCATGAGCTTAGCTGTAACGGCAATAAGTTTCACTCATGCGTTTTCCATCCAACGTATTCTTCATTGCTGGTCATTGGCTGTTACCAGGCAAGTCAACATATCCTTTTTTTGTCCTGATATATGAACCACTGAACCAGATATATCAGTTATTCAATGAATCTGAAAAATGAATCTTTATTTATATATGAGAGCAAAAGGAGTATT
Organism: Trifolium repens; assembly: GCA_030408175.1. Lineage (NCBI taxonomy): Eukaryota > Viridiplantae > Streptophyta > Magnoliopsida > Fabales > Fabaceae > Trifolium > Trifolium repens. The sequence goes on from CP125836.1 coordinate 5,556,147, forward strand.
TACTTTTGAAATATAAATACAAATAACATCATATCTACTATGATCTTTTGCAGTCATTGGAGCTATGGAACATGACCGAAAACAAAACGATGACTCTATCTGCTCACGATGGTCTTATTGCTGCACTGGCCGTCTCAACTGTAAACGGCTTAGTCGCCTCAGCCAGTCATGACAAGTTTGTCAAACTCTGGAAGTGACCTAACCTGGCTGCTGTAATGTTGTGTTGTACAATACAAAATTGTTGTTGTTTTTGTTCTTTTTCAATGTTGATTCATAACATCCATGTACTTTATTTAATTTATGTTTTTTGCTATGTAACAATAGATGCTAACCTTTTGTAACATTATCACCATTCTTGTCACCTCTTTCACTGTTGTTTACTTGGAGATTTCTACTCTTTGTATCATCAAACTGGACATTATAAAGTTATTGTGTACCTTTTTCTATCCTTTTTCCGTCGCTGTGTGCCATTGGCGTCGTTTTTGTTTGAGGTCCTGCTAGTTCAGAGTTTTGATTTGTTCTTTTTTATCGCTTTCTCGCTTCAAGGCATTTCTTGTGAGTTGGATTGAACTGTTTCTCTGATAACATTTTTTTCTTAAAAAGTTTCACAACTTAAACGACAATGTTATTTTTAAAAGTGATTTGTTAAATAGACCATTTTTTCCTTATAAACGAAGTGACAAATATAAAAAAATTGTTTCGAAAACTCAAGTTTAAATTCAGGTAAAAGTGTCAAACCGAATAATATCGACATTGTTATTTGTGTTAGGGCTTATAAACTATCATTCATTGATAGACAAATCAATATTGGAACATATCATGGACTCACAAAGTCAACTATTCTATTTGAAGTTAAAATTCTTGTGATAACATCACATCTGTAATTGCAATAGGGTTTGGCTTATCCACACAAGATACTTTATGTAGTATTTTGATTTTCATCACTTATATTTCTCTCTTAATTTTATGTTAGTCTCCACCATACACTATATGATTGTACCTCTGTCAAATTCCATTGTCCTTTTGTGTTTGATAAGATGGAAAGGTATGAGTTAGGAGAGGATCCAATTTAATGTGGTCCTTTTAGCCTATAATTTTTCTCAAGGGTTAAACTACTTTTTGAACTCCATAAAATAGGTAATATTGATATTTGTCATTATGTAATTTTTTAAAAATGTTTTTTAGCTGAAAGTTATTGGCAGGGTCATGTGAGATATTAAAATTGCATTTTCATTTTATTAAGTAGTCTCATGACTAGTAATTTCACTATTAAAATGAACAAGTGAGATTCTGGGGTTCATACTTTGACTCTGCATATATAATACAATGTCACTTCTAACTGAGTTAAACTCACATGAAATAAAATACTATTATTTTAGTTAAATACGGTAAGTAGAAACAAATAAAAACTAAACTGGAATCCTAATCACAATCTTCATATGTCCTTTTTTATTGGCATGGTGAAAACTGAAAACATGTTATTAGTGCAATTATGTGCCAGAATATTATTTGGTGAAGGTCTATGTGCAATTTCATGAAAAATAAATCTAACTAATTTTGTGAGCTTCTTTTCCACCTCAAAATTTACTTTGAAAGTATACTTTTTTGGAGAAAACAATTTTTTTCCGGGACAAAAATTTAATTTTTTATTCTTTGAAAGATACTTCTTGACATGTATGATTTTTAGAAACTTGAGCGATGAAATTCTTTTAATGAAAAAGAACCGTCACCATCATCACTCCAACAACCACCAATCACAACTTAACCGATATTCCGACCACCATCATAGGTCCCCACTCCACCCACTTTCAGCCACCAATCCGACACCACTGACTATCACTCTAACCATCAAAAATCACCATTTTGACCACCATTGATCACCACTCCGACCGCCAAACACCATTGGCTATCACACTAACACCAACCCACTACTCTGACCACCATCGAGGTCACCACTCCGACCAGAAAACACCACTTTAGTCATCGTCTACCACCACTTGAACCACTATCGATCACCACTATATCTAGCTATAAACACTACTCCAATCCGATGACCACCAATCATCACTTTGACCATTGTCGACCACCATTTCGACACTTTGACCATCATTGATAGCCACTCTGTCCATCTTCGATCACCAATATATTAAACTACCACTTTGACCACCATTACGATCACCACTCTTATGGTTGTTTGCCGACAACCACCAGTTTCAACCATTATTGTTAAACTTGCTACTAAATAAATATATATTAATATGCACTTCAATGGTATGTATTGTTTAAATTATGGCATGTTTATGATGAATATTTATTTTATTTTATGTTTTTTTTAAGAAAACAAATTCAACTCATTTCATTAATAATAATAATGTTTCAATACAACGAGGAATGAAATCAAATAGAGAGCGACTACCTTAAAAATTGATCGCCCTAATTAACTTATGAGTCGTCATATTCGCTTGCTGCTTGATGAACTTTACCTCAAAGTTCAAAATGAAAACTTAACATCAACTTAATGGACGAAATAATGGTACTAAACCCTGAATTACCTCTTTGATTTGCTTGTATAGCCTCAACAACATCTTAAAGTCACTTTCAAAAATGTTATGCTTTTGAAAATTTCAAAACTTAAAATTTAAAACTACTCAAATGGACCTAAATAATTGCTCCAAAACTTGGTTATCAATTTTAAAACGAGTTCTTCTTTCCAATTGGGATTGTATATTAATTAATGCAAATACATGTTCAATTCTTATCTCTTTCTTTCAGCCATCCTTTACAAAATTTGATGAATATATCCATAATTGATCAACATCCCCATACAAAAGGAACCATTATAGCTTTCCATATTAACAAATTTTGAGTTATATCAATAAGTAACTATGTCTAAGAAAAGATAATAGATGAAGAAGAGTTAGAGTAGTACACATATATAATTTTCTGGTCCCCCATAATCTAGATTACGACCCTTCAACTCTCTAGAACCACTTTTGTGCACTTATATATAAATTCATATAGCAAAGATAGTAATAGCGACTAATGAATGAAATTGAAAAAAATGACCATATGGTTTCTGTTAATTTTGGACCACTTGATCAGAAAAAAATATATGCATGCATATGACTTATTATAATTATGACTGTTTATATAAAGACAAGGCAAAAAATAACAAATCATAATGTTATATAAATGTGTTACAACTTTCACTAGTTAGTATTCTACTATATTGTAACATAGTAATGTTATGGTTGAGACAACCAAACTAGATTGGAACCATAGCTTTCAATGGAATTGGGAAAGAGAATAATATTGTAGCAACACAATTAATTCTAAAACGATATGAATATGCTATTTTTGTAAAATGTTCTTTTAGTCCACGAAAAGAATGTTACTTTTACTGTATATATGCTAGGGTAGGTGTGAACGTAACTATCAAGTGGTTGTATTATACTTATGTATGAATAAGTTTGTGAAAAGTATAATATAGGTTACTTTTGGTTTTACGTAATTATTATCATCCCTAATTTAATGAAATAATAGAGAGATAAAACAAATTTAAGTATTCCCAATTAAATTTAATTGTTGTATTTTAATATAGAAGTCAATAATGTATATGAAAATTTGAAGAGAGCTTTATAATATAAAACGACAAATATATAAAAGGTGGTGCTTATAATTAGAGATACTTTTTTTTTGAACGGCCTTATAATTAGAGATACTGAGTATTTAATATATTATAATTGAGTATTGAGTCAACTTTAACCTTGCAAAAAGTCTCGCAATCGATGTAAGACTTTTTAACACATCTATTACACCAAGTATTATTGAGTTTGAGACGTGGATATAAACAAAAACAATGAATGATTCAATCAGAAATATGATTACAGACGACCCAGATCAATGGTAATAAAATTGTTTCCCACTTCATTATTGAATTTTTTTTATTTACAAAAGAGGATAGAAGGGCACTGCTCACTTTTGATTGATTTTATCAATGGTAATTAAAAAATTTGAGTTTTGGTCGATGTGATTGGACAGTGGCGGTACCAGGGGAGGGCTGAGGGTGGCCACGGCCCTCTACCTATAAGGAATTCGGCACACATATTAGTTCAAGTATTAGTATAAATATTAATTTATAGTCTATTATTGATGATTTCAAGTCGCTCGGTATATATAGGTAGAATATTATTTTAAGTTATATAGTCTAATTTTATGATAATGAACTTTAAAAAAATAACGGATAACTAATTGAATTTATCTTATTGTGCAAAAAATTAGCAATTGAAATAACATATATAAATATGAAATGACATAAAGAAATATGTTTATTAATATTTAATTTTTTAAGTGAGGTAATAGGGGGGAAATTAGAATAAAAAATAATAAATTATAAGCTAATTGAATTAACTTATCAAAATAAATTATAAGCTAATATAAATAAGCTATAAGCTCATAAAAAATCACTAGATGTGTTTTTGTGCTTTTCATGACTTATATTAAAAAAAATTGGCCTCCCCAAATAATTTTTTCCGGTTCCACGCCACCACTGTGATTAGATATTCATGTCTTAAGCTCTACACTGTGAAATTAATCATCAAAAGCAAAAGAGAAATTAGTGTTTAAAAATGGTGTGGCGGCCGAGAAGGAAGAATGATTACTGAATTTAGGTTCTTTTGACAAAAGGTAATCATGTTACCAATTCTTTTTCAGCTTGGTGTCAAGATCCCATGAACACTATTCTAATCTTAGCTCTTAATTTCTTGTTCACATTATAAGGGATTAAGTACCCCTTGTACTTCCTTATATGAAATTTGCTTATAAAAATAAAATAAAATTAACCGCTATGCTGATTATCATTTTTTTTTATATTTTATTTCATGTACTATTTTAATTATAAAAAAATTGTCAATTTTGATTGTTCAAATAATATTATTCTTTGAGTCAAAAAAAAAATATTATTCTTAAAATTACATGGATTTGTTTTATATACATCGACTTTGAATATAATATTTCATCGACAATCATATATTTTCTACTTTAATTTTATTGGCTTCACACATCCACCACTTTCCACTAGGTTCGCCTTTGAACCACATCTTATTGTGAGATGACCACTTTGATACTATTTGTAACATTTTATACTTCATATAGGATTTTTGACAGATCTAAATTTTATGATGTGCTTTTTGCACGCAGTTTTGAATCTCAGTCGTTAGATAGAGATTAAACGGTTCAAATTTAAAATATAATTTTATATAGTAAAACAATTTCAGCCGCCGATCAGAGATCAAACGGCCAAGATCTGTCTGACAACAGGAAATCTGATTCCATTTTTGACATCTCCCAACATTTTTTTTCTTTCTTCTCATCTCCCAACATATTAATCAAATTATAAAGGTCCTTTTAGCGTGTCTTTTTCTATGTCACCCGTCCCACAATTACTCAAAGTAAAATATGTTTAGCTATAGACAGTGGCGGAGCTAGCCACAAATAGTGGGGGGGGCCGTAAAAAAAACTTAACTAGTAAATTAAAACTAGGACAAGGTGGTTATGGTAATGGTACTGTCTACAAAGGAAAGCTACTCAATAAATTAATTGTTCAGTAGCCGTAAATTGCATCAACAACACAAGAATGAGGAAAGCTACTTCAAACTTCAAAGTAAATAGCATTACTAAAACAGAGTAATGAGGAACAGAGTATACAACAAGAATGCTTCAATTCAGGAACAAAATAACAACAATAACTCAGACTCTATAACATCAATAACTCAAAACATAAAAAACCCTAAAATTGAAAAAACAACAACTCAATAACAAAATAAGGAAAGGAAGAGCAAGCAACAAACAACAATCAACATCAAACCTCAATTTAGGAAACAAAACACAACATTTATATCAATTTAGCATGAGAAAATTTGGAAGTTTTGAAATTTGGTACTAAACCTGAGAATAGAGGAACAGAACGAACAACAAGTGAGAAGAGAACAGAGGAAGGTCGTGCGGTGGTTGAGGACGGGCCGTGCGGTGGTGGTTGTAGTCGCAGGAGCATCAACGGTGCGGTCGGTGATGTCAAACGTTTTCGTGGTTCTCTGCTGTGTGCCGCGTGCGTGTCTTGCTATGAGAGAGGGAAAGGAAATATTTTTGATAACCAAGGGTATAATAGTCTTTTCCTACCATGAATTTTTTTTTCCTGGGGCGGGCCATGGCCCTGTTCAGCCCAACAGTGGCTCCGCCCCTGGCTATAGATTTTTTATTCGGGACTACAAAATTAAGATGCATCTTCAATTCATATTTGTTAACTCGGTTTTGCCTCTAATTACTTGGTATTTATAATATAAATTTTTGCCCTATACATTGTGAGTAGGGTTGTAAATAGGCTAAGCCGAATTAAACTTTGCCCAGCTTAAATTTGACCTGTTAAAAAGTTGAAGAACTAAGTCTGACCTATAATCTGTCATAGACTTATTTTTTTGCCAAAGTGCCAAATACTAGATTGTAAAAGTTTAAAATTATAAAAGACGTTTTTTAAACAATGGCTCGATAGGTAATGCCGTCCTTCCCATTTTTCAGTAGGTTATGCAGTGCATAAATACCATCTTAATGGTTCAACCCCAACTTAAAAGAAATGGATTAAATTATAAGTTATTTTAATATTTTCGAATGAGACATGCGCTTTTAATTGTATACACAATCTAATTTTGTACGTAAAATTGCCTAATAATGTCCTCGTTGTTACAACTTAACTTAGTGATTTGACTGAGAAGAAATTCAGTGATTTCAAGTTTAAACTCAAATCACCACTTTTTTTTTTTGTCAAGTAGTCTAGTGGCAATAAAAGAATTTACGAAAATTAATGAATGAAATTGGATACAGGCACTCTAAAGCTTAAAAAGTACTTATAAAGGTATTTACATTTACCTTCCACTAAAAGCATTAACGGGGTTCAAACTCGGAGACCTCTCGAATTCAAAAAAGATCTATCATTTTATTCGATTTTTTTTGTTAAGTAGCCTAACTAATGACTAAATTCATACATTTAAATATGAAATTCAAAATTGAATTCCGACCATTATAATAATGTCCTTAGTAACTACTACTTCCATTTGAATTCAACTTTAAGACTTTTAAGTCACACTATATATTAAGTATTATTTTCCATTTGAGTATATGGAAAGTGAGATACTATGCCTTGCTTGCAAGGAAAAGATATGGTTACAGATAGAGTAGCAATAGCCAACCAAGCATTGACTGTCAAATACTATAAATGAAAACTACTAAAATACTTCTCTTATGAAATTGCATTTATTATATATGTTTAACAGACAGCGTATTTAATTAATAACGTATCTAAAACAAATGGCTTGCATGCATGAACATAATATGACTTTACAGGGTGGCACCCTTCTGTCCATCTCCATACCTTACTCCTCAATATAATAATACTATTTCAATTCATCAATTTGCTCATCCTAACTACTACTATGTATGGACTAGTAGTATCTTACTTCTACATTTCTATTCATACACGTCTTTAATGTAACAACACTAAACGTATGAGTAATAACTAAGTAGTAAACACTAATATTTCTTCTTCCCATATTCTAATAGCTAGCCTCACACTTATTGATTACTCCCCGTTTATAAGTTTATAAGTTATTATTTGCAATATATACTCTCCCCGTTTCAAAATATAACTAAAAATAAAATAAAAAAGTTAGATATATTTGGTTTAAATTAAACCAAATATTTTTTTTTGACAATTTTTATTTATATTTTGCAAATGGAGAGGATATGATATACATTAATTGTCATTCTGGGATATTAATAATTTTTTTATTTTTTATTTTTCACTTAATTTATTGTATTCATTCAGACTAATATTCACTGTATTATTACAATTAATAACCACATTTTTGGAAATAAGACCCCTTTTTTTCATCGAAATTGACACAACATACTAATCCTTTACTTAAGAAAATTTACACAACTCAAATGAGACGTTTATTATATAATAAAGAGAAAGAATGTACATATAAATAATATATTATGATTGTGTATATAGTTGTAAAACATTATATAGTTAATAGAAAATGTTTTTGTACTCAATAATTTGTGTAAAATACAATAGGCATAAGCATTTATATAATCTGCAAAAGAAAAGAAATATATTAAAACTAGTTTACATATCCTCTAATAATAGTACACATATATACAAAATACTAATTGAGAGGGGGGTTGGTGCCCCCGCTCTCACTCTTGGTTTGAACCCTGATCTCTCTAGTAATGTTTTTTTATAACTATTAATTGAATTATTTTTACGAGATAAATTTAGTTTTTTTCTTTTTTGTTCTATCTTCAATTTGTCCCTTTTTTCCCTTCAGTTTGACACACAATAATGTGGGTCCTTCCCAATTTAAAGACAAATCGATCAATGGACGTTCATTTGAAAAGAAAAAAAAACTCTTCTTATTGGATGACTATTTTTTTCTTGGTACAAAAGAGGGCCGAAAGTCCATTATTTGATGACTATTACACTATATACTTTTAAAATCAGAGTGTTAAAAAAATAAATAAATAACTTATAGATAAGTGACACTACATAAATCATAAATGTGGGAACTCAATTTATTTTTTGGCATTTAATTTGATATATGATAGGACCCTATCCGTTTCCCTATATAGTAGTTTTAGTCCTTCTTTTCCGCAGCTTGGCTTTATTGTAACTAAATCAATCTCAACTACGTCACTATATATATATACAAAGTTTATCATAATATTGTGAAAGAAGAGCCAAGAGAATTAAAGAGAGATAATGGGTAGTGAGAGTATTGAAATGATTCCATGTCTAGATTTTTCTATATATGATTCAAGATTTGATCAAGGAAGTGAGGAGTGGAAAAATATGAGCAAAAAAGTAAGAGAAGCATGTGAGAGTCATGGTTGCTTCATCTTAATGTATGATAAAAATAATTTCCCATGTGAAAACATGTTAATGGGAATGAAGGATTTGTTTGATTTACCTGAAGAAATTAAGAGAAAGCACAAAAGTGATGTTCCTTATAGTAGCTACAATGGTGACTCTACTACCATTCCCTTATGTCAAACCTTTGGAATTCATGATGCTCCCCTTGAAGATAATTCTTTGGCTTTTACTAATCTCATGTGGCCTCAAGGAAATCCAACTTTCTGGTATTTTTTCTTCTTCTTACTTATTTACATAATATTTATTTGAACAAAAATGTTGTTTTTATAGTTACTTAATTTACATAATATTAATTAATTACCATTATTCTTTTTAAATATGGATATGAATAGTTATTAACTTTAGGATATATAATATGGATCCGGTTCAAACGTAAACCTTATTAATTTTAATTTTTTTAATAATATATTACAATTATTTTTAATTTTTTATATTATAAAATTTACTATTTTTAATTAAAAATAGTAAGGATCCAACCTTAAACCATCTTTGAGAGGTGTATTTTTTTTTTTTTTTGAGAGGTGTAACTTCATTATATCTCAAAAATGTTTGTTCCATGGATTAGTACTTGTTTGAATTGAGTTAAGGCTATCTTGTTGATTTTATGTTTGGCGGTATTAAATAGGGTCATGTATTTGATGCTTATAATTAAGTGGTACATGTTAATTTTTCAAGTTGTAATTAGTAGTGCACCTTTGAAAATACAGTCTAAATAAGAAAAATGTTACCGACATAAACAAATTTGTTAAAGAAAATGCTTATTACTATATATAGATTGTTTATAAGAAATACAAGAATTTAATGTGAAAACTCTTTTGAATAATAATTATCAAATATTTCATGTATGATAAGCTAAAATTTAACTACTCAAATCTCTTATATTTTTTGTGAATTCTTATTTATGCTTATTTTTAAATACGTAGTATAGCACTCGTGTTGCATATATTTTTCTATGCATTTCTTTCAATTTGGTTGAAATTTTAATACACTACACCGATAAAAATGTATACTACACTAATTGAAATTTTGTAAAACACTTTTTCCTAGATTAATATATATTTCATTTTTTCTTTTTCAAAAAAATATATTCAAATTATTTTTGTACCAGATTGTATTTTATATTATATCCGAAATGTTGGGTTTTTGTGGTTATTTTGGCACTTGTATATTTAGTTAAACTAACACACTTCACCCTTAAATGAAGAAATGGGTCTCAATACAAAAAAAAAAAAAAAATGAAGAAATGGGTTACCATGTAAGCATTTAATTCATGAAGAATATTCATTTTCATTTCTATTGACGTTTACTCATTAATATTTATGATTCAGAATATGGAGTTTTCTCTTTCTTTTTGGTTACAAAGAATATGGACCATATAACAAAATGCGCAACTAATGGAATACAACTAGTTAAGGTCAAAATCATATTCCTAATTAAACTAGAGTTTGCAGTATTTAAGATTGCTGATAGAAACCTGTAAAAAAAAGATTGCTAATAGAAATATTATATGATTAATTCTAGACAATTTTTTTTAATTAATTACTCAATAGGATAATGGATGCTTTATTATGTAACATGTGTGTGGTATATGAGTGGTATCTAAACTCCCTTGTATGTTATACTAGTCTCTTCTTGCCATTGTGTTTTTTTATTGGCTTTGGAGATAGAGTTTATTCTCTTCTTCGGTTGGGTTTTGGGTCGAGTAATTGCATTTATTTTTTTCTTTGTGGGTGGAGTATCTCTTATACTTTTTTTCATTTTGCTCCCTTTTATGAATATATTGTTTGCTTTTGCCGTCTCAAAAAAAATTATGTAACATGTGTCGTAAGAGTAGTACATATTAAGAAAGTAAATGTATATATATTTTTTAAACTTGTGTATTTTAAAATTTTAAGCATTAAATTAATTACTGAATAGGATGATTGATGTTTTATTATGTAACTTGTGTCGTAAGAACAGTTTCAAGAAAGAAAAAAACAGTTTCATAAAAATAATGTGTCGTAAGAGTAGTACATATTAAAAAAGTAAATACGTAGTATTTTTTTTTAAAACTTTTGTATGCTAAATTTTTAAGAATTAAATTTTTACATTATTAAATCCAAAATTTCAATATTAAGATGCCTTAACATATTCCTTAACACAACCCTTTATTTATTTAGCATGAAATTAAATAGAAACTTTCATTATAGAGTTAACAAATTAGGTGCTTGTGGAGAAGGGAGGCTAGCTATAGGAACTCCTCTCTAATTCACTTTTTTGCGCAAAATTGTAGACAAAAAATTCATAAAGATATTAACATAAACAAAAATTGGCCGTTATGGACCAAAAGTAAAACAGAAAATTTTAGAAGGACAAAAATATCGTATTTTTAACTCAGAAAATATAAAATGAGCAAAATGTACACCTAAAAAGGGTGCTCCGATCCACTGTGAACACCTGCATTTGTGCATTCTCTAAGATAAATATAGTAATTTTAAAGTTTTCAACTAAATGGACCAAATCATTTCAGCCCATTAAGCTTTTACAGTTAGTTGGGCCTATTCAACCGTTTGTATGGGACAGTTTCTCTTCCTACTTTATATGTTTTTTTCCTCTTAGTATGCTAAAAATTTCGAAAAACACGTTTTGAAATTTTTTTTTAGTAGAATGAGAAATTTACACAAAAAAATTTGAAAAATATTTTCCAATTTTTTTTTTTAGTAGAATGAGAAATTTGGGGGGAGGGGAAGAGAAACCAGGATGGCACACTGTGAATTTTTTTAGTAGAATGTGTGAATTTTTAATTTATTTTCAAAATAATTTTGTATATAGTGAGACAATGAAGACTATGGGCACCAAGATGGTTGAATTGCATTCTCTCATTCTAAAGATGATTCTAGACGGTTATGGTCTTCCAAAACAATATACTTCAACTATTGAAGAATTGAAGTACCATAGTAGTTTTCGATTCATGAAATACAAAGTTCCTGAAATCAACAAAGATTGTGAAATTGCTTTGGTACCTCACACTGACAAAAATACTTTAACCATTTTATGCCAAAATGAAGTACAAGGTCTTGAGTTTCTTACTAAAGACAATAAATGGATTCAATTGGACATACCTCAAGAAGGATGTATTGTCATTGTTGGTGACACACTCAAGGTACTACTTCCATGCATGTATTGCACTTCCTCTTAATTTTTTTTATTGCATTACACTACAAAAAAAAAGGTTTTTGGCAGCGACATGCGTTACTCGGAAAAATAAAAAGTTGTTGCAAAATGTTCTGCTCTTAAATTTTGCAACAACTTTGTACTAGTAAAAATATACTATGAATCTATGATTGTCTTATAAATTCACTAAAGTAGATGCTTAATTAGGACATGCAAAATTGATTATTTATAGGCATGGAGCAATGGGAGACTTCATGCACCTATACACAGAGTGACTATGTGTGGAGACAAAGAAAGATACTCATTTGGACTATTTACAATGCCAAAGGAAAAGGTGAAAATTGAGGTGCCACATGAATTGGTTGATGAAAAAATGTATCCTCTACGTTATCGTTCATTCAACTATGGGGATTATTTAGACTACTTTGTTTCAACTCTCAAGGAAAATGCACTAGAAGCATTTATAGGCGTTTGATTCATGTATATATGATGATATATATACTACAATAATCATATGTACTATAGTATATGCATTAGAATTATTAGTATATATATATATATATATGCATTATAAATTTATAATTATTGGGTCTTTTTCAGATAAATCACACATGATAATACTAATTAAGAGGAATGTGGAGAAACTTTTATTATGTTATAGTCTTAATTATGAGTCTCCCTTTCTAAAATTGACTTTTGAAACATCTAAGTCAAAATACAAAGGCTCGACTTTTAATACAAAGTTATGCCTCTATAAATTGTTATTTTACGATTTCTTGTGTACCTATTTTATTTGATAGTACAGTTTTTTTTTAAGTCTGGTCTTCTGCATATATAATGCAATGTCCCAACCAAGTAAACTAAACTCACGGGACGATAGTACTAGTTATTATTTACTATATGCTAACGGAGATTTCTATTGTATGTTCGAATAATTCAAATGTATCGGTACATAAATCATTAAATTTATAAATTAGCAATTGTTTTGTTGATTTAAAAAATTATTAACCGATTATTGTATTTTAGAGACCATAATATCACAAGAAAAAATACCACTTCATTGCTTAGAAGCACTACACTAATTTTTTAACATATTTTCATAAAGAGTTCAATAATAACTATTATGACTAATAAAAATTCAAAAAATATCAGATTTTATATTTTTGATAGTTTTAATAATAATATTTGATTATTATAATATTTTAATGATAGAAAAAATAAATTCCTTAAGAAAAATCCATTTAACTATTTTTTCAATAAACCAATCACTACAAGAAATATGATTTTTTGCAACAACTTTTTTTGTTACCTTGTAACAACTTTTAACAAAAAAAAGTTGTTGCAAAAAATCATATTTCTTGTAGTGAATGTACCGGTACATTTAAAATTATCAGATGTACCATATAATTTTCCTATGCTATAATATAAGAATAGAAACTACAATTGAAATTTGTGCCAAAAAATATGAAAAATAGAAACTACAATTAAAAAATCGGCATAATTACCAATAATAATAATAAATTGGCCCAACCAAGCTCATCCTATCCTATAGTTCTTGTAATTTCCCACCAGGCCAACCCCACCCCACCCCACCCCCCACCACACAACAAGAAAAAAAAAAACACAATAATCTTTGAATTATTAAGACTTATGTAAATAATGAAAATATTAATGTTTTATTGGCGAATTTTAATATAGATCACTTTTATAGGTGGTTCATGATGGATCAAAATTTTCAATAGTTAGATTTACTTAGTCTAACTATTATAATAGTTTTTACACTTGATTTTATCATTTTCTCTATAGAATTTGGATCATCTCCATTTTTTTCTTTCGATTAACTCCACAACTACCCTATGTGTTGGTCACACCGCCAACCACCCTCTTTTCTTCGAGATTGAAACCCCTTGTCATCCAACCGATGTCATTTTTTTCCTCCTCTCTATCGACAAAATATTCATATTTATTTGTGATTTTTAGATTATTTAAATTATAAAATTACCCTTATGACAAAATCATTCATATTTTTTAAAATAAGTATTAATATTTTGTTATATATATTTTATTAGATTTCAATTTTTATTTTAAATTATATTTTATAGGAGCAACTCATATTTAGTATAAAAAACTTAATTAGAGAGACATAATAAGATAAACTTCATAATTAACTTATTGTTATGAATAATATTGATTATTGAGTGAATGCCCATTAATGAGTTGTCTCCTACTCTTGTCCTATAAATAGGACCATCACATTCTTGTATTTCACACACTTGAAAATCATATTAATAATATACTTTCATTCTCTCTATCTTGCTCTTCTAATTTATTCACAACACGTTATCAGCACGAAGCTCTAATCAAATGTAAGTATCATGAACTTATATTTATTTTATTTTAATCTTATATATGTATATATCATTTTGTTTATCCCTTTAAGTTATAAAAGAATTATATATATGCATCCCCGAAGGATTGCATATTGTTCCCGAAGAACTTAAAATTATATATATGCATCCCCGAAGGATTGCATGTTGTTCCCGAAGAACTTAACAAAATAAAATAAAATTATATGCATCCCTGAAGGATTGCATTTTATTTGGATGTTCGAAGTTGTTCGAGTTTCGTGACCGACAACAGTATGGTGAAACATTTTATGTTTCGGAACCGACACATGTATGGTGAAACATCAACACTTCAATCATCCAAAAGAACATGAAATGTTTATTTTATTTATATGATATAGTTCCCGAAGAACTTGAAAATCCAATTATATAGTATATATATGCATCCCTGAAGGATTGCACAAAGAATTATTCTTATGTTATATATAAAGTTCCTGAAGAACTTAAATTCAATTAATTATTTTAAGTCATCCCCGAAGGATAGACTAACCGATTTTATTGAAATTTATTTATTAATACTGTGTATTATAATGAATCAAATATAATAACTATTTTAATTCAATATAATATAATTTTACTATTGGATTAATCAACTAACGCTGTTACTCATACGAATGATCCTAGCCAATTTGTTTATGCAATATTGTTATAATTCATATATGCCAATTTCTTTTACTACGTTACTAATTATGCTTTTCAATATTAAACAAAAAAAAAAAAAAAAGGAGGATTAGATAATAATTGATCGTAAATGCATTGATGGAAAAAAGAAAAAATTAATTGTTGAAACTTAATATGTTAATTTTGACCAATTTCATTTATTTTGGCTTATCACCAACATTTTTCACGTAAAACATTTAATGATCATTCATTTCTTTATTTCTATCAATTCATTAATACAATCAATTAAGGAATAAGTATTATGATCAATTAATTTCATGATTCTTGCTAATTTTGACCAATCTCTTTTTAACAATTAATTTTCCGATCAAAATGTAAATATGTAGTAACTAGTAACATTTTGAAATCTTGAAATGAACATAAATCAATATGGCTAATATTTCTATAATAATCATCATACAATTTAATCAATGCACTATAAATCAATTTTAATATCCCTGATACAATGTTAGTCGTGAAATAAAAATTAATCATTTTTATTTTCAACTCTAATTAAGTGACTATGTTTATCATATTTATTACTCAAATTGCTCTAATTTGCTTAACTTTATTATTTGATGATAGTATTAAGAATGTCAAATCTTTCTAAACTCGAGTTCGAGGCCCTTGACATCTCCGGAAAGAATTATTTACCATGGGCTTTAGACGCAGAAATTCATTTAGATGCGGAAGGTAATGGTGATACAATTAAAGAAGGAAATATAACATCTGCTCAAAAAAAGGCGAAAGCCATGATATTCCTTCGTCACCATCTCCATGAGGATCTCAAAAATGAATACCTTACTGTAAAAGATCCTCTTATCCTATGGAATTGTTTAAAGGAAAGATATGAGCACCAGAAGACTATCATTCTTCCAAAAGCTCGCTATGAGTGGATGCACCTACGGTTGCAAGATTTTAAAACCGTAACGGCATACAATTCTGCGGTATTTCGTATCACCTCTCAATTGAAATTGTGTGGGGAAAATGTAAGTGAGGCAGATATGTTGGAAAAAACATTCTCCACCTTCCATGCATCCAATGTGTTGCTACAGCAGCAATACAGAGAAAAGGGTTTTAAAAAATACTCTGATTTGATTTCTTGCCTTCTGGTCGCTGAACAAAACAATGAGCTTCTCATGAAAAATCATGAGATTCGACCAACTGGCGCTGCTCCATTCCCAGAAGTGAATGCAGCAACACACGACCATCATAGACAAACTCGAGGTCGTGGTCGTGGCCATAGTCGTGGTCATAGACAAGGTCGTGGTCGTGGTAATCATCTTGGCCGTGGTAATTTTAAGAATTCTAGTTCACACCAGAAGTGGAAAAATGAAAAGAATGGAAAAGGGAAAAGTGGACAAAGCGGCAAAACTAACGAGAATAGTTGCCATCGTTGTGGCGGTAAAGGTCATTGGGCTCGTACCTGTCGTACCCCAAAACATCTTATCGACCTTTACCAACGATCACTTAAAGAGAAAAAGATCGAGACTCATCTCGCTTATGAGGATGGTGATTTCGATTATGATATGAATCCTACTCACTTAGATGTTGCCGATTTTTTGGTGGATCCGGAAAGAAAGAGTGATCACATTATTAATGTTGATGGAAACATCAAGAATTAGATTATTTCTTTTAATTATCCTTTGTCGTTTAAGTGTGTTTCTTTTCAATTCTCGTTATTATCAGCCATGGATGTTTAAGTGTGTTTTCTTAATTCTCAATGTCATTTGAATTGAAATGGAGTTTTATATCTCCATAAATTTTATCATCTTCATTGTTGGTCAAAGAAAAGTTTAATACGCTAATTTTTTTAATCATATATTGCAAAGAGAAGACATTGCTTTTGAAATCATCAGTTTTTTTTATGAATATATATTCCATTACTATATGATTTTATTTAAAGGATTGTTCCATTTTAGAGGAATACATGATTTAGTTCTAAAACAGTTTTAGATCGTGGTTTTAAAATTAACCAATTTTCAATAATATAATTTTGTTTTAAAGAATAACATACAAAAAAAAAATATTACTATTTACTATGGTGCGATGCTAACCTATCCTTTAATTTAATCAAGAATTCATTTTTCTCCAGTTCATAATATAACCATTTTTTTTATCTATTTTTTTTTAGAATGAATATTGACACTAGCATCAATGGAGATATGTGTCTTGCCGATAGTGCAACTACACACACAATTCTTAAAGAAAAAAAATATTTCTCTTATTTAGTGAAGCAAGAAACCAATGTTAATACAATATCTGGAACTACAAAGATAATTGAAGGCTCCGGAAGAGCTAATATTTCATTATGTGGAGGAACAAATTTACATATTGAAAATGCCTTATATTCCTCTAAATCTCAAAGAAACTTATTGAGTTTCAAGGATATTCGTATAAATGGATACCATCTTGAGACAAGTAATGAAGAAGGTATTGAATATCTTTGTATCACAAAACGTGATCTGAATAAAACATCTATATTGGAAAAGTTGCCCGCTTTTTCCTCTGGTTTGTACTACACTTATATTAGTACAATCGAAACAAATTTAACCGTAAACCAGAAGTTTACGAATCATGATAAATTTGTTATTTGGCACGACCGGTTGGGTCATCCCGGATCTATAATGATGCGAAAAATAGTTGAAAATTCATGTGGACATCAATTGAAGAGCCAGGAGATTCTTCAGTCCAATAATTTCTCATGCACATCTTGTTCACAAGGGAAGTTAATAATTCGACCATCACCATTAAAAATTAGAAATGAGTCTATAAATTTTTTAGAACGAATACATGGTGATATTTGTGGGCCAATACACCCACCATGTGGACCATTTAGATATTTTATGGTTTTAATTGATGCATCAACTAGATGGTCACATGTTTGTTTATTGTCAACTCGCAACCAGGCGTTTGCGAGACTATTAGCTCAACTAATTAGAATAAGAGCTCACTTCCCTGATTACCCTGTCAAGAAAATACGTCTTGACAATGCTGCTGAATTTTCATCCCAAGCATTTAATGATTATTGTATGTCCATTGGAATTGACATTGAACATCCTGTAGCACATGTTCACACACAAAATGGCCTTGCAGAATCATTTATTAAGCGTATAAAGCTAATTGCAAGACCACTTCTCATGAGAAGCAAACTTCCAATATCCACTTGGGGACATGCAATTCTACATGCAGCAACATTGATTCGCATCAGGCCAACTAGTTATCATAACTCTTCCCCTTTAAAATTAGTCTTTGGTCAAGACCCTAATATTTCCCATATAAGAATTTTTGGATGTGCGGTATATGTTCCTATTTCTCCACCACATCGCACTAAGATGGGTCCTCAAAGAAAGTTGGGAATATATATTGGATATGAATCTCCATCCATTATAAAGTATCTTGAACCAACAACAGGAGATTTATTCACAGCTAGATTTGCTGATTGTCATTTTGATGAATCAAATTTCCCAACTTTAGGGGGAGATAACATGCAGTTGGGAAAAGAGATCAGTTGGAATGAATTATCATTGTCTCACCTTGATCCTCGAACTAAACAATGTGAACTAGAAGTTCAAAAGATAATTCATTTGCAAAGCTTGGCAAATCAATTACCAAATGCATTTACTGATCCAAAAGGTGTAACTAAATCTTATATACCAGCTGCTAATGCTCCAATAAAAATAGATATCCCTGTTGGAAAATCTATTATTGCAAATGAGTCTCAACCACGCTTGAAGCGTGGTAGACCAGTCGGTTCAAAAGACAAAAATCCTCGAATAAGAAAGGGAGCTAAAAATAAAGATGATCCAAGCGAGGATATAGAAACTCAGAAAGAGTCTTCAGACATAATTGATATTTCAGTTCCAGAAGAAACTGATCAGGTACCTGAAAATCATGAAAATAAAGAGATCTCAATAAATTATGTCACTAATGGAATACAATGGAACCGACATGAAGTCAACGTTGATGATGTTTTTGCATACAATATAGCGCTAAATGTGATAAATGATAGTGAGGATCTAGAACCAAAGTCTATTAAAGATTGTAGACAAAGTGAGAATTGGCCAAAATGGAAAGATGCAATTGAAGCAGAATTAAGCTCTCTTTCCAAGCGAAATGTATTTGGCCCTGTAGTCCGAACACCTAAAGGTGTGAAACCAGTCGGATACAAATGGGTTTTTGTGCGAAAGCGAAACGAGAATGGTGAAATAGCAAGATACAAAGCAAGACTCGTTGCTCAAGGATTCTCTCAGAGACCTGGGATTGACTTTAATGAGACATATTCACCTGTAGTTGATGCAACTACCTTTCGCTACTTAATTAGCCTTGTAACACATGAAGGGCTAAACTTGCACATGATGGATGTCGTTACAGCTTATTTGTATGGCTCACTCGATAGTGACATCTACATGAAACTCCCTGAAGGTTTTAATTTGCCCGATGTATATAGTTCAGGATCTCGAGAAAACTATTCGATCAAATTGAACAAGTCCCTCTATGGGCTAAAACAATCGGGACGCATGTGGTATAATCGCCTCAGCGAATACTTGCTAAGGGAGGGGTATAAAAATGACTCCATTTGTCCATGTATTTTCATGAAAAGATTGGGAAATGATTTTGCTATAATTGCAGTCTATGTTGATGACATAAACATTATTGGAACCCCCAAGGAACTTTCAAAAGCCATAAATTGCTTAAAGAAAGAATTTGAGATGAAAGACTTGGGAAAAACAAAGTTTTGTCTTGGATTGCAAATTGAGCACCTGAATAATGGAATTTTTATACACCAAGAAGCTTACATAGCAAAAATGTTAAAACGATTTTATATGGATAAATGTCATCCATTGTCTACCCCAATGGTTGTTAGATCACTAGATGTGAAGAAAGATCCTTTCAGACCTCGAGAAGAGGATGAAGAACTACTTGGTCCTAAAGTACCATATCTCAGTGCAATTGGAGCATTGATGTACCTTGCTAATTATACACGTCCTGATATAGCTTTTTCTGTCAATTTATTATCAAGGTATAGTTCTTCACCTACAAAAAGGCATTGGAATGGAGTCAAACATATATTCCGTTACCTTAGAGGTACAATGGATATGGGCTTACTTTATCATAAAGTACCCAAACTAGAAATAATTGGTTATGCAGATGCAGGTTATTTGTCAGATCCTCACAATGGCAGATCACAAACGGGGTACTTGTTTACAAGTGGAGACACTGCTATCTCATGGAGATCAGTGAAACAGACCATGGCAGCAACATCATCAAATCATGCAGAACTTTTAGCACTACATGAGGCAAGTAGAGAATGTGTTTGGTTAAGATCCTTGACTCAACATATACAGAAGAATTGTGGTTTATCCTCCGGAAGAATGGATGCAACTATCATTTATGAAGATAATACCGCATGCATTGCTCAGTTGAAAGAAGGTTATATCAAAGGAGACCGAACAAAACATATTTCTCCAAAATTCTTTTTCACGCATGATCTTCAAAAGAATGGTGAGATAATCATTCAACAAATCCGTTCGTGTGATAATCTCGCAGACCTTTTCACGAAGTCACTTCCAAGTAAAGTTTTTGAGAAACTAGTAAAAGGGATTGGTCTTCATCGTCTTAGAGATAATTGTCTAGTTGAGGGGGAGAAATAATTATATCATGTAATTCTCACAAAAGGATATTGTACTCTTTTTCCTTCACTAGAATTTTTTCCCACTGGGTTTTTTTTCTAGTAAGGTTTTAACGAGGCATATCCTCAATGGACATTCAAGGGGGAGTGTTATGAATAATATTGATTATTGAGTGAATGCCCATTAATGAGTTGTCTCCTACTCTTGTCCTATAAATAGGACCATCACATTCTTGTATTTCACACACTTGAAAATCATATTAATAATATACTTTCATTCTCTCTATCTTGCTCTTCTAATTTATTCACAACACTTATCATATTATATTATCTCATGACTCATCAAACATTGAATTATGATAAAATATGATAATGTTTGTATGTTGTCGATCTTATCTCGACAATCTATCATAAATGCATAATAATCAACTGTTTTGGTAAATAACCTACAAAGAGAACTATTTGTAAAATTAACCATCCTAGCTAATTCTCTACCTTTTATGAATCATGTATGTAGAGCTGTCAAAACGGGCGGTCCGGCCCGTTTCGGGCCGACCCATTCGAGCTTCGGGCATTGTCGGGCCGGGCTTAAAAAGTCCGGATAAAAAATGGGCTACAAAAACAAGGCTCGAGCCCGGCCCGGTACGGGCTCTCGAGCTTTCGGGCCGGCCCGGGTTTTAAAAAAAAACATTTTTAAAGCAATAGATGAAGGGTAATGAAAAAAGAAGAAATTTAAGTACCCAATAAATTTGACAAAGAGATCACAACATTAATTAATTACAAATAGGTTGAAATTTGTTAGTATTAATGTAAAGTTATTTAAGCTAGTTACAGTTTACGAGTAATTACGTAGAGAAATATTTCACGATCGTGGTTTTATATTTTTAGCTTATTTATTTATTTATTTATTTATTTATTTCAATGACACGATAAGTTATATTTACTTTTAGCTTCTTTTCATTTCCTTATGTATATAATTTGCGTTACTAGTGCATGTATATAATTTGCGTTAATAGTGTGTATTTATTCTCTTAAATGCGCGTTTGATGGAATTTAAAGGTGTGTGTGACGTGGGTGTTGTGTTGGTGCCGTGTTGTTAACTTATTATATTTGTGTGGACTTTTAGATTGGTGGTCCAAGTAAAAATATTATAAACATCCTTTCTTGTTTACTCATATTTTTTATTTTTATTTTTTTATTATAATTTAATCGGGCTTGCGGGCGGCCCGCGACCCATTCGGGCCGGCCCATATTTTTTGCGGGCTTTATCGGGCCGGGCCAAAAAGCCCGGATGCTAATTCAGGCTAGATTTTTAAGGCCCAAGCCCGGAAAAAATCGCACTTTTCGGGCCGTCCATTCGGGCCGGCCCATTTTGACAGCTCTACATGTATGTTAAATGCATAATAATCAACTATTATGGTAAAGAACAAGAAAGAGAACTATTTTGATAGAATTAACCATTCTAGTTCTTTACCTTTTATGCATGTACGTAAAATGCATAAAAATCAACTATTTTGGTAAAGAATTAGAAAGAGAATTGATATAAAAAAAAAATTAGAAAGAGAATTAAATATTTTGGTCAAAATTAAAAAGAGAATTAGAACCTTGACCAAAAAAAAAAAAGAAAAAAGAAAAATAGAACCAAATATTTTGGTCAAAATTAACTATGCTAATTATTTATCTTCTATCCATTTATGTTAAATGCATAATAATCAACTATTTCTGTAAAGAACTAGAAAGAGAACTATTTTGATAAAATTAACCATTAACTAAAATAGTTTATTATATCTTGCTTATAAAGTAAGTTAATATTTTTTTCTTTCCATTCCATTAAAAAGTGGTCAAAAATACAATCTTAGTAAACAACACCACTATGGTAAAAAAGTACCCCCTCTAAAAAATTAGAAGGAAATATTTTTAAAATTTATCGAATATCTAATGTATTTGATTTATATTATAGACCAAATACATTATATATCAATAAATTTAAAAATATAAAATTTTTTAAAAAAAAAACTAGAGGGAGTATTATGGCACCATGCTAAATGCCCCACCTCACTATATATATATAGCAGAATCATGTGTAAGAACAACCAAGACAAAGAAAAAATGGATAGAGAGAATGAAACTATCCCATGTCTAGATTTTTCCATGTTTGATCAAGGAATCAATCATGAAGGGAGTGAGGAGTGGAAAATAATGAGCAAAAAAGTGAGAGAAGCATGTGAGAATTATGGTTGCTTCATTTTAATGTATGATATGAATAAGTTCCCATGTGAAAACATGATAATGGGAATGAAAGATTTATTTGATTTGCCTGAAGAAATTAAGAGGAAGCACAAATGTGATGTGGCTTTTAGTGATTACACTAGTGATGATCCTTACATTCCCTTATTGCAAACATTTGGGATTAGTAATCCTCCCATTGGGGATAATGCTTTGGCATTTACCAATCTCATGTGGCCTCAAGGAAACCCAACTTTCTGGTAATTTTTTTTTTCTCTTTTTCTTATGCACATATATTTATTTAATTTTTTAAGACCTACTTCACTATTTTTGTTTTACAAGGATTGCTGCGTTGATTTTTATGTGTCTAAATAACACAATTTATGCAAATATTGAAAGATAATTTCTTTATTTCTTATTAAAAGATCCGTTAAGTGGTTAGAAATTAGATCTCTAACACTTGTGTAAATGAAAAATCCAGTCGAAAATAATCCACATTTCTTATTTACCAATGTTGATTAAACATGTCTTGAATTTAGAGGTTCTGAATTTGAATCCCATTGAAGGATGTAAATGTAATATTTTACATGTACTATTATTTGTGTCCTAAAATCTTTTGTACGTTAGACAAGTACCATCTCCTCTCAGACACGGATTACACGCAGTAACTGCATGCCACTATAATCAATTACAATCGTCACATAAATCATTTTGTACTGTTTTTTAAAAAGAGTAATATGGACCAACCAATGTCAAATCAACGACTCGGATTAATTACTGTGTTAAACTGTAGCATATTTATACAGCGGATAATTTTGGTCCATCTCCTCTTCATAAAATTTTGTCATATTTATTGTCAAAAGAAAAATTGCAATTGTCATAATTTTTTTAATAAGGCATGGTTTTCACAAATATTTTTTGTTGTTGGCTTTTGTAATTATATATAGTGAGACAATGAGGACCATAAGCTCCAAGATGCTTGAATTTGATTCCATCATTCTGAAGATGATTCTAGATGGTTATGGTCTTCCAAAACAATACATTTCAAACATTGAAGATTTGAAGAACTGTTGTAATTTGCGATTGCATAAATACAAAGTTCCAGCTGAAATCAACAAAGATTGTGAAATTGGCTTGACACCTCACACTGACAAAAATACCTTAACCATTTTGTGCCAAAATGATGTCCAAGGTTTTGAGATTCTTACCAAAACAAACAAATGGATTCAAGTGGACATACCTCAAGGAGGATGTGTTGCCATTGTTGGTGACACACTCAAGGTACTTTCATGCTTGCATTTGCTCTTAATTTCTTTTAGATTTTTTTATATTATTTTTATATTAAACCTTTAAATAATTATTTTATTTATTTTAAAATATCTCACAATAGAGAAAATTCGGTTGGAAGGGAAGAACTCATCTTGTGCGCCGTACAGGTTTCCCGACGGAAATTAGTCATTATTAACAGCGTTGAAAATTTTGTATCAATATTATGATAACCTAAAAAAAAATTGTCTTAGGTCAACAGTCAACACGCTGGACCAACCTTAAGTTTGACCATGTTTTTGCTTTTCAATATGATGAACTTGTCATTGAGATCAACTAAATTTATTTATTTTTAACTTGGATTTAGGACAATATACATATTAATGTACTTGAAAAATATTATTATATGAATATATAATTGTCTTATAAATTCACTAAAAAAGATGCTTAATAAGTACATGCAAATTGATTATTTATAGGCATGGAGCAATGGGAGACTTCATTCCCCTCTACACAAAGTGACTATGTATGGAGACAAAGAAAGATATTCATTTGGACTATTTGCAATTCCAAATCAAAAGATTAAAATTGAAGTGCCACATGAATTGATTGATGATAAAATCCATCCTCTACGTTACCGTTCATTCACTTTTGAGGAGTACTTTAACCACTTTGTTGCAACTCAAAATGAAAATGCACTAGATGAATTAATAGGTGTTTGATTAATGTATATCATCATGCATGCTATACTCTTAGTATTGCAAGCTGGTTGGTATTGTTTGTTGTTGGAATTGGGCTTCCTAGAGATCTTGTGTTTTGAAAACTATAGAAGGATTCTTACCGTGTATCTTTTGGGATCATTGTACTTCTTTTATATTTTGATTACCATTTTTCAATAATAATAGCTCTTTCAAAAAAAATGGTCACCAAATATTTTGTGTTCTTCCGTCTATAGTTTCGTTGATATTCTAACTTCTTTCTTGTTTACGCTACTTTAACTATATGAATTGTGCATTATAAACATCGCCACTATTTTAATTACTAGTATATATCTATCACTTATAAGCACATTTTCAGATCATATAACCTTTACGTTTTAACACCATATATGTAATGTGGATCATATAACCTTTACGTTTAGTGTGTGAAAAAAAAAAGGTTCAACCTTCTCATTCTCCAGCAACAACTATTACAAAAAATAAAAAATATCTATGCAACCCTTCATAAAAAGTGGGCAGCTGATGTTTAAACACTACTAGAAAACATGCGTTTAGCAACCGATTTAGAGACCGAAATATTTTGGTCTCTTTAGAGACCGAATTAGAGACCAATTTTTCGAGCATCAAGTTAAAAAATAATCAGTCGCAATATCGGTCACTATTTAATTATAGAGACTGAATTAGAGATTATTATTTGGAGTTCAAATTTAAAAACTTTTTGGTCACTATATCGGTTGCTATATAAACCAAATCGGAGACCGATAATTAGCATTCATTAAATCCGTCACATAAATATATTTTTTTTACAAATTATCAAAAAAAAAAAAAAATCAAATATTTATACATCCTTTTATTTCTACGCTTTATCAAGTAGTATGTTGTTATTTGCAAAATAAGAGATATCAGGTTATTTGAAGAAGAAGAGTGCTAACTCTCAAACTCTCACTCCACATCTCTCTCGAACTCTCTCATCCCTCTTCCACTCTCGATCTGAACTCTCGTCACTGATGCTTCCTCTCTCACTCTCATTCTCTCTCGCACCATATCTCAAACCCTAGCCTCCATCAAACGAACTCGAACTCCCTCACTCCATCGCTCATCACTCTCATTGTTCATCTCTCTCGTTCCGTCTCACTGAGAATCTCACGAATTGAAGCTCTCACTCACGAATTGAAACATTCAAGGCTCTCTGAACCATAAGGTACTGATTTCGTTCTATTTATGCTCTAAAATTTCTGCAATTCCTCATTGATTTTGTTTTGTTTATGTTCTAAGGTACTGATTATGTTTCTGTTTTGTTTATGTTCTAAAATTTCTGCAATTTCTTAGTTAGAAATTCTTTTATGTTCTGCAATTTATGATTCTGTTCCGTTTAGTTTGTGTTGAGGAAAACTAGATTCAATAGACTCTTTAAATTGCGGAATTATTCCTCCCAACCACCTGTGCAATTAAATAGACAACCAGAAAATCCAATACTAGAGCAGAATAATAATAACAACAAAGTAAATATCAGACACCAGAATTTAACGTGAAAAATCCCCTCAATGTGAGAGAATGAAAAACCACGGGCACTAGCCAGATAAACCTTTCACTATGAATAAATAATGGGTACACAATCAGTCTTCTAGTAAACACAAGGAACAACAATAATCATCACCTAAAGTGGAATCAAACAACAACTCAACTTCCACACAAATGGGTAAACTAACACAACCTAAAGAGAGATTTAAATACTAGCTAAGTGATAGAAAACACATACTCAAGTTATATCTTAAAGCAAGCAACACTTTATCACTTGAATCACAAAATC
This sequence comes from Trifolium repens, assembly GCA_030408175.1. Lineage (NCBI taxonomy): Eukaryota > Viridiplantae > Streptophyta > Magnoliopsida > Fabales > Fabaceae > Trifolium > Trifolium repens. The sequence continues at coordinate 5,583,004 of CP125836.1, forward strand.
TCCTCTCTAGAATCAAATCCGCACCTCTGTCGTGTGTGTATTGCGCTACTGTGTTGCTGTTGTAATATATATTAGGGATAAAGAGTCTCACCCTTTTCTTGTCTTCACGTGACAAGGTACTTTCAACATGGGCCACAACAAAGTTAAGCCCCATTCCTTTTAACACCCCCTTTTATTTCTGTTTCTTTCTTTTTATTTCTATTAATTGGCGTGGGCCCCACTTGGGGAGTGAACCCACCCAACAAATCTCCCCCTCACGACTCAAGTGGGAAGGGATCGTTCCACCATGCCCGCTTTCTTTCTACATGAAATCATCTTTGTCACAGGCAAAATCTTTGTCATCATATATGAACCATTCTCGTCAGTATGAATCTTCTCAAGTGAAAATGACTTCATCTCCAGCGCTTCTCGTATCCAATGATACCGCACCTCAATATGCTTCGACCGGGAATGAAATGTCGGATTCTTGCCGAGATGGATTGCACTCTGACTATCACAAAACAACACAAACTTCTCTTGCTCAACACCTAACTCTTGTAGGAATTTCTTCATCCACAAAAGTTCTTTGGCCGCTTCAGTAGCTGCAATATACTCAGCTTCAGTAGTGGATAAAGCAATGCACTTCTGTAACCGTGATTGCCAAGACACTGCTCCCCCTGCAAAAGTCATCATATAACCAGAAGTAGATTTTCTACAATCAAGATCACCTGCCATATCTGCATCTGTGTAGCCATCTAACACAGGATCACCACCTCCAAAGCATAAACATACTTTAGAAGTGCCTCTGAGGTATCTGAGAATCCACTTCACTGCTTGCCAATGATCTTTACCAGGATTAGAGATAAATCGACTAACAACACCAACTGCATGAGCAATGTCGGGCCTTGTGCATACCATGGCATACATCAAACTACCAACTGCGGATGCATAAGGAACCTTCTTCATATCTTCTTTATCTTTCTCACTTGTAGGGCATTGTTCTGAACTCAATTTGAAATGACTAGCAAGTGGAGTACTCACGGGTTTTGCCTTGCTCATGTTAAACCTCTCTAACACCTTCTCAATGTAATTGTGTTGAGACAACCACAATTTACCATTCTTCCTGTCACGAGAAATTCTCATGCCAAGGATTTGCTTTGCAGGACCCAAGTCTTTCATTGCAAAAGACTTGCTTAACTCCTTTTTCAAGCTTTGAATCTTCTTAATGTCATGACCAACAATCAACATGCCATCCACATATAGCAAAAGAATAATAAAATCACCATCAGAGAATTTCTTGACAAACACACAATTGTCAGCTGTAGTTTTACTATACCCTTGCTTCTCCATGAATAAATCAAATTTCTTGTACCATTGTCGTGGTGCTTGTTTGAGACCATACAAACTTTTCTTCAATCTACAAACAAGCTCTTCTTTGCCTTTGACTTCAAAGCCCTCGGGTTGCTCCATATAGAGCTCTTCCTCCAAATCACCATGAAGGAACGCCGTCTTCACATCAAGTTGTTCAACCTCTAGATTCAAGCTAGCCGCTAAACCAAGCACAACTCGAATTGAAGTCATCTTCACCACAGGTGAGAAAATCTCTTCAAAGTCAATACCTTTTCTCTGATTAAATCATTTTACAACTAATCTTGCTTTGTACCTTGGCTGAGATTTCTTACTTTCAGATTTTATCTTGTATACCCATTTGTTCTTGAGTGCTCTCTTGCCCTTAGGCAACTTCACCAACTCGAATGTGTGATTCTCATGCAAGGAATTCATCTCTTCTTGCATGGCCTTCAACCACTTTTCTTTATCAATATTTGTAATAGCCTCTTGGTAGTGCTCTGGCTCTCCACTATCAGTGACAGTCACATAATCATGTGAGGGATATTTCTGAGAAGGTTTCCGATCTCTAGTGGACCTTCTCAGCTCAAGCTCAGCCTGTGGCTCAGTTGGAACCTCTTCAACTGGATCATCATGATCATGTGTGTGATCATCAGTTACATTCTCATCATCTACCTGTACATCTCCCCCGTCAACAAGAGTTCCACTCGGAGGTTTAGGCACAACATCAATGTAACTTCTAACATCAGGTTTTTGTTTCTCAGATTTATCAAAATCTTGAATGGTTTGGTCTTCAAGAAATATCACATCGCGACTTCTGATAATTTTCTTGGTAACTGGGTCCCACAATCTATAACCAAACTCTTCGTGGCCATAACCCATGAACAAACACTGCTTCGATTTCTTATCAAGCTTGAACCTCTCATCTCTTGGAATGTGAACAAATGCTCTGCAGCCAAACACTCTCAAATAACCATAAGAGACATCTTTCCCTGACCATACTCTGTTTGGAACATCGCCATCAAGTGGAATAGAAGGAGAAAGGTTGATCAAATCCACTGCAGTTTTCATTGCTTCACCCTAAAAGGATTTCGACAACTTTGCATGAGAGAGCATACACCTGACTCTTTCATTAATGGTACGATTCATTCTCTCTGCAACTCCGTTGTGTTGAGGAGTCTTTGGAACTGTCTTTTCAAGCTTGATACCATGCCCTTTGCAATATTCTTCAAATGGACCTCTGTATTCACCACCATTATCTGCTCTGACACACTTCAATTTCCTTCCTGTTTCTCTTTCAACACTTGCATGAAATTGCTTAAAAACATCAAGTACCTGGTCTTTAGATTTCAAAACAAAAGCCCACACTTTTCTAGAGTGGTCGTCAATAAAAGTTACAAAATATAAAGCACCACCAAGAGATTTACTATCCATCATGCAAACATCAGAGTGAATTAAATCTAAAATATTCTGCCTCCTATGAGGACCAGAACTATGAAAGGAAACTCTATGTTGTTTACCAGAAAAACAATGAGTGCAAGTTTTTAAAGGTGTACCTTTTACCGGAAGAAAATTTTTCTTCGCAAGAATGTTGAGTCCTTTCTCACTCAGATGACCAAGGCGAGTATGCCACAAATCAGTCGATACATCTTCAACCGCGTTCACCTCCTCCTTGCACAACTTTACAGGCATCCTATAAAGACTAGTGGGACTTTGCTCCTTTGCTACCACTAATGACCCTTTGGTGATCTTACATATGCCCCCGCCACCAAAGTAAGTGTGATAGCCCTCAATATCTAAGGCTTTGACCGAAATCAAGTTGAGACGAATATCTGGAACATGTCTAACATTCTTCAATTAAAGCTTGCAACCAACACTAGTTTCAACCCAAACGTCTCCCATACCAACAATTTTACAAACTCCTTCGTTTCCCATTTTTACCGTGCCAAAATCACCAACAGTATAAGATGAGAAGAAATCACGCCTAGGAGTAACATGGTATGAGGCTCCCGAATCAATAATCCAAGTTGAATCATGGCTGACAAGATTTATGGAATCATCATCATCATCACAAACAATGTAGACATCGGTAACACTATCATGTGCTACTGCAGTAGTGTCTTTATCATTTTTCTTCTCACTGCCTTCATCTCGTTCTCTTACTTGATCTCTCTTAAATTGCCTGCAATTCTTTTTCATGTGCCCCACCTTGTTACAATAGTAACATGTAAATTCTTTTCTGGTTCTTGACTTGCTTCTTGACTTGTTGCGACTCTCGGATCTATCACGATTATGAGAATTTCTAGTTTGGCTTCTCCCCCGTGATTCTGTAACAAGAGCTTCTGACTGAGTAGAAGTACCAATCAAACCACGCTCCTTTCTTCGAGCCTCTTCATTAAGCATGCTCTCTTTAATTGTTGCCATTACCAGCTTTCCACTTGGAGCTGAGTTCGTCAGTGTCACAACAAGAACTTCCCGGTTATCAGGCAAGGAACTGAGCAATAATAAAGCTTGCAACTCATCATCCAGCTTGATATCAGTAGCTGCCAACTGATTCACCGTGTTCTGAAACACACTCATATGCTCTGCCATTGACTCGCCATCTTTGTACTTCATGTTAACCAACTTTCGGATCAAACATGCTTTGTTTTGCACGTTCTTGCGTTCATACAATTCTTTTAATTTATTCCACATTGCATGAGCATTCGTTTCAGCTTCAACATGAGGATACACACTCAAGTCTAGCCACTGTCTGATTATAGCGACTGCCTTTCTATTCATCTTCTTCCAGTCAGCATCAGACGTATCCTTGGTTTTAGCAGAGTCACCCTCGATAGGATCATACAAGTCTTTGGTGTATAACAAGTCTTCCATCAAAGTCTTCCAAAGTGTGTAGTTGGAAGAGTTGAGCTTCATCATATTCGGCTCTGAATTTTTCTCCATTTAAAATTGCACAAAACAAATCAGCCAAGCTCTAGATACCACTTTGTTGAGGAAAACTAGATTCAATAGACTCTTTAAATTGCGGAATTATTCCTTCCAACCACCTGTGCAATTAAATAGACAACCAGAAAATCCAATACCAGAGCAGAATAATAATAACAACAAAGTAAATATCAGACACCAGAATTTAACGTGAAAAATCCCCTCAATGTGAGAGAATGAAAAACCACGGGCACTAGCCAGATAAACCTTTCACTATGAATAAATAATGGGTACACAATCAGTCTTCTAGTAAACACTAGGAACAACAATAATCATCACCTAAAGTGGAATCAAACAACAACTCAACTTCCACACAAATGGGTAAACTAACACAACCTAAAGAGAGATTTAAATACTAGCTAAGTGATAGAAAACACATACTCAAGTTATATCTTAAAGCAAGCAACACTTTATCACTTGAATCACAAAATCTCCTCTCTAGAATCAAAGCCGCACCTCTGTCGTGTGTGTATTGCGCTACTGTGTTGCTGTTGTAATATGTATTAGGGATAAAGAGTCTCACCCTCTTCTTGTCTTCACGTGACAAGGTACTTTCAACATGGGCCACAACAAAGTTAAGCCACATTCCTTTTAACACCCCCTTTTATTTCTGTTTCTTTCTTTTTATTTCTATTAATTGGCGTGGGCCCCACTTGGGGAGTGAACCCACCCAACAGTTTGGAATTAGAGATGACTTAGAAAAATATAATAGTTTATAGTTTATGTTATGTTCTGTTTCTGTTCTGCTCTATTTTCTTATCTGATTATGTTCTTAGTGCTACAAGTGTGTGCTTGTTGCGTGCTTCCTTCGAGTTTGATTTTGCCGTTCATGCCCAAAACTCTCTGCGAAGGTTGTATCGAATCCCACTCAAGCTATGGTTAATCTCTCTTTTATGCGATTTTATCTTTAACTGTGTTGTTTCTAAACTTGCGTTCACACTTCGCAGATAACACGTTCTAATTTTGCAGGGTTTTCGAAGTTGTTGCTTCTTGCGTTGAGTTTTCGGGTGTTCTTTTCTTTCTATGTTCTTGCTCCTTTGTGGTTGTTGTGTTCAAGTATTTTCTGCTCTTTTGCTTCAGATTTTATTTTTCTTTAGCTTCCTAAAAAATTAAATTCATGATCCTGTTTTTATTTTGTTTGTGTTTATACTTTGCTTCTAGTATGAAACACATCTCAATGATAGTTTAGCATCAAATTTCTAATCATGATTACAACACTTTTGTTGTTGATTTGCATAGCATCATATGATTTGTTATTTAATTAGTTCTTATGATGAAAATATTTTAAACAGGTGATAGCTCTTTTTCTAAGATCAAAGGTCAAACATCCGAAGTAAATAACGGAAGTTCTGGAGAAATTGTTTCAGAAGAGCAACTTGGTTAGCAAACAATTTTATTTTTAAATATGAAATTTAAGCTTTTGATTTGTTGCTTCTGGTTTTCATTTTATGTATTGACTTAATCTTGTTTGATTTTTATTGTTTGGCAATATCCTGGTTTTTTCTTGTCCTGTACTTGCTGGTATTGATTTCCATGTTTGCACACTTATGCATTAAATCAATGAAATTAGTTATGGTTGTGAGTTAGACATGTGCTGGTGAATATGATCTAATTATTAAATTATTCATTTCCTAATTTTCTCCTCACAATTTACATAATCCAAGTCATATTTGTATTACTCTAAAAACACCATGCTTGACATATACTTTAACGTTTATATTTTAAGGCTCTAAAAATGATTTCATAGTGATAAATGTTCATCCTTTTTGGGTTAGCGATTTCCCCCTTCATTTATATGGTACATCAAAATATTCAGCTGTGTAATAATACTATAAAGATATCAGCTATCTCGTGTAGATATCAAAGGATTACTTGCTAGATAGATTGATTTCCATAGGTTTGGGGCATAAGCAGGTTGTATGCTCTGATTCATGCCCATTGAGCTGTATATTGATGAAGGTAAAATAATGGTGGTATGGTTTTAGAAAATTATAAATGTAAATGCAAATATTGGTTTTTTGGCAACTTTATAATCATAAATGCTAACCTTGTTATTGTTCACTATGTCCTTAATATAACATTTAAATATGTGTGGAAAATAATGCATATTTTATTTCTTACTTTTCTGAAATCCTACAATTTTTTGCGTAGATGGGGAACTTAATTATGTGAGGGTGATAAATTGAGAACTTCCAAATGACATTCGAGTTCTGGGCTGGTATCCTGTTCCTGTTGATTTCCATGCAAGGTTTGTATACATTCTTTAAAACTTGACTTTCTAATATGATGATCAAATTATATAGAGAAGAGTGATATTAATGGGCAACACTAGATAAGTCATCTTTGACAAGGTTATGTAACAAAATACTTTTGGCTGCAATGGGTCACTGTAACAAGATCTAAGCATTTTCCCCTCATAAATTTGAAATAACTTGTCCAGATTATATATGCTCAAATACATAAATACCTATATATGTTGACTGATCTGGTTGTGCAAGAGGGACCATAATATTACGTGTATTCTTACAGTTAGGGCAGCCAACTTTTGCTTGTGGTATTGCAATTTGTGTTGAATGTATAAAAAGCTAAGAAAGTATAAACTGAATGTCCTTCTATTGATTGGTAGAGACAAAGAGAGATTTAATGGCAAATATTTCAAGCACTAACATAAAGTAAAGAGGTGAAGTATAAAATAGTTTTTTTGATTTAATGAAATTCTCTATCTACAGAATAAGTACCGTCAATTCAATAGGTGAATAATTAAATTCTTATTCTACAAAGAAGTCATTGATGGTGTGAGTGTACCAAAGATAGTAACTCATACATGTAGGGTTTAAATTTTTAAGCTTGTTGAAAAGGTAATTTCTTTGAAAACTTAAATTGATGTTCAAAGCTCCAGATAAAGAAATAGGAAGCTCAGCAAACTCTAGATAAAAAATGTATGTATTTAACACAAGTAGCTTGCCTTTAACTTGAATGAATTATTTTAAATAGATAATGCCAAACTTCTAATTGCCTATGTTTTATTTTTAGTTTGTTGTGGGAAAGTTCATTTACCTTGCAACTCATGTCCTTGTTTATTATACATATAAATATATAGTAATAGGTCCTTTATCTTTTGTGAGAATTTCAGATAATGAGTTGGTTTCAGACTAAGCTCCAAGACTCACCACAAGTCTCTGAAAATGAATTGGTTTCTCCTCAAGGCCCTCAATGTAAAGAAGGTGACACTTCTTGCATTATCTTAATGTTGTTAATTTGGATAGTTGGTATTTATGTTGTCTTCAAGGATTATAATGGTCAGCATAAAATTATTTGAGGATTATAATGTCCACAAGTCTTGATGTGTGGCTTTTTCTTCTAGTGTATTTTGGGGCTCTTTTTTTGTAGACTATTGATTAAAAATTAACTATTGAATGCCTCAACTTTTGTGCAGGTAAGTGTAGTCATAGTACCAGGAATGTATATCATAGAACATGTGGATTAGAGGCTTCTAGTATGATACATGATGTAAAGCCTTGATGAACTGAAGCTTTAATTTATTTTCTATAGGAGATTTATTTTGTAATATTGACTTTGAAGAAAAAAGCATTAGTTAAAGCCTTGTTTAATACCATGCTAAGTTAGTCTAAGTATAAATTTAATGTAATAGCCGATACTTAAAGCTTTAATTTATTTTCTATAGGAGATTTATAATCCATATAATGTTTGATTAAACATATCTTTATAAGCATATAATCTACTAATGTATTTTATTATATTTATGTTTGTGTGTGTGTCTCTCTCTCTCTCTCTATATATATATATATATATATATTACACGGGCTACAATTTTTTTAAAAAAAAATTGAAATTAACAACCGAATTAACGACCGATTTGTTTTAAAATTAAATAAAGTGGTCACTAAATCAGTTGCTAATAGCGTCGACAATGCGTCGAACAATTTGTCTCTAAATTGTTCTTTCAATTCAGTCTCTTAATTAGTTGCTGATATTGGTCGCTAATTTGGTCTCAAAATTCAGTTGCTAATCGGTTGCTACAAATAGGTTGCTGATTTGGTCACTACAAATCAGTGACCAAGGTTTTTGCTACTAATTTTAATTGGTTGCTAAATCAGTCGCTAATTGAATTAGCAACCGATTTTGATGAAAATCGGTCGCTAAATCGGTTGCTAAACACATGTTTTCTAGTAGTGAAATAAATAAACATTTGGTCATTTAAAATTCAGTTGGGGGGCAAATTACGTTTGATAAAAAATTGTTTCTACTAACTAATTCGAAAACCATAAAACGAATAGATTATTTAATTTTTTTTGTTATAAAATTAATTTTGGGTAAAACTGGTATTATAGTGAAATGATTTAGGTTTGAAAACTTATTACTCAAACTTATAATTCAGTTTATTGAAAAAATTATCAAAAACATGGAAGTCTAGAAATAATGTATCACACTTGATTTGGTTAGCTACAACTTGATGTATTTAGAAGTTTAGAAATAATGTAGTCTTCAATGACTTCTACCTGATGTCTCTTCCTTATTGGACAATATTAAAGTTGTTTCTTGGATTTAGTTTAGTTGTCGACCAGGCCGGTCGCCAATCTTCTTTGTTTTTTTTTCCTAATTGGTTTATTGATTATCTTGTATGTATTTAAAGCATATAATAAGTTGTTTTGTATTGTAAGAGATTAAATACCCCTTGTACTCCCTTATAATATCATTTGCTTATAAAAAAAAAAAAAGGCCAAATAAAAAAAGGTGAAAATTGAGGTGCCACATGAATTGGTTGATGAAAAAATGTATCCTCTACGTTATCGTTCATTCAACTATGGGGATTATTTAGACTACTTTGTTTCAACTCTCAAGGAAAATGCACTAGAAGCATTTATAGGCGTTTGATTCATGTATATATGATGATATATATACTACAATAATCATATGTACTATAGTATATGCATTAGAATTATTAGTATATATATATATATATATATATATGCATTATAAATTTATAATTATTGGGTCTTTTCGGATAAATCACACATGATAATACTAATTAAGAGGAATGTGGAAAACTTTTATTATGCTATATAGTCTTAATTATGAGTCTCCCTTTCTAAAATTTACTTTTGAAACACCTAAGTCAAAATTCAATGGCTCGACTTCTAATACAAAGTTATGCCCTCTATAATTTTATTTTATTTTGACAAGCCTCTATAAATTGTTATTTTACGATTTCTTGTGTACATATTTTATTTAAGGGTCTTGCTAACGAGTGTCCCCGGGGTACTCTTTAAACATACTATTTAAAGAAACTTTTTATTCAAAAAGTTAAATACTACAATTTCCAATGCGTTGACTTTACAAATTCCAATAAAAATTCTATAAAACACTTACTATTTAAAGGCTTAAAGAGTGCCCCGGGGGCACTCGTTAGCATTTGCCTTTATTTAATAGTACTGGTTAGTATATATTAATGGGGACTTCTACAATACATAATTTATTAAATAGATTTTGACACATTTTTTCTTACACAATACATACATAGGGGCAATTTTGTAATATTGTTTCTCTTCATCTCTTCTTTTTTTTTTGGTTTCTCTCTCTTGTGTATGTAATGTGCAAGGAAAAATGTGTCAAAATATTACTTCTCTTTATTAAATTCATAAATTAGCGATTGTTTTTGTGAATTAAAAAATTATTAGAAGGTTATTATATTTTAGAGACAACAATATCACTAGAAAAAAATATGATTTCATTGTTTATAAGCACTACACTAGTTTTTTAACATTTTTTCATAAAGAATTCATTATTAACAATTATGAGGAATAAAAATTCAAAAAATATCGAAAAAATTCATATTTTTGATAGTTTTTTAATAGTAGAAAAAATAAATTCTTTAAGAAAATATTCATTTAACTATTTATTCAATAAACCAATATACCGGTACATTTTCCTATACTATATAATATAAGAATAGAAACTACAATTTAAATTGTACAAAAAAACACTACAATTGAAAAATCCGCATAATTACAAATAATAATAAAATAAAATAAAAACCGGCATAATTGATGAGTTGGACTCTATTGAATTAAAACATCAAGGCCCAGCCTTGGTATTTTTTTATTTGGCCAACCAAGCTCATCCTATCCAACAAAAGTTTCTCTTCTCACCCTTTATATTTCTTTTTTATCCCTCTAGTGCACAAATATCTCGGTAAATGTTTACCAAAAAATTTTAATGTAAATTTTACTGAAAAATTACACTAAAAAAAGTCGATAAACATTTATCGAAAATTCTATCTGATAATGTTGTATGTTGTCGATCTTATCTCGACATTCTATCATAAATGCATAATAATCAACTGTTTTGGTAAAAAACTACAATGAGAACTATTTGTAAAATTAACCATCCTAGCTGATTCTCTACCTTTTATGAATCATGCATGTATGTTAAATGCATAATAATCAACTATTTTGGTAAAGAATTAAAAAGAGAAATAGAACCTTGACCAAAAAAAAAAAGAAGAAATAGAACTAAATACTTTGGTCAAAATTAACTATGCTAATTCTTTATCTTTTATCCATGTATGTTAAATGCATAATAATCAACTTTTTTGGTAAAAAAACTAAAAAGAGAACTATATTGATAAAATTAACCAAAATAGTTTATTATCATACTTAAAAAGTAAGTTAATTAATATTTCTTTCTTGTCATTCCATTAAAAAGTGGTCAAAAATACAATTTTAGTAAACAACACCACTATGGTAAAAAAGTATTCTTCCGAAAAGTGAAATTTTTTTATATTAAAAATTCGAGAGTATTTTTTATATTTATTGAATATTTAATGTATTTAGTTTATATTATAGACTAAATACATTATATATCGGTAAACTTTTAAAATTAAAAACAAAAAGACTAGAGGGAGTATTATCCCACCATGCTAAATGCCCCACATCACTATATATAGCAGAATCATGTGTAAGAACAACCAAGACAAAGAAAAAATGGATAGAGAGAATGAAACTATCCCATGTCTAGATTTTTCCATGTTTGATCAAGGAATCAATCATGAAGGGAGTGAGGAGTGGAAAATAATGAGCAAAAAAGTGAGAGAAGCATGTGAGAATTATGGTTGCTTCATTTTAATGTATGATAAGAATAAGTTCCCATGTGAAAACATGATAATGGGAATGAAAGATTTATTTGATTTGCCTGAAGAAATTAAGAGGAAGCACAAAAGTGATGTGGCTTTTAGTGATTACAGTAGTGATAATCCTTACATTCCCTTATTGCAAACATTTGGGATTAGTAATACTCACATTGGGGATAATGCTTTGGCATTTACCAATCTCATGTGGCCTCAAGGAAACCCAACTTTCTGGTAATTTTTTTTTCTCTTTTCTTATGTACATAAAGTAATATTTATTTAACTTTTTTTAAGACCTACTTCACTATTTTTGTTTTATAAGGATTGCTACGTTGATTTTTGTGTGTCTAAATAACACATTTTATGCAAATATTGAAAGATAATTTCTCCATTTCTTATTAAAAGATCCGTTAAGTGGTTAGAAATTAGATCTCTAACACTTGTGTAAATGAAAAATCCAGTTGAAAATAATCCACATTTCTTATTTACCAACGTTGATTAAACATGTCTTGAATTTCGAGGTTCTGAATTTGAATCCCATTGAAGGATGTAAATATAATATTTTACGTGTATACGTTAGACAAGTACCATCTCCTCTCATACACGGATTGCATATAATAACTGGATGCCACTATAATCAATTACAATCGTCTGATCTCGAATCAATGACAGAAATCATTTTGTACTGTTTTTTTAAAAGAGTAATATGAACCAATCAATGTCAAATCATCGACTCAGATTAATTACTGTATTAAACTGTGACATATTTATACAGCAGGGAATTCTGGTCTATCTCTTCTTCATAAATTTTTGTCATAATTTTTTTAATAAGGCATGGTTTTCACAAATATTATTTTTGTTGGCTTTTGTAATTATATATAGTGAGACAATGAGGACCATAAGCTCCAAGATGCTTGAATTTGATTCCATCATTCTGAAGATGATTCTAGATGGTTATGGTCTTCCAAAACAATACACTTCAAACATTGAAGATTTAAAGAGCCGTAGCAATTTGCGTTTGCATAAATACAAAGTACCAGCTGAAGTCAACAAAGATTGTGAAATTGGCTTGACACCTCACACTGACAAAAATACCTTAACCATTTTGTGCCAAAATGATGTCCAAGGTTTTGAGATTCTTACCAAAACAAACAAATGGATTCAAGTGGACATACCCCAAGGAGGATGTGTTGCCATTGTTGGTGACACACTCAAGGTACTTTCATGCTTGCATTTGCTCTTAATTTTTTATATTATTTATATATTGAACCTTTACATAATTATTTTATTTATTTTAAAAATCTCACGATAGAGAAAATTCGGTTGAGAGGGGAGAACCCACATTGTGTACCTCACAGGTTTCCCGATGGAGATTAGTCATCGCTAATGGCGGTAGAAACTTCGTACCAATATCATGGTAACCTAAAAAAAATTGTCTTAGGTCAACACGCTGGACCAACCTTAAGTTTGACCATGTTTTTGCTTTTCAATATGATGAACTTGTCGTTGAGATCAACTTAATTTATTTATTTTTAACTTGAATTATATGATTGTCTTATAAATTCACCGAAAAAGATGCTTAATAAGTACATGCAAATTGATTATTTGTAGGCATGGAGCAATGGGAGACTTCATTCACCTCTACATAAAGTTACTATGTATGGAGACAAAGAAAGATATTCATTTGGACTATTTGCAATTCCAAATGAAAAGATTAAAATTGAGGTGCCACATGAATTGGTTGATGATAAAATTCATCCTCTACGTTACCGTTCATTCACTTATGAGGAGTACTTTAACCACTTTGTTGCAACTCACAATGAAAATGCATTAGATGAATTTATAGGTGTTTGATTAATGTATATGATCATGCATGCTATACTATTAGTATTGCAAGCTGGTTGGTATTGTTTATTGTTGGAATTGGGCTTCCTAGAGGTCTTGTGTTTTGAAAACTATAGAAGGATTGTTACCTTGTATCTTTTGGGATCATTGTACTTCTTTTGTATTTTGATTACCATTTTTCAATAATAATAGCTCTTTCAAAAAAAAAAAAATATTGGTCACCAAATATTTTGTGTTCTTCCGTCTATAGTTTCGTTGATATTCTAACTTCTTTCTTGTTTACGCTACTTTAACTATATGAATTGTGCATTATAAACATCGCCACTATTTTAATTACTAGTATATATCTATCACTTATAAGCACATTTTCAGATCATATAACCTTTACGTTTTAACACCATATATGTAATGTGGATCATTCTCAACAATAAGAAGAAAAAATAAAACTAAAAATGAGACATAAAGTTATTAAAATAAGAAATTCACAACTAGAAAACATTTTCTTTCCAAAAGATGTACAATTTATTTTCGTTACAAAAATTATCAAAGAAAGATACACATTAGTCAACATGATCAAGTAATTTACTACATGTACTAATCAAAGACAAAGCACCCCCTAAATTATTGGCTTTAATCCCAATATAATCCTTAACAGTCAAAGCACGAAAATGTGGCAAAGAATTATTATCACCAACAATAGGACTAACCAAATAATCAATTGGGGGTCCATAAAAATAAGCCACAGAATATCTATCCTTAATTTCATTCACAACAACACGATGAAGAGAACATCTAAACCTTGAATTTGACAATATATGAAGAATGTCACCAGTGTTAACAACAAGTGTATTTGGATGAGGGTCCACAGGAACATACCCTACACCTTCTTTGAATATTTGAAGTCCATTTGTTTGACTTTGATGTAGAATTGTGAAAAGTGATGTGTCTGTATGTGGGGCCAGGCCCATTGCTTTTTTTGGGTCTGGACAACATGGGTAGAAATTTAGTTGAATTGCTCCACAATGGTTGTTTGAACCAACCCATTTGTTTTGTTCTTTGGAAATTCCTAATATGTTGAATATTATGTTTGTTAGTTTCTCTGCTAATGTCTTCATTTGCTTTTGGTAGCTCTCCATTATGTCACTGCACAAAAGAAACACAATTTTGTTGTTTAGTGTGTGAAAAAAAAAAGTTCAACCTTCTCATTCTCTCGCAACAATTATTACAAAAAAGTGAGCTATGCAACCCTTCATAAAAAGTGGGTAGGTGCTATTTAAGTAAATAAACTTTTGGTCATTTAAAATTCAAATATAAGTTTATTGAAAAAATTATTAAAAAATTATCAAAAACATGGAAGTCTAGAAATAATGTATCACACTTAATTTGATTAGCTACAACTTACTGTATTTAGAAGTTTAGAAATAATGTAGTCTTCAATATGTCTCTTCCTTATTGGACAACATTAAAGTTATTTCTTAGATTTAGTTTAGTTGTCGACCAGGCCGGTCTCCAATCTTCCTTTTTTTTTTTAAATTGGTTTATTGATCATCTTGTATGTCTTTAAAGCATATAATAAGTTGTTTTGTATTGTAAGAGATTAAGTACCCCTTGTACTCCTTTATAATATCATTTGCTTATAATAAAAAAGGCCAAATGCATCAAGGGATCTTTAAGTTTTGTATTTGTAACATTTAGGTCATTAAAGTTTTTTAAGTAACAATTAAATCATTTAAGTGTTTTAGGTAACAAATGTGTCATTTGAGTTTTTAATTTGTTTCACTGTTACCCTTTCAGTTATCATATGATACTAAAATTTGTTGCATTGTTACCTTTCTAATTACCTTGTTGCACCGTGGTTGTTAACGTTAACTTCCTTCATAGTGGATATTTAGATGAAAAAAGCACATTATATTGGAGGAAATTAACTTAAAGGATAACAGTGCAACAAGTTAAAAATTTAAAGGACATATTTATTATCTAAAAAACTTAAAATCTAACCGTTACAAACGTGAAAGTTAAATGACCTTTGAATTTATTTAGTCTAGAAAAAACATAATTTTATATTTCACTAGTGTTATTAGTTTGTAGAAATTAAGGTTTTGTAAGATGGAATTTGGCAGTGGTTTCTTATGAGTTTGTCTTTGATTAGGTGGCTAATATTAGATGTTGTACAACTTCAGACCGAAAGCAATGTAATATAATAATATTCAAAAGATATCTTTCTGTACAACTTTGAAGCTAATCAAAATCACACTAGCCTTAGCTTTTACAAATTATTTTTATATACGATGATCATGTGATGGCTGGAAAAATTAATCATATATATACCTACTAATGAAGACAAAACTAACATGTTCTTATGTTTTCATGTATTATTTTATGTATGAGATAAAAAAACTACTTAATACTATAAAAAGTTGAATTTTTTATTTTGTCTTAGTGAAAGACCCAAATAATCAAGAGTTCAGTTAAAGGGTAAATAAAATTTGACCAACAACAGTTTTAGAGAAAATTTAAATTCTCTCAAACGGAAGTTCATTAATCACCTAAGTTCATTTTCTTAATTATAAAACATTGTTTTACACTACCAAAAAAAAAAACATTGTTTTAACATAAGTTATCCAATCAAATAGTTTAAAATTGAAATCAAAAGGGACTCTATTTCCATGTAAAGACTTAAATATCCTATTTTGTAAATTTAATGTGGCTTCCATTAATTCCTAGAAATTTAAAACTTGTGTTTTATGAGTAAAGCTTGCTTCTACATGTTTATGTTATGATTCTCCACGTTTGCATGAAAATGCATGATATTATAACATATGTACTTACCAAAATCGTTTGTAGTCATTAGGCCAGATTTTTTTGGCATCATTGGAGGGGGACCCCATAATTGTAAATCCTTCATGCCACATGTATTTGGGGAAGAATGGTGATATCCGAGCTCTGCCGTATCCGGTGGCGCCACCGGCCGATCGAAGGGCCTTAAGTTTCTCCTTGGAGGGAAGTGAAAATAGTCTCTTTGTCTCCTCTTCAACCTCTTCAATTAAATTTAAGGGTATGCCATGATTCTTCAATTGGAAGGCACCCCAATTCTCACAAGCAAGGCCTATGTGTTCCATTGCATTAGGATCATTGAGATCAATGATTGGTATGCATGACCTATCTTCATCATCATGGCATCCATTGGATGTGAAATGATCATTAGCATCATCATTAGATTGAGGCCATGCATGAGAATCAGGTAAAGTTCTAAATGAAGAAAAGTCTAAGGGGATAATATGATTGAGGTGAAGAGGGTGATCTCTATAGGCTTCAGAAAGAGTAGCCATTTTTCTAAGCTGAAATATTAATTAAGCTATAGAAGCTAGCTAGAGAGAGTTAGCTATGGTTTGATTGATTATACCTATATATATATAGGATAAGTTTAGTGTAACTAGTTTAAAAGTTTGTACACTACCAATCAAATGTAAATCATCATTTGTATTATTGTGTAGAATTGAGAGTTGAGCCTAATGCAATCCTACAAAACTGTTTAACACACTTTCTCGTGACGAATACTATTGAGTCTGGTGTGAGAAAAATTAAATGATGGATGACCTGATTAGAAATCTGATAGCAGGCGGCTCAGTAGATCGTGGAGAAGATTCTGTTATCACCTTAAAATTTAGAGTTGCGTCTAATTCGGTCCTACAAAACCGATGAGGATTGTCCTCCTTTATAAATATATATTCATATCATCTTGAAACTGAATGAATGATAATCTGATATAAGACTCTTTAATTGTATGAATTTAAAATTAGATATAATAAAAATCAAACTTTTTAATGGTGGGATGATTGTGATTGACTGAGGTCAGAGCATATGATGAATTAAAAATTCATATATATAGTGTGAGAATATGAAGTATATGAGATTAGGTTAAAATGATACACATGGGCTAAGGTTGGCAATTGGATTTAGTAGTGTCGGATTTTGAGTTTATGACAAATATGCATGGTCGAGTACGACAAAAGAAGGAACAAACAATTCTGAAAGATTGTAGTATCCCAAAGACTTAAATATTTTTTTCAAAAATAACATATGAAACTTTTTCTTTATTCCATGATGATAATGCATGTTTCACTCATTGATCAATAAAGGACAAAGAGGGAAAAAAACAAAAGAAAATTTGAGAGAGGGATCTCTTTTTTGTGTACTCCTTTAGCTTTTTGTGGTCAAAAATAGGGCACGCTTTGTCTTGTACTAGATTGGAAAATTGCATAATGAACGTTGATTGGTTTGATCTACGTGATAGGTCAGAGAATTTATATATAGCTAGCCTTTCAAAATTTTAGAAGTTAAAAGATTATTATTGCATAAATAAATATATGTAACATTTGAGTAAGTTATACTATTGGTTCCGATAAAATCAAATTATGTAATTATTTATAAATAAACAAATTACTATTTGTTCCGGTCGCGCGCAACTAATTCACCGCACCACTTTTCCAATGTATTATCGGTTTTAGGTTATGCATATAAATATTCATTGTTTTGTCTTTTGTTAAGAGATTAGTCGTTGAATTAAGATCGGATGATGCTTAGACCCTTTGATTCCCACAAACAACGTCAATGATCTGGAATGGACTAGACGACAACGATCGAAGTTCTTGAATGCAGTGGAGGATGACGAATGTTCATTGGAGAGTATCGAGTGGTATGTGTACCAGCAAGGACTCCAACACCCAAATCAATGAGAATTCAAGAAGAGGCTAAAGGTTTAACTGAATGAAAAAAAAATTATGCAATTAAGAGATGCCTAAAACAATTATAGAGATACCCTTTTGGGTCCAAAACAATTATGCAATTAAGAGATGCCCAACACGAATCACGAATTGCCATTTGATTCCATCATAGAGTCATAATTCATTTGTACATGTTTTGTTCCTCTACATTGCTAGTTGTACACGGTTGTATTTTCAAAAAACTCACACTATTAATCTTATATGAAGAATAGAAGAAGAAGAACTATATTGTTGGTCCTTTTAGTTTTTTAAGTTATATATAAATGGTCATTTTAGTTTTTCTAAGTAATAAATTGGTCCTTTAACTTTATAACAAATTACACTATTACCATTTTAATGGTTTTCCGTTACAAAAATGTTTATGTGGTTGTTACCCTTCAACAACTGTTATTGCTACTAATGACAACATTTGCTCATTTGGATCATTACCAACATCTACAAAGTATCGTACCACCACAATATCCCTTTTAAAAATATTCATCAAGCTTGACAAAGATATTTTAGGAAATTCTATTCATAAGACACATATAGATTTTCCATATTAACCTTAATGTAAGCATTTGCATTTCTGTAAGGGTCGCGTGTAAGAGTACAAAGTTAATGGCCATGTGAACAAATTTTAACAAATGGTCATTAAAAATGTAACAGTGTAATATGTTATAAAGTTAAAAGTTCAATTTAAAACTTAAAAAGTTAAAATGAGCACTCTATTACAAACATCAAAGTTAAAAGACCCCTGGAATGATATATTTGGCCTATAAAATTCTATTAATCAAGGGGGAATTACACTAATTATATATAACTTGAAAATTAACGTATGATCATTTTATTCTTTAATGAACTCTCCAATCTTATTTGTTTGAAAATTTTCATTGACTTCCTTAATGTTTGTTTGAATTCTAAAAAAAGGATCACAAAAAGTTTTTCAAAAAAGGAGGGTGTTTTTCACAAATAGAGTAAATGTGTGTCATTTTAAAATCAGACATATCCATATCAATCATATGAAAGGTGAGGGTAATGTTTTCATTAATCAACGACGCATTAAAACAAAACCTTAACTTTTGTCAAAAAGGAACAATACTAAACCTTATAACTAGCTAGACAATATATTGTTTTGGTCTTAACACAATGATGATATACTAGTATAAGAGTCAAGTTTTACATATGTGGATTTGTCTCACTATAAGTTGATCTTTGCCTAGGATAAAAAGTCATTGAATTTGAGATCTCATTGATTGAGAAAATCTAGCAAATTATATAAGTGCCCCATCTAGATATTTATTTATTTATATATATTAACTAATGAAGGCTGCCACTACCAACAAAACATACGGAGAACTTTTGTGCCACTAAATCCTTTTGCCATAAAATAAGGATGGTTCCCATTTTCCATGACATACATGGGTTTTAAAGTTAGAAAGTGGAGGTGGAAATGCTTTTCAGATTATGTATTTTATATAATAATATTTTATTTGTTATACCAAAAATAAATTGATTCAAGTGATAAAAAAATTTGACATTTAAGACAAAAAAAAAATTGACATTTTAAATAGGTGGTCAAGAATTTAATTCTTTATTTTTCTTGTTTATGGAAAAAGTTCAACTGAAGTGTGAGAATCCAACTTTTATACTTCATAACATGATAAAAAAAAAAACATTTGTTAGTGTTTTTTTCTTAAACATTGACCTTTTTCATAGAATTGTTTTTAAGTAATTATGTTATTGGTGCAAAGCGGCAAAGCAACCGATTATCTCTGATGAAGTATCTAGTTGACTATTTTTAATGGATCGTTAATATTTTCTTTTGCAAGACTCGATCCTCAAAATTAAAAAGTTGTTGAATTTTTTGGTACATGTCTTATTTTGACATGTATCTATATATTTAATATTTAATAAGGCGGACAATTCTAAAGATCTAATATATATTCACATATAGTATTTATTAATTTTTCTATATTAAATATTATTTGTAAATTTATAAAAATATTCACCTCAACAGTGTATTAAGACATATTCAAATAAGATGTACGTATATCAGAATATTCATGATAAAATAATTGAATTCAAATCCTAAGTAATACCTATAATGTCCTTAATATATCATATTTTGTTACCAAAGCCTTATAATTAATGTGTGCGGTTTCAAAGGTGAAAAGGAAACATCATTTGAATGATGAATGATTTGACGGAAAATACAAGTAGAATGAAGTTCAAGTAGAACATGATGAGTACAAAATAATTCAAATTCATATTCAGAGATAGTCCAATTAAATGGATGAATTTTGATAGCAAACTTTTAAATTTGACCTTTTTATTTAAGTGTTTCATAAGATTCGTGGAAATATAGAGGGGACTATAATTATTGTTCCATTTAGTGGATATTGACTCCAACAAAGTTAGACTTTATAAGAGGTCTTGTATGATTTCTTATCTGAATATTTTTTAAAATTTATACTATACACACTTTTGGTAGTCGTTTTTTATAAAATAAAAAAGAAGCTTAAAAATTGAAAAGTATTAGGTATAGTGATATCAATGATTATTTTACAATTGTTTTTAAAGGGATCAAGCACTTTAGGCTAAGGAAATTTTTGTGTGGATTTGCTGGTTGAGATGAAGTTGATAAGTAATTTATCTTTGATGCTTGCGAGAGATCTTCCCTTGAATAATCTCCTTTTACCTTTGTTTGTTGCCTTTTTAATTTCTTTATATTTGCTAGAGATCTTCTCTTGAATAATTGCATTATATTCAAAGGATGATTATAGGTAGAGTTGTAAAACAAATCCTCAAACTCCAAAGTTATGCTTACTAAATCATCTACTAAGCCCCTTAATGATATTTTTCGAAGAAAAAATTGAAAACTAGTTTTGTCAAAAAATATTATTATGACCTGTTTTTTTATGATTGATTATTATGACCTATTTATCGAACAACATTTGAAATTAGTTTTTTCTCAAAAAAAAGTTATGTTCTAAAGAATTTGTTAAGATTTTTATTCAAAAAAGAAGTTAATAAATTTCTCAAAATTTTATATAACATTTTTAGAAAAATATTAAGGTAGAAGTAACTATTTGGACACATCATTTAAACACATTCACAATAATTTACTTATCATGGCTATTGCTAACTAGTGCCCCAGAGCACTAGTTAAGGAACTAAAAAGAGAAAGAAAAGAAAAAATATGCATTGAAGAAATAAAAATTTAAACTTTTAAGATGTTGACTTCACAAATTCCAAGATAAAATTACTATTTTTAGTTACCTTAACTAGTAGTGCCCTGGGGGCGCTAGTTAGCATTCTCCTTTAATTATATTAAGGTTTAAATATGATTTTAATCAATACTCCATATGTAAATCTATTCTAGCTAGAGCGTCTGTATTTCAGGCTAACCTACTATGAAATGTTAATTACAACATAGCTTTCGTTTAGTGGAAAATTAATAGAGTCGTTTATGTTCTAACTAGAACGTCTGTATTTCAACTTAACGTAAACCTGAATTGTATTTCTTCAATTATCTTAAATGAAATGAGTATGCTTTGCTTAAAAAATAATAACAATCCAAACCCGAGACCACTCTTCAATCTTGTTAATAATCATTTTGACGACAACATGTGCTCCACCAACGATAATACATCGGACACACTGCGGGAGAATTAACATTTGTCAAACACTCTTTCAAAAAAAAAAAATTATTTGTCAAACACTAAAAAAGATATGATACCAATTAGCCTAACATGACATCTACAACTCCTATAACCGCAAAAGACAAAAGAAAAGTCATACATATGATGAACAAATG
This sequence comes from Trifolium repens, assembly GCA_030408175.1. Classification (NCBI taxonomy): domain Eukaryota; kingdom Viridiplantae; phylum Streptophyta; class Magnoliopsida; order Fabales; family Fabaceae; genus Trifolium; species Trifolium repens. The sequence continues at coordinate 5,604,890 of CP125836.1, forward strand.
GAAGCTCAGAGTCCAAATAGTTTGAAGTTGAACACAAAGCAAAAGGCATATTTTAAAATTTTATCTAATATGAAATGAAACTCATAAGAGTATACGATAATAAATTTCAATTTAAGCCTCAAATTTTCAAGGAGCACTAACCAAAAGATTCTAACAAATTTAATATGGTTGTTTGTATTTTGTATTGTGGAAGTTGATATCATTAATAGTGTTCTTTTATTGATGGAATTTTTTGTTTGTGTTTTGTATTGCTAAATTTAGGTGGTATATATTTATTTAGAGAAAAAAATATTTTTATAAGTGGAGAAATACTTCAATAGATAGATCTACTTTATAACACATTTATTTGTGTTATCATCAATTGTACATTAATAATATTAAAAAGAGAAATTAACTTATTATTCCAAATTACTCTTAAGAATCATATTTGATGCAACTGTTAACTAAGTTTGCACTACTTTTTATCAAAAACATTTCAATTTCATTGACACCAATCATGAAATCTGCAGGTTGCCCTCTAAAAAAAATGGATGCATTATAGTTCCTATAAATTATTAAAAAATACTAATAACTAATTAAAAGCAATTGTACAATGTGTTACTTGAATGAGATCTCTTTTAACTTAATCAGAAATTTTGGATTCAAATCTAATCCTAAAAATGCAGTCGTGTCCATTGAGTCATATTTGTTCGAAGGATTAGTTTTTATAATTACACGTAGAGATATTCGATTGGTTAAAAAAATGCGTAAACACAATATTTTTCAAAAATAAATGTGTAAAAGAGAATATTTGAAGAACGATGACATTATTAAAAGAAGGGGAAGTAGTCAAATTGATAATGAACCATTATGTGCAGACAAAAAATGAAGTTCATTGCAGAGCAGCAAAATATTAACAATGACATACAGCATGCTAGTATGTACTATCTGTCTCTTTCATGATTGCATCTTAGAAATGCGTGTGTGTCGTATCATATGGTTTATGCTCATGATGTATAGGTTTTAAGATAAGGGTCATGCTAACTAGTGCCCTGCTAAAAAGAGCAACTTTTGCATTGTAAGTAACATTATTTATACTTTTAAATAGTAAAGTACACAAGTTCCAAAATTTTCTTACCTTATTTAGTTCCTTAACTAGTGCCCCGGGGGCACTAGTTAGCATTTTCCTTAAGATAATAATATGTTAATGGCATTTTGTTATAATTGGACTAAGAATAGTGTACTCTATTGTATTCAAAACTTTTTTCGGTTTTATTGGTCACTTTCTCCTTTCTCTTTTCTTTCTTTTTATATGAATCTCTATTGACCTGTCAAAAAAAATCTCTATTGTAAAAAATACTAAAATAGTACAATTACAGACAATGGTTCAATTTTAGGATTATATTGAAAAGTGGTCAACAACTTTTGCAATCATGGGTTTCTTGTGTTAGTTCAGCTCTAGCGCTGTTGATTTTGGTGCCACACATTTTTTGCTCTGGCACGGTTGTTTGGTTTAGGAGTCATAATGTTAATAAAAACATTGGCACAACGGTTTATTAATTCAAGATTTTTGCAAATATGGACAAGGCTAAACATCTTCAGACCATGGTGTCTGAGAGTTAATCTGTGCATGTTTATATCCGACCTCTTTGCTATTACAAGAGACTTGATAGACCACACATATAAGGAATTCAAGATATCTCTATAGCTTAAACCCAAGCTGGTTTTGGGACTAACATGAGAAAATTAGCAGGTGAAGAAACCTTTGTAATTGATATGTGATAACCAACATCATTGAGAAGTAAATAAGCAATTCTAGTCATACCATGATCACAATCTTAGATCATAATAATGTCCCAATAATTCCATAACATGATGTTCCCCTAGTTTTTATAATCATAAATCAATAATATTTGCATATAAGTGTCTCTGTTAATTGTTAAAGCTTGGCCGACATACTGTTTTTCGAGTCACTCTTACGATTGCAATTTGATGGTGATTTAAACGGGTTTAGTAGCAGTAAGATAACTCCTAAAAAGTTTGTTCAAACAAGAGCCACACTGATCTATAGAAGGAAAGCCTGACTGGTATCAGGCTATCAGCCAAGTTCTTGCTTCTTTGTGGTGGATTGATTACCTCACAAGCCTACAATGCCAAGGCTAATGTATAATGCCATTGGAGATTTCTGGAATTCGATCACCCTTTGTGATGGAAACACAAAGTCATTGGAAGTGTTTGCTGAGCTCCCACAGCAAGAGTAAAGTATGCACCAAACATTAGTACCTGAGAGACATCAAGTCAGATTAGAAAATTTATCAGCAAAAAGAAAATTTTCCTCTAGAGATATTGAACTTCAGTCACATCTTCTGGATTATGCATGGCTCCAACTGAAAACAAAGTCACAACCTCTATAAGGCCACTGAAACTGATGAATTTAACTTCAGTAGCTGCCGTCTCCATTGATAAATATAAAAAATTTAGCTAACAAGGAGCTGTTTTCTGTGTAAAGAACAACATTAGGCATGCATATGCTAGAGTGGGCTAGACAACAGGAAATCAGTTCAGTGACTACTGCTGTGTTGCCTGCTAATAGCAATAGCACAAAGAACAGAACTCTCTGATTCTCGACAGTGAAATGTGAACAGATTACCACGTCTACCACATCTTTCGAACTCTTCACAAACAACTGCCTCCCTGCTGGTACTGAGATCACAGATGTTCATCTTACACCTATCGTTTCTCAATATCCTCTATCAAACAGTTTGCACTTGAGACAGCATTTTCTGATGAACTTCTAAACTTGTCAAGTTCTTTGGGGTCCTTAAGCAAATCAGAAACTGCTTTGGCTTTTTGAATTATAGATTTTCTACGCGCATGTGCATCATCTCTGACTTCACCATATGTATTTGGCAAGTTGGTAGAATGGGGAACAGACGACATCAATTGGCAAAGTTTTCGAGCCATTTCAGTCATTCCTTGTTTCTTTAACTCAACATTCAATTTTTGAAATGTAAGATATTGAGGAATTAAACCTCTTCTTATCATGTCCTCAAATTCTGCAAAAGCCTCTTCCAACTTATGCATTTTGCATAGCAAATGAGTTAACATAGTACTCGTAGCCAAGTCCATGTCATGACCTTTATGCCTCATTTCTTTGCTAACTTGAACTGCCAACTCTAATTTCTCCTCTTCACATAACATCTTCAACACGAGATGGTAAGTTAGACGATCTGGATTATGACCAGATTCAATCATCTTGGTATACAAGTTCATCCCTTCGTCAACTTTTCCACATCTTGAAAAGTACCTAAAAAAGTAATTATAAGTAGTGGGGATTGGAAGGAAACCTCTACTTATCATCTTTTTAAGAATTTTACTTGCACCTTCTAAATCTCCTGCCTTACAAAAACCCTTCACTAGTGAATTATAAGTTGAAAGAGTAGGACCTATTTGCAAAACATGAAAACGCTCAATCATACCCAAAGCCTCTTTAAATCTCCCAGCTTCTGCCAATGCATCAATTATGGGATTATATACAATTGCATTTGGTTGAATTCCCTCTTCGGTCATTTCACCAATCATCTCAAGCGCCTTTTCAACCCGGCGCATCCGACAGTATCCTTCCACAAGGGTACCATATGTCACAACACTAGGTCTCACATTCTCCTTCTTCATCTCTTTCCAAAGTCTCTCAGCATGTTTGAGATTCCTCGCTCGAAACCATCCATTTAACATTATGTTATAAACCCGAACCGAAGGAACCCAGCCCAAGTCTGTCTCCTTTCTCCTAAGAAAATACTCTGAAGCTTCCCTACAAGACCCTTCTTTGCAGAGTGCATCAGTCAATATCTCAAACAAACTCATTTCCGACGCTGAATTCAAAATTGATTTCTTATCTTTTGCAAACTCAAATGTCCTAATAGCGACATTGTGCATACCTATAAAAATTTTACATAAAGTAAAAGTTAATTCCTCACTACATAAAGTAAGAGAATAATTGGCAAAACTACACTACCACACCACTTGTGATTAACCAAATTCAAATAGATTATTGAACACTTTCAAAAACCTAAATTGCATGGTTTTGTTTTGTTGAAAAGTAAAATGATGATTTGTTTTGTTGTTTTTGAGGTCAAAAACAAAATTATTCTCATAATTTAATGTTAAATCAACAAGTCAGCAATATTTACACACCAATGTTGATAAACATTACTTGTACCAAAATCAACTTTAAATATTTTCAAGCTAAAATCATTCTATAAACTCAATTTCGGTATGGAACTATTTGGATTGACTTATATTTGAATCATCTATTAACATACAGTTCTAAGATTGAGTTTGTTTAAATTGACTTATTTGACCTTGTCTACTGCAATAAGCACTTGTGAGACTGGTTATGAGAACTTATGAAAACAACTTATGACGTGTTCACAAGCTGTTTTTAACTCTTTCCATAAGCTTTCCAGCATAGCTGATTAAAACAGCTTATAGCTTGTACGATAATTATTTTACTTTGTTTTATCTTTTGTTATGGAAATAGCTTATAAGAAGCATTTATATTTGATAAAAACTTATGTTGTATATTAAGTTGTTTACCCAAACACAGCCTATTCAGCAGAGCTTATGAAAATAGCGTTTGATTTGATATGTCCATAAGCATTTCTCACCTTATTTCCAAAAACACTCCACAATAGCTTATAACTTCTATGGAAACTATTTTATCCCGTTTGGATTAGCTTATTTTTGAGCTTATGCAAACAGCTTATGCAATTTTTATGTATTATTATAAGTTTGTCAAGGTAGTTTATGATAAAATAGCTTATAAAAATACAATTTTCACTAGTTTGAACTTATAAAATAGCATAAAACATAATTTATATTGTATAAACTGTTTGCATAAGCTCAAAAATAAGTTAATCCAAACGGATTGTCACAGAAATAACTTACACAAGCATTTATCAAGGCCTATAATCTAGTTATCAAAACACCTCAAGTATGCAAACTTTAAACCCTAATCCAAATAAAAAAAATCTTGAATTTGAGAAGTAAAAATTCGTAAATCAGCAAACATTTCTACTACCTGCACGAGCATAACGTCGAATCATGATAGCAAAAGTACCAACAGAAACCAACTTCTCTTCTTGTTCTTTTTCTCCATCATCTCTATCAATTCGATCAAGAATAAGACTCCAAGCAGAATGAAACTCCCTCATTTTCGCAAGAGCGTTGATGACTGAATCAAACAGAGCTGAATCGGGTTTAAACCCGGGTTGATTCTCAGCCCAGAGGTAAAGCGAGTGTAGTAGTTTGGGCGAGGAGGCAAAGTGATCGAAGACAGCGCGGAGAAGAGGGGAAGTTGGTTTGATTCCGGTGAGAGTGAGTTCTGTATGGAGAGATAAACCGGGTGAGATGGATGGGTTGATGAAGAGATTGGAAATGAGGGAGAAATCGTTTGGGGAGAAATTGGGGGTGGTTGTGGGGGAGTTTAGGGTTGGAGTTGAAGCGGGTTTGGGTTGGATGGGTGGAAGGGATGGCCAGTGGATGAGTGGGTTTCCGGGTTGGGAAAGCCATGAGGAAGAGAATGGAGATGAATGAATGGGGTTAGGGTTTGATTTGAGGGTTGATGATGGTGATAGCAATGTACGAAGGGAGAATAATAGTATGCGATGAGGCTTCTGAGAATGCATTTCGTTGCAGCGGCGGTCACTGTGAAATGTTAGAGAATAAACCAAAAACGGATTCTGGAAAATTTGAGTTTTTTTACCTTCACAGGGGAAAGGAGCCTCCTAGTCCAGAATTCGGAACAGTTCTCGAATCAAGTGGTTGCGGGATTGAACCGTACTATTTCTCCTTAATAAGTCCAACGCTAATTACTGGACCAACTACTATGACCCCCTTCTCCTAAGCATGGGTTAAAATTTATTTAACTAAAAGTAAAATATATTTTTTAAAACATAACCCTTCTTCCGTCCCAAAATAAATACCTAAATTTAGTTTAATGTACTATTTATATAATTTACTTTGATCATACTTTTTCCATTAATATCTACATGTAAATATTAGCATATAAATTGTTGTTTAATTTATCTCGACGAATACTTTTAAAATATGTAATTTTTAATAATAAATAATTAAAGTTATGCATCGGCAAATGCGGTATTGTACCTAAAAAAACGTGAATTTGGTCAAACTGATAGTTTATTTGTAGGTAACTACCAGGGGCGTCTTTGACTTTTTATAGACTCTATGTGTTTATTAAAAATAGGCCCTAATAGAGGAAAAAATTTAAAAAATTCTCATTGATTTGAATTACAAATAACCTCAATAACACTAAGGCTCCGTTTGGATTGATGGAATACAATGGAATGGAGCGGAGTGGAATGAAATATAATAATAATGTTTCAAGAGCCTAAAATAAGTTTGATAAACAAGACAATCTCTCTATTACATGCTACTTTATTGGATAAAACTATAACAATTAGCTATAAACCGCCTAAAAATATTTATTCACAATAAAAAATCTCTTTTAATTAGAACATTTTGTAACTAATAAATCTATCGTTTTAGAATAAAGAGAATCTCAAATATTTAAATTCCAAAATCTCTTATTTTATTTTAGAGGCCACTATTTTTACGAGTCTTGTGTCATGCACATCTGGAAAAGAAGCCTCTGATAACTACTAGCAATGAGTAGTAACTTGGAGTTGTGATTGGAGAGAAACAGGACAACACAAGGGAGGGCGCGAAGCAGAGAATAACAGAAAACGAAAATGGCTTCCAGCATCAATATATTCACTTCACTTCCACTCACCGCCGGCCGCCGGAATACAACCTTCTATTTTCCCCGCCGCCGACCTAACTCAGTTTCTTTCGTTGCAAATTCATCAGAATCTCCTCCCCAAATAGAGCTCGAATTCATCGGGGTATGTATCACGATTACAATTTATTTATGATTTATTTTCAATTGAAGTTGAAATGAAAATTATGTGAAAATTGTTTACAGCCGAAACCAGACGGTAGTTCGGGGTCATATCCGGTTGATAAAGCGACGGCGATAAGTGGAGAGAAGCTGTTGAGGAGTATCATGTCGGATAACAAGATTGAGCTATATGCCACCTATGTATGTCTCACACCACATGATTCAAATCAACCATAACCACCAACATGTACATTTTCTATTTTTAATTATTCATTTATTTCTCAAAATTAATTATTCATTTATTAAAATGATCCATGTCATTACATAAGTTAACGAATTGTTCGGAAGAACTAGAGCTTAAATGAACAACAATTTTTTTCTCGATTTTATTTACCTTTAGTTAAACTTTAAATTATCAAACTCTTACTTGAGAATCGAAGGGTTATCACCAAAAATTAAATTGAAAACATATTTTCAATTTGCATAAATAGTTAAATATTTAGTCTAGTTAGTAAAAATTCAACTCATATTCAACGAGGATATAAATTCAAATTCTTTTGCATTATGAAAATTTCATCCGTAGATAGTAGTATATAAGGATTTTATTTTTTTTAGTTTTAATCTTGTAGCTTTTTGGCCTCCTATCCCTCAATAAGGGGCCAAAAAGTAATATGTTAAACAAATTTCTTAACTCATTTATTCAACAATTGTCGGCATTTAGTATGTGCGAGTTTTTCTGTCGGGTCTCAGAAATGGACAAAAAATGAATGAATCGTATTTAGGAGTTTTGCAAACTAATTTAACTGTTACAATAGGGGAAGTTGATGAACTGCGGAGGAGGGGGTAGCTGCGGAACTTGCATCGTCGAGGTATGACTTTCTTCGTCTCATATACCATAATAGCCAACATGACCTTGTGCACAATTTCATTCATCTGTTTGGTTTATTATCATTATTTTTATTAAAGTTTAATAATTAAATGTATAATATGTTCTCTAATTGCAACTACATATTAATTCTTGTGTTGCAGATCATTGAAGGAAAGGATCTTTTAAATGAAAGGACAAATACTGAACTCAAATTTCTTAAGAAGGCATGTTTTCTACTATCTCTTTAATGCATACACATGAAACACTCTAGTTAATTTTGCCAGTATTTGAGAGATGATGAATAGATTGAATTAGTTAAATATTTTAGTCTGATCAAGTTTAATTGATGCACATTTTAACTGATTTAACTTGCTAATCAAGTTTTTAACATATTGGTTTGAAGGTCCTTAAGCCAGATTAAAAAAATTTACAAGACCCTTTTATTTTGTAACATTTGCTTATCAAAATGTCCCTTTCATATTGTGGGGGTGATTTGTTTCTACCTTTTGAAATTAACTAATCTTTTGAGCTTTGGCTTCTGTAAACAGAAACCTGAATCTTGGAGACTGGCTTGTCAAACTATTGTAGGGAACAAAGAAAACTCTGGCAAGGTATCTTTACTAGATATTTTTTGAAATAAAAATTGTGCTATATCTCATTTTTACTCTTTTTACGGTACATTAAAAAGTCTCACATTGCTTGAGAATCATTTTATAAACACTGCTCGCCTCAGCACATTTAGATGTCTTTTAACTAAGAACAAATTGTGAGGACTTAGACATGACTCGGTGGAAAATACCTCAGCAAAGCGATGTCTCAGATTTGAGGTCGGAACATTGACACTAGAATGAGGGCGACGCATGGTGACTGACAGACTTTTTAGCCCCTATGCCTCGACTTAGGGTTATTGTTCCGTACACTTATAACTAGGTTTAAGTTCTAAACAACTGTTCATATTTATTTATAAATCTACAGTTTCCTAATAATTTGCTCTATTATTTCTTATTGAATACAGTATATTTTACAAAAAAAATATTAAAATAATGATCTGCCAAAAGTAATCAAGACTGATTTTCATCAAGTCCAGTGTTTATAGTGAATTCTTATATTTGTTATGATGGACTTTTAGGTTGTTGTTCAAAGGATTCCTCAATGGAAGAAGTAACAAACCAAGTCAAGTAGCACATCCTGGATTTTTGTATCATTAATTTATGATTGATTTGGTGTAAGTTTGCTAATATATATCTGTGTAATGTATGTATAATTCCATAATGTTTGTTTTGTAATGCTTGCCACTTGGTTTGTAATCACTTAATATATCTAATAATAATATATATTAATGATGTTTTGTTTTGTATCTTGAATTACTTTTGTTCATCTTTATTCTTTCTCTTTAGCACGACTTGTACTTGAGAATAGGTCATCCATTTCCATATCAAATAATAACTGATGATTAAGAAATGAAACCTCTCAGTCTCATGTTTCAAATCTCCACCTTTAAGCAACCCCTCTTCATTTCGGGATCCGGATTGAGGGAAACTCTTGGGTAGATTGTGGAGTAGCTATGCCCCTTCTAAGTTATTGTTTTCTCTTGGCAAATGTTTCTCAATCGTTTGTGAAAACCACAAAACCTGCGTAGGCGTGGGGTTTTGGAGGTGAAGAGCGAACCAAACTGTATTTGGTGTTCGGATTCGGATGTGAGGGAATCGGAAGAACACTTCTTTGCTCAATGTCATTTTTCTAGCTTGATTTGGTACAAAAATTTTCATTGGTTGGAGACTTGGAGATATCGATGATATTGTCTGACAATCTCTTTGTTTCATTAGAAAGTTGTTGCCTCTACTGAATACAAGAAAAATTGTAAGGGGTTACTTTTGATTTGGCACCCTACTTTTGGAAGGTTAAGAATTATTCAAACTTCTATGGAAAGATGACAACATAACATGGTAGAAGAATTCATAGATTATATTAAAAACATCTCTCTGCAATAGTTTTTTGCTAAAAAGTGAGAACTCCTTGTTTATTTTATGAATTGTTTATCAATCCATTGAATTGTAGATTTTTTTTGTTAGATTTGGTTCGGGGGTCAGTTATGGCATCAAGTGGTTTCAGCCCCCTCCCGATCGCAGTTGCGGGGGATCGAACTGTGGTCCTCCCTACTAAGTTCAGCGTCAATCACCACTGAACCAACTAACCATTGGTATTGAATTGTAGAATTAGGTAGGTGTTTTTTGTTAGTGTTTCTTTTTATAGTACCACTTATCCTTTGTATTATCTTCTACTTTATTCCATGATTATATATAAAACTTTGATGTTAAATAAAATGTAGGTGGGTGGTAGTGTGGAAGGCACATGGTATGAAGGTGTGGAAAAAAAAAAGGTTTGAAGGTGTCAGCTCATCCCCCCACCCTTGCTTGCCCGATTTCTAATGGGCCTCTTTCCAATGGATCTCTATTGGTCTTGTACCTCCATTTTCAATTTATATTAATTTAAGAATATTTTTTTTCGCGCCTCTACTGTTTCACACACACCTTCTAAAATAACCAAAATACTCTTCTCTATTATCTAGGAAACGAACTCAATTTGCATCTTACGCAACGAGTGCCAAAAAAATTTACTCAACTCTAACGTCTGCATCCTTCAAGCCCCCATGAATGACAATATTGTGAAAAAACAAAGTTCGCATCATAGGATATGTGAATTCAATTTACACTTTAACTAGTGAACCTTATAAAAATTTGGTCGCCGTCCACACGGACCCACACAAACACGCGCGCGCACACACACACAGAAATCTCTTTTTTTAGTTTTTAACTACTCGTTCATACAGTTTATTCAAAATATTTTATGGGTCGGTGAAGGAAGGGTTCACATTTTAACTTGCGAACTGTCTTTCATTCAAGATTGTTTCATGGGAGGTGAGGGACGGGTGAAGGGAACAAAAAAAATTATTTTTATAAGGTTCGCATTCTAGGTAGCAAACTCAGTTCCCATTCTAGAATGCTAAATGTTTTTTTGCAAATTTTTGTTATTTACATATTCGCATCCTACATTCGAGGGTAGTAGAATTGAAAAGCCATAAGGTGCGTAAAAGACTCGGGGTAGCAAAAAGAATGACTATTAATTAAAGGCAAATGCTAACGAGTGCCCCGGGGGCACTCTTTAAGACCTTAAATAGTAAGGTTTTTATAGAATTTTTACGGGAATGCGTAAAGTCAATGCATTGGAAATTGTAATGCTTAATTTTTTGAATAAAAAACTTCTATAAATGGAATGCTTAAAGAGTGCCCCGGGGGCACTCGTTAGCAAGACCCTTAATTAAATTACATGTTGTGATTAATTTGCTTTATTGTGTGTGAATGTGTTGCTTCTATTTTGTTTATTTAGGTATATTTGTATAAAAATGAAAAATGTGTTGCTTTTACTTTATTTAAGTTGCTGCCTTGATAATACTCCCTCCGTCCCATTTTAAATGGCATCTTTTTGACTTAGTATACTATTCATTTGACCTGCTTTGACCTTATTTTTCTACTAATATATACATGCAAATATTAGCATATGAGATGTTGTTTGATTTGTCTCGACGAGTACTTTCAAAATATATCATTTTTATAATTTTTAATAATATATAATTAGAGATATTAACGATTAAAGTTGTGCATTGGCAAACGTGTCAGTGGTCAAACATGTCATTTATTTTGGGACAGAGGGAGTAGTTACCTAGATGCACAGACTGCAGTTAATTAATTGTGTCAACAAAAAACATGTACAGTACTAGTTAATTAATTTCATGGTTGGTAATGCTAAGATCCACCATAATTTGAAAGCTCTCTTTTCAACTAAAGGTGGAGGGAAGTGATCATGTGAGTATATACATTGAATAGTAAGAAGTAGGTGGATAGTCATAGACATAAGCTACGAATACAAATAACATTGTCATTTATCTCTCTAAAAAGTTCTGGACCACACTACCTGTTTGTTCAAGCTCCAAAATTGAAAAATATTTTCAAAATTTAAATTTTTTGAGTTGTGACTTCACTGTTTTGACTTGAAAGATACGTCTCTGAAGTTGAGAGGAAGCAAAAAGTAGTTGCTTTAAATTGGCCTTTTTCTTTTGATGAAGATGTAAATGTTTTATTTTGAAACTTTTTTTTCTTGTACTTACTCAAAGTGCCAATATGGGACTTTGGAAACATGTATCCAAATTAAGGAGCCTCACATTGTCAAGACAAGTTAGACATGACTTTTGTGGAATGTCCTCCAAATATATAGAGTCAATAGGCTAAGCATGAAGTACTTAAAAGGGTATTGAAGGATTTTATTAATCAATATTCTAAATACTATAAGCTAGTTTTACTAAATGAGTGTAACTAAGTTGGTTAAATGTGGCCGTGTTTGTGGACGAGGCCTCAATTCAATTACACTCCACATTGGAGATGGGATCGGCTCCTTTTTGTTGGGATTCTCTGCATTCACGTAATTAGAATATTAATAGCTTTTCTATTAAAATTGAATGGTTTAAATTCAAGTTTTATTTCAATTAATTGAATAACTGAGATATTAAATGTGTGAACATTTTTGTTCGCAAAGAATCAAATTATAAAAATCGGCTAGTCTTATATTGTTGTGATCACCGAAAGATTCAACAATAGTAACATAAAGAAGAAGAAAAAATTATTATACTTTTTTTACAATAAAAAAATTAATAAATCTAAAATGTATTGTTGTCTAAGGATTTAAAATATATATATTTTAATTTTATTATAAATTTTCTATAATTATTTTAATAATTATTGTTAGATGTTGGAAACTTAGAATTGTTCGGTTGTTTTTTTGTATTATTAGTTTTCTAGTTTTTAGAAGAATGAAGCTCTCATAATTCAGAGTTTGACAGAAAGAAATAAAATTTGAATAAATATTATGACCATCGGATATTAAACTTAGTTTCTTCAAACGCGGCATCCTAAAAAAAATTATATATTAACGTCTTAAACTGTTTTTTATTACACAGCAAAGTGAGCATTGGACTTTAAGCTTAGTTTTTATTAATAGTAACTGGCTTTGTAAACAAAAGACAATGTGACAAAATAAATAAATAGTAACTAGCTTAGATATGAGTGAATTTTGAATCCAAAATACTGTAGAAAATCTTCTAAATCGCACTATTTGAATTAAAACTAGCTCATTACTCATTAGACGTCACTGTAGTCATTGACAATGAGATTTGTTATACAGTCTTTGGAGATATATACATCTTTCAAGATAGTTTTTAATATTGATGCCACGAAAATATTAATGTTTTGATAGCTTGTTTTCTCTTTTCATTTTAACTATCCAAATATTGGAGTATCACACAATAGTTCGTTGAGGAATTTCCAATCAAATTTTGTTGGGAAATTTATGAGGCATATAAAATGAATTATTTTCTCTCAATTGATATAAGTATAAGTGATAGAACGAATCTTCGATATCTGCTTATCAGTTTATGAGATAAAAATCTCTTACCATTTAAATCAATCTGTTGTTGGTAGATATCATTATTGTGTTAAGTGTTAGTAAAATATGAAATTGATAATATATTTGTTTGGTTAAAGAAGCGTAACATAAATTGTAACTAATATATAGATTAAATTAAATAACAAAAGAAATAAAAGATAAGTTTTTTCGTCTACAAATTTTAGCTCAAATGATAAGAATGCTGAAACTGTTAGATCAAACGTCGTGATTAGGATTCGAACGCCGACTTCTTCACTTAAGTGTGTGAGTTTACAGTAATTATTGTCATTTTTCCGTACAATAAGGCACTACAAACATAATTGAATGGAGTTATTATATAAGTCATTGTGGTACATGGTGTTTTTTTCTCACCTCCCAACACATGGGATTGATATCAGAGAATTTTTTTTTACCGCAATTATCATATTCTCTTTGAGATTGTAACGCCTCATAATTTTCAATGACAAAGTGTGATTTTTGCTTTTTCCATGTGAAACCTCTTCGGATATTTTAGCATTCTATATCTAACATACATAGTCCTAACCCAACACTTGCAACCCTAAATCAACATCTTTTTTACTCGTGACATGTCTAGTTAATTCGCAATATATTGAACCTGATTAACAATTTGTTTGATGTACTGATCGCCGAAGCAAATTAAATTAGTGGTAAAAAACCAAAAAACCTATTCAATAGATTTTTTTTTGCAACGCGAATTTTAATCATACTGATTAAAATATTTTCCTTCTAGGTACCGCCAACTAGCTATATATGTATAACTTAAATAAAATGATGTAATTTTTTTTCCATATTCTTAACAATTTACTTCCTAATCTTATACGATGTCTTGTACGATGTACCACTATTCATTCATGGTAATTAAAATTATTTAGACAAAACCATTTAGGAAAATTTATATTATATTTCAAATTATGTTTTATTTATTATAGTTTGTTGACTGAATACAACAATTTAGAATAGTTTTATATTATTTTAAAATTATGTTTTTATTTTATATATTTTGTTGACCATAATATATATATTCATTACTTCCCTTTTTTCTCCTTTGGTAAAACTCTCCTTTTGCTTATATTCATAAATACACCTTATTTGGTTTATATTATAGTATTTAGAAATATAAGCAAAAGGAGAAACTTACCTCTTTTTATTTTTTGTACATGAGAAACTTATCTCTTAAAAGTAACGATTTGTGTCATTGTGCCAACATGTGGTGCGGTAAGTGTATGTTTGGTTTCATTTCTGGAGCAGCCAGAATTGATTCTGAACGTGTAGAATTGATTCTGACTTGTTTGGTTTCTCAAAAGTAGAATTGATTCTGTCTCCAGAATTAATTCTACTTAAGCTATAAATCGTAGCTTCTGATTCTAGAATTGATTTTTACACTCAAAATTTTTGTTCAACTTACTTTTACATGAATATATTCAAACATAAATCACTTTAACTTAAAATCAATTTTGACCAGAATCAATTTTACAGAATCAATTATCGTCACCGCAGAACCAAATATACACTAAGTGTACGTAATCTGTATAGATTTACAACAAGGTTGACAAAATAACATTGGTGCTATGATTTTATTTAAATTTCAAAATATAAATTATTTTTTTATTCAAAATATAATTTTTTTTTAAATCCCCCTAACCTGGATTTTCTTGTTGTCTCGGCCGCACTCTTGACCACAAATAAAATTAGTAAATTTTTTTTCTCGGAGTAGGTGTACACTAAAATGCGAGAAATGAGATTGTATTGCAAAACCAATCGAGTGAAAAGTTCATCCGTAACTACAATAAACATACTTAATTCCATAAATACACTTGACATACGTTTGAACCTTCTCATCCCCACCGCCGGTTTGACCACAACTCTAATTAGTAATTTTGTATTTTTCGCACCATGTAATAAAACGCGAAAAATGAGACTGTACTGACAAATAAAATGAATGAACAATTCATCGTAACTACAACTAATTCATTTAATATGTGTTTCAAACGTAACTTTTTCGCGACATGGACGTGAATTTCCGAGTCGGAATCACTTCCGGACACAAAAATGGTCAGGCAAAAGTGCTTCCAAACAAGTCCTAACAACAAATTTTAGCGTTTGGATTTTGTAAATTTAAACTGCCACCGTGGCTCCCGCTCACGCTCTCTCCTCCGCTTTTATTATCACTCTCGTCTCACACTCATTTCTTCTTCTTCTACTTCCACACATTTCCCTCTGTACTTCACTTTCTCTCTCATCTCTCTCTCTCTCTCTCTCTACAATCTCTGAATTTTCAAGTAAGCTTACACTATAACACAATTCATTCACACACATTGTAACTAAATTTTGCTATCATTATTTTATTTTCATGCTGCATAGATCTGTGACTAATTATAATTAATTAGTCATAAGCTAAGAACAAAGTCAATCTTATTTAATTATAAAAAAAATTATTGATGAATATTTTTAATTTTATTTTTAAAGACTCGTTTATTCATTCAACATTTAATAGTATTTTTATTTTAATTGATAATTATTGTTTGTGTTATTTATATATTGTGATGTGAATTTTGATTGGTATAGTGAGAGAAAAGAAAATGAATATTGAAAATGGTGAAAATGTGAGAGTGACTCGTGCAAGAGCTAGAGCCATGGAAGCATCTTCAAGAAATGAAAAAGCTGTTGGACTTAGAGATATAACCAACATTTCAACAAAATCTCATCATAAGCGTATTCAAACTTCGAATTTTCAGGTATATCAGCTCAAGATATTTTTATTTATATTTTTATTATATATTATTTATTTTTATTATTATTATTATTATTGTTGTTGTTGTTGGTGGTGCTGCTGCTGCTACTGTTTTGTTGTTGTTGTTGTTGTTGTTTTGATGAGATTGATTTTGTCATGTGTGTTTGGATGTTTTTTAGGTTATGTTTGGTTACATGTTTGGAGCAGGAAAAATTGATTTTGATATGTTTGGTTGTTTTGGATATGTTGTTGTTATTGGTGTTGAGATTGATTTTTTTATGTGTGTTTTGAATGTTTTTTGGAGTAGCCAAAAGTGATTGAGAGATGTAAAATTGATTTTGAAATGTATGGTTGTTTTTAATTATACTTTGATTTTGTATCTAGAATTAATTTTGACATGATTTTTATGTTGAAATTTATTGTTGAGCTTATTTTTGCGTAGATATATCTAAAACATAAATCAGTTTAATATTTAATTTTAAAATTTTATAAAAGTTGTTGTTGATGAGATTGAGATTGTTGTTTGTGGTTGAGATTGTGTATTTTAGATTTTTTTTTAAGTTATGTTTGGTTATTCGTTTTCACCGCCAAAATTATGGCATAAAATTAATCTTAACGTGTTTGATTTTTTTAGTACAATTGATTTTGCCTCACCATAAATCATTACTTAACTAACAAATGGTAATGGTGCTAGGTTCGTAACCCAGATTTAAACCAAAAAATATATATGATTTTCTCTTAAGATTTGTTTGGTTTAAACGTGATTTTTCCACTAAAAATTATCTATTTTACGTAAATGTATTTAAATATAAAGCACTTTACATTCAATTTACTTTTAAGTAAAATTAATTTTACAAAAGTAATTCATTCAAAATCAATATTTGTCAATGTAGAACCAACCATGCATTACATTCTTTTAATCAAAATATTTGATATTTGTTTGTACTCTAAAAACAAGTTTTGTTTTCAATGGGTAGTGAAAAATTATTATAAAAATTACACTAAAAATCATTTTACAACCATTTTCAAAGAGATTTAAGGTCACTCTTACCACTGAGGTAACACGTGACGTGATTGACACGTTTAATATAAAATGTAGTATCAATTTTTAAATAGAATGCAACAACTATATTTTATGATTTATATTTTTACTAAAATCACGTTTAACCTACCTAAAACCATCGATTGTGTTTTGATTTATTTTGCATAAATTATTTATATTTTTTAAGAAAAATATCAATTATTTTTTCATGAATAATCTTAACCAAAAATGCACTAATCCTAAATTTGTCTGTGTACGAGCTGACTAGAATGGTTCTAAATTGCAATTACAGTGACGTTGCAAATCTCAACATTACACTAAAATGCAAGCAAATACAATCGAATGAGGCTACAATTGTGATTATTATGCCGTTGCAGAGACCTCTAAAACCTTTACATTGTGGCTGCAATCGCGATTGCAGATTGCAATTTAGAACTATTAAAATATTTATAACTAATGATTTTGTGATATTGTTTATTACATAGAAGAGTGAAGGTAATAAGAAGAGAAAGACTAAGACAACTTCAGAAGATCATGTACCCTTACAAGTTGTGACAACCGAAGAGGATGTTAAGGCAAAGTTAGCTGTAGATTCATCAATGATGATGATGGAAAAGTCACTGCAAGTGCAACCTTCTGTCGAAAATCCACTACTTTCAATGCAGGATTTTGTCGGTTCTCCGGATAAAGGTATTTTTCACTTATTGGATTTAATTGCTATGGACTGTTAGTGTAAAATAAATTTATACGTACATTCACATCTCATCATTATGTCACTTTGCGATGCTAGTTTTTAAAATCATCTATATGACGAGATGCGATTAGATGCATGTGTAAAAAATGTTTTCACTAAGATGCGATAAGATAATAACCAACTATTAGAACTTAAATTACTAGCATTTTGAAAATTACTTATTAGTTAATATTTTTATTTTTTTTATCTTGATTGGATTATGCAGACATAAGTATGATATGTGAGAAACTAAAAGACTCAGTTGACTTGGGAATTGTGGACATTGATTCAAAGTTAAAGGATTCTCTTTTTTGGACTTCTTATGCCCCTGATATATACAATAGTATTTATGTTAGAGAGGTTTGTGTTGTAAAATCTCTTCTTTTTTTTATTTCATTTGGATTATAATTGTGAATAATATTATTCTATTCTGGTTACATCTTTGTTAATCTTTGTTATGAATCTTATGATGAAAACTGTAACTGCTTCTGCTTTTCTGTCAAAGTAGTAAAAACCAGACAACTTATTCATTCATTGATATTATAATATTGTTGCATAATGTGAGATTTTGAAGTTCACTTCGAAAAGTAAAAAAATTAATGGTGTGTTTTGGTTGTTAAATCTCTCCAGTGTGAAAGGAGACCATCGGCTGATTACATGGAAAAGTTGCAGCAATACATCACTCCAACTATGCGGGGAATTCTTGTTGATTGGCTTGTCGAGGTTAGTCTTAGTTCCGCTATAGTATTACATATTGTTTGGATAAACAACTCAATTAAGCGCTTATAGCATAAGCCATTGTCATATTAGTGCCTATGTATTACCTACTTCAGCTTTGTTATATTCTTTTTCAGGTTACTGAGGAATATCAGCTAGTTCCAGACACACTTTACCTTGCTGTGAATCTCATTGATCGATTCCTTTCTCAACGTTTGGTTACAAAACAAACGCTCCAGTTGCTCGGTATCACTTGCATGCTGATTTCATCGTAAGTACAATACTTAGTATTTTTCTTCTTGGTACTCTTCTTTGAGCTCAGAACTGTGAGCATTGAGGCTTTTATGCTGAAATTTATATGGCATTAAATTTTGCATATTCTAAGTTATTATTCTTTTCTTTCATGGCTTTAAGTAAGTATGAAGAGATTGTGCCTACTCCATTACAAGATTTATGCGACATCACAGATAATACATACTCGAAACAACAGGTATAAATAACATTTGGTATTATTGCTTGCCGGAAACTTCATCTTTTTAATTTGCATTGATAATGAAACCCCTAATCATTGGCACTTGATAGGTCTTGAAAATGGAGAAAGAGGTTCTAAATCTTCTGCATTTCCAATTAGCTGTTCCAACAATCAAAACATTTCTCAGGTACATAAACACATATGCAATTTTTGTTCAAGCATGCCATTTAGTTTACGCTTAACGAAACTATAACCGTCTTTTTTTTGGCTTTCAGGAAGTTCATTGTTGTAGCACAATCTGCTTTCAAGGTACTTAATATAGACTGTACTTCACAGGTTGTTTATGATGAACTGCACAGTCGAAATAAGCACGAAGTCACTGCACTAATTAGATTAGCACCGTTGGATTAAGACGGCTCACATTTCAACTTTCAATTTGAAATTTGAGTTATCTGATCTTAATCAAACCGTGCCAATTTCTTAACTGTAGCAACTTTGTGATTCTTTGACAACAAGGAATCTTCCAAAAGTGCTTCTATCAAGCCAATTAAGAAAACAAGCAAAGTCATGTTGATTGTAAATTTTTTCCTGTTATCAGGTTGTTTATGATGAACTGGAATTCATTGCAAACTATTTAGGAGAGCTAGCTCTTGTTGAATACAGCTTCTTGCAGTTTCGACCTTCCAAGATAGCTGCATCTGCGGTTTTTCTTGGCAGATGGACCCTCGACCAATCAGAACATCCATGGGTCTGAATTTTATTATGAACACATAACTTTCATGTTTACAACTCTATTAATTTGGATGAAAATAATCTAATTAGATTCACATGTGCATTTATTTGCAGAATCCAACTCTAGAGCACTATACAAATTACAAAGCTTCTGAGCTGAAAACTACTGTCCTTGCACTGCTGGATTTGCAACTTAATACCAAAGGCTGTTGTCTGGCTGGTGTACACGACAAATATAACCAACAGAAGGTTAGAAATTTATTTTTCCTATTGTTCTTTGACTCTTTCATTAACATATTCTCTCTGGTTAAACTATGTGAGTTAACCAAGATAATATGATTCTCTTTATCATAATGATGAAGAAGCTCGTGACAGTGATTTTGGCTTCAAATGACAGTTCCAAAGGGTGGCGAACTTGATTCCGAAACCTGTGGAATCTCTTTTTTAGGTTCAACTGTAAAAGGCTAGAGTAAAGAATGACTTTAGGAATTTCTGAATCAACATATATGGAAGGTGAGATTATGTCTAGAAGTAGTTATTTTGACATCTAATTGATGTTATTCATTCCCAACTATGGTCTATTTTGTAGTTGTGACTTGTAGGATGGTACCAAACTCTGGTGCTTCTTAATTTTCTTGTAGTGAATGATACAATGACAATAGAGAATTGTATTAATAATGTTACTTTTGTGTTGTAACAATAACAATCATCCTTATTTATTATTACATTATAATAAAAACAATTGTCGTAATAGTGTTTTTTTCCCTTTAACTTTTGAATGGCATACAAATTGATAGATTTTTGGTTTTTTCTCTTTTCTTGTGTGTGTGATCTACTGTAATTATGGCATTTGACTCTCCCACATCCCGAGTAATATACTAAGTTGTTGCCAAAGTAATGGCTTATCGAATTAGACATATCCCGGTAGTGGTGTCTTCCATGCAAACGTCTTTGTCCTGTTGCATGAAACTTCAGTTAAGATCATTATCCTTTAGAAAGCCTTCCACACAAAGGTTTGAAAGCAAAAATTGGGATTCATGCTTGTCAAACTTGCCCTAGAGACTTACGATAGGTTAGCATGAGGCTGTCTTGGAAACTAACAACCCTAGACTTACCTTCATCTCGTTTTTCTTTCTTTTTGATAGAAAAAAGTTTAAGTGACTTGGGTTTCAAAACCTTAAGGCTCAAAAATCATACTTACATATCACCCATCAAATAGGTCCTCGCTGGCAGCGGAAGTTGAACTCACGTCGTTGCATAATGTGAGCCAACTCCTTACCAACTGAATCAACGTTCATTGCATATTTTGTAGTTGAACTCACGCCCTCATCTCTACTAGACCTCGCCTGTACTTGCATATCAACTAGTTGTATATGCAATAGCTCCTTCTGAGCCATAGTATTTTTTATTACTTGCATACAACTAGTTGTATATGCATATGTGTAAAGTGAGAAAATTATGGGTCGTGATGCATGTGTGATATCCACTTTTGATTTCTCAGTGGTGGATATTACGCATACATCATTTTAGACGAGCTCACTTTAGACGATCTGCATCCAGCTTTTGAGAGGTCTCAAACATGGTTTAAGTAAAAACAAGAAAATCTTTCTTTGCTTAAAAGTAAATTGGGGAAAGTTTTTCCCTGCTTGCTTCCGCTAGATTCTAAAACAAACAAATTCAGGTAGTTGTCAAATAGGCTCTCTCGGGTTAATACTTGTATTTAATAGAGAGCAACTGAGGACAGTAATGTAAGATGGTACATACATTGAAAGAAGATATTACAAACAAGCTTCTTATACATATAATCGTTTGGTACACATCAACTGCATGGTCCTTTTCAATACTAACCATAAGGTAAATTACATACCACGCAATAGTAATCGAAATCGCGTGGCTACATCTTGCTGTCAGAAGTCAGTAACCCCGTAGCATCCAAAACCAAAATGCCAGCCCGCAATTCTTGAGGATGCCATAGCTAGCATGCCGTTCATGTCATCAAAGGAGAGACTAAAACAGCAGTATTTCCGATTACAGGCTTGAGACTGGCTATTTGCTCGAGTTGTTTCCATGCCTCCTTTCGCTTCTCGGCTTCCAGTATTAAAATTGCTTCGTCCTCCTTATAGTGAGTATGACAAGATACGAAAAACTTCTCATCCATCTCCGCGAACATCTTTCTGATATTATGAGTTAAGTTTACAACAGCTGGGTTCCAGTGGCTTTTGATATTCCTCTCTAGTGCTGGAAATATGAGGGGCAGGATCACATGCCGGTTATGAGCAATCAAATTTACAATGTGGTCATTGTTCCATAAGAAAAGGGTCCTTTCAGCTACCTGAAACAATCCATGTTGAACAGGAAGGGAAAAAAAAGTAATTTTCATCAGTTGACTAGCATGTCAATGAAAACAACCAGTTCTTAAAAAAGCTATAGCGCGAACAAGTATTTTTTATTATGTTTAACTAGTTCAAAAGTGAAAGCGAGCACATAGCACCATGCAAACTATAGAGAATGGAATAAATCTTATCAATTTGAATGAAAGAGTAACATAAGAGCATGCAAATGATGAGGATTTACCAAATGAGTTCAGTGTAACAATTTTACCTGAAAGTGTAGGCTGTTAATACAGCACCCAATCCGCAAAAACAGTGGAACCATGATCCTTTGGAACTCCACCATGCTAATTCCTTCTAAAATTTCTTCCAATTCCCCTAGAAACATCACCTCTTTCTGACTATTTGTTACTGGCCAATATTTTAACAAACCACTTATCACAATGCTTGCTAACTTCGGCTCCTTGTCTAAAAACTGCGTAATACAGAAGGACAGTTGCTGGAAGTAGACCCCTAAAGATTTAGGCTTGTGCAAGGGAATCAAAACTCTCCACAAGAAGATTTTGTGTTCCTCTTTCAAAGGTAAAGCAAATCCACTAATCACACTCCCGAAAATTTCCAACAACTCGGCAATACCATTATGTTTCTCAGTCTCGATCACGAACCGATAGAATATATTGTTAATTGATTTCCGAATAAAGGGTCTATGCACCATGAACTTTCCATAAACCCTATGCAGAATTGTCTTCAAACAGTCTCTTTCTCTAGGATCCTCAGAATCAAACAATTCAAGCAATTTCGAAATGAACGAATGATCGATATACTTTTTGGCTACCTTAGCATCGAGGCACGAAGATGAGATAAATTTAAGCAGCAATTCATAAACAAGTTGCAAATGTGGCCAAGCAGGATCAAACATTGGATCATCATCATCATTCTCACCACCACTAGCAACAACACCATTAGCCCTATAATTAGGTGGAAAAACTCTAAACAAATTAATAGCACACATTCTACACATTGCAAGAATAGCAGGCTCACTAAACTTCATTGATGCACAAGCCACAAAATCAACAAGTTCAACCAAAGTTTTCCTTTTAACATCTTTATCAGCAATGTTCTTACTAGGGTCAGTGAAATCAAATGTAACACAACAAAGACTCAATTTACTCACAAACAAGTTCATCTTTTCAGCATTTGGAACATCCTTAAAAGGCACCAAAGGTTCAATCCCAGAAACCATGCTAGCCGGAAACACCGCAGACGACGAAGCTCGTTTCAAGGAAGCACCACCACTGTTCGGTCGGTGTTGGCTTTTACCGGCGGCACGTGGGGATTCGTTGGAACGTGTCAGCTCGTCCGAATCGGTTTTCGACGACTTCTTGGGAAGCTTATTGAAAATTTGCTTCAGCATTGCAACCCAGAAGCTGAAATTCACCAATTCCAAAGCTTTTACATCGAACCCATGATAAAACAGTCAAAATCAACCAACCGAAGCAAAATATTGCTAATTATGAAGCTCAAAAACCCTAGATCTCGTACACCTAACCAAGTAAAATTTTGAACTAATGTAGATTTCCACGTGAAATTGAGATCCACATATGAAATGGGGTTGAGGAAATTTTCAATTTTGAACCATGCATTTATGTAAAAATCAAGTCTTGAAGATTGTGGTTCTTGTGTTACCAAGAACACATGAACCAAAAGAGGAAAGGTGAAACCAAACAACAACAAAAGAAAATGTTTGTTACAAAAAAAGCAAATAAAAACACCAACAACAAAAACAACAATGATTATGATGATGATAATGTTACATATGAATAAAATCTCACATTGTTAACATTTTTTCCCAAATTTTCTTGGGAAAAATATGAGAAAATAAGAAGAAAAAAAAAATTGTGGTTGAAATTGGAAAAGGATGGATCTAGAGATAAGCAAGAGGAATGGAGAAAATGAAATGCAGGAAGAGATTTTTTTTTGTTTTTGGGTGATGGATGGATTGGAATGGAATGAAAGGTTTCTTGGTGTTAATGATCCATCGCCATTGAAATGAGGAAAAGAAAAAGAGAAAGAAAACAAAAAGGGTATTAATGAGTTTCTATTTTACATTTTACATTTTATTTTGTAACGATAAAATATTGTTACTTTAATTCAAAATATGTACTGTACATTATGATGAGTCTAGGATCTTGATTCCTAGATAATGTCAAATTACAGTGGACGGCACTTTTATTTTGTTTGATACTTCGCCGCCTATATTTCTAATTTCTCCCTCCACCTTTACATCCGTAACTAGAGCATAGAGGTGTGCCGGATCGGGTTGGATATGGCCGAAGCCAAAATCCGAATTGCATAAGGTATTTCGAATTAAGTTTAGTAAAATAATCATTTGTTATGACATTAGATCGGATTGGGTAAATTTATTAATTTTCGAGTTGGATTGCGTTCAGTAAGGGTTAACCGAACTAATTTCTATTTTTTTATATTAAAGATGTAACGTAAATATCGAATCATCATTTTTTTTATAAAAATAACTCAACCATTGTATTTTTTTGAAAAATAACTTTTTTTGAAAATGGTGTTATTTATCTTTTTGAAAGGTCAATTACACAAGTTCCAAGACCAATTTACTATATTTGGTTCCTTAACTAGTGCCCCAGGGCATTTTCCATAAAAAATACTCCTATTTGGTTATCAAAATGATTTTTTGTGTATAGTGTGTTATCCAAATGATTTTTTCACTACTTTATGGGTTTGATAGTGTGTTATCAAAATGATTTTTTTTAATATAAAATGACTAAACAAAAAATCTTCATATTTGGTTATGAAAATTATTTAATATTTTTATTTTTTAAATCGTGCGATGAATTATCATATTTATTTATAAAAATTATTCAATCTTTTTATATTCTTAAAAAATAGTATAACTTATTTTCAATATAAAAATATTTAATGATCAAATGGTAAAATCTTTAGTATTTTGATAAAAATATCTCAAAAAATATAACACTAGTGGGTCAGTGAGTTTTTTTGAGTTGGATCCGGTTTTACCTGTAACCCAAATTTTTTTTTATGAGTTTTTCATTTTTGAAATTCATATCCATCCATTTATCCGATTCAACCCACTTTTTTGGTTGAATTAGGTGGGTTTAACCGGATTTGCCCAATCCATATATACCCCTACGTATAAGCTCTCAACTAGTTAATAAAAAGCTTAATTAATATCTTAGTCCTTAAAAATATATATTGGTCTTCTAATGAAAATAGAGATTAAAACCATTGTTCAATTCCTCGCAATTACTATTGGAAGAGATTAAAACTATTTGATGTCACAATTAATACCCGAATTATGATTTGGTAGATCGAGTACTGAATTAAAACCAAAAAATACTGACGGTATTATATTCTTTGTAAAAAAACAAGATATTCCTAAATACTCCAAGAAAGAATCCACCCAGTAATAAATTAAGGGTCTTGCTAACGAGTGTCCTCGGGGCACTTTTTAAGGATACTATATTAAGAAATTATTTTTTAGAAAAGTGGAATAGTTCAAATTCCAATGTGATAAATGCACAAACTTTTATAAAAACTTACCATTTAAGAGTCTTAAAGAGTGTCTCGGGGATACTCGTTAGCATTTTCCAAAAATTAATAATAATACAAGAAAGGGAGAAGAAAAAGACAAAATAAAAACCCACTGATATTTTATTGAAAAAAAAACCAGTAATATTTAATTAAACAAAATAAAAAAGGAAAAAGAAAAAAGATAGTGAAAGAGGTAACACCATTTGGGAAGCAACTTGACAGCTTCGTGACTGTGACACACTTTTCTTCTCTTTACCTCTCCGTCCCGTCACTACGACGCCGTTTCACCTTTCCTCTACTTCGTCTTCTTCCTCCAGATTCATCTTCTTTTTCTTCGCTCCTTCAGTCAACGCTCTTCATCTCATCATTTCATCTTTCGTTTCCTCGATTCACCTTTTTCACGCGCTTTCTTACCTCATCACTCGCTTAGGTAAGCTACTTTCTTTTTTCATCAATCTCTGTTATTCAATTCATATAATTCCAACTAA
Source organism: Trifolium repens (assembly GCA_030408175.1). Lineage (NCBI taxonomy): Eukaryota > Viridiplantae > Streptophyta > Magnoliopsida > Fabales > Fabaceae > Trifolium > Trifolium repens. Next base: position 5,631,003 of record CP125836.1, read on the forward strand.
ACGCCGCACTTTTCTCGTCATGCTAAATCACTGTTATAGTCTTTTTAATTCAATTCAATTACGTAATTAGGTTTTCATCAATATCAATTTATGTGCTGAAATTAGGTTAGGTAATGTTCCTTTCTTGCTTTGCAAGTGAAATTAGGTATGGTTATTGTATTACACTAGGGGATTGTATGTTTGGATTGACTTATTTGAACTTATATACCTACACAAACATTTATGAGACTGTTTGGAAGAGCTTATGAAATTAGTTTATGGGTCTGTTTGGCTTGGCTTATTTGAGCTTATGTACTGACATAAGTTTTGTGAGACTGTCTCGGAGAATTTATAAACATCGATTTTATGATAATTTTTTAGATTATTTTCATAAGTTCTGTAAGATAGTTTACAAAAATAGCTTATAGCATATACGAAAATAACTTAGAATTATTATATCATTTTCAATAGAAATAGCTTATGTAAGCTTATAAATAAGTGCTTATCATGTTAAGCGTTTGTGCTATAAGCTGCAAATAAGGTGGGTATCTAAACAGGCCTTATGACATATCTATAAGTTGTTAGCTTATTTCTTTAAACACTTCAAAATAGTTTATAGCTTATATGAAAAATGATTTATTTTATTTTATTTTTTGTTACAAAACTAACTTACATAAGCACTTATATCACAAGTGTTTGTGCTATAACCGCTTAATTAAGTTGTTTTTGGGAATTTTTATTTTCTTTTATATGTGATGAAAGATGAGAACTGTTATGTATGGTTTTGGAAAAAATATTGGTTCTTAACAGAATGTTATTGCTAATGGAAAATACTGATTTTGCTGCTTTAGATGGTGCAAGTAAGTAGACTGGTTTTGCTAGTGCAAGGAGAAGCTTTTGTTTTCATTCACGCCTCAGAAATCTGTATTTGAAGGTAATATAGATATTTCTGTGGTTGTTTTGTATTATTATTATTATATGCTTTCTTGGCAGTCATATGTGTTAGTTGGGGAGTTATACGAACTTTGCCTAACCGGAACTGTATCTTGAAAGGTTCAACCAAAGCTTCTTGTTGTTGATGGAGCGACCCGGGAGCTTCAATGACGGTCAACATATTATAGAAATATCTGGGAATGTCGAGGCTTCTACATCTGCATCGTCTCGTGATAGACATTTTGATGGTGTAGACACTGTTCGTGTAGAAAGAATAGGTGGTGTGCAGGTGTCTGGTGGTCAGCCTTCGGTTTCAACCTCAGGTGTATCAATTGGATCAAATAGTAGGAATTCTTCATTTGTAAGACGGGGGGATGCTCGTCGGAGTAGGAGTCCTGTTCATTCTGGGTTATGGATATCTATTGAGCTAGTCCTGTTAGTAAGCCAGATTGTTGCGTCTGTCGTTGTTTTGTCATTGTCAAGGCATGAGCATCCTCATACACCGTTGTTTCAATGGATAGTGGGCTATGCTTCTGGATGTGTTGCTACACTTCCTCTTCTTTTTTGGCGGTATTATAATCATAACCATATGCGAGAACAAGATACAACTCAGTCACGTCAAACATCTCCTCGGGTCAGTGATCCTTCCGGGACACATCTGTCCACTTCTAGGAATAATGGAGGAGATGTCGGTCAGACTGCTGCTGCATCTTCTAGAGGAACTCAAGCTTCAATATTGATGAATAGAAGGTAATGAATTAATTGCTATTATTGCTAAATGGTTTTCTCTTCCAATGGTAGAAACACGGTTTGTTTTAGAATTATTACTTATGATTTACTAATACCATTACAACTTGTATATAGGTTTACAAAGGTTTGTGGCCAGTAAGCAAGCTTTGTTTAGTTGATGTATCTTCTTTTTCCCATTTTTGTGGATTTTGCATTCTTATAGGAAGCCATCTTATCTTCTGATCTTTCAAACCATCTTATGGCCTTCATCAGTGTAATATGCATAGCATATTTCCCTCCACTCATTTTTGATTTAGGACTATTCTATATCCTGTCCCTCCCATATAGGCGACTGATGGTTACGTAAAACAACTTAACATGAAAGGCCTAGGAAGGAAAATTCAACTAAGCTCTTTAGGTAGCACCCAACAAAATCAGTTAACTTCCTAGATCTAGAAAAGTATTTTGTTTTCAAACGAAATGATAATTCCCGTAAAAGAAGTCAGGAGCAGCTCTTCTACCAACCATCCTGTTATTAGTATCAACCTCCCACATCCAACCTAAACAATTGTGCTATCATACAGCCATGATAGACAAAACAGACGTGTGTGGTACAGTTATCTACTTATCTTAGTAGTGAAGAAATATGCAGAATCGGTCGAGGGGCCATTCCTGTTTAATGGGGAATACTAGCTTGCACTGTCTATATAGTGTGCTGAATGCACCAAATCAGAGTGGGCCACTAACTTTATTAGTAAACTGGCCAATAGCTTCTGGGATTGGAACTTAGTGTTATATGTATTTACCAGCTCCAGTAATAATAGAAACATCTAGTTAACTTTTAATGAATGCTTACCAAGGTAACATTCATTTTTTATTTAAATTGCTTATGTCATGCTTGTTGCTTCTGTTTTGAAATTTTGACCTTTTATTTTAACTTCCGAACATTGTATGCTATAAGTTGTTTATTAAGGCCCTTGGCCTTTTTCATAATTGCAATACAGGACGAAGATACTTGTGGAGTACTTCAAAATATCCTTAGATTGCTTTTTTGCTGTGTGGTTTGTTGTTGGAAACGTATGGATCTTTGGGGGACATTCTTCTGCTGATGAAGCTCCTAACTTGTATAGGTATACCCTGTCATATACTCTTACATTTATTCTTCTAGTTTCCAGGGTTTCCAAATGATATCCTTTCCTTTTGCTTGGCAGATTATGTATAGTGTTTCTTGCATTTAGCTGCATTGGTTATGCTATGCCTTTCATTCTCTGTTCAACCATCTGCTGTTGTCTCCCATGTATAATTTCCATCCTCGGTGTTAGAGAGGATCTCACACAAAACAGAGGAGCAACTTCTGAATCCATTAATGCTCTGCCAACTTACAAGTTCAAGATGAAGAAAAATAAAAGAAATAGTGAAAACAATTCTGCTAATATAGAAGGTGGAATTGTGGCCGCAGGAACTGAAAAAGAGCGTGTGATCTCCGGAGAAGATGCGGTAAGTACAGTCTGATCTTTATTTATGTGTGGTACATAATTGAACTTTGTAACATCATGGCATTATTTTTCTTGGTTGTTACATCATATCCAGTTATGTGAATGGAGTTTCCTTTGTAAAAAATGGTATATATCTATTCAATTTTCTGTCACATTGGGTTATAGACGAAAAACTTTAGGATTGTAGTCTATAATTTGTACGCCTGTTTATATTCAGCATTTTATAGCTTTTCGGAAGCTGCAGTATCTTGAAAACGTTTATAAGCCGTAGTATATTGAAAGTCATTTATAAACGTAGCATCTGGGCTATTAGGTGATAAAAGTTTGATTTTGTATGGTGCTGTTGTTGAATTACACTGTTTAAGCTACGCGAGAAATCCCAAGTGGAAAATGTTAAAAGCATAGTGCTGCCTTTGTCATTGTGAGTGCATTTGTTTTTTTTTTCCTGCACTTGTATGCTGACTGAAATGCCACTTTCTGTGGTTGTCTGCAGGTTTGCTGCATCTGCCTGGCAAAGTATGAAAATAACGACGAGCTGAGAGAATTGCCTTGTTCTCATCTTTTCCACAAAGACTGTGTTGATAAGTGGTTGAAGATAAATGCACTGTGCCCTCTTTGCAAGAGTGAGGTTGGTGAAGACCTAACCGGATTGAGGTCTGGAGAAGATGCCACCCAAACAACGGGATGATGGCAGAGTTGTAAATGGCGTCACCCATCCCTAGGTTTAATCTAGTTATATACAATACGTACGATTTGGATGCTGTCGTTATCCTTAAAACCTGAGAAATGGATAAGCTCATCTTGCAAGTTATGAGAGAGAAAGAACAAATCGCCTATTTATAAACTTGGTCGACATTACTCAGGTAATGGTGGTGGGTTCCTACACAATAAGTGTGTGTTTTTCTCTCGCGTAACATGACACGGACTCTTATCTTCTGAAGGAAAAGCAAATTATCTAAAAACCACTTATTATACATATTTACACTTGCAATCTTGTAAAGTTTTTTCCCTTTCAATGATATTTACATTTTCTCCATGGATGGATTGAGGTCATCCATTCCAATTCCATATCATTTTTGTTTATATATTTTCATCTTTTCGTTGGAACTGTAACTTCTGTAAGTTGGTATGATGTAACTGATTGTTCAAGTGATGGTCAGCACGGGTCAGAGTTGTACGGTGTTTGGCATTTGGGTTAAACATGATTTCATGTAAATGGGCCACAGCCTCACAGAAATATATAAAGTGAAATACTGCCATTAGACAATGATGTCTCTGTAAATGTATTCTATTTTTGGCAGTTATTTGCTTATGATTTATTCTAGTTACAGTTCATTAACTCTTCGGTTACACCCTTGTTTGACAAAAATATCCTTCGTCTCTAATCAGATTTCATTCATAAGCCTTTTTAAATTTCTCTCTTTTCCTCTTTCCCTTCCTTTTTTCCCCATTCCTCTTTTCCTCTTTTCTTTCTCTTCCTCTTTTTTGAATTTAAACTTTTTTTGTCCAATTTTTGCATTCCATTTTCGTTAGCAAGTTGTGTTTCAGAATATAAACTTAGATTGGGTGTAACTCAATATTGTTGAGGTGTTACTAGATTTTTTTTTTTTTTTTTTGTAAACTACATTTGATTAAGGGGTATCATCAACACACAAACTCACATGAACAAAGTTATTTTCCACTAGCGGCCACCGTGCCCGTTTGTGTGATTGTCATTTTCTATTGGGCTAATATAGATAACTACTAATCTCCTTTTTTATTGTGCATAATTAATTGATAACTACTTAACTTTCTTTTTTATTGTACTTAGTTATTAAGAAAAAAATATATGTTTTTTTTACTAAATAAATTTGTTAACCTCCTTTTTTTTTGTGATTAATTATTATATATATATATATATATATATATATACTAAAAAAAACTGAAAACCTATTTTTACGTGGAAGTTATTTTTCAAAATATACAAATATTTGAATAGAGTAAAGGGCAAGCAATAAGAAAAGTCTATGCGAAATAAGATATTCTCTTTATACACCGGTTGTTTGTAGGATGCTTGATGGTTAAGGATCATAGTTCGCTATACTTTTGCATTATGTGCCAAATTTAGTTCTTTTTGGGGCCTTGTCATTGCTTGGTAGACAAGAATCAGACTATATTCTTACAGCCTAACACCATAGCATGAAATATAGGATTTTTATTTATTGGTATAAAGTTCTGCCAAAACTTTCATTATTTATATTATATGATATGGCATATGAAGACGTGTTTAAACATGTTTGACTCATCATGGTGACCCATAATGATTCCATAACATTGCTCAATTTTTCCTATGATTCATAAATGAAACAAACACTTTTGGTCTGTACACTCAAAGTATTCAAGCACAGGTTTCTTGATTCTTCAATATCAATAGTCTATTTAAAAAAAAAAAATCAAACTTTCGACCATTTAAAAATCATGTTCCCATCCTACAAATAGCGCTAAAAACATTAACAATCTACAAACTCTACATTGAACAAATATCATCTGAGTTTTTTTGTTGATATTTCAAGTTCGCCGAGCATCTATGTCAGTGCTTAATGAGAAAATGTGTTCAATTGTGCAGACACGGAAATGCAAAGTTGGTGTCAAGAAAATGATAACATAGATTCTTTTCCAAACAAAAAAAATCCCAGTGATACAAGAATATAGAAAATACATAACTTATTAGAAAATACATAACTTTTATGCTCACTGTTTGCTTAACACTTTATTTGTTAAAATATAAAACCGTAAAGACCGGTTATTATTTTTAAAATACAGTCTAACTAAAATTGAAATAATGGATTTTGATGGAACCATGAGAAAAAACTCATTGGAAGAGGAAGAAGTTCACCCATTACTGTTTGAACAGAGGTTGGCAAACAGCAGATAACCGGAGTGTTTTCGAAAAACTAGAAGAGGTCTGTGCGTCATTTAGCAAAACCTCAGGGGAAGTGAGTGTCATGTTTTAGTTTTACTGCCGATAACTAACAGATTAACAAGCGAGCAGTTCAACAATATATATTTTCTACATGTTATTTCGCCATTACCATAATACCATTAGCATCAACACAGCACTAAACAAAACTGAAAAGGAAGGAAAATAAAACTAAAGTATTATATCTTTTGTAAAAGCCCCAAAGTTGCTCACCAAGGTACAATTCAGGCAGTCAATAAAGCCACCTATCTATATCCCAAGGGAAAATCAACTTCACTTGGATGTGTATTTTCCTTCTAACTCTTTTGGCCAACTTTGTTTTCGCTGGCCTTCAAATTCATACAATTGAAAGCTGCACAATTGTGAGAGGCACGAGCGCAACTCATAAAAAATGAAAACATTTCAAACCATATTAACCAAAACAAGACGCAGCTGAGGACTATACAATCTATAAAACTGACACATGTGAAACGTCTTCACCTAAAGTAAAATTTCCTGTTTTACACTATTTATAACCGACCAAACCAATTGTGAGTAGCAAATCAATTCACCATTCACATCTGGAAATCAATTCATGAGTGACCAAATGAAGTGCTGGCTCCAGCTGTTGCATTCTTCTGTTTTGAGGAAGCAGAATCAACTGGCAATACAGGCTCTGAAACATCACCAATATCCAGCGTCTCTGGCAGACTTCCAGAAGCGTCAACAGCATCATCAAACTGTACGATGAAAACAGCAAACTCTCAAAAATTGGATTTACAACTTATGAATATCACCACCAAAGGTATTCTCTCCTAAGCAAATGTTTGACATGATTAAACTAAGATGGTTCTAACAATTCATTATATCCAAAAACTGATAGGCTAACATAATCACCATAGAAGATTTTAGACAATCTCATAGCATATAATTCCTATTTTCATTTGCATATATAACAGATAAAAATAAAAATATATTTAAAATAGTTTCAAGTCAGTGTTATCATATTTCAACATGCCTTCAGCCTAAAAAAACCTGAACAGAAGAGAATAATATCAAAGAGCAAAGTATGAACAACAAAGAGTTGCACATTAAGAAGAAAATAAACTACAAAAAGGTCACCAAGGCCCTATCTGGATAAACAACTATTAAGCGCTTATTGTATACGTGCTTATGTATAAGCTATTTCGATAACAAAAGACAATAAATTCACACGTCTTCCTCAAGGTTATATGCAGTTTTCATAAGCTTTCCAGAGAGACTAAAATAAGCTGAAAACATCTTTGCACATGTCATAAACTGTTACTAATACTATAAGCTCTTTCAAACAGTCTCACAAGTTTTTGTATCATAAAACAAGCTCAAATAAGTCAATCCAAACCAAATAGGCCCCAAGTTCTTTTCTCTTTTTTTTATTAAATAGGCCCAAAGTATTAAAACAAAGAAACTGGGAATGGACAAAATATGCACGAAAAAATAGTAAAAACAATTTATTGAAAAATAGAATTTAAATAAATTCAAACTTGGCACAGCAATCTTAGAGCACCCTGTGTGGTTCAACAACCACAAGATGATAAATTTCTCTTCTGTCCAATGTTATCTGGAGATACAATCTTCAGTTAAGAAACTGAGTAGACACAATAAGGGGAAAGGAAGGGTGTGTTATTGTTTCATCCACGTTTAAGTACACATCTTAACCAAAATTTCCGGTCAATTTGTGGCATGGCATATTATTTTATTCAACCTTTACAAGTAACAATCATAGTTACAAAGCCTGAATATTTAACTAAACTCTAATGCATATGGAGAGGGAAAAAAAGCAGTCTAGTCACTAAACGGATTAGAATAAGTGAAGGTAACATCGAATAAACAACAAAGTTAAATCCCAAAAGCAAACAGTTTTAATACTATACCTCAAGTTGACTGAGCATGTCAATAGCAGCATCCAGGTCACCACTGTTTACGTTGTAGACATCTACAAGGGACTCATCAGATATACCAGGAAATGTCATCCTAAGATATTCCAAATCTATATCCAGCTCTTCATCCATATACTGATTCTCTGTCAGCTGTGCCACACTCTGCGGCGATGAAAAGTAAGAACTAGAAGCTGGCTGGTTTTTCACCGGAGCAAGCCTTTGAGCGTTTTTCTCGACATCATTCGTCCTATATTGAGGAGGCTGAAACCATACAGTCCCATCATATTCCTGTGAACTGTTATTGTCCTCTTCCGCCGGATAAAATCTAACACTAGTATCCCTTTTCGAGACAGGAACATACGCGGCTGCATATGGATTCAAAGAAGACTGTCGCGGCTTCATGATGTTACAACAAGTTAAATCAGATAGAGAAATTCTACTTGTTCTTGTTCTTCCTAATGAAACCCAAATCATAGAAAAGTAAGAATTAGTCAACATGCTGCTTCAATCAATCAAAAACATGTATTCAAGAAATAAACCAAAGATTCAAAGCCAAACCAATTCAAATATGCAAAATTAAAAAAAATATTAATAGCTACATGGTGCATACAATTATATGAAGAACTTGGCATGAAAGATCTAAAATCACAATCAAACAAAATTAAAAAAATTGAAATTTTGCTTATAAAAAGAACAGTTTTTTTAAAAAACTTTGACTTTTTTCGAATCCCATTACGAACACTTCCAAGATCAGGATCAACAAAGCCTCAAAATCGAAACTTACATGAAAAATAAAAAATTGCAGTGATCAAGAAATTGAGAAAATAAAATGATAGAATCGAACAAAACAATAAACAATTTGATATAATTTTTGAAATTGAACGGTGAATTGATGAACAGAGAATGGAAGGAAGAGAAAACTAACCAGTTAGAGAAAAATGGCGAAACCCTAATTTTCGAGATCGGTCTGATCGAAAGGTAGAGAAAAGTGAAAATACTTTTTTTTTCTTTCTTTTGCTTAATTCTGTATTTATATTTAAAAAAAGATTTAGAAAAAAAAAATAGAGCGGTGTTCACTGAAAATAATATGACCAAGTTCAAGGGCAAGACTTTTTTTTTTTTGGTTTGTAATAAACTTTTTTTTTATCTCTTTAATTTTTTTTGTGATATATACAAAATAAATAAAAATATTTCAACTAAATTTTTTTAATAAATAAGAGTCAAAGGACAAAATTACTCTAAAATGAGCATGTAATATTAATTGTTGATAACACAAAAATAAAGAGTTTTAATTTTAGTCCTTGTAATTTATTTTATTTTATTTTAGTCCTTGCAAATATATAAGATTTTGCTTTTAAATCAAAACTCCTCTTTTACATCAACATTTGATAAATATTGATTACTTTTATTCATTTATTTTTTAACAAAAAAATTGATTGTTTTTATCATATCATTTTTATTTCGTAATTACATGTCAAGGGTTCAATTTTTAGCACAAACATATGTAGAAAATTTGGTTGACAGTGGAGAACCCCGTGGAGATTAGTCATCGCTGACGGCAGTGAAAATTTCGTAACAATAATATCATAGTAAAAAAAAAAAAGGTTTGTAAAATCTGTAGGTATCATCTATATGATAATAATTTTCAATTCAAGAGTTAGATTTATCATTGTCGAAATTAGATGTAACATTGTTACTGTGTCCACACAATAATTGATTTGAACCGTCGAATTAGCCAAAATCTCATAGTATGTAAAACTATCAAAATCTGAATTGTGTATTAAAAAATGTTGAATTGCAGATTGCAGCAAACTGTAAGAATTCCCTAAGGCAGTATCCAAGTAATATTCTTATTGATGGTGTAACTGTGCCCTAAATGTGTTTTATAATACATTTCAGGCTACTTTGCTTCAATGAAACAATCCAGACATTAAATTGAGAAATTAAGGATTCAAGAGAGGATTTATGGTACTGATTAAGAAAGAAAAGCACTGCTCTTTCAACACAGAAACATCTGACCTTCATGTGCCATCAATATGTAATCATACTATATATCTTCTTTCATCAAAATTGAATTTCTGTACAAAGCTAATAATAGGCTGAATTATTTAATGACATAAGCATCTACATATTAACAAGCTCAATTTGAGCAAAAAAAATATGCATCTACACACTACTTTTACACATTCAAATAGTGTCCCAAAATTCCCCTTCCCCTTAATTTACAAAGGGCTTGACCAACTTTCCAGATTGCTGCTAGGGACAGTGATGCAGCTTAATCTAGGTGGGAAAAAACGAAGTTGCAGTGTTACGTGATTGCAAGTCAATCCTGAGATGTAGCAGAATATTCAAAAAGAAGGCGATTGGTTGAAGAAGATTGTAGGAGCACGCGCAAACGACTTGTGAGTAGATAGCTCAAGGTCCACTGCATTGCCATCTCGGATTCCTTCATTTGCCTGACGATTGTGGCCTGGAAGAAAAAAAAAAGCTTTAAATAGTTATAAACTAACACACAAGAGTGACATTAGAAACCAGAATTTGGACATTGATTAACAAAGTTCTTGTATAAAATCCGAGAAAGGATTTGGTATTTCACTAGATAACAGCTAATATATGCTTCTAAATGATGTAACATCTTGAAGGAAAAAAAATGACAGAGACCGCGTACAACAATATTACATTTTGGGAAAATACATTAAAACAAAACTGTTACAAAAAGTACTTGGTATAGGAATGATTAGGTGAGTTAACTACTTATAATGTTAACAATGTTCCAAAAGAGGTTATTTCTAACATTTTATAATCCCTAAGTTGGAAAAACAGTATCCAGCATTCCTTTTTTTTCTTTTATTTTCCTTCATTTGACAATTATGATCAGAATCAATTTAACGGGCATCATCTGTTACTTTATTTTTAAAAGCAATATTATAGCTAGTATATTTTCTTCCCTTAGTTGCAACATGGGTCTTGGAAAGCAGTGTTTGTTGCAAGTTTGTTTTATATTACCTGAAGACGTTCCCCAAGTTGGAGTTCAACTTCTGTACCAAATGATATATTACTAGCTAGTGACTTGAGAGGATCTGCTTTAGGATCAACAGAAACCAAACTAGGAATCTGAGGGGCATACACTACCCTCCACCGAGCCTGGCCAAACTCTCCCTTTCCTTCAATTCGTGGCATCAATTTTTCAAGAGTCGCAGTTGCAAGCTTTTCAAATGCAAGTTGACCATTGCCTTCCAAAATAGATTCAGCCAATTGACTCTCAAATCTTCTGGCAGCCTGCGTAGATAAAAAGATTTAATAAAACCGCCCTTTTCGAATATCATATCATGAAGGTATTTACTTTCACAGATGAAACTGTTATCTATTTTAACATGGGCATATATTTTACCTCGGTAGGTGAGAGTGCATCCTGTTCCACAGAACGAGTCGAGGTCACAACAAGTTTGTCCTGCCAATTGCTGGCTCTACCTTGAATTCTAAATTGCCATTCAGATCCAACTAAAACCAAATCTAGCATTGGATCTAGTCCATTCTCAGGCTCAAATTTTGCAATATTTAAATGCTCTCGTTTTAACCTCACCTGCATTTAAAATGAATTATATCAAGCTACGCAATGGATTAAGAAACACAAATAAAACCATAGCAAAACTAACCTAGAAAAAACCACAAGATACAATTTACGGAGTTGCAGAGTAAAATGTAACACAAACCTGGGTGGCAACTAGATCGACTTCACCGTTCTCAAATGCCAGTATGCCTCTAGGTTTTATCCATTTAGGATGAGCCAGACCATTCAACTCAAGCTCTCCACTGACAGCAAAATTGAGAATCAGAGGATATACTATCTTCAATTCTGGTCCAAGCACAAGCTTCAAATCATTAAGGCAGATTTCTACGTTTGGTTTGATCTGCACTTGCTCCATCTCATTTTCAACCTGACTTGATTTATTAACTGCCACCATTTTTTTATAGAAAGAAAAGAGATCGTGATATACACTAAGGTTAGATGAGCAACTTAACTAAAAGTAATGAACAACACATGCACAAGTAGAATCAATCAAATAATTGATCCAAGCATCCCTAAAGTTTATGAAATCACAGGCTATACTGAGATAGAAGAGTAAAGTAATACCAGAGCCAGAGAATTGAGAAGTTTTAGCACTTGCAGAGGGAGATTCTGAGCTGAAAAATCGTGAGACATATCTTGAAGCAAACACTTGACTAACACCACCAGAAGGAAGCATAGACTGATTCGATGGGAATCTATTAGAAGCAGGTGCACCACCTCTATCATGTGGCAAATATGCTTCTCCATGACTTAGTTTGATATTCCCAGATATGTTTGGTTGCAATATCGAACCAGTTATTTGCATCTGAGAATCAACCTGACCACTAATAAAAGTAGAAAATATGTTTTAAAAGAATCATCTATAGGACAAAAGAAAAAGGCAGAATTCCAAAAACCAATACTAATTATTTAACGGTTATATCAATCGCTTTATATCCGTGAATAAGTCAAAACAATTGCTTGAGAATTTGAGAAACTTTCTACAGAAATTAAGAAAGCAACCTTAATGTTTTTGGTGCCCGCACTTCTAAAACTTCACATTTCAATTCTATCTTGTCATCGGGGGTTGCTTCACTAGTTCTGAGTGGTAGGTTGCCTTTTACAAGAAGCTTTCCTTTTCTGCTTAACCTACTCTCTAGTGATGTGATGCATAACCTGTTTGATTTCACATTAACACTTCCACCAAAGTTGGTTAGTGGCTTTCGGAACACAGGTGAAGAGATAGATGCCCTGTGGAAAGAGGCGTGTCCATTAAGCACTGGTTGATCAACTGTGCCTCTGACCTATTAAGCACACCATATGACAACACTTAGAGAAGTAAACATAAAATATGCGAGAATATTAATAGTGATTTCACCCACCTCAAGCATCACATCAGCATTGCCATGAAGCCAATTGGCATGAGGAGATAAAGCTGTGACCAACGTCATTCCCCCATCTTTTATATCAGCGTCAATCCTGACTTCTCCAACATCTAAAATTTGCCAATTTAAACCTTTGAGGCTTTCTGCTAATTGAGTATTCCAACCATCTTCATTTTTATCTCTAGAAACTTTTTTGTCGCCGACATCATCAGTGACCCCTCTATTCTTCTCCTTCACCCAATCAGGAACCCAATTCGTCCGACTCTTATCTGATTCTACATCTTCCTGTGATATGTTATTTTGGACAAAAGCAACCGGAATGCTACCTTGAATGAGTACATGGCCACTTTGGGTTATAGGTTCAAGTTTTGAATTGAATAGAAAACGACTGGATGAGGTTAGAGAAGCAACAAGTTCTGCTCGCCCAAGATCAATGCCACCAATGGCACCATCCAGGAGCCTTACTTGCACATCACATTCTGGTTTAGCTAAACTTCCTCGGAGATCACCTTCCATATGCAATATACCCCTAATGGGTGTCAACAATTGTCGCAAAGAATGAACAACATCTGTTGCTGTAGATTCAAATATCTGAAATACAGTGGGGACCAGACTAACGGGAAAATTTAAGACAGCAAAGTGGAGGTTAGTTTTAGGTCCTAACAACGTTCCATCTGCGTGGATTGTTGCATTATCCTTCTGAATGAAAATTTTCTCCAGGTGCATACCATCATCATTACTGTAAGCACCAACTGCCACAATACGCTGAGTTTTGTAGTCTCCCCACTCCCAGTCCTCCCCATGAAAGTCAAATTCTGCCTGAAATGACACAGAATAAGAAAGTCAATATTCAAAAATAGATAATTCATGGACCTCCAAAGAATACAAAACCTAAACATTTTTTACCAATGTGTCTCCATTTCCTCCACCACTAGCATCAAGAGATCCATGCCAGTGACCTTTGAATTCAGATAAACCAGGCAGGGTTAAATCCTCAAGAACAACATCATTTGATGGAGCATGGAGCCCCCTCATTTTCTGCATGTTGTGAATGTCATTATCAGACGAAAGAAACTTCTACTTTTGCAACACATTTTACTCAGCTAATTAAAATTATCTCTACAAAATAATTCCAAAATGCACTTCATGTTTGAGTAGAAACTTGGGCATCAATTGAAAGGAAAATAAGATATAGTGATTCTCTGACAATACCTCAAGCAATTGTTGAAGGCTTTCAGAATATACTCCCACTGACAGTAAACTTTCAAGGAAGAAATCCTGCATACATAGCACATAGCAACATACATTATCATGGTTAATTATGAATATATGTAACATCATTTAGCTGCATTAAGATGATTAATTATGAATATATGTAACATCCAAAGACATGTATAATGATGCTACCTTAGATCTTGAATGAACAGCAGGATCCATACTTCGAGAAAGAAGCCTTGCAAGAGGAAGCATCTCAGCAACCTCTGCTCTGCGAACTTCAAGTTTCATTCTCCACCTGCCCATTGAGGATATAACACTACCAACACGATGGCCAGACATTAGCCTTTTAAAAAGGCCACCTCCTCCGTCAATAAGATTACGATCTCGGGTGCCAGGCAAAACATATTCACCTTGAAGTTCATAATAACTGTAGTTTTGTTGCAAAACAGTTTTCTCAATAGTGATCTGAACAATGCATCAACTGACAATCAGTACCACACATCATTAAATTGTATAATTTTCCAAACAATGCAATCAAGAAAATGTGTTCAATGATCTGATGTTGGAAAATTAAGGTCCATTAGGTGTGTGTGTGTGTGTGGTGAAGGATAGATACTCAACTGAGCGCCTATTATTTTCATTAAAGGGGTTTTGGTATAAATTTTTTACTAACCACCATCAGGAGCAAACATTGAAGAGATTCTCATACTGTTAATGATTTAATACTGTGAGTCAAATTATAAACAGAATAGCAAACATTGAGAAGAAAAAATAGGCATGTCAAAAAAACATTAATTCCAAGAATAGCAATAAGTGAAAAACATGTAATTCAAATTCATGTGAAAAAAAAAATAATAATCTTATGCACTCACAACATCTCCGCTCCATCTAGCCGCCACATCTAGAGCTTCACCGATCACACCACTGAATTTCGGCTGAAGTACAGATAGGACTCCATGTCCTCTTCTTTTTTGAAGATTAAGTTGCACTTCTGCCTGAAAGCAAAGAAGCTAACGATTTAAAACACCATATATTGTTTTCATGCAATGACCACTAAATATTCCCTCAACCAGATTACCATTAAGGCAGGATTGAATAGAAAAAAGGAGGGACAAAACAAGGGGAAGTTATTAAGTTAAAGTAGATTGAAATGTCAAATTTGCACAGTAAAATTTTATACACTCAACTTTATTCTACCTGCCCATCTCTCTAAATGTAATTAATATACTTTATGTTATGGATATTAATTTCTTGACCCTCTCCTATCAGTTTAAGCTTTTGGGATAGTAGATTCCTGAAATAGTATCATGACCACTGTGTTGTCAATATATTAAGTCGAAATGAACTTCTCTTGGAGTCCTCTACAATGAGGCGGGGAAAGGAGTCCCACCAGTGAAAACCGAGATGGGCAAATGCCATAGGCAACTAGTTTATCAGTACAAGCATTACCTTCCCTAAAATTATGAGAAACCAAAACACTCATCTGTTGTGTTAAAAAGATACAGTTTCTCCAACGATTCCTGAAATGCCAAGGCAGTAAATCTGGGTTGGACTAACATTGCAATGATCCAAATGTGTGTAATAGGGGGGACAACAAACTTCTCCTATCAGCTTAAGCTTTTGGGATAGTTGGTCCCTGAAATAGCATCACGGTCACTGTGTTGTCTAGACACTAAACCTAAATGAATTTTTCTCAAAGTCCTCTACAATGAAGTGGGAAAGAAGTCCCACCAGTGAAAATCGAGATGAGCAGGCCAGCTAGTTTATCAGGGCAAGCACTACCTTCCCCAAAAATATGAGAAACTAAGACACTGCTGTGTAAAAAGGATACAGTTTCTCCAACGACTCCTGAGATGCCAAAGCACTAAATCTGGATTGGACTAACTTTGCAATGATCTAAATGTGTTTAATAGAGAACAGCAAAGAACAGGGATGATAAGAAAGGATGCAATAATAAAATAGGCCAATAAGCCTTACTCTCTGTATAGTCCCCCGCAGAGAAGCAAGCTCCAACTCATCAAGTGGAAAATGGCGTACCTGCAAGCACACCCCATACAAGCAGGGAGAAAGAAAGAGAAATTTTCAATACAAACTTTGGCTCCAATACAAAATGACATAAATTATAAAAGCAATGAAACAAGCATATCTAGATTTAAATATTAGGGCAAAAAATTTCAATTTAGTTACCTCCAAGTTAGCAGAGTGAAATGGTTGAAAACAAACGTTAGCCCTTAATTGCCCTTTCTGAAGAGAAATGGACAATAGTTTTCCGCTTTGTAGGCCATCTTCGCTACTTGGCTTCAGTGGCCCAACAAACTCCACTGCAAGACTTTCATCAGGCCTACCAGAGGCATCCAACTGCGTTCCAAGATTAATTAGAAGTTACAACAACAATATATATTAAATACCAGACAAATAATCTGAAATTTTCTAACAGAGGCAGAGCTAAAACTTGATAAATAACCAAGCCTACCTCACAAAATAAAAACTGTTAAATGACAAATTGGTTATTTTGCTGGAAAATAAGTAAATAATGTCTAGATGTACAGCTTATATCGATGTGCATCTATGACAATGTACTACGAGCACATCATCAAATGATAAAATTCATCAATTTCCATGAAAGAGTTTTATGCATCACCTTGATACGCTCGGGAGAAACCGTCAACAACCCAGACAGCTGAGGTGCAAGCATCAATTGATTCAGTTTAAGACCAGAGATTGAAACTTCACCAACAAGATTATCTGAGATTCCTTTCTCCAACGTTTGAACATGCTGCCTATTTATGTCAGAATTTTGTTCGCTAACACTGCCACTAGGTTTTAAAACCTTCCCCTGAAATTTGATCCTTCCAGTTGCTTTCAGATGCAAAGGCCTTGGAGAATCCATAGTATATGCAGAAACCAAATTGAATAATTCAAACCCACGCATACGTAAGTCCATCTCAACTCCATCAATAGTAAATGGAATGGCTCTTGGTGTATAAAGATCGCCTTTTTTAAAAGATAAATCATCAAGATAAGATGTTTGGACCCTCGTACACAGATCAAATGCAGCTGAAGAGGAATTCACAGAAATAAATTCATGTGAGATAATGATATCTCCTCGAGCATCGCCGAAAGACCCTTCTGCAGTAGGCGCGGTCCATTTTATATCAAATCGTCTGCATTAAAATTGAAAAATTCCATAAAGGAAAAGGTATTGTTAGGGGTAGAAAAGACATATTGGGAATAACATTGGCATCACGAGTTCTAAGTTTCCAAAAGGTCCAAAGGCAACAATCTTCCTATTACCCCAAGGATTGCCATCCCAAGCAAATATTATCAAAAACTGAAGAGAGGTTCATCTTACGGTTTTAAAAGAGCTCCTGAAAGTTTTGTTTCTCCATTTAATACCCCTAATTTAAGTGGCATCTGATGATAATAACTTGGCATATAACGAAGCACGATGTTATCAAAGGCCAAACTTCCAGATAAATTCACATCTATTGCTGTCTCATCCACCTCACCCTGAGAACAAAATAAGGAACATTAGTAGGTGTAGGACAGGAATTCTAGAGAGAAATGGTTTCTTTTTCTTTGGGAAAGTAATAGGACCAGATATTTACACACCTAAGTTATTTTTAGCCAAATGGACGGAACCTTCTAATTTCCATATATGTGAATGTGAGAATCAGAACCATTCCATATGTGAGTATCACTTCATTGTGTGATATGGTCGACATTTTAAGGTTGATGAAGAGGATTAAATTAGTACCCTTAGATAACTGGAAACTAACACAGAATGTAAACTTTTGGTGATAAATTTATTTCCCCCGAAAATAGGTTAAAGAGTGAGTGCACATAATGTTGATTCTACATACATGACCACACTAATACTTCCAAGTAGTTCTAGTTCTGGAAAGTAAAAAAAAAAATGAAAAAAAGCAAATAATGAACAGGAAGCTCTATACCTCTGGGCATATCCATGCATTCCCAGCCCCTCGAATTTCACCGCCATCTATAAGACATGCCCTGATTCCATATAAATCAGCAACCTACAATTTGCATGGCAAGTGTTACCATAACATCACACTTTTATAATGAGTGGCTACCATGAACCAGAAATGTTAAACTGCTGTCCCTGTGGAACTTACACAGTTATCAGTGTTGAAAGTGAAATTGGCAGATACATATGAAAATGGAATGCGGTCAAATGCTGCCAGTGCCCCAGCTTCCTTACTCGCGGCAAGTGCTTCTGATGCTACAGATGCAGGGGAGTCAATATGTGAATTAGAGAACGTCCTAGAAACCATTCCAGTGCCTACAAATACAGGAGAATCCAGCGGGCCTTGACAATTGAATAGAGCAGTTACTGATCCAGCTAGCTGTAACAACAATTATGGGAAAGGAAAATATAAAGGGTGTGGATAAGATAATATGATTTCCTTGTTAAAGAAACAAAAGAAATTTCAATTGAGATTTCAGGGGGGATTTTCCACGACTTCCAAACTTTTAAAATATACATTTTTATCGTTAGTGGTAGTAAATATAAATAACTTAGTACGTTTGTCAGCTATGCATAGTAGTTATATGGACCGACACTCGCAAATTCTAATGTCTATTAGAATAATAACAAAAAACTAGAGTGCGCCAGCGTAAATTTGATTATTGCAAGTAACAGAAATATAGCTCAACATGAATTTGCAAATCCTATTCATGTTTTGAAGTCTTCTTGAAAATTCCCCATACAGGATGCACTTCAAAATTATTGGTGACCCCTAATTATTGTAGAAATGCCCCAACATTTCCACAATGGTTGCATTTGTAATTATTGTAATTGTAATTTATTAATTGTCATAGATTGAGTTTCATTTTACTACCTCCAACCTCCATTCCTTTTTAGTTATAACTTATAGTTTTAAGGTTATTTACACATGCAAAGAAAACCAATAAATTTTGTCTTTTCCTATAATACCATTAAGTGGTTATTATCCCATTCCACTTATTTATCTCTCTGCAATAAATAGTTAAGGTAATATTAACAAAACAATAGGTATTGTTCCATTTTTAACTTTGAAAACGACAAATAGTATGAAAAAAAATTATTTTACAAAAGCGACAGTTAAAAAAGAACGGAGGGAGGGAGTACTAAAATGATATTTAGCTTAGTCTATATATTGTAATGCTATGTAAGGTTTCAGATTATTCAGGTTTCACTCATGCAAATTCTAGTTTGTTTTAAACTTTAAAGCATTAAAGCTAAAGCACTGAAGTAAAGAAATGTACCGGGAATAAGAGTGGTCTCATTTTAAAGGTTCTCATCAAAGCATTCACTTCAACAGCAGGAACCTGGAATTTCAATCATACAGAATATTTAAGTACAGATGAAAAAGAATCCCAACCATCTATCATAAAACTGAATGAGGTACAAAAAAGAATCCCAACTATTGATCATAAAACTGATCCCAACTATCTGTATTGATTGATTTACAGAAATTCATTTATTGATCATATACTTAGCATAAAGTGAGGTTGGCCCATGCTTAATCCATGCTTCCAGGCCAAAGGTTGTGTTAGAAACATGCCACAAAATGTAAGTTTTCTAGGA
This sequence comes from Trifolium repens, assembly GCA_030408175.1. NCBI lineage: Eukaryota > Viridiplantae > Streptophyta > Magnoliopsida > Fabales > Fabaceae > Trifolium > Trifolium repens. The sequence continues at coordinate 5,650,740 of CP125836.1, forward strand.
TAGTTGATCCTCTCAAAAAATTATGTTCAGAAAAATTATTGAAATTGCCAGTGAAAAATTATTGACATCATGAAAGTTAGAGAGGAAGAAGCACCTGACACATAAGATGAAATTCTCCTTCTTCGGGATGAATGCCAAAGTCCCCTGATGCTTCTAGAGGAACACTGCCAAACCGGCCATTTGCATTGTGTAAAAATATTCTTTGACCACGAAAACATAAACTCGTTGATATGTTCTGAAACAAAATACAAAAGGCACAATGAGTATGGGTAAAAAATCACATTTTAGTTTCATGCTCATCTATATGAACAACATTTCGTAAAATTGCAGACCTATATGCCTATATGAACTACACTCGGGTTGCACTCTATATGTTCAATCCTGGGCATGATGTGTGTCTAGAGTTTCATATTGAATGAGATGTGGCCTAAAAATATGTTTATAAGTGGAAGGCAGCCCTCATCTTAGAAGTTGGTTTTATAGGGTTGAGTTAGTTAGACCTAACCTAAATTTTTAAGAGTGTCCATGCCCTACAATATGGAACTGAGTGAGCTTGAGAGATTAACTGTCAACCATATGAGTTTATAATGATAATACTGTAGACATGGAACCCCTTGATTATATGGACTGAATCTATCATGTGTCTGTCCTAATAACACCAAAATAATATACGGAATCTTTACATTGAAGATAAAAGGAAGAAAATATCTCGTAACATATCAAGTTCACAACAACACTCTCCCTCAAGCTGATACATATAGCATATGAAATATAAAGAAATGAGTGTCAAATGAGGAGAGTATATGAAGACATACAGAAAAACATGATGGAGCATCCAATAGTTGGAAGTCCAAATCTGTCACATCAAGCTGTCCATGCAAATTTGGAAAAGTCTCTCCCTTAGACATGCACAAGTGAACCTAAACATAGAGTAAAAGTATATTATATATGTAAAGTTATATATATCAAGAAACATAAGCATCATGCCAACATAACCATAACAGATTCTGAAGAAACGAAGGTAAGATGGGTTCTAGAAGTTCCACTATCTAAGACCAAAATAAAGTGCTTGCGTGCCTTGAATATCAAGTAATATACTTGCTTACCAAATATGGATTAGGTAAATACAGTGTTAATTACTTAACATCATATGTCAGAAACACAGTTTTTAACTCAAACAAGAAACAAGCTTCCTAAACTATCAAAATTAATATAAAAGTAAATGAACATTAAGTTAGGTAAGCACCTCGCCACTAGCCCTCCCTTTAGACCACGTAATTGGAATCTCTAGGAGCCTTTCAAACAGCTGCACAGCATTCAAGCCAGATGAATTACGTAAGAAATCTTTTGAACTTAAATAGCAAAGCAGGAAATATAGGAGGTTCATATTATTATACACCTTACCGGGACAAAAAGATTGTCAATTTTCAAGTTGACATGCCAATTTTGTTCGATAGTGTCAACAAAAACACCAACAGACAACCAGCCCCCATCTTCAGATAGAATATCTGATCTCCAAGTATTACAATTTCCACTTAGTTGCACATGTATGCGGCTATAGTGGTTTTGTAACTTTACATGCCCATTGACATTCTCCATCTCCCTGGAAGTAAAGGTAATGAACACTTAAATTTCATCAGACTATCATTTTTTGGTGTAAGACTTTTTTCTTTATGTGCGGTCAATAAACAATAACAATAAGATTGTACAATATCAAATTATTGGCTTCAACTTCAGAATGAAAATATTAAAAAGAAAAATCGAAAATATATGAATTAATAAATTTTGAAAGGAACAAATAGAAGCGACCAAAGATAAAAGTGTAAGGGTAGCTCGATTTAGGGTACTTAGTCATCCTATGCCTGGAGTTCAGAGGATGCTTATCCAATACATGATATTAAATTTTCATATTTAAGGGGGGTTTATAATATTGAGGCAAATTCCTTTTAAATACCTGTTAGGATGGATCATGACATGTCAAATATAAATCCCAACCTCTAGAAGAATAATTGTCAAACTATTTTGAAATAATGAGTTTTTAAGTTTTAGCAGGCCAACTGTCAATGCTATACACTTCAAGAATACCCAAGAATCTCTCTGAGTGATTACAGATTAAGAACTACAAGTAAATAATAACATTACCCCTTACCTAACTTCCCCGTCACCATATGCAAGTAGCATCACCGTTGCGCCTTTAAAATGAACAGAATCCAATATAACAGGAAGTGTCTTATTAATGCCTTCAGGCTGCACAAAATCTAGCCCATCAACAGGTTCTGCAACAATATCCTCCACTTTCACAGCCACATCAGACTTTAACTTTTCAATGGGACCGGAAAGAAAGCGAGATATTGACTCATCAATATTTCTTACAAACGAGGCTAGGCCAAATTTCACAAGCAAGGACTCAAATGGAATTTGAAAATAAGTTGCCCGACGAGGATTTGGCTTTGCAACAACCGAATTTTCAGATAGAAAATCTGGTTGACCTCCAAACGAATTACCATCACCAAAATGATCGTCAGCAACGTGAGGTACCAACACTTGATTTTTTTCTGTGCTACTATTAGCATCAGCAGGTAATACAACATCCTCACTGGATTGCAAATTTTCAAATTTATTCTCTCCTGTCTGTAAAGTTGGCTCACGGACAAATTTCAAATCATCTGAATGACCATCAACATTTCCATTTACTGAGGGGGGCGAGATACCCATATCTCCGAATAGTGTAGCACTTTGGCTATCATCACTTATAGTTTCGTCAGCAATGGTAACAGCTTTTGGATTTCCACCAACCTCACTTTTCGCCGCATGCATATCATGACTCATAAAATGAAAACATTCAACAGAAGATGCTGCTGGCTCTCCATACTTCCCATGTGATTGATCACGAAAGTATGCGCGAGCTGCCGATGCACTACGCTCAAACGTTCTTTTTTTTGTAGCAGCACCAAATGCATAGATGTTACTTCCATTAGCCTTCCTCTTAAATCGGTTTTTTCTACGCACTGATAACACTCGAGACCAAAATCCAAATCCTGATCCAAGAAATTTAACTCCAAATGATTTTTCCAAATCTGCATGTTTCGTATCATAATCAACACCAGTGTCCATGAACCGATGATCATGCTTCCCACCATCCACGCAGAAAAAGGGTGTGGCCTCAGTTACCTCAGTTGAACTAGTCGCAGTCTCCTTTGCACCACCACCTTCAGATACACCACAACTCCTCTCAGAAACAAAATAACCAAGCTCAGCAGCTTCCCTAGCTGCTTCATCCCTTTCTTTTTCCCACCTTGCACCAGCTTCCTCTCGCGCAAGCCTCCTCGTTCTCGTACGGTGATCTATCCCATCCTCACTCGAAAACCGCCTCTCTCTACCACCTCCTTCCGTAATCGGTATTCCCAACCAAGTAAAATCCTTCTTCTGCACCACCAACACACTCGGCTGCGTCAAAACCGCATCAACAACCAACTTCCCCCTACTCAAACTCGCAAACGGACGTATCCTTAGCTTCACCGTCGGTACCTCCCCACACGAAAACTCCTCCTTATGTGGCCCAAACGAGCACGACTCCAACGTAATACTCAACGGCGAGATACTCCTAACCTTACCAAACTCAACATCACGCTGAATATATTCGCTAATCACGGAACAAACAGACGGCAACAAATTATTTTCCACATAAACCTTAGCTTTATTCTGCCCATACCAAACCAGCATACACACACCACATAACACGGCAGTATAAACAGAAGCCCTTATCAACAAAAGCCCTTCTTTCAACAAAGGTTTTAAATAACCCACCAAAGCTTCTCCACCCAAAAATGGTTCCTTTTCATTAGCACATTTTAACCTTGACCCATTTCTCAAACTTACATTTTTCCTATAAAAACCTACATTTTGACTACTAAAATTAGAGAAATTCAAAGCTTGGCTTACCAAACGACACCGTTTTGAATAAACACAGCACCTGCAAGTGCAAAAACCCTTATTTTGAAGCTTTTTTCGCTCCAATTGAAAAGGGTTTCTCTGGATAGAACCATGAAGCTTAGTTCCGAAAAATAACGTGTGATGATTCTGTAGACTCATTGTAAGGTCTAGGGAAGAAGTGATTCAGAAGAATCATCGAAGCGGGATTGTACCCTTTGTATAAAAACGACGTCGTTTTTGTGAGAAGAAGTTGTTAAAGTCTGAAAGATGATAAACTCTGAGAATTTGTTACTACATTGTTTGGTTTGGCTGTTGCTTATGAAAATGGAAGACTCCGCTGAGAATGATTTTGATTGATTGATTGAGAGGGAGAGGTTGAAACAAGAGGCACATGGAAATGCTAATAGTACTATGGCTAAATTGTAATTTTTACCCTAAATTTCACAATTTTGCAATTTTGGTATCAATTTTGAAAATAGCATTTTAAATCTCTTAATTTTATCTGCAACTGCGAAAAAGAGACTGCTCAATTTTGATTCGATGAACATTTATGTTGATATACGTTAAGTGCCATTATGTGCGAAGAAAAAATATATGAAATTATTGAGTAAATATTTATCTCTTTACTCTTTTGATGTTTTTCTACCTTGTTCCACTTATTCAAACTTCTTGTATGTTAAGTGTTATTATGTGTTAAAGATCCCAATATGTCATATTATGAAGAGCGATGTTATTTATGGTGAGACATTTCTCACGAATAGTTCACGAAAAGCACATGTAATCGTTAATTGCCAATGAAATTGAGATTTTAGCGGAAATCATTGTAGCATGTTATGTTCTGATTTTAATTAAACTTGATTTGATGAAACAAATAGGGTAGCAATGAGGGGATAATTTTGAAAGAAGAGAAACAAATGGTAGAGAGAAGGAGTGTTGTTGTTGGGGTGAAGTGGTGAATGGTGGAGGATAAGGAGATAAGAAAAAAAGGTAATTAGTTAAATTGAATTAAATTATGCAAATAGATGTGGCCGATCATTCGCGATTATTCGTGAGGGGAAATTTCGCTATAATAATAATTTCCCTGATATGAATAGTATAAACACGACATTCTCGTCCATGCTCATATTAGGGGTGAGCAAAGAAAAAGATTAGATGAGTTATAATCAACTCTAATCATGTTGTACATTTTAAACTAACATGTCCTCAAACTCGAACAAACTCAATAATTTAGAATCAGCTTGTACCGAGTTTGTTTAAGACAAAGTCGGATTGACCGAAAATATATGTAAAATGTTTTTATAATGACTCTGTTACTATAAAGAAATTTGCTCAATTTTTGTTTAAAGAATTTAATAACTAACTTTTTTTTTTCTTTCACCATCAGTTGAATCTGGTTCGGGGTCAGATCTGACATCAAGTGATTTCAGCTCCCTCTCGATCGCAGTTGTGGGGGATTGAACTGTGGTCCTCCATACCAAATTCAACGTCAATCATCACTGAACCAACTAACGATTGATGATTTAATAACTAACTTTAACAGACACATTCGTAATATTTTAAGTAAGTTTGCAGTTGATTGTAATAAAAAGTAACTTTGCTATAATAAAGTCTCTGAAGATGTAGTTTACTGGTAATAAGTTGAAACATTAAAGGAGTTTCAAAAGGATGTTAAAGGTTTAATCTGTGATTACTAACATCTATCCCTCTCCTCTAACAATAGGTAATGAGTACTAACAACAGATATTTGCTTATAAAAAAAATCTGCTATGATAAAAAATATAATTAAAATAACAATATTTTGTATTTAAACACAACCATATGTCTGCTTCTAAGCACAAAAATTTTCCATTTGACTCTGGCTATAAAAATCAACAACATTGCTATATTATTCTAACAAAATGGAAATTAATGTTTGAAAATAGCCATCATAATCATTTGAAAAATGATAAATAGATAGAAGTATATATGATTGACTCAATGTCGAATTTTATCTGAATGATCATCTTTTGTCGAAACAATTACATGAGATAGAGCTGCATTAATTTTTCTCTTCTAATAATTTTTCCGCACATATGTAAAATATTACCATTAATAAAAACATTTTCTCTGTGTTTTATTTGTTTTTAAGATTACAAATAGAAAATAAACATCGCTCTTCTAATACTTTTTCTCCACATATTTAAAATATTACCACCAATAAATATGTTTTTTTCGAGTCTTACTTGTTTTTAAGTTATAAATAGGAAATAAATAACAGAACAATTATGATTTTACTTTACATAAAAAACAACGATCAAATTATAAACAACAAACACATATCAATACCACACAAATTTATTTTAAATTTCTAAATACAATTTTCATAAAAATATTTCTCAATACAAAAATAGAAACATATTTTTTCTTCAAAACAATATTTATTTAATTTAAAATATCATATTTTGAGCTTCTTAATTTTTATGTTTTTCAAACAAAATAACTTGGCCATCAAGAAGAAGACAACATTTTTTTTCTCTCTTTCTATCTGTTTTTTTTTTATTAATAAAGACAAAACTTAATTAAGAAGAAAAAGAAAATATTATATTTTGTAGATTCCGAGGAATAAATAGTCATTGATTTGATGATAAGTTCATGAACAACGAACATAAGTTTTTATCCATAGACCTCAACACAGAGAAACAAAGCCTATCAAAATACTTTGATCCAACGGTGTTAAATCATCCACGTGTCGAATCAGCCCTTTGATCCACATTTTCTAGCATTTTCCTTTTTCTTTTCTATCATTTTTCAATTTTTTTTGGGTATTTTCAATTTTTTCAATATAAACTCTGTGAAACCAGAAAGAAACCCTAGTTTTCTCTCGCGGTTAAAAATAACAAAGAAAAAAAAAAGTGGAATAGAAATTATATTCTTTTTTATTTTCAATTTCAAACGATTCAGTTAGGGTTTCAAATCGGCGACATGGGAATTTTCAAACCCTAATCTATGAATTGGGGCTTTTGATCTTCGTGATATGGAATGAATCTGCTACTGCGTAAGGTATGTTTGTGACTTTTCAATTTTGATTATTTTTGGTTAATTATGGTTAATTTTGTTGTTGATTTGATTTGGGGGTGTTGTTTGATTCGGTATATAAGTACATTGCATGGGAGTTATGAGATATGATCAATTTAGTTTTTGATTTTTTGAGGTAATGTTTGTGAATTTTTTTTCCTCTTTGGTTTTTCAGATCTGAAGAAAATGCATGTTGTATTATGTATGATGGAATGTGAAATTTTGGGTAGTGGTATGTATGATGGAATGTGAAAATTAGGTGAAATTTGGTTTGGGGGGGTTTGTACTGTTGATTATTGTTCATGGAAGGTAGTGAAGATAACTCTATTGGTACTGAAGTTCCTAAGAAATCAAGATCTTTGGATCTTAAAAGTTTATATAATTCGAAATTGACAGAAGAGGCTCCTAAGAAACACTCAAAGAGAAAGGGTAGTGGTAGTACTGGGGGTGGTGATGAGAGGAGGAATAAAAGAAAGAAGGCTAGAAAGGAAGTGTCCTTAAGTAGTTTAGAAAATGCTGATGGTAGTGGGAAGAAGGTTGTTGATGAAGTAGTTGAGAAAGGGCCAAGTTCTGGTGGGGACAATTTGGGTGAACTGAAATTGGGAGTGAGTGAAGGAATAAATAGCAGTAGTGGGCTCAATGGAGTTTTGTTAGGTGTTGGTAGTGATGTTTGTATTCCTAAGCGTAAGAGGACTTTAGTGGGCCGGAAGAAATCTGATCATGGTCAATCATCGAATCTTGTAGAGGATCCTGCTCAGGAATTTGGCCATGATGATCTGGTGCCTAAGTTAGGTAGTGACGATGATTCAGGTAGGGCAGTTCAATCTTCAAAGATAAATTTGAAGAAACATTTTGATGAGTTTAAGGAAAGTAGGAATAGTGATTCAAATTCAAATTCAAATTCAGTTCAGCGTGTCAAGGAGAATGGGGATCATGTCCCTAACTCTGTTGTAAATAGTGGGCATTCCTCTTTAAAAAAGTCAAAAAAGAAGGATAGGAAGCAAAAGGCTCTAGCTTCAGATAAACCGAGGGTTTCCAAGGAGGCTGAACCTTTGATCGATAGCTGTACAATATCTGTTGATTTGCATGAAGATGATGAAGAAAATCTTGAGGAGAATGCAGCAAGGATGCTTTCTTCAAGGTTTGATCCAAGCTGTACTGGGTTTTCTTCTAGTAGCAAGTCTTCTCCCCTGCGATCAGCAAATGCTCTGTCCTTTTTGATATCTTCTAGTCGAAATATTGTTAATCATGCCTCAAAGTCTCGGTCAGGTTCAGAATCAGCTTCAGTTGACACTGCTGGCAGACATTTGAGGCCAAGGACACAATGCAAAGATAAGGAAAAGAAGTCCAGGAAGAGGCGCCACTTTTATGAAATTCTGCCTGGTAATGTAGATGCATACTGGGCACTTAAACGTAGAATTAAAGTATTTTGGCCTTTGGATCAGAGTTGGTATTATGGCTATGTTGATGCTTATGACGAAGGGGAAAGGCTTCACCATATCAAATATGACGACCGAGATGAAGAATGGATTAATCTCCAAACTGAGAGGTTCAAACTCTTGTTACTTCGTAATGAAGTTCCTGGACGTACAAAGGGGGGAAGGGATTTGGCAAAAAGTAGAAGGTCTGATCAACAAAATGGAAGCAATTCCAGAGAAGAAAGACAGGGAGAAGTGATTAAGGAGGATGATAGCTGTGGTGGGAGCTCTATGGACTCGGAGCCTATAATTTCGTGGTTGAATCGATCTTCTCATCGGCTCAAGCCATCTTTTCACCGCATTAAGAAACAGAAAACTTCCGTCACACATCCAAGTACAACCTCATCATTGTTATGTGATGAACCTGTTTCAGTAAAAGGAAATGCAACTAAGAAATCCTCTAGAGGTGTTACAAATAATTTGTCTTGTGGTTCTTTATCACAAGATAAGTTAGGTGATAATTTGAGGGAGAATTCCTCATTGCAAAGCGCCACTCAAATTAAAGATCGCAAACTGCCTGCTGTATATGTTAGGAAGCGGTTTCGAAGGTCAGCTCCAATGTCGCCTCCTGTGCCTAAAGAGAATCACATCATTGCAAGTACACCCTGTTCTATTTCTTGTGATCATGTGGTTGGTCGGATCCAGAGTGTAAAAGAACCAAGTGGCAGGATGTTTGAGGGGCCGCTGTGGTTCAATTACAATGAGGGAGTATCACAAATGTTTTGGGACATGGGGTCAGCATCATTCAAATTTGACTTACACTTTCCTATAAGGCTCATATTGAATGAAGCTTTTCAATCTGAAAATTTGTGGCTGCTCTATGCTGTTTTGCTGCTTCGGTATGGTACAGTTGTGACCAAGTGGCCAAGAGTTTGTTTGGAGATGCTTTTTGTTGATAATGTGGTTGGGTTGAGATTTCTATTATTTGAAGGCTGCTTGAAGATGGCTGCAACCCTTGTCTTTTTTGTCCTCACTGTTTTCCATCAACCTGCTCCCTTGGGGAGTAGTGACTTGCACTTGCAGCTCCCGTTTACATCTATTGGATTCAAACTTTCCAGTCTTCATGCGATCAAGCAGCCACTTGTGTTTCAACTATATAATTTCTCCAGATTGAAGAATTCAAATTGGGCGTGCTTGGATTCTAAGCTTAAGAGGCACTGCCTACTCAGTAAGCAGCTCCATCTATCTGAATGCACATACGATAACATCCAGGCACTTCAGCATGGATCAAGCGAGTTCACCGCAGCTTCCATCCGTGAGCCCTCATCAGTCAAGGTACTTGTTCCTTTTTTTTCTCTATTTCCTGATTGGTAATTTGGTATTTTCACATTGGCTGTTTGAAAAGTTATTTGCCAAATTTCTTTTACAGGCAAATGTTATTAGTTAATTTGTTAGTAATTATTTAACCCTTATTGCTATTGATTCAACATTGTACACGTCAAAATTTCTAAAAATCACTGCAAGTTACCTTATGTTGGGTTTTATTTTGAATCAAATCATGCAACTTCTGGATGAACAGGTAGTGAGGAGGAGGAGGAGGCCAGGGATTAACATCATGGGTGTTTCCAAAGTCTCCACTCGAGTTGATACTCATCAATCTTCTGATGTCGGCGAGAGGAAGCTTCCTCCATTTGCTCTTTCTTTTGCTGCTGCACCTTCATTTTTTCTATGTTTGCATCTTAAGTTGCTGATGGAGCAGTCAGCAGCTCATATAGGCTTTTATAATCATGTACCAACAGATGGTCAGGAAGATTCTGGCTTGGTGACAGGTGACTATTCCAACATTGATGATTGCTCTAACAGGAATTCCGAAATTATTTTACGGCAAGATACGGCGACTTTGTCAAATGATGCTGCAGGTGATGGATTGTTGTGTGCTGGGTTAGATCAATTAGCCGGTCCATCTACCTGTGGTGATCGAGTTGTCTCTCAGAATGACCCGAATATTGGTCTTCATGGCACTGAAACTTCTATTTCCCATGGTTCTGAGAGGCTTGGTAATATCCACTCACCGGCATCGCAATCCCGTCATTCAGCAAAAAAGCTAGGATCATTACCTTCAAGCTCTTCAATATACCAGGATAAGGCAGGCGATGATTCTCGTTCTTTTAATGGTGATCTCCATGTCCAAATTCCTTCAGTTGATGAATTTGAGAAACCTAACGCACAGTCTCCTGATTTGTCTTGGAACATGAATGGGAGTGGTATTCCAAGCTCCAATAGAACTGCTCCAAGAAGTTCTTATCGGAACCGGAATAGTTCGTTGTCAGTGGGATTCCAGTCACATGCATGGGCTGACGGCAAGACCGACTCTCTTTACAACGATTTTAGCAATGGACCCAAAAAGCCGCGTACCCAAGTATCATATTCAGTACCGTTTGCAGGGTATGAATTAAATTCAAAGCACAGAAGCAATAATCAGAAAGGGCTTCCTAACAAACGAATTAGAAAGGCCAGTGAAAAGAAGTCCTCAGATGTTGCTAGGGCCCCTGAAAAGAATTTTGAATGCTTATCTTGTGATGCAAATGTCTTGATTACAGTTGGTGATAAAGGGTGGAGAGAATATGGCTCCCGTGTTGTATTGGAGCTGTTTGAACACAATGAGTGGAGACTCTCTGTAAAACTTTTAGGAGTTACAAGGTATTCATACAAAGCACATCAGTTTATGCAGCCTGGATCAACAAATCGTTATACACATGCAATGATGTGGAAAGGAGGGAAGGACTGGACATTGGAATTTTCTGACAGGAGTCAGTGGGCTCTATTCAAGGAGATGCACGAGGAATGCTACAACCGGAACCTCCGTGCTGCTTCAGTTAAAAACATACCTATTCCTGGTGTTCACTTGATAGAAGAAAATGATGATAATGGATCCGAGGTAACTTTTGTTCGGAGCTCTATGTATTTCCGACAGCTTGAAACAGATTTTGAGATGGCTCTGAATCCATCCCGGGTTCTGTATGACATGGATAGTGAGGATGAGCAATGGTTTTCAAACATTCAAAATTCTGAAATGTACAATGGTGACTTGAATGGCTTCACGGAGGAGATGTTTGAGAAGACAATGGACTTGTTTGAAAAGGCTGCATTTGCTAAGCCGCGTGATCAGTTTACACCAAATGAAATAGAGGAACTCATGCTTAATGTTGGGCCTTTGTGTATAGTCAAAATCATTTATGACCATTGGCACCAGAGAAGGCAGAAGAAGGGAATGGCTTTAATACGGCACTTTCAGGTACTGTTCAATTACCTTTCTTGCACATATTTTGATCCTTTTGTTTTTAGGAATGTCTCCGTTTCTTTTTAATGCTTTCATTGAAATGATAGACTAGCTTTGCTGAGATACTTGAAGAGTAGGATGACTGAAGGGAGTGGGAGGAGAGATTAGTATTGTAGTAGTGGATTGATCATTAGCTTCTTACACTTAAAATATGTCTTGGATGCCTTTTGAGAAAGGTAGGTGTTTTAGGACAATGAATTGTGGTGCTAGTTATTTGTTCCACTTTAAATGCTAAATGTTTTTCATATTCACAATATTGTGCGAGGCTTCCAATTTAAAACCATTATTTGGATTTCTTCCTACCTGCTGTTTGATATGTAGTCAATTCATCCATACAAGGGTGACTAGTCTTTGAATCCGGCAATTTGTAACCTGTAACACAAAAGAAAAGTAAATTAAGACATTTTATGCAGAAGATATGTTTCTACAGAGCAAAAAGCATATTGGTAGAGATTGAAGCCATTGAACACATAAAGTTTCCAAATTTGGTTCTGTTACTAGATTACTTGGTTCTATTTTTCAAATATTATCATTCTGCTATAGATCAATAAAGTATTGTATTGCTTTGTCAATTATAACTTCTATGCTTGGAAGGACGAATGATAAGACCAGTAACTCAAAAAAGCTCCAATTTCCCTAGGTTTTTAGGAATACCCTCAAATTACCCACTAAAAGTCAAGAACACTTAGCATCACCAAAGATGGAGCAAATAAACGTTAAAAAGCAATGGCATTTTGTTCCATTTATTTGTAAAACCCTATAATGCTACCAAACATCACACTGACAATGAATCTTTTGAACTGCTACCATAACATCGAATTATAGTAGACAGAAAATGGTAGGTTTTTGGTTTTGTATGTTGTTCCAAAATAAAATGCCAGAATAAAATATATATGTTGTGCTCATTACTGTATGGTAGGTTTTGTAGTCAGTTGGCTTGATGTGGCGGTGGGTGGTAATTTCTTTTTCTTAGGATGCTAATTTCATGGCTTATATGTTAATTAACAGAGTTGATTCAAGCGTCAGTTCCTTAATTAAATGGTTGCATGACCATAGTTACATTTACATATGTTGCATATATTTAGTTGCTGGATACAACTTTGGATGACTCATTTCAATTACCACATTATAAAAGTGGATGGTTTTATGCAATTTACCTTGCCTTTTTCTGAGCATGACATGTATGTTTATGCTTGTTTATTGGTTGCCTGAAATTTTTGTGCTTTTCAGCCACCTATGTGGGAACGATATCAACAGCAACTGAAGGAGTGGGAAGTAGCCGTGACCAAGAATAACCTTTCTTCTAACGGGGATAAGGGTGCAACTTTGGAGAAGCCACCTATGTTTGCTTTCTGTTTAAAACCAAGGGGTTTGGAATTACAGAACAAGGGATTAAAACATCGATCTCAAAAGAAAATATCAGTCTCTGGGCATACAAACAGTTTTCGATATCACGATGGCTTCCAGACTACTGGTAAGAGTTGATGATTTGATATTTTATTATTCCACTTCAGAGCAAATTAAGAACTTTCTCCTTACATCTATCTGTTGTAACCTCAGGAAGAAGACCAAATGGCTTAGCATTTTCTGATGAAAGGTTTGTATACCCAGGCCATAGTTATGATTCTTTGGACGAATCTCCATTGCCTCTGACATCACCAAGAGTATTCTCCCCTCAGGATGCTGCCAGCATGAAATATTATTCTATGAGCAATGATACATACTACAAAAATCATATGCAGAAACCTCACAAAAGCAAGTCCAAGAAACTTGGGTCATTTATATATAATAATGATTCACGGATGCCAACTTCTTACGGTCAGACAATGCCAGCATCAGAAAAGAGAAATGGGGTTCGATCGAACTTGGTCGGTTATGACATGCCCGGTCACAGGCAGTACGTAGCAGATGGTGCTCACAGGCATAGGATTGAACAATTGAATGGTCCAGCCCAAGCAGAATATAGACGACGCGAAGTAGAAAATGCTGCTCTGCATGCACGCAAGACAGCTAAGTTTAAGAGACACAAGGCTGAAAAATTGCTTTCTAGAGCAGATGTAGCAACTCACAGGGCTATGGTTGCTCTTATGACTGCTGAAGCAAAGAAAGCTTCCGACGAAGCAGTTGGTGATGGTAGGAACACCAACAGCTGAGCCTCTGATAACTTCAATAATCTTTCGTCTGGAAATGGAACTGCAAAGAGGAGATTTTATTGCTGCAAAGTTCATCTCCCTTTCATTGTTTATCTGAACTTTTTACTTTCCAGCTTGAGATCTGCTCTGTTCAGATTTACTGTTGCATTGATCTCACAGTATAGGTCTTTTGGGTTTTTGGCTGCCTATATTTGTACAGATTCTCCCCCCTCCCCATTTGGCTTTTGTGCCCTCCTTCCTGATCCTTCCCCTTCTCGGTTTCAAATATTCAACATGAAAATAGAAAAATTGGCCAAATAATACAACACCGGTTTGAACGGAAATTTAATTGTTTCTTTGGAAGTTTTTGGGCAAATGATCAACTATAGCACATATGGCATGCCGAAGTTAACTGTCCCTGTTTGGTTCCAGATTTTCTGCAGCCAAAGGAAGTTACTGTAATTTAGTCGAATGGATCTTGATCTTGAATGAAGATCTTACAGTTTGTATTTTAATTTCATCATATTGCATTTATGATACACTCAAAATACAAACTGTCTGATTTTTGTCTAACAAAAGAGATCAACGATTGTGTGACTGTCGAAAATCTGCAGGTAAGCGTGAATTCAATTTACATATACGTATGTAAACTTAGCTTACGTATGAGTACAGGCAAACTGAATTTAGGTAGACTACTATTTTCTTGCACTGCCAATTTACATACACTACGTGAACCGAATAAATTTTAATTAAATTTGGTTGTAAACTATGTTTGTTTGGAGTGTGACTAGGAAAAATCACTTTTGCATAATTGCCAATCATTCTTCATGCCAATTTTCATATGAACTAACCTTGTCGTTAAAATTTCTGTTATGCAATAGCTGAAACGAAGACAACATTTTTGCAATCTCTAGCAGAGAAGAGCACTGAAAGGAATTTTTTTTTTAATGGATTGATAGTATAACTAAATATTAGATTTCAAATAATTAGAAGTAATCAAACCTGTACGATGCCAAAGCAAATTTCAAAATGAATTGGCCGTTAGGGTTTTGATTCACCGACATAAGGTGGATATCATTTCAAGAACGAAATGAAATTTGACGACTATATAATATAAGGATTTGGATCCTCTCTAATTTTTTCCTCAAATTTTAGCTCATAGAATTAATCATAAGGAATGTTGATTAGAACGCATGGAATTGATTTGGTATGAATGAAATATAATAATAAAAAATCCTACAATTTGTGTGGTTTTAGAGGCATTTCAATTGTAGTTTGATGTAAAAAATTGACCGGAAAGGATAATACAAGAATTGAGACCACTTCCGTATAATTGCCAATCATTCTTTATACCAATTTTCATATGAACTAATCTTACGGTTAAAATTTCTGTTTTGCAATAGCTGAAACAAAGACAACATATTTACAGTCATTTTGGATGAAAGCTCCGTCTTAAGACCATCTCCAATGGTAGTACCTATTTCAATAAGAAACAGTACTTATTAGGTACTACCATTAGAGCAATACTCATTTGAGTACCTAATAGGTACCGTGTCTCAAATAAGCACTCTCTCTCCTTCTAAGCCCACTTTAATTTACATTAAAATATACTTTTTATGGGACTCACTTACTTTTATATACTTACTTTAAATTAATGTAAATTATTACAATGCACAAACAAATGGATTAATTGGTATAAACACAACACACACTTTTGAAAGTAGCTTGGCAAACATAAATTCATCGTAAAAAATTTTAATGCCAAAGGAAAAGAGTTGTTGGTGCTCTATTTAATTTGTTTATTACGTTAGAAAAAATGTTATCATATAGTAAAAAAAATTACACAAAACATTCTCTAGCAAAATTAGTTGTTTTTAAAATTATGTAATGTTATTTTAAATTATTTTTAACTTATGTAATTCTTAAAATTTGTTATTTTTTATTAATTTTTGAATTTTAATTATTATTTTGAATTTTAATTATTTTTCAAACTATAAAAAAATAGTAGATATTAATTTTGTAATTTTATAATCCAATTAATTTAATATTATAAAATAGACAATTAAATAATAAGTTATTGTAATGATGTGGAGTTATTGATGAGAACCCAATGAGTACTTATTAAGTACTATTATTAAAAAATAATAAATATGTGATGTGTACATGTGGGTCCTAGTTAAGTACTCAAACTTTGGATGCTCCATTGTGGATGCTCTAAAGGTACTCTTAAGTTTAATATTGATGGAGGACATAATAAAATGACTGGTTTTTCAGCTTGTGGCGGATTATATAGAGATACTCAAGGTGATTATATCCGAGGTTTCTACTGGAATGTTGGCGGATTATGCACATTGCTCGTCATCTCCACCTTGATCTTGTTATTTTTGAAATTGATTTTACTCTTGTTGCAACTGCTGCCCTTAATTATTCTACCACTATCTCTTATCTCAAACCATTTTCAGAAGAGGTTCTTAATTCACTACAACTTTAGGATTGGTTTGCCACTATTCAACATTGCTTTAGAGAGACGAACTCATGTGCATACTTGTTAACAAAAAAAAGATTTAATGCTCTTTTCTCCATAGTTAGTTCTAGTTAATCCCGATTGTAATTTTCTACATGCACTTTTGGTGTTAGATTGCAAAGGTGTTCTCACACCTCTCGTTTAGTTCGTTAATTTATCTCTATTATTAAAAAAAAGTATCAATTGCAAAAATTTATTTATTTTCTAACCAAACTCCACCAAATTATAAGATCTATTTTCTAAAGAACCCGAGGCTTTGGAATTGGTTATTGAAAAAATATTCCGGAGGCTTAAGAAAAAAAATATGTACAAGAGAGCTATGAAATACAGACACTTTTTGGATTAGGTGTGTCTGTGTCCGACATATGTCTGTATCGGTATCCGACCGGCACTTATGATTACACTGAATTATGTCATTTTTCCAAATTATTATTGATATCGCCGTGTCAATATCCGTATCATATTCGGTGTCTGTGTTCGTGCTAAATAACAAGAGAGAATCATGAATCATATCACATGTTATTATTTGCTTCAAAAACCTCATGTCACGTGTTTGTATAAAGACATATAATAAAGTAGTTGAATGACCAAAAGAGGTAAAGAAAAGCTGGTGATACCGTTTTTACCGGCAAATTATCCTCTTTGACTCAAAAAACAACTAAATTTTCTTGAGTGGACAAATCTTTGTCACAAATTTTGTCAAACCTCTCTGATTCTACCATTGCTATCAATTTTCATTTCCATCATCACTGTTCAAAACAATCATATTATGCTTCTCTTTGGACATCATTATCATCATCACCATCATCATATCATCAACAACAACATTAACATTATATTATTAAGATAAGATATGATCCATCATATTGAACAAGGTTCATTTTCTAATATTTCTTCTTCTTCAAATTTTATTTAATTTGGCATATACTTGAAAAAATATTGGTCATTTTTTTCTTCTTGAGATGGTTTACAAATTGATTAATAATATTAGTGACAAAATATATGTTGTAACGCTAATGTTTTGTTTACATTAAATGATTAAATTGTAAAATTGATGATGAAGGTTGCATGTTGATAGACGAATCAATTTGAGCAAAAATTGAAGATGGGACATTCAAAGAAAGAAGAAGAAAAAGCTGAAAGAATAATTCGAGGTTTATTAAAACTTCCCGAAAATCGAAGATGCATCAATTGCAATACTTTGGTATTAAATTCATTCTTTAGCAATTCTACTATTATTATTTTTAAAACTTGTTACATACTTTAAAATATTCTCACTTGGAGGCATGCTTTCAATGTTGCACTTAGAACATGTTTAGATTGAACGCTAGATTGGCAGAATCGAAGTGAGTCACCATGATTTTAGAAGAAACTACACTTTAAAGTATTACAAAATTACAGCGTAATTTTGTTAAATTCATTATCAATCCAAACACAGATAGTTACTCTTTGAAGATGAGTGAAATTATGTATGCAACATTTTGTTATGACATTGTATCGGACAAAACATTGATTATTTCTATTGAATTAGGGACCACAATATGTTTGTACAACTTTCTCAACATTTGTCTGCACAAATTGCAGTGGACTACAGTAAGTAAATAAATTCTTTAGGTTAATTTTATTTTCCATACAAATTGAGGCCTTTGAAAACACGGTCGTCATACGATTATGATGTTCAAATAAGACCGTTCTTGATTTCTACTTACAAATTACAGTCGAGAGTTCACGCATCGAGTAAAATCCGTGTCAATGGCAAAATTTACACCAGAAGAAGTTACTGCTCTTCAAGCTGGTGGCAATGAGGTGTGCATGATAATTTAATTTATTTATTTTTTAATCTCTCTAAGTTACCAAGCAACTAGATATTAATTTGGTAATAAATGTATAATTTAATTTATGTAGAGAGCAAAACAAATTTATTTTAAAGGTTGGGATCCTCTACGACATTCTTATCCCGATTCCAGGTAACTTTTCATCTTTAAATTATAGTTGCGTCGCAATCCTTAATATTACTGAAAACTACAATATGGTATTGTAGGCACGTCACAATCCATGTGACGCAACCACAATTGTGATCGTGGACCTTTATTAAAAACCTTAGTCCATATAACATATCATCTAATACAAATATTTTCTTCCAGTAATATGCACAAACTTAGGGAATTTATCAAGCATGTCTACGTGGATAGAAAGTATACCGGCGAAAGAAGTCAAGAAAATCTTCCCAGGATTAAATTGGTATACATTTTTACACATACGATTTTATTTATTTTAGACTTTTGGCATCTGAAAGTTACATTAAACCGACTAATTTTGAGACGAGTCAGGATGGTCCATTTAAGGATCCACACTCTCTCGAGGAACAAACTCTGACTGAAAATGAGTTCTTTTTGGTGTCTTTGAATACAGAATGACAAAGAGGAGTCCAATGAGAAGCCGAAAAGTAGTTCATTTCGATTAGAGTTCATAAGTCCGAAGTCAAGTCCTGCTACAAGAAGTTCCAGTGCAAGAAGCGATGACGCGAGTGTTAGATATCTATATGATGAAAGTAGAAGTCCTAAATATGTACAAAAATATACAAGGAACGGAGGATTCAGTAGAAGTCCTATAAAGTTTGAGGTTGTTGATGACAGATTTCGAGACGATGAATATAGAAACCGCAGACAATCGAATCTTGAATCAAAGTTAAGACAACTTTCACTTGATAGTCATAAGAATGTGGACAGATCCCAAGCTCCGGTTCAACCATCTTCGGGTGAAATGACGATGCGGAATGATTCATCTTCACAAGTAAGTGGACCTTCTCAATAAATAAAAATGATAAGTGTCCGGTGTCAGACAATTGTCAGTGTCCGACACATGTGGTTACATTCAATTATTCAATTTTCTCAAATTATTACCAGTGTCGATGTTCAGCATCAATATCGTGTCTGCTGTCTGTGCTTCATAGATTTGAACTAAAACTTTGATATATTTTAATTCTAAAGGTTACAACTACTGGTGGAGAAGGTTCTGTTGAGGGAAAACCATCTGAACAAAAGAGTAATAAATCTCAAGCTTCTGAAACTGCTATTGTAGCAGTAGAAGAAACACCAAGTATGAAACAAGAAAGTGAAAATAATTGGGCCTCATTTGAAACTTCTACAAAGGAAATTGTTCCTGAAACTTCAAACACCAACACCATGAAATCTCCTACAACAGAACCAACACCTGAGGCAAAAATTTCAAGTCCTTTAGACCTTTTACTTCTTGAATTGTCAGGCTCTTTTGCTCCAGCCAGTGGCGAAAATGTTTCGACAACTTCAACGGCAGAAAAGGCCTCTACATTGGATTTTCCATCTACTTCAATGGAGGAGACAAATTCATCAGCTTCTGAGCTAGCACAACCTTCTAATGAAGCTACTCCACCACAATCTGAGTTACTTGAGACAGAAGATTCCATTGAAGTTTCATATGCACATAAAGCACAAAAAGAAGATTCCATTGAAGTTTCACATGCAAATAAACCACAAACAGAAGATTCAATTGAAGTTTCACATGCACATAAACCACAAACCGAAGGTTCCGTTGAATTTTCACATGCACACAAACCAACAACCATGCAATCAACACAACCAACAGAATCACCAAATAAAGATGTAGCTTCAAATAATGAGGTGAGACATATAACGTGACAATTTTTTATATGGAGTACTAAAATCTCAATATTACTTTCAATTTATTCAGAAAACAGCTTATATAACAAGAATTTGACTTAATTTTATCTTGTGTTATAGCAATATCTTATTATACAAAAGCATTTATATGATAAGTCCTTAAACTGTTTATCCAACGGCCTTAATTTCGTTCCTTCTTATCTTCTTAAATAGTTACTCATATTATTCTGTAATTTGATCACACGCAGCCGTCATTTTCTTCTAATACACATGAATCATCATCACATGCTTTCCATGAACTTAATTCTCAAACCGCCTCGAATCCTACTCAAGATACCAGACTTGGTGTTAGTTCCCAGCCTAGCACAGTAGAAACCAAGTCTAGTGGAAGAATGGAACTTCCAGAGGTAATAGCTGCATCAAATTTTCACAACATTCTTTATTTTGAAGACACAAGAACCTTAATATATAAATCAATTCTCTGCAGGACCTTTTTACAACAAGGTACTTTTCAGGTCCTGCACCACATCCAAGTTGGCAGAATCTTCAATCTCATGTCATGAGATATGGCATGCAATATTATCCTAATGCAGTGGTATATATATTCTATGCTTCATTTTGTATTTTTTTCTTAGTGCTTTTGATATTAATTCTGATTAAATGGTATATGATGTTTCTTTTACAGCCTCCTCACACAGCACTTCCCATTGCACCAAAATCCATTAACCCTTTTGAAGTAACTGAAGTGAGAGGTTTATCTCATGCATCATCAGTATGTACCCTTGTGATTCTGTTGCAAACATTTTGTATAGCATCATACATACTCCTTCCGGTTCTAAATATATGCAAAAAACAACTTTTTAGATTCATCGAATAAAACATGTATCTGAATCATAATATAGGCTAGATACATACTTTATTCAATGAACCTTAAAAGTTATTTTTTGCTTATATTCAGAACCAGAGTAGTACTGGTACTACCTCCTTATCTATTTATAAGTCCCTCTGACACTTTTCACATACGTTAAGAAAAGTTGGTCGTATAATTAATGTATAGTACAAATTATGTATAGATGTGTTCGATGTTAATCCGGACTGAAATAATTCTTGACCAAATTTGTATTTTTCTATTCATAGGTTCCTAGTTTGACATCAATGCATGGTGTGCTGCCAGCTACATCACATAGAACAGGATTAATGCATACTTCTTCAAGTCTTGGTTCTTTAGATACAATGATGCCTCAGTCCACAAGTTATGCATCCCCAATTACTGGTACTTTCATTGTTATCTTCCATTTCCTATGAAGAGTTTTTGTTTATTTGCTTTTTCAAGACTATTTTATTCATAATTCAATCATTTCAGGTGTGTACTTTGATCAAGTTAATAATGAAGATCAATATAATAGGTAAATCCTAAACATGCTATTAAATACTATGCATCTGTCTACATATGTTTTTTTGAAAATATTAATCTTATTCTAATTTTATTAATTGGTTTCTAATATTTTGTAGATCAAAAATAGTAAACACCTACAATAGTGACATAACTGGTTTTGGATCACTAGACACAATTCAACAACCATATGGGGCATATGGCACACTTGGAATTCCAAATTCTTTTTCCAATACAAGAAGAAATCCATTTGAATAGGTTAACACATGAAAATTGGACAATCATGTAAATGTGAAAGCACATGTGGCATGGACATATTACATATAAAAAAATGTTAAAATGATTCAACCATAGAAATACAAGCCTAGTTGGCCCTTCATTGTACTATAATTGTAACTTTGTGTAAATTGTTTTACTTTTTGTTACATAGTAATGTAATTAAAATGTTTTCTCTTATTTCTTCATGGTTAAGGCTTAAGAATCTAACCTAAGTAATAGTAATACCTTGTTGGAACATAGGATATGACTTTAGACTCAACAAGTGTTTCAACTTCTTGCCCTTTGGGTAACAAATAGAGGGAAAACTTTTGTATTAAAAACCTCTAAGGCTATCTAGCATGAAGAATGATTAGAGAAAAAATGTGATACTCCTATAAGAGATTGGTAATGGTGCATATATTTCTAAATGCTTCTTTTTTATGGGTTGAACATTTTTTAGGATTCTTCCTTTTTTATCCTTTTGAAGTGGATGAACAGAACTCTAGACTAATCTAGCTTAGTGGAAGATTTTAAAACAATTATTATGATTCATTCAAACCATATTCCATCTTAATTATATATATATTTTTTATATATTCAAATTCTTTTTCATATCACCATAACCTGCTCATGTTTGATGATTATATTATATATGGTTCTAAATTGTGATCAGCCGCCATAACACCCGATAACCACGTCACGGCCGCTATTTAGTCACAGCCACATTTATATACATTTTTTTTATAATATCAAATATCACAATGCAATTTCAATTAGAACGGTAAAATCAAAACATATATTAAAAAAAAACGCTCTCTTGATATAGCGGTTCTAGACACCGCTGCGCGGTGTAGCGGTCATAGGTGACCCGTATACAATTTAGATTGTAGAAACAATTGATGGGAAAAGAGAAAGAGCAAGCAAATGACACTATTGATATTGATTATTCTTTTTGGTTTTGTTAGGAACTTTAAGTTGGAATGGCATAATATAATGCTCCATTTATGTATTAAGTTGCAAACCTTTTGGAAATGCTACAACTATTTGAGCATCCAATTATATATAGTCTTCAAATTTTATTCCAAAAGGTGATCACATTAGCTCATAATGGAAAGTTATTCTTTTTGTTATTTTCATTTTCTTTTCTAATGAAGGCAGTATTATGTCATGCACAAATAAGAACATATAGATTCTATATATAAACCAAGTAAGTAACTTCTTGTATACACTTATTACTTATTTAAGTATCACATACACAACAATGTATGCATGGCCCATGAACAAAAGCCAAGAACATTTGAAGAAATTCCTACTACTTTAGACAGAACTAAGTCCCCATCAAATACTAGCAAAGGGAACAAAATTGATATTTAGAACATTTCAAAAGATATTACAAGGTCGCAATTGCGTTGTGATTCTTAATATTTCAAAAAATCACCGACAAATTAATGCAACACACAATTTCAGTTGCAACTGCGGCTGCAATAACAATTGTGGACCGCAATTTAAAACCACGCTCAGGACAAAGATAACTAACAAGTAACAACTTAAAGCATTTTATTGAAGACACTTTCTTATTGCTAGGTACTTTTTTATGGACCTATATTATGGTTTATCTTTTGTCCAATTCCTTAACTTAAGAATCAAATACACAATCATTCCAACCAAAAATCCAAGTGCTGCACTTGATCCTACCAATGAAACAGCAGTGCAAATAAGCATCACAAATGAGTCTTCTTTAGTGTTCATGTCCCTACAACACATAGCTAATTCAATACCAGCAAACAAAAGCAACACACCTAAAATTCCAACAGGAAACATCTTCAAAATGTGTGCCAAAGAAGTACCTAAAACCAATCCTAATACCAATTTTGCAACACCAAGAAGTGCCACACAACCTCCACTTCTTCCACCAAATTTATATTGTCCTGCTAATCCACCAGCACCATGGCAACATGGCATTGCACCAAACCAACAGCCAACCAAATTCATCAACCCAACTGTCACTGAAATTGAAGTTACTGAAATACCCTTTTCAGGAAACAAATCCTTTGACAATTTACAAACAGCTATCACAGAGTTCAAGATTGTTAAAGGTAGTTGAGGAATTGTACCTTTCACAAAACCTTTCTTCCATGCATGTTTAGTGAATTTCACTATTTCTATTGAAGAGGGTCCAAATTTCATTTCATGAACCACATTAGGCTTTTTTATGAATGCCAAAATAACACCTAAAACAAAGATTACAAAAGCTGAAGGAAGTGAAAAAACAATTTTCTTCACTCTACTAGTCCTCTTTTTTTCACCACTTTCTTCACCATTGCAACACCTATGATTTTCAGTCTCACCAGAACCATTCACAATTAGAATAAAACAAACACAAACAATGGCTAAAACCAACCCATCTAACCCAAACCAAGGCCTTTGAGTCAAAGCTTTAGAATTTGGCAAATCTTGCATTTTCCTCACATATTTAACAGCAGTTAAAGCAAATGATAAACCTTGAGCTAGTTGAATTCCCCTCATAACAGATAAGGGAATAAACTTGTATACTAACTGCATCAACCCAGTAACACCTAATACCAACACCACGCCGCTGGTTAAGATTCCGGCGGCCATGATCTCCGGCACGCCGAATTCTTTGTCCGATAAGGCCTCGGCGGCAATGGACTTCATGGGCTGGACTGGCATAGGGACTCCATAAATGACACCAGTGAGAATGTTGTATATACCTATCAAATCAAACACCGCACATTAAAAAAGTGTCAGTGTCGTGTTCAGTATCCGTATCTGTGTTAGTTAGTTAGTTGTAACTAATTCTATATAGTGAACAAAAATATTGTTACTTAGTAGAAATATTAGAATATCTACCTGTGAAGATTAATGTGGTGCCGAGGTTGAGATTCTTTGACAGAGTTAAGGATAGAATTATGGGTATGTAGGTGCCAAGATCACCCATGGCACCATTTAGTTCAGCCCATTTTGAATGTAAAACCAAGTTGGTTTTCACTTTCTTGAAGATCAAGTTGGCTGAGAAATTTTTGGTTTGTTTGGTTAAGGTGGTTTCAGAGTTTGATATGGGAATTGAATGGGGAAGGTTTTGGTTTGCCATGGAAAATTTGTTTTTGGTTGGTTTGGGACTCACTATGTGAAGTGTGCTAGCTAGCTCCAAGATTTTATAGCTATAGCAACGGTATCAGTTTAACACTTTAACCAAAAAAGCAAAATTACTTTTTATATTCTCCACTCTCCCATGCTTATATTAGAGACTGGATTCTCTCCCGTGTGAATTTCCTCCGGTTAAATCTAGACCCTTAATTTAAAATTCAAAAAACTACAAAACATAAAAAGATTCTATTTTAATGGTGCAGATGTGTACTGCTCCCTCTTCAGTGAATTTAAAAATTGAGGGGATCCTGATCCCTTATATTATATTCCTTCATGATACTTTTTATGTGTAGGATTTTGCATTAAAATAAAGGTTTAAATATCGTTTTCGTTTCTGTATGTTTGTAAATTTTTGTTTTAGTCAATGTATTTTTTTGTGTTGCATATAAGTATATGAATGTACAAAATTTATTGGTTTTAGTCTTTGCCGTCTACTACCGTTACAAAAAACACTGATTTGTCAAACATTTGCACACTTGGCCACTATGATGTGCTAAGTTAATTTGATCCGGTCATATATAAAAGACCAAAATCAAACCTTGATAAAAATTGAAACCAAATTACGGTGTTTTTTTGTTTTGTTTTCACCACCAGTTTAATCTGGTTCGGAGGTTAGTTCTGACATCAAGTGGTTCCAGCCCCCTCCCGATCGCAGTTGCGGGGGATCGAATCGTGGTCCTCCCTACCGCGCCAATCACCACTGAATCATCTAACGATTGGTCAAATTACAGTGTAAGTATGCATTATTTTTTTATCGTAAGTGTGATTAATTTTGATGTGTAAATAGAGATTATTTTTGAGTACGTAGTGATAGCAACACTCCTCTCTCTTATTTTACAGCACAACCCAAATTGAGTATAGAACTTGTTTCCTTATGTTATGTTTAAATTATAATAATTAAAAACATTTCTAGTTAATTAGATACACCGTAGGTCTCAGTATATTTTGAATGAATTACTCGAAAAATCCAGAAGAATTGAATATACAATGAGGAAAACATTCTATTAATATTCATAAATAACAATGAAAAATAAAAGACAATATGTTGTCGAGAAATTGAATAAAAAACTAAACATTGGGAGGCACATCCTCTTCAAGATAGTCCTCTCTTGCATTTTTGACCAGCATTAAGGATAATAGCCAGAAGAGTGATGAAATAAGACACAAAAACGCTCCACCACCCATGAGACCAGTCTTGGCAGTAGGACAATCTAACTTTGTAGAAGAAGTAACATTAGCGGAATACAAATTGTGTCTCCAATGGTGTTGCTCACTCATTGTTGGCCATAATGTCATTACCCCACCCAATATACTGATAGTCCTGCAAATAAGGGAAATATTTTTGGTTATTAACCCTAAACTCATGTAGAACATGAATATAATTACACTAATTAACCATCATCCAGCAACTTAAGATATCACTACAGCTTAGCGTATGTTTGTTATCACAGTGGATATATAATAATCACGATGATCCATGTGATTTTTCAAAAGCTACGCTCTCTAGCTTCTACAAAATCACGGCGAGTCATCGTGATTCTGGCGTGCGTGATACCAAATATACACTTAGGTTATCTTGGCTTGCTTTCAGATAAATTTTAGAGTCAGATATATATAGGACATTTCACATAAAAATTATTAATTATTTTATTAAATTATTCCAGCTCAATCACTTCTATATGTGATAAAACAACATTTATATTTATAAATAGATACAAAGAAATATTAAGAAGAGTGATGGATTTGAGAAACTTACAAAGCTAAGCTGGAGAAGATAGAGAAAGTTGTGTATTTGAACAATGCTGAAGGAGGGACAGAGGTACCGTTGTATGAGTAAAATAAAGATACCAAACCCATTAAAGATGATGCCACAAGAAATCCTATAGAAGAATATCCAAATATCACCGTTGGATCATTAGGATAATTGCATATCATAGCATCTTTCCCATGTACGAGGACTCCCATTGAAGGCTAAAAAATAAAATAAGAAAATAGTGACAAAATAATCCTATAAAAAATTTAACATAACATGGTTACCAAAATCAAATTCTATAGAAATTTGAAGCTAAAATATATGAAATCGTACCTTTTTGTTTTCACCAACAATGCCAAGAAGAAAAGAAATTATTCCAAATATGATCACAATAATAGACATCTTTGACATGGTGAGCTCCATGATGCTGCAGAGAAAAAACTGTAAAAACAGTAGCTAAAATAGGGTTTGAATGAATTTATAAGTTTCAGTATGGAGTAGTTTATTTTATAGAGTGCAAACGGATATAGTTTGTTTTTCTTTTTTAATAGATAAGAAATAATATTCTTGGTTTGCATATAGTTTGTTTTTTTTTTTAATAGATAAGAAATAATATTCTTTATAAGACGGTAAAAATTATTATATTATTTTTATAATACTAGATAAGAAAGAGATAAGAATTTTTTTATAATAGATAAGAAATAGATACGAAGTTTTTTAAAATTATCAAGATATATCATTCAAAGTTTGTTAGAGATAGGGGTGTTCATGGTCGGTTTTTCTCCAAAACCAAACCATATTAATTTATAAACTTTTTTTTGGATTAGAATCTATAACCAAATCCACTTTTTATTTAAAATCGGTTATCAAATCGGTTATAAATTTGACTATGGTTACATAACCGGTTAAATATTTATATCCACTTTTAAATTGGTTATTAATTGAATCCAATTTTAAATCCGGTTATTTCTTGGTTTAAAGTTGATTGTTTTCTAAATCCAAATTTAAAGATCAATATATGAGTGATTATTAAAATAGATTTATTCATTACTTTAAAAACATAATTTTTATTTTTTTTATGGCTTGATGTGTAATCAACCCAAATTCATTTTATAACACAAAAAAAACTCAAATTCATTCTCTTCATTTTTTCATTAAGCTCAATCCAAATACACTAAGCCCAATTCATTTTCTTTTTGAAATTTTTTTTTTTAATAACAGAATTTAAAAAATAATATTTTAATAATGAATAAAAGAAGGTGGTGGTGGATGGCCGGCCGGTGGTCCATGGCGGCGATCCCGGATTTTCTGACGGTGGCCGGTGGTGGTCCGGCGGTGGTTGCAACCACCAACCACCCAATTAAAAAATTATTAATAAATATAATATTAAATTGTTATTATATATTAAAAAGAATTTTTTTAATTTTTAACTAATTAAAAATCTGTTTTTACTTGAAAAAAAATCAGTTTCTTAATATTTTTTTCTTTAAAGAATTTAAAGAATTGGATTAATAAAAACAGTATTTTTTCTTAATAAAAACAATATTTTTTTCTTAAACTAATCAAATAGTCTTTACTTACCAAAAAAAATATCAAATAGTATTTATAAAAAACAGTTTTTTTTTCTTAAACTAATCAAATAGTATTTACTTACAAAAAAAAATCAAATAGTATTTTAAAAAAAATAGTATTTTTTTCTTAAACTAATCAAATAGGATGTGGTTATGGATCTGGACATCCAAAATAAAAACTGGTTTTATAAAAATGGATGACCAACCATTTAATTATAAACTGATTTATTTTTGTTTGCAAATAACCGATTAGTTGAATACGATTATGGATATGGATGTGGTTTTATCCATGCGACCGGATATTTTGCTCACCCCTAGTTACAAGGGAAGAGATATTGTAGTAACTAACAATAGTTTGTTACGAGCAAGAGAAAGATAACATTTTTTTGTATAACAATAAATTTATTGGAAATAGTGCAAAAAAATAGATTTTTTTTTTGTGAATTAAGATGATGGTATAATAGGAAGATAAGATATGGTAATCCTATCTCAACAATTATTACTTATCTTGTACCAAAGAAAAAATAGCATTTCTTATATATTTTAAATAAAAAAAAAAACTATCTCTATCTTTAAGGATAAATTTGTTGCACTCTATAATAATATTGTAGTAACTAACAATAGTTTGTTACGAGCAAGAGAAAGATAACATTTTTTTTTGTATAACAATAAATTTATTGGAAATAGTGCAAAAAAATAGATTTTTTTTGTGAATTAAGATGATGGTATAATAGGAAGATAAAATATGGTAATCCTATCTCAACAATTATTACTTATCTTGTACCAAAAAAAAAATAGCATTTCTTATATATTTTAAATAAAAAAAAACTATCTCTATCTTTAAGGATAAATTTGTTGCACTCTATAATAATATTTTAAACCGAACTTATAAATTCATAATTCAAACCATATTTTAGCTCCTGCTTTTATAGATTTATATCACTCTAATAGGAAATTTTTCCTGCAGCATAATTTGAAAACAATAATTACCAATATTTTGATATAATAACTTTATTTAGGTGAAAATTTCCCTAACAAACTTTGAATGATCCATCTTTGTAATTTTAAAAAATTTCAAAGTTAAATAGTACTACCATATCTCAATAAATATCCACTTATCTTGTACCAAAAAGAAAGAATATTACTTTTTTTTTTTAAAAAAAAATACATATCTTTAAGGATAAATTTGTTGTACTCTATATAATAAATTAAATGGAACTTATAAATTCATTCAAATGTGTTGTAGCTACAACTTTTGTAGATTTATATCACTTTGAAAGCAAATTTTCTCTGCAGCATCATGGAGCTCACCATGACAAAAATGTCTATTATTGTGATAATATTTGGACTAATTTCTTTTTTTCTTGGCATCATTGGTGAAAACAAAACTGTACTATTTTGATAGAATTTGATTTTGTCACACATTATTAAAAAAATAGTAATTTTGATATTCAATGATTTAGAGATTAGTTTTTAGAGATGTTATAAAAAAAATAGAATTTACTTTGTGTGTTTAGTGTAATAAAAAACATTTTTTTAATAAAATATTTTTTGGCTTGGTGGGATACAACATGAAAAAGTAATTTTTTTTTGAATTATAAAATAACCTCCACCTTTTAACATTTGTTTTCTCTCTCCTCTAAAAAAAATCTATTATTTGATAAGCAACTCTTAGCAGCTTATCGTTTTTAGTTGTTTTCTGATTATTTTTAGATGTTGATTATTTTAAAAAGCTATAACAAACAGATGCAATATTTTAATAGTGATTATTTTTATTAAAAAAATAATTATTTTCTAAAAATAAGCTATAACAAATGACCTCTCAATCTAACATATACTCCATTCGTTTCTTTTTATTTGTCGTTTTAGGAAAAAAAAATTATTTCAAGTTATTTGTTGTTTTGATAAATTAAGGTTATATTTTGTCGATTATACCCATTGTCAATTACTCTTATCTTTTTTCAATAAAACTTAAAAGTTTCTTTATAAATTTTTTTTACACAAAATTATGTAACACTATAAAATCTATTTTAAAAAAATTCAAAACAAACGGGCCCTAAATCAATCTCTGTTTCAACTCGATTTTCAAATAGAAGTTTTTTAAATGTAAATTTAGTCTTATTTCTATATTTAAAGATGTCTTGTTTATTCCTCAATTTCAATTTAGATTTATTTCTATATCTAGATTAACTCAGTCCATAAGTTGTCTATTAGTGTTCCCATGCATTTTTTATACTATTTAGGACTTGATTACCAAGAAGATGATTGGGAATGGTGAACTTATAAACAATCTCTACGTACTAAATCATTCTCCTATCAATTCTTTTGAATTGATTAATTATACATGTTTAACACATGCATGAGATTTGGGTTTGGTGTGTGTGGGTATATTGCATAATAATGATTTTGGTTGCTTCTTCAACTGTTTTTTTATACACAATTACATTTATCCAAGTATTTATAAATACAATGTTGTTTTTTGTCATATGAGTCAACAACTGACCAAATCACAAAAGGCAGAAATCGCGTATGCTTCGAGGTGAAGCAGCTTGTACATTTCAGGAAAGTAGGTTTTTTTTTTTTTGAACGGCTAAATTTTATTAATAACGAAATTGAGCGCAAGATGAGCACAGTCCGTGAAAACAAGAGATACAAAAACTCTTCACAAAGGAAGAATTCCAACAACACCAATCGCAAGTCCCATTAAACCCAACTCTTCACAAAGGAAGAATTCCAACAACACCAATAAAAAACCCTATAACCCTTGCAACCATTTAATAACTAAAACAATAACCTAGAACAATAACAAACGGCATTCCTGAAGCCAAGAAGCAGCCACACACATAGTGTCAAACCAAAACTAACATCACAAAAGCGGCGACGTAAAGGGCTAAAGTCGCGGTGTTTTGAAGAGAGATAGTGACACCCAACCCGAACAAGTGAAAATCCCAAAACTGCAGACAACCAGCAAGACCACCACTATAGAGATGCAAACTTTGAAGCTGCAGATCTCAACAGATCTGAGAAATAACCAGAAACTCAAAGTATACACCAACCACACAACCAAGCGGACGACGGCGACCCCAAAGGAGCGGCGGCAACACCGACGGCGACGGAGAGAGGTCTTCAAAAGCTGCCGGAATAAAAGGATTAACAACTTCGACGGGACTGAGACGGTGGTGTGGAGCAAAGGAATTCGTCGCACCACCACCAGAGAGGCTACATCAGGAAATTTGAGTTTGGATTGATAGGGTTTGAGGGTGGCGGCTTGTTTCTTTTTGTCTTATCATTCATCTCTAATGTTTTTTTTTTTGTTAATTTTCTGAATGATTTGCATTTTCACCACTACTCACTTTTGAGGCCATAACATGGGCTGTAATTATCATATTGAAGTGTGAGTATATGAAACAGAGCTACATTTCAGGAAAGTAGGTAATATACGAGAAGATGTTTTTGAGCCAGCTAAGGATAGTCTTAAGGATAAATAACCAACAAAATTCAAAACTAATCATTAATACATAATACAACAAAGTAAAGAGACAACAAACAATCAGCATAATCCAAAACTAATCATTAATATGTAATACATCAAAGGCAACAGTAACAGTTATATTTCTACAACAGTAACTAAAATCAAATATTAACGATACGTGCACAGCATCATGTACTCCTCAACCTCGAGCTCAGGTTCTGGTAATCCTTCCGAAAGTCTCACTATTTTTTATGATCCCTTTCTGCAAAGGGGTCCAAGATTCCCCTAAATCATTAATTTTTTAGTCCATTGTAGCTGTATAAATATCAAACATACACATATTAAAACAAATATTAAAATCAATACTATAATCGCATCACATATTATCAAAGGTAGGTTTCAAGCATAACACTAAAAAAGAAAAGAAAAAAAGAGAATCGATGTGATTCCGAACAATGCTCATTCCATAGTTACCTGGTTCGTAAGTCACTTCGGTACGTGGTATGAGTTCGGGTACGCGGTACGTAACCTTGAAACAATTACTCTTATCTTTTTCAATAAAACTAATTGATGCTATATATTTGAAAAACTAAAGTTTTTATTTTTTTTTTAATTTTTTTGGGTACATAACATGAAAAGAAAATTACTTCATCCGTTCCTTTTTAAGTGTCCAAAAACATATAATTTAGCGTTTCTATTTAACTGTCCATTTGGTATTTTAAAGGTATCATTTGTCAGTTATACCCTTTGTCAATTACTCATATATTTTTAAATTAAACTAATTAATGCTATATATTTGGAAAAATAAATCTTTTTTTTTAATCTTTTTTTTGGTACATAACATTTTTTTTTGTGTGCATCTATACTAATATATAAAGGGGATACAAATTTTTGGGATGGTTTTTTTGTTATTCCAATTTTACCCTTAAAAAATAACTTCCACATAAAAATAGATTTTCAGTTTTTTTTAGTAAATAATTTTTTTTTCTTCTTAATAACTAAGCACAACTTCCACATAAAAGTAGGTTTTTAGTTTTTTTATAGTAAAAAAAAAATATTTTTTTCTTCTTAATAACTAACCGCAACAAAAAAAGGAGGTTACGTAGTTATCAATTAACAAAGTCCAATAAAAAAGGAGGTTAAATAGTTATTTATATTTGCACAATACAGAATATCGATCACACACGAAAAAACAAAAAAAGAATCTCGATTACACAAACCGTTTGGCGGCTAGTAATATATTAAATTTATTGGAAAGAGAAAGTGTGTGAAAAAAAAAAGGATTTTATTGGTGAATTAAAATAGGGTATAATAGGAAGATAAAGTGCAAAAATACACTTTCTTAATTTGATGTTATTATTTAAAACAGACACTTAAAAAGGAACTGAGGGAGTATAAAAAAGAATGGAATAACAACTTATCAAAAATAACAACTTATCTTACAAAATTAAGGAACAAATGGAATAAAACTTATCAAAAATAAAAAATAAAATTATAACAACTTAAAAAAAAACCTAATAAAATAAGATACATGGGAAAAATAAAAAGATTAAGACTAATCTATATAAAAATAAAAGAAGCATAAAACTTAAATGCATTTATTAGTTGCTTTTCGCATGGTTCTTAACATAAAATTCATATTTTGTGAATATAACAAACTTGAAAAAATCATGAATTTGAAGAAATCATAGTTTTTATGTTAAGAATTATACAAAATGCATCTAAAGAGTGCACCTAACTTTTATCCAAAAAAGATATGTCTACAATAAAAAATTAAGAACAAAAAAGTAAAAATAAAAATACAATATATTAAAATAAATTACTAATAAAAATCTAATTTGTTCTCATCGATTTACTAACAGTATATTAAAAGTAATTACTACGAAATCTTTACGTAAGTTTTTGCAAAAACAAATTTATAGGTAAAAATATGAATCAAATCTAATATATCAAATAAGTTATTCTAGAAAAATAAACAACATTTATCTACTACTCATAAATAAGTTATTTGAATTTCCCTCTCATTCGTGTCGATCATTCGTTTCCTATTTTCACACTCCTTTGAGAAACCATTTTCAATGAGAATGGTTCTCTGCGTTCCTATTCCATTTTTTTCACTCTTCTTCTCCTTCACAATATCTTCGGAATTCCGGATGCATACAACCATAAGTTAATGATTTCATTTTCTTCTTATTCAAAACTTTGTACTTTGTGATCTACTAATTCAAAATTTTCATTTGAAAATTTTTAGGTTTTGGAATCTCAGACTCTGGACCAGTGCATGAGTGCATCCGATCCAAATGCATAGGCTCCAGTTTCTAGGTAAAAATACGATTGATTTTGCATATATATGAAATCCGTCTTTTATTTTAATATTAGGGTTTACTTTGGAGATGAAATGATAGGGTTTGCATTGATGATTGATTGTGTTTGGAAAATATGGTTCTGTTTTGCTGAGTGATTAATTAATGAATTGAATTTGATATTGCAACATTATCACAGAATTAGAGTTTTTAATTTCAATATTTTGTTATAAAATGTCATTTAGCTTGGTATTGCTCTTCAAGGACCTTTAATTACTTACATGGTATCTGAGATTTAACATATGGTTCTTAATTTTTTTGATGTTTCTTAGGTCACAGAAGTGATTGGATGTTTTTTGAAGCATATTTTAGAGGTTTTATTATGCCTTTCTGTCTCTGAATTTCACTCCATAGTTTGCTACATAGGATGTATAGTCACTTATCATATTTTTCCAGAATTTGGATGACTTTTAAGCTTTGAGATGTTTATACTTTATATGCAAACATGTTTTTCATTTACTCTATGTTGATTTGTCTTCTTGGTTGTTCCTTGGTTTCCTCCTAGATAAAAATGCCCATGCTGTTTGGTATTTAAAAATTTGTCTGCATTTGCTACTAGTTTAAGTAGAGCATCTCCAATTACAAAATGCTAAGGAACTCATTTTTGGTTGCATAGCTAATACAAAATGTTTCTCATTACGCCACATCATACTTTAACAACTCATCCAGCACCGAATTTGATTGTCCGCGGACTCTCTTTGAATTTCACATAGTATATTCAATCATTCAATGATTCTCGTAAGCTATGAAAACTACAGAATATACAAGAGTCTAATATACAATACCAATAATTGAATTTTTATGATTATTCCATAATTTTGACAATCTTATTACACAACACTTCCATCTCTGTCTCAACTGTATAAAAATCATTAAAAGTTTGTTTACATGCACACAACATATCATATAAAACAAATTACAATAGATAACAACAACAACCACCAAGCCATATCGTATTAAGTGAGATTATGTCACATCATACTTTAACAACTCATCCAGCACCGAGTTTGGCTGTCTGCACTCTGCAGACTCTTTGAATTTCACATAGTATATTGAATCATTCAATGATTCTCGTAAGCAATGAAAACTACAGAATATACAAGAGTCTAATATACAATACCAATAATTGGACTTTTATGATTATTCTATAATTTTGACAATCGTATTATACAACACTTCCATCTCTGTCTGTACTTTATAAAAATCATTAAAAGTTGGACTACATGCACACAACACATTATATAAAACAAATTACAAAAACCACCGAGCCTTATCGCATTAAGTGAGATCGGCTACATGGATGATGGATCTAACGGTGCCATAATATTTTCTATTATAAAATAAAATATGCATGAAAAAACTTCGAAAACAACGAAATAGAACTGCATTTTTTCACCTAGGTCATCTTCCATCATCCAAGACAATTAGTTCCTGATCTTTCAAGCTGTCATATCCATTATCTCCACGTTTGCTGCTATCACCAAGTTCATAAATGCTAGATGATGGTTCATGAAGCAAGTAGTGACTCTCCGCTACATTTAGGTCTTCGTTGATCCAAGAATGCTTATCCACTAACCTCATTCCCTCTAATTCCATAGCCACTTCCTTCATGCTTGGTCTTTCCTCCCCTCTTAGTCTCAAACACTTTGCCGCAAGAACAGCTACCTCCTTGATCTCTTGTTTGTTTTCTTCATTCAACATACCTTCTTGAATGACATCAAACACATTATCCTTTTTCAAGCAGGACAGAAAATGCATAGCAAGACTTCTTCTCTCTTCTGGCCTACCAAAACTAAAAGGTCTCTCCCCTGTTAGCAGCTCCACAAGAACTACGCCAAAGCTATATACATCACTTTTTTCAGTCAATTGGCTTGTTTGCATATACTCTGGGTCTAAGTAGCCAATAGTTCCTTGCACCATTGTGGCTACTTCAGTTTGATCAAGTGGAACCAATCTTGAAGCTCCAAAATCAGATACTTTGGCAGTGTTGGTTCCATCTAAGAGAATGTTATCACTCTTGACATCTCTATGGATAATGGGTATTGAGGCAGATGAGTGCAGATATGACAGAGCTCCAGCTACCTCTGCTGCTATCTTAAGACGAGTTTTCCATGATTGATTATTCAACTTATTACCTTGTGTGTGTATAAAACCAGAAAGGGTACCATTGGTAACAAATTCATAAACCAACAAAGGAACTTCTGTCTCTAAACAACACCCCAAGAGTTTGACCACATTCCTATGATTTATTTGAGAGAGAACAATCACCTCATTAATGAATTGATCGATTTGACTTCTATCTATTATTTTTGATTTTTTGATAGCCACGATTCTTTTATCATCTAGAAATCCTTTGAAAACAGTACCAAAACCACCTTTGCCAATGATTAAACTCTCGTCAAAGTTTTTGGTGGCCCTGTTTAGTTGATCTCGTGTGAATATTTTAGCACTTTGAGTTGTTTGAGAGGAGGAGTCTTCTCGTGTGGAGAGTTTTTGTTTCAAAATCAAACCACCATTCTGCTCAAAGAATTTCTCTCTCAATTTGATGGATTTCCTCTTATGGTATATTATGTACGAGAATGTCACCAGAAAAAGAAAAATAAATGTTCCTCCGACTCCTGCATTCAAAATATTTCAAACCCATTAATTTATGAATAGTTCACTGAATTATTTAATATAATATCAATTGTGGATGCCTAGTTGCTTACCAAGGACAGTATATAGTACTATTAAATTTGCAGGTGGTTGGCACCCTTGGTCCTTTGTTCCATCTCCAGAATACCCCTTAGGACAGACACATGTGTGATTCCCGTCAATGTTCTTACAATTTGCTTTAGTTTTGCATTTGTGTGAGCCGTCTTCACATTCGTTAATATCTGTAAGCCCGTATGATCAAATATATTCACAAGTTAATAGAATTTTGATTATATACCCTTATTATTAACAAATATATCCTCACATTTTCAAGTTTGCTCTTGATACTTTTAATTTTTTTATCTCTTGAACTCATTTCCTTCTTATGGTTTTAATATTCTTCACGGTAAACTGGTCCATTTGCATAGAATTGTCAAATCATGCATAGTAAATGGTTGCTTACTGTGAACCTTGTTTAACAAGTTTACTTAATATATGAGACTTTGCAAGCTTAAGTCAACAATATACAGTGTCTCTATGATAAATACTATTGTTTACTCTTTACTAATATCAGCTAATACTCCCTCCATTCCTTGATACATATCACTTTTGGAATTTTTTGGTTACTATGGATGAGCTAGTTTGTTAATTTTGTTTCTATTATACCCTTATCTCTCATTTCTTCTACTTCATCCAATTTATCTCTTTTGCCATTAAAGTCCTCAAAAAAGTTACTTGCGTTTTTTTTGGCAATCTTTATAGAAAATGAGTAAGATAAATGATAAAACCTTGAAAATATTTAAAAGGAACAAAAAATTTGTGTAAATATGGGTAAAGTAACATTGGATAGAAGGAGGAATAAAGAGTTGACCTGTGCAGCCAAGGGGATGGTAGGGATTTCCTTCATAACCTCGATTGCATCTGCATAGGTAACCGAAAGCTGTGTCATTGTCATGTTGCTCTTGCAGGCATAGTTGACTCTATTATAAGCTGTACTGCAGTTTTCGTCCTTACCAACAGTCCAGTCAAGAACCACAGGTAATCGCTCGAAAGGTAAACCTTCTGATAAATGAGTGGAGGAAAAACTATAGTTACCATTTTTGACAACAAATGCATAGCTACAAATATCCGATGTATTATTGTTGAAATTAGAAACTCCTATACTTATATTCTGCATTCGAGGAGGAATATCATTTTGGCAACACCCTATACCCGAACATGTTCCATTATCAATCGACTTTGGGTCACCAAAAGAACTTGTTAAGCACCCTGTTGAATAGGTATAGTTATCACGGTAACTCGTATAAATACCAAAACTGTTATTGCCAACAGTTAGGAACTTGTTTTCTTTGCTTGAAATGGTATATGTATGACTCCGAAGTGTGGCTGTAGTCTCATTATCATCACTGCAATAGTTAGAGACGTAAAATAACACTTCGATTTGAGCTGCGGTGATGTTTATGTCTAACACTGGCATGTTAGTACCAGCGTATAATTTGGACTCGGTGCAATTGAGCTTAATTAATCTACGACCCGATAAACAATCAGATGAAGTGTTGTTGTTGATGATGTTTATGCTAAATGGATATGGAATCTCTACATTTCCACAGGTCTGGCTGCAGGTATCTGGTGCCGAATCAACTGCAACTATTCCTACCATCATGGTCAATGCAGCAACTATTTACACATGCTTCGCCGTCATCACTTTCATTCACAAACTAGATAGAGAGAAAACAGGGCTTTAGAAAGTGAAAATTAATTAATGGTGATAATACTTGCTTGGACTGTTTGTCCTGTGGCATCAATGTTTCCTTGATTTATGATTTATAATACTTTAAATCTAATTGTTTTTTCTTATAGGTGGGGCTAGCATATTAGTAATATATAGTATATCACAACCAGTGTAAATCAGATGAGCTATTTGATAAAGAAAGTAAAAAAATTTATTGTCTTTCATATTTTGAATGAGTCAAACAGCAATAATAATATTACAAGTGGACACTATTTTCCTTATTACTTTTGTTGACTTAGTCTCATCTTAGGCCTAAGTCTTCTTCTAGTAATAAGTATTTTTAGTCTTAAATGCATCAAGGATTACTGGTTGTGGATACACCATAGATGCAAATTTCATTCATTCTGTTTCATCCCAAGTTCCATTGTCCACATCACTTCACGTGTAGACAGTTTTAAAAGTTTAGTCTCCAATGCTAATAGACCACAAATCAACTCAAGACAAAAATTGAGAGATCGACGTATGTCAAAGTCTATCTTGATGAGGTGAATTATAGTCTCATCTTAATATTTTATAATTCCTAAATTAGTTAACACGTACTCCCTCCGGTCCTAAATATAAGAGAGAGTTTACTTTTTAGATTCATTGAGAATCTAATGTATTTGGTCCATAATATGGTATAAATACATTAGATTCTCAATGAATCTAAAAAGTAAACTTTCTCTTATATTTAGGACCGGAGGGAGTATTAATCAATTGGTATACATTTTTTTTTGGTTACCAATTGGTATACATCTGATATGATATAAATATCCTTATTGTATTTTTTATTCTTTATTCAAAATTGTATCCATCTTTTTCCAAATTATAAATCAATTAATAAAAAAAATTGTATCCATTGACACCAGATGTCAAACATTAGTTTAACACCAAATCTAAACCGAATATTATGAAGTATGAATACGAACACGGGACACGATACAAATACTGACACGTCGACCCTGATAATTTTTAAAAATTTACGGTGTAATCATAAGTGTTAGTGTCATATCGGCGTCCGACACCGACACGTATCTGACACGTATCCGACACCGACTTAGAGTTTTTTAATTTCAATGTTTCCTATAACTTATGATTGATGAATTTTTGGGGCCTTTCTAACAAGATGACACAATTATTACATTGCAGATTATTGGGTTCTGTGAAGGCCTGGCAGGTGAATATCCTTCTATTATATATATCCCTCTGAATTTCACTCTCGGTGGCAAGGTACAAAATTATGCATTCTCAGTCTCTTATGTTGATTTGTCTTCTTGGTTGCTGCTTAATTATAATTTTTCAAGCATATTTTAGAGGTTTTATTATGTCTTTCTCTCTGAATTTCACTCCATAGTTTGCTACACATAGGATGTATAGTCACGTATCATATATTTCCAGAATTTGGATAACTTTTGAGCTTTGGGATGTTTATATGCAAACATGTTTTTCATTTACTCAGGTTGTTCCTTGGTTTCCTCCTAGATAAAAATCACCATGCTGTTTGGTATTTAAAAATTTGTCTGCATTTGCTACTAGTTTAAGTAGTGTAGAGCATCTCCAATTACAAAATGTTAAGTAACTCATTTTGGGTTGAATAGGTAATACAAAATGTTTCTCATTACGCCACATCATACTTTAACAACTCATCCAGCACCGAGTTTGGTTGTCCGCAGACTCTCTTTGAATTTCACATAGTATATTCAATCATTCAATGATTCTCGTAAGCAATGAAAACTGCAGAATATACAATACCAATGATTGGATTTTTATGTATCTACTTTATAAAAATCATTTAAAGTTGGATTACAT
The DNA here is from genome assembly GCA_030408175.1 of Trifolium repens. Classification (NCBI taxonomy): domain Eukaryota; kingdom Viridiplantae; phylum Streptophyta; class Magnoliopsida; order Fabales; family Fabaceae; genus Trifolium; species Trifolium repens. The sequence goes on from CP125836.1 coordinate 5,690,992, forward strand.
GCACACAACATATCATATAAAACAAATTACAATAGATAACAACAACAACCCACCAAGCCTTATCGTATTAAGTGAGATTGGCTACATGGATCAAACGGTGCCATAATGTTCTATAATAAAATAAAATATGCATGAAAAAACTTCGAAAACAACAAATGGAACTGCATTTTTTCATCTATGGTTATCTTCCATCATCCAAGACAATTAGTGGCTGATCTTTCAAGCTGTCATATCCAATATCTCCATGAATGCTGCTATCACCAGTTTCATAAATGCTGGATGATGATTCATGAAGCAAGTACCGACTCTCCTCTACATTTAAGTCATCATTGATCCAAGAGTGCTTATCCATTAACCTCATTCCCTCCAATTCCATAGCCACTTCCTTCATGCTAGGTCTTTCCTCCCCTCTAAGTCTCACACACTTTGCCGCAAGAACTGCTACCTCCTTGATCTCTTGTTTGTTTTCTTCATTCAACATACCTTCTTGAATAACTTCAAACACATTATCAGTTTTCAAGCAGGACAGAAAATGCATAGCAAGACTTCTTCTCTCTTCCGGCCTACCAAAACTAAAAGGTCTCTCCCCTGTTAGCAGCTCCACAAGAACTATCCCAAAGCTATATACATCACTTTTTTCAGTCAATTGGCTTGTTTGCATATACTCTGGGTCTAAGTAGCCAATAGTTCCTTGCACCATTGTGGCTACTTCAGTTTGATCAAGTGGAACCAATCTTGAAGCTCCAAAATCAGATACTTTGGCAGTGTTGGTTCCATCTAAGAGAATGTTATCACTCTTGACATCTCTATGGATAATGGGTATTGAGGCAGATGAATGCAGATATGACAGAGCTCCAGCTACCTCTGCTGCTATCTTAAGACGAGTTTTCCATGATTCATTATTCACCTTATCACCTTGTGTGTGTATAAAACCAGAAAGGGTACCATTGATTACAAATTCATAAACCAACAAAGGAACTTCTGTCTCTAAACAACACCCCAAGAGTTTGACCACATTCCTATGATTTATTTGAGAGAGAACAATCACCTCATTAATGAATTGATCGATTTGGCTTCTATCTATTATTTTTGATTTTTTGATAGCCACGATTCTTTTATCATCTAGAAATCCTTTGAAAACAGTACCAAAACCACCTTTGCCAATGATTAAACTCTCGTCAAAGTTTTTGGTGGCCCTGTTTAGTTGATCTCGTGAGAATATTTGAGCACTTTGAGTTGTTTGAGAGGAGGAGTCTTCTCTGATGGAGAGTTTTTGTTTCAAAATTAAACCACCATTCTGCTCAAAGAATTTCTCTCTCAATTTGATGGATTTCCTCTTATGGTATATTATGTACGAGAATGTCACCAGAAAAAGAAAAATAAATGTTCCTCCGACTCCTGCATTCAAAATATTTCAAACCCATTAATTTATGAATAGTTCACTGAATTATTTAATATAATATCAATTGTGGATGCCTAGTTGCTTACCAAGGACAGTATATAGTACTATTAAATTTGCAGGTGGTTGGCACCCTTGGTCCTTTGTTCCATCTCCAGAATACCCCTTAGGACAGACACATGTGTGATCCCCGTCAATGTTCTTACAATTTGCTTTAGTTTTGCATCTGTGTGAGCCGTCTTCACATTCGTTAGTATCTGTAAGCCCATATGATCAAATATATTCTCAAGTTAATAGAATTTTGATTATATACCCTTATTATTAACAAATATATCCTCACATTTTCATGTTTGCCCTTTATACTTTTAAACTTTTTTTCTCTTTAACTGATTTCCTTTTTATGGTTTTACTATTATTCACGGTAAACCGGTCCATTTGCATAGAATCGTCAAATCATGCATAGTAAATGGTTGCTTACTGTGCACCTTGTTTAACAAGTTTACTTAATATAGGAGACTTTGCAAGCTTAGAGTCAACAATATACAGTTGTCTCTATGATAAATGCTATTATCCTCTCTTTACTAGTGTTAGCTAATACTCCCTCCATTTCTTGATACATGTCACTTTTGGAATTTTTTGGTTACTAAGGTTGAGCTAGTTTGTTAATTTTGTTTCTATTATACCCTTATCTCTGGCTTTTTCTACTTCATCCAATTTATATCTTTTTCCCATTTAAGTCCTAAAAAAAAGTTACTTTGATAATAGCTGTTTATTTGGTAATCATTTTTATAGAAAATGAGTAAGATAAATGATAAGACCTTAAAATGTAAAAGTGGCAATTGAAAAGGAGCCAAAAATTTGTTTAAAAATATGGGTAAAGTAACATTGAATAGAAGGATGAATAAAAAGTTGACCTGTGCAGCCAAGGGGATGGTAGGGATTTCCATCATAACCATCTTTGCATCTGCATAGATAACCAAAAGTTGTGTCGTTGTCATGACAATCGCTATTGCTCTTGCACATATAGTTGACTCCATTATTGTTGGAAGAAGCTGTACTGCAGTTTTCGGTTAAGTTACCAACGGTCCAGTCAAGAACCATAGGTAATTGGTTGACACGTAAACCCTCTGTTATATCAGTGGCTGAAAAAGTATAGTTGCCATTCTTGACAACAAATGAATAGCTACAAACATCTGCTGTATTTTTGTTGAAATTAGAAGCTTCTATACTTATATTCCACATTCGAGGAGGAATATCAACTTGGCAACACCCTATGCCCGAACATGTTCCATTATCAATAGATCTTAGATCACCAAAAGATCTTGTTATGCACCCCGTTGAATATGTATTGTTATCATTGTAACTGTTGAGGTAACCGAAACTGTTATTACCAATAGTTAGGAACTTGTTTTCTTTGCTTGAAATGGTATATGAACCACTATGAAATGAGGGCGTATTTTTAGTATAATTACCGTCACCAGTACCACAATACTGAGAGACGAAAAATAACACATCGATTTGAGCTGTGGATATGCTTATGTTTAACACCGGCATGTTACCAACGTATAATTTGGATTCAGTGCAATTGAGCTGAATTAAACTACCATCCGAGAAACAATCCGATGAAGCGTTGTTGTTGATGTCTACGGCAAACGGATATTCAATTGTTTCATTTCCACAAGTGTGACTGCAGGTATTTGGTTCTGAATCAACTACAACTATTCCTACCATCATGGTTAATGCAGCAACCATTAACACATGCTTCGCCTTCATCACTTTCATTCACAAACAAGATAGAGAGAGAGAGAGAGATAACAGGGCTTTAGAAAATGAAAATTAATTAATGGTGATAATACTTGCTTGGACTGCAGCCTGTCTCATGGCATAAGCGTTTCCTTTATTTATAATACGTTAAATCTAATTGACTTTATCACAACAAGTGTAAATCAGATGAGCTATTTGTCAAATGTTAAATGAAGTTTAAGTGTTTATTTAATAAACAAACTCAAATTTCAGTGTTTCATATTTTGAATGAGTCAAACCGCGATAATAATACATTTAGTCTCAGCAAGGTCTCAAATTGCGGATGAAAACATATGGTTGAGATAAGCGGATGATATTAATTGTCAAGTGGATTCTTCGCATCAATAATGTAGTTGCAGTTGTTAGAATATTGTAATTCAAGCTTGTTAATAATGGTTTTGTAAATATCTACAAGTTAGTTAGGATATTTGAGTTAGTGAGTTAGTTAACTTGTGTTACAAGTTACTAGTTAGTTAGATAGTTTGTTTTAGAAGTTAAGTGTCTCAAGTATTATAAATACTTGTATTAGTGCTTGTAAATTTTTAAGTTCCATTACCCCGAGGTGGATGAATAAAATTAGTTGTTTTTCTTATTCATTCATTATATTTAATTTCATCTTGATAGTGTAGAAACACATTGTTTCTGCAACTGTGTGAGTGTGCATATAGATCCGTGTGGATCTGCTCTGAGTGCTCATAGACCCGTGTGGATATGCTCTGAGTGCTTATAGATCCGTGTGGATCTGTGTTCTGTGTTTAGTGGCTGCGCTAACAAGTGGTATCGAGAGCACCGGTTTCAATTCTAAGGGAAACAGGGAAACACGAGTGATTGTGAGGGGAATTCATCAGAGGGAAACACTTGAGTGAGGAGTGTGAATTTCTTCAAGAAATTGTGTGAATTTCTTCAAGAAATTGAGTGAATTTCTTCAAAGAAATCAAGATGAACACAAATGGTTTTGGTATGAACATCCTGGTTCTTGATGGGAAGAATTGGGATAGGTGGAGTGCAGTAATGAAGTCATTGTTTGGAGCTCAAGATTGCTATGAAGTGGTGATGAATGGCTATGAAGAGCTAGCTGAAAATCCAAATGATGCACAGCGAAATGCTTACAAAGAAATCAAGAAGAAAGACTATAAGGCCTTGTTCTATATTCAACAAAATGTTGATTCTCAACACTTTGAGAAGATTGCAAAAGCTACAAAATCAAAAGAGGCATGGGATATTCTGCAAGCTTATCATGATGGTGGTGAAAAGGTTAAGCAAGTGAAGCTGCAATCATATAGAAAAAGTTATGAGATGATGCAGATGGAAGATGATCAAAAGGTGGGTGATTATTTCTCTAAACTACTTGCAGTTGTTCATCAAATGCAAACTTGTGGAGAAAACATCACAGATAAGATGGTTGTAGAGAAAGTTCTTAGATCTTTAAATCAGAAATTTGATTTCATCATGGTGGCTATTCAAGAATCACATGACATAAGTGACATGAGGATTGAAGCACTGCAGAGTTCTTTAGAAGCACATGAGTTGATGGTGATCAACAAAAGCTCTGAAAGAACAAGTCAACAAGCAATGCAGGCTCAATCTGGTGGGAAAGATGGCAAGAACCACAAGAACAAGGGCAAAGGCAAATCAAATTGGTCAAAAGATTCAAAGATCAAGACTGAGGACAAAACTGAATCATCAAAAGGAGGTTATGACAAGAATCAAGGCAAGAAGAAGTTTGATAAGAGCAAGATCAAGTGTTATAACTGTGGCAAGCTTGGTCATTTTGCAAATGAATGTAGGCTCAAAGATCAAAAAGATGCAAATATGGCTGAAGATAGCAATGATGCTAATGTTGTGCTTATGATGGCAACAACCTATGATGACAATGCTCAAAATGAAGATTGGTATTTAGATTCAGGTTGTTCAAATCATATGACATCACATAGAGAATGGTTAACTAGTTTTGATGCAAGCCAGAAATCTAGTATCAAACTAGCTGATGGCAGGAAACTTGCTGCTGAAGGTATTGGTAACATAGTGATCAAGAGCAAGAAAGGAGGTAAAGTAATCATCTCTGAAGTCTTTTATGTGCCTGATATGAGTTGTAATCTACTCAGTTTAGGTCAATTGGTGGAGAAAGGTTTCTCAGTTAACATGGAAGATAGTGCACTGAAGCTGTTTGACAAAATGAAGAACTTGGTGTTGATGTGTAATTTGTCAAAGAACAAAACTTACAAGTGTAAAATCTCTAGTGTGGATATGATGTGCATGTCTACAACAATAACTGATGATATTGAAGCACTATGGCACAAAAGGTATGGTCACTTGAACTTTAGAAATTTAAGTGACTTGAATTCTAAGGAACTAGTGTATGGTATACCTAAGATTAGAGTCAAGCATGCATTATGTGATATATGTATGAAGGGCAAGCAGAGTAGGTTACCATTTGTGAATGAGACAAGTAAGAGAGCTTGTGTTGCTCTAGAAGTGATACACTCTGATGTATGTGGCCCCTTTGAGGTACCATCACTTGGTGGAAGCAAGTACTTCATCACTTTTGTTGATGAATTTACTAGGATGATCTGGTTATTCACTATAAAGCTTAAGAGTGAAGCTTTGTCAGTGTTTAAAAGTCTTAAAATTTTAATTGAGAAGGAGGGTGAGAAATCAATTAAAATCTTAAGAACTGATGGTGGAGGAGAATATACCTCAAAGGACTTTGAAGATTTCTGCAAGAGTGAAGGCATAGCTCATGAAGTTACACCACCTTATACTCCACAACATAATGGTCTAGCTGAGAGAAGAAACAAGACCTTATTGAATATGGCTAGGAGTATGATCAAGCAGAAATCACTTCCTCACAAATTCTGGGGTGAAGCAGTCACAACAGCTGCTTACATTCTTAACAAATGCCCTACAAAGAAGTTAAAAATGGTACCAGAAGAATCTTGGTGTGGAAGGAAGCCTAGTGTGAAGCATCTAAGAGTGTTTGGCTCATTATGCTACAAGCATGTGCCAGATGCTAGAAGAACTAAACTTGAAGACAAAAGTGAAATTATGATCTTGATTGGTTATCATCCAACTGGTGCTTACAAGTTACTTGATCCTATGACTAATAAAGTACATATTAGCAGAGATGTGATTGTAAATGAAGCTGAACAATGGAAGTGGGAGGTTGAAACTACCTACAATAGTGAAAGCAACTATATCTTCCCTGATTCAAGTGATGAATCTGACAATGAAGCAGCTGGAGAAGTGAATGATGGTAATCAAAATGATGTGATTCCAGATAGTGATGATGATGAGAATGAGGAAGTCACATCTCCACCAGTGATAAGGCAATTACCTCAAAGAAATAGAAGTGTTTCAAGCAGATTGAATGATCACATAGTCACTTCTAACAGTGCAGTGAATGATGATGGTGATCTAATTCATTTTGCCCTCTTAGCAGGTTCTGAACCTATTGATTACAAAGAAGCTTTGAAAAATAGAGTGTGGAAGAAAGCAATGGAGGATTAACTTCACTCTATATAGAAGAATCAGACCTGGAAGCTAGTTAACTTGCTAGACAAGAAAAGAAAGATTGATGTGAAATGGGTGTTCAAAGTCAAGCTAAACCCTAATGGCACAATTTCAAAACACAAAGCAAGGTTAGTAGCTAGAGGTTTCTTGCAGAAACATGGTATTGATTACAATGAAGTATTTGCCCCAATTGCTATAATAGAAACTGTCAGGTTAGTTGTAGCACTAGCTTGTAAAAATAATTGGTTGATGTATCATTTAGATGTTAAGTCAGCATTTCTAAATGGTCCTTTAGATGAAGAGGTGTATGTGTCTCAACCACCAGGTTTTGAAATTGAAGGTAAAGAAAAAATGGTGTTTAGATTGTATAAAGCACTATATGGCTTAAAGCAAGCACCTAGAGCTTGGAATAAGAGGATTGATCAATTTCTTATCCAAATTAGATTTAAGAAATGTGCAGCCGAGTTTGGTGTGTATGTGCAAAGCTCAAAAGAGGAATTAGTCATCATTTGCTTATATGTTGATGATCTTCTCATAACTGGTAGTCAAAAATCAGAAATTGAGAAGTTGAAATGCAAATTGAAGGCTGAATTTGAGATGACAGATCTAGGTGAACTTTCATTCTTCTTAGGATGGAATTTGTAAAGGTCAAGAATGGTATTGTAATGCATCAACAAAAATACATAACTGAGCTGCTTGAAAAATTTGAACTGAATAATTGCAATTCAGTGACAAATCCTTCAGAAACCAACTCAAAGCTAAGTGAATGTAGTGAAATGGAGAAGGTTGATCCAACTATATTTAGACAAATGGTTGGCTCCTTGAGGTATGTATGCAATAGCAGGCCTGATATATGTTATTCAGTTAGCATGATTAGTAGATACATGCATGATCCTAGAAAACCTCATTTTATTGCTGCAAAGAGGATTTTTAGGTATATTAGAGGTACTCTTGATTTTGGCCTGCATTTTCCAATTGGCACAGGCAATAAGGGTAGTGCCTTAATTGGCTATTTAGATAGTGATTGGTGTGGAGACATAACTGATAGAAAGAGCACATCAGGCTATGTTTTCAAATTCAACAATGTTGCAATATCTTGGTGCACAAAGAAACAAGCTGTGACTGCTCTCTCATCATGTGAGGCAGAGTACATAGCAGGCACATTTGCAGCATGCCAGGCATTGCGACTTGATTCAGTGATGAAAGAATTGAAGTGTGAAGCAAGCAAGCCTTTACTACTCAGAATTGATAACAAGTCTGCTATAAGCTTAGCAAATAATCCAATTTCTCATGGAAGAAGCAAGCATATAGAGACCAAGTACCATTTCATCAGAGAACAAGTTTCAAATGGAGTGATTGAAGTGCAATACTGCCCAACAGAACTGCAGCTAGCAGATGGCTTCACTAAGACTCTCAAACTTGAGAGATTTGAATTTTTGAGAAGGCAACTTGGGATTTTTAGTTTGAAACAAGTTTGAATTATGGTGGAGTGTTAGAATATTGTAATTCAAGCTTGTTAATAATGGTTTTGTAAATATCTACAAGTTAGTTAGGATATTTGAGTTAGTTAGTTAGTTAACCTGTGTTACAAGTTACTAGTTAGTTAGATAGTTTGTTTTAGAAGTTAAGTGTCTCAAGTATTATAAATACTTGTATTAGTGCTTGTAAATTTTTAAGTTCCATTACCCCGAGGTGGATGAATAAAATTAGTTGTTTTTCTTATTCATTCATTAGATTTAGTTTCATCTTGATAGTGTAGAAACATATTGTTTCTGCAACTGTGTGTGTGTGCATATAGATCCGTGTGGATATGCTCTGAGTGCTCATAGACCCGTGTGGATATGCTCTGAGTGCTTATAGATCCGTGTGGATTTGTGTTATGTGTTTAGTGGCTGCGCTAACAGCATTGACTTAATTAATTGTTTCACGTATGATAATGTAGCATTTTGATTATTAATATTTTATATTATTATTAGTAAAAATTATAAAAGTTGATATTTTGAAAATAGGGTTAATATATGTTCATTTTTATTTTTATTTATTTATTAGTAAAAAATATAATCAAAACAATATATGCTAATAGTGCATATGGTCAAATTGAGACACTTAAAATGGAATTGAGGGAGTAAAAAAGAAAAAATTAAACAAGTCAAGTTCGAATAGTAGTTTCATAGTTGTAATCATAATTGTATTATAGCACGATTCTCAAGTCATATTGCATTTGTGGTCGCATTACTTAAAAAAATCTATAATTTACAAGTGTGTAATATTTTTTTTTTAAATTTTAGTTTTAATTGTAATTTTGATCCCTATTTTAATAAGTTGTGATTTTGGTCTTTTTTATTTTTAATTTTACAATTTCTTTTTTCTATTTTTTAAAATTCATACATTTAGACGCTCTCATTATTCTAACTCCTGTTTTTTACAATGTGACATGTAATTTAATGAGATGGCATTAACATCATGCTTATTGGGAAGTAATGTCTTAATTTAATCATTTTAGATTAAAAAAATATATAATGTTTTTTTAATTCTAAAATTAATAGAAATATAACCTATTAAGTTAGTCAATTGATAATGTCATGTTTGACAAAGACTTAAATATTTTTGTTTTAAGATATAACTGGAATATACTGTCGCTTAACTCTTATAATACTGTGTGAAGTGCACACATATGGCATTCAATTAGGTGACGCGGTTGGTAGACTTAATATTAACGTCAACTTGCTCACAAGTCACAATCGTAATCTATTTTTTTATTTTCACTAGTAGTATAGGATTAATTAGATCGTCTTATCTAATTTGAGAGATCAATTTTGATATCAAGTGCTTATATCTTCCTCCTAATCATAGTTGCAGCGGATTATACCATAATTTTTCATACTAAATTAACAATCACAATTTTGGTTCATGTATGCTATGGTACACATGAAAATCTTTTGTTCAAGTATGAAAGTAAAAATCTGAAGGAAAGTCTTTTGCTCAAGCATCGAGCAACGCTTGTGTTATTCTTAATATTTTTCAAATGATTTGCATGGAAATTTAATTTTAATGTAAAAAATAATCATAATTTACCAGGGAATAGTGCAATGTTGGGTTCATTATTGACCCAGAAATATTGACGTCATAAAATTATTTTTGCAATTGCTAACTGTCAATTATTGTCAAAGAGCAAAAATATTGTATTTTATGAACCAAAAATATATTTAACTTAAATAATAATTCACTTTTCACGTATGTCAAAAATATAATAATACTCTCAACAGTACAAACAAAGGGAGTGTTGTTGGGTGGCGCCTTATACAGGAAATACGAAGATTGCTAGCTTTGGACTGGGAGGTCAAGGTGTGTCATTCATATCGCGAAGCAAATGGTTGTGCTGACGCACTAGCTAATATGGGGTGTGAGCATGGTCTGGGAACTAGAGTCTATGATCTTTGTCCTCCTAGATTAAGCTCGTTATTATTTGCTGATGTAATGGGGATTGCTACCCCTAGAATCATCTCTGTTTAGTTCTCTTTTCTTTTGGGCCTAGGCCCATTTCTTTACCAAAAAAAAAAATATATATTTACTTCTCACATACTGATATTTTACTAAACTCTATGAGAACCAAAGCCATTTTGCATTGACTAGAGTCACTAGACATCTTACGTCTAAATCTTCTTCTATTAATACTTTTTTTTTTGGTCAAGCTATTAATACATATTTTTAGTCTTGAAAGAAATAAAAAATTTGAAGGTGTATTTTCTAGGGGGCCAAAATAAATGCATCATTCATTTCATTTCATTTCATTTCATTTCATAAGTTCCATTGTCCACATCTTCCTTCACGAGTACATCTTCCTAATAAACCACATATCTCAAGACGATAATTGAGAAATCGACAAATGAGAAATCAAAGTATGACAAAGTCTCCCTTCACGGAAAATGGACTTGGTGCAGAAGAAAAACACACGGCTATGATATTAATCATTAATTGGATTTATTTATCGGTGCGTTTGTTTAAGCTTTAAAAAAAATGATTTTTTCTAAAAAAAATCTAGAAATTTTTTTGTAGAGATTTAAAAAAAAATCTAAAGCTAGCTACTTTGTGTTTGTTTACGATCATAAAAATCTATTTTTTTAAAAAAAGAAGTTCATACACTTAGATTCCTTAGTTTTAAAAAAATAGATTCTTGAAAAGCTATTAGAACTAGCTTTTCATTTTGGGGATAAAAATAATTTTTTTAAGAAAATGATTTTTTTAAAAAATCTATAACAAACACTATCAACATTACAAAATGGATTTTTTTAAGAAAAAAATAGATTTTTTCTTAAAAAAATCTCAAACAAACGCACCCTATATTACAAAATGATGATTTGACAGTTGTAATCTATGCTATTATTTACTAAAAGATTTAAAGGCAATGCAAAATTGTGTGAAACTTATATTATTTATCTACCGCGGTGGATTCAAGTACATCTTTGAAATTTTCTCTTCCCACTTGACTCTTTCTCCCCTTTGGTTTTTCATTTTTGCTTTTAGTTTTAAACTTTGGAACGCGTTTTCCGAAGTTTTTTTTGCCTTGAATACGAACTTCGGAATGTATTTTTCGAAGTTTTTAACGAATTTGAACTAGAAAAACTTCGGAAAACACGTTCCAAAGTTTTTATACAGGGATGCAATCGGAATATTGGGGGGTTAAAAAAAATCATGGGGAGAATAGAATCTTTCTACATCTTTGTATCGGTGAACTAATCTCATCTCAATATGTTATTGTTTCGAATTGTACTAAAGCTCATAATGCTTGAAGGCCCAACATGTCCTAAGGACCAACACAGCTCGTCCACGTTACACCCAAGGCACACAAGTGCATTTTTGCTCATATTTGTGGCCGGAGGGAGTACATGAGACGCATGTTCCTCAATTCCACTAACATAGTGGGAGCTACAAAGTTGTTATGCAAATCATCGTGCATATCAACTCCTATATACCTATATGCATTTATCCTCAAAGTATACACATTTTACCCCAATTTATACATATTCATATTGTGTTGATATTAACTTGAGCATTAGAGTGCTAACATTTTTGCAGGTACATTTCCTTTTCGTTCCTAAAACTTATCATCACCGTTAGGTGTCAGCTACACAATATCTCACCAGAGGAACCATGATCATATATCAACTCTAATTTAAATTTAATATTGAAATCATATTAACAAATCAATTGGAATACATTTGGTTTAAAATTTCCTTATTCTATTTGTTAATCTTTTTTTTTAAAAAATTGTCTAGCAAAAGTCTTTATTTAAAACTGTCTCTGTTCTGGATTATAAGTCAATTTATAAAAAATGTCCCAAATTATAAGTAATTTTAAAAGATCAATGAATAAGAAATATATTGTGCCAAAGTGAATTTTCATCCAAGTCCCACATAATCGAGTAGTGTGAATAAGTAAGAAACAAAGGGATATTACAAATAGGGTTAATTGACTTTTACCTCCTGCAAAGTATGTGAGTTTTACGTTACCTCCTTGTAATATTTTTTTTTTAGATTATCCCCTGCAAAATTTATTTTTTTAATTTACCTCCTTTTGCTGACGTGGCAGATAAAAGAAACAGAATAACCGATTTAAAAACAACGCTTTTTAAATCGGTTAAACAAAATAACCGATTTAAAAAGTACATCCAAGGAGATTAATTAAAAAAATAAATTTTGCAGGGGGTAATCTCAAAAACAATAATTACAGGAGGTAAAACAAAACTCACCTACTTTACAGGGGATAAAGACCTATTGACCCTTATAAATATAGTCAGTTTCAATTTTCTTCACCACAACGATTTTAGTTTTTTGGTGAATTCGGGACTTGGGGGTAGTGTTATGCCTTTGATAGTGTTTAGAAATTTGTATGGCGAATATAAACTAAAAATATATTTATAGAAACAAAAATATAAAAAAAATTTATAACAGTAGAGGCTACAATCATTTTCATTTTTTCTTTTATGCATTAAGGCTATGCTTGGTAAGGCAAATAAACTAGCTTATAGTTTATAGGTTTTAGTTTATAAGCTAAAAGCTCTGTTTGGTAACCATTTTTAAAAAAGAGCTTATGGGTGTGTTTGGTAAGTCCAATAAGCTAGCTTATAGTTTATTGGATTAGCTTATAAGCTTGTTTTAAAAAAATAGATGTGTTTGGTAAAAAGTTTTTCTCATTAACTTATAGCTTTTTTTGAGATGCTATTTCAAGTAGCGTTTGAGCTTATAACTTATAGTTTTTTATAGTTATTTCCATTTTTAACCTTTAATTTTATTATTTTTTATAAAATAAAAAACTATCCACTGTAGAAAATAGTTACCCACTACATGTCCTTTTATGTATTTTTATATTTATTAACCACTTCAAAAGCTAATTTTACCAAACACTTTAATTTCAATCAGCTAGCTTTTCAGCTATAAGCTATTTTTTCAGTTATCAGCTATAAGCTAGCTTATAGCTTAATTTTACCAAACAGATCCTATAGCTTATTTTACTAGCTTGTAGCTTATTTTTCAAATGCTATTTCAAGTAGCTTATGAGCTTATAGCTTATTATCTTTTCTTCCAATTTTACCCCTATTATCTTACTTGAAAAAAATTAAATATTAAATATATATTTTTTATGTCATTTCATACTTATAAGCTACTTCAACCGCTAATTTAAACCAAGCACTTATCCGTTATAAGCTAGCTTATCAGCTATCCGCTATTTTTTATCAAATAGAGCCTAAGAGTCCATTTGAAATAGTCGATTTTTGCGCTTATGAAAAATAATTTATGCAAATAAATAAAATTCATAAATTTTTATTAGCAAAATTATATTTTTATAAGCCAATTTTTCATAAACCACCTTAACAAGCTTATGAATAATGCACAAAAGTTTATGTATTAATATAAGTTGTTTTGCATAATATTATCGAAAAACTAAAAATGAAAGTTATTTTATATAAACTCAAAAATAAGTCTATCCAAAAGGTTCCTAGGTTTATGTCCGTCCAAATTAAAAAAAAAATTACGTTACATTGGAAAGATAAAATAACTTTAGTTTTACCTAAAAACACATTTATAAATATTAACTTATTATATGATACGAAGACAAAATATATTATAACTTGGAACAATTTTAAAAATTTAAAGCACTAAATATTTTTTGGAAAGATAAAAAGGTGGTTTTCTTGCAAAGACTTAAAATAAAAAATATTTCTAAAGTCACTAAAATCAAAACTCTTAATATTTACGTAGACTATTTGAATATTAAAATTTAAAACTACATCTTAAAACAAAAAATATTCCAAGTCTTCGTAGTCTCGTAGAGCATGACTTAGCCTTACCATTGACTGGACTCTTCCTTGCAACTTCCAAGTGCTTACAATGAAAAACTAATCAATTTTGAAATATTATAAATAACGAAACACTATTAGGCCACAAGAGTGCAAGACAGTACTCCAATAGTGAATTAAAAATTAAAATTCAAGGCAATAATGAATCTGAAGGTCATGCAAGTATTACTATTAATTTTAATGGTTGCTGCATTTGCCCTGTTGGAAGACACAATTGCAGCTGATCAACCCCAACAACAAGTCCTACCAGGCTGCAATAACACTTGTGGAGATATACTAGTTCCATATCCATTTGGCATGGGATATTCAACAACACAAGATCATACACCATGTTACATGGATTCCAAATTTGAGCTCACTTGTGTAGACAACTCAAAATTAATCCGTGGTAAGAATATCGAAGTCCTAAACTTAACCCAAGGTCAAATGGTAATGAATTTTTTTGTCTCACATCTTTGTCCTGATAGTAATAATACTGAAGAAGCGAATCAACCTTTTCTCAGAGTTCCTTCTTTCACAATTTCAAGCACGGAAAACAAATTCATAACTGTTGGTTGCGACAGTTACGGATATCTCAACAGTAATTTCAATGGTGCCACTTATTCAACAGGGTGCTTAACAAGATGTTATGGTTTTGATCTTGAAATGGCAATTGGGAAAAGTACTGGAAAATGCACAGGTTTAGGGTGTTGCCAAATAGATATTCCTCCACTCATGAAAAATATCACTATACAAACATTTAAATTCCCAAATTCTACACAATCTCAAGAAGGTTGTAGCTATTCCTTTATTGCAAAACAAGGATCCTATAATTTTTCTGTAGAGCATATAAATAATCTACCTAATCAAACTTTCCCCTTGGTGGTTAACTGGGCTGTTACAAATGAATCATGTCAAATAGCGCGAACTACAGATAGCTATGCCTGCAAGGAAAATAGTGAATGTGTCCATGATGATCCAGATTATGACGGTTACAGATGCAAGTGTTTGGAAGGTTTTGAAGGAAATCCATACCTTCCTGGAGGCTGCACAGGTAACAAACAGACCATAATTGTGTACTATTTTTTGTGCTTTAATTAATTGATTATGCTTCATATTTTCAATGCTTTATTGAATTTGCTACCACTAATTAAGCGACTGATTTTAAAAAGTGGTTGACTTGACTGTGTAAAGTTCATAAGATATGTGGTTGGTCATACTAAGTTTTAGATAGTGATTCATCAAAGTGAATTTGAATTCATGGTAGTGAATTAGGATTCATCATAATGTATCATTATTCATCATAATAGGAAACATGTTTGACATAGAAACTCAGTACTCACTAAAAATTTGTATAAATTGAATTCGGTTTTGTATTGAATCAGTATTCACTAACAACCATGGTTTTCTTGTGTTTCAGACATTAACGAATGTATAACAAATAAACATGGATGCAAAAGTAGCGCAAATTGTCATAACACTCCTCCTGGGAGTCACACCTGTTTTTGTCCTGTGGGGCAAACCGGAGATGGAACAAAGGAAGGAGGGTGCCAAATACCTGAACTACCTGATGGAAATGCATATCCAATTTTACCTACTGTCCTTGGTAAGAAGCAAAACACACCTAATTTTATTCTTTGTTTACTATCTTTTTCAAATCTAATGTGAGTATATAAATTTACTGATATTAGTTTGGGGAACAATCCAAAAATTGGGTTCAATATATTTTGGATGCAGGAGTAGGAGCAGCAATTATTGTTCTATTTGTGGGGATAATTTCCTTCTTAGTATACCAAAAGAGGAAAATTACCAAATTGAAAGAGAAATTCTTTAGGCAGAATGGTGGTTCTATTTTGGAACAGAAACTTCTTCAAAGAAAAGACTCATCTCAAGTAGCTAATATTTTCAAAGAAAATGAACTAAGGAAAGCAACCAACAATTATGACGAGAACTTAATCATTGGTAGAGGAGGTTTTGGTACAGTTTTCAAAGGAGAACTAGATGATAATAGAATTGTTGCTATCAAAAAGTCCAAAACAATAGATGAAAGCCAGATTGAGCAATTCATTAACGAGGTGGATGTTGTCTCCCAAATAAATCACAGGAATGTGGTTAAACTCTTAGGGTGTTGTCTAGAAACAGAAGTTCCTTTGTTGGTTTATGAATTTGTTAGCAATGGTACTCTTTCTGATTTTATACACAAACAAAGTAATAAGGTGAATAATGAATCATGGAAAATTCGTCTTAAGATAGCAACAGATGTAGCTGGAGCTTTATCATATCTACATTCAGCTGCTTCAATAGCAATCATCCACAGAGATGTCAAGAGTGATAACATTCTCTTAGATGGAGCCAACACTGCCAAAGTAGCTGATTTTGGAGCTTCAAGATTGGTTCCACTTGACCAAACTGAAATAGCCACAATGGTGCAAGGAACTATTGGCTACTTAGACCCAGAGTATATGCAAACAAGCCAATTGACCGAAAAAAGTGATGTATATAGCTTTGGCGTAGTTCTTGTGGAGCTGCTGACAGGGGAGAGACCTTTTAGTTTTGGTAAGCCAGAAGAGAGAAGAAGTCTTGCTATGCATTTTCTGTCCTGCTTGAAAAAGGAAAATGTATTTGAAATTATTCAAGATGGTATGTTGAATGAAGAAAACAAACAAGAGATGAAGGAGGTAGCTGTTCTTGCGGCAAAGTGTTTGAGACTAAGAGGGGAGGAAAGACCAAGCATGAAGGAAGTGGCTATGGAATTGGAGGGAATGAGGTTAATGGATAAGCACTCCTGGATCAACGAAGACCTAAATGTAGAGGAGAGTCGCTACCTGCTTCATGAATCATCATCTAGCATTTATGAACTTGGTGATAGCAGCAAACGCGGAGATATTGGGTATGACAGCTTGAAAGATCATGTATTGATTGCCATGGACGATGGAAGATGATTGGAATGTCACAAAATGCACACCCATTTTGTTGTTTTAGAAGTTTTTTATGCATATTTCATTTTATATGAATAATCCAAATCATTTTGTAATTGTAATATAATTGTTTATATAACTATTGTGTTCTGTGTTTGTATATTAGTTGTTATTTAAGATTTATATAATCAAGGAAGATAAAGCAAAATAAATACTGTAACATGTAATTTAGCAAAAAAAGAAATGTTCTAATAAGAATATCATTCTTTAAATTCTATGACCAAAGAATGATCATACATTAATAACATCAGAGGAATGATCAATACCTTGAGTGATAAAAATTATGATGCATCATTGAAATATTTCCATGTCATAAAATCCTTCAGAAAGCTTGAACATGAGATTCTAGTCATTTATGATAAATATGGACTAAAAGTCATGTAGTACAGAGAAGTTCAATCATGAAATATTTTTGGCTAAATTATACATTTGGCCCCTTAATTTATTTTGTTGTTTTACTTTGGTCCCATAACTATTTTGCGGTCGATTTTTCTTTCCATTTGTTCAATTAAAAGGTAATAAACCATGAATTTAGTCCCAAAACTATCACTTTTTCTCTGATTTAGTCCCTAAACTATCTAAATATAGTAAGTAGTCCCTAAACTATATATGAAAGTCATCAAATTAGTCCCCTAAAGTATATAAAAACCTGTCAACTTAATCCCTCACATCTTAATAGCAAAAGCTATAGATAGAAGAATTTTATATACTTTAACTTTAGGGACTACTTACTATATTTACATAGGGACTAAATTGAGGTCAATGGATGATTTAAAAACTAAATTGATGGTTTTAGGGGACCAAAACAGAACAAAAACTAAGTTATAAGAGAAATGAGCTATAGATATATAGGAAATTATTGAAAGTTAAAGTATATAAAATTCTTGAAAAAAATCGTGAAAAAAAATCGATGAACAGAAGAATAGCCATGGAACGAACGAGAGAAATGGGGCGGTTAAGGAATAAACCTTCAATTTGGTCCTTGGGGTCTTCGATTTAGTCCCCAAAACTACCAAAATATACCAAATAGTCCTTAAACTATTATTAATACATTAGTTTATTCCCTAAACTTTTTAAAAAACATGAAAAAAATAATAATTCACGGATCAAATTGATAGATTATTAATAGTTGAGTGACCATTTAGTATAATTCTATAGTTTAGAGATCAAATTGAAGAGAGATTAATAGTTCAGGGAAATATTCCGAATTATTTCTAGACTTAATTTATAATTTGGTCCCTTATGTTTAAAATTCACGCGGCGTCACCGTTAGCCACGTGTCAAAAAATAACGGCGTTAAAAAAAATTGACGAAAATGACCAATTAATGATAACGTTCAAAACATAAGGGACTAATGTGAAAATTTTAAAACATAAGAGACCAAATTTATGCTCCAAACAAAAATAAAAGACCAAATTATGAATTAACTTATGTGTTTTTAGGGTCATACCAACAGGTGTTATAATAATCGAATTGTGTAAAGAAATCCATTAAGAAAAGTTTTGATTTGAAAATAAAAGTTATAAACTTTGTCAAAATTGTAATAAGATAACTTTTTTTTTCTTAATTCCTTAAAATATATTTTAAAAGAGTCAGACTTTCATAGGCACGTCCCCAGATAAAATATATTTGGGTATATATACATGAATGAGAAAAAATAAATGATAAATAATTTAATTATTTTTTTATTCAAATAGATAAATAAAAAATAAAGTATGATCAGCAGTTCTTAAAAAAAAACTATGCGGATGGAAAAAGAAGCTCCAAAGAAACTTCATTTGGCTTCAAATACAAACATTTATTCATTGGTGAATTATGTAAATGAAATGTTAACATGTGCGGGCACGTATTAAGAATGCAAATATAGTAATATTCTCTTGTAACTTGTGCATTTTACCTTTTAAACATTAAATTTTTTTAGATTATTAAATGCATATTTCTACTTTTAGATACCTTAACATGTGCCCTTAGGACATATGTTAACACGACCCATTATGTAAATAGACAAATGTTGGAAAAAGGCTTATTTCCTTATGAAGTTGGAACAAAGTCATGCTACCACCATTTATTGTTGCATAAAGGCACATTAGATAGGTAGCATGCCATCAAGCCTTGTCATACCAAAATTATTCAACCACTATCTTCAATCTTTACTTCAAAAGGTTATAATGTGGACAACATAGTCTAGTGTAAATGATATGTTGCTAATCATAATGTTATTATACATTTGTGTATGAATCAAAACCATGTCTAGATTCAATGATTTGTATTTTAACGGAACCAAGAATTAGAGTTTTAAGTTTTAACCAAATTTTAATTTGTAGACTGAGTTTATAAAATCAATCCACTCCTTGCTTTCATTTCAAACTATGTATAAGTTTGAAGGAAAACATTGGATTTGTAAAAATCCCCATATGTTGGACATAATATTTGAGTGTACATTATCACTTAAGTGATAAACAATTTTTAGTCAAGGTTGAATCGGTTGTGATTCACAAGTACTTAAATTGGATTTCTTTAGAACCAAGGCTTAAGACTTTAGACTAAAAAAGGCAATCATAAAATTCGATTCTTTAAAGTGGTCATATATTGAATGAGATAAGATATGAACAAATTTTTTTAAGGAGAATTGTTTGGAAGTATTTAAATTCAATTTTTGGGTGAAACAATTTTTTGTCAAATTTTACATAGAGACTATCAGGGCCTCCTTCTCCTTGGGACATGAAAGTTAAAAACAAAAAGTTTAAAAGTGGGAACAATCTTTATCTTATATAAGTCGATTTTATAAAAAATGGGTAAGCCCCAATATAAAAATCTAATATGGTATTCAGGCATTGAAGTCGATCGTTTCGGGTCACATAACATTTGTACCATTAGTGATGAGTGTGAGAAGGTATATTAGAAATCTAACTTTAAAAGTCAATTTTATAAAAATTACTTAAATGTAATATAAAAACTTAATAGGAACATAAAATTAAATTCTTTGTATTATTATTGAGAGTATAAACATTAGGTATGCGATAGTATACCTAAGTTACAAGGAGCAAAAGCCAGCAACAACTGAAGTTTCTACTAACTCTATATGCTCTACCCTTTTTACAATTGCAATATAATTAAGAGTCCTATAATTAGAACCCCTACAATTCCTCACTTAACAAACAAAGAAAAATAAATTGAAAAAAAAAAACACTCAAACCTCACTTAAAATCAACATATTATAAAAACATACACACTAACTTTTTTTTCTTTCAAAAATGCTAATATTATTAAAGCTCACTCCCTAACAAGAAGTAAAGGAGTGGCAAAGAGGAACAAAATAGCCAACACAGTAGGCAGAACCAAACACAAAATACAGCAGAAAAACCGAAAAAACATTAGCGAGAAAAACAGTCCCCCGGGTCCCAACACCATTCGTAGAACAAGCAAGGCTTAACCTTTAATCTAGCACCCTAACTTATTTGCACTAAATATATATACACACACTTTTTTTGAAATTTAATTTGGACTTTTCTGGTTCCAAATAGTAGAAAGTGGTTTATCACTTGTCCAATTCCTTAACTTAAGAATGACATAAACAATCATTCCAACTAAAAATCCAAGAGCAGCACTTGATCCAACCAATGAAACAGCAGTACAAATAAGTGCAACAAATGAATCTTCTTTACTATTCATATCTCTAGCACACATAGCTAATTCAATACCAGCAAACAAAAGTAACACACCTAATATTCCAACAGGAAACATCTTCAATATATGTGCCAAAGAAGTACCTAAAACCAATCCTAATACCAATTTTGCAACACCAAGAAGTGCCACACAACCTCCACTTCTTCCACCAAATTTATACTGTCCTGCTAATCCACCAGCACCATGACATGTTGGCATAGCACCAAACCAAGAACCAACTAAATTCATTAATCCAACTGTAACTGAAATTGATGTAACTGAAAATTCCTTTTCAGGAAAAAGATCTGTTGATAATTTACAAACAGCTATCACAGAGTTCAAAACTGATAATGGAAGTTGTGGAATTGCACCTTTGATAAAACCTTTCTTCCAAGCATGTTTAGTGAATTTCACTATTTCTATTGAAGAGGGTCCAAATTTAATTTCATGCACCACTTCATGTTTTCTTATAAACACCAAAACAACTCCCAACACAAAGACTAATAAAGCAGAAGGAAGTGAAAAAACAATTTTTCTTAATCTATTGATTTTACCTTTTCTTCCATTTTCATTATCAATCTTTTGGGTCTGGCCATCTAAATCATCACTTTGTGGATCGCCGCAACAGCCGCGATTTTTTTTGCCGGCTCCATTCACAATCACAATGAAACAAGCACAAACAATAGCTAGAACCAACCCATCTAATCCAAACCAAGGTCTTTGGCCTAAAGATTTAGACTTTGGAAGATCTTGCACTTTTCTTACATATTTAACAGCTGTTAAAGCAAATGACAAACCTTGTGCTAATTGAATTCCCCTTACTACAGATAAAGGAATTAATTTGTATACCACCTGCATTAATCCCGTGATACCGAGTACGAACAGCGTGCCTCCGGTTAAGATTCCAGCAGTCATGATTTCTGGTATTCCGAAATCTTTGTCCGATAAGGCCTGTGCAGCGATGGACTTCATCGGCTGTACCGGCATAGGAATTCCATAAATGACACCAGTTATGATGTTGTAGATACCTGTAATAAGACATACATATGAAAAATATATTATTGATGTATGCATAAGCTTAATAGTGTGCATGTGTGACAAATTTATGAAAACAGTACTCCAACATCAAACATGTTTGATATCTTTACCATTGTAATTACTGTCACATCAGTCATATTTGATAGTTATTACTATTTTCAATATAATAATAACTAAAAAAACATATAGAACATACCATTGAAAATCAATGTGGTGCCAAGGTTAAGGTCCTTAGCTAGAGTGAGAGCCAAGATTATGGGTATATAGGTGCCAAGGTCACCCATGGCACCATTAATTTCAGCCCATTTTGAACGAAAAATCAAATTGTTTTTCACTTTTTGGACTGCATATTTGGCTGTGAAACTTTTTGTTTCTGAATGGTTTGTTTGAGATGTTGGAGTGATTTCAGGAGCTTCAAGATCTGAAGTTTGAATTGAAGGATTATGGTTTTGGTATGCCATATTGAAAATATGATTTTTAATTATTCTCAACTGTTTAGACTATATATATATATATATATATATATATATTAGTAATGGTGTAAACTGTAAAGCCCAAAAGAGAGGTTTTAGTTATTATTACAAATTTGATGAAAGAATGTCAATTGTTGGTTTATTTATAGGGTTCTAAATAGGGGTGTCAATGAATATCTATGGATGCGAATAGTGCGATATCCGTGTCCGTTTCGCCAGACAAATATGACATATGTGTCCGCTCCATATCGGTGCGGATATCCGCTAAGCGGCTAATCCACATATATTGAAGAATCCGCAGATATTAACAGATATCCATGGATGATGTTTTTTCATTAAAAAAAAAAAACTAATTATTGAAAAACAAAACATTAACACATAATATTCATAAATTTTGCTCTCTATTTGTAATGAAAACACTCAATCTACAAACAAAAATCACTTCACAGAATTGCAAAAGAGCCAAACAAAGATAGAATTTATATAAAATAGCCAAACTGCAAAAGATAAAATATATAAATACTAGAATTTATATGTAAGTAGAGATATTTAAGCAATTTTACTAAGTATTTAGCGGGTATGGATATCCGCAGATGCGGAGAGTATTAAACCCGCATCCGTATTCATTAAATGCGGATAATTGAAATATCCATTTATTTTATCTGTGGATATCCATTAAGCTATCCGTTCCGTATCCATAACGGATTTTATCCGCCGATATCTGGGGGTATGAATATTTTTATCATCCCTAGTTCTAAAGTCATTGTAAATTGGCATAAACTTGTTGTCATTTTAAATTAAATAAAAATAAAATATAAAAATGTGAAGGAAAACGTATCGAACAATGAGACAAGATAGCCTCTCCTGTCCAAATTGCACTAGATGTGGTGCAGTTTAATCCACACCTTCCAATTTTTTTTTAATTGAATGAACCGTAGACAACAAAAAAGAAATGAAAGATTGAGATTCAACAGAAAGAAAATTGGATCGTAGAGAATCTCCTCTCATCGAACGAGAAATGCATTGACAAATATTGAAATTAACTTGTTATTTAAAATGAACATGAAATAAAACGTAGCTAGCAAACAAAAGTACCAAACCATTTTCTTTTCACATTTCTAATAATTGAGTCAACATTTTTTCCCCCTGTTTTTGAATGGTTTTTTCTTTTACAATTTTACTACGTCTCTTTTGTTTATTTATTTTATCACATGGTTAGTCTTAGAATTGAAAATTGTGAGTAACTCGACCCTATAAAATCAGTTTGTACAATAAAAATTGTTTATTTTATAAAATTATGTTCAAGTCATCTTATATTTAATGTGAGACGTCTCAACACACCCCTCACATTTAGTATTATTGGACTTGATGTATGAATATAAATAGTGAATAACTGATAGTGGGTGGTCCAACGGATCTTGAACAAATTTTAATAAGATACAAGCCTCACCTTACAAACCGTCATGAGTTTATAAAAAAAAATATAGTTAGAATGTTTGATTTTTCTCTTTTGATATAAAAAAGTTATTTACAATTTCACTAAAATGAGTTCAAGTTGAATTTTAATTTTGAGAAAGGACTTAAATTTTAATTTTTTTTTATCCTAGAGCAGCTGCACGGTACAATAGTTGTATGACTTGATTAAGGTGTCCATGTCCTTACTTATAATTGGATTGGATGAACTCTAGAGAGGAGAGGTTTGCAATTGAGGGAGGTCTAAAGCATTTTATTCTTGTTGATTTTTTTGCTAAATAGGAAAGGGAATATTATTATTTTGATAAACTTTAGGCCATACCATACATTTTTCCATTCAAGATTTCAATTAAATTCTTATGAGTTACACACCGTTAGATAGTTACGTAAAATCCCTGCACCTATCTGGTTACCTTTTCTAAACTTTAGGCCCATACATTTTTTATCTTTTTCTTTTTTGACTCATACCCTGTTTAGCATCCACGAAATTCCCTATTAATCTAAACCATTGATTAATTACTTCAAAAATATGTGGGATTATGACAGCATTTTCTTCATTTTAACTTGGTGAGGTAATCAAATCAAGGAAATTAAAGGTTGTGTGAGGTCCGTTATCTTATTTGGTTAGATATGACGTGGAGTATTTGGAGATTGGGTAATAATATTATATTTAGAGAGCCTATATATGTCAATGTGTGTGTTTTAGTGGATCAAATTATTTATATTTCTTAATTTTGGTTCATCCGGTCAGGGAGAAATGTGAATTTATCTTTTTCTGACTGGTGTAAGTGTGTAACAACCCCTTAGATTGCTTTCAATGTATCTAAGGTGTGTGTCATCGAATCGTAAAGATTGAGTGCATCTAGTACTCCTTATAATTCAATCTTTTTATCTATAAAAAAAAAAAGACATGAAAATGAATCATTTAATTTAGTTAGCAACAACTTAGTAATGAGATTTTTTATGGCATTTATTACACTAATGAGATTGTTGATCAAGCAAAGAAAAGAAAGAGTTTCTCATTGTTCAAATTTGATTTAAAAAAAGCTTATGATTCTTTTGAGTGGAGTTTTGTAATTTCTAGGTGTTATGGAGAAAATAAATTTTCCGTCAGAGTGGAGAAGATGGACCATTTAATGTGTTAGTGCAACTTTAATGTCTGTGTTGGTCAATAGTAACCACACCGATGAATTTAGATTTGAGAAGGGTTTTAGGTAAAGTGATCATTTGTCTATATTTCTTACAGTGGTTGAAGGTTTGAAAGTTTTGATGAATATATCGATTAATAAAAATCTCGTTTTAGATTTTTAAATTAGGGAGATCTATTTTGAAATATGTGTATTTAATATTTTAAAAATGTAAGAAGTTACTTTTGTAACATTAATTTTGTTTTTGATTTTTTTTATTTAGTATGCTTAATAAGTTTTCCTAAATATTATTGAACATATAAAATAATTAATTCATTTGTAAAAATAAATAAAATTGATTCACTATAAGCCTACTAAGCTCCTCACCCCACACAATCACACTTTGATTTCCCCTTTTCTTTAAATTAAAATAATGCATTTTTTAATGTTAATAGCATTTAGACTTAGGCTTTGATTGTCTTTAGTTCATTGAATAATTAGATCGTGTGGGGACAACGAGAAATTTGAAGTGGAAGGGGCCATATATATTGTATAAAATTATCTTTCTACTGGTTATTATTGGTTAGAAAAAGGGTAAATAGGCCAATACCCCCTGCAAAGTTGGTGTGTTTTGCGATACCCCCTGTAAAAATATTTCTTGTAAATACCCCCCTACTTTCTCAAGATTCCCTATTTTACCCCCCTGAGTGCACACCGTGGCAAGGAATCTCCACATGGCGTGTCCACATAGATTTTTTTGCCACGTGTCATGTCAACGTAGGATTTTTTGACACGTCATCCCTTAAAAAAAAAAATTTTTTTTTTAAAAAAAACAAAAAATTAAGAAAAAATAATTAATGTTATTAAAAAATTAATTATTAAATAAATTAATAATTAAGAAAAAAACAAATTAAATAAAAAATAAAACAAAAAATTAATGTTATTAAAAATAATTATTAAAATAAAAATAACGAATTAAATAAAAAAATTATTTTTTTTAAAAAAAAACAATTTTTTTTAAAAAAATATTAAATAATACTCCCTCCGTTCCTTTTTGTTTGTTGTTTGAGAAAAAATAGGCCAAATTAAGAAAGTGTATTTTTGTACTTTATTTTTCTATTATACCCTTTTTTTGGAATATATTATACTCTAATTTTAATCCACCAAAAAATTTCTATTTTTTTGCACACACTATCTCTTTCAAAAAATTAAAACCACAAAAAAAAAATTATATGAAGATGTTTAGTAAAAAAAAAATACAATAAAAAGATTATATGAAGAAGTTTGGTAAAAAAAAAAAGATACAATAAAAAAATTATATAAAATTTAGTCAATAAAAAAAATTAGGAAAAAGGGTATAATAGACAATATATAACCTCAAATTATCAAAACAACAAATAATTTGAAACAAATTTGTTTTTCTAAAACAACAAACAAAAAGGAACGGAGGGAGTATTTTTTTAAAATAATTTTTTTAAATTAAATAAAAAATAAAACAAAAAATATATTTATTTATTTTTTTAAAAAAAAAATCTTTTTTTTTTAAAATAAAAAATAATTTTTTTAAATAAAACAAATAAATTAATGTTATTAAAAATAATTATTAAAAAAATAATAACGAATTAAATAAAAAATAACAAAAAAATAAATGTTAAAAAATTTTTTAGGGGATGACGTGTCAAAAAATCCTACGTGGACATGACACGTGGCAAAAAAATCTATGTGGACACGCCACGTGGAGATTCACTGCCACGGTGTGCACTCAGGGGGGTAAAATAGGAAATCTTGAGAAAGTATGGGGGTATTTACAAGAAATATTTTTACAGGGGGTATCGCAAAATACATCAACTTTGCAGGGGGTATTGACCTATTTACCCTTAGAAAAATAAACAAACAAGTGGGGTAAGCTAACCCCAATTATAAAAGTTTAGATCCGTGCTTGGATTTGATGTTTAGGGTTGTCTGTTTGCTGTTGATTAAGGAGTTTTATTTTGATACAGTTTTTTTTACATAAATCCTATATAAATATTGTTTGTATATATTTTCTGCTTTTTCCATAAGAAAAAAAGGAAAATTACATATACTCTTGTATAAGTATTGTGTGTAAAATATTATGTACGAATATTATTTCTCTTGTTAATTATACACCGACATGAAAAAAGTTTTATTTTCTCTCTTTTATTATACATCTCTCCAATAGAACATCAAAGAGCGAGTGGTAAAGAATATATTTTTGGTGAATGTCCGTCTTCTTGAATAGAATGGTTTTATCATTAATGGTAAAACTAGAAAAAATAATTTGAGTAGGTTAAAAGTTTTATAATATAAAAATTATATATTGCATATAAAAATATAAGTTATAAATTAAAAGCACAAAGACTCTATTTAGCAAGATTTAAATTTTAAATTTATGGCTCATAGCTTACAAACTCATTTGAATTTTTGTTTATTTTGTAACATTTTCTTCATGAGTTTACAACTTATTTTTACCAGCTTATAATTTATTTTTTATGTAATATTGATGGAGCACCTAAAGGTAATCCGGCCATTGCTTCATGTGGAGGCATTTTTAGAAATTATGATGCTGATATTCTTTATTGTTTTGCTAAGCCTTTGAGATTTGCCTCCTCCTACCAAGCTGAGTGGAGCTATGGCTCATCAAATAAATTGGAACGGTCTTTAGTTGGAAACTAACTCAACTTTGGTGTTTGTTTTTTGAAAGTCAAAAGCTCACATCATTTCATTATTTAAATAAGTAGTAATACAATGGGGTATAGTCTCAAAAGGGTAGCAACTATATCAAGAAATGGTCGCCCTAACAAGCGTTTGAGCAACC
This sequence comes from Trifolium repens, assembly GCA_030408175.1. Classification (NCBI taxonomy): domain Eukaryota; kingdom Viridiplantae; phylum Streptophyta; class Magnoliopsida; order Fabales; family Fabaceae; genus Trifolium; species Trifolium repens. Next base: position 5,718,631 of record CP125836.1, read on the forward strand.
ATATTCACTTGTCGCTTAATGAATTTCACCACAAAGTTTGGGTTTGATGACAAAATACGTTTAACATTGCAAATAATAGCATTAAACTTCGATGAACCGCTATGCAAATTGGAAAGTGCATCAACTATACACTTTGAATGAGTTTCAAAGATGACTCAACTTTGGTGGTTTTAGCTTTCAAAAACACTGCTTTTCGTGTATCTTAGAATTTAAGAAACATATGGCACAATGCTATGCTTCTCCTCAGTCAAATGACTTGCATAGTTACTCATAGCTTTGTAAATTTAAATGCAATTTTGATTTCTCAAATTTCACAATTGCATGATTCAAGCCTTTGAAATTTCAATTGTTCGATTTTAATTTCCAAAATTTTACATTAATTGTTCATTAACATGAAGTAAAATAAGAGACAAATGACAATGCACCGACAATGTAAAAAAGATTTTACACTAAATTAATTTTTTGAAAAGTACACTATTAATTAATAATAACAATATTTTCTGTCACATCACTTCATTTTTTGATAACATAATAAATTAATAATTTTTTATTGGATGATCATGTAAAATTAATATATCATCATTAAACTCATGAATTAAAGACGCGTGGATATGTCAAAGATCCCATACAAAAAAAATATTATTCGAAGTTGAAAGCACGAAATAATTGATAGGAAGAAGGAATCATATGTGTTCATATTGGTGAAGTGCCTTCCCAAATGGAAATAAATAGCTGAAAAGGATTGAAAGACAAGCTACCATTTCTATGAATAGAGAGCTTCATTAAAAACGGTTTATCAACATATATTCTAAATTAACCCATTTGGGTTGGTTCAATGGTATTGACTTGAGACCTGAGAGTGTGCTCCTTTCAATGTCTCAAGTTCGATTCTCTCCGGTGCCAATTTGAATGGACCAATTTAGCTTATTCAAAAAAAAAAAATTCTAAATTATTAGAATGAAAGCAACATATAAATATCAATATACAATTTTGTCGAAAAATAATTATATATATATATTGGTAGAGGTCGAATATTTTAAAATTCTTATCACTTTAGTTTTTAACTCTTGATCACCCTAATCGCACAAATAATCTTATATTATAATATGACTGTGGGGTTAATATTGGTATAAGTATTTATGTTTTAATTTTTTGACAAAAAGTGTTGATTTGTTAAATGTAACTTTTCTCTTTCACTGAATCATGTAATTGTGTTTGACACTATGATCCAACAAGTTGTTGTTTCATATAACATACCAATTCTGTTGAATAAAAGGTTAACATCTCGTTCACAAATTCTAGTTTAATTGTTAAGTCGGACACTAACTCATCTGAGTTTGTTTAGATTGATGATGATAAACAGTATGCATTTTATTTTATTCAATATTCTGATATTATGATTAGTTTGCTGTTTTTTTTTTTACGAGAAGTGTGCTAGATTGAAAGCTATTTTTTTATGGTCTAATTGTTTTTAGTAAGCTTATGGATTACAATATAATTAATAATAATAGGGACCATATCACTGTTATGTTAATTATTTAACATTAGGAAGCAAATTCAGTAATAGAGATAAAATATATACGGAGATTTAAAAAAAAAAATCAAAGGTAGAGACTATTTTTAAAATGCTCTCTAAATATATGAATTAAAAATATATATAACATGGTAACCCAAATAATAATAAAAATAAGTAGAAATTAAACCAAGTGATATGCAATGACAAGAATTGCGATAATAGCAATAGTTAATGGTGGCTAGGAGGCCAGGCGTGGGCTAGTTTGGGACAAATGGGGGTCAATGTCTCAATGAGCAAGATTATTGCCGAATAAATTTGAAATAATAATTACCATAAAAAGTGTTTCATGGTAGCAGTGTAAACAGACAACATTTTGTGCTTGTTTGATTAGACATTGATGGATCAAGCAAGTATATAATGGGGATGAATGAATGTGGCAATAATAATGTGGTGGGTTCTAGGGTGAGCAAGCCATTTGTATCTCTCACCCATGAGAGACTGAATTTTCACCATTGGATGAGTTAAACAGCTAAGATTTTGTACTTGAAAAGAGGAAAATTTCTGCATTATAGCAGGTGAATATTTAGAATGCCTCCTTTGTCACATCACTTGTCACCACTTCCGCTCTCTCTCTACCTACTGTGTTTTTGAACTGCATAAAATTTTTATTAAGGCATAACCATGTACACGAATGCCACAAACGGCAGAGGAATTATCTTTCAACTTGCTCTTTATTATCCAGAAATTTCTTTTTCTCAATTTGAATTGGAAGAAAAAATAACACAAACATTTCTCAATTTTAAATTTATGTGTAAATTTATAGAGAAAGAAAATAGTATTTTAAAAAATAGAGAAAGATTAAAACATCAAAGCATAAAAAGGATCAAAGAGGGAAAGATGAAAACATTAAACAAAGCAATCCGAGAGAGATTAAAACATAAAAGAAAAAAGAGATTATGCCAAAAGGATTGGTGAGTTGCGATGCAGCAGCAGTCGGCAAGCTTATTGTCAATAATTTATTTTTTTTAGTATGACTTTTTTTGTTGTTGTACAAAGGTCATCAAACTTCCTGATTTTGTTACAGGGCCGGCCCAAGGGTGAAGCAGCCCAAGCCCTAACTTTAGGCCCAACAAAAAATAAAATTTTTAAAATGCATATTAGGCCTCCAAAAACTTTTGTACATATGATATATAGGCCTCGCGACCAGAATTTTGCATAATTATTTCGTAGCACCGTTGGTACAGAGGCGCGTTTATAAGCGGAGGGTCTCAAGTTTGAATCTTTTAATTGGCAAAATTGATTTGTTTTTTACATTTTTGTCTTTTTTAATTGTAATAGATGCTGCAATAATTGATTGATTTCTTTTTTTTTTTAATCTGGTACATAGAAGAATTGGCAAAGTAAATATAAGAAATACTCACACAGGTGAGAGAGCCGGGGTTTGAACCCCGGTTATGACGTCCATGTCTTGCAATTTCGCTAAATTTTTGCCAGTTAAGCTATGACTTATACACTACGTGGAATCCAGCCAGCGGCGGCGGTTCGAAGCAGCATTTAGCGGCGGTTCAAACCGCCGCTAAATGCAATGTGCGGCGGTTGACAAGCGTCGCTATATGCGGCGTCGCTAGGTCAATCAGCGGCGGTTCAAGTGAACCGTCGGAATAACCGCCGCTAGGTCGTTAGCGTCGGTTCTGTTGCTGTGCGGCGGTTAGGTACCGTCGCTAATTGTACTTGTTTTCACATGTTTTTCTACACTTTTAGCGTCGGTTGGAACCGCCGCTATTCATTTTTTTTTTTTTAAAAAAAAACACTTTTTTTTTGTTTCCCCCTAATTTTTTTTTTGTTTGCCACAATTTTTTTAAAACTTTATTTTTGGTTTCCCAAAATTTTTTAAACGCTTTTTTTTCTCCCACAATTTTTATAAAATATAAGTCAAAATAATAAGTAAAAATACACTCAAACAATTACATTAGATCAAATTGTTCAAGTCAATTACATTAAATCAAATATATAGTAACACTAGTTTTGTAACCTAAGAATAACAATCTAATGTGTCTGCCAATACATAATCATCTCATCAAACAAGGAAAAAAGAACATTGATAAGCACACCTAGGATCTCTGGTAGCTTTGTATAGTCAATATGTGCTCTCTATTAACTCAGGCCACAACATGTAACTCTTTTGCCCATGCTGATATAATGAAGAGAAAAAAATGTACAGAAATCATAAATATTAGAGATAATAAAGCATAAGCTTTCTCCTAAAAGAAATTGTAAGTTACTTTTCTATTGGAAAAAAAAAATGCATTAGATTTGGCAAAATGAAAATGCATTAGAAATTGTAAGTTACTTTTCTAACTTTAAAAAATTATGCCCCTTGTTCCTGTATTACAAAAGAAGTTACTTTTCTAACTAAATATACCTGAACAGTGAGACTAGCAAGATTAAAGCACTCGGGAGTAAAACCATATCTTCTCCAGACACTCAAGAAGGCAGCATCAGTACGAATTGCAGTCCAAGTTTCAAACTTGAAATACATTATAAAATAAACAAACTTAGACAACTCACAACAAGTCAAGTATATATATAGGGTAGCACGCATCGTCACAAGTACTCCTCATCTCCAAATAATAGATAAGCCTGAAAGATCATGTATGGAAAACAAAATCAGACAATGTAATATTAATTAACAAATCTAAAACAAAAAGGGACATTTGCATAAGAAAAGTAATACTACAAGTCATCATACTAAATTCATTCCGTGGAGGCTTCATCATACTAAATTCCATCTACTCACCTTCAATAAATACTCATAAAAGGAGTCAATACTAGTTTGTGTCCCCGCATCCTACAGAAAGGCAAAGAATGCGAGGTAGTTACTAATAAGCGCCCAAAAGAGATGGAATGTAGTACTACAAACAGGGCCTGAAAATAAATATCCTACTGCCTAAAGGGTGGAAACTAGAAAATAAAACATTCCAATCAATTAAGCACTTAAACGGGAATCACCACGTCCCAAAGGGACTCAACACATGAATTAACATACAAAGAAGCATCCATAAAACTAACGGGGTCCATTGCAATTTCAAAACATGAATTATCACAATCTGCATGAACATTATGTAAAAGGTATACAAATTTCATCAATCCGAAGAAACCGAACAGATAGCATACCATACTACCAATAAATATAGATAGAAACTAAAAAAATATCTCTCTTAAATACATGTCATTATATATTAAACCAACCTTACTTGTGTGACCAAATGAGGGAACACAGATGAGCTTGTCAGTCCAACTTTCCTATCAGCAGTCATCAGTGCAACCCCAAAGTGTGGAAGATTTGCCAAAAGCCGGCTAATCTAAGAAAAAGAATCACAATATGTTAACAAATAGACAGCATGATTACCGTTACATGGAAGCGATGTGACTAAGTGTAAAATAGACAGCATGGTATAGTATTTAATAAGATTTATAGCAGATTTGATAACACCCTTTACAGCAGCCAATAACTCTCCGTGTCCATCTTCTGACCCAACTAAACCAACAAAACAAAAACTCAATGAACAACGATATTTAAACTACACACCCAAAAGTTGTCACAGCGTGGCGGCGGTGGAATGAATGTTGCAATAACGGTCGGGATAGACAAAGGGGCGGCGGTTAACTAGCTAGTGCCTCAACTTGCCTGTTGCTATATGCATATTTTCTCCAACTAAAGTGAATCAGTTTAATGAAACTAGAATTAATCAAAACACTCGTTATAATTATATTATAATGCTCTAACATAAGAGTACTTGCTGAAATCCTTAGTTTAAGTTATGTATAACTTTATCTAATGTCCAGTTAATAGTTATAGCTACATATAAATCTATTTATAAGATACAATTACACAAAGTGATAAGAAAACAAAAATAGAACTATAAACCCTTCAATTATGGGATGTTAAACGAAAGTATGTTAACTTCATACCTTGTAAACCTCGCCAAATCCACCTTCACCAAGCTTATTAGCTTCTGAGAATTTGTTAGTGGCTTCTTCAAGTGCACTCAAATCAAATCTCAAGGATTCCACGGTGTTAATATCAGTTTCAGCTAAGAAGTAAAAATTGCAGGTCTATAAGGTTAAATTATAATAGCAGATTATGCAAATATGAAATAAATTAAGACTTAAAGATCTTTTCAATTTTCAATTAACTCATTCCCTTACTTTTCGGTTCTTGTGCAGAGTCGCGCTTCTTCCATACTCTTTTACTTATGAAACAAACTACCACAATTACTTATGGAATGACAATTACAACAATTGTCTCTGATTAGATCCCACTACTTCCTGCAAAATTCCAAAATGAAGTAATTTTAGTAGAATAGGTTGTAGATGTAACTAACTGCAATTCAAAAATATGTTTCAGTTAGGTATTGCAAAGGTTACTATTCCATCATATTCTACAGTCAATTAGTCTTGTTTCTCTTTATTTACTGCTAGTGAAATGCAAGATTACAACATTTTAAAGCATGAAACTTTTAACTAAGCCTAAGTTGGATTAGTCTCCAATTTACAGGAACTTATAAACTAAAGCCAGTTGTTCTTTATTTATGAAAAAGATCCAACATTAGAGAACATTGCAGAAAATTGAGACACAGTTATGTAAATGCTAAATTTAATTATACTAAACGTTAGTATTACTCACTTACGAAAAAAGTCCTATTTCGATGGACTTTTTGAATTTATCTACTGATATGATATAAGTAGTTGTCAAACAATTTAGGAGAGTTTATGGAAGCAACTTATAAAATGTCTATAAGCTGTTTTCAGCTAACTCTCATAAGCTCTCCAAGTTAGATTATGAAAACACCTTATATGAAAATAGTTTTACTTTATTTATCTTTTATGATAAACATTTTTATGTTGTAAGCGCTTAATAAAGTTGTTCGTTCAAATATAGCATAAAGGGCTGAATTAGAAGAAATAGCATCCCTGCATGCAGTGATTGCTGCAGACGTTATATCCTCTGAAAAATCCCATATCAGCAAAACGAAAGGAAAGAAACGAAAAACGATCAGAAAGAAAAGGTAAAATTGAGTAATTACTCCATCAGCCCTACAACTTGTATATCTATAGCTGAAGTGTTTAATGTCAAAAGTACTTGTTAACCTTCACTGCTTAGAAACTACTTATTGCCTAGCCTTCAAAGCTTCCTTCTTCAATTCAGCCTCTTCAGGACCAGCAAGTGAAGAGTTGATTGATTCATTTCATCATTTTATTTTAATCCTCATTAGGAACAACATGCTAACATTAACAGTGTTCTTACCTTAATTGCATAATGCTTTCCATCAACACTAATTTGATAAAGAGCCTGCAATGAATACCAATGACTCAGGAAGTAAGCTAAGTGAAAAAAGAGAGCATAATTCCACAAAAACTTAACTCACCACTTTGCCATAGCTACCAGAACCAATTGTAAACTATTGCGTGTTCCGATTTTCATCTTGAAAGAGTGACATTTCACAAAAAAGTTATGGCAAAAAAGATATCCAATACACTTGAGAAGTTTTACCTTAGTACAAATAACCATGCAACTCAACAATAGGACTAACATACATGATTAAAAACTTACAAGTGATCAAGTCAATAATCATAAGTCATATAATGGTATAATCAACTGGTTGTTATCAGTTATTATCTCATACTTATAATTGATATGTAGATTTTAAAAAAAATAAAAAATCAAGAAACTTATAAAACCAAATCAGAGATATGAAATCTGGAACAAATTGATATTTAAGCCTCTTTCTTACTCAAGAAAGAAAACTCAGCTTTTTTTTACGCAAGAAAGAAAACTCAGCTTATAAGAGGGAGGAATGGTGTGTTCGTTCAGGGTTAGTTAAACATGAATTGTGATTTCTTTTCTTCCGTGTTGCAGAATGTCGATGGAATCAGATACCACCGTTTCGCATGGAGTCACACAGCCGAATTCCGAACCGAAACCGGAACTGACTTTTGAACCGTATGGGAAAAATCGACACCGCCCGTGAGATCCATGAGATCATTATGCATGAGTGTTACAAAGGTCTAGAGGACTATTTCAACCTAAGAACATGTATCTTTTGTTATGAAGGGCAAATTGCATGTATAATGCAAACTCGCCGCAATGACCATCAATGGTGGTTGGTGGTATTCAACTTGAGTGAAAGCTCAAATTGGCTGTCGCTATCTTTATATTTTCTTGTAGTGTTTATGATCGGCATGGACGGTGATACCGACACAATTTCTAGTAAGACATCTTGTAAGTATAGTAAGACATGTATACTTAATATGCATAAGCATAAAACAAAGCTTGATGATAGTTGTTAAACAAACTAGCAATGTCAAATTAAACCCTTCATAAGCAAACTAGCACAAAATTAAACATAAGCAAACTATAGCAATAACAAATTTCATAAAAAATAGCATGTCAGATACTCAGATCAAAAACTTCATATGACTAATTGAAATTTCTAAACTAATTGCATGACCATAACTAAAAAAACCCAAATCATCAATTATAAAAATTCAAAACCATAAATGGACTAAAAACTCTAAATCATCATAATCAAAGACAAAAAATTGATAGCATCTCAAAACCCTAAATCCTCATAATCAAACACAACTAGGAACAAAGTTAGGTATCAACAAAATCTAATAGAAACTCAGTCCTAAATCATCTTAATCAAGATATCAACAACTTGAAAAGAGAATAATACAAAAATTGAACCGAAAATTCAATTACAAAGAAGAAGAGAAAAGCCAATCTCGAAGAAAAAAGTTAACTACACGCAAAATCAATTACAGTTGCGAGAGAGAGAGAAACCTGCAGAGAAGACTTCTGTTGCGATGAGAAGGTTGAACGGCGATGGTGAGAGATAGAGATTGTGTTTGGTTGTCTTCATATATTCTGACCCAGAAAAACCTGCGGTTAGGTTGAAAAATTTGGGAAAATAATTGAGGGAAGTAAATTTTGGTTTCCCTTCTTTAGAAAGCCTATAAAGTATTCAGCAGCGGTTCACAACAGCCAGAGTAACCGCCGGTCAATGGAAAGGCGGCGGCGGTTACTGTTCATCCGCCTCAGAATGACTGTCGCTATGTTCCGTTTTTCTTGTAGTGATAGAACTGATTGATTTCTTTTTTATTGTGCTCAACTAGTTCTTTATTCAATTAATAAAAAAAAAGACATCTATTCTATGATATGAATGGTTTTTTTGACGCAATGATATAAATAGTTTGGAAAACAATTATTTTCAATTTTAGTTAGATGTTTATTTTTTGTATAAATTTGCTTTTAAAAATAAAGTTGTCTTCTGATTTAAATTTAATATTATAAACATCCATAGACTTTAAAGTTTAGTTAAATTTGAACAATAATCTAAGATGGAAAAAAATATCAGATATTTTAAAATTGAAATTAACAAATTAAATCAGAGTTATACTAATGTTTGCCCATCATATATTTTTCTATTATCATGCTTTAATTATTTAAACAATATAAAAAAATTATTTTAATACATATTTTAATTTATTTTTGTAAAATCAAATTTTCTTTTGTTTTCTAAAAGGTATCATTTTAATGTTCCTTTTTAACCACATTTTAATCATTAAATTCTTTTATGTTTAATTTTTCTTTTTCTATGTATCATGTATGTGTTATGGAGGTGATTAAGGGTTTTTTTTTCGGCGATTTTTCTGTGGATCTGTTATGGAGGTGACTAGTGGTTTTTTTTCTTGGCGTAGACACTCCGTGTTGACGGACTTTGTCGTTTTATCGTACCTCTGGGACGTATTGGTGATGGAGAGGTGGTGGATGGTTAATACCGAGTGTGTGTGGATTCTCCCTGATATAAGATCTCTGACCATTTTCAAATATGGTGAGATTTGCAGGACTCTTGGAGTCGCTGAGGGGTGTTCAAGTCTGTTGAGACTTGCAGGTCTCTGGTATCTGGTCGAACTCTACGGCATCAGAGGTTGACTGTCGATTCTCTGACTACCGGGGTCCGTCAACTTTTGACTTTCGGGGCTACTTTCAGGGTCTAATGGGCCGAGTAATTTTAATTCGAGTTCGGAAGTTAGTGCCTAGTGGTGTCTCCTAAGGTCGGGTAGGGATTTTCTCTGCTGGGTTTAGCGAATCAATATTGGTGTATGGGTGGTTTGGGGTGTTTGATTTAGTGTTGGTAATTGTGTTATATCACGTTACCTTTTGTTTGTATGTTTCCACGATAATTCTTTTCACTTTTTGTGGAGGAGTTGTCTTTTAATAAAATATAGCCATTTCAAAAAAAAAAAAAACTATTTAACATTTGCCATATATATATAAAGTCATTGCAAAAATTAACCAAAAATTATTTTCGGTGTAGTGGATATTTCAACCCTCCATTATGAGAAGGGATTGTGTTCAACTCTTATATTTTTCGTTTGTCAAAAAAAAAAAACTCTTATATTTGTCGTATTTCTTTATTTATATTTTAAAATGGAAATATTTGTGTTATTTTTTCTTCCAATTCAAATTGAGAAAAAGAAGTTTATGGAGAATGAAGCGCTAGTTGGAAAGATGGAAGCTAACAACATAGCAGGGTAGAGAAAGTGGAAGTGAAGAGTGATGACGATAAGTGAAGTGACGCGACAGAGGAGAGAGTAAAAAATTAATTTAGAAGCAGTCTAAATATTCACATGCTATAATGCGGAAATTTTTCTCTTTTCAGGTATGACATCTTAGCTGTTTAACTCATCCAATGGTGGAAGTTCAGTCTCTCATGGGTGAGAGATACAAATGGCTTGCTCACTCTAGAACTCACCTAATAATGTTGATCATGTGAGTTAATTGCAAAAATAGTGTGGTTTTCTATGCGGTTGTGTATGATGGAAAGCTAGAGTCTACTCAATAAAATTTGAGGTTCCCTTTGGACATTAGTGCATTTGTGGATTGACATTTTGGTGATGGAGTATATTTCTTTAAGTGATTACTTTGTCCATTTACATATCCAACATTATGGTTTTTGGTCACGTTGTTCTTTTTTGCAGCTCATTTGGCTTGTTGCATTTGAATTGTGTGAACGGAGAGAAATCATATGTTGTTCCGAGGCTCAACAAGCATTATTTATCAGTTGTTTGACAAGATCAATTTATTTTCTTTTAGGTGGTTGAAGGCGACGAGTGTTACTTTAGTTTCTAACTGCCATAGTTTGTGGTCTAATCATTTGCTCTGCTTGGGGCTTTGTATGAACTGTTTTTTGGTTAACTCTCTGTAACATTTTATGACTATTTGTAAACGTTGATAATTTATCTTGACACATCTTGCAATAGGGAGGGAGGTTGTCTTCTTTAATATATATTTGATTTTGTCTTGTTAAAATCATAAAATATGAGTGTAACTTAAGTTGATTTAGTAGTGTTGAATTTGAGTTTTTGTTTACGGAGTTTTTACTATTGTATGGTGGTGATTATTTTTTGTTGGGTATTTATTATTTAAGTTAGATTCTCCTTTCTTATTAATTCAATTTTTTCGTATACGTAATAGTCGACTTCTAATAACTTGCTTAAAGAATTTAAATCTGTTACTACTTAGATCCCAAGTGTTGAGCTTGTGATGGAGAGAGATTTGGTTTGATTTCACCAAAAATACTTTTATGGTGTGTTTAACAAGATAATTAAACAATTTAGACAAATTTGAATTCTACACAATTTAAATGATTTGATCGATGAATTTTTTAGCTATTTTTATAAATTTTAAGAGTTTTTGAATAAAATTAGAAATACACGATAATTTTTATCCAATGTTTTTTTTAAAAAAAATAAATTGAAAGACCAACATGAATGTCTTAATAAATTATACTTCATCCGTTCCAAAATATAAGTCATTTTGAGAGAAAAAAAATTTGTTACAAATTATAAGTCGCTTTACAATACTAATGAAGTATTTAATGCTATTTTTTCTATTATACCTTAACTATTTATTACTCTCTCTTCTTTCAATTCTTTAATTTACTCCCTCCGTCCCTAATTATAGGAGCTAGTTTGACAAAACACGGGTATTAAGAAAGTGAATTTTAGTATTAAATTCATTGGCAAATTATGTTAATTTTACATGTTTACCCTTACAATAAATTGTAGTGCTTTGTATCAAACAAAAGAAAATTTAATGCTATTAAAAAAACTATGCAAAATAAATAAGGGTAAGTTTGGAAAATAAATAATTAATGTCATTGATAATTGTAAAGGGGTCTTATAAAAAGGGACACATTTTTTGTCAAACTATCTCCTATAAATAGGGACGGAGGGAGTATATTTTTCATATCATTAATAGAGGACAATTTTGTAAACCAACTCATAATTTCTCTTTTTCATACAACATTAACTATATTTTTTAATCTGCGTAATATGGTCAAAACGACTTATATTTTGGTCAAAACGACTTATAAACGTCACATTATTATATTTATATTCTCAAAATTAATAATGGTAAAAATAAAAAAGATCTTAACTCGGTTTCCACCAACACAACTTTGATAGAGTGATTGAATTTATTTTCCATATTTACTCATACAAACAATGTAGCCGTACCGCACGGGTGTAAATGGACAATTTTGGATTGATTTTTGGTGAATCCAGTTTATGAATCAATGAACTCTCAATTGTTTCAGTTTGATTTGGTTTTTGGTGTTTTTCAAAAATGAAACCAAATCAAACTAATTGGATTTACTTAGATACTTTAATCAGTTTGTAACACACTTTTTTCGCAATGAATTTCATGCTATTATTTATTTCTTGATATGTTCCCTGCTATTATTTTTCAATCACATGTAACATTTGATATAATACTTGACCAAAAAAAACATTTGATATAATCAATTATCACAATACACCATATATAAAAAAGAAAATGCAATAATATAATTTTCAAACACATATTTTAATTTAAATAAAACTGACAATAATAAATTTATAAATTTTCAAATACAAAATATGCCATACACTTACAAGTACTTTTAAAAAGGCCATACATTCATTATTCATATAAACACAAATCAAAGTTAAGCTTAAAATTTTGTCAAAACAGATTTAAATATTACAAAATCTAACGCGCGGAGCCCAACTTTATTAAGTTGAATAACCTTTAGTTTAGCAAGTTTCTTCGATTATGTTCCACAGAATACCTAATTAAGAAAAAACAATCAAAAGAAAAAGAAAGAAAGAAACTTATTTCAAATGATTATAATTTACCCAAATTAGCTAGCTAGGGAACAATTAATGATGGGCCTGGACCCGTGTAATTATTTCGTTACAAAAGATTATGAAGAATGATTTCTTTTTCATTATTGAAGCTTATTTTATGCTCAACAGCAAATAAAATCTACTAGTATGTTCAAATAATAAATGATAATCAATTTAGTGCGGTGAATGCTTAGACAGGTGTTAAGTGATGATTTTTCTATGTCCCAAAATATCAAAGATAAGAGTGAAGCAAATCATTCTAACACAAAATGATAGACACAGTGTATTTTGGGTTACTTTACTTTACTTATAGCTTCATGGTGTATTAGTTATGTATAGAGAACAATACACCTTAGTGACTAGTATATATATAGCAGAAGCACACTATTTTGTAATTCAATTTTTCAATAATGAATCAAATTACATTTTTCCCTCTTTGGTTCTGATATTCTAACATGGTATCACCGCCATTCGATCCTATTCCGCTTCCGTAACTGCCTCTCTAACCGTTTCTGTAACAAACTTTTCCGGCGACTATGCCTCCTCGCGCCGCTCCTGTGGATCCTGTTTTGGACAATTCTTCCCCCTATTTCGTTCATCCCGGCGACGGACCTTCCTCCGTCACGGTCACTCCACTTCTCACCGGCTCGAATTATCATTCATGGTCTCGTTCCATGAAGCGAGCTCTCGGCGCGAAGATGAAGCTTGACTTTGTTGACGGTACCATTCCCGTTCCCGGTGATGCTTTTGATCCGTCTTTCCGAGCATGGAACCGCTGCAATCAGCTCGTCTCATCTTGGATCTTGAATTCTGTTTCTCCTTCCATAGCTCAATCTGTTGTCTTCCTCGAGAATGCTGCTGATATTTGGACCGAGCTTCGTGAACGTTTCTCCCAAGGCGATTTGATTCACATTTCTGAATTGCAACATGAAATCTATGCTTCTTCTCAAGGTAACCGCTCCGTCACCGATTTCTATTCTGAACTTAAGCTTCTTTGGGAGGAATTGGAGCTTTACCTTCCTATACCTACTTGTACTTGTCCTCATCGATGCGTTTGTGAAGCGATGCGTTCTGCACGCCGCAATCATGTGCTTCTTCATACTGTTCGATTTATTACTGGTCTCAGTGACTCTTTCTCGACCGTTAAGTCTCAGATTCTGTTAATGGAGCCTTTGCCTCCATTGAACAAGGTGTTTTCTATGGTGTTGCAACACGAACGGCAAAACAATCTTGCTCCTGCTGATGAATCTTTGGCCTTGGTTAATGCTGTGAAGTCTGGGAGACAGAAGCAAGGTTCTCGTGTATGCACATTTTGTGGCAAAGATAACCACACCATAGATAATTGCTTCAAGAAGCACGGTGTTCCACCACATATGAAGAAATCTTCATCTGCTAATAGTGCTGCAATTGAGGGAGGCCAGAATGAATCTATTGCAGTCACTCCTCCATCAATCTCTCAGGAACAGTATGCTCAGCTTTTGCATCTTCTTCAGGTTTCTAACCTTTCTCAAGGATCTGCATCTGCAAGCTCTAATCAGGTTGGTTCTTCCAATGTCTCTGATCATACATCAGGACCTCATAAAGGTAAAAGTTTTTCTTCTTATAATGCATATATTCTTGGTAACTGGATACTAGATTCAGGTGCTAGTCACCATATATGTATATCTCTAAGTTGGTTTCAGTCATATATTGAAATCACTCCTATTAACATCAAACTTCCAAATGGAAACTTTGCAATTGCTAAGTATTCTGGAACTGTTAGTTTTTCACCTCAATTTAACATCACTTAACAACAGGAAATAAATCTAGTTTATTCAGTTGCAAAGATCTCTATCAATGACAACTGTTCATTATTTTTTATCATTGACTTTTGTGATATGTAAGTGGCAGTGTTAGGGTATGCCATATATAGTACTTTCAAGTGGGGCTGCATTGTCAATGAGTTTTGTGATCAATAAAAAGTTTACTGAAAATGTTAAAGAATCTTCTTAGACAAATACTATAAAAACGATCTTACTATTTGCAATTAATTGAAACGTGTACAAGCATACCCGATCGAATTGTAGCAAGTAATAAAATAGAGTATCGTACTTATTAGGATGGAGGGAGGGAGAGAGAGATAGAAAGAGATAGATAGATAGATAGAGATAGAGAGAGAGAGAGAGAGAGAGAGAATGTGTGAATACAATGGTTAAATTAGCACAAAACCAAATACAGGAAATAAAGTGCATGAGACAATCCGAATTCATTTTAGTTTGATGATTATCTGATTGGGTGTTTTTTGTTATTTTCTATTTTTCTCTAGATTATTGTATCTTTGGATACCTTTGGACTTTGATGTTCCTTATTTGTACAGTATAATTTCTCTTTCCGATGTTTGTCGGTATATTTTTATACATTATACATTTGCCATCAATAAAAAAAGTAATAATTAAGAATTCTTCACTTATTTAAATTAATAGATGAAATTATGATTAATTGACAACAAAAAAAAGTTCGAATGAAAATAAATATAAAGGGGAAGGGAATTATGTGCTAGAAGGTATGCATGCATTAAAAAATGGCACAGCTTCTTGTTACTATCATAAATATGAGCAACTTTAATAGTGATCTCCATCTAAAAGTTATTTTCTATATATTGTGCCGCACGCATCATTTAAAAGTAATTCATTTATTTTTTGTTACAATAATACAACTCTAAATATTTCATTAGATTTTACAATTTTATCTCAAATATCAATATTTTATTCATATTTATTTAAAACAAGGAAAAGAAAACATTATTTTATTCCAAAATTGTATAGAGTTTTGTTGCTTGCTGAAGAGACGGTAATGACAATTGGTATACCGTGTTTGCTCTTCGGTGGTAAACAACATCTCTTAAAGACATGGTGGCGAACTATGTCAAAATAACCTCCACCAAAGGTGTTTTTACAATCATATATATATTTTTCAACCCTTAGAGAGAGTAAATTCGACTGTCATCATCACATATCATAGAAAGTTTTAAATTCAAATTTTTACCATTTAACTAATATTTTATGATGCTGTTTTGTTAAATATGTTTGGATCTCAACCCCAAAATCTAGCTTATAGGGTGAGGTTATCCTCACATATTTATACACTCAACAGCCCGAGAACCTAAGCAATGTGAGACTTCAAAACACACTTCAACATCTACCCTCACACCAAGCGTAGTCCTGGGTCAAACGCTCACAATAGTGCAGTTCTTAACCCGGCTCTGATACCATATTAAATATGTTTGGATGCCAACTCTAAAAAATAACTCATAGGGTGAGATTGTCCTCACATATTCATACACTCAACAACCCGGGAACCTAAATAATATGGAACTTTAAACAGACTTCAATAATATTAACATGTAGTGATCTTAGCTTTGAATGTCCATGTTAATATATTTAAACATAGAAATTTCTATTATGAAACTTTCTTAACAAGTGGTATATAAGCCTCTTATATAAAATACACAAATTTAATTTTAAAAAAATTGAACGTACAAATTCCATAAAAATATTTTTACTTTTGACTTATTAACATATACAACATATACCTTTAAAACATATGTTACCATTTTACTTTAAATAATTACTAGAGACCCTTTTCTAAAGAAAATATCAGTAGGAATCGAACTCAATATGCCAGCCCTCATTACTTATATCATCACGTTAAGATGCAATCGAAATTGGATTAAATATAGTCAATATGCATGCAGTCAAGTGCAGTTCGAATTTTAATCAAATATTTAACAATTCAAATTTTATCTTTTGATATTAAAATATAAACAGTATGATCAAGATTAGACAGTCATTAGCTTCCTGACTACGTGCAGTCACTCTAAACCTGCATATCAAGATGGGATCACATTGGTCACCCTCAATTAGCAATTTACATGTGTCATTTCTTAAATAATAAAAAATTCAAATTTGGGCACTTAATTGATATCACCTTGAATTCAAAATGTTCTGCAAATGATATTAGTTATCGTTAAACAGAAATAGATATTTCTCATATCAATAAAATGATTAAAAGAATAATATTTAAGTTCAATTAAGATTGGTAAATTAAAAGTTTAATTTAACATTCGATCTCTTATATTTATTTTATGTTTCAACTTTGTCGTTTATGTTTTAAAAGTTTTATAAATTTGGTCCCTTACGTTTATATTATATTTCAATTTGGTCATTTTCGTCAGTTTTGTCACATGTGGCAAACAATTTGTATACGTGGACAGACACGTGGACACGTGTCCAAATGAAATGGTGGAAATATCAAAACTGACGGAAATGACCAACTAATGCAAACGGTGGAAACATAAAGGACCAAATTGAAACTTTTAAAACATAAATAATCAAATAAAAATCTAAAATAAACATAAGCGACCAAATGTTAAATTAAAGCTAAATTAAAAGACCAACTTTTATAATATAAAAATATTATTAAAATCGGAAGGCGTCACAATATTTTATTTTTATAATATAAAATGTATTAGTAAATTGGTTTATAATATTTTGTAGTGAGTGGATATTAATTTAAAAATTAAACCGAAAACTATTATCATAATAAAATTATGTAAGTCTCAAATCAATAATCAACCAATTCATCAACTTGCGGTTATCCAGCTAGTAAGACACCTTAAACATGTTTTGTGCAGATTTAACCTTTACTTTTGCATATCTGACACTTATTATCTTGTATTATATATGTTCAAAAAATTTCATACAAGAGATTAATTAAACATTTCTAAACTCTAAACATACAGTGGGCACATACCTACATATAGTATGGTTTTAATAAATAGTTTCAAATCATTACATGATATCTGTTCTAGATATCACCTTTCTCTACTTGTGCAGTTATGTTTGTTTGTGGCACGATGACATGCTAGTTTTCATTGTTGCTTATTTAGTTATATACTGTATTTAAAATTCATTTATTTATTTTATCATTTTTCATATTCTTGTAAGATGATTCAACAATAATCAACTTGCAATTATAATATAGTATTCGTTATCATATATTTTTATGTAACATAGTACACAATACACACGCATCTAACTAATATAAAATTATTTGAGACTTTAGTGATTTCTTTATTAAGTAATAAAACTAGAGTTTGCATTAATTATTTTAAAACAAAAAGAATGTAATTGATAGTGCAATGATTTCTTAATTATTTTATGTAACACTAGAATGCATCCCGTGCCAAGCACGGATAATTAACATTTTTTCGGTTCTAAATATATGCATATATTATATCTTTGAAGCACGAATATACATATGGATCTTAGACACGACACAGATACTAACACATTAACATTAATTATAATTTAAAAAAATAATATAATTAAATTTAATCATAAGTGTTGGTGTCCGACACAGAACACAACTAATCTGGGGAGTGTACATGCTTCATAGATCCTGACTCATATCCGCGTCCATAACAATATTTTTACTCGTATCATACACGTACCATTGAGTATCAGAGTACCCATACTCGCACTCATTACCTTTAACTTTATTAAGAATAAATTGATCAATTAAAAAATAAGATATCGTTTTAATATTATTAATTTTTTTATAAAAAAAATTAATGTTGACTTTTGAAAATTATAGAAAAAATTATTATTAATCATACTAATGTTCATATATATATCTTTGTTGATATATTCATTATGTTCTAAATACACATTTTTTAATTGCAAATTTGTAAGAGTTTAGTAGTGTTATATTTTTTAAAATTGATATACTTATATTTTTATATAATAATATAAATAAAAAAATGTAAATATATATAATATGCGAGTATGGGGGAGAGGTGGGTACTAAAATACCCATACCCGTTCATTATTGCGGATAATTACCAATGTATGTGTTTATTTTTTGCGGAGACCTATTGTATATGAATCCACTTGTCATTCTTGAGAAAAAAAACAACTCTTTAGATTCAGTTAAAGTCGCTTTGAGCATGCAATATGAACTCGATAAAAAAAAAAGAACGGATTAAAATTTAAAACATAACATTTAGTGGAACCAAAGTTCAAAGAAAATTTATAGAAGGACTAAAAATAAAAGTTGATATATTTTATGGAACATAAAATATATTTAACTCTAAACTAAACTTATTGTCGTCATTGGATCAGTTCGCAAATTGTGAACTTTTACATAGTTCTATCTCTTTGTAATCTAGCTATTTATGTTATCTGTTTTCCAGTCATAAGTAAGTAATAGTTTTTATTTGTTTTTAAATGTTTGAATATAATGTTTTTAAGATGGTACTGAATGTTTTAGTAGTTTTGATGAATTTTTTTTATTGTCGTGTTAAAGCATTAACAACATTAACTCTTTTCGAGATACAATTTTAGAGCTACAAAAATGGGCTAGCTCATATGGACCAGCCCGTAAATCCAGAATAAATTTAGGGATTAGAACTTAAAATATTAGCCTAGATTTGTTAAGGGTTTACCCCAACCTGAAAAGGTCTGAATTTAAATATAGGCTTTTTGGCTCGGTTCGTTTTAACAGCTCTAAAGTTGTCAAAATGAGTTAGCCCGTAAGCACTGGTCCGCCGAGCACAAATAAATATAGGGTTTGGGCCTTAAAATATTAGCACAAATATTTTTAGAGTTTTTTAGCATTCCTCGAAAAAACCCGTATTTAAAAATAGATTTGTTGGCCCGGTCCGATAGGGCTCGTAGCCCAACTGGGTCAGCCCATTGAATGTCGGATAGTCCGTTTTGATAACTCTAATTTTGTCCAACAATTAAAGAAGAATAAAAAATGAAAGTTAACTTATGAACTGAATTTCAATGTTTTTGTTATTCAGATCATTTTTTGTCACAAAATAGGTATTTTTATAGAGTTTGTTCCTTTCAATTTTAAATAAGTTTGTGTTATAACTCACATGTGTGGGTAACAATATTTACACTCGTACCTGTACATGAACTTTTGAGGTATCAGAGTACTCATATTCGCATCCATTACCCACAATTTTATTAAGAATAAACTGATCAATTAAAAAAATATGATATCATTTTAATATAACATAAAATTTGTCAAACATTTTAGGTTTAAATAGGCAGTTCTTCCCTATAAGTTTGCGTTTTTTTAGTTTTCGTCTATGTATATTTTTTTTGGGTAGGAAATAGCCATTGAAAGATTAAAATTGTTTAATTTGATTTTGGCCTCTGACGTTAGTCATCATTAAAAAATTGAAGGTAGCAATCATAGACACGCGTGTCACATAGTGACATGGCTATTGACCACCAAATCTAAATAAAAATTATAATTGTCAAAATCGCTAATTTCTTCTTCCTCTTCTCATTACATCTTCTTCATCTTTCATCCGCCATATTGCTGTCTCTTTGACCTATATCTTTGCAAAATTTAGATGCAATCAACCCAAAAAATTTATAGAAACAATAATATAGGTAATTTGACACATAATCTCATAAAGAATAATATTTGAAAACACAAATTTATAATAAATTGAAATTTCAATGAAGAAACATTAAGCAAAAACTCAAAAGAAACATATTTATGTTCAACAACTATTTCTTTATTTTAATAATTTTTTTGCCCATTTGGACATTTTCATTGGATGCTACTCATGTCTCTTTTAAAGAAAACATTATATTTTTAACAGAAAATAGTGAAGATACACTTCAAGTCAATAACTTCTTCCCCCTTCACAATCTTCTGGGTTTTTTTTTTACACACTATCATCAAAAAGTTAAATTGACACATATATTAGGTCAAGTTACACACACACACACACACAAAATATGAAAAAAAAATTAGTTTTTCTTTCGAGTGTGAAGTAAGAAGTATATAAATACAATTAACATAGAATATTGTTATATAATAAAATTACAAATATCGATAGAACCAACATCTAATGAGGATATCTTGTAATCCATACCCCTTGAAGTTGGTCTTTGAACTTGCAGATCAATGTTCTTCGCACAAAAACTCTAATCCAATCTCCCTACATAACAAATAATAAATCATCATAAACGCACAACTCTTACAACCAATATCCATGATTATTTTCCTAATGATATGTCAATAATAAAATCGTTCATACGTGACATTGCTTTCAGACAAAAATGAAAGAAACAAAACAATACAAATTTTTTAATATGGATGAAAATGAAATGAATTTGTGGATTTTGTTGTAGCAATGACTTATATTTATAGTGAGTTATAGAAACACAAAATTAAACATGATTTTATGACAATTAATAAAATATTGCGACATTTCTTATTAATAATTAATAAATTTTAATAATATAACTGTTAAAACTTTAATATATCAAAACGTTAATTTTATTAATTATGACTTGCATGTAACCGTCACATTTTTTATTTCACATCTAAATAACATATGACAAAATATGAATTTAATTACCGTAAATAAATACAATTTAAGAAATAAAAAAATAAAAAAATATCAGCTACAACTTTAATATAAAATATTTATTTAATTAATTATAATTTGTATGTAACTGACGAAATTGTTATGTAACGTTCAAATAGATATAAAAAATATTTATTATAATAATTGAAAATTACACGTAACCGAAATATGTTTATGAGCATTAAAAAATATATAGAAACACTTAATGTATTGATTTTATTTGCGTATAACCTATAAAATTACATTAATTTGTAACATAATAATGTAAATATTTTTTATTTTAGTATTTAATATAAAATGTAACGTCGTCAATTATTCAATAAAATGTAACGTATTGGAATAATAATATAAATATTATTTATTTTAATATTTAATTAAAAATGTAACGTCATAAAATATTAAATAAAAATTAATACAATAAATAATTAAATGAAAAAATACATGTGTCACAAACGGTTTAGAGAGAATAAGAAATGTTATAAAAACCTAGTGTCACTATTGAGGTTAGACTCAACCTTGAACAAAAATATAGAATCAATCAACCTAAAAATGTCTTTAGATAGGACTTCAGACGATTTTTCCTATATACATACAATTATTACATTAAGGTTGATAATACAACATATATAATTTTTTTTGCATCACTACGACTAATTCAAATATGTTACCGCAGAACTCTCAATCATTTGAAACACTTTTTTTTTTGAACAATTTTGTTGCTTCACGGTCAAAAATGACGAATGTGGCAAAGTCGGTTGAATCAATTACAGAGACATTGATTTTGTACCTAAATAATAGTAAAAAACAAACGTTACACTTATAATTTTACGTGTTTGAAAAATAAAATGAATACACTTTTTATATGTTACCTTTCGCTAACATGGGCCATATGTTTATTACATTTAGAACAATAATACATGCCCTCATCAAGAATAACTTTTTTGTTACACTCACATGCAATGTACAACCACCCATGTGTATCAAGCAAGCCTTTAATTGTTCCCAAGACAATGTCAGATGATTGTTGGATTTAAGGAAATAAATAATGATTAAGTTTTATACGATTAATAATATATATGATTTCTACATGTACCTTAAGTGAATATAAAAAATTATTTTGTTAAGCAAAAAAACTAACCCCACGACTTTCTTTCAACCCCTCAATTGTTATCTTTGGCGTGACTTTGAGAAAATCTTCTTCTTCGCTCAATCCATTAGAACCATGGATCAAACAAATATCAGGGGACGGAAAATCATTTTTTTCCAGCATCCTATAATCCATATTAATAGCTCCAACATAAATTGTAAAATACAACGTATAAATAAATAAGCAAAATAAACACAAAAGTTGTTATGCATACCTTTTCTTCAAATCATTAAACAACAACCTAGTTGAATTAAAAGAATTTTGAATTGTTGCAGATCCTATAAAAGAAACACATTTGTAACAGTTTATGAGTTTACATTTGCAATGAAAAAAAGCGATAACTTTATATAACTTTATCAAAATACATGAATACCTTGCCATATCTTAATTTTAGCCATTAACACAACGACTATTGTGTTTTCAGTTTTGCCTGCCGCAACAAATGATTTCAACTCATCAACATATGGACCAAAAATGGTAACTTTAAACTTGAATATGTGTAAATAATACATATATGATTAAAGAATTTTTTAAAGCATTGAAATATTTTGTCATAGATTGAAATGCAAAATATGTGATATTAACTCATCATAGTCCAACTGAATTGCAACCGTTTTGGTCTTCAAACTATCGCTTTCATACTCCTTTTGAATTCCAATGCCGGTTAGCTTTCCCATAATATCTACAAAATATGATTATACACACGATTATTGATACCACATATTTACAATGTGATAATGACAAAAACAAAAAATAATACATAACATACTAATATTTCTTACCATAAAGATAGTTTGTATCATAATTAAGTGAAAATGTTGGAATCGGACTTTCAATCATATATATATCGGAAGAAACTTTTTTCGAGTTGCAAAGTTTTACCTTCGTGTGGAATTGAAAATTTAATTTATACTCGTGTCTAGTAACACGGTATGATCCACTCTTTGCAACAACTCCAAAATTTGTAATCGAGTAAACATTACATTTCTTAAAGTCTTTTTCAAACTTATAAATTAGAGTGCGACGCACTGTACCTTGTATTTTGTTTCCCTTAACAATAAGACAATATATTAATATAATACATAAAAAAAAAATCAAGAATTAGTGTAAATAAAAATTAAACTTATAGAAAATTTCTTACAGTTGAATCCATTAGTATCATATCCAAAGAAAATGGTCCATTGTTGCTTGACACATCACTAACCAACCACATCCGAATTACACGAACAACAATATTCAAACTTTCAGTGTTTTGGTTGATTTCACAAATTTGGTTAATTTTTGGAGCTATGTTTAGCGATAATTGAAATAGGCAAAAATGATTTCGGAACTTTGTGAGTTTTTGTGGCAAAATGATTTGTATTTATAGATAACTTTAGAAAGACAAAAAGTAAATATGATTTTATGACAAAATATCCGTTACAACTTAATATTAATATAAAAAAAATTATATAACCGACAAAACTGTTATGTAACGTTCAAATAAATATAAAAAATATTTAATATAAAAAGTAACGTTATCAATAATTAATTAAAATGTAACATTTTGAAATAAAATATAAATATTATTTATGTTAGTATTTAATTAAAAATATAACGTTATAAAATATTAACTAAAAATTAATGCTATAAATAATTGTAATGTAAAATGACACGTGTCACGTTCTCATGAGTAAGGTTGCATTTGTTTATAATATAGATATTCATTAGTATCATATCCAAAGAAAATAGTCCACTGTTGCTTGACACATCACTAACCAACCACATCCGAATTACACGAACAACAATATTCAAACTTTCACTTCTTTGGTTGATTTCGGAAATTTGGTTAATTTTTGGAGCCATGTTTAGCGATAATTGAAGTAGGCAAAATTGATTTCGAAACTTTGTGAGTTTTTGTGGCAAAATGATTTGTATTTATATATAATTTTAGAAAGACAAAAAATAAATATGATTTTATGACAAAATATCCGTTACAACTTAACATTAATATAAAAATAAAAATATATATGTAACCGACAAAATTGTTATGTAACGTTCAAATAAATATAAAAAATATTTAATATAAAAAGTAACGTTATCAATAATTAATTAAAATGTAACATTTTGAAATAAATAATATAAATATTATTTATGTTAGTATTTAATTAAAAATATAACGTTATAAAATATTAACTAAAAATTAATGCAATAAATAATTGTATTGTAAAATGCCACGTGTCACATTCTCATGAGTAAGGTCTCATTTATATATAATATAGATACACAAGACACACGCATCTAACTAATATACATGTACTTTAAGAAAAACCCGTCTTTAATAATTAATTATATACTAATACAGATTCATCAATACTAAATCTGCTAGCTGTATGATATTTGTTAATCTTGTAAAATCGTCCATATATATGCAGTCGTATAAAAAAAATGATAGTGTCATAGTTCTTAATTATGTGATGTAAGAATGATATATATTTGGATGATATAAATGATAGTGTCATATGAAAAATATATATGAAATGTGCCTTTAAAATATTTTGTACGATTTGTCAACAAAAAAAAAATTACATGGAAAAAATTTAGTTGAGATAGAAAAATTTACTTTGTGCGTTCAAGTTTTTGTGTGAAATATGCCTCTTTAATACTTAATAATATAGGAGAGAGCAAAGAAAATGAGGTGGACAATATATATACCTATATATAGAGAGAGGATAATTATATTTTAATTGAAGATAAATGGGTAATAGGTTGAGCCACTAATTATTTTTAGATGACAAAATCAATCATTTTAAATACTATATCTAGAGACCTGAGAGACACCACATTGTTATATATGACTCTTTGTACTCTTTTCAAAATATCTATAGCTTCTGGGGCCAGAAAACCAAATGTGTCAAAAGCAAAAGGTATAAATGTATGTTGATTGTCGGAACATGTTCTCTCATGTTTGACCACTTTGCATGATGCAGCTTTGAGGGCCGTCTGTCATGCCGTAAAACCCTCGGTCGTCAACCCCGCAAGTGGTGAAACTATAGTTAAGTTCACACAAGTATGTCTTCCTCCTACCCACCTTTTTTTTTTGAACGGCAAAAGTATTATTATTAATATAACCGGTCTCTACACAAGACGAACAGAGATCGGGAAAAGTAGAACTACAATACAGAGGCGTCGTATATAAGCGGAACACCAATGAAAAAGCCAAAAAAAGACATAACCTAATAGAGGTACACTTCTAATCTCATTCTTAGAATGACACCCATCAACCTCCAACCCACCAAAGACCATCAACCGGCCCATTAAAATGCCACTATCCACAAGCGTGAAAAGTGAACGGCCCATCAGAATCCAAATAACAGCTCCACAAGCCAAACAGGTAAACAGTAGAATGAAGGCCTAGTCATATAAGTTCTAGCTCGCAGTTCACCTCCAAACAGTCAACACCGACGCAGAAAAACGTCAATCGGATACAAAAAACCTACAAATCTCGGTAGATTTGGAAACCATCAGAGATTCAAAAAAGAATCCGGCAAATCTCAACATATTTGTATTTGTAAGCAGTCAGAGAATCTCGTATCATGGAAAGCCAATCCACACGACATCAACCATACATCGACAACTAGATCCAACACCTCCACGTCAGATCCGTCGCATCCACCACCATCCCATTCACAAATCCATCGCAACCATAACACTCCTCATCACCTCCATCTCAGAACCATCGCTATCACCACCAAGATGCGTGAACAAATAACAGAACCAGAGCCGTCGCAGGAAACCAAGACCAGAACCACTCCAACCCGTCAAATAAACAGAACACGCGCGGGAACCAAAAACCAAGAAACAGGACACGCGTGGAACAGAAACACGTGTGAAGGCAGAACACCACGCACGAATCAAAAATACCAACACCACCACCGACGTTGAAACACCAACACCACCACCACCGACGGCGGTGAAACACCCACACCACCAAAAACACACCAAACAGAAGCATATTAAAAAACAGAAGCAAGAAAAATGGTGATGAGGAGACCACCACAAAATCAGAACGAAACCACCACCAAACAAGTCGAAACAGAGGCAAAACGAAACTGATTGAACAGAACTAGAGCGAAAACGGGTCAAAAACACCACAAACCTCACCGGAATAACAAAACCACCGTGAGAACCACCACAATCCCACCGCCGATGAACGGAACAGACAGTGGTGCGGAGAGTAGCGCCTTTCATCGCACCACCACATGTACAGTGTGAGTTTACATCGTAGAAGCCGGGGTTGGATTGAGAGGAGAATAACGTAGTAGATCTTTTTTTTTTTTAGTGAGAAGTTGGAGCGTGAGTTCTTAGAGAGAGGAGTTTGACCACTTTTTTTCTTCCTCCTACCTAGGGTTGGGAATAGGCTAGGCCGAAGTAGGCTTTGCCAAGCCTGAGCCTGGCCTGCCAAAAAATTGAAGGCCTAAGCCTGACCTGTGGCCTGTCATAGGCTTATTTTTTAGGCCTGGGTCTAGCCTTTTGAAAGCCTGATATGATCTATTAGCCTGTTTAAAAGCCTATTTCACATGAATATATTTAAATAAATAATTATATTTATTTTTTAAATATACCAATGAACTAATAAATCAATGATATTAAACTTCTTTTGATATTTAACATGATATTTTAGAGAATTTGACTATATATGACATCGTATTTCAATTTTAGTTTATAATAATACATTTATATATGTGAAAAATTAATGTAGATTAATAAACTTAAACTACTGAAAAATTTAATAGATTTATAATTTAATCAAAGTACAAATTTTAATATATAATAATAATAAATGTAAAAATATTATTCATATTTACTTAAATAGGCCGGCCTAGTAGGCCTAAAAGGCTTTTTTCATAGCCTGAAGTCTGGCCTTTTTAGATAAATAGGCTTATAGCAAAGCCTTAACCTTCTCTATTTAAATAAATAGGCCGGCCTGGCCTGAGCCTATATAGGCTAGGCCGTAGGCCCCTGTAGGCCGGCCTGACCTATTCCCAACCCTACTGTCCTACCCACCTATACATCAGAACATGTCGTCTGACCTCAAAGTAGATATTCCCTCCAGCGGGTCAGTCAAGAAGTTCACATGTGCATGCATCTTTCTTTGCAGATATTGTTGCGCGCTTGAAAACATCAAAAAAGGACACCTCGCACAAGGTTATATCTGTATTTGAAGTCTGAAAGCTCTCGACAATAAACTGCGTGCTACCCAAATCTATCTAGACACGCCTTACGATAAAATGGACAAGCTAAATGTATTAAAAAAAGTGAAATTAATGTAAATTGTTTAATACTACACTTTTGTTTGCTAGCAACATTTGTTTCGTGTTAATTTTAAATGACATGAAGTTATTTGTCAATGGTATAATTTTCTACGTTTTCTTTCACATTTTTTTAATTATTTTAATTTAAAATGACAAGTTGTTTCCAACATTGACTTTATAACCTCTATAAATAAACCAACGATTAACATTTCCAATTCACATTCTTTCCTCCAAATATCATATTTTCAATATGGCATACCAAAACCATCCTTCAAGTCAAACCTCAGATCTTGAAGCTCATGAAATCACTCCAACTCCAACAGCTTCAACAAACCCTCCAGCCACAAGTTTCACAGCCAAATATGCAGTTCAAAAAGTGAAAAACAATTTGATTTTTCGTTCAAAATGGGCTGAAATTAATGGTGCCATGGGTGACCTTGGCACATATATACCTATAGTTCTTGCTCTCACTCTAGCTAAGGACCTTAACCTTGGCACCACATTGATTTTCAATGGTATGTTCTATGTCTCTTTTTTTTTACCAAAAATTGTAGAGTCACAATTGATTTTCAATATTGGTATGTCCTATGGTTGTAGTTGAGTCACAATTATTGATATTTTTACCAAAAATTATAGTTTAATATGATTGATATGACCATAAGTATAATTGTAGAGCCATTAAAAATCTTGATGTTGCGCAGTTACAAAAAAAGAAGTGATATGTTGCAAGCAATAACGATAAAATACGACTGATGTGACCGTAAGTATAATTATAAACTTTGAGGTTATTGTGGTTACGATCACGACAATAATATTTTGAAAACTTTAATGTTTTATTTATTTTTTCAAATACCAAAATCACAAATTTGTCGCATGCACACTATAATCTTGTGATAGCATAGCATAGCATGCCTTCATATTTTCTTCCCCTAGCTATAGGGTGTGTTAGTTCTAGCTTTTGGAAAATAAATTCTTATAATATACTATTATTTTTGTATTTGAATTTTTTTATAAAAGTTTCAAATGAACAATTGGTTTGAATAACCTTCTTAAAATGTCGTTTTAAGAATTTTATCATTTTGTTACAATTTTTTTTTATCATAAAATTTTAAAAAAATCTATAAAGAAAAAAGTTATTTCAAATTGCTTTTCATAAAAATCATTTTTTTTTTGACAATATAAAAATAAATATTTAAGTTAAAATCTTTAACATGAATGAATATTTAAGTTATTGAAAATAAATGCACCTATAGATATTGTAAAATAAAAATCATTTTTTAGAGATAGCTTTTTTAAAAAATAGTGATTTTTATTATTAAGTTAAAATCTTTAACATGAATGAATATTTAAGTTATTGAAAATAAATGCACCCATAGATCTATAAAAATTCAACACTTTAGAACAAATAAATTTGATGTTAACTATGTATACCAGGTTATACGAAGATAACATCAATAATATATTTTCCTCGTGTAATCTATATGTATGGTGTCTTATTACAGGTATCTACAACATCTTAACCGGTGTCATTTATGGAATTCCTATGCCGGTACAGCCGATGAAGTCCATCGCTGCCCAGGCCTTATCGGACAAAGATTTCGGCATACCAGAAATCATGACTGCTGGAATCTTAACCGGAGGCACGCTGTTCGTACTTGGTATCACAGGATTAATGCAGGTGGTATACAAATTAATTCCTTTATCTGTAGTAAGGGGAATTCAATTAGCACAAGGTTTATCATTTGCTTTAACAGCTGTTAAATATGTAAGAAAAGTGCAAGATCTTCCGAAGTCTAAATCTTTAGGCCAAAGACCTTGGTTTGGTTTAGATGGGTTGGTTTTAGCTATTGTTTGTGCTTGTTTCATTGTGATTGTCAATGGAGCCGGCGAAAAAAATCGCGGCTGTTGCGGCGATCCACAAAGTGATGATTTAGATGGCCAGACCCAAAAGTGTGATAATGAAAATGGAAGAAAAAGTAAAATCAATAGATTGAGAAAAATTGTTTTTTCACTTCCTTCTGCTTTATTAGTCTTTGTGTTGGGAGTTGTTTTGGTGTTTATAAGAAAACATGAAGTGGTGCATGAAATTAAATTTGGACCCTCTTCAATAGAAATAGTGAAATTCACTAAACATGCTTGGAAGAAAGGTTTTATTAAGGGTGCAATTCCTCAACTTCCATTATCAGTTTTGAACTCTGTGATAGCTGTTTGTAAATTATCAACAGATCTTTTTCCTGAAAAGGAATTTTCAGTTACATCAATTTCAGTTACAGTTGGATTAATGAATTTAGTTGGTTCTTGGTTTGGTGCAATGCCAACATGTCATGGTGCTGGTGGATTAGCAGGACAGTATAAATTTGGTGGAAGAAGTGGAGGTTGTGTGGCACTTCTTGGTGTTGCAAAATTGGTATTAGGATTGGTTTTAGGTACTTCTTTGGCACATATATTGAAGATGTTTCCTGTTGGAATATTAGGTGTGTTACTTTTGTTTGCTGGTATTGAATTAGCTATGTGTGCTAGAGATATGAATAGTAAAGAAGATTCATTTGTTGCACTTGTTTGTACTGCTGTTTCATTGGTTGGATCAAGTGCTGCTCTTGGATTTTTGGTTGGAATGATTGTTTATGTGATTCTTAAGTTAAGGAATTGGACAAGTGATAAACCACTTTCTAGCATTTGGAACCAGAAAAGTCCAAATTAAATTTCAAGAAAAGTGTGTGTATATTTTTAGTGCAAGTAAGTTAGTGTGAATGGTGTTGATTTTCTGTGAGGTTTGAGTGTTTTTTCTTGAATTTGTTTTTCTGTGATGTTCAGTGAGGAATTGTAGGGGTTCTAGTTTAAGGACTCTTTATTATTATACTGTAATTGTAAAAATGGTAGAGCTTATAGAGTTGGTAGAAACTTCAGTTGTTGCTGGCTTTTGCTCCTTGTAACTTAGGTATGCTATCGCATACTTAATGTTTATACTCTCAATGAATAATACAAAGAATTTGATTTAGTTTGATGAATTTTTACAGTTTTTTTTATAGCACAATATTTTTTCTTTGCAACTTAATTTCACTAGCTATGAATAAACTAAAAATTATGTACAAATTTGTTTAATCTAAATCTAAGAAGATAACTCAATAACATTTCGATGTGATTGTGCATATCTCTTCTATCTCAACTAAGGTATGAGTTTGATCGTAGTGTTAATACTCTTAAAGATAATTTGTCTCTCATTTGAGTCCCACAAAATTTGAACACGAAACCTTTTACAACGTAACCGCTACAATACTACATTATCCTCAGCCTTGCATATTTCTTAGAATCTAAGAAAAAAATTAACATCAAGAAATATTAGAGTAGTAGTTATGAAGAAAGTACACATAACTCTTATCTACTCATGTTTCACCCCTCTGCTTCTTAGGTTTAAATGAGCCAAATCAATGTAAACTTGTTTTATATTAAGAGGTGCCTCCTTTTTCTTTGTTTTTTTAGAGTTTAATAGGTATTGGTGGAGTGTACTTCTGGTACCTCTCTTTTTTCTTTTTCTTTTTCTTTTTCTGAACTTTCTCTTGTACTTTGTTCGTTTTTATACTTATTTATATATAATATATTTCCCATAAAAAAAAATCAAGACAGTTTTCTTAAGTTAAATTTTCTCCCAAATTCAAGAAAATAAGTTATGCGATAATACAGAATTATTCTTGCACTCTAGCAACACTATTTTTTTATTTTACTAATTTATCCATCATAGTCCATTCACATACACCATACTTAGGCCATAATTCCATTGGCATATTCCAAATCATATAATTCAGATTGAATTAGTCATTAACTTAGAATGTGTTTTGCATATAGGCTAATGAAATTATGTTACCGTATTTATTATTTATAACAACAAAATGTATTTTTTTTATAAGTTAATGACTATATGGAAAACACATTATATGATTTGCATGTATTATTTAATTTATAGGTTTAATTACAGTTTTAGTCCCCCTATTTTGCTTTTTTCACAGTTTTGATCCCCCTATTTTAATTTCAATCAGTTTTAGTCCCACTTATACAATTTTGATCTTATGTGTCATATTTTTAATAACGTGACAAACATGGTGTTGATGTGTCAAAATTCACATGTATTAACATTTTCTATTCACTAATTATATATATTTTTAATTTATAATAAAAACACAAAATTAAAATAACAAAATAATAATAATTACAAAAAAAAGAATCAGATTATTGTTTGATTCTATAAATAAGAAGAACCCTAAAATATAAATAAATTCCCAAATACACATTGTTGCTCGATTACTGTTTGACGAGTCTTCTTGGAAACACTGCTTTTTCTTCACATCGTTCATCTTCTCATCAAACTATAGTAAAAAAAATCACAACCCTTTTTTCCTTTGTAACTGAAAAGAAGAACTTTACAATCGAAAATAAAGAAGAGAAAAAAAAATCGAAATTTACAACAAATTTTGAGCAACAATGACTTCTTTACCAACAATGACTTACACAAAACGAGTTTACGATTCGAAGTTTACGATTCGAGTTTACGTGTCGAGTTTACCTATACAAAACGAGTTAAGGTAAAAACTCGATTCTGACAACCTTGCTTTACACAAATGAAATAACTTTAAAGTTGACTATTTTGTGTCATTTTTTACAATTAATTAATACATAAATATTACCAATAAACATTCTGAAAATATATAACAAACCCAACATTTGAGGACCCTTATTTTTTTAGGTCATGTGCAGAGGGTCGTGATGTCATTGTAGATGGACTGCTAACAAATTGTTCTTGTCACACAATTTGGTTTCTATAACTCTATAATTTATTCCTTAATACATTATTTACTTTTATTTTGTTTTCTTTATAAAGGATTATTCTACAGTTGCATCTACAACTTTAGATGCAATGTATTCATATTAGTAGAAAAATTATGACGAGTATTAATATCTGAAATAACGTAAACTATTTAAGAAATTAAAATTATATTTGTAAAAATAGGTTCGAGTTCTAGAACTCAAAACAAACTGCTCAAGTTCTACAATTCTGTTCTAGTTGTAAAGTTTGATCATGTAAAATTCTAAAATTTCAATTTAAATTATAAAATTTAAACGTGTAAAATCCTAAAATTGTATATATGTATAGGGGGTGTTTGAGGTATAGAACTTAAACATGTAAATTATATGTATATTACATAGAGATTTAAAACTCGCATTTTTAGAAATTTAGGAGACGTGCGAGAAGTTTAACAATGGCAAAAGAAGTTCTTCGATTTTGGTTGGATTGGCAATTTTGGGCCGGAAACAGTCCATAACAACCTTATGCTTAGGCCTGCTCATTTCCAACATCCGATTCGTTAAAAATGACGCCATTTGAGACTTTAGAAAAAACGTATTCAGGTGTTCAAAATTGATTTTGAGTTAATTGATTATGGTTAAAATTGCGTTGAAGGTAAAGTGATTTTTTTTAAGAATGGTAGAGTGATTTATATTTAGATATATTCATGTAATGTAAAAGTCAGTGTTAATAAATAAAAGTCCAAATACATCCAATGGGTGTAATAGTTAAGTCTTTTATATTTTTATAGGTAAAAAATAGGTCTTTTAAGTTTCTAACTTGTTGCACCGTTATCATTCCAGTTATCCTCACTTACAAAAACTTGTTGCACCCTTATCCTCTCCAAAATTACATGTTTCAAACTTGTTGCACTCTTATTAGAACATTTCTTTTTACCTAAATTACATGTTATTTATTTTATTTTCTCTTCCTTGATTATTCTATCACCATAACTTGATTACCAAGGTTCTGCTGTGTCTTCTCCTATTACATTTGCAGGAGGTTCCCGTTCCTGCATGTTTGGAACTTTTGTCCATAAAAAGGTGATTTCAAACTTTTGTATCAGTGGTGTATTCAACTATGAAAGCGAGTATCGGTTGACACTCATGGTTAGTGATTGCTATATTTTCACAATTTCTAAATGTATAATGCATCTACCACCAAAGCCCTTTAAACATATGCAACCTTAATGATTGATTCACACATATGCAACCTTAATATAATTTGGTTCAGCAATAAACCAATGAGAATATTCAAAACAGTGGAACATATCCCTATTCTTCACCTTTCATTGCTCTTGTGAACCTATCTTTCTCCGTTGCATCCTTATCCACTCTTTTCGCCCACCATGACCGGTTCTGTTATAGGTAAAGATCTTTGAATTCTTAAGGTTAATGGAACCATTTGAGAAAATCTGAGGGGAAAAAGAATTAGAATAATATTTTCTTACTTCTATCAGTCATCACTTATCTATTTAAGCTATCACAGTATCTAATCAACTGGTCAGCCTTAATTGTAGGCAAGAGAATGCAAATAACAAAATGCACATTCTATGCTCAAAAGAAAAAATAATTAGGAAATTATAACAAAGTAGTAACAAAACTAGGGATAGAAAATATAGAACTACTGCATTATGTGTTGATGCTATGATATGCACAATCCTGTAGGTAGTTGAGCCTCTTGGTGGCCTGTTTGCATGGGCCCTGTCTTCAACTAGATCAGTGTTGCAAACATGTTCTCCTCCATTTCAACGCCCCGCCACCATTGTTCTTGCATCTATGAATTCAAATCTCTTCTCAATCTGTACAATCAAAACCAAACTCCCCGGTTAGAGCAATTGGACTGGAAACCTGTCCCCAAAGGAGTAATCCAATGGTTTGGGTTGGGAGAGACCGAAAGAGTTATATGCAGGAGTTCCATCTAGGTTCAATCGATCAAAAACCTGTCAGTTATCTTGGTCTAAAAGGCCCTTAAAATCGATGTGCTTGAAAACAACTATTCTTTACAATAGAACCCTCCCATCTCTAGCTTTACATAATATATAAATCTTAGTTAACAGCTAGGAGGATGCACACAACACATTAATTATATAGACAAATTACCTAACAATTACAAAATGAATTAGATTATTCATAAAAATAAATATACATGCAAAAACTTCTAACTTAAATACTGAAATATAAGTGCATTTTGTCATATTCCAATCATCTTCCATCATCCAAGGCAATCAATACATGATCTTTCAAGCTGTCATACCCAATATCTCCACGTTTGCTGCTATCACCAAGTTCATAAATGCTAGATGATGGTTCATGAAGCAAGTAGTGACTCTCCGCTACATTTAGGTCTTCGTTGATCCAAGAATGCTTATCCACTAACCTCATTCCCTCTAATTCCATAGCCACTTCCTTCATGCTTGGTCTTTCCTCCCCTCTTAGTCTCAAACACTTTGCCGCAAGAACAGCTACCTCCTTGATCTCTTGTTTGTTTTCTTCATTCAACATACCTTCTTGAATGACATCAAACACATTATCCTTTTTCAAGCAGGACAGAAAATGCATAGCAAGACTTCTTCTCTCTTCTGGCCTACCAAAACTAAAAGGTCTCTCCCCTGTTAGCAGCTCCACAAGAACTACGCCAAAGCTATATACATCACTTTTTTCAGTCAATTGGCTTGTTTGCATATACTCTGGGTCTAAGTAGCCAATAGTTCCTTGCACCATTGTGGCTACTTCAGTTTGATCAAGTGGAACCAATCTTGAAGCTCCAAAATCTGATACTTTGGCAGTGCTGGTACCATCTAAGAGAATGTTATCACTCTTGACATCTCTGTGGATAATTGGTATTGAGGCCGCTGAATGTAGATATGACAAAGCTCCGGCTACCTCTGCTGCTATCTTAAGACGAATTTTCCAAGTTTGATTATTCACTTTACCTTGTGTGTGTATAAAATCAGAAAGAGTACCATTGCTAACAAATTCATAAACCAACAAAGGAACTTCTGTTTCTAGACAACACCCTAAGAGTTTAACCACATTCCTGTGATTTATTTGGGAGACAACATCCACCTCGTTAATGAATTGCTCAATCTGGCTTTCATCTATTGTTTTGGACTTTTTGATAGCAACAATTCTATTATCATCTAGTTCTCCTTTGAAAACTGTACCAAAACCTCCTCTACCTATGATTAAGCTCTCGTCATAGTTGTTAGTGGCTTTCCTTAGTTCATTTTCTTTAAAAATATTAGCTATTTGAGATGAATCTTTTCTTTGAAGAAGTTTCTGTTCCAAAATAGAACCACCATTCTGCCTAAAGAATTTCTCTTTCAATTTGGTAAGTTTCCTCTTTTGGTATATTAAGGTGAAAATTATCCCCACAAATAGAACAATTAATGCTGCTCCCACTCCTGCATCCAAAATATATTGAACCCAATTTTTGAGTTGTTCCCCAAACTAATATCAGTAACATATATGCTTAATGAACACATTAGATTTGAAAGAAAAAACATGAACATAGAATAAACTTAGGTGTGTGTTGATGCTTACCAAGGATAGTAGGTACTATTGGATATGCATTTCCATCAGGTAGTTGGCACCCTCCTTCTTTTGTTCCATCTCCGGTTTGGCCCACAGGACAGAAACAAGTGTAATTCCCAGCAGTGTTGTTACAATTTGCGCTGTTTTTGCATCCATGTAAATTTGTTGCACATTCGTCAATGTCTGAAACACAATAAAACCATGGTCGTTACTCTTTAATATCCCACAATACATCCAAGTCATATCTCGATACAATACAAAACTGAATTCAATTTTTACAAGTTTTTAGTGCATCTATTTTGAACATGATTCCTATCTTGAATAATGATACACTATGATGAATCAATATCTAAAACATTAGTGTGACCAACCACATTTTTTTTCAACTTTATATAGTCAACCACTTTTTAAAATGAGCTTCTTACTCAACATTTTAAAATGAGTTGATTAATTAAGAGGAAGCAAATTTAATAAAACATTGAAAATATGAAGCATAATTAATCCATTAATTAAACTACAAAAACATAAACAGTATACAATTATGCTCAGTTTGTTACCTGTGCAACCTCCAGGAAGGTATGGATTTCCTTCAAAACCTTCCGAACATTTGCATCTGTAACCGTCATAATCTAAATCATCATCGACACATTCACTATTTTCCTTGCAGGCGTAGCTAGTTGTAGTTTGTGCTATTTGACATGATTCACTTGTAATAGCCCAATTAACAACCAAGGGGAAAGTTTGATTAGGTAGATTATTTATATGCTCTACAGAAAAATTATAGGATCCTTGTTTTGCAATAAAGGAATAGCTACAATCTTCCTGAGAGGTTGTAGAAGTTGGGAATTTGAATGTCTGTATAGTGATATTTTTCATAAGTGGAGGAATATCCACTTGGCAACACCCTAAGCCTGTGCATTTTCCAGTGTTATTCCCAATTACCATTTTAGGATCAAAATCATAACACCTTGTTAAGCACCCTGTTGAATAAGTGGCACCATTGAAATTACTGTTGAGATATCCGTAACTGTCGCAACCAACAGTTATGAATTTGTTTTCTGTGCTTGAAACTGTGAGAGAAGGAACTATGAGAAAAGGTGTATTCGCTTCTTCAGTATTATTACTATTAGTACAGAGATGCGAGACAAAAAAATTCATTACCATTTGACCTTTGGGATTTATGTCTAGGACTTGGATACGCTTACCACTGATTAATGTCGAATTGTTTACACAAGTGAGATTAAATTTGGAATCCATGTAACATGGAGTATGATCTTGTGTTGTTGAATTTCCTATGCCAAATGGATATGGAATTTGTATATCTCCACAAGTGTAATTGCAGCCTGGTAGGACTTGTTGGGGTTGATCAAATGCAACTGCTTCTACCAACAGGAATAATGCAGCAACCATTATTAATGGATGCATTGCCTTTGAATTGAATTACAAATTAAGTGGCAGAAAAATAATAGGCCTTTTAGAAATCACAATTTCTGTAATATACTGTGGCACAAGAATTGAATCACAAAATTTTATATTGAATTTTGTTGTGTATATATTTGATCATATTTTAGTTAGTTTTTCTTTTGTGACTTGCAAGTTGCAAAAAATTTGAAAAATTGAATAGCGTCTGTCTCAATTTTCTACAACACCAATAATGCAAAAAACAATATAAAAAGAAAGAGTTTAAAGGACATGTCAGTGTAAATTAACTTTACACTACGACCAATAAAAATGCTTCAATCTTCCGTGTCATATCACATTTTACTTTCTTTTTTTAATTTTTTTTATAAATAATATAACTGAATTAAAATTTTATAAGAATAAGAAAACTGAAGATAGTAACCGCTGCACACATGTATGCCAAAAAAAATAAAAAAACCGCTGCACACATGCTTTTCTTTCTAGACACAGTCTTTGGTTCAACTCTCAAGTTGGTGATTGGTGATTGGTGATTGGTGATGCAACCAAGTTGAGGGAAGGAGTAGTGGAAGTGGCTATTTTAATATGAGACTTTTTTTAATAGAAGTTTCACAGATGTTTCTAATTTAGGTTTTGAATTGTTGTTTAATATTGATTAGTTTTGTAATTTGAAAATGATAGTAATAAGATTTATTGTTGCATTGTTTGTGTAATGTGATAGTTTTTGGGTTGAATTTGTGAAGTGTGTAATTGAATTAGTGTTTAGGAATTTCATTTTTGTATATGTGCACCAAGTGTTTGACAAAATGCATGAATGAAGTTAATGTTGAATTCCTTGTTGTTTTAGGAATGACTGACAATATTGGGAGAGAAAGATTGGTAGGCAGAGTGCAATACACAGTTCCGCACATAGAGAGCGTGTGGCATATGCTCCTCTCCCGAAACATGGTAGAGGAAGAACTGTTGATTTCATGCCTTCAAAACGTCAAAATGTTGCTTCATTTTTTGTAACAATTGAGGTGGAGTGTGGGAGAAGAAATGAAACTACAATATCCAACGGCCGGCATAAAAAGTACCTTTTGGAAGTTACGATACCGCAACATTTTCGCCCTTGTTCCATCACTTTTCTTCTGTTCATTGATTTTTTTCATGATCTTTGAAATTTATCCAATGCAATCACCGATTTACTTTCTTCTCAGTTGAAGATATCATCCTTCATGTATCTCTCTATGCATAATTTTCCAGTGAAGCAGGTTAGGGTTACCTACACATCCACTCTCAATTTCAATCCTAACTGTATCCATTCAAATGATTGATTTATTCCAGTAGATCATCCAATCTTATATTGCTTTTAATTACTAGCTTATTGATATTGATCATTCATATTTCTTTGTTATAAATTTGAAATAAGTTATAATTGATACTGTACAAGTCTTTTTTATCTGTTTAGGGAACTGCGTTAACATTATGCAACTTGTGCTGAAGAATAATTTCCTAGATATCTATAGCTCATTTAACTTATATCTTATTTTTTGTTCAGTTTTAGTCTCATTTGGTACCATGAAATCATCAATTTAGTAATTAAACTATCACATTGACTTCAATTTAGTCCATAAACTATGTAAATATATAATAAGTAGTCCCCAGACTCCAGAGTATATAAAATCCATCAATTTAGTCTCTGCTATTAAGATGTGAAGGACTAAGTTAACAGTTTTTTTTATATACTTAAGCGACTGAATTGACGAAATTGACGAATTTTATATAGTTTAGGGACTACTTATTGTATTTAGATAGTTTAGAGATTAAATTGGAGAGAGAGTGACAATATAGGGACTAAATTGATGGTTTATTCAATTTTAATTGAAGAAATGGAAGAAAAACGGGACAATAAATAGTTATGGACCAAATTGAAACCACAAAATAAATTAAGGAGCCAAATGTACAATTTAGGCAAAAATATTTCATGATTGGACTTCTTTACTACATGACTTAGTCCGGTTATTCAATATATCTATATGTTCCAGCTTTTTGAAGGATTTATGACATGGAAATATTTCAATGATGCATCTTAAAGTCATTATTATTGTATGATCATTCTTTGGCCATAGAATTTAAAGAATAATATTCTTATTAGAACATTTATTCTTTGCTAAATTACATGTTATTTATTTTGCTTTCTCCTCGTTGATTATTCTATCACATGACTTGATTACTAAGGTGATATCAAACTTTTGTATACAATAGTACATTTACACTTCACTTTACTTACCATTGTTGGACTGAAAACCTCCCTTAAAATTGATGTGCTTGAAAACAACTATTCCTTACAATAATAGTACACTTCCATCTCTACTTAAATAGCAACTAAGATACAAACACAGAACACATTAATTATATAAACACATTACATTACAATTACAAAATGATTTGGATTATTCATATGAAAAAACATCTAAAACATCGAAATGGAACTGCATTTTGTCACATCCCAATCATCTTCCATCATCCAAGTCAATTAATACCTGATCTTTTAAGCTATCGCCTACCCAATATCTCCATGTCTGCTGCTATCACCAAGTTCATAAATGGTAGAAGATGATTCATGAAGCAAGTACTAATTCCCCTCTACATTTAAGATCATTGTTTCCAATTCCATAGCCACTTCTTTCATGCTTGGTCTTTCCTCCCCTCTTAGTCTCAAACACTTTGCTGCAAGCACAGCTACCTCCTTGATCTCTTTTTTGTTTTCTTCATTCAACATACCATCTTGGATAATTTCAAACACATTATCGCAAGACAGAAAATGCGCAGCAAGATTTCTTCTCTCTTCTGGCCTACTAAAACTAAAAGGTCTCTCCCCTGTTAGCAGCTCGACAACAACTACCCCAAAGCTATATACATCACTTTTTTCAGTCAATTGGCTTGTTAGCATATACTCTGGGTCTAAGTAGCCAATAGTTCCTTGCACCATTGTGGCTATTTCAGATTGGTCAAGTGGTACTAATTTTGAAGCTCCAAAATCAGATACTTTGGCAGTGTTGGTTCCATCTAAGAGAATGTTAGCACTCTTGACATCTCTGTGGATAATGGGTATTGAAGCAGCCGAATGTAGATATGACAAAGCTCCAGCTACATCTGTTGCTATCTTAAGACGAATTTTCCATGATTCATTATTCACCTCATTACCTTGTGTGTGTATAAAATCAGAAAGAGTACCATTGCTAACAAATTCATAAACCAGCAAAGGAACTTCTGTTTCTAGACAACACCCTAAGAGTTTAACCACATTCCTGTGATTTATTTGGGAGACAACATCCACCTCATTAATGAATTGCTCAATTTGGCTTTCATCTATTGTTTTGGACATTTTGATAGCAACAATTCTATCATCTTCTAGTTCCCCTTTGTAAACTGTACCAAAACTTCCTCTACCTATGATTAAGCTCTTGTCATAGTTGTTAGTGGCGGTCCTTAGCTCACTTTCTTTGAAAATATTAGCTATTTTAGACGAGTCTTTTCTTTGGAGAAGTTTCTGTTCCAAAATAGAACCTCCATTCTGCCTAAAGAATTTCCCTTTCAATTTGGTAAGTTTCCTCTTTTGGTGTAAGGAGAAAATTATCACCACAAATAGAACAATAATTGCTGCTCCTACTCCTGCATCCAAAATATATTGAACCCAATTTTTGGATTGTTCCCCAAACTAATATCAGTAACATATATACTTAACGAACACATTAGATTTGAAAAAGAAAATGCACATAGAATAAAATTAGGTGTGTTTTGCTGCTTACCAATAAAATATATATATATATATATGTATATCGTTTAGGTAGTTTGCACCCTCCTTCTTTTGTTCCATCACCGGTTTGCCCCACAGGACAGAAACAAGTGTGATTCCCAGCAGTGTTGATGCAATTTGCGCTATTTTTGCATCGATGTAAATTTTTTGCACATTCGTCAATGTCTGTAACACAATAAAAGTATAAAACCGTGTTTGTTAGTATCCTACAATGAATCCCAGTCTTAGCTCAGATTCAATACAAAACTGATTTCAATTTATACAAAACTGATTTCAATTTATACAAAACTGCTTCATCTAACATGGTTCCTATATATTTTGAATAATGATATACTATGATGAATTGTAATTCGTAATTCACTACGAGGAATTCAAATTCACTATGATGAATCACTGTCTAAAATCTTAGTGTGATCAACCACATTTAAATGTGTTTCGTACTCAACATTTTAAAATGGGACGCTTAATTAGATGAAGGATATTCAATAAAACATTGACAATATGAAGCATAATCAATTATTTAAAGTACAAAAAAAAATGTACACAATTATGGTCTGTTTGTTACCTGTGCAGCCTCCAGGAAGGTATGGATTTCCTTCAAAACCTTCCAAACACTTGCATCTGTAACCCTCATAATCTGGATCATTATCGAAGCATTCACTATTTTCCTTGCAGGCATAGCTATCTGTAGTTCGCGCTATTTGACATGATTCATTTGTAACGGCCCAGTTAACAACCATGGGAAAAGTTTGATTAGATAGATTATTTATATGCTCTACAGAAAAATTATAGTATCCTTGTTTTGCAATAAAGGAATAGCTACAATCTTTCTGAGATTCAGAAGTTGGGAATTTAAACGTTTGTATAGTGAAATTTTTCATAAGTGGAGGAATATCCACTTGGCAACACCCTATACCTGTGCATTTTCCAGTGTTATTCCCAATTACCATTTTAGGGTCATAATTATTATCACATCTTGTTAAGCACCCTGTTGAATAAGTTGCACCCTTGAAATTACTGTTGAGAATTCCATAACCGTCGCAACTAACGGTTATGAATTTGTTTTCTGTGCTTGAAATTGTGAAAGAAGAAACTGTGAGAAGAGGTTTATTCGCATCTTTAGTATTATTACTATGAGGACAAAGATGTGAGACAAAAAATTTCATTACCATTTGACTTTGGGGATTTATTTCTAGGACTGGGATATTTTTATTATAGATTAATTTTGAGTTTCTACAAGTGAGCTCAAATTTAGAATCCATGTAACATGGTGTATGATCTTGTGTTGTTGAATGTCCCATGCCAAATGGATATGGAACTAGTACATCTCCACAAGTGTTATTGCAGCCTGGTAGGACTTGTTGGGGTTGATCAGATGCAACTGCTTCTACCAACAGGAATAATGCAGCAAGCATTATTAATGGATGCATTGCCTTCAGTTTCGTTGCCTTGAATTGAATCACAAATTTAGTGAGAAAAATAATAGGCCTTTTATATTGTGGCATAAGAATTGAATCACAAATTTTTCTTTAGTTTTGGTGTGAATATATACTATCATATTTTAATTTGTTTTTCTATTGTGAATATTTTTGTATTTTATATAATTGTGCAAAATTTTGCATATATATTATCATAAGAATTACTTATTTAATAATAATAATTGTCTCTTGAATCTAGAGATTAGATGTTTATAATTTTATGATTGAATAAATATGTACGTGATATTAAACCATCATCAATTAGGTTTAACCAAAAACCATCATCAATAGGTCACCGTTTAAGTCGTAACATTTTTTATAATTTTTTGTCACTAATTTATAATAGACCACTTATTTAGATGGTCTATGTTAGCATTTGTTCGAAACTTATTCCAATGACGGCAAGAAGTGTCCTTTTTCTTTTTTGGTTCACTAGTAACATTGTGTCCTTTTTCCTATAAAATAATTAGGGCCATCTTAACATTTGCCCGAAACTTATTCCAATGACAGCAAGAAGTGTCATTTTCTCTTTTTTGGTTCAATGGTAACATTGTGTCCTTTTTCCTATAAAATAATTAGGGTAGAATATACTATCATTTTTTAATTTGTTTTTCTATTGTGAATATTTTTGTATTTTATAATAATCGTGCAAAATTTTGTATGTATATTATCATAAGAATTAAGTATTTGATAATAATTGTCTCTTGAATTTAGAGGTTAGATATTTATAATTTTATGATTGAACAAATGATTTATTGATACCAGATTTATTAAAAATACAAAAACAAATATGTACGGGATATTGGATCATAGCAATTAGATTACCGTTTAAGTCGTAAAAAATTAAGTTCATGAATTTTTATTTCTTCAGAGTATTGTCAACAATTAATAAAATTTTTGATAATTTTTTATCATTGATCTATGATGAACCATTTATTTAGATAGTCTATGTTAACATTTGCCCGAAACTTATTCCAACGATATGCAAGAGGTGTCCTTTTTCTTTTTTGGTTCAATGGTAGCATTGCGTCT
Organism: Trifolium repens; assembly: GCA_030408175.1. Classification (NCBI taxonomy): domain Eukaryota; kingdom Viridiplantae; phylum Streptophyta; class Magnoliopsida; order Fabales; family Fabaceae; genus Trifolium; species Trifolium repens. The sequence goes on from CP125836.1 coordinate 5,762,367, forward strand.
TTTTTCCTATTGATAAAATAATTAGGGTAACATGTAATATTGCCATTTGATTTGATGGGATGTAATACACAAGTGGATGGTGGTATAGCTCAAGGTGAAACATAAAGGTGTTGATTGAATTTTTTTTATTTGTGGCGGATCAATTTGACTCTTGGAGTGAATAATTTGAATTTATTCGATTTGGCTCTTTAGAACAAGGGATTTCTCTTGGCCAACGTATAATTTGTTCAATGTAAATGTGTGAGAACTGTGAAGTTTCTCCCCACTTGAAGTATTTTGTGTCATCGAGATGTACATTTTATGGTGTGGAGATCGTATCGGGCCAGTTTTGGTTCGAGACCAAACCCTCGCGGGTAGTGAAATGTGGGCCCAATTTCGACAATTTATTTTTTTTGATTTGATTTAGTTTCAATTGCTTGGGTTGGCCGGACTGGTGAAAACCGGTTGTCAAGACCCAAAAATTCAAAATATTTCACAAATTCAAAAATATTAAATTAAAAATCCCATAATTCATAAAAGTGAAGAGAAGGAAAAAGTATATCTAAATGTGACACTTAAAATTATGTAGATCTAACATAAAAATTACAAAAATATAAGAAAAACACATAATTTAAATTTGGTTTATGAATTCTATAACTTGAATATAAATCCGCTTTCATGTAAAACATAGAATTCAAATATAAATGTATAATTTATAATTTAAGATATCTTAACATGTGTGTTGTATATTAATATGACTCATATATTAATGGTCAAAATTATATATTAATATATGTAAAAACTAAGTTGTGACAATTATTTTAGAATGAATTGAGTAATAACCTAAAATTGGTTGAGACAAATAAAATATAACAAATTATTATTACCATGATAAGTGCTATAGAGTATAGACCACATGGTACCAATTGTTAGTTGGTTCAGTGGTGATTGACGCTGAACTTGGTAGGGAGGACCACGGTTCGATCCCCTGCAACTGCGGTCGGAAGAGGGCTGGAACCACTTGATGCCAGAACTAACTCCCGAACCAGATTCAACTGGTGGTGAAAAACAAAAAAAAAAGTATAAACCGCATGGTCCACCAAACCCCATACACCAGTGTAAAAAAAAAAATCAAAATTATTTAGAAAGTGCACTTATCAACTTTTACCTTCATGGATTATAGTTAGAGCTGTCAAATGGGCCAGCCCAGCCCGGCCCGGCCCGGGCCCATAGGGCCAAGACATCTATTGGGCTCAAGTGGCCCGGCCCATTAAGGCCCAAGGCCCGACCCGCTTAGCCCAGCCCAATATGTATGGGCCGATGGGCCGGCCCAGGCCCGACAAATTTTTTAATATTTTTTTTTTATAAAATATTGACAAATTTTTTATAAAAAAAAAAATCAATGGACAATAAAACTACATATGCATCGCACAAAAATTAATATCCATAAAAAAGTGAGTGTCATGATTTCATGAAATAATAAATACTTCAAAATATCCACGCAAAAGTCGAGAGATCTGTGGATGATGATTCATAAAGTGCATCCTCAAAGTTAATAAATTTCAAGCTTACATCAGACACTAAACTTTTAACATAATCATTCAAAATACATAAATTAAATTATAAATTATAAAAAAAAGTAAATTATAAATTAGGTAACTTCTCGGCCTAAGTCTCTTCTTGATCTTGACCACTTGATTTTTCATACAATTGTATCTCCTCTACTTCAGGTATATCTGCAATTCATAATACACGATAATTTGATAAGTCATCAACTAAAAAGCAAATTCAAATTGCAAATAAAACAAAAGGATTATTAATTAAACTTACCAGAAGGTCCGATTTCTTTAAAATCATGCAACCAATTACGTGTACAAATAAGAGCTTGCACAGTTTCTGGGAGTAAGCAATTCCTATACTTATTTAAGATACGACCTCCGATACTAAAAGAAGATTCAGAAGCCACTGTTGTGATTGGAATGCTTAAAATGTCACACGCCATTATTGCAAGTTGAGGAAATCGAACACTATTTAACTTCCAATATTGAAGAATATCCACATCATCATTCGGAAGACATTTTTCATCCAAGTATATTTCAAGTTCAGACTTACCATCATTTGACATTTTTTGTATCATTTCTTGACGGTATTCCTAGAATTCGACAAACAAAAACTATTTAAATTAAGCTTGAATAGAATATAATCAGCCCCATTCATGCAAACAAATAAATGCAAGCAGTACTAAGAGGGAAACACAACAATTATTTGACAACAACAATAGAAATAAGTATAACAGTGGAATTAACTTATATTACCTTATTTTAACTTTTCTAAGGGGACCATATTAACATATTAATGACAGCAACACAATAATTATTTGACACATTTACTACTACTTAGACTTTAATTAAAGAATTAGCACATGCACTATTATTTAAACTTTTATTATTTGACTTACATCAATAGAAATAACTATAAGTACTTTCATAAAAATTTGAAACAATTTATAAATCTTACCTTAAAAAACGATGTATTCTTCAATGATTGACCAACTGAGTGAGATTGAGTGTTTCTTGATGAACTATCTAAAGATGAGCTTGTTGGAACCATGTCTTTTTTATATTCATCAAAGAGATCATGCAAACCATCCTTCACTTTTTTTATTTTGTCTTCATAATTATTTGGGTAAAGTTTCTTAAAGCAAAACTTCAAAAATTCTAACTTTGATGTTGGATCAAGAACATTTCCAAGTGAAAGAGTAACCGAATATTCACTCCAATACTTGTCAAACTTATCCTTCATCCTCTTGGTCATATCTTTGATCACTTCATCTTCACTATTCAAATTTTTATTCAAAGCCATCTCTATAAATGCAACTTGCATGAAGTATAAGTTTGAAGTTGTGTAAGATGACCCAGAAATTAAGCATGTAATATTATAAAATGGAGCCAAGATATTACAAATAGTTTGTGCTCTTTCTCACTCCTCAGTGCTTGGACAAATCGTGTAGTTCTTATCATTATCGCTCAAGCTAATGAATGCAGGTCGATACCTAATAGCACTTTCAAGCATCATATATGTGGCATTCCATCTAGTGCAAACATCCAACCTTAAGAATCCACCTTCTACATTATCTAGATGCACTTCTTGGATGCATTTTCTAAACTCCCTCAATCTCCCCTCTGAGGCCTTCACATATTTGACACTCTCTCGAATTTTATGCAAAGCATCACCCGCCGCCTTCAAACCATCTTGAACAATGAGATTCAAGATGTGGGCGCAACAACGGACATGAAAATATTTACCTTTACATAACAACGCATCTTGCAAATTAAGCCTCTGTTTCAATTTTTTTATCATGTTATCATTTGAAGAGGCATTGTCCAATGTGAGTGAAAATATTTTACGATCTATTCCCCAATCCTTAAGAGCACCAAACAATTTTCCAGATAATTCGACCCCTGTATGTGCATTATCCAAGTGACAAAATGAAAGCAATTTACTATTTAACTTCCAATCTTGATCAACATAATGAGCAGTGACAGTCATATAACCTTGTGTTGTTACAGCTGTCCATACATCAGAAGTTAGACAAACTCTACCTGGAATGGATGCTAACACACTCTTTAGCCTTTCCTTTTCACTTGAAAACACAAGCATGCAATCGGTTTTTGCAGTGTTTCTACAAATGGGAACAAAATCAGGATTCAATATCTTGTTTGTAGCCAAAACTGCATCATACTCGGCGTAGCTAAATGGAAGATCATGTCGTATAATGCTTCTAGCAAGTGAATCTCTGTAAGCCTTATCATCAAATTGCCACTTCTTCAATAATGTTTCTTCATCATCCAACATGAGTTCCTCATCATCACTGTTTGGAATTTTATGACACAGCTTTATATGACGCTTTAAGTGAGAAGTGCTTCCACCACATGAAAACATACCCCTACAACCATTACATGTACATTTTTGCCCCCCATCAACTTTACCAATCTTTGTAAAATGTTTCCAAACATTAGATCTCCTTACCCTTTTGTTATTAGTATTTTTTTCAACAGTGTCTCCCTCAATAACATTTTTCGTATTAGCAGCCGGAGGAGATTGTGACATTACCAAATCACCATCTTCATTAATAGTTTGCAAAATTGGATCAACATCTTCCATGACTACATTACAAAGTACAAACACATTAAAATTAAATTGAGCATTTAAATTATATTATAAAAGATAAGCACAAGAAGTACTTATAAGTTATACACAAGAAAGAAACAAGAGGCAATCAAATGTTAAGGAGGTATATAACTATATAAGATGACAATATCTAACATATATAAATCAAGTGTCGTGTTTGTTTCTTTCTATCTTGTTGGCTTATAATACACTCAACCGAACATGACAATATCACTATATCAAACATATATAAATCATGGTCAATTTACATTGGACATATAATTATAACATTATGTATATAAGATAAGATGGTCAAATTTTATGTAGCTCATACTGTTCACATAACGAAGCAATCAACACAGACTTAAAACTCTTATAATAAAGTATGAAAGGATTAGAATGTGTAATCTACTTTTTGAAAATATAAATAATGTTTTTTTTAATACAAAAATTCCTTCTTTTGGTATCCTTAAATTTTACGTTTGTATCAAATAGATCCTTTAAATTTTATAAGTATCAGATAGGTCCTTTAAATTTTTTAAGCATCAGATAGGTCTCTTAAGTTTTTTAAGTATCAAATAGGATACTAGTTAGCATATGACCCTTAAAAAAGGTTTTCACGTGTTAAGAACACAAAAGTAGAAATTTGACATTGAAAAAAAAAAGACTTTTAAAAAATTAAATACACATCTCTTAAGATGATTTTTCTATATTGAGTTCACTAACATGTGCCCCTCTTTAAAAAATTGACTAATTTTTACTTATATTATAGACTATAGTATAATATACATATTGCCCCCACTTCTCAAAATTTTTGGGTTCGTCCCTGAATGAACCGAACCACTAAGTATTAATACATTACCTTACCTCTAGAGCTCTAATGATTCTCTCCCTTGTTAACCAAGTTTGAAGCCAATTATTTGGCTGATTATACTTGCGAGATTTTCAATATTGCGGTATATATTGAATATGTCTTCTAAGAAACCTACTAAAACAAAGTTAAAAATAAAACATACAGTTATAAAATATTCGAGACATATAAATTGACATACAGACATACAAATACCATTATTGAGCAAGAAACTAGTTAGATGAAAAGTAGTAGAAGACATATACCTTGTTGAGAATAGTAGCACTATAATCTATATCTTTGTGCTTTAGATAAGATAAAACTTATAATTTCCTTCTTATACTTCTCTATTTATAATGAATGATTAAGTTGTTATTTTTTTTTAAATAAAGATAATCATAACAAATTTGGTTTAATAATTATCTCCTAACTAACAAAATCTCATCTTTTTCCTTAAAAAAAAAAACAAATCTCATCTTTTGTTACTTACTTTATCTAAAGATTTTATACTAACTAAAATTCCTTATTTTTAGGTAAATTTTTTTTTTAGAATTTTTTTTTAATTCTTTATTGGGCCGGCCCAAAAGCCCGCTGGCCCAGCCCATGATGGCCCATAGGCCCGACAGCCCAGCCCAATAAGGCCCAATAACATTTTTTGGGAAGCCCAGCCCGGCCCGGCCCGTATAAAACTATAGGGCTACTGGGCCGGCCCGATAGCCCGGCCCATTTTTACAGCTCTAATTATAGTGGAATAGTTATAGATATATGTTATCCAATTAATCTAAAAAGTTAAAATTTGTTTATAATTAAAGTTGGGGATTTTTTTTTTCTTTTTTTGACAAAGATGTTTTGAATGGTAAATTCTAAAAGGCAAATGCTAACGAGCGTCCCCGGGACACTCTTTAAGACCTTAAATAGTAAGTTTTTATAGAATTTTTACCGGAATGCGTAAAGTCAACGCATTGAAATTTATAATCTATATGATATAAATTTTCAATCCAACGGTGAATTTTATAAAATTTATATTTATTATAGTAGTAATGGTCACTAACCACTTACCATTGGCCGTTTTGAATATTTTTATCAAGGTATTCCACTATAATCCACGAAGGCAAACGTGGTGACCACGTCAACAGAATTATCCATCCGATACGAAACCCAACCAGATATTTTTGTGATGAGCTGTCACTACCAATGGATAATCATTGATTACTCGGTCACTTTCAGTTCGTTTTCGTACACACAACCTCCATTTTCGAACCCTCCAGAATTTCTCTCTCAACTATACTATATAAATTCCTCTCAATTTTGATTCCGTCTTCGATCAACACACTTCAAAATCCCAAAAGCACTTCCGTGAAGATTGGAGCTCCGATATTACAACACCGATCGCCGATTCCGTCCGTCAGAGTCGAAAGTTCGTTGTTGTTCTGTTATAATTCAATTTCCGTTTCTTCATTTTCACTCTTTCTGTTTTTGGATTGTGAAATTGTTTTCTGTGACTTTCAGCTTTTTCGATTTGATTCTGTTTTTAGGTAACTAGCTTTGGTTTGATTTTGTTGAGTCTTGATTGAAGTTTCAATATTTTGATTGTGATGTTGTTGTTTGTGAATTTTGTGCAATTTTGAAATTTTTGCTTGTTTGTTGAATTATTATGTTTGCTACGTTTTATGTTATGTTTAGGTGTGTTTGAATGTGTTTGCTTTTGTGGTATATAACACAATTCATTGCTATGAGTGTTCCAAGGCCTCAGGTTGTAAGTTGTAACCCTTGAAAATTGAAATAGGAATTGTTAAGCATTTGATTATATTGAGAAAGATTAAGGAAATGGAAAACTATGCGAATTGGTAGCTTTCTGGAATGTTTGAAAAATACAACTGATTGGTTCAACTGGTTTAACACTTTAACTCCAGTTGAGTCATATGGAATTTTAGGTATACATTGCAGTTGGGTTGCGATTTTCCATGTTGCGGTTGACGTAGCCATAGTTCTGATTAGGAGACATTGAAAACCTTGATGTCTTGTAGTCGTTGACAGTTTTTGCAAAAAGTTTGTGTTGAGTGTTGAGCCAGGACTCAAAATTCGACGCCTGGTTTGGTTTCTATCACAGGCCTCTAGTGGCTGAATTAATTTATATAACACAGAATAGTTTGTGTTTTAAAGTAATAATTACTTATTACTTATTTGTACGGAATTGTTCCAGTTATATAGATGAATGACCTTAGGGAAATAATCTTGATTGATACGTGAGAGCGAAACTTTAGAAAACTCGAGGAAGATGAATGATTATGTATATCAGTTTAGGTTATAGGTAGAGAAGTCTTTCGCAGGGCATCTGAAGTGGAACTACCCAGTTGTAGAGTTCTTACGCTGTGAAGATATGAGTCTGTAAATTTGGGAGGGAAGAATGACCAAACAAACGCCAGCGATTTTGTTTCAGATTTTGATCCATCTCCAACCGCAGGAAGCAAAGAAATCCCTCCTTTTGATGCCTTGCCCTTCTGTATTTCTGCAGTTGCATCAAACAGAATCTCAAGAACATAGACAACTATGTCTTTTGTCTATGGTCTCTTATTTCGTCTAGCTTGGACTGTCAGAGTTTGGAGCCAATTTTGATGTTGTTGGAACCTCGTACGGGTGGGATATCTTTTTTGCATAATTCATAGAAACTGTCCATTTGATTCTTTTTCAGACATCAAGAAGAATGGCTTTGATGCTAGTTTGGCTCGCATACAATCACTCTCTTGTGTTAGTGCCGGTTTTTCCTTCCTACTTCCAACCGTCTTTTTGTCTACGTTGGAAGACAACTCTGCTGCAAACCTTCTACGAGATAAGGATTTTCTTAACTTAGTCCTTGGAGTAGTGTGAATGTTCAATTTGGTAGTGAACAAGAGATGTAGTTATTAATAAGAAAAGTGTTAAAAGTTTACCCCGAGGGAATCTATCATGGTGCAGATGATATGGAGTGATTATATATTTGGTTTTGGTAAGTTTCGGTTTTTGGAAGAGTCAATGCTGAACTACATTTTAAGGTAGGTCTGTCCTTTGTGGATAATAAAATGAAAACAAATACTATATTTTATTGTCTGAGATACATTTGATTAAGTGTTTATTGCTTTCAAAATAGGTTGAAGTTTCTATTGGTTGCCTCCACTATAGTTGGATTTGATTTGATTCTGGGAGTTCTTCAAGGAATCAAGTGATCGTTCAATGCTAATTGTATTTACTGCCGAAGGCTGTGAAGAACCCCAGTGCTACCCTGTAATATGTGGAATTCTTGTATATACACTTGTCTAGTTGTGTTCCTCTCTTGGGGTAGTGGTGATTGGAGCTTCATATAACTATTTTGTGTTGCTGATTACAATTGGTCTGCGGCAGTATACAAGAAATCAACACTGCGTTTGGTGTTTACCTGGCTTGATGGGGTGACTAAATATGCCTTTAGAAGTTTTAGGATTATTTCTAAATTTGTTCCTACATGCAGGTCCTTAAGCTTACTTCCTGCTTCTAGATATAGTTGATAATCTTATTTGAGGATAGCTTGTATCATGGGTGAGGTGGCAGTGTTGCACTCTGAACCTCTGCACTTCGAATGCAATGACACGAAACATATCATAGAAGAAGACCCTTATCCTCCAAAATCAAATCCGGAATCCTTTCCTGAAGAAGAATCAAGCCAATCTATAAACAAAAATGATTTGCAAGATAAAGGATATATGGAATATGGGTAATTACTTGTTCATATGCTCTTTTCTGGTTTTCAAATTGTTGCATTTCCTGCTCTCTTTTTTTATAAAGTTAGGCTCTATTTGCAGATGTCAACATTACCGTAGAAGATGCCGAATCAGGGCCCCCTGTTGCAATGAAATATTTGATTGCCGCCATTGTCACAATGAGGCAAAAGTGAGTAAATGCCTAATTTTATTTTATTTTCTTTCTGATAATATATGTTACATATTTTTAATCTATGGTTGTTGCTTAAATGATATGGTTCCATCTTATTTCATATTTAAAAGCCAATCCTTTCCTTTCCCCAATTGTCACTGTCATTCTTTGGCTTCGTGTGGCATTGACTATGTGTATATATGAACACCAGTGTTGTCAATCGTGGGTTGTGTAAAATAACGGTTCATTTAAATTCCACTACACAACAGTGCTATAGACCTAGACCAATATGTCCACTATTTGACAACATATTGTCATATTTTAATTCTACTAGATAGCATATTGCGGAAAAATAATGATTTGTACTAACTCTACTATGCTATAACTGCTATTTAACAAAACTGGTGATCACCTGATTATTTATAGTGAACATTTAATCGTCATTGTCTTCTGTTTGTCTTGGCCTTATTATTATGGAAGTCTTCTGTTTTTAATTGCTGTGTGAAATATCACTTTCTACTCGAGTTTCACTTTCACTTTAGATGTATTTTTCCTACTTATATTTCTCTTAAATGTCCCTTGATGGTCCATGCAAACCAGTCTCATTGCTTATGTTTTATGACTTCATAGTGTACCGTGATGTTCAATTGTTGCATTGCAATATTCTTCTTATTTGTGTGGAACTTACTTTTATTAACGCGCTTTTCTGCAGAATGATATCAACGTGGATTATAAGCATAGACACGACATGCCTCGGCACCAAGTCAAACAGGTAATTTTATTTACTTGGACGTCCTTAATCGAAATATCCACAAGTTTTTGAACCTTTTCCGTTATTTCTTGCCCAAGGTGCTCCTTAATGCTAATAAAATAATTTTGATATATTCAGGTGATATGTTCACTTTGTGGGACTGAACAAGAGGTGAGTTAGAGTTTCTTCAATATTTTTGTTATTTTATTGTTGTGATACTGATATAGATTTTTTATAAAGGAGGATGTAATGTAAATAATAGTTTTAAAAAGTTGAATCTTTATTAACTGTAACTCTGAAAGAAAATCTCTGTGTAGATTATATACATGTAAGCACATGCATAAATGTGGTGCTTTTGTTAAGCTTATTACATATAAGCAGATATTTTGTGGAAACAGTAGTTTTGTGAATGTCATCTAAGATATTGACTAGAGCAACAGACCATATGCTGCTTGAAACTGTTTGATAATCTTTGTTTGTTCAATAAGTCAATGAATCTGAAATTTTATCATTTACACTTTGCTTTGAACTTCTGAAGCTAAGTTATTTTCTTGTGCTGATTTTTACTACTTAATTTCAGGTTCAGCAAAACTGTATTCATTGTGGTGTTTGCATGGGCAAGTACTTCTGTGAAACATGCAAGCTCTATGACGATGATGTGAGTATTAATCCTAGGAACAAGGTTTCTTTTTCTTTCGATCTAGTGTTGTATATATTTTCTTATTTTGTATTTTAAATAATTGCTTGTAAGCATAGACCAGTGAGTCTATAACTAAATTTTTAGATTGGTACACTATCTTATTCCTTTTATGTGATGCAGATATCTAAGCAGCAGTACCATTGTAATGGCTGTGGAATTTGCAGGTATGAATTGATAATCTGGAACATAAATTGCATCATTATGAGGGATTGTAACATGTTTCAATTGAGGCTCACTTTTTTTTCATGTCTCTTATTATAAAAACTGAACTTGCACTTAGTTTTATCCTGATTTTAGGGATTTTTTGGAAAAATGAAAGTGCAATACTATATTTGTTCTTATACATATTTTTAGCTATTTGCATTTGTCAAAAAAAAAGAAGAAAGAAGCTATTTGCATATAACTTTGATCGCATTTTTATAATGTACATCTTGAAGCTGTAGTGTCGTTTTGTTTTTATTGCCTTGCCTGTGTCAAAACTCAAAGTGATTGGTTTTAATATTTTTTTGCACAGAACTGGTGGACACGAGAATTTCTTCCACTGTAATAAGTGTGGTAAGTGATATAACTTTTTTCCTATGCTTAGTATACTAAGTAGCAATTTCATTATTATAAAATGTACTGCTTGTTTGACATTCATGATTTGTTTGCATAGGTTGTTGCTACTCAACTCTGTTGAAAAACAGTCACCCCTGTGTGGAAGGAGCAATGCATCATGATTGCCCTGTTTGTTTTGAGGTAACATCTACAACTTTCATGGTCTAGTACCGATTTAGATAAACTTCTGAATATGTACTTACAAGAAACCAGTTATGTTGTTGTAAATATTTAAATTGCTGGAGGCTGATTCATGTGTGCCAAAATTGATGATTGCAGTATTTGTTTGAATCAAGAAATGATGTCATTGTTATGCCATGCGGACATACAATCCATAAAAGCTGTCTCAATGAAATGAGAGAACATTACCAGTGAGTTCTCACACAGCTCCTAGTTTCCTTACTTCTCCATATCTTTCTGAATATTTTCCTTATTCTTGTATTTGATTGTATATCAGATACTCATGCCCTCTCTGTTCGAAGTCAGTCTGTGATATGTCAAAGGTTTGGGAGAAATTGGACATGGAGATTGCTGCTACGCCGATGCCTGAACCATACCAAAATAAAATGGTCAGTTCTTTTTTTCCGGTATATGATCATTATTTATATTACATATTGGTATCATTAATGTCTTATTGTTGTTGCTTTGGAGGGTGAACGGCGATTGATGAATCAGTGGTTGTTATAGTATGATTTTGCCTTCTCCTCCATTATGCATCGAGAGGCCGACACTTGTGGTTTGTTTTATTGGCATCTAAAATTCAAGGGACTAATCACATTACTCTCAACATGCAGGTCTGGATCCTGTGCAATGACTGCGGACAAACTTCTCATGTTCGGTTCCATTTCGTAGCTCAAAAATGCCTCAACTGCAAATCATATAACACACGACAGACGAGAGGCTGAACAAGTGGCTTTATGCATTTGTTTAATAATGAAATGAAGCTTTCATTTCATTTCACTTGATTTATTTTGAAGGCAATGACACTCAATGCTTTCCTCTCTTGGTTACAAGGATGATGTACACTAGTGGGAATTACAACAGCTTAGACACAAAGGAATGATGATTCTTCATTTTGATTTTGTGTCGGCGAATTGGTTCAGGTTTGGGTTGGGGTGAGTAGTTGAAATCCCATAGCTTTCATTCTTGTATTGAACGTGTAATATTTTTAATTATATTAGCTATGTAAATCATCAGTAGTATCCTTGCACCTTCGAGCAATATGCTAGAATTTGTCACATCTCAAAAGTAGATGGATCTCTTGCACCACTAACATGTCCTTCATTAGTCATTACCATTTTCATCTGCAAATTTCAAATAGTTACTACTACGACTGCCATATTTGCCCATATGTGAAAGCAAGGTACAAGTATGTCAATAAAAATTAAAAAGACGAGTTTTTTCTATATAATATCCTAATTTGAAAGCTAATTTGTTTCAATTCATAACAAAAACATCACTATAAAATCATAAAAATCAAAAGCTATATAATGTAGATGTGACAACGTTTATTACGCCACACTAAAGAAGCTTGAGGAATTCATAGGCACAAATGGTATAAAATCAAATTTAAGTACAACATATAAACTAAAAAAATTGAAAGAAAAAGAAAATAGTCACATCAATTGATATTACTTTATATTTTTTTTTTAAAAAAATCTTTTATTATAAGTGTGCCTAAGGGTCCGTTTGGTTCGAAGTTTTTGGAGGGGAGGGGAGGTGAGGGAATATTTTAAATTTTGGAGAAGTAATTTACTTTTTTACTCTTAACCTTATAAACTCAAAATAAGGATTAAATTATAATGGATATATTACGTCAAAAAAAATTTTAATGGATATATAACAAAAAAAAAAATCTAATGAGTAGAAAACCTAAATTTTTTTTGTTGTAAAAAAAAAAATAAAACCTAGAATTTTAATATTCCAATAAGGATAATTTTGAATTTTAATAAAAAAATGAGGGTAATTTTGTCAACATAATAAATCCCTCCCCTCACCTCCCCTCCCCTCCCCTCCCCTCCTTCTCAATTGAACCAAACAGACCCTAAGATAAATTAATTTGAACTTGTGCTTATACAAGTATTTCTCAAGAATCCTAGCACCTGATATTCATTTTGGAATGAAAATTTTGGGGGAAAATTTTAACTTGTTTTTGTTTTTATAAATTAAGCAAATTATAAAATATTTTAAACATAAATGAAGTACGATTGAAATGTGTTATATTAATATTGTCATATACCATAACATTCTTTCAATTCTATTTTATTTTTGACAAATTTTATGTCATTTTTTTTTTTAAGATCTCAAATATATATATATATATTAATCTACTCCATGAAAACTTTTCATGCTGATTTATAGTAGCTTTGTTCTAGTTGTGGCGTCCTTTAACGAAGAAACGAGTTTGGGTTCCCTCCATTTATTATCTATTCATTTATTCTCCATTTGGAGAGAGATAGACACATTAAAAATTAGTGGGATCCATTAAAAATGGTTCCCACTAATTTGTGGACCCCATTAATTTTTTCTTGTGTCTATCTCTCTCCAAATGGAAAATAAATGAATAGATAATAAATTGAGGGAACCTAAACTCTGAATAAACCACCGGTTTTAACCTATAATAATCTTATCGATGATCACCATCTACAAATTTGTATCTTTGATATATTAACGTGTGCCCTTATATATATTAATTAACATGTGCCAAGGCACATATTAATTTTTCCCTATAAATATAACTTTCATCCTTATACCAATAAATTTCCGAGAAAATAAATTACTCCAAGACTCGGAACAAAAACACCCAATTAGATAATTTTATTTATTCTTTTGCCACAATTCAGAGAAATTTGTTCTTTTCCACCACTGTATAATGCTTTCAAGCTTTTTCTTTCACCGACAGATCTGATGTTATTGAAATTCTTCTTAAACAACTAGGTAGTTACTTGTTCCAAAGTTGGATAAAAATCATTGGACGAAACTAATTATTTACGGCAAGCTTGAGTGAAAGTGAGTACATTTTTCAGTATATTGATCAAAATGAATCAAACGTGGTCATTCAGAGTTTAACTGAAAACCAACTTCTAACAATACACTTAAGTTAGTTAAAACTGATTTTTCCAGCTAAAGTACAACTAACCGGGAATTAAAACCACCAACTTGTAACATTGAGTCATTGACACTGACACACATGTCGACACCAATAATAATATGATAAAATAATATTGATAAAGTATAATCAACTATATCAATAGTATGTCGTTGTGTTGGTATCGGCACCAAACACCAGACATACTTTCAATCATAAGTGTCGGTGTTACATAGACTGTTATTGATATTCTGATTTATGATCCAAAATACATTGGAAAGGAAACAGTTTCAGATACTTTACACAACAGTAACATATAATATTCAAGTCAAAAACTTGTTTAGGTTGCACACATAGATTCTTAGACATAAAGTATGAAAAAACCAACTACAACAAAAGGGTAAGCCATGAAAAATGAGCTTAAACCCTAATATTTTTGCATTTTCAGTAAGCAAACATAACCTATCATATAATTTCATAACATATTTAGTATCATAAAGTCATATACCAAAACCAAATCTAGCTGAAGAAAGTCACCATCCACTGAGACCATGAAAGCCAAAAACAAAAACCAATGGCAAACGCAATGATGTACAAAACAATCATCCATGGCTGCTAAAGCTCATAAAAAACAGCTCCTTCTCAACAGACGATTATGCGCGTTTATTTGTTTCATGGAATCAGTTCCAATGGCAGAAAAAACCTCTCTATTCAGCAGTGAAGATGCTTGATCCAACGAAGTCTTCGCCAGATTCCAACTCCATGGAGTTGTTTTCAGCTGGTGCATTGGATTCCTCTAGCTCCTCATCAATCATAATCTCAAGGGCACGGCAAGTTAAACTGCAAAATGCCTTTTCGCCTCTGCAATAAGATATCAAAGAAGCCGATCTTAGTATCAAATTTTATACATCAAATAAACTTTTAAAACCAATACCGCAATCTAGGTCGTGACATCAATGTGAGTTATGTCATCGCAAGCAGCCAATGAAGGCCACATTATATCACAATTTTCAAGGATCGAGGATGCATTGATTGCATTTGACTGCGCTTTTAAAGGATCACAACGCAAAATCAAGGCCGCATTAGCAGCATATGACTGGGATTCACAAGGATCACAATGCGACAAACAGCAACTATTATCACAATTTAAAACCTTAGTCACAACGCGACAATATTAATAATTTACCTGTATATGTAAATATCTTTTCCCTCTTCAAATTTCTTGTGGCAATTGTTGCAGAAAACTAAAAAGCCACCACCAAAGGGATAGTGGTTCGGAGTCTCTAATTTGTCAACCACGGGAGAAAACAAACCCTCCTTCTCTTCGTGCTTATTTTGATGTTCTATAACATCATCACCAGCATGAACTTCCAAGATGCAGTCACAGAAAATATGTGTTTTCTTCGGATTAGGACCGTGCGAAATCACACACGTATAGTCCTCAGAGTTTTCAATCTCACTTGCAGAGAGAGACATAGGTAGCAATGTGTTTGGATTCTTGCTTTCTCCGATAAAATGAGGGGGTTTCAAACAATTTTTTCCACATTTTGAATCAAAGTTAGAATCTTTAACCGGACTATAAAAGTCCAATGAACAAGACATTGATTTTCCAAAGGGTAACTCATGTTCTAACAATGTTTCACCGATTTCAAAAACAACATTGGATTCAGATTCATCCTTATGGAAAACAGAATTATTTTGTGTATAAGGAAGCTTAAAAAAATCTTTAGGTAATGATTTAGAAGCCTTAACAGAATCCAAACAATGATTACAATTAGGCACTTTAGTAATCATTTGAGGACTAGGATTAGGACTAAGATTACCCTTATTAAACTCAGATGACAAAAGAACATTCCTAGAAAATTTGGAACAATCTTCCAAAGAATCTATGAGACTTAAACCTACTTTGGAACAGTTCCAACCTCTTTGTGGACCCTCATTAGGTGATGATGTTCTTAAAGAGTTACCTCTATTTGAAAGCAAAGTAACATCTAGTGGTGAAGTGGGACTTCTAAGGGAATCAGAATCTAAGCCAAGTCCTACATAGAGAAGTGATTTAGGAGCTTTGAAAATTGATTCTCTTTTCTCATTACTCCCCAAAGCCATTTCACACCTGATCAAAACAGCACAGAAAATTAATAATAACAACAATAATAATATGTAACAAAAATATATTCAGCTACAATTTAAATTTAAATCAATGTATAATGCATAATGCTACATGTGCATATTATTAAAATTAAAAAATGGGTTTTATAAAGTTAAAGATTTAGACTTTGAATGCAAACAAATTTTGGGTATCAAAGGTAAAGTCTTACAAAGTACTATTCAATTTGGGAAAAACTTAATCAAGAAGAAAATCTAAAAAAAATAAAACAAAAACATACATAAAAACAAAAACTTTACTAGCTGATTAGACAAAAAACATTTCATTAATCTGCAAAAAAAAAAACCTTAATAATACAAAAGAAAATTATCATTTTTCATTAAAGACAAGTCTACCAAAATAAAAAAAAAATAAGTTATTATAATAATTTCAAAATCAAGTAATACTATGAAATTAATAAAAATGTATAAAATGAAGAATCTGAAAAAATAGATAAAAAAATCAGTAAAAAAAATGTAGAACAATGCAAGAATGTTTGTAGTAATGAAATATGAATAATGTTGATGAGAATGAAAAAGAAGAAAAAGGAAGAATGGATGAAGAACAAACCAACTAACCTGAGTTTTTTTTTTTTTTTTCTTCTTTGTGTATGAGTGCTCTAGAAAGTTCAGAGAAATGATAGTACAGAAAAATGAGGTTGAAATGAAGTAATAATAAAATGATGAGAGAAATGTGAAACTTGTGCTTGTGGAGAGAGAAGTGAGTAAATGAGTAATGAATTTGGTACAAAATCACTTTCTTTCCTTATTTTCTCTCTGCGCGTTACTACTTTGTGAAACTTTGTTTGGCGTGTCATGTACAAAACAAAGTTGTAACTTTCACTTTGATGCTGACATATGTTCAAATTATGTGTCATACTGCCACGTAACCATAAAGTTCATCTTATATTCATTTTTTTAAGTTTAAAAAAATGACAGATTTTACAATTATAGTACTTTTTTACAAAATAATAATAATAATAATTAGGATAAATATATTTGTCTTCATTTTTAGGTTTTATTTTTAGTTATTATATCCTAGACTAGACTAGACTAGACTAGATGAAAAATTTATAAGCATATGAAGTGGGTTTTTCAAACTCAAAACTTTTGTCACTTAAATATAAATAAAAATATACAAATTATATCAATATAATATTTGAATAATATTACACTATTTAGTGTTGGATTGGAAGGTTAGGTTATGTAAATTATTCATGTTAAATTTTATAAAAATTTAATTATTTTTTAAATAAACAAATCTAAAATCCTTTGATGTATTATTAAAACTAACAATATTCAACAAAAGAACAATGTTATACAATACAAACTATTAGCCTATGAAATTGGACTACAATCTACAGTAGAGAAAAGTAACCATACATGGGGTAGTGGTGGTGGTAAAATAGAAGACAAATAATGGGCAAAAAATAATAACAAGTCATAATATGTGCATAAAATCTAAAATTGTATCTTATGTCAATTTAAAATGAGTTAGTTAAATCACCATTTTTAAATACAAAAATTTAATAAAGAGATTAGAATTATATAATTTTAAAATAGAAAATTTGATTTTGTAAATAAGATAAGGGGACTAAAACTATAATTAAAACTTTATTTATTTTGAAGAAGCCAAATGAATAAATATCTTAAAAAGGAAGTTAAGCACAATATATATGTGCCTAACAAATAGTAGAGTTTACACAAAAATAAAGAGAACACAAAAGTCTCAAGGTCTAACCAAATCAAAGTTTAACCCTGAACAAGCTAAGGGGTTAGACCACCAGAAGTTAAAATCATAATTAAAATCATGTTTGCGGGTCTTCAACCACCACAAAGATATAATTTTCACCTTTCTCTAGCAATGCTACAACAGATGGGCAAACAACCTTTTATTTATTTTTTCTTTTCAAAGAGACCAACAACAAGCTAACCATGATATTTGAAGGTCAATTCGTGACTCTTTATCAAAATTGGGATACATGATCAGTCACAACGTTTGGTAAAAAACCAAAAATATCTAACCAATTTAAAATTTTAATTCAAAGAGACGAAAACATATTCCACGACTTCACCTTTTATTTTAGAGATTTTCTTTTGCTACCCTATCAATTTTCTTACATATCCTACAAATTTACCAAAAAACATTTGTTCGATACTTAATTAGTAAATATATCCTACCAAATTTTTGTTTTATAAAATCCACTGCTTATAAATAGTAGAAGATATTTATAAAATTTCTTAAAATTTTATTATTTTTATAGCATCCGCGACTTAATTAGCAAAGAGTAAAATTGTAAGAATGAAAACATATAAGGCACGTATGAAATAAGTGGAAAGAAAGTTTTTTACTACGGGTGCATTTGATCTGCTATAATATAGGGGATTGAACAAGATAACTTCAGTTATACTGTGTTTGATTTTAAAATTGTTTATGGGACTGGACAAACTGGATGCCAAGGGACCGGACAAAAACCTATATTTTTTGTCTCCCACTAAACCATGGGACAACTTTTTGTCTCCCGCACAAGTTGTTTAAAATATCAAAATAACCTTTTGTCCACCAAACATTGTACAAACATAAAATTTGTTCAACACCTTAAACTTTGTTCTGTGTTGTTCTATCTTGTACTGTCATGTACTGTTTTGTCCAATACTTATATTCTGCAGATCAAACGGACGCTAAGTATTTTATTATTAACTATCGGACATATTGGGTGCGTTTGTTTCAGCTTTAAAAAAAATGGATTTTTTCTTTGTATTTTTTAAAATAAATTTTGTAAAACCGTTTTTCAAAATATTACAAGTTTTTCTATATTCATTTTTTCTAAATTGAAATACTAATTTTGACATCATATAACATAAACATACATTATTGAAGATCAAAACATAGTCAAAATCACAATTTTTTCAAAAAATTGTATTTCAAAAATGATTTTTATGAAAATCTATTTGAAATAGCTTCAAATTAAATGATTTTTTTGAAATCTTGATATAAAAAAAATTAAATAAAATGATAAAATGTCTAAAATGATATTTTAAGAATAACTATTCAAACCAAATTTTTATTTGAAACCTTTAAAGAATTTCTTTGTAAATATTTTTTACATGAAATTATACAACACTATAAAATCAATTTTTTAAAAAAGTCAAAACAAACAGGCAACCATGATACTGAGTACCGGTGTCGATTTATTTAGCTGGTTATTAATTTTCATCTCAATTGGCGAGCTTACACGAAAACCACAACATGCAAAATGACACATCATGGAACAAACTTAACCCTACCATGGTTAAAATCTTTTGCCCACTAACCTGGGGTTGTATGCACTTTTTTCTCATTTTTTGTTTACAACTGTTGTTCCAATTCAAGTTTGGGAAGATTTTTTGCTTACAACATTTTCTCTTAATAAAAGTAATTAGTAAGTTAATATGTCAAAGATCAACCTAATGTTACCTCTATCTATTTTTGGATGAAAGAACTATCAAAACATTAAAAATAAAAATGAAATAGTTGTGGGCTTTACACATATGAAATTGGATAATGAAGTGTATTTGTTTGGTGGTGAGAGGTTGAAATCAGGAACAAATTTTGATAAATTGCATGTTTATAAAAATCCACAATGCCATGGTGGCTTTTCTACTAAGTTTTTCATTTACAAAATAATAATAATAATAATAATAATTCATTGTGTTAAAACAATGTGCCCCCCACATGGACTATTAATATGGAAAAAGTTCTCCAATGGTAGCAAATATTTGGGTCCGATTATGTTTATGTGATTTGTGTAGCGCCATATTTTCAAAATAAGCACACAATCTTTGGTAGTTTTGAGGTAATTTATAATTTAAGTGAGAAATATTGGGGAGTGCTTAAGGATGTTCCTTCCTACATTAACAACCTATTGGTGAAATATTAGGTCATCTTGTTTTAGGTCATCTTGTCCAAAATAAGCACACAATTTGTGAAGACTCCAAATTATATATTTGATGGCTTCATCTAGTAAAGTGATTAAGTTTGTTTGGATAAGATTAATTTGTTAGAGTTTCATTTTAGTTATTATATACAAATAAATAAGTGCACCCTATTTTTGATATTTTTTGCTTAAGTTGCATTAGAAAATATATTAAGGACTCCTTATTTGATTCTTCCTTCTATTATCAGAGTTATTTGAATAAGATTTTATTAGAATTTTTTTTAATAAGCCAAAATGAAATTATATATACGTATATATATATATATATATATATATATATATATATATATATATATATATATATATATATATGAGAAAAACAGCCTCCATAGCACAAGATGTGTCAGGGTAGACTATCAGAGTTTACAAAGAGTCACATAAAGATAACCAAAAATGTTCATACAAGGCCCAGACAAAGTAAGGGACTAGACCACCAGCTATGACAGTTAGAAGTTAAAGTAACACTCGTCGCCTTTAACCACCTAAAAGAAAATAGCTTGATCTTGTCCAACATCTGAGTAAGAGTGTCTGCTGAGCCTCGAAACAACCTGTGATTTCTTTCCGTCCACACGACCCAAACGCAAGGAAGCCAAATGAGTTGTAAAAAGGAGCGATGTGCCCGAGAACCACATGCTGAATAAGTAAACTGGACAAAGTGATCACGTAATGAAGTGTACTCCACCACCGGGATGTCAATCCACGAACACACTAACGCCCACAAAGAACCAAAGGTACCACATGAGATAAATGATGAGCTGACTCCATCTCGCCACAACCAGAGACACGTAGATGGGCTGCAGTAGATAATACGCCTCGAGTGACCAGGTTTGCTTTTGTGGGCAACCTGTCCCTCAAAAGACGCCACGCAAAGATGGAAACCTTCAACGGAACCTGAGGATGTCAAATGAGTTTTTCCGCGGCATCCATGGGGCTGAAACCTGAGAAATCAAAAGATGATAAGGTCCTCTGACAGTTTAGCCTCTGTCAGTGTCAAGCTGTCACTGCCACCTATCTGAAGACTGATCCTGCAATGAATGGGTTAGAAGTAAAGACTGACACTCCCTCAGCTCCTCCTCCTTCCACCCCCTCAGTTGCCTCCGTCACACTCAGGCGTCTCCCCCTGCTCCCCACCCTAACGAGAACATCTCTGCCACCGTACACCATTTGGTCTCCGCCAACTCAAGCAAACGACCAAACCGCTCACATAAAAGAGTCGCATCCACCCAGGGATCAGTCCAGAAAGAATTATCTGATCCGTCTCGCACCCTCCGCGAAACATGTTCCTCAAACCATATGCCCTCTAGCTCACCTCCCTCTCTAATATGCACTATCTCCCTCCACCACGAAGACCCGCTCCGCCCTCCATCTCGGAGCCTACCTCCCTCGACCTCATATCGGGCTGCCAGCACTCTGAATCACAGTCCCTCTCTGTCCACTAGCATCCGCCAACACCATTTACCTAGAAGAGCCAAATTAAACTCCATCAACTGTCTGACTCCCAAACCTCCAAACTCCTTTCGTAAACAAATAGATTTTCAAGTAACCCAAGATATTTTTCTAGAGTCCTCACCCCCCTCCCCCCCCCCCCCCCCCCCCCAAATTTTTATTTAATTAAAAGCGATTCAATAGAGGAAATGATACCTGAGGGAGCTTTGAAAAAGGAAAGAGCATAGACAGGAAGAGAGGTCAAAACAGACTTAAGCAAAACAAGACGACCACCAAAAGAAAGGAAACGACTCCTCCACTCAGACAATCTATTCTTCAGCCGCGGTCCCACAAAACCAGACGTCTCGGATCACCCCCAATATGGAGTCCCAAATAAAGGAAAAGTATCTTTCCCACCCTCCAGCTGAGAACAAACACAACTTCTCCTAACCAGGAATCAGTGATATTAACCCCTACCAACATGCTTTTGTTAAAGTTAACTTTCAGGCCCGACATAGTTTCAAACAACACAAGAACCGCTCGAAGAGTTTTGATTAGAGTTTTACTTCAGTTATATAGAATTATATAGTCCATCGTGGACTAGTGTTTAAAATTATTATAAATTCTATTAACTATTGATAATATTATATAAAAATAAAAATTTACGACTCTCACGATTTTTACAGTTGAAAAAGTGATATGATTGACGATATTTTGATACGAGTTACATTTATATTTCTGTTGTTATAGTTAAATTGGTAAAAGTTAAGTTATATTTCAAACATAAATATAAAAATAGTTATCAATTTACTTTTATTTTTATTTGGGTTACCATCATAATTTAATATAAAGTTTCATAACACAAGGTGGACTCTTCCTAACCGATTTACTCCTTATTGATCCTCAATTTATATTTCTAAATAATGCTGTAATACATATCATCATTAAATAATTAAATATTTTTTAAATATTAATGCATGATGGAACACTTATTAAGCGGCTATATTGAAATTTTCCAGAAGTAAGAGTATGAAAATATACATTTTTTTTTAATATTTAACGAGTCTTTATTAAAATTAAAACGTAAACATAAAAAATCCGAATATTCTTTATTTTCTCAATCATCTTGGTACGCATATCAACCTTCATTATCTTCATTAAATTCAAAATAAAAATTTCAAATTCAACATTCATCTATAACATCTAAAAAAATCCCAAATAAAAAAATTTAGGGTTTGATTAAAATTGAAGAACAAAACACTTGCTTCCTTCCATCTTATGGCACGCCTTCTTCTGTGCCAAAAAGCAGCAACCCGCAACCACCGTTGTAAGCCTTTGCTCAGACCACCGCAATTGTGCGGCGTTTCCGTCGTCGGAAATTTTTGCCGCCGGTCTAAGTCAATTTCCATCCCTAGAACCAAAGCAATGGAAAAATCTTCACAAACCGAAGAACAATCACAATCACACGATTCTTCAACTTCATCGCATGATCACCAAAACTGGAAAACGTTACGTATTTCAAACTCTACATTTCCAAATTTCAAAATTTTCATCTTCATTCATAATCAATCTATCTTCCATTTTCAGCGAGCAAAATATTCTCAAGGAAAAATTGATCAAAGAGGATGATTTCGCGTGGAAATTACCACCAAGTACATCACAAATTGGTTCACAAGAATTGAGATACGTTGGTGGATGTGATATAAGCTTCTCAAAACATGATCCATCATTGGCGTGTGGTACACTTGTAGTATTGGATTTTCACACTCTTGAAGTAGTTTATCAGGATTTCTCTTTGGTTACATTGAGTGTCCCTTATGTGGCTGGATTCCTTGCCTTTCGAGAGGTTCGGCTTTTTTATTTAAAGTTTTTGCTTCAGTATGCACTTAATTTAGGAATGTATATATAGAAGAGCTTATTTGAATATATCTTAGGTTCGGATAGGTGATAGTGGATGAACTTATAACAGATAAGCTAATTGACGGTTCATAGCGGATAATGTAGCAAATTGAATTTGTAGTAGTGATTGTTAAGGTTCACGGTTGAACTTACTGATAAATATAAAATAACATAATATATTTTTAATTTAATATTTACCAAGATAATAAGGGTAAAATTGAGAGACAAAATGACAAGTTATAAGCTATAAGTTCAAATGCTACTTGAAGTAGCTTATTGGAAAATGATATAAGTTGGTATAAAACGTTATAAGCTTGTGAGAGGATATTGTTACCAAACGGATTTATTTTGATCATATGAGATTATAAGCTGTCCGCTGTAAGCTTGGAATTGGCCTTGCTAAACAGAAATTGTTGCTAGTACTTGCATAGTGCTTTTGAAGTGCACGCGAAAATAATTATTATATATTCGTAGTTGTTTTCAGTTTATTTTCATACTTTTTTGGATATCTTTTTGTCATAATTTTTATGTAAGTTAACTCTCATTTTATCTTTGATTGTAAATAGCTTATCCAGAAACTTTTATTAAATAAGTGCTTACAGCTCAATGTTTGAAAGATCTTGGGTTGATATTATTAATTCTCGAAGATGAAATCTATCAAACTTTTTAATGCATTTTGTCAATCAAAATGCGTGACTTTAGCTTAGGAACTAACATGATAAACTGTTTTTTTTTTAACTCAAATATGATAAACCGTTAGAATTGCAAATCCGGTTATAAAGTAAGCAGATAGACCAACATACAAGAACATAACGGTTAATCATAGTGTTTGGTCAATTTGTGCATTAGTCTTTGAAAGTACAATGACTGCTATAGGTTTCTATCATGCAGTGTATTAAGGTTGCAGAGTATAAAACTTTGTTTAAATACTAAGCTTTCAGCTCCACTCGCTACGCTCTAGCCTCTATCCAGTTACCAACAAATATGAGTCATCCTCAACATGAACATAATGCATTTTTTATGATTTATTTGATAATTATCAATTGGAAAATATATCAAATGAATTAAAAATAGAAAACACTCATTGGATGATATAGCATTCTAGTTACTACTTTATCTTGGGAGTATTACATTTGTTGCAATTTTTAATAAATTCTTCCCATTACTTTGCCAGTTAAAATATTTTACTAGGATTGATGGAGTTATTTTTCTTTTCTTTCGTTCTATTTTTGTGTCTAAAGTATCTCCTATGATTGTAGGCTCCAGTTATTCTAGATATTCGGGAGAAAATGAAAAGGAGTGATAATCCTTTCTACCCCCAGGTAATTGTTTTGTGTTACATAAATAATTCATATTCATATTAATTTGATATTTAGGAACTTGCTTGTTTTTCCAATATCTAGTATTACTATTCACGTCGCTGGTCACATTTTTTTTATTTTCTGGAAATTTATGTTGTTTTTGTAACTGACGTTTTCGTCATCTGGATGCTGTTGACAGTTGTTGATGGTTGATGGAAATGGAATACTTCATCCCAGAGGCAAGTGCTCTGTATAGGAACATTTTGCATAAAAAGTCGCATACTATTCTTTTGTTTTTAAATGATTACTGGTTTCTTCCTCTTCTTAAATGAGTCATATGATTGAACTTAGCTTTTATGGAAGGTGACAAAGATACTCCTTTTTTGTTTTTGACAAAACATAGATACTCCTATTGTTATCTGGAATGTTAGGAGCCTCTTGTTCTTGTTGCTGTTCTGTTAGACTAATAGGGTATTGAACAAAACATTTCAGAATTAGTAGAATGATTGGCTGTTGTTTCAATTTTTTATCAGCTTACAACATGGAATCTAGCAATCAATGTTTAAAATGCTGTGAGCACTGATTTCACTCACAACAGAAAATTACCCCGATAGATCAATGCCATTTCAAGCAATACATGATAGTTCATACCAGCCAAAGTACTTTCTATCACTCAATTTACGATGTTAAAACTTCTTATCCAGCATAACTATCCTGAGAAAGTTGAAGTCATTTTAGTTTCTTAAAATATATCCATGATTGTGGTCACAAACAAAATTTTAACTTGGTACCCATGTTTGACAAATTTGGGCTTGTTGCCTTTAACTCTTGCAGGTTTTGGCCTGGCCTGTCATATTGGAGTTACGGCCGATCTTCCAACGATCGGAGTTGGAAAGAACGTTTGTATTTATAATCTTAATAATTTATTATGTCATCATCTCTAGAGTTGCGGCACTTCTTTTGTTTTTTAATTAATGTCACTATAATGGTCAGCCTTTATAAATTTTCACATGCTTCTCCATAAATTTAGAGTTTTTTGAATCATAAATTTAGGGATTTGATTCTATGTTATTTTTGTAGCTAATAATTAAGAAGTAACGAGTAGAAACCTAAGTTCTATAGCTTTATGTATTCCAGTTGCATTGTGTGGATGGTCTCAATCAATCTAGAGTGAGAAATCTTCTTGAAGCCAAAGAAAACACTTCCAAAGATTTTGTTACTTTGGTGGGTTGCTCTGGGCGCACATGGGGAGTGGTAAGAATTTGAATAATGGCACTTGTCCTTTGCAAAAAGGCTGTCCATGCCCATAACTTAAGTTGCCAAAATCCTGTTTCATGTTTTTCTACACTTTTTATTGATATATTGATTCAGCATGCTTAGTTTTTTCCTTCTTGTTTCCTTCCAATCCGTTATTCAGGCCATGAGATCTACACAGGGATCTGTAAAGCCAATATTCATATCAATTGGTCACAGGATATCACTCCAGACTGCCACTGCGATTGTTCAAATGACTTGCAAGTATCGTGTCCCTGAGCCAATTAGGCAGGTGAAAGTTTTTGCCATTTTATACATACATCTACTACTCCATCTGTCTGAAATTAAATGTCACATTTGGGTTGTGAGGGGCAGTGTTGTTAAATATCCGGTATAGCACCGGTATACCGGTATAGCGTATCGGAATTTTGGCTATTCGATACGAAAGCCGGTACGGCAACTTGACTCCGGTATGCTCAAAATATCGCCGTTTTTCTCATAAACCGGTATAGCCGCTATGTACAAATATCGGAACTGGTTAATGTTTTAGGTTTTTAGCTCGACCAATAATAAAAAATAAATAAAAACAATGCGAAGTGGTGGAGTGAGTGCTGAGTTGGTGTGGGTGGGTTTATATATAGATAATATAATATTACCCTAAAACCACTACCTAAGTAAACAAACCTACTACTGACTCTCATATCTCATAATCCCTGCCTCCACCACCTTCACTTCTCTTCTCCTTCACTAGTTAGAGCTAGAACTATCGATTATTAGTTGTTTTGAAGTTTGAACTTCTTAGCTTTTGAGTTTTAAGTTGTTTTTAATTTCTGTTTTATGCTTTATTAGTTGTTTGAATTTGACATTTTCAGATTAATGTTAGTCAATTTTTTTAATATCATGTAGCTTTTATTTGTGTTTTATACCTAGGAGTATGTTTTATTTTATATATAATTATTTATTTTAACCATTTTGCGGCTTCCGCTATTTGCTCGCTACGCTATCCGATATTTCTCATATCAATTTTTTGGTTATCCGCTATTTTCCGCGATTTGCTATTAACAACACTGGTGAGGGGTGCTTAAGGAACTGATTAGTTGAGTTGATTTTAATGGTAAACTTAGTACTCCCTCCGGTCTCGAATATAAGCAACAAAACAAAAAAATTGAAAGTCTCAAGTATAAACAAAAGTTACTACATTTATTACAACTTTTTATAAACCTATAATAATTATACTCCCTCCGTACCAAAATGTAAGTCACTTTAGCCATTTTACACAAATTAAGAAAAGCAATAATTGTTGTATGGAAAAGAGAGATTATGAGTTAGTTTACAAAATTATCCCTCATTAATGGTACGAGAAAGATAAATTGAAGAATTAAAAGATGAAAGAGAAATAAATAGTTAAGGGTGTAATAGGAAAAAGAACATTAAATACTTCATTGGTAATGTAAAGTGACATACAATTTGGTACAAATTTTTTTCTCAAAGTGACTTACATTCTGGTACGGAGGGAGTACTGTTTTTTGCGGTTTTCAACACAACTTTACTCCACTCCACCAATCCATACAATACAACTACTAATGTCATAAACAAACCCAAAAGCAAGGGTAAAATTAAAAATGGAATAATTTTTGTCATTACTTAATGCACTTTATCTATTTCCTTAAAGGGTGTGTTTTTATTTTATTTTTGCTTACATACAAGACTAGAGGGACTGAGGGAGTATCATTTACTAACCACCTTATTAATTGTAGTTAATGGAGTAGTAACAGTAGTTAAATGAAGTGAAATTCAATAAATAAAGGGTATATTAGTGGAAAATAAGCTAGTATAAGTCCTTTCGTGTTCAAAAGTTATTGCCAGTTTATTGTAATAGGCCACTTCTGTATCTTGGGACTCACATGCAGCCTTAGGTATGTTGTCTGGAGACATGTATTGGCTGTATTTGTTCTCTTTCACTTAGTAACTGAACTCAAAATATCTATTGCAAAGTAACATGTTAATGGTCCATAAAATATTGCTGCATCACATTTATAATTATCCTCATTACATGTTAGGAGTTGATAGCTACACTGGTTTACTGTTTCCCCAATTGTTGGTTTTCCATCAAGTAACTTCTTCCAGAAACATTTTTCTCATAAAAAAGGCATTTTTGTTTTTCAAATTCTTGTTTATTTGTACCAAATAAATATGCTTACACATCTATTTGAACATCAGGCTGATATAAGATCCAGAGACTACATTCGAAAGTTTGAAATGAATCCCAAACTGAGGTAATTTCACTGATATGGTACACTTCTATCTAACATTTTTTTCCATCACTTCTTGAACACCTAACTTAATGCCAGCACTTACAGCATGCTACCATGGATTAAAGTAAGCATTTTACGTTGTTTATTGTTTAAGTTGTCAAAAGCATAGTAGATTCTGAAGTGCAGAGATGTAAGTAAATAAACTTAAGATTATGAGTATATTACTTAACACAATCTATATCCCTAACTTGTATTGGTACAACCTTTTCAATTTCATCAGAGCAGTGTAGTATACTTACAGTACTAAATCTACTTGTAAGTTATAATATCTATAGTCACATAGAAGTGTTATTCAAAGCTTTTAGGAATTTATTGTTGAGTCAGATTCTGATATTCTGTTCTAACAGAATCTAATTGCCTTGGTCTTAGGAGAGTGCTTCTAGCATCTCTAAATGATTGTACTCTGTAATTTATTGAACTAACTCCCAAAGTTTTCTTTCATAATTGTAGATTGCTTTCAGAATGAATGGTTTGGCCAGATAAATGGACATGGAGTTAGCTATGTGAGATGATAATGATAACAAGTTTGGCTAGTTGGCTCAAGGGACATAAACAAACTTGATAAAACCACTTTAAACTAAGTAAATACAAAGATGGGGAGTCTTCTTTTTATGGAGATAATGTCCTATGAATAAGCTATAATTTAAAATGAAAAATACTTGTTAGTATACTATGTACATACATGTAAATGTAACATAGCTAATCTAAAAAATGAAACACAACTAGAGATCTTGTTGGAGAGAAGACCTAAATCTTTTGTAAATGTAACACTTGCTAGTATACTTTGATCATACACATTTCAATCTATAATAAGGATCTCAATGATTGTTTTGTTTGCTCTCATGATGACAATTTTATTTTGGCGTGCCTCAAGCATTTTTAAAAAAAAAAAAAGCATTTATGGTTTTTCTAAGGCTAAACTATACATTTGGTCTCTTACGTTTATTTTAAGTTTTAATCTGGTCCCTTACGTTTATTTTAAGTTTCAATTTGGTCCCTTCAGTCAGTTTTTGCACATGTGGCAGACGGTTAGCACACGTGGATTGACACGTGGACAATCAGACATGTTGACGCGTGTCCAATTGAAACAGTGGAATTTGACGGAATGGACCAATTAATGCAAATGTTGATAACGTAAGGGACCAAATTGAAACTTTTTAAACGTAAGGGACCAAATTGAAACCTAAAATAAACGTAAGGGACCAAATATGTACTTTAGCCTATTTCTAATAAAAAAGCAATTAACTTGTGATTACAATAAAAACCTATGCAATGAGGATCCAAATGATAATTGGTTAATTTTTAGAGATTTTAATATCATTTTGTCTCGATGAAAAAATTGGAGACCCTCTAGACCTCAATCTTACTAACACTTTCAAGGATACTCTTAGAGCATCCACAATGGAGCTCCCCATTTTATGGTACTTAAATGGGCCATATATATACACATCACAAATTTATAATTTTTTTATAATAGTACTTAATAAGCACTTAATTCCTCCAACCCAACATCTCTTAAAAAGTTTTATATGGGTCCCACCAATACTACATCTCACCAATAACTCTACACAATTATAGATGGGTCC
The DNA here is from genome assembly GCA_030408175.1 of Trifolium repens. Classification (NCBI taxonomy): domain Eukaryota; kingdom Viridiplantae; phylum Streptophyta; class Magnoliopsida; order Fabales; family Fabaceae; genus Trifolium; species Trifolium repens. Next base: position 5,792,289 of record CP125836.1, read on the forward strand.
TACAAAAATAATTTAGGTACCACTTTCTATTATAGCACCAGTACCTATTAGGTACTCTTTTGAGTTTTGCTCTAATGGAGTACCTATTAGGAACCAATTCTTAAAAAATAGGTATCCACCATTGGAGATGCTCTTAATAGCTACAATCTTAAAATGGGAATAACTTTGGTCTATTCAGAGAACTAAATACTAATAGCTCCAAAAAAGAGACAAAAATACGATTTTTTTCCCTAAAAATATATATTTTTCGTTTTATTTCCTCTAAAATTTTTCTTAGACTTTTGATCCTAATTTTTTCTTCAATTAACACTTTTAGTCCATATTTTTAAATCAACTTATGTGTAAACTTCATATTTTTTATGAATTTTTCCAAAAAAGTGTAGAACATTTTAACAATCACTCCCAAAATAAATTATACTCCCTCCGATCTTATTTATAAGCCAAATTATATTGTTTCACTCGCATTATGAAAATTGTTATATTTACTTAATTATCCTTTACAATGCATTAAATTTACATTGGAATTATGCAATCATTTTAAATAATAGAACAATTAATGAGGGGTATTTTTGGAATAATAATATTAAATGGAGTTGAATTTGGTTACATTTGCTTGTCTATAAGGCCAAAATGTTTTGTTGACTTTTGCTAATAAATAACGCCGGAGGGAGTAATTTTTTAACAAAGCATTAATTAAATATAAATTTTTGAGAACCAAAAACATAAAAATTCATATTTAATTTATGCTTTGTTAAAAAATTCTAATTTTTTTTGTGAGAGATTCTTATAATATTCTAAACATTCACTAAAAAATCATTCAAAAATATAAAGTTTACACATGAGTTGATTTAAAAGTAGAGACTAAAAATGTGAATTGAAAATTTTTGAGGGGCTAAAAGCAGAAGAAAAATTTTAGAAAGACTAAAATAAAAATTGATATATTTATAGGAATCAAAAACATATTTAACCCTTTTTTCTCGTAAAGAATAAATTAAATTTTGTAAATGACTCAGATGACAATACAAAATGTGAAAAGGAAGATATTCGCAACATTTTCCTAAGCTACTTTCAAGACATATTTAAGTCCACATAAGCTAATAACATCGGTGATATCAATTCAATAGTCCTAGGTCCTAATAGAGTCGCACTAGAGGTCCTAAGTCCACATAAGCTAATAAAATGTTGAATTTGTGTTATTTAGGGGGAAAAATAGGAGAAAATAATAAGAAAATTGAAATATTATTGATAATGAACAAAATAGAATATTTATATTGAATATTTACATTCTAAATATTATGATACTACCTTGGTATTTATAGTCAAGTGAATATGTTTAAATCTAAACTGGATCCCTAAATTATATGGCTTAGAATAAACTAATCTAATGAGATATTTTCTCAACAAATATAATAAAACTTATGCATATCTTAATAAATATTTTCCTATTCTAACACTCCCCCTCAAGCTAAAGCTTACTAAGCTTTAAGCTTGTTACAAAATTAACCCTGAAAATAAATTAAATCTTTTGATAGCATATCCAACGAAGAGCAGCAACCAAAGAAGTAGTAGAGCAGCGGCCGAAGTAATGAATCCGTATCAAATTATGTAAAAAATACCCGCGGATTAAAGCATCACAAACGGGAACCTGCGGATTAAAGCATCACAAACGGAAAGCCCGCGGATTAAAGCATCATAAACGGGAAGCCCGCAAATAAAAGCATCACAAACGGGAAGTCCGCGGATTAAAGCATCACAAACAGGAAGCCCGCGGATTAAAGCATCACAAACGGTACCCGCGGATTAAAGCATCACAAACGGAAACCGCGGATTAAAGCATCACAAACGGGAAATTAGGACCACCAAAACAAGACCAATAGAGACTAACGACCAATCTTGAAAAAACTGTGGGTAAAGGTAAAGGATTCGTGGAAAAGTGACCGGCTGTATGTCAGGTAACATATAAATAAGGTTAGAATAGAAAACAAAGAACATAAACAAGAATCATTAAGGTTGAAACAAAATAAAAAAGAAAAAGGTAAAGTTAAGAATAACCGAGAGTTAATTTTTCTCGAAAAGAAGTTGCAGCGGAATTATGTTTCAAGGTGGATACCATGGCTCTGACACCATGTTGAATTTGTGTTATTTAAGGGGAAGAATAGGAGAAAATAATAAGAAAATTGAAATATTATTGATAATGAACAAAATAGAATATTTAAAACTATTATTAAAAAGATGATGAAATTGGTAGCCCTAGGCCTTGATAGCCTTCTAAGCTATCTTTTACCAAAGGTTTTGGGAAATCACTGGTATATGATATTCCCTCCGTTCTAAAATATTTAAGTAAAAATAAGTTAAAGAAACATAATGTATTTGGTTAAAGATTTGAACCAAATACATTTATTTTTGTTAATCAACTTTTACTTATATTTTGAGATGGGTGGAGAACTAGTTAACGAAGTTTTCAAATCAAAAGTAAATTTTGAAACAACTTTATTGCGAAATATGAATTAAATTCTTATAAGTCTATTTTTGTTTTCTCCAATATAGGACAATGTTAAAATAGATTGGTCAGATGATTAACAAAATAGTACTAAGGCTGTGTTTGGCTTGGAAGTGTAGTTTTTGAATACTATCTAGTTCGAATATTCAGATATGTATAGTTTTGAATCGAACCTTTTTTTTGGTTTTGTTATAATAGATCCGTATTTTGTTTGTTATAATAGATTCATAGATTTAATAAAAGATTAAAAAAATATTGTTATAAACTTTTTTTTTTTTTTGCTTTCACCACCAGTTTAATCTGGTTTGGCGGTCAGTTCTGGCATCAAGTGGTTTCAGCCCCCTTCCGATCGCAGTTGCGGGGGATCGAGATCTAATTGTTTTTTGTTATAATAGATTTATAGTTTTTTGTTACAATAGATTTGTAGATGTTTTTGTTATAATAGATTCATAGTTTTTTTTTTTTGTTACAATAGACTCATAGATTTAATAAAAGATAAAAAAAAAATTGTTATAAGAGTTGTCAAAATGGGCCTAAACCGGCGCACTAGCCCTTAAGTTACTTAGGTCAAGAAGTTAGTTTTGAGGGTGCACTATGTGATTCATCATCTTCTTATCTTTTGGTTGAATTGTTTATTTTTTTGTTGGTGTTTTACGTAGATTTTCTTCTTATTTTTGTTTCTTACAAAGTAAATTATAAATTAAATAACTTCTCGACCTAGGTTACTTAAGGGCTAGTGAGCCGACTTAGGTCCATGCACTTTTTTTGTTATAATAGATAATAGATTCATACTTCATAGATTCAATAAAAGAAAAAATAAAAAATAGCAAAGGCAAAACAAAAAAAAATTAAATTAAACCATTCTGTTGTTATTGAGAATCGAACTGTGTCCATTATAGAGAAAAATTATAGCAAAACTAAGATGGCAATAGAGAACTCACCACAACCACCAACATTTCTGTCACGATGGCCATAATGAATCTCGCTGATAAAAGCGAGAAGAGGTCTAGGAGGAAGTTCCATTTTTGATGAGGTGTAACAGATGATTATACCAAGGAAGTTGTCTTTCATCGGTGTACCGTTTTGGTATCTAACGTTGATGCAGTGGTTCCTAAGGTTGATTTCCGCATTGAATTCACAATAGAAAGGAAGTTTGAGCAACGACGCGATCATATGTTTTCATGGGTTCATGATTTAGCTATAAAGTTAGGATTTGTTGTTGTGGTTACAAAGTTTAATAATAGGGGAGTGGTAGAATGAGATTATGTTACTCGCCGCCCTTATCTCTTAGCTGTCTCCTTTTAGTCAGAGGTCAATAGGAGAGATATTACAATTTTAATTATATAGACATAATTGTGTTAGCCTGTATTTTCGACAGGCATTAATGAATTGGAATGAGATGATGAAATCTCATTTAATATATATTATTGCCTTTTAATATTCTCCTGGAAACTGATTCTGGCAATAAATCAAGAGAGAATCAAGGTATTTGACATTTAAGGCTCTTGACGTGTCAGATCCTAAAAGCCTGTCGAATTCGACAGGATGTTTGTTGTTTGAATGAGCTTGTCGAGTTCGACAGAGGAATTGCTTATTTAAACATGTCTTTTCGACATTGCTATGTGATTGTCGAAATCTGTGTATATATATATGCATATATATGTACGTGTGTATGTTTGTTTGTCTAACGTACTGTGCAGAACGAAAGAAGCGTACTCTGGACTTAGCAAAATATTCAAAAGTGAGTAACGTTTGAAGGGTTCGCCAGGTGTCCAAGGAATTCAAATTCAGAAGACACGTGGAGCATAGTTAGGCAAATTGTAGGTTTTAGCAGTTAGTCTGTTTCGTCTATAAATATGAGTTTCTGATAAGAGAAACGGGTCCACAATTCAATACACATGCAAATTCCTTAGAAATTCAGAGTACCCATGTCAACGAGCGAAATGAATGCGAATAGGAACATGTACGAATCTGTGTACCATCTTTTGTAAATGCTTTACAATTATCAATGCAATTTACATTCTGCAAGTCTTGATTACTTGTTTGTCATTTAAGCTTTCTGCAATTTAAAGCTTTTCTGCATCTTTTACATTCTGCAATTTATTTCATTGCATGTTTTACTTTTCAAAGTTTCTCTTTAAACTTTATTTGCAATTCATTTACAAGTTTTCTGCAAATTTAACTTTGAAGCATTTCACTTTAAACCAAACCATTTGACTGCGTCAAATGCTTTTACTTTTTATCAACTTATCCGATTTAACCCAAAGATATGAATATGTTTTCATCATCTTCCGCACAATCCATATGTCCCAGGATTTACTAGTTGATCCTTCTTGTAATAATTAAACTAGCGGTTGTTTACTAAAAATCGGGGTAAACAAATTGGCACGTCCAGTGGGACGTCTGGATTGTGTATTTTTATTTAGTGTGTTTTTGAAAATTTTTCTTACAAAATTTGTTGTTTGGTGTTTATACTTTGATTGTGTGTATATTTGTATATGCATTTGAGGAGTGGTAAGTCTCTTCCAGTTTTTTCAAATATACCAAGGCGTCCTCGTTCCAGAATGGTGAGACCACCAAACAATCCTAATCCTAATAATAATAATAATAACAATAATGGGGCAGAAACAAATCCTGTTCCAAATTCGACAGGGCAACCAAATCAACCAGTATCTGGCAATCCTGGCGCCAATCCTACTGGTGGGCCAACAAGCCCTGCCCTGAATTCTACAACTTCTGAAAGTATCCCAAGCAATAATCCTAATGGTGGGAATGCCAATCCTGTAATAAGTTCCAGAACCGTTGGCGTAAGCGCCAGTGGATCAACAATGCCTGCCACCACTTCAAGTATGGTAGGAGGGTTTGTTCCTCCAAATACAAATGGTGCAATAATGACACAAATGAATGTATCATCTATGCCAACGAACGTGTCACACACACATGGATACACAGACGGTAGTCAAGTTGGTGGAACACCGTCAAGACCCCCATGGTTGCCTAGAAACCCACAATATGGAATGCCAACAACAACGATGGCAAGCCTGTATAATTGGCCTTCGATAGAAAATTCTCCCTCATCTTCTGCGATGGGAAACAGGGGAAATTCCTTGAATTTGACAAATAATTCCATGAATGCACTTAGGCAACAAATGGATGAAAGTAACCATGACATGGTGAACGCGTTAACCCAACAGATTGGCACAGTCTTTAATCCTGTTTTACAAACAGCCAATGATAATTACTTATTATTAGCCAATCAAATGGGGAGGATGGCAGACTTTTTTGGTGCCCCTGATGCTCCAAACAACCAAAGGGTTCCTCGTGCAAACCCGGAGACTCAACCAGAAGTTCAAGCCCAACCAGTACGCATTGAGAGAGAACAGCCAGAACAGGAAGTGGTTTTGGTTAATAGAAACCAAGATGCTGATAATGTTCTTAGGAATGTTCGACAAGAAAATGTTGCAGGGCAAAATAATTTGGCCAATTTAGTGGAAAATATCTTGGCCCAGAATGGTTTGAATATAGGGTTACATAGGCCAAATTTTGTGTCAGCCTTGTCTGAATATGTATTGCAGGCAGAATTGCCAAGGGGATGGAAAATTCCCAAATTCACTAAATTTGCTGGTGATACTAATGAGTCTACTGTCGAACACATTGCCAGATACTTGGCAGAGGCAGGGAATTTGGCGAATAACGAAGATTTAAAAATGAAGTTTTTTCCCAATTCCCTCACTAAAAATGCCTTTACGTGGTTCACTACACTTCCCCCTCATTCAATTCATACTTGGACTCAATTAGAAAGGCTATTTCATGAACAATTTTACATGGGACAATCTAGGATTAGTCTCAAAGAATTAGCCAGTATGAAGCGCAAAACCTCAGAAGCCATTGATGACTATCTGAACAGGTTTCGCCTCCTTAAGGCAAGATGCTTCACCCAAGTACCTGAACATGAATTGGTTGAGATGGCTGCTGGTGGCCTTGACTATTCCATTAGGAAAAAGTTAGATACTCAACATTTGAGAGATATGGCCCAATTAGCAGATCGTGTTCGACAGGTCGAACGCCTCAGGGCTGAAAAAGTCAGAAATTCTAAGTTCCACAAAAAAGAAAAAGTGGCATACATAGAAACTTACGAAAGTGAAAATGAGTTCGACGATGGTCAAGATTACATAGAAAATAACGAAGTTAACGTTGCTGAATTAAAACCAGGCCCTCCTTATACTTGTAAAATGTTAAAACCATCAAATGGGAATAATCCTGTCGAACCAAAGAATGATAGATTCGTTTCTAAGACATACACTTTCGACATTACTAAATGTGATGAAATTTTTGACTTATTGGTCGCTGATGGCCAAATAATTGTACCAAAGGGTTTAAAATTACCACCTTTGGATCAACGTAAGAAAAGAGGTTTTTGTAAATACCATAATTTCTTGGGTCATAGAACCTCACAATGTGTTCTTTTCAGGGATCTGGTCCAGAAAGCCCTGCAGGAGGGAAGACTCAAATTTGGCGAAAAGCCAAAATCCAAACAACAAGTGGATGAGGATCCATTGCAGATTGCTGATGCTGCATACACAGAGCCTCTTGAATGCCTGATGTTGGAAACATTGAACCTCACTGAAGGGGGACAATTAATTTCCATTCCTGAGGAAGAATACGAAAACAAAGTGGAAGAGGTATATCCACAAGCAGGGGAAACTTTATTGGATTTCCTTCAACGTTGCAAAGAAAATGATGGCGAAGCTACATTATGTCCTCATTGTAGTGCCATGTTCGACAAGAAGGCTGCTGCAGGCCTCAACAAGTTTTTGCCTCATAGTCAAAGCAGAAACAATTGGCCAAATCAAAAGCCAACTTACTCTAATATTCTGAATAGCCAACAGGCACCTGTGCATCAGAGGTTGGGACCACAAAAATCATTTGTCCCCTCAAACAGGACACCTGTCAATCAATGGGTTCATGGAAGAAACATGGACTATGGTCAAAGGAATATTGAGAAAGGAAATTCCAGTAACTTCAATCCCAAAAAAGATCCTGAATCAAGGAAATATGATTACAGGAATAATTACAAAGGGAAAAATCCCATGACAAGATCTCAATGGCGCAGATATCAACGCCAGAAGAAAGTGGCTGCTCAAAAATCTCAAGTTACTGCTGATGGTAATGGGAAGAGGCCTTTGGAATTGGCAAAGAAGCCAATGAAAGAAAGGTTAGGCGAATCAAAAATGGAGTCTTCAGTTGCTGATAACGTCGAAGACGAACACATGGAAGCAGATGACTTTCTGGATTCTGAACCTGATCTCGACATAATAGTAAATGTTGTGTCAATTCTGCCAAGGGAGTTCGACGTCTGTTCTGAAGTGACAGATGACGAAGAGGAATCTGGGATGCAAATGGCTCTTCATAGGCCAGTTTGTTACTATGTGACGAGCAATGGTGCTTTGGAAGACCAAATGGCCACATTTGAAAGGCCAGACGAAGGCATGAAAAGTCACTTGAAGCCTCTCTTCATACAGGCAAAGGTGAATAATGTAGGGATTAACAAAGTCCTAATTGATGGTGGTGCTGCTGTCAACCTCATGCCAGAATTTCTGCTCAGAAAGATTGGCAAATCTTTGGTGGATCTTCATCCTCACAACATAGTACTTTCAAACTATGAGGGTGAAACTGGGTTTTCTTTAGGAGCAATCCAGTTGGAAGTGGTTGTTGGAAGCACTGTAAGGCCAACCTTGTTCTTGGTTGTGGCCTCTAAGGCAAATTACAATCTACTTCTAGGTCGAGAGTGGATTCATGGAGTAGGAGCAGTTCCATCTACCCTGCACCAGCGCCTCATTATCTGGCGAGATGATGGAATAGTGGAAAATATTGAAGCAGATCAAAGCTACTTCAAAACTGAAGTCCATCATCTGACAAAGCACTCATTCGACAAGAAATTGGCAACAATTTCACCATGCACTGAGAAAGACTTTGCACATCGTCTAGCAGGAAATGGTCACCATGCAATCAAACTGGATCCCACACATGGCTTCTTGTGGGAGAGAGAAGATGGAAACAGCGAGGATGGCGAATATGAAAGCCACAACTACCCAACTGGGTGGGATGTCAAAGATAACTACTATGTCTGAGTCCCAAACTTGGGCAAAGATTACGGCCTATATGGCTGAAAATAGAATCAAGATGGCTTTGGAAGCCAATTCATTGTCAGAAAATATGGCTGATGTAGCCAATGGCATAAAAATTGGCAAACAAGAGCCAGAATTGCAAAAGCTGGACTGCATCTATGATGACGAACCCTTAGGATTTGAAAAAGATCCAATTAGTCAAAGTCACAAGATGCAAGCACAGGATCCTTTGCAAGAAATTGACCTTGGAGATGGTCTGACAAAAAGACCAACGTACATTAGTGCAAACATTCCTCCAGATCTGAAGGCGAAAGTGGTGCAACTTCTGTTGGAGTTCAAAGATTGTTTTGCTTGGGATTACAACGAAATGCCAGGTTTGAGCAGAAAATTGGTGGAGCATGAACTACCAGTTCGACCAGATAAAAAGCCAGTGAAACAGTTACCTAGAAGATTTGCACCAGAGATAATGTCAAAGATCAAGGAAGAAATTGAAAGGCTGCTGAGGAGCAAATTCATCAGAACAGCAAGGTATGTCGAATGGTTAGCAAATATAGTGCCTGTAATTAAGAAAAATGGTTCTCTTAGAGTATGTATAGACTTTAGAGACTTAAATAATGCTACACCAAAAGATGAATACCCTATGCCTGTAGCAGAAATGCTAATTGATTTAGCAGCCGGGTTTGAATATTTAAGCATGTTAGATGGCTATTCTGGCTATAACCAAATTTTCATTGCTGAGAATGATGTACCCAAAACTGCCTTTAGATGCCCAGGAGCATTAGGCACATATGAATGGGTAGTGATGCCCTTTGGTTTGAAAAATGCCGGGGCTACGTATCAAAGAGCAATGAATTTAATTTTTCATGAATACATTGACACTTTCATGCAAGTGTATATTGACGACATAGTTGTCAAATCCTCGTCAAATGATGATCATCTAGATCATTTGAAAAAATCTTTTGAAAAGATGAGGAAATATGGATTAAAAATGAATCCATTAAAATGTGCTTTTTGTGTTAATGCAGGAGATTTCCTTGGGTTTGTTGTGCACAAAAAGGGCATTGAAATAAATCAAAACAAAACGAAGGCTATCATGGAGACGAAGTCTCCAACTACTAAAAAGCAACTTCAGTCCTTACTTGGGAAGATCAATTTCTTGAGAAGATTTATCTCAAATTTAAGTGGTAAAGCTCAACCATTTTCACCACTGCTTCGTCTCAAGAAAGAAGAAATTTTCACTTGGGGGCAAGATCAACAACGAGCTTTTGACGAAATCAAAAGTTATTTGTCAAAGCCACCAATGTTAATGCCTCCAATAAGGAACAAGTTCATGAAGTTGTATATATCAGCATCAGATTCGACACTGGGTAGTATGCTCGCCCAGGAAGATGAAAATGGTGAAGAAAAAGCCATTTATTACTTAAGTAGGGTATTAAATGATGCTGAAACTAGATATAGTAGTATTGAAAAATTATGCTTATGTTTGTATTTCTCTTGTATAAAACTCAAGCATTATATAAAGCCTGTTGATGTTTTTGTTTATTCTCATTGTGATATCATTAAGCATATGTTATCTAAACCAATTTTGCATAGTCGAATTGGAAAATGGGCCTTAGCCTTGACAGAATATTCATTAACTTATAAACCGTTAAAGGCAGTCAAAGGCCAAATTGTGGCTGATTTTATAGCAGATCATTCTGCAATAGAAACTCCACAAAATTATGTAGAATCACAACCCTGGAAATTGTATTTTGATGGTTCTAAACATAAACATGGAGTTGGAATTGGGATTCTAATCATTTCTCCTTCCAAAATCCCCACTAAGTTCAAGTATAAAATTAATGGGTTCTGCTCAAATAATGAAGCAGAATATGAAGCTTTAATAACAGGCTTAGAAATTTTATTGGACTTGGGGGCAAAAAATATTTTGATTAGAGGTGATTCAGAATTGGTTTTGAAACAATTAACAAAAGAATACAAGTGCATAAAAGAACACTTGATGAAATATTTTGTCATAGCAATTTCTTTGTTAAAACGTTTCGACCAAGTTATCATTGAACATGTACCTCGAGTAGAAAATCAAGAAGCCAATGATTTGGCTCAAATAGCTTCTGGTTATAAAATCTCCAATGAGAAACTGGAGGAGTTGATTGAAATTAAAGATAAACTTATTATTGATCAACCCGCTCCTTTAGAATTGTCAATGCCAAAACTTGTGGGGGCAGATGTACCACAAGACAATGGTCAGGATACCGCTTATGACTTTGACGAAAATTCAGAAGAAATTTTTGAAATTTTTGCCATTGACAATTTATCTGATACTGATTGGAGAAAACCACTTGTCGAATATTTGCGAAATCCAAATGGAACGACCAATAGAAAGATAAAATATAGAGCCTTGAGTTATGTCATCATTGGGAATGAACTAATGAAGAAAACACCTGAGGGGGTTTTGCTAAAATGTTTGAGTGAAACTGAAGCCTATTTGGCTATATCTGACGTGCATAGTGGCGCATGTGGATCCCATCAGGCAGACCATAAAATGAAATGGTTGTTGTTTCGACAGGGTGTATATTGGCCAACAATATTAAAGGATTGTATAGAGTTTGCTAAAGGTTGTCAAGAATGTCAAAGACATTCAGGCATACAACATGTACCTGCAAGTGAACTCCATTCAATAGTAAAACCTTGGCCTTTTAGAGGATGGGCTTTAGACTTAATTGGTGAAATTAAACCAAGTTCGTCCAAAAACCAACGCTATATTCTAGTTGGCATAGATTATTTTACCAAATGGATAGAAGCAGTTCCATTGCCAAATGTTGACCAAGAGGCAGTGATTAGTTTTATACAAAGTCACATTATTTATAGATTTGGTATACCTGAATCTATTACTACAGATCAAGGGTCAGTTTTTACTGGGCGAAAGATGGTTGAATTTGCTCAACAAACTGGCTTTAAACTTTTAACTTCTACACCATATTATGCCCAAGCAAATGGTCAAGTAGAAGCTGCTAATAAGATCATTATTGGTCTGATTAAAAAGCACATTGCCCAAAAGCCTAGAAATTGGAACAAGACTTTGGATCAAGTCTTATGGGCGTGTAGGAATTCTCCAAAAGAATCAACTAACACCACACCCTTTCGTCTAACATATGGACATGATGCAGTCTTGCCAGTCGAAATACACTTACAATCAGTCAGAATTCAAAGACAGGCAGAAATTCCAAGAAATCACTATTGGGATATGATGTTAGATGAATTAGTTGATTTGGATGAAGAGAGAATCAAAGCTTTAGAAATGTTGATTCGACAGAAAGAGAGAGTCACTAAAGCTTATAATAAAAAGGTTAAGTCCAAAACCTTTAGTGTTGGAAATATGGTTTGGAAAGTTATCTTGCCAATGGACAAAAAAGACAGAGTCTTAGGTAAGTGGTCACCACATTGGGAAGGACCATTCAAAGTTGTTCAAGTTTATTCTAATGGCGCATATGAAATTGAGGAGTTAACTCCTGAGAAACGTACTTTGGGTATAAATGGGAAATATTTGAAGAAATACAAACCTGCTCTACTCGAAGTAAAAATAAGCGCAGAATAATAATTAAACATGAGAACAAGATGGCAATAATTAAAATTTGCCATAATTCAAAAGCAGAAGAACAGTATTGTTTTATTGCAATAGAGAAGTTCTTTGGTACATCATGAGAGTACAACACTACTTAGGCTGAGGCTTAGGTTTAGAAACCTCTGACTCTACCTTCTTCATTTTACCCCTATAAAGAGATATTGCTATATCAGCAAGTTTCTGGACCTCAGGTGGGTATTCGTCCAGTCTTTCCTCATGTGTCCATAGAAACTCCTCCAGGTCGGAGCCCAATTCTTCTTCCTCTGATTCTGTTAAAATGAGCTCCTCTTTGTTTCTTTCATAGCGTAACCTGTTCTCTTCGCAACGCCAAGGTTCTGCACCTTTCTTGCTCTTCTCTTTGGAGCATGAAGCATCCTTGATAATGGTTTTGTCCATTGCTTGATTCTTTGTTGAGGTTATTCAATTACCCTGGATGAGTAAAATGAGAAAGGGCACCCTTTTTATAGTGCCTTCAGGTTGTTTGGGTCAATATAGTCATTAATATGATTCATTTAATAAGCTTAGTTGTTATCACCCTTTTGACTTGACTGTCTCGATATGGTGTCTTCGACTGCTCAGTTTTCTGTGTTTTGGAAACAAGGCTAAAAGGATTCAAAGGTTCAGAAATTAACCATTGAATGACGTTCGTTAATTATAAATGGTAAATACTTGGAAAGTATAAACCAGCGTTGCAAGAAATAAAAAATCAACGAAGAATAAAGTTTGAGACATGGTGAAATAATGGTGGTCATAAAGTCGTTCGCCACAAAATGGGCATTGTCAAATTACAAACCAAAAACTTCGACAAATTGTTCAAAAGTAAAACTAAAATTATTACAAGTTAAAATTGTTCTTCAAATCTTCATACAAGCTTTTGAAAGAAGAAACTTCCTTGTCGAGAACTTTGCTCGACTTCTCCAGATTCTGAATCTCTTCTTCCACTGCTGCTGAAGCACTAAAGGACTTAATGCCTTCATTAGCCTCTTTGTCAATCCAGGCTTTAACAGCAGTAGTAAGATTGGCCTTTGCTTCGTCACGTTTAATTTTCTCTGCATCAATCTTAGCATTGAGACTCTGAATCTTCAAGTGCAATTCTGCAATCTCACCCTCCCAAGCAGCAATGTTCTGGTTGTATTCAGTCAGCTCAGCATTCGACTCGATCTCCTTCTCAAAGCGTTCGACATTAGCCTGAGCAGTCTTGGCCTTTTCGACCAATGCAGCGTGAGCATGGGTTTGAGCTTCCAGCTTCATGGTATTCATTTTCTTCCTTTGAATGGCTTGAGTAAAACCATCAATGAGGTTTTCAAGTTGAATAACCTTGCTAAGTGTGGCCTCATCTGTCAAAGGATTATGGAGCTTTTTCAAGAAGCCCAAGTGAGAAAATGCACTGCTAGGGTTTGCCTCAATTAAGGCAAAAACATCTTGGTTGACGTAGTCTGTGTGCAATTTGAGGAGCAAAGAGTCCTGCCTCACTGTCGAACTGATATCTGTATCAGACGCCGTCGAACTGCTGTGATGAGAAGTGCCTTTACTTCGTTCTTTGCTTCCTTTGCTTGACAAGAGCATCTTGAGTGCTGCAGCAGGATCAGAGTCCTTCATAGCAATGAACTGCATCTCTGATATTCCAATGTCAGCAGATAACTTTGATGTCGAAGAAACTGGAAGTATGTCAGAACCTCCTTCAGTAGCCTCAGGCATGGAATCATCTTCATTGTCGGATTCCATTTCGACATCAGTGTTTTCTGACGAGTGGGTGGATTCAGTAGGATGCACAGTGGTAGTCTTTTCTGGATCTGGATGGTTGGTAGGATTTCCTTCAGTCTCTGGGCCTTGGTTGTTTCCAGCTAAAGTGACCTCGACGTCATTGGTTCCAGCGTCTTGGGCCAAATTTTCTTCATTAATCATTGTGTTGGCGTTCTCTTCATTGCCACCCTATTCAAAGAAAAAATAAAATGAAGTCTTAGAAGTCACAATGAAAATGCGTTCATTTGACAAAGCCTTAAGGGTAAAGAGATTTTACCTGAGCACCAGGATCTTGTAAGCTGGAGCTTATTGTCTCTTGCCTGGGGGCAGGATCTTCAGTCGAAAGAACTTCAACATTGATTGTGGGTTGATCTTCGACAGGGGAAGTGGGATGAGGGATTTCAATGTCCTTCTCTATCTCTGCAGAAGGTTTAGGATTGGCTTTGACCTTCTTTTTCTTCTTCTTCTCCTTGTCAGCTTTCTTCTTTGGATTTGGGGGCATGCCTGCCTCACTAGTTTCGACACTGGCCTTTCCTTTGTCTCTTTGGCCTTCTCCACTAGGAGCAGCAGCAGTTGAGATAGTAGTACCAGCAGGCTGAAAGGAAAGCTAGATTATCAACACCAAAATTTCTTTGAAGTTAAGACAAACTTAAAAGAAGTGTCGAGATCAACTTACTGTTGGTTCTTGGATGGTGAGTGATTTTTGTTTCTTCTTGGTGGTGGCTTCTCCAGTCTCCTTCGACGCCATTAAGGATCTCTTACGAAGCTGTATTTGAAATCAAAAGGATCAAAGACATGTTTGTAAAAAAAATTGAAATTCAGAGACTAAGTTACTTTGAGACTTAGTACCTTGGCCCAAGTATTGGGAAGTGTCTTCTTCTGAGTTGCAGCAGGAGTAGTGGTGTCTGTCGAAGTATTGACATCTTTGGCTTTAGAAGCACCTGGTGTCGAAACATGAAAAGAATTCACATCAGTAAAGGGTTAAAAACTACAAGCACTATAAAAATCAAATAGTTAAATGACTCAAAGTTACCTTTGCCTTTGGGAGTCTTTTGTTGTAAAGCGTCGAATCCAGCCTCTATTGCTTGCAAAAGCACTTCATCGCTTTGCTTA
This sequence comes from Trifolium repens, assembly GCA_030408175.1. Classification (NCBI taxonomy): domain Eukaryota; kingdom Viridiplantae; phylum Streptophyta; class Magnoliopsida; order Fabales; family Fabaceae; genus Trifolium; species Trifolium repens. Next base: position 5,807,395 of record CP125836.1, read on the forward strand.
GCGTGCTTCTCATAATGTAAACTCCACCAGGTGGCGAACTCAAAAGTACATAGGTGAGAAATTCCAAAGGCAATAGGTGTGAGCTTATAGGGTCTTCTTTCCTCAGCGAGCTTCAAACGTCGCTCAAAATATTCGACGGACATTCCAGAATTACCCAAGACAATGTCATCTTTGTTCTTGAATAAACTCTTCGGCCTGAACTGACTTAGGCCAAATTGGCGAGCAACCAAGTTAGGCTGATATCCAACCAAGCCTAAATGCCTTCTTTCAACTCCTTGTCTGGAAGATAAGATGGTAGGATTCAAGAACATAGTCCAAACTTGGTTTGTATCCTCCTCTTCATCTGGGTTGGTTGCAGGGAATGACCTTCTAAACCAAGCAGGCCCGACAGTTCTTTTCACAAACGGAGTATTTTTAGGAGTAATCTCGTCGAACTCAAGGAGAGTCTTGAAGTAGTGGAGGAAAAGTTCTCTAGTTGACAGGTTTGTTTCTCTATATCTCAATAAGGCCAACCTAGCGCCTTCTGATTGTCGAGCAGCAACTGAAGTTTCCAAATAAGTAGGGAGAAAGAGGTTGAAGTTCGATTCAAACGTGGCATTCAGCCAAAGTTGCAGAAGCCAAATAGGTCCAGAAAAAGCAAGCTGTGATCCCTTGTCAGTTTTCTTAAGCATATCACTAGCTTGTCCTAAGGAATCATAAAGGGAAGCTAAGATAAACCTGCCTAAGGCCACGTCTAATCCCTGGTGGATCATGATGGCTAGAGGAACAAGTCTCTTCACCACTTGTAGAGAGCTGGTGCAAAGGACAAAATGTGATAGCCAATAAGTCAAGAAGGCTATATGTTCGTCGAGAGACACATCTTCGTCGCTTGTGTCATGAAAAGTTTTCAGAAATCCTGAGAAGGATAAGACTTTGAAGTCGAATTGATGGTTGATGGTAGTGTACTTGGGGTCGAAAGTGGGTCCTGTTGGTCGTAAGCCAGTAATGGCAGCAACGTCGAATAAGGTTGGGGTCATCATTCCTGCCTTAAAGTGAAAAGTGTTGGTAGAGCTCTCCCAAAAGTGAAGGGCAGCTATGAGCATTTCTGCATTGTATTTGGGTCCCTCTCTCGACAGCTGAATCAAGTCGAATATACCACTATCTTTCCAGAAAGTAGCATATTGCTTTTCGACTTTGTTGAGCCATTTTAAATAGCCCTCACTCACTACAGGTGCAGATCTAAAAGCCCTATAGCCTGGTTCGAAAAAACTCATGTCGAAGACAGAGTTGGCGAATATTTTTGGTTCGCAAGTAGAGTGGAGAGGGAAAATGTTACCTATGTCTTCATTGAAGTTGTCGGATGAAGGAAGAGGGCCTGCGAAGGCAAGAGTTCTACCTCCAAGCTTGTGGGGAATCATCAGCTCTTCTCCCCATATGTTGTCTTCGACGGAGGTCATATCCGGCTCCGACACAAACTCTGAATCATCAATGATGATGGGTTTGTCATCATCAACAGCATAAAGGGTCACGTTTCTGGAGGAGGAAGATGAAGCCATTGTCGTTCTTCGTGTTCTTGATGTTCTTGAGGAAGATGGTGATTTGACAGAAGGTAAAAAGTCAGGAATCTAAAAAGCTTCAAAACAAGCTCGTTCCTTGCTCAAATCCAAGAATAAAAATAGTGATGATGAACGAAAATGCTAGACGATCACAATCACTGGTTTAGATCTAACAGAAACGCAAGAACAAGGCAAGATTGAAGGATTGTTTGATGTTGTTTCTTGAGAGAATACGTAAGGTTCTGTTTCTTTAGAGAGAAAGTGAAGAGTTAAGGTTTCAGAAAGTTGAAAGTGTGGAATACATTTGCTACTTATAGGCACTCCAAGTTTGCATGTATCTGGTAACTGAAACATCACCACTCTTCCATCTCAGTTATTCACATTCTGCCACGTGTCCCACCACTAAGCTAAAAAAGTGGAAATCATGGTTTGTGGGGATTGAGGTGACAGTTATAAATTTTGTCACGATTGATAGTGACTTGTGACGTTTGCGCCGTCTTTGGTAAACGTGCAGAATTGGAAAAAGTGACAATCTTCAAAACTGCCATTTCTTCCTTGTGTATTCGACATGCAGTCGAAATTGGCATTTTTGAGGGGGCAATTTGTTAGCCTGTATTTTCGACAGGCATTAATGAATTGGAATGAGATGATGAAATCTCATTTAATATATATTATTGCCTTTTAATATTCTCCTGGAAACTGATTCTGGCAATAAATCAAGAGAGAATCAAGGTATTTGACATTTCAGGGTCTTGACGTGTCAGATCCTAAAAGCCTGTCGAATTCAACAGGATGTTTGTTGTTTGAATGAGCTTGTCGAGTTCGACAGAGGAATTGCTTATTTAAACATGTCTTTTCGACATTGCTATGTGATTGTCGAAATCTGTGTATATATATATGCATATATATGTACGTGTGTATGTTTGTTTGTCTAACGTACTGTGCAGAACGAAAGAAGCGTACTCTGGAGTTAGCAAAATATTCAAAAGTGAGTAACGTTTGAAGGGTTCGCCAGGTGTCCAAGGAATTCAAATTCAGAAGACACGTGGAGCATAGTTAGGCAAATTGTAGGTTTTAGCAGTTAGTCTGTTTCGTCTATAAATATGAGTTTCTGATAAGAGAAACGGGTCCACAATTCAATACACATGCAAATTCCTTAGAAATTCAGAGTACCCATGTCAACGAGCGAAATGAATGCGAATAGGAACATGTACGAATCTGTGTACCATCTTTTGTAAACGCTTTACAATTATCAATGCAATTTACATTCTGCAAGTCTTGATTACTTGTTTGTCATTTAAGCTTTCTGCAATTTAAAGCTTTTCTGCATCTTTTACATTCTGCAATTTATTTCATTGCATGTTTTACTTTTCAAAGTTTCTCTTTAAACTTTATTTGCAATTCATTTACAAGTTTTCTGCAAATTTAACTTTGAAGCATTTCACTTTAAACCAAACCATTTGACTGCGTCAAATGCTTTTACTTTTTATCAACTTATCCGATTTAACCCAAAGATATGAATATGTTTTCATCATCTTCCGCACAATCCATATGTCCCAGGATTTACTAGTTGATCCTTCTTGTAATAATTAAACTAGCGGTTGTTTACTAAAAATCGGGGTAAACAAATTGTCCTCATAATTATTTCAAAATGACAAAGCCATCCTTTTTTTTCTCAATTATTTTGCTACATTTTTTTTATATATATTTTTTGTTACATACACTGCTTTTTTTTAAGCCAATAAACTATTTTTTTTTTATAAATGTCACAATATAATTGACCACTGCACATATGTCAATCCATATAATTGACCATTAATATATTTAATTATGTATTATAAAAAATTAAAAAAAGTTATACTTTAAAAATATTATTCGAGACAAATTAAAGAACATCTTATATGCTAATATTTATTTTTATATATCAATAAAAAATATGACAGTAAGCACTTGATCGCGATCCACGGCCCCCAATATTGACCAATTATAATTGGCTATTGTGTTCCTTTAACGGTGAAGATCTTCACAAATTAACGATAACGATTGTGTCAATTCAACGATTTGCAGCTTAAGAGGAAATACACCATATTCTAAAATAAAAATAATAAGCTTATCCTCAGTACTCGTGTATTTCCAACAATGTCTTTTATTTTTGTGCACATCTGCAAAAACAAAAAAAAGAAAAAAAATACAAAAAGAATAGATGAAAACACGTGACAAATAAAACAAATAAATAATTATATTTTGATAAAATAATATTAAATAGAAAAACTTTATGCAATTATTTCCATATAATAAGTATGTTTTTGCTACATTTTTTTTATATATATTTTTTGTTACATACACTGCTTTTTTTTAAGCCAATAAACTATTTTTTTTTATAAATGTCACAATATAATTGACCACTGCACATATGTCAATCCATATAATTGACCATTAATATATTTAATTATGTATTATAAAAAATTAAAAAAAGTTATACTTTAAAAATATTATTCGAGACAAATTAAAGAACATCTTATATGCTAATATTTATTTTTATATATCAATAAAAAATATGACAGTAAGCACTTGATCGCGATCCACGGCCCCCAATATTGACCAATTATAATTGGCTATTGTGTTCCTTTAACGGTGAAGATCTTCACAAATTAACGATAACGATTGTGTCAATTCAACGATTTGCAGCTTAAGAGGAAATACACCATATTCTAAAATAAAAATAATAAGCTTATCCTCAGTACTCGTGTATTTCCAACAATGTCTTTTATTTTTGTGCACATCTGCAAAAACAAAAAAAGAAAAAAAATACAAAAAGAATAGATGAAAACACGTGACAAATAAAACAAATAAATAATTATATTTTGATAAAATAATATTAAATAGAAAAACTTTATGCAATTATTTCCATATAATAAGTATGTTTTTAGGTAGATAGACGAAATAGCGTCCGACCTAACAATTTTGACATATTTGCGAAATGAGCTAAGAGTTATGGATAATTAAATATATTTGTGGACATTTAAATATAATAAATTATTTGATAAATAATAGATACATATTGTAAAAAAAAAAGATACATAGTTATCAACAGAAAAGCGATACATAATATAATTGAGGTTTCGTAAAAATAAAATAAGAGGGGTTAAAATATATAATCACTCTGTATTCCAATAATATATATTTAATTTCACATAACATGTATGATTCAAAGAGTCATATTAAATATGAGAGAGATATTATTTCTTTACAAGATATATTGATGGACATATAGTTGTTGTGTTCTTAATTTGTTACTAAAATACATGTTTGTAGTCATATTTAACTAATGAAAGTGAGAGAAAATAAGTATAAATTATCTAATGTTTAAATTTTATTTTTAATTTAAAATTATTTATATATCAATTTACCGTTATGTGCAGAATGTATTCAGTTCTTCCTCAAAAACAACTGGCTCACGAAGCTCGTGTCGCCGCCTCTGTAAACTTGTTGCCGCCACTAATGTGGTCATCTCATCATTCTTGGTCACATGTAAAGAGGTCATCTCGTCTCCATTGTGGTTGGTCACTGGTGAAGAAAGGTTGTGTGAGGGTTGATCGAGATGTTGGAACAAGTTTCGTTCTACAACTCATGTCTTAAGTTTTGATGATACCAAAGTATAGAGAATAATTTTGTACACTAATAACTTTGCTAAATGTGCAGTATTACAAGTGTAAGATTGACTCAAGACTCTGAAATAAGTCAAGTTTTGAAATCTGAAGAAATGGCTCCGGACTCTAAACATGTGGTAAAAAGAAAAGTCTACTATGGAGTACGGACATACAAGTAAATGCTTTTCTATCATTAAAGACATATTGGACTAGGTAAGAAACTAAGAACTCTGATAGAAGATTTCAAGTCAGGCCAATTCTAGCATGGGAAAGGATGATAGGTCTCCCATGGTGGGAGATCAATTTTTACCTTTAGATTATAAAGGTCTACAATAGACTACAATATAATTTCCACACTGTATTTTTTTCTCTTTCATCAAAATCATATTTTAATTTATATATTAGTATTAAACTAATTTTATATGCTAAAATTTAATTTTAATGTATTTCTCGTCAAAGTGTACATGAACAATAACAAATGTGGAATTATAGTTTATTTTAAATTTAAGATCCATGTTTAAATTTATTTTTATTTCAATGTAATAGTATATTTTTCACATCAAAATGTATATGTACATTTTTAATTTAAAATAAAATTTATCCCAAATTAATATTTAAGATACTTAAACTTACACTTAATAATAAAATATATTCGGCAAAATTATTTAATTTTTTTAATAAACACATAATAAAAAATAAGATAATTTTAATTATACTTGCAAAAAAAGATAATCTCAACTACACATATATTAATTTAATCCATAATAATAATGTTAAGTACTGGACGAAGCAAGTTACTCGGTAATGTAATATATGCATATGAAACATATTGTGTGGACGAAGGAAGTTACTGGGTATATGGTTTGTATTCTTGATTAAAAAATGGTTTGTATTCTTTTTTTGTTTTTACGGGTAGATTGTTTTTATTATTCTAAAGGTAAAAGTGGATTTTAATTAAAATAATAAAGAAAAAAATAATAAGCTAGCTATAAACTCATAAGCTATATGTACCAAAAAAAAAAAAAAAACTCACAAGCTATTTGAAAAAACGTCTCAAAAATAAATTATAAGTCAGTAAAATAAGCTACAAACTCTTTCAAAAAAGACTGATAACAAACATGTCTTTTAGCTTATAAGCTATAAGCTAGCTTTTTTGTCTTGCCAAATAGACTTTTGGCAGATGACTGATTGTTGATAGCTTATAGCTGATAAATTAATTGAAGTGTTTGGTAAATTTAACGGTTCAACTATCTAATAAATTTAAAATGACATAAAAAGACAATTTTAATTAACAATAAAATATATCCTTTATATATTATTTTTTAAGGACTTTTATAGATTATTATTAAATTAATTTTTATTCTCTGAAACTTTTAATTTTATAATATATATAACAATAAAAATATGATAGTTCATTTTTTTTTTCACTTTTAAAATATGAATTAGTGCACAATTAAACATAACAATAAACACATGATACTTCAATTTTTTTCACTTTTATATTAAATTAAATTAAATCATGTTCTTAATTTTCCATATCTTTATAAAAATAAAAATTGGTGGATGGTGTAATGCCTAAAAAAAGTAACAATATATGCCTATTGTGTTGACGTATAAAAAATAAAATGAAAAGGAAAAGAACTTATATGTTGGAACATATATACCTACTGTGTTCTCGTAAAAAGAAATTAACCATATATATGCCTAAAAAATTACCTTGTTAAAAGAAAATGAACATATAATGTAGCATTGTTCATATCATACGTGTGCACATGTTTTACTATAGATTATTATACAAAAAATCATAAAAGGGAAAAAATGAATTTTGGAAAAAATTTAAGGGTAAAAGTGGAAGAAAAAATGATAAGCTATTAAATTTTGGCATATAAAAATTTATTTAAAAACATATAATTAATTTAATGATAATGTATAAATTAGAAAATGGTTTTTGTAAAAGAAGAAAAAATATGGTGTGGACACTTTATGATAGTTTATTGTAGACCTTTATAATCTAAAGGTGAAAATTGGTCTCCCACCATGGGAGACCTATCATCCTTACCCATGCTAGAATTGGCCTTCAAGTCAAGCTTCAACTCATAACAAATACGAAGCCAATGATTCCCCAACTGCGATTAGGAGGGGACTGAAACCACTTGATGCCAGAACTGACCACCGAACTACTCCCTCCGTCCCATTTTGAATGACCTGTTTTTGACTTAGTATACTATTCATTTGATCTGCTTTGACCTTATTTTTCTACTAATATATACATGCAAATATTAGCATATGAGATGTTGTTTGATTTGTCTCGACGAGTACTTTCAAAATATACCTTTTTTATAATTTTTAATAATATATAATTAGAAATATTAACGATTAAAGTTGTGCATTGACAAACGTGTTAGTGGTCAAACAGATCATTTATTTTGGGACAGAGAGAGTAGATTCAACCGGTGGTAAAACAAAAAAAAAGAAAAAAAAAAAATGAAGCCAATGATCAAGAAAATCAAGAAGAAGATATTCTGTATTTATGTGTAGTAAAACCTGACCAATTCAAACACTCATCATAAGGAAAGTTTGACCGAAACAAAAAAGAAAATGCTTACAACGGGACTCCTTCATTCACACGTCAAATTGATCATCAGGTGTGATATGCAAGGAAAAAGTTAGTGACGTGTTGTCATCGAGGTTGTAATCAGTTTGATAAGTGAATTAAGTCCTTGGTGATAAGACAAACTCAATAATTAGAAGAGTTTACCAGAGGAGCCTAGTTTAACGGTGAACCAGTATAAAACACATTGAAACTCAATTCAACCCCCTCCTTTCTTGTATTTCGTGAACTTTCATGAGATTTAATGAGATTGTATATCAATCATTGTTTTGTAGTATATGTGATCTTTCCTTATTTTATCCCAACTGTCCGAAAAACTTAGACAGATCAAATATGTATACCAAAGATTTATTTTTTCTCGATAATTTCTTGATAAATTACAAACTTAAATACATATTTGTTACTTAAAAAACTTAAAGGACCTATATATTACAAACGTAAAGCTTAAATACTTATTTATAACTTAAAAAACTTAAAAGATCTAACTATTACAAATTTAAAACTTAATAACATGGTGATATCACTTCAATAGTCGTAGATCCCGATAGAGTCACACCGGCGATGAAGAGTTTTTTCGAAAAAGTTATCACAGTGGAAGAATTTAATGCTGTTATCAAGATGACTAAATCGATAGCCCTAGACCCCGATAGCCTACTATCTTCATCCAACGGTTGAGAATGCATAAAAATGAATTAATTAAAAGAAATAGTTTTGAAGGGAGAGAAAAAACAAAAATGGACGATGACATGAGTAGCATGAGAGAGTGAACTAAAGAGGATTCAGATACTTTCATGAGATACTTGAAATTTGGAATCCAGATTTTAAGGAAATTTTGTCAAATATTGAAACACTGCACGTTCATCAACATGCTTTGTCTTCATCTGGTTTCATCATGCATCCAACATGTTAGGCTCAGGACACAAGCAGCAGCCTATCCTTATCCTTACCTCATCAAATCCGGAGTCTATATTCCAATGATCCAACATGAACGCTTTTGAGTTCATGCATCCAACATGTTGAACATGATAGATAATCAAAATACACAGTTTACTTTATCCAAAAATAAATTAAAATTCCAGAATCTTTATGTTAAAGTTTGATTATAGAAAAACAAGAAACAGAAATACAAACTGTACTATTCTAAGAGACCCCATTTTTCCACCAGAATCAGTCTGGATCATGATTGGGAATGTGCAATCTGCGGTTGAAGGATCTCTGTCAGTAACAACTGAAAGACCCGGAAATTTGCAAGCACCATCCACCTGATCATTCACCTGATAGTAGCTATTAAATGCATACGAGATATTACCGCGAACATCTAAACCGCCGCACGAAGTCCCATACCCAAGACTAGTGCAATCTGCATTCTCACAAGCATAAGACACACTCGGCGCAACTTGATCACTGTTCAGGTTCGCCGAGGGTTTCAAAATACACCACTTTTTGGGAAGATGTGCTACTCCGGTAGCACCTACTAATCCAGTCATTCTTGATCCAATGCTGAGCTGATATTTCGGTCGTCCATCAAAGTAAAACAATCCCCAATGTCGTTCAAAGTTGCCAGGTTGAATGCTTTTGTCATCTTCGTCTACTAAACTAAACAGGTATGCGTCCAGAGGACCAGGTCTCATTGGAGTCCCCTTTCCGGCAATAAACCGAGTCATGAAGCCTTGGTTAAAACGTTGTGCGAGTTGAAGATTCCCGTTTCTGTCTCCGTCTGTAGGCCAGCCAATTTCTCCTACAATTATAGGCATGTTATTGAAACCGTTCTTATTCAATGCCCATACTAGAGTATCGTAGTTAGCATCAAAGACATTGTCGTAGATCCTTCCGTTGTCGTTTAAAGGAGAACTAAAACCATTGAAAAATGCAAAATCGACAGGAAAATTGGCATCTAAATATAGACTGATAAAAGGATAGATGTTCACTGTAAATGGAGCATTGTTCTGACTCAAGAACTTGACAATCTGAATCATGAGATCACGGATGTTTGCCCTGAAGTCGCCATCGGAAGGGTTAGTTGATAAGCTCTCATACACATCGGCATTCGAAGGGACGGTGACTTTGACTGAATTCCCCAAACCAGCTTTTATAAGAGCTGATTGGATATTTTGAAGAGCAGGGAGTGTTGTGGATTCGAAGGTGCCATTGTAAGTCGACAAAAATGGTTCATTTCCCACAGCGACGTACCTTAAGAAATTGCAAGAAATAATGTTAAAAAGAAAATACAAAAAATTGCAACATTGAAATACACATGAACAGTAATTAATTTGACAGAGTAAATAATAATATTTTGTTTTCTGAAGTCTTGACAGCTAAGTATGAACTTCGATAATAGTATATGTTACTTTAAGTCTTCATTTCATTGCAAATTGGCAACAACTTCATACTTATACAAGTGGACATGAATTTCAGATCATACCTGAATTTCACCCTTATAAGGCTAATTTAATCTACTGAATTAAGTGCCGGTAAACAACATTTGTTTGAAAGCAATAATGCAGAGATAATGTGTTGCCAAAAGACTAGTCGAAAACTCTTATGATATAAATAGTACAATCATTTCATAAATCTATTCTTCTGTCATTTATAAATGAAGGGTAAGGGACAAGTTCATTTTGGCAGAGAGAGATTAACTCTAATATACCATTCATGAAGAAGCAAATAGAAAAACAAGGAGGATAAATCCTAGTCACTGATTCCAAACACATTGCAATGGATTCCGCTTAAGTATTCTAAAGGAAAGACAAGAAATTTCCATCCATTGGAAGTCTGTTCTAAATTCTAACTGCAATGCTATTTTCCAAAATTGATCAATACAAATGCCTAATGCACTGAACCAAATAAAACTGTCTTTAGTGCAACAAACCTACCAAACTCACGGCTCAACAAACAGAAACAGCGTCAAATGCAGAAAAAGGACAGTAATAACAAGGAGCTGCAATCTAAACCAAAATAACTTCTTCCGCAACATGAACATTTTGTTTTCTTGGAGAAGTGTAGAATGGAGGGAAGTAATTGTTTTGAATCTTACATGAACCCTCCCCTCTTCAAACTTAAATGCACCAACAAAAATTCTTTACTCGAAATGTAAATTTGCTCTTTCCAAATCTTCTCCTCCCCCTTGTGAACCAATCAACAAGAGGGTTACATTTTCTCTACTTGCCACTCTTCTTCTCGACCTAACAAAGCATCTAATTAAATCCCTTTCTTTCATCTACTTGATGTATTGAAGATTAATGACATTAATAGAATGTCTTTGTGTGTGATTGAGATTGACATTGCATAGGAACTACAAATTCTGTCCAATTTTAATCCCTAAACATGCATATGAACTAAAAACACTTTTTCAGACCCAAAATGCATAACCAAATAGATGAATCACTCAATACAATAATTGAGACCAAATTGTTGAACTCAACAAAGAGAAGAAAGGGTTTACCTGATATCTACTCCACCAGATGAAACATGTGCTGAAACATTCTTAGCAACCCATTTTTGAGCTGCTTGAAAACTATTAGCCATAGTATAAAGCAAATCATTTGGTATACCAACCATAACCTGAATCCCTGATTTCTTCAAAGCATCAAGAATATTAGGATCAGCATCAAAAAGCTTAACTTTTTGAATACCATTGTCCTTTAGCATTTTCACCACAGTAGATGGTGGTAAAGGATGTGTTGATTGTGTTCCCCAATTAACTCCAATTCCGCCAACTTCCAACAATGATATAGCAAAGAACATAAGAACAAAACACATAGTAAATTTTCCACCTTCCATCAACTCCATGAATGTTAAACCAAGATAACTAGATAGCTAGAAATTAAGAACAACTTAAAAATCAAAACTTTACTAACTTTGTAACTAATATGAAGCTAAAGAATGCTTTTTTATTACTGGGTTTTGCATATAAAGCTAAAAGGTGATTTTTTATTCATGGGTTTTTGACAAAAATTGTGGATTTATTCCTAGGAAATCAAAGGGTTGAAGTAAAGACTGAATAGATTTGACAGTGAAAAAATTTAGAAGATAGTAACTAAGGTGAGGTAGTGATGGAATAGTAGAGTCATCAAAAGTAACTGATGGAAAATGTGAGAAGGACTGAAATGGAAATTCTCATAAAGAAACAAAAGTTGAAGCGTTTAAAAAGGGTATGAGAAAAACCAGAAAGAAAAGAAAATGGAAAAACAGATCTCTTTGGATGGGAGGAACCTTTTTTGTTGTTATGTGACTTATGATATGTGCTTTTGTAGCTGCTTCAACAAAACAGTAGAGAGAGATATAGACATGGAGATAGAGAGGGAGAGTATTATTGGATTATTTGAATGGTTGACAGAGAATTTTTTTTTTTTGTTGATAATTTTTTTTTTTCCTTTGGATGAAGTGTGCAGACAAGACAAGCATGCTTGGCACAGCACTGTGGACATGTTCGAGAAAGAAAATATAAAAAATCACCATGACAATGTGACATGGGAAGTCATTTGCATATAATTAAGGAAAATGTTAAACAGTAACTGGGATAATGGTTAAACATATTAAAATAAAAATTTTATCTTGAAATGTGTGCATTCAACACTTTAGAAATGTAAAAATGTGTTTTTTTAATATTAACTTTTTTCAATTATTTACTTCTTTGGTATGCTTAACAAATGCTTCAGGAGCACCGTTTAGCATGACCCAATAATTAATACTATAGTACAAAAATATTTATGTTTATTATTTATTATACTGTATTTTCAAAGTAAATAACTAAATATTACTTACATTGAGTCAACTATAAACTACTCATCTATATCAAAAAAAAAAAAAAAACTATAAATTACTCACACTACAAGAAAATCTGGGGTTTGCTACGACTTTAATTGTAGCTAATTCGTAGCAAATCGCTAGTAAAACAGAGTTAGCTACAGATTTGTTGTGAATTAGTTGTGGTATAGGTCCTAGCATGGATTGGGCGGCAAATTATCCACCAAAATATTTCCTAGCTAATCTGCAACTAATATATTGAAAATCCTAGCTAGTTCCCAATTAATACATAGTTAAATATTGTTGAAAACTTTATGTTTTCCAACTAAATCGCTAGGATATTGTCACAACGATTTCGCAATAAATCTCTAGCTAATTATCCTAGCAATTTCACAGCAAAATCCAAGCTTTTTAGAAAAAAAATTTATAATTATAAAATGCCAATTATAAAGCTATCCCCAAAACCAAGCTAATTATAAATTAATTTTCATCCATTATAAAATAAAAATGTGCATGATATGCACTCATTGCATCTTATTACTGGTACTTAAAGATATTGATTATACTTTAAATCCAATCTAAACTATACATTGGTCATAAGAGAAAACAATTGAAGGCAACAACCTAATTCTACAACATTTCACAAATTCAATACTACATTGGTCATAACAGAAAACAAAGCACATAGAAGAAACAAAAGCAATGTTCAAATAGTTGTAAAACATTAGTAAAACAACATATATAAACAAGGAATAAGAAGGAAAAAATGAACTATTGGGCAGAGATTCTTTCTGAACTATATTGCATTAGGTATCAAAACCAGAATGATTCCATAATGTAATTAAGACAAAAACTCGTGTTAACTAAAAGACATTTGATGGCTCCCATCCTATCTGCTTCTAACATACTTTCTTATACTTGAGCATATAAAATAGTAAAGGAAATTAAAAATAACATGACTGGACTGCTGAAATACCCTTATGGAAGGATTCCCCGGAGTTAGCAATTGGTCGATCCTTACCGCCGTATGAGGCAATCCAAATTATCTGTGATCCACTCCTGTAACAAAAACCAGTACATTAACATTTAACACGGGAACATCAATATAATGGATATCTGACTAATCAACAACTATTATACAAAATATACTAAGGGGAACATATCAACTGTATTACATGCTCTTCCTTTTTAAGATTTGGATTCAACCATATCTGTTTTTAGATTTCTAGAACACGTGAACTCATATGATGCATTGTGCATGTTAATGAAAAATCCAACATGATGCTTAAACTAAATCATTCATCCTAATTATGAATATTTACATTTCCAAGTGTTGGGAGTAAATTGAAAAACAATTGGTCTAGTAGTAGTTGAGAAAGTCCTCTTTTCACAACTAGAACAAAACTTGGATAATTTATTTAATCCAAATTCTTATAAACTCTTTGGTAGACAATACTTAAGCATTGAGGTTATTTGTAGTTAATATTAGAAACAGTAATTCACTTTGTGCCTACTTCCTAGAGAGTATTAACAAAAACAACCAAATATGCATATTTCCAAAGCATACATGTATATAAATATTTTTCTAAATCGACAAATATATAGATATAAGCCAAAATCATACTGAACCATATTAAGTGAGTTTAATTAGCTTTTAAACCATATTAAGAGAGCATATGTCTAGATAAACAATTTAAGTGTTTATTCAATAACACTTACCTATGTTGTTTTTTATACAAATGAAGAATAAATGATTATAAGGTTATGTTCTTTTGTCTTTGTCCCAGTATTGAAAACCAATTTTTTAAAAAAACCAAATATGTCTAATTTAATAGCAGGGGAATAAAATTCTCATCATAACAAATATACTAAAAAAAATTACCTTTAAAGAAAAGAATTGCATCTGAGTGATGCCAAAGGGATTTTGAGTATGGAACTGTCTTCACACTTTTGTTGCTCTATACCTAGAATGAATCTGTGAAAAATGCCAGCATGTTAAATTCTGCTGCAACATAATGCTCACATAAAAGCAGTGAAATATTGACCTAAATAATAAAAAGGAGTCAAATCTGCATGATATGCAGGGAAAATGTTAAATGGTCCTTCTCCTTTTCCAAATGTTAAATCATGAACATCTGTTTTTTATTTAAAAGCAACTCTCAACTAAGTAAAGCTTACCACTAAAGAAAAGAACTACATATCCATTTATGAAGAAGCTTACCCCATCCTCATAGAATTTAGAGTATATATCCTTGAACTTGCACCCCGCTCCAATGTTCCTTCACTCTGATTCATAACAATGAAGAAACTATAAATAATTCAACTTATTCATAACAGTGAAGAAAACCTTTCAATGCCTTCACCTATAAGAGTGCCTCGACTGAAAATCAAACCACAATTCTAAATCCCTATTCATGATCAATCTCATAATCAATCACACATACGTTAAAATAAAACACTACATACATGTGGTTCATTGTCGGATTCACCTCCAGTCTGTAAAACTTGCCCTCCATACTGTGTTAATTTCAACAAAAAAAAATATACACACACTATTAGGGATAGTCCTTGGCAAAGTATCTAGTCAGAGCATCAAACTTCAATCTTGCGAGAATAAAGTATCCCAGATACATGATATTACAGGGAAAGAGAAAAGATAAAAAAGAAGAAAGATTGAAAGCCACTGCTTTACAATTTGTAAAAAAACAAACATGCCATGATAAGGAAAATAAACCCCTATTGCGTATCTGATCCATAACACAAACATATTACATACTTAATCAAAACATAGGGCTATCAATGTGGCAAACACACATAAATAAGGAAAATTTCTCACACATTATGACATTAATTAATACTCACCTCACCGGTTTAGAAACCATACACATTATGACATTAATACTCACCTCTAATGCTATATTACATTTCTTGACAAAATTATATTATAGACAAGAGGAAATGATAGAAAAGTAAATATTATTGATAACTCTATCAAGTGGACTCTATTTATACATATAAGTATATATTAAAATGAAGAACAAAACAACTAACATAACTAACTAATATAAAACTAATCTCTAATATATGTTCTTGAAAATATACTTTTTTATGTTTAACCTCAGCTAAAATGAAGAGAGAAAAAAAAGACAAAATGTGGATAATTTGCTTAAAGATTGTTTAAGAATGGCATTGTGGGATCACTTTAAAGTTGTTATATATACAACTCAAATTGTTTTTCACTCATTGGAAATGCTATAAGAAATCTCATTAACAAGTATCACATCACATACCCTGAATTTATTTCCGTTGAACAGCGATTTGTTCTGTACACTCGTCTGCTCCCATATCTGTGCAACAGAAAAAACTAATAAGCTATGCTATGAAGCATAGACACTCCTCGGATTGGACATCCGTCGGTGTACGACATCAATGTATATATGATTCCACTAAATTACGTCACTTTCTCAAATTATTATCTATCAGTGTCATGTGTATGTGCTTCATAGGCTATGAGACAGGACACGACTACACTAACAAAATTTTGAGAAAATGACATGATTCAATGTATTGCTTCGGACAGTGGCTTGTGTTGGACACAAAACACGACTTCAATCAGAAGTGTTGGTGTGGCGGTGCTATAGAGGTATAATAAGCATAGAAATAAACGTAATAATAAATCCAAGTAACTAAAGAATGAATATAGAAATAGATGAATGTGATGAACCTGAGAGATGGTGTTTTCTAAGGTGAGGTCTCAGAGTGAGGGATCCGATCGTAGGCGTGGCTGAATTGGACAGAAACCTTAAATGAATCAGAGTAAAGGAACTATAAATAGACATATAGGAGTATATACACACGTACAAGTAAAGAAACTATAAATAATTCAACTGATTCATAACAGTGAAGAAAACCTTCCAATGCCTTCAGCTAGAACAGTGAAGAAACACAATATTCACTATGCAGTACTCGAACTTCAGATTGAAGTCATGTCCAATGTCTGATATCAACACATCACCGACACATGTGATTATATTTAATCCTTTTATTTTCTTAAATAATTATTGGTGTGTAAGTATTAGTGTCAATTCCATGTGTAGTGCCAAAGTATGTGTCCGTGGTTCATAGCTATATCAGTTCCAAAGTACAATGTCATTAAAAAGAATGTATATAGAAGCATTTCAACTAATAACTTGCCTGGTGACAAAGCCATTAAAAAGAATGTATAAAGAAACAAACTATTGATCTTTCAGTTAGGAAATTTCATGGAAACTATTTCATGTACCCTTTAACACGAAATATGTATATATATATATATGTAATCATCTATGTATCTTAGAATGAAGATCTTTCCTAGTCTTTTCCTCAAACTAGATACTTCTTCTCATTTTCTATAGTCACCAATCACCATGTTTAACAATCATAATCAACAATATGATGGTATCAAATACAGTTCAACAAATTGACTCTAATTTGCCTTGTCAAACAAACATAGCTTATTGTGCAATTTATGTGAAATGGTATATTTTATCGTTTCACCAAATCTGAAACTTTCTCTCTAAATCGTATCTAACAACAAAGCACAAACAATAAACTCTTAAAATGCATCATAAAACCAATATCAACAATCAAACAAAAGCAGAAACATATAACATCAATAAAAAAAATTCACTCAATTCGTTGTAGCATCAATCAATTAATCAATCAATCGATATAGAACCTTGAAAAATCTTGTAAAGAACCTAACAAGTGTTGAAATATAATAAGCACATATAATCAAATATTCAAACCCTAACTAACACAAAATCCATCCAAAATTCAATACAATTCAATTGAAAATAGAATCGATCAATCGACGACAAATCGAAATCAATTGCCATAACAAATCGCAATAATCGAAACAAAATCGGATCGAATCTGAAACAAAAATGATGTAACAAAATTGATACGAGAGAGAGAGTAAGAGAGAGAGACCTGAATCCGGAGCTTCTTCTTCCAACACGAAAACGTAATCCAGAGCTCCTAGGTTTTGAGGAAGCGATTCAGGTGAGAGATCGAGGAAGCGATGATGAGATTATGTGAGAAAGTTATTTTGAGCGATGATGAGAAAGTGATTTTGAATTCACATAATCGGAAACGATTATGTGAGAAAGCGATTTTGAGAAGTGAGAAGTGTGAGAAGCGAGAAGTGAGAAAGCGATTATGTGAGAAGTGCTTTTGTGGAAAGTGCTTCTGAGATATGAAGAAGATGAAACTGGTTGGTTCTTCAAAATTTTGAGTTATGAAAATTAATCTTTTTTTAATTTGTTAAAAGTAGTAAGTAGTACTGTAATAATTTATCAAAAAATAAAATTCTGTATTATGCAAAAAAAAAAAAAAAAATAAAATTCTGTCAAAAATAGAAAAATAATAAGTCAAACATAAAAAAAAACAAAAAAAAAATAAGAAATTGAAAAATGACTTGAGTCAGTGAAATAGAAGGCTTTTTAATTGAGATTAACTACCAATTCATTTTGTAGCAAATTTCTTGTAGCAAATGCTACATTTTCTTGTAGTGTCATCTTTACTAAAAGACTCCCGATACTGGACATTACGCATTAGACTGATTGAGGGACTGAAGTGAACTTAGCTTAATTGATAAAGATTTTATCTTTTATATGTAGAAATCAATTTTTTTTTCTTACGCATAGAAGTTAGATTGTTTAGATAATTCATTTTTTTTTACCAATATTTAGATAATTCATTTATTTATCTTAAAAAGTGTAATTCTAATCACTAGATTATTTGATAAAAAAAAGTTACTTATTAGTTTTATTTCTAGTGTTGATTCAAAAATACAATGGTAAAAAAAAAAAAAAGAATAGAGTTTAACATGTTTGATTCTTCTAACAAAACTGTTTTTATTTTAAGAAGTTTAACTCAAAGTAAAAGTTAGAGTTTCTAATTTTATAATTAATTTTTACGCTTAAATATTATTCAATTCACTTTTATATGAATGTATTAAATATAGTTTTTAAAAAAAAATATATTAAAATATAAATTATTTTATTTTCAACTCACTTTCACTTAAACTTAATTTTGAAAAATTAATTTTTATCACCATAAAATCAGGGACACAATTATATGGATAACTTAACTCAAAAGGCATTTTAATATCAATTCTGACCAAAATCAGTCACTATATTGATAAACTATTGGAGTGATGTGCCAAATTTTCGAATAAAAACAGCTGTTTATTTATTTTTTGTTAATAGATTTCCTATTGAGTATAGATTTGGTGGTAATAAATATTAAAATATAGGAGTATAATCTATTGAGTTTAGATGATTTTGAGAATGAGACGTACTCAATTTTATTTTACAGGGTCGCCAAAATATAATCTTATTTAAAGCGTGTCCTACATTGAATATAGATAAAAAAAAATTATTTATGCTTTAAACATAAATGTAATCTCAAATCACATGCCATAGTTTTTTTGGTAGTTGTGTAACTGTTCCCCAAATAGTACCTTCCTTCAATCCATAGTCTTCAGATGTCAATTGCTGAAGCTATGCTATTCATTGTCCAACCAATATATTTGATTTATGTTCATTGCTTTTACTGTTTCTTTATTTATTTTTATAAATAAACAAATTGCTATATGCATGCTGTAATGACATGTTTGTTTATTAATTAAGTAATGATAAAGAACAATAAAAGAAGGGTCGTGTGAAGCTTGATGGCATTACTTCCAATACAGTACTATATAGTCATACTCCTATTTCTTAACGTTTAAGACTTTGAAGTTGTTTTCCAACGCATCATTGTCCCTAGGGGTGTAATTGGACCGGTTTGGATCGGTTTTGAGTGAATCCAATGTCCGAACCAATGAATCTTCGATTGGTTCGGTTTGGTTCGGTTTTTAGTGTTTTTAAAAAATGAATCCGAACCAAACTCATCGGTTTGGTTCGGTTTGGTTCGGATACTTTAATCGGTTTTTTCGATGTATTCCATGCTATTATATTTTTTCCGATATATTTTTTTTACATAAGCTCCAGGGACGGATCTAGGATTTTATTTTGGGTGTGGCCAAATTTATTAGCATAACAAAATTTAAATGACAATGTTAAATTCAAGCATAAAAATATATTCTATATGTCTCAAATTTTTGGCCATTTTAGAGTTTTGCAGATAGATTAAGAAATAATAAATATTGAAATGTTATGTTGTTTTTACTCTTACTTTTTAAAAGAGCTAAAATTTTGGAACAAAAATAAAAAACAAAAAAATTAGAGACAAGGGAATATTAAATGTTTAGTATTCTCTTCACCATATTTAACATTAAACTTATGTAAGTGAAAATTTACAACACTAAATAATTGTGCTTCTCTTTTATTTATCATTTTTTGACATGATATGTATTTAAATATGATTTTTTAAAATGACAACAATTCAAGATAAAAGTAATGAATTTGTCAAAAAAAAAAAAAGATAAAAGTAATGAAAATTATGACCCAAAAATCAAATATTTTGTGCTCTTTTTTTTTCTAGATGAACTTTTTTTAAACATGCCTATGAAATAATCTTTAAAAAATACAAGTTTTCTTAACAGTAGAGATTAATTTCGGATGCATGATATTTTTTTAGGGATTAAAACTTTAATAAAAATTAAGTAAAGACTAAATTTAAAATGTCACTATTTTATAGATACCAAAAACATATTTAACTTTTTTTGTTTGTTTAAAAGTCTAGTGTATAAGTGGGGTGTCCGAAATTCCAAACCCTACTCGTGCATAATATATGTGATGTCCTAACAAACTGAGTTAAATTCACGGGGACAAAACATATTTAACTCTATACATACATATATACAATGCACCCGGTATACTTGTTAAGCATATCAAAAATAGAAACAAAATATAAAGTTAATATTAATACATGCAATTTTTTATATTTTCAATGTATTGAATACACGAATTTCAAAACAAAATTTCCTTATTATATATACTTAACTAATACACCGAATGCTCTATTTAGCATTTTCCATATATATACATCTATACAAAAAATTTGAAAATTTTGGTGTGGCCATGGCCACACTTGGCCTTAACATACATCCGTCCCTGATAAGCTCATCAAATAAAAATTACAATTTTTTTCACGTAAGTTCATCAAATACATATACATAATACAACCATATTGAAAACAAATACAAAACACAATTCTTTTCGCTTAAGTTCATCAAATACATAATACAATCATATTAAAATTAAGTTCATAAGTTCATCAAATACAAAATAAAACCATATTGAAATTATCCAAGTCTATTCCCACTTAAATCGGAAAAATAATCAAAACAACGCTTGAGAAGTTACTGTTTTGAGGGTTTGAGATGAGAACAGCAACATGACGTGAGAATGTTGTTTGTGTAGTGTTAAGAGCAAGTTGAGGATGATGTGATGTAAGATGTGAGCAGCTTAAGGATGAAGGTGAAGTGAGATGAGAGCAGCGTTTATGAGTTTGTCTTTGCGGATGTGGGTGTTTCTAAGTTTGTGTTTTTAAATTAGAGTTTCTAAGTGAGACATATTTTATTTTATTTTTTAGAAGTAATTGGGCCAGTTGTAGTTTTTGATATATATGAGCTACCTAAACAAATAATTTAGCATATATACTATATATTGGTTTGGTTCGGTTTGTCCATTGGATCTGAAAATTGGAACCGAGAACCGAACCAAACCACTTCGGTTTTCAATTGGTTCGGTTCGGTTTTTGATCCGAACCATAAAAATCGGTTTTTTTTCGGTTTGGATTGGTTTGGATTATCGGTTCAATTGGATTTGTCCGATCCGCTTACACCCCTAATTGTCCCAATGTTTTGTTCTGCTTATCCAATATCCGAACAAAAAGTGTCTTGCTCTAATCCAAATCCAAACACCCCCCACATTGGCTTGTATTTCCAGCACATCCAGACACCCTTTTTTCGATGTGAGAAATATTGAGATATATATACAGTAGGTGTGCAATCTTAAGTTAATTTTTTAATATTTAATTTCTAAGTAGAAAATTAAATCTTCCGATTTTAATCCAACCACCTCAAATTTGTAGACAGCTTGACCTCATAGCTTTTTTTATATAAGATAAGATGACAAGTTTAGTATGCATATACTGTATTTTGTATACAATTTACACGATCCAACCATCCAGATCCTCAGCAGCGGGCTTGTCTGCTGCCTCTTCTGCTGCAGTGATTTTGTACGTCGGATTAAATCTAACGGTTGATATATTAAATACTAGTTAAAATATAAAAAAACAAGAAAACACACAATCTGTGGCCCCTACCTTTAATCCATGGAGTTTGATTGGTGTTTTAAACATGCAAAGTTGTTTTATTGATCAGTTGATTTGATTTGAGTTGATTTGTAAAAAATACGGGATTGAATAAAACAATTTCGGTTGTATTTTTACACTTTATTTTTCTATTATATAATTTTTTTGGAGTACATTATACTCTAATTTTAATCCACAAAAAAACTCCTATTTTTTTGCACACACTTTCTCTTTCTTAAAAAATAAAACCACAAAAAAAATTAAAGACTAATTGTAACAAACCAGCTTTTTTTTGCCTTTTAAAAAAAAAACAAATCAGGATTAAATGAAAATGTTTAATAAAAAGAATACAATAAAAAAATTATATAAAATTTAATAAATAAAAAAAATTATGAAGGAAAATATAATAAATAAGATATAACCATAACTTATCAAAACCACAAATAATTTGAAACAAATTTTTTATTCTTAAACGACAAATATGGAGAGAGTAATTTGAAACAATAGTTACCGCTGTAGTGTATCTCAATAATCATTATTTATCTTTTACCAAAGAGAAAGAATATTATCTATTTTTCTTATAAAGAAAAACAAATTATGGATGCATTTCATCTGCTAAATAATAATAAGGGACTAAACATAACAACTTTAACTGTACTGTGTTTGATTTTAAAACAGTTTCTGAGACTGGACAAATTGAGTGTCAAGGGACTGGACAAAAACCTAAATTCTTGTCCCCACTAAACCACGTGACAAATTTTTGTCCTCCGCACAAGTTGTGTAAATTACCAAAATAACCTTTTGTTCACCAAACATTTTACAAATACAAAATATGTTCAACACCTTAAACTTTGTCATGTGCTATTCTGTCTTATACTGTCATGTATTGTTGTGTCTAGTACTTATATTTTGCAGATCAAACAGATACTATGTCTATCTTTAAGTTTGCTATTATCTTTATTAGGATAGTTGTTTTAATTATCTTTTTCGTAAGTTTGTTATTTTCTTCATTAGGATAGTTATCTTTAAAAAATAATTAATTTAGAATAAGTTAGTTATTATCTTTTGAGAGTTTGTTTTTATTATAAACCTATTTAAAAATAGGCCTATTTGAAATCAATTCAATTATCGTGCATCATGGAGTTCACTATGGCAAAAATGTCTCTTATTACAATAATATTTGGAACAATTTCTTTTCTTCTTGGCATTGTTGGTGAAAACAAAAAGGTTCGATTTCATATATTATATACTATACGGTTCAAAAGAATTTAGCTTCAAATTTTTATAGAACTTGATTTTGGCAACCATGTTAAATTTTTTATAGGATTATTTTGTGGCTAATTTCTTATTTTGTTTTTTTTAGCCTATGATATGCAATTATCCTAATGATCCAACGGTGATATTTGGATATTCTTCTATAGGATTTCTTGTGGCATCATCTTTAATGGGTTTGGTATCTTTATTTTACTCATACAACGGTACCTCTGTCCCTCCTTCAGCATTGTTCAAATACACAACTTTCTCTATCTTCTCCAGCTTAGCTTTGTAAGTTTCTCAAATCCATCACTCTTCTTAATATTTCTTTGCATCTATTTATAAATATAAATGTTGTTTTTATTATATATAGAAGTGAATGAGCTGGAATAATTTAATAAAATAATTAATAATTTTTATGTGTAATGTCCTATATCCGACTCTAAAATTTATCTGAAAGCAAGCCAAGATAACCTAAGTGTATATTTGGTATCACGCACGCCCGAATCATGGTGACTCGCCGTGTGTTTGCAGAAGCTAGAAAGCGTAGCTTTTGAAAAATCACATGGATCATCGTGATTATCGTATATCCACTGTGATAGCAAACATACGCTAAACTATAGTGATATTTTAATTAAGTTGCGGGATGATGGTTAATTAGTGTAATTATATTCATGTTCTACATGAGTTTAGGGTTAATAACAAAAAATATTTCCCTTATTTGCAGGACTATCAGTATATTGGGTGGGGTAATGACATTATGGCCACAATGACTGAGCAACACCATTGGAGACACAATTTGTATTCCGCTAATGTTACAACTTCTACAAAGTTAGATTGTCCTACTGCCAAGACTGGTCTCATGGGTGGTGGAGCGTTTTTGTGTCTTATTTCATCACTATTCTGGCTATTATCCCTAATGCTGGTCAAAAATGCAAGAGAGGACTATCTTGAAGAGGATGTGCCTCCCAATGTTTAGTTTTTTGTTCAATTTCTTGACAACATATTGTCTTTTTATTTTTCATTGTTGTTATTTATGAATATATATATACATAGCATCATTCATGATTGTACTTCAATTCTTCTAGATTTTTCAAGTAATTCATTCAAAATTTATTGTTTATCCTTTTTGGTGGTTGATTTTTGACTCATTCTCTGAAGGACTCTTGGATCTTTTTATGGTGGTGGGTTAGAAGTGTTTTGCTTTTGATGTGTTTTTTTATAGGACTGTTTATTTTTTTAGAGGTTATTAGATATTAGTAGGGTGTACTGGTACTCCTATATAATCTGAATTCTTTTTTCTAATATTATTTACAATTAATTTTTTTTTATTCAAAATATATTTAGACGGTGTTCTAATTAATTAGAAATATTTTCATAACATAATATGGGGAAACAATGTTATCAATAAAGAATTAAATATATTAATTTTAATTAGAATATTTTTAATATTTTTTAATAATAAATTGATAAATTAAATCAAATTTTATCATATATATATATAGTGGTATTAGTGTCCTATGTTTTTTACATTATCGGTGTCGGAATGTCCGTGTCGTGTCGTGTGTCCGTGTAAGAGTCTGTGCTTCATAGAATACAACTATACAAAGAGAATTTTATACTACATCTAAAACATTAATTAATTAGATATATAATTTTTCTTGTTTAAATATTGTTCAACATTAATCATTTTTCTATTTAATTTTAATGTAATTCAAAATTAAAATATTTGTCCAACTTTTTTTTATAGATTTTTTCCTTTTTGGTACAAATTTATATTTATCCAACTTTTTTTTTATATTTATTAGTGGTAAATATTTATCTTATGGTATTGATTGAGACTTAATTTAATGGGAAAATTTGCAACTGGATTTATTTTTTCTCTCTTCTATACATATTGATGATACACACCACATCAGTAGTTATTTTTTCCACTTTCATGGTCTCTCTCTGTGTTTCAATTTGGTAATTTTCAAGATTTTTAGAAATAGAGAATAATTCCTTTACTATCCATTAAATTTTTTTCCTCAAGTAAAATTATTTCATATCCATTAATATCTCAACTCCTTTTGATACAAGTCTGATGCATGTGATTTAGCCCACCAAAAATAGGTCTGAAGGCCCACCGAAAAAAACGATTGATGTGATTAATCATCTACTTTCATTCTTTTGGTCGGATTAACCATTATCACTTTATAAATGACAAATTTATTAAATGACAAATTTATTAAATAACAATGTTAATTTGGACAACCAAACTAGATAATCTTTTTGGAACAACTCGTTCTTTTCTTCTTCTTTTGCAACAAAAACAATAAAGTAAGAGAAGGAGAGAGAGTAAAATTTTTAATTAGAGTATGAGAGAGAGTTGTCTATTAATTATCAAAATTTGGATGTCAATATGTCATTACTCTTTATTAAAGTATCAAAAAGAAAATTAAAAAAATTGTTTTTTTAAAAAGATTTACTCATTTATAATTTGGGAGTATTTATCGATCAACTAATAAATAAGAACAACTTATATGCATATGATATAAAAGTTTTTTTTTTTATACAATGTGATATAAAAGTTAATTGTGCCTGCGAAATATCCCAAAATTAACAAAGAGTAGAATATGCCATATCCAAATTTATTACAAGTCAATGGCATATAGATCGTGTTTGTTGAATTTCATTTATTGCATATCGATCCCTAGCTCCTTCTTTATATACTACTAAGTTGAGCACCTTGTGAATTGCAACAACAACAAACGAAGAGAAGGAGGTACGTTTTAATATAGTTATATTTTCATATTTAATCTCTATATTTCTCAATGCATGTGTGTGTATATATACGTTCAAATTGTTCTATTGAGTACTTCATGTTTAATTTAAAAATATATTCCCTACTTTTTATTCTTTTTATTTAAATACTCATCATCAGTTATTATAGGCATGACATTGCCATATTTTAATATTATATTTTCTTAGCCTTTAAAAAAAAAATTATGGTTGCAATATTATGAAGGAGAAATCGTTTTATTATGAAGATATATGAATTGTGGATACTTTTATTTCCTTGACTTGACAATATTGCAAACTTTCTTATTGGTAAACACGTGCAGGATTATTGAACGAGAGAAAGAAAAAAATGTCTCACAAAAAGAATTTTTTCATGGCAGTCTTGATTGCACTTCTTCTATTCTCAATTGGTATGTAATGTAGTCATGTAGATATATATAATTAGCAAAAAAAAAGTTTGATTTCCTTCATTCATTATTTTCTTTATATCCATATTAATTATGTACACTAGCTAATTAATTTTACTCTTCTAATTAATTAGGTATGCGCAAAACTGAATGTGAAGAAAAAAGTTTTGTTTGCATTGGTTCATGTACAATTCATCTATCTTCTGAATGTGTTCTTGCATGTAAAAAAGCTGGCTATCCCAACGGGGGATGCATCCCACGTCCTACACTTAGTGTATGCTGTTGTGCTCGTGATCTTGGAAACTAGAGCTCTTTCTAACTATACCTAATTACCTATTATAAATGAAATAAAACATCATGTTTGGCTTTTTTTTTTAATTTGTTTTGTTGCCGGCTAGTGCAGTGGTGTGTGTGCCTCTAATCCGGACATCTCTTATGTCCAGATTATGACTTAATAATATATTTAGTAGTTTGGTGTACGGGTCTTTGTTTGTGGACATCTTTTTGTTGTGCCTTGTATCTTCTTGTTGTTTAGTAGAAATAAGATACTACTTATATCATAAAGCTTCATTGCTACTATGAAAACATGATACTAGATATTGGCTTCTTTTTTTTTAAAATTTTACTTTTCAAAAATATACTAGATAACGTACTATTTGTTATTTGGAAATCCAAATTATAGCAATCATTTCCTACATTAATGTGATATGATGAATGTTATTTTTTTGTTCCGGGAGATTCAAACAATTCAACCATCTACGAAAATGTTATGTGAAGATAAAGTTGCAAACAAAAATACAACAATTGTCCAATTTGTGTACATTTTGACTTTTTAAATACTCCAGTATTTTTTAGCTGCCTCGATGTGTGGGCACAGAGTGGGCGAACTACGTAGAATTAGAATGTCTAATTTTTGTCTGTAAAGTCTAATGTTCATATAACAACCCTCATTTTTATCAACTTTTTTGTAATTAAGCTAATTCGATGGCTATCATAACACCTGTCAATTCAACATGAAGGAAATTGGAGATACCAAAATCACTGCTGATTTAAAATTTGAAAGATAAGATTAATGTTAGCCCTAATTCAACAAACTGTATAATGGGTACAAAATTTCCTAGCACAACATATTGATATCCATCATGATCCGTTGCAATGTACACAATGTGAATTCTCTCATCTTAACCGATTTTTTTTCCATACATAGAGTACTTAAAGGTCAAACTTCCAAGGGCTCAAATTCCTTATCACTTGGACTCTATAATTGGCATTAATTTGTTAGTTATTATTTATTTGAAAATGGTAAATGTAACCACAATTGACATCCAAATTCGTGGTTGAATTAATTGTAACAATAACAAATAGTATTTGGCAAGAAACGTTAACATTGCCATTGGTATTGAAAATTGAAATCAAGGCAATTAAACATGATGACTTGTTGGTCTATATAAATAGTGATCATCGCTGCTGCCATCTAAACAAAGTTATGCACCCGAAATTCCTCGATCCTCTTATTGTCCAATATTTATGCATGTTCCCTTTCCCTACATACAACCAAACTAGCAAGAAATTTTTTAAAAAAAGAAAGAATTAGCGAGGAGGTATAAACCAACATTTCAACAACCACATCATCTCTCCCTCCTCTCGCTCTACACATTTTAAGTACGTAATTATTACGACTTTCGTTGCCTTAATAATGTTGTTTATATGTTGTTAAATGTTAATTATTTGAAATATTTGGAATCCTCTATATCAATGCAGGCATAATGGCCGTCACGGTGAAACATATGGCTTCAATTGTATCAGCGTTCGGCGTCGCATCTTTCATTTTGGGGGTTATTGCAGAAAATAAAAAGGTAACAAACACAAGAATGTAAGATGGAATCATAAGTACATAATACTACAATGGAAATTTATTTTTAAGGACGAGATGAGATATTTATTTTAAAATTGTTATGTTTTTGCTTGCTCAACTTAATATCAAAAAATGAAAATTTTTACCATGTTTAACAGTTGAGAAATAATTATATTTATATTTGAATGTACACAAAACAATACATATATTTCTCCCATGTTTAGTGGTGAAAAATTCACACATTTGAAGCAGTTACACGACCATCAGGTCAAGATTGCATATGCTTGCAATCCTGATCAGATGGTCCATATCAGCAAATGTGTGATTACACATTTGATTTTGATGTAGTCAAACAATTACACATTAATAAGGCACTATAATTTTTTTAAGCATGTTATTGATTTCTATTACCTGTTTTTCTACATTGATCACATACATTGATTTGATTATCCTAATATATGCATTCATGTGCATATATAGATGCTTAATTTTTTGTTGTTGCAGCCTGCAGCTGGAACACCGGTACCTAGTGATGATGGTGTCTCTGTCATGTGCCAGTACCCATCTGATCCAACTGTTGTGTTGGGATTTCTTTCTGTAATTTTTCTTATTGCATCCACCATGACCGGGTATATGTCTTTGTATTATCCTTACAAAGGAAAGGCTATTCCACAAGGAGTTCTACTAAAACACACTACTTTCACGTTATTCTTCAACATTGCATTGTAAGTATTCAAAATCGAATATCATTCTTTTTCCTGAAATCGAATATTCAAAATACAATATGATCATATTTAGAAGTTGGTTCTTTTGGTATTATTTAAGGTTAAAAAACTTTGGATTTTTTTATCATTCACTGTGTGAAATGGTTTATTTACTTTAGGTTTACTGCTGGATTAGCTGGAATGTTCTTATTATGGCCAACAGTCACAGAACAGATTCACTTGACACGCAACGTGCATCGCGATATCAACTACGCATGTCCTACAGCTAAAACTGGTCTCCTTGGAGGTGGTGCTTTTTTATCTCTTGATTCATCTCTGTTTTGGTTGGTTGCAATTATGCTAGCTAATAATGCTCGTGAGGATTATTTTGAAGAAAAAGAAGAAAATAAGGGCGAATCTAATGTTGATTTTGAAGTGGATACCTAAACGCTTAAAATGAAGAACTCATATGTTGCATTGATACTTTTGTAATTTACTTTAAATGGTGTTGAGCAGCAAAATTATGTGAAAATATGAATATAAATATATTTTAAATGCTTATTCTTCTGCCCGACACTAGGGTATGTAAGGCCATCAAAGTTTTTTCTTAAGTTAGGATCAAGCCTATTAATATAACGAAGATGCTAAAATATTAGAGATGGACTCAAGTTTTTATAAGACTCTTTTGCAATTAACAATGATATTAATTAATTTTTTCCTAAACTATCCTTGTTTACTTTACATAATTTTTTAATATCATTTAATTCTTTTTTGTAAGTGGATGTTATTATTGACGGTAAAAATAGAAAATCAATATAATTTATCAACCAATTTAATACTAAAACCAATTTTTTTAAATATTGTATTTTGCCAAACTAACTCTTATAAATAGGACAGAGGGAGTATGATATATTATCATGACGTTGTTTGGATGATTAATGAATTTTGTCCTACTTTGACAAATTTCTTTACTTTTTGTTGCTTCGATTTTGAGTTAGCTAGCCCAAGGATGATTATTAAGTATTTTTTTTTATCGGACTTCAATTCTCTTCTATCTAAAATAAAATAAAAATTCTGTCAAAATTATGTAAAAAATTCTGACATCTGAGCCCTCTATTCCTTTTTATTATGTTACAGTTTATGTATTAAAAAAAATTTGAATGGTCCAGATCACTACTGAACAACCTCCAGTTAAAAGTAGACTGGAGATGATCCACTCTCACGTGCCTAGATATGATCTCCTTTTGAAATTTTCTTTCAAATATTTTCAAGTGCATTAATTAATTATTTACCAACGTATTTCTAATTATATTGCATCATTTCCTACTAATTACTCTAAAGAAAATACTAACTTTCTCTTTATTAAAAAAAATAAATTAATTGTCAATAAATTTGATATTACAATTTTTGTTTTTTTTGTTTTCATCATCGGTTAAATCTGATTTAGGGTCAGTTCTAACATCAAATGATTTCAACCCTCTTACAATCATGTTTACGGGGATTGAATCATAGTTCTTCTTATATTAATCATTGTTCAAAAGAATTTTATATTTAGATAGACTTAATAAAAAATAAAAAGTTTAACAAATCAAGTCCTTATGTCCGTAACCACGACTTAATATGAGTAAATTCCAACAATAATCCAAATCCACGATACGATCGCTTTAGAAGATTCCAGAATCTGAGCCGAAGTGAAAAGGGCGCGTAACTGTAACACGAATTCAAGTATAGTTTGTTGTAACCGTAACAGAACAACGGTTAGTTACTTTACAAGCGCGCGCGCACAAGCTCTGAAAAACCAAAACAGTTCATAACAACTTTCTTTCTTTTTCTCTCATTTTCTCACCGTTTTCTCTTCATCTTTCGTTCTTCGTTCTTCACACATTGCGAGTGAAAATGCCTCTCGAATCTCGTCAAGGAGGTGATATTAGCAAATCGCGTATGTGTGGTGTAGAGATTGGGTTCAAATCTAGCATTACTGATGCTATTCGTTTCAATATCGAACATGGACCCTTCGATTTAATTCTTGCTCCTCTGGTACTTCTTCTTTCCATTTTCCTTTTATTCATTTTCAATAACCACTTTGCATTTTACATTTCAATTTCAATCTCATAGACTAGTTAGGTTTTTGTTCTTGAATCTTGAGTTGTTATATGACTGAGACATTTAATTGCGGATTTTTTTTTTTCTTTTGCTTTGGTAATGTTTGAAAAAGGACTGAATTATATGAAACTGGAAAATAACATTTGCCTCTCAAAATTTCAGATGTATCCTGGTTATGTGCCAAAAGAGGATAATGATCCTAATTGTCAGATTTTGGATCAACGGCTTCTGCCGTATGCTGGGTCAGATTTCCACGTTTCTTGCGGTCAATGGAGTGGCCTTGTAGTTGGTATGAGTTACTGTTTTTCTTTCTAATTTTTGTTAGAAGTTCAAAATTTTTATTTTTTGGAATTGTTACTCCTTTGATAGTTTCATCTGTATTATTTTATTTTATTTTTTGGTTTTATTCATCCAGTATTATTTAGAAAAAATGAGAAATGTAATTTCATAAAAATCAAGTTAAGTGGAAGTGAAAAAAGTGTAATTTTTGTATTGGGTTGATAATTGAATCATCTCTTGTTCTTTCTTTTTTTTTTTTGAATGACAGATCTTGACAGCTTCTGATATGATTTATTGCATTTATTCAGGAAAAATTAGTCCGTGGTTAGACTTGGATTCAGAAGATGAAACTACTAGGATGGAGGCTGAAACTATTCTTAGGAAACAAATAGAATGGGCCTCTTATCTCTCTATTAAGGTATCATGACGGAACCAATTTGTAGTAAATTTCATATTTGTTTTGGATACTATGTGGAAGGAGTAATTTTACCGATATTTATTGGCTAAATTTGAAACCATTTTTTATTTTGCTGGAGTCATGAATGCATATTCTTTCACTTGAACTCCTGATTTATCAATATGTTCAAGGGAACCAACCACACTGTTATACTTCTCTTTGGTATTTTGACACTGTAGTTTGGGTACATATATTGTTGTTGTAGACTTTTCCAACGCTAGTGACTATGGTAAAGTCGCATGAGTTACCTAATGTATTGATCGAATTAGAAGATTCTGTTCGCTTGTATGCACAAAGTTGCTTCATGTTTGTTTCCAAACTGTATCTAATAATATTCTATCATGCCAGGGTGGCTGTCCCAAGCATGAGTAAGACCTAAAGTAAACTTTGAGGGAGACTGTTTTGCTTTAAGATAGAGCACTTTTTTTGTAAATCAAGAAGGCTTTAAGTTGGGTTTTTTTAATAACAAGAGACCTTTATTATTTTTAGATAATAAATTCATCACTTTATTAGCCTAAGCCTTGATCCGGCCATGTGTCCTGATTTTTTTATTGTTCTGCAGGCTTGCGTTCTTCCAACTCCTAAAGGAAGTTCTTGTGCTAACTATGCTAGGTGTGTGAATCAAATCTTACAGAGCAAAAATAACATGCAGGTGACACTCTTAAGTTAAAGTTTTGTGACTGATTTCTTGTCCTCCACAATATCATAACACTTATACTTTTTATATCCGTTACTTTGGAATGAAGTTGTTGGTTAGGTTTCCATTTGGGATGTCTGATGATGACGATAGTCCAAGATCCAATGCTTTGGTGAGTAAGAGTGCTAAAATGAAGCGATGAAGTTCTTGTTACTAATTCTGCTAATTTTTTTAATTTTTTTTTTATCTTTTCTTTTTCTGTACGATCAGATCATGCTATCCTTCACAGTTGCACATTTTTCATAATTTTATTTTCTTCATGAAACTACATTCTTCTTCATAATTTTTTTATTTTCTTTTTCTTTATTCTCAAAAAATGCTTTGTTGCTATTTTTTCATAATTTTATTTTCTTCATGAAACTACATTCTTCTTAATGAAAAAAATCTTCGCTGTTGTAAAGTCAAAGCTATTGAATAGTGTGTTTTTGAGCTGATATTCAGCAAGACATGACACTGAAAATTCATATGTGTTCACCTGAGTATCAAATTGTTTATTCTCTAATCCTAATTTCTAGGTTGATTCATCATGGCAAACATGGAATTCCTTCCGCCTGCTTTGTGATTATCATAATCAACTGTTGATCGTCCTTGATATTATGTAAGTGTTTTATGAATGACTGCTTTGGACTTTTATTCCTCAAATATCCTCGCTCACATTTTTCAATAATGTGTCGATTCCTTATTGACTTCCTCAAATATCCTCGCTCACATTTTTCAATAATGTAAGTGTTTTATGAATGACTGCTTTGGACTGTTTTATGAACATTGAATCTTGTCATCAGGAGAGTGCTGCCTCCAGAGAATTCACAAAAACGCTGGTATGGCGAGCCTGTCACTGCTGCTATATTAGATTCAGATGTAAGGAAATATTTTTATTTGTATGTCCAATATCAAGGCTACTGCAGTTGGTTGTTGTCTAAGTTGTAATGATTTTGAATGAATTTATGCAAGATGTTTTTAACTAAGGCCCGTGGTAATACTGTGTACCTTCCAAAGCGTCATCAGAAGTTGATTGGTGATTTCCTTGGCCATGACATACAGGTAAACATCCTAATTCTTTAAATCTTAAGACTTAAGACCTTATTATATTAATATTGAGCCAATGATAAGTGACTTATAACAAAATAGGTTAGTAATAGGTTTGAAGAAAAATATTTCACAAACTCTGAAATCTGCTGATCACTATTCATCTCTTTCTCTACTCCCCTCCCCACTCTGAAAAATGAAAAATGCAAAATGCAAACACAACTTCCCAGTCATTCAATTTCTAGAATGCAATCCCATCTTTCATTTATCCTTTGTTTTTTATGAGCTGGAATAAACTCAATTAGCTTTATCTTCTTTCTAAGAATACCACCTTTTTTTTTTCTTTTTCAAACATGTATTTAGATCATTATATCTGGATTAAAAGTTCTTGGTGAAGCTCAATTCACTGCAGGTAAGCTCCTATTCTTGTTATATTCTTTTTCCTTGTAAATTCAGAATACAATTCTTTAAATTGTAATACCTTGTATGACACTGAAATTTCACAGATAATTTTAACCTCGTGTTCTGATCATGAATCTTCAGATTTTGATGTTTTCTCTTGTTTTGTTTTATTTGTAAATGCATTTTAGAAGGTTCAAAACCACATCCTTTACTGCCATATCGGGACCAAGTTAGTAATATATACAAACAAATCGTCCCTCCTTCTGAGCAACAGCGTCCCGAGGTACGTATCTTCACACTTCTCAAATAGAAAGGCGTAACATTATCTTCTATTATCTTCCTCTTGACCCTTTCAGTGTCTTATGCCAGTTTGGTATCAGGGACTTTTTGCAGCTACCTCTACTGGTACGTATTCTGTGTCCTGCAAAAAGACACTTTTAAATCACCATGCAAAAAGGCACTTATAATATCAAGTTGATACAAAGGCTAATGTTTCATAGCATCCACTGACAATAAAAGACGAACAGAGGCCATTTTATTTTTTTAAGTTGTATTTATAAGAATATTATTTATATATTTAAAAAAATAATAACTGATCATACAACACATGGCATTATATATCTGTTTTCAATGTGCTTGAATTTGGTTTAAAAGCTTTCTTTTTTAGTACGTTATATATCTGTTTCGTGCTCATCTTAGAATTTAGTATATTACTGATTTGAAATTTTACAATTCTTATGCAGCCTTTCAGGAATTATACAAATGCGCAAAGCTATCAGACTTGGGAGCTTGATCAAGTGAAATATATTAATGTATGGCAATATCAATCATCATTTCTCTATCTTCATCATTTGTTTGTATGTACTCACATATGTAGATGTAACCTGTGTACAATGGGTCTGTTTTTTCATATGTTGGGGGTGATTTTTTTTAATTTATGTATGCTTTGTACATGATATTCTTATCTCACAGTACATAGTACGAGATAGCAATCTAATCAGTTGCTTTCTTTATGCTAGTACGAGATAGCAATTTGTAAAGCATTGCAGGATAGGGTTTCTGATGAAAAGGCGTCTGAGATTACCACGGTAAAATGTTTCTTGCATTTTTTTTAGCTCATGATAATATGTACCACTTCAGATATTGTGTAGTTCTGAAATTTATTTTGTTGCTCTTGTGGCATGAAAGGTATTGGTGGTGGTTGGTGCAGGGCGTGGGCCTCTTGTGCGTTCATCGTTACAGGTGGGATTTTATATGAGGGCAAACTGGCAAATGTTGATTTGGGTGATATACTGATATCCTATTCTTTTGGAATAATATTTTTCAGGCAGCTCAAAGAGCTGGGCGGAAGCTAAGAGTTTATGCGGTGGAAAAAAATCCACAAGCAGCCATTGCACTTGATGTTAGTTGTTCTATCATTTATGTTTATTCCATCTCCTTGAACTTAAATGCCAATATAATGAAGAGAGTTACATATTACAGAAGAGCGTTACATAGCCAACATAATTTAGTTTTTGTATTTAAGTTTGACCAATGTAACCTTTTTTGACGTTATATTTAGCTTTTGTTCTTGAAAGTAGGGGGTTGATGTTATTTTATCATTTATGTTTTTACATTGCTAATGTAAGCATATTTTGTTCCAATATTTTGAATAATCACCGGCTGATCATTTTTTATTTGTTGGAACAGGAACTGATTAGGACAAACAACTGGTCTAGTTTTGTTATCATAGTCTCAAGTGATGTGCGTAACTGGAATGCCCCTGAAAGAGCTGACATATTGGTAATTCGTATAATCATACTTAATACTTAGTCACTCGCTTTAAGTTTTCTTTAAGATGTCTAATTGCTGCTATCTTGAATTTAGGTTAGTGATCTGTTAGGTTCTTTTGGTGACAATGAGCTGTCTCCTGAAAGCCTTGATAGCGCCCAGAGGTTTCTACAGAAAGATGGAATTTCAATACCATCTTCGTATGTAAATTCTTTTCAATTCACAAATTTTTCATTTATCTTTGTAAATTTTTCACCTTAATTTAATATGAATGACTAGTAAGTTTGAGTCACATGATTTTGAGAGTATAATACATACAATTTTCCGCAAATATGTATAAGTGACTTCTAGGAGTAATACATTTATGCCCGCTCTATGATTGAATGTATTTCGTATACAATTATTAGCTTAATGGTTTTGGTAGATGTTCGAGTTAAATTTATATGGTATAGTTCTGTTTGTAGTCAGTGAAAGCCTGAAAGGAAAAAAAGAAAGTGCTTGAATTTTAGATAAAATGGAGTTCTATTATTAAATAATGTACAAGACTATATAGATTGTCATATTACTTACCGAAAAATGATGAAATCACGCCAACAGTAGAATTATGCTTTGGCTCTTATTTGTTTTGATTTTATTTTATTTCTTTTTCAAAAAGTAAGATCATTGCCTCTATGTAATCATACCAATTCGTGCTTTTAAGTTTTCATACTGTTCAACTCCATTGCTCACATGTATATTTGAGGCTTTGATTATGAGAATAATTTACAGGTACACAAGTTTCCTCCAACCATTGACAGCTTCAAAGCTATATAAAGATGTATATTTCTAGTTCTCCCTCTATCAAATTTACATTGTAAACTCAGTACATTTAACAGGCTTTTTGTGGTTAAACTTCAGGCTAAGGAAAAAAAAGAAATTTTACATTCAGAATCTGCTTGTGTTGTGAATATGCACAAAGTGGCCCGGCTTGCACCGTGTCAGCAGGTGAGCAACTTCCCATTCAGTTTGCTATCTTTGATTTTCATTTCATATTTCTTTGTTATTATCTCGAGTTTTTTCCCATTTGATCAGAATTAGGTATCTTTATCTAAGACCCTATATAACTTCAATAATGCTGTTTGACAATGCTTTTTTAGTAGTATTTCTGTTAGATTTAAATAGCTTCAGAATGTTGTGATCAACTAGCTTCTGCTGATTCTGTTTGGCTTTGATTAATTTTTTTAGGTTTTTACCTTTACTCATCCAAAGTGCTTTGATGGAGAAAGCAATCAGCGGTATCAGAAGTTGTGTTTTGTGATACCTAATAACACTGGGTCAGCAATGGTTCATGGTATGTAGGGTCTTTCTACTCCTATTGAGTGAATAAGACTTCATAGAAATGATTAATTATAGTTTATTTTTTTACCCTTAATATCATGCCACTTATGCACTCTGCACACCTAAAGGTTGTTGATGATGTCAGTGAAGCAGAAGTTGTATATACTGATGTTGTCCATGTTTGAGATGTATATACTGACCTTGGGGTCTATTTGTTTCATGGGAAAGTGGAAACTTTAAAATATCACAATCTCGTGTTTTAATCTCTATGCTGTGTTATAGTTTAGCAAGTCATTTGTATAGTTTAGCTAGCTACTTATCATCTGGCCGGTGAACCATGTTTATTATTTTGATACTGATCTTTTTGTGCACTTTGTAGGATTTGCTGGATATTTTAATGCGACACTTTATAAGGATGTGTTTCTTAGAACTGAACCATCAACTGCGACGCAAAATTTGAAAACTTGGTATTGATCATTGTTACCCTCTTTATAGTGATTTACTCGTCTGGGATAAAAGAGGAAATTTAAATATTGGGGTTTTATGCAGGTTTCCCATGTTTTTTCCATTAAGGACTCCAATTTGTGTGGACAGTGGCTCTCACCTTGAAGTTCATTTTTGGCGCTGTGTTGATTATAGAAAGGTTGATTATGTGCTATATCATACATATCCTGCATTATCTTCATGCATTTATTTTTCTTTTCATTTCATGTTATTGATTTGGATTGAAATCTGAAACAGGTTTGGTATGAATGGTGTGTTACATCTCCTTCTTCATCTCCAATTCACAATTGTAATGGTCGCTCATGCTGGATGGATCTTTAATAGAATGCAAATGATGTCTCAAAAACCATACAGTCCTCATACTGATTTTTTGTGAAATATAGTATTTTAGTTAGCTTAATGAACTCATTTTTGGAAGTCTTTACAAAATGATGTTGAGATGATTTCTCTGTTTACTACCCTGTCATTGAGTATAGATTCTTAGAATCCTTGTGATTTTGATGCATGCAAATGACATTTTCAATATATGATGGTGTGTATATAACATTGTTTCAATCATGTGTTCAATGGCAGGAATTATTTTTTAATTGATTTTTGCATGACCAAAGAAAATTTGTGTTTAATAAAAGAGTAATGTTTTTAAGAGCAAACTTTTTATAATAAATTTAATAACATAATTAGCTTATTTTTATAATAAAATTTTTAAAATTAATATTAATATTTATCTATATTTTTGTTTAAAATATATTTTACTAGAACTCTTCCACAGTAACCACGAACCACAGTTAAGCAACTATCAAAATCAAACCCCAACTCTTGTTGCATTGAAATGATCAAATGACATTAATGTTGTTCCTTTATGTGGATATGTTGAAATGAATTTGATTAATGTTTGTTGCATGTATCTTAAACTAAAATTAATATCGGTCTTTTTTATAAAAACAGTTAACTTTTCAAAAAGTGAAATGTCTCTTATAAAAAAAAGAAGGAAAATGCTAAGCAGTGTCCTCAGGACAATAGTTAAGCATATTAAAATAGAAAATTTGTCTCGAAATGTATGCATTCAACACTTTAGAAATGTAAAAAGTTACTTTCCCAATATTAAATCTCTCTTTTATTTCCTTTTTTAGTATGCTTAACAAATGTCATGGGGGCACTGTTTAGCAAGACCCTAAAAAGAATTGGAGGAGTAAGTTATTAGGTTTTGAAGATAAACTTCTGAATGAAACTAAAATTTTGACTCTAGTGTCCTTGAATGTTTGGTTAGAAATTTTTTAAGTGCTAGGGTTACACATGTAAACTTGCTCTGTTTTTTTTTTTTTTTAATGTAAATTACCATCTAAATAATTCTTTATCGTGACACGATTCAGGACCATCATGACACGATGCAACTGTGCTTTTTCTTCAATTTTTACTCATTTTTGTGTAATTTTTTCTACTCTTGCTTCTTCTTCAAGTAACTTAATTTTCTTAGGTATTTTCCATGAATTTCTACTTAAAACTATTAAAACTACAAAAAATAAACCTAAAAACATCATAGAAATTCCGGTCATCACCATCCAACCAATAGGAGTATTAATTTATATATATATATAACAATTACGCATGAATAAAACGTAGATGAACAATAAATTGTGCCGCTAAACCTTTTTTATATAGCAAAATTCAATTTTTGAAAAACTACATTCATAGATCTTTTTTATAAAACATTATTATGCAATCTTTTAAACTCTTTTCAAAAAATTTATGGTCTGTGATGTTAGAAAAGCAAAATGAATAGTTGTTGTTGTCAAAGAAAGATGAGAAGTTTAACATGCGGAATTAAAAGCTTGGCATCCTTAATTTTATTAAGTTTAACAATACTTTCAAACACAAGCTTAACATTCTTAATCAAAATTATTTAAGTATTTTAGAATAATTGTTGCTCTAAGGAAGATGAGAAGTAATTGTTATTGTATATTAATTCTATTAAGCTTATTTATTTTTGTTTGGTCCTTTTGTAGTTAAAAAATGAAGAATAATTATTGGATGATATTTTTTCAATTCAATTCTATTAAGTTTATTCATTTTTTTAGTGGATAGAAATTTCACTTTTAAAGATGAATAAATGGAGTATTTAAGGTTTGAACACCGACTTCTATATATAAAGTAAGATATTCCTACCAACTGAGTTAAACTTAGAGACTTAAACTTATTAACTCTATTAAATTGATCAATCGAATCAAATCGGTTAGTTTGTTTTGGTTTCA
The DNA here is from genome assembly GCA_030408175.1 of Trifolium repens. Classification (NCBI taxonomy): domain Eukaryota; kingdom Viridiplantae; phylum Streptophyta; class Magnoliopsida; order Fabales; family Fabaceae; genus Trifolium; species Trifolium repens. The sequence goes on from CP125836.1 coordinate 5,847,045, forward strand.
TTTTTAAAATATAACAATATGAAACAAACCGATATAGAGATTTCATCAGTTCCAACATTTTTTGACTAAAAATTGGTTCAAACTAAATCGGTTACTCCCTCCGTCCCAAAATATAATGGAAAATTGATAAAATAAAGTTGATGTATTCGATAAAAGTTTATTAAATACACAAACTTTGTTTGATTAATTTTCTCTAATATTTTGAAACAAAATAAATGTCACTTCATTAAAAAGGGAAATACTGTTTTTTACGAAGGGAAATACTGTTTTTTACAAAAACCCAGGCTACGAAAGAGAAGAATTAGATTTTTTTATCAAAACCTAAATTTAGATTTTTTATTTTCTAAATATAAAAAACATGATATGCACTTTGTGTGTGTGCCTAACTTGTATTATTTAGGTTTGTGCCTAAGTAAATGTTGCTCTTTTACCTAAGTAAGTGTTGCTCTTTTGTTAGAATTATCTGTATAAGAATCATGCAAGAATTTTCAGATTTAGTTAAAGATGATGATTAGGTTTTTATTTGTTACAATTATTGGTGATTATTAGTTAAAGATGCAAGAAGTTTTAATTAGTTAAAGATGATGACTAGGTTTCAGATTCAAGTAATTGGTGAATATTCATGTATACATATTCATGTATGTTTTGCAACTGCAATTGAAGTAACATGCAGCTGCAATCTGTGATGATAGTCAATGAAATGAATAACTTTGAGTTGCTAATAAATGGTCCTTTTGCTGAGAAATGATTCCGTGGTACAATTCAGATGTCGCCTGCATATCGCCCAAGCCTCGTGTATAAATTCGGATCATTTTCTCTAGAGGCGTCGCTACCGTGTGCTAGGTCAGACTTGGACCCTATGCCTTATCTATGGCATGATCGTATAATAGGTACAAGTATTACTCTTATAATTAAAGCTATTTAGGATTAAGTGGTTTCTAGGATAATTTTTTTTTTTATCTCATTATAAGAGTGTTTAATTGCAAATGATTATTTATTTTGTCCAGTTAAGTTTTCTTCTTTTTTATTCCTAAAACTCTTGGTGAAGACAAGATAAATTTCAAATTCAAACTACCTATTTTCCTTTGGCTCTTGGAAAAGTTGCTTGCTGAAGCAATAAGTTACTTTCTGGAATATTCTACTTTCTATCGATCGTCTTGTTGGATTCACAACTGCGGCAAGCTTCTCATATAATTTTATTATACTTATTCAGGGAAAATTAGCGAGTGGATAGACTTGGATTCCCCAGATGAAATGCTAAGGAAGGACTCTGAAACTGCTTTCAAACAAGAACTAGCTTTGGCTTCTTATCTCACATTACAGGTATGAAATTTTAAATCAATTATATGAGAACCTTAAACTAAGCTTCTCATATAATGTTATTATTGTTGGGCCTCTTACTTTACCAGAAATTTATGAATGCCCAAAATGTATTGAAGGGTTGTTTGATTTAGACCTTGCCAGAAATTTATCCTTAAAAGTTAAAAAGGCAGGTATCAATGCTTGGTTCATAAAATATTTCCTTCCCATTAATACTATCACAGAAACCTGTTTAAATATAAAAGCACACTTAATAGATTGATGGAATAGAGTGAAACGTGACTGAATGCTTTCATCCCATTTCATCTAATACTCCATTTTTTCTTCCCCTCAAATCTGGAATTATGGGATGGAATATCCAAACAATTTGATAGTAACTTTATTTCATTTAGTTCCATTATATATTCAAAGTTTGGATTCGATTTGTTGTTTGGATTTGTTGAGACTTATGCGTTAATTTAATTCTATATTTATTAAGATATGTTATTCTCTGTAAATATTAGTTCTTTTCATAGTATAGAATTCTGATTTTATTAGGATTGGTATATGTTATATTTAGTCTATAGATAGATTTATTAGTTATACAGTTTTGATTATAAATAATATTAAGCCGAAATCTAATCTCTTAAGCTTTTCAACACCAAAAGCCTTATTCTCAAGTTGATATTAGAGTCTAGTTTGATCTTGGACTTACGATGTGCATGTGTAAAGTCACTTGTGTTACCGAATTGAATTACACAACATTATGTAGATATGTGAAGTTGCTTCTTGTTTGTTAGAAAATTTATTTTTCTAATTTTTTTAATGCACTAAAGGCTTGCATCCTTCCGACTCCAAAAGGGAATTCCTGGACAAATTATGCTAGATGTGCCAACCAGTTTTTACAGGAACACCTAAAGGAGATGGAGGTGCCACTCTTATGACTTGAACTTCATAATACTTGTTTGTCCTAGATAAATGCCAATTCACTATTCTTATACTCTGTTTTGTATCTGCAACTTCATCATAAAGTTGTGGCTTAGGATTCCATTGGGGAAGCCAGATGATGACTCGGTTGAAGTCTATAGAACTCCGGTAAGTAAAAGTGAAAAATATTGTTGAGGTGGCCATTGGTTCACTAACTTTCTATTTTTGTTTAACTCTACCATCTCTTACTCCTTTTTGCACTCGTGTGTTTCTTCTAAGAAGTAAACTTGCTTTGTTTCAATTTTTACTTTTTATTCTTCATGAAATTACTTTCTTATTAGTTAAATAATCCTTGTTTTGTAAAGTAAAAGCTTCTGATGATTTGTTTATTTCACGCTAAACAAGAGATGAAGTAGAGATTCACAGTGTCTATTTTGGTTTTCATATAACAAATAATAAGATGAGTATTGAGTAGTTTGTCGGGTCACAGTCAAATGCTTGTATAATTATTACAACCAAATATTTAGTATATATTTAATGAACTCGCCGTTATTATGATGTAGACATGAAATCTATGATATATATCATAATTCTTTTGTCCTTGACTATTTCTCTAATCCTGATTTTCAGGATGATTATTGGAAGATATGGAATTCGTTTCGACTGATGTGTGATCATAATAGTAAATTGTTTGTCGCACTTGATAATTTGTGAGTACTCCCTCCGGCCTCTTTTTTAAACAAATATTGTCATTTGCACACTTATTAACAAGTTACTTTGTTGTCTTAATTTTATATGAAATATCTATTGTAATTCCTAAAATAACCTTACTTTAATGCATTGGAATTCTACAATCATGTTAAAAAGTAAAACAATTAATGAGGGTATTTTTGGAAGAATAGCATTAATTAAAGTTGGTTTTGGTAACTTTTGCTTATATTCGAGGCCAACTTTTTTTGTTGATTTTTGCTTATAAATAAGGCCGGAGGGAGTACTTTAGAATTTTTACCTTGATCTTGCATTTTATTCCTTTTTACTTGTGATACTCAACTATCTTCTAACTGCACCAGTTTTATATCTATTTCCTTAATCATGGACCTTATTATTAAAGGAGCACCACGCCTTCAGAAAACTCACTGAATAGTTGGTACGGGGAGCCTGTTGTCACTTTTATAATACACACAAATGTAAGGAGATATATTGGTTTGTTTATGATTCATCTATCAAGTATGGGGCAACATGTTCTTCAATAAATGTAATCGTTTTATTTGAATTTTCGGCAGTCCTTTTTTACTAGAGATGGTGATAATCCTAAGCACCTCTCAGAGGGTCTACAAAAGTTAATTGCTTATTTCTGGAAACATTTTACCCAGGTAACGTCCTAATTCTTTAAATTGCGTGACCTTGTAAATGTGAGTTAAAAGTTTGTGGGACTCTGCAACTAATTAATTCTCATCTAAAATACGTTTGTGACCCTTTATCTTTTTCCTAAACTTCATTTTAGTAATTTATGTTCGATATGTTATTCACATGAACTCTTTTAGTCTTTTCCAATACCAATAACTTGTACGGTATAATGAATCTCCCCCATATTAGTCTTTTTGGCTTTCCTTAAAATTATGTGTTGTCGGCTACGGCTTCACATCATCCGAAGCTGGCTATCACTTATATTCACATATGTAACAAAGTTACAAATGAGGTCTCCATCTAGCCATCTATCATACCAAGCCGAGACATGTCCATGTCCATTTCCAATTCTGAATTTAAACTTAGCTACCACCGTTTTGGTAATAAACTACCACATGTATGAAGTGCCACTGGAAATATTATTATTTCTAGCTGAACATATGCCAAGACCTCCTTGGTTCTTAGGGAGTGTGATGATAGTATTCCAATTTACCAATAACCAGTACTGCCTCCTGAAATAAACTGTTTCACACTCCAGTTGATATCCACAAATCCCATATAAAGTAGACATGAATAGAGGTGAAGCGTGATTTAATAAGGATCACTCTTCCAGCTCTATTAAGAAGTATACTCTTCCAACCTGTTAATCTAGATTGAATTCTATCAAGAATATAGTGAAATTTTTTTAAATGAGTTTCAGAAGAACATTGCAATTTTCTCCTTCATTAAAATTTTCTCCTTCCTCTCATTGTTTGAACCAAACGACGCTTAATGTGTGGAGCTTTTTGAAACATGTATCCAGATCATTATATCTGAAGTTCAACATAATTTCAGAAAAGTTGATGCTATTTCTGCTAAAGGTATGTTTTATTGAGTTTTCTTTAAAATGTTACCAATATTATGCAGGAAAATTTTACCAATAATTTCGCACAATTTTTTCATGGCTTCGTAATTAACTGTTGAAATCTTTGTTAGACTCTCAAACTTAATAATGCCAAAATACTAATTTTGTAACTACAAGTACAATTTAATTAATAGTATGATATGAAAAAATAGATAATTGGATTTCAATAATTCACATGGACATCCAATTAGTCTCTTTATTTTGCATGTACTTTGTTTAAGTTTTTTTTACATATATTGTTGTAAATGAGCTATTTTTTATTTAAATAAAAACAACTTTTTTTTTACACATTATTGTTTTGAGCTATAATTTGTACATGCCAGATTCACAGAGACATCGTCCACTACCTTATATTGACTATCTTAGATCTCTGTACCAACAAGGGGGTCCTCTTTCTAGTCCTCTTTCTATGCAAGAACAATTAAAGGTATTTATCTTTTCGATTTATCTAATAGAAAATCACTGCACTGTCTACCGTTATATTTATCTTGACGTTTACATTGTTCCACACCAGCTTGCTGTCAGGGATGTTATACAGTCAACCTCACAAGTATGTATTCTTTGTGCCACTTAGAAATACTAACTATGTACCTATTAAGAATTACTAACTATGTATCTATTAAGTATAGTATATTTAAACCTCACTTAATTTTCATAATGTAAACAAAATATAATTGCATTTCCTGAATAATTTTTTCTTTTCATTTAGTTTTATATGAGAACTTGTTTTAATGAAGGGTATTTTTTGAGAATAATAGCATTGAATAAGATGAAATTAGTTAGATTTTGCTTGTATTTGTATTTCTGACCACAAAATATGACTTCTTTTTTGTTTATATTTGAGTCCATGAGTAGTACTTTGTTTTGTAGATTTTCGTATAGGAAAATATGTTTCCATTTATTCATAATTGACCGTTATTTTAATAATTTAGTGGAAGAAACATAGCAACAAGTCTGCCATTGCTTGACCGTTATCCAGAAATAACCAAAATTATTTAAATCTTGTTTAGGGTATCCAGCAATAACCAATAGTTTTGTATAGTTGACTGGGAAAAATAGGGTTTAGCATTAGAGGTTTAGGGTTTAGGAAACAACCTTGTTTAGGGTATCCAGCAATAACCAATAGTAGAACTGCATTAGAGGTTTAGGAAACAACCTTGTTTAGGGTTTAGCATCTCAAGTTCAACAATTAATTTCAAATATGATTGCTGTTAGTTTTCATTTTGAAATTTTAAAAGAAAAAATAAACGAGAGAACACTAATTCCCAAGGATTAAATTTGGAATATAACAGTTTTGATCTTAAAGTTGCAAAAATTTCTTACTGAGAATAACAAAAGTTGAGATTTGATCTAAACTTATTATATAGTATTTTAATCTAATCCAGCAGCACATATATGATGCTGCTGTCCATGTGCCAAGTGAATTCAGTCATTCAGTTTAGTAATCAGTATATGCAAAAAAATTATTTTGGACTCTAATGCAAATGACTAAACCATCTTTTTTATGATTGCACCATGATTCCTTGCCCCATGTCATATGCACTTTTTATTTTATTAATTTTAAATTTTATAATTCATCGCCAGCCTTTTAAGGACATATTGGAGTCTGTATTCTATCTGCAGCAAGAGAGTGATGAGAAGATGTACATGATGGTATGCCAAATAGCCAACACATGCATTCTCAACTTCTTGAAAATATTTATGTCATATTTGTTTACTATTTCCATCCCCTAGGCAACACACTAAATCTAATTTATGAAATGGTTATAGATTAACCATTGTTTATGTGAATACTGGAGTCAACTAGCTGTGACTATGTCAATCAATTAGCTGTTTGAACTACTCAATAATTACTGAAGTCTAGAATGTGCTATGTCCTATTTTTTAGTTGATATTGTCTGGTTTCTTTTAAGGTGATTTATATACATTATATTTCATCTTATGAAAAAAATGCATTGTATTCCATAGCGGTAATTGCAGCAGGTTTTTAAATTTCCGGATGCTTTTGTGTATACCATTTTGTTATCTTGATTTGGTTGACATTGGATTAGAAACATGTTCTTACTTGATCAAAAATATTTAAAAACATTTTGTTATCTTGATTTGGTTGACATTGGTACCTATCATCATGTTTGCTTTCCATCTTGTCCTGAAGGTTGTGACAGCTAACGGCTTTGGTTTTGTTGACAATAGATTAGAAACATGTTCTAACTTGTATTTTTTCTTTTATATATAAAAACTTGTTTGTATGTTAATGGTTATGTTAGTTTTCAGGATTTGAAATTTGAACCTCCTGCTTAAAATTCATTTGATGTCCCTATGTTAAGCATAAACGTATATCTAATCAGTAGCTTTTATTATACAAGTACAAAAGTGCAATTTGTCAAGCATTATTGGACAGGGTTCCTGATGAAAAGGCATCTGTGATTACCATTGTAAGATTTGTTCATTGCTTTTTAAGCTTTCCACAAATTTTTTGAACCGCTCTGGCTGCTGTGTAGCATACCTAATGCTCTTTTGTTTTTCTTGTGGTTAGGTATTGGTTGTTGTTGGCGCAGGTCATGGGGCTCTTGTGGAGACATCACTACAGGTGTGTGATATTGTCCTAGAATATGGAAAATTTGGATTTAGGTAATGTCACCACAAGTCTTTGGAGTGACTTTTATCACCTTCATATGTAGGCTGCTAAAGAAACTGGGAGGAAGCTAAAAGTTTATGCCGTGGAAATGAATCCAAGTCCACTCCCTTACCTTTATGTTAGTTGTAGATATTGCTCTTACATATTTATGTTATGCTTAAGGTGGTTCCTGATTTTATATGATACTATTATGCCTAACCTTGATGGCCACTTGTCAATTCTGTTACACCCCCTTCATGCCCCATTCTCTCCTCCACCTCAGCAGTTCGGCCAGTTCCTATTTCAAGCAAGTCCACATTCCTGGGCCCATTCTGTTGGCCCGCTCCTTTTCCAACACCCCTTCTCTTATACATATGTTTGATGCTATGCCTAACATAACAACAAATTGCGACAGTTCTATAACAATTATAGTAACACGTAGAAACATCTCCATATTCCTACCCAAGGCTGATTCTGACATTAATAATTCTTAGAATTGAAAGTTGGGCCTAACTCAACCCTACAAAACCGGCTTGTAAGGTGAGAATTGCATGTACTTATAAACCCATGTTCAGGCCATCTCTCATCAAATATGATATTCTTAACAATAATGATCAACCCATAGAATTTATTTTGACATTAATAATGACTTAATTTGATCCTTGTAGCCAACATCACCTGATAATTAAAATAAACTTTGGTTATTGTTGATTGTCCATAATTTTATGGATGCAGACACCGAAACTTTTCTAACATTGATCTTAGCTGTCATTCTTGAGAGATGAGGATTTGCATTACTTTAATGTTCTTGCATTTTCTTAAGGCCCTCCTGTCTTTAATGTTGCATTTTCTTTCCACGTTTTTTATAGAAAAGTTTGTTGATGACAATATTACCTGTAGCTTTTTGAAGCAGAAGAATCTTTGGTATATCATAGGCATAACATTCTATATGTTGGAACAGAAAAAGTGCAACAAAAAGGATTGGAAAGATATTGTTACATTAGCCCAAACCGATGTGCGATACTGGAATGCACCGGAAAAAGCTGACATATTGGTATATTTGTACAGTCATGGTCACTTGCTTAAATTTTAATCTTTATTCTCAGAGTGTTTGATTGTAGTTGTCATGAACTCAGGTTAGTGAATTGCTAGGTTCTTTTGGGGACAACCAGCTGGCTCCTGAATGCCTTGACGGAGCCCAGAGGTTTCTAAAAGAAGATGGAATTTCAATACCATCTTCGTACGTAAATTCCTTTCACTCCATGTTATTGATTTTGTCTGTGCTAAAGGATTTCTTAATTCTTTTTCTTAGTTGTTTCTTCATTCTACACCAATGCATGTCAATAGTTTCTTATACAAGCATCAACTTTTCATGCTGTCACTCAATTTGTAAATAATCTAATTTAGGGGGACTATTTTGTATAATACTGGCCTGTCCTCAAAACAATTTATCAACTTTGGATAAACAATATCCATGTAATGTGCTAGATGTCAATGGATTTATTATTTGTGGTCAGCCAGCTGAACATTTATGGTTAAATTACTTTTGACATCTTAGTTATTACATTAATATTTATTGCAACTTTCAGGTATACAAGTTTCCTCCAACCAGTGAAAAACGCAAACTTATATAGTGATGTATGTCTCTTGTATTCGTCTGTCAAATTTTTTAATAGAAATAATATATTTCATTTAATTAAATTTAATTTAATGACTTGGGTTATATTTCAGATTAAGGCAGGTGATGGTATTTTGCGCTTGGAAACTGCTTTTAATACGAGGATGCACAACGTTGCTCGCCTTGCACCATGCCAACCTGTTAGTAGTTTCTCATTCAGTTTACTGATCTTGCTTTTACTTCAAGCTATCCACTGTTCTGATCTTTATGCTATTTGAGCTTTATACTTAATACTTTGGTTTAATTGCATGTTTGGTCCCTTACATTTAATTTTTTTTTAAGTTGGTCCCTTATGTTACCCACGTTACAATAAGTTACTCCTTTTAGTCAAATTTCCGTTTAAATCATCCACGTGACTAATAGAGTCGCATACGTGGATAACCTGAGGGATGCCACGTGGAAATTTTAGACGGAATCAACTCAAAATTTGATAGAAAGGATGAACTTACACTGATATCAATAACGTAAGAGACCAACTTGAAACTTTTAAACCTAGAAGACCAACTTGAAACCAAAAATAAACGTAAAGGATCAAATATGCAATTAATCCTAATATTTTTCTTAAAATAACCAGTTTATTTATTTTTTACTGATTTTGTTCAGTTTTCATTTCCTTGTTTAGCTATTTACCTTTACCCATCCAAAACGTTTTGACAAAGAAAGCAACCAGCGGTATAAGAAATTGAAATTTGTGATACCTGATGACGCTAAGTCAGCAATTGTACATGGTATGTGCAAGGTCAATCTACTCTTATTGAGTCAATAAGTCATCATGGAACTGAGTTACCCATATGATATTCAATTTTACTTTGAATAACTTAATTTTTTAACTACAATTTTCTGTTCGCTGTCTGTGCCTTGGTCATAAATTAAAGGAGGAAAAGAATGTATGCTATATACTTTGTTATGCATGGTTATTAGTGGACAAGTATGCTATATGCACATTGTTGTGCTTGGTTGAGAAAAACCTCACTGAATTGAAATTCATTTTTCAGATCAATATCAATGCTGTTCTGTTCAGTCTAACCTAGGATGATGCCTTTTGTACGTTTACCGAGTTGCTTCCTCAATTGGGCATCATTCATTCATATATTGAGTTGTTGTCTAACTCTATATTCTACTTAGGATCTGGAGGGGTGAAAGATCATAACATCCTAGCTAAAATAAAAAATTATATACTTACGCACACATAGACGTCATAATCTTAGTTATGGAAAATAACCTCTAAATAACAACATTAAACTACTCAAATCGAAAATTCACAATCATATCCAACACAATTCATACTCATGGAACATTTTGAACCTATCCGGGTAGACTTGGGTGATATGGGGGAACTGGTCCATATTGCCAGCTCTAGTGAGGGATGTTCACTGGTGTGGATCAACGCGACAATCCAACTCAATCCAAAGGTTTGGTTTTTCTCTAAATTGGTTTGAACCCAAACCGACCTACCCAAAATCTGAAGTGATTTTTAGTTGAGGTAACAAGTTTGTGATTTTAAACCCGCGAACCACTATTGAAAGTAAATTATAAAAAATTGTTATTTGTGTGGATGTAGTTTAAGGATTTCAAATGTAGAATCTAAATTTTATGATTTTAGTTGAGGTAACAAGTTTTTCAATTTAGTTTAGCTGTTGGAGTTTTGAGTGTTGAAATTTAGTCTAAGTGTTGCAGTTTTTGCGGAGTAAAGTGTCATTTAATTATACTTTTGGAGAATCCCAAATTTGATGTGATATGGCATGAAAATGTGTTTATGAGTGGGAGACAACACTCACCTTACAAGACAATTTTGTAAGGATGAGTAAGCCCCAATCCAAAATCTTGTAACCAAAAATAACTTCAGTCACGCTCTAGATATCCAGTCATGTGCGTGAGAGAGGTGTGTTGAAGAATCTCATATTGGATGATATATGACCCGAAAAGGTGTTTATAAGTAGGAGGCGTACGTTGCAACCGGTTTTATAAGGATGTGTTAGGTCTAATTTAAAAGTAAAATCTAAGAATACTTTTTCTGGAATTTTTAAAACTATTCTATATGATACAATCAAATGACCTGATCTAGACCAACACATTATTACATGATTGTGTCGGTTCGAGTTCGATGAGAAAACTTTGGAATTTTGACCAAACCAAAGAAATTTGATTGGTCTGAATAGTAATTCTATACTTTGCTGTGGATGTTATCTGTCCAATATACTAGTTTTGTATGTGCATCTCTCATATCCATCCCTTGATTATACTAACCACTTGTGCGATTTGATTATAGGATTTGCTGGCTACTTTGATGCAACTCTTTACAAGGATGTGCATCTTGGAACTGAGCCCTCTAAAGCTACTCCAGATGTATTCTCTTGGTATTACCTTTGTGTCCCCAAGTTTTTTTGTTTATTCTTTTGGTATAAGAGAATACACATAATTAAAGTATTAAAATAGAAGTAGTTGATCAGAGGATGAGATATTCTCTAAAATACAGTGAGAGAGTGCCACATATAGCTCCCACCATAAAAGATCAGTTTCTATAGTTTGATCAAAAAAGACCATTTGATATATCGTAGACTGACCACACTGAATTACTCAAGGTGAGAAATATGTTGCCTTCTCTCACCATATATAGTGCCACAAACAAAAAATCAAACAGGGTGAGAACTGAGAACACATTAAGTATGCAAATTACAGAGATAATTTTATCCCAATAAATCTAGTGAAAGGATAAATTTATCGTTGAAAATTTTCTTGCTTTCATGTTACCATGCTCCTCAAATCCCACCATACATTGCAGTCTGTCAAATAACTTCACCTTTTCTCCCCTGCATGAATAATCCTGAAACCACCACTGTGTTATATAGTACAGTTAGCAAATTTTTTTTCGCAAAAATTTAAAGACGAAAGTTAGTATGAAATCGTAGATGAAAGGGAATTTGAACTAGGTTCTCAACCCTATATTTTGTTTGGTCTTTTCTGCAGGGAACAAATTTTTTTCCCATTAAGGGAACCTATTTGTGTGCAACGCGGCTCTACCCTAGAAGCACATTTCTGGCGCTGTTGTGGTTCTACAAAGGTTGGTTTTCGATCATTTGTTGTTTTTCATCGTATTTCTATTCATATTTCATTCTTGTGTCTATTTTTTATTTCATGCATTTCATATTTATTTTTTCTTTTGTGGAATTTAAAACAGGTTTGGTATGAGTGGTGCGTTACATCTCCTTCTACATCTCTAATTCACAACTGTAATGCACGCGCAGACTGTGTGTGGCTTAATTGAATTTACCTCAATAATTTGCAGTCTGCAAACAAGTTTTTCTTTTTTTGTTGAAAACTAGTCTTAGTGTCCTCAAGCTGCCAATAAACTGATATTTTGGAACTAGCTAGTATTGGTATCAATTCACAATTTGGGAAATCATGTTTCTGATTTTCAGAACTAGCATAGCGTCTCAGTTGGTTCTCCTATTGTCAATACATTTTATATAAGATCATTGAGATGATTATTCTCTGTAGACAAATATGGTGAGTTTTCTTTCTTTCTTTTCTTCTGAATCAATGGTGAGTTTTCTTTTAGTTTGTTGTTATATATAAAAAAAAACTCATATATTGTTAGGTAAACTACTGTAGTTTAAAAACACAAATGCAGAATGATTCATTTTTGTTGCGGGTCAGTATAAAATAAAACTAGTTTAAAATAACAGCGGTTTACCTTTTCTCTCTATTTCTTTCATAACAAGTAAATACTTAGACTAGGGTGGTACCCTTTATGCAAGGTTAAGGATAACCAATTAACCATTGGGCTCGATGAAAGTTTATAATGCAATTTAAATATATTAATTGATTAAGAATTTTGAATTCAAATCAAAATCATTGATATTGCCAGGAGAATGTATAAGTATAACCATATCTACTTAAGTTTTTTTTATTTAACAGCGATAATGGCAATGCGCTCGTGTTGGTGAAAGTCGATTTCATGATTAATTGGCCTAGGAAGATTATACATAGAACATCATGCATACCATCTAAATTTCTCAACACTATGTCAAACTTGTGGCTTATGTGATGTGTCATTTTAATTTACATTTTAGTAATTTCTAAAATGTTAATGTGTCGTTGTTTAGTATTTTAAGCCGATCTGTGTATAATAATAAAGTCGTGCACCATTTTCCTTTAAAATATACCACAGTGGCTGAAATGGTTTGAAAACATCCGTCTTGAGTTTAATTAAATAGACATTTAGTAGTAAAATGATATTGAAACTTATGTAATTTATGTCCCTCTTTGTATATTTATAAATATTGTTAAATAATTACACATAAATAAAAGTAGACTAAACCTTTTTGTAATTTATTATTTTGAAATATAGAAAGTGTTGTTTTTAATATAAAATTTACATCTTTTGGTTTAATTAGCATAATCCTCATTTAAATTATGTACGTTTTGGAGATAAATTTAGACTCTTTGGTAAAAATAGTGGTTGACGTTTATAGCTTATAGTCGATGACCGATAAGTCAATTAAACAGTTTGATAAAATTAGTGATTCAAGTTTAACTAGTTGATAGATGTAAAATAACATAAAAAACATTCTTAATTCTTAGTTTGTAATTAAATATATATTAAATAAATATTTAATATTTGGATCTCTATCACAAAGGCAATGTTAGAATTGAAAAAATGTTACACATTTTATTTTATTTTTAAAAAATTTTACGGCAGCGGCTAAACCTTTTTGCATCCTTACACATTTAGAATTGGTAATGGCAATTATTCATTTTGGCACACCTTTTCAATCTCATCATGGGAATATCAATGGGGCAGGGATGAAGCTAGTAATAATATGTTATTATATTATTACCCGCACATATGTTATTTTCTACCGTGCAATCTCATCCCTTAATTTTACTGTTACTGTTACAATTTTGTTTTTATTTTTATCAAAAATAGACGGCCAGGATTTAACCGGTGGATAGTCCACGGGAGTACAGTACACCTTGACCTTGTCTCTCCTAATTCTCTTTTTCATTCATTATTATGTGGCGAACGAAGTAAAGGGCACTGAGAATGTTATTATTATTGCGGGAGAAGAAAAAAGAAAACAATGCAATCTTTCTTTTTCTCTGGACCGGACGGTTTGCCCAAGCCACCATCGGTTCTGTGTTCATCCGTTTTTTCAAGTGACGGTTACTCTCGGAAGATTCTAGAACCTGATCTGACACTGAAGGCAGTTAAGAATCCGTAACTGAACTAAACGGTTAGTTTAGTTCGTTTTTATCCATTTCTAAGTCAAGTAGTTAGTTACAATCAAGTTTATATAAATAGTTGAACTCCTCAGAATTTCAATCACATTTTCACAATAACAAACTTTCTCTCTGAATTTTCTCTCACTCTTTTCTTTCTTTCTTTCTGCAAAAATGCCTCTCGGCCAAAGAGAAGGAGTTGCTACCTGTTCGCGGTTTTGTGGTGTTGAGACTCATTTCAACAATTCCATGAAGCATATCCTTGATACAAATATTCATATTGGAGGTGGCTTTGATTATGTTGTTGTTCCTCTGGTTCGTTTCCTTTTCTTCATTCTTTCACATTTCTTTTCAACAAGTTTCAGATTTGCAATGATAATCAATGAAGTTAGTTGTGAAGTTGATAATCACTTATGGTGAAAATTTTAGATGCAATTAATGATAATCAATCAAGTGAATGTTGAATTTCAATATTTATACATAACAATATGTGGTTAATTTTAGTAACAATCTTGAATCTGAATCTTGAGTTTCAGTCTCGGTAAGAATATGTGATGATAATCAATAAAGAACTGTTTATGTCTATTTTGCCTTATAAGTTGCTAATAAATGATTCTGTGGTACAATTCAGATATCGCCTACATATCGCCCAAGCCTCCTGCCACAATTTGGATCATTTTCTTTAGAGGCGTCACGGCCGTTTGCTAAGTCAGACTTGGACCCTGTGCCTTATCAATGGAATATTCATGTAGCAGGTACGAGTATTATTCTTATGATTCACAATTCACTTGATAATTAATCCAAACGACTTAGGGTAAATATATGATAAGTGGATTTGAAGCTTTAAACGTGGTTTATAGGATAAATGTTTTTTTTCTCGCTGTTAGTGTGTTTAATGCAAATAAATATTTAATTTAATAAGGTTTCAATTTAGTTCCATAGACTATATAAATCCAATAAATAGTCCTGAAATTATTGGTAATTTATCAATTTAGTCCATAAATTATCATTCTCATAATTTATCAATTTAGTCCTGAAAGTAGTTAAGGGACTAAATTGATGAATTTGTAATAGTTTATGAATTATTTATTGTATTTTGATAGTTCAGGAATCAAACAGAAAAAGAAGTTGTCTTTTCTTCTTTTTCCCTTAAGTTACTTTCTATTGATTGTATTTTGATTGTCTTGTTGGATAGACTCTGATTCCCGTATAATTTTATTATATTTATTCAGCAAAAATTAGCGAGTGGATAGACTTGGATTCCCCTGATGAAATGCTAAGGAAAGACTCTGAAACCGCTTTCAAACAAGAACTAGCTTGGGCCTCTTATCTCTCTTTAAGGGTATGAAATTCCAAATTTACTGAATGATTCTACACATAGTTGGGCCTCTTATTTTGCTTGAGTTATGAATACGAGAAATGTATTTCAGGGTTGTTTGATTCTTTAAAAAATCAAGATGTTAGGATATTAATTTTGGATATCATAAAAACCTGTTGTCAAAAGATTTTGTATACTATTTAATATAATATTACTTCAGTTGGTAAAGCACACTTGATAGATGGCTTAGCCGCCTTTCCTATCCAAGTACTAATCGGGTCAAAGCTTAATGTTTGGTTTTGTTGAGACTTGATATATGCACTATTTAATTCTGTATTATTAAGATATGCTATTCTTTGTGAATATTAGTTATTTCCATAGTATATAATTCTGATATTATTAGGATTGGTATATGATTGATTTAGTCTATTCATATATTTATTGCCTTAGTTAAGGAATTCTCCTTATACAGTTTTGATTATTAATAATATTAAGCTGAAATATATCTTTTAAGCTATTCAACACCAAAAACTTTATTCTGAAGTTGGTATTAGAGTTTGGTTCAATCGAAGACTTGTGGTGTATATGTAAAATCACTCATGTTTGTTACGAAATTGGATTACACGATATTATGTAAAGTTGCTTCTTGTTTAGTACCAAATTGATTTGTCGAACTTTTTTATTATGCTGAAGGCTTGCATTCTTCCGACTCCAAAAGGAGATACCTGGACAAATTATGCTAGATGTACCAACCAGTTTTTACAGGAACACCCAAAGGACATGCAGGTGCCACTATCATAATACTTGAACTTCATAAATATTGTTTATCATATATATATATGCCATTTCACCGTTCTTATACTTCTTTTTGTATATGTATCTTCTTCATAAAGTTGTGGCTTAGGATTCCATTGGGAAAGCCAGATGATGACTCTAAAACCTTTCAAACTCCGGTGAGTAAAAATGCAAACTGTCAGGTGGGCATTGGTTCACCGTTCTTATTTTAATGATTATTGAAGTAACCTGTCAGGTCACAAACAAATGGTTGTAACTCAACATTATTAGGATGTAGAAACAGAACCTGAATAGTATATATATTAAAATTATAATTTAGAAAGAAAATAAAGAAACTGAGGCCTATACCGATACAGGAGCAAGTATTTGTATAGCAACAAAAGCATTATTTTCTAAATGGGAAAAATTAGAAAAACCATTAAAAATTCAAATAGCAGATGGATCGATACATCCTCTAAATTGGGTAGCCACAAGAATTACCTTAAGAATCCAAGATAAATTATTTATGGTACCAACTGTGTATCAACAGGAGACAGGATTGGATATGATCATAGGAAATAATTTTTTAGGATTATATGCATCATATTCTTTTGTCCTTGACCATTTCTCTACTCCTGATTTTCAGGATGGTTATTGGAAAATGTGGAATTCGTTTCGACTGCTGACTGATCACAATAGTAAATTGTTCGTTACACTTGATAATTTGTAAGTACTTCAGAAACTTTACCTTAATCTTGCATTTTGTTCCTTTTGACCTGTGATGCTCAACTAACTCATGAACCTTATTATTATTATAGGAGTACCATGCCTTCAGACAACTCACTAAATCATTGGTATGGGGAGCCTGTTGCTGCCTTTATAATACACACAGATGTAAGGACATCTAGTGATTTATTTAAGGATTCATCTAACAAGTATGGGGATACATATTGTTCTCTAATAAACAATTTATTTATTTTTTTGAATTTTCACCAGTCATTTTTTACTAGAGATGGTGATAATCCGAAGCACCTCTCAGAGGGTATACAAAAGTTAATTACTTACTTCTTGAATCATTATAGCCAGGTAACATCGTAATTCCTTGAATCGTATCTTGTAAATGTTTTTATTGAGGTTGATCATGTAAATGTTGAGTTAAAAGCTTGTGGGACTATACCACTGCATCATTTCGCCTAAAATGTGTTTTTTACACTTTATCTTTTTAATCTTTCTCAACAGTGCATAATAAGTCACTTTTTAATCTTTCTCAAAAATATAAAAAGCTATAGTCCAATACCTAGTTGCCTAAAAACGCATGATGTATTGTTAATGTTCTATCTCTTTCGTAAAAAATGTCTCATTTGCACTTTCTCTGTCTCAAAATAATTATCACTTTAGAATATCAATAAAACATTTATTATATTTTTCCACTAATATACTCTTATTTTTTTACTTCCACTCCACTTAACTATTTCACTAACTATAATTAATAAGAGTGTTTTAGCAAATAATACTAATTTTATCATTAAAATCGACACAGCTAATTATTTTTATAAGAACCGCGCACAACTCTAATAGGACATTTTCAGCTAATTAATAAGAGTTCACTTTTTTTTATTATTAGTAATCAAACTCGGTATTTCGAAGTTTACAGTAATTTCATACTCGGTGCTCTAACTACTTGAACCAAACTCCTGTATGAATTGCATTTTAATTAGTATTATACTATTATTGTCTTAAATAAAGAATTCATCTCATTAATCTCATTTTAATAAAGAATTTCATACTCTCTCCTGAATGGCTGAATCAATTTTGATTTATCTCATTAAAACTCTCCTCCGTTCAAATTTTCCTCCTTTCTTATTGTTTGAACCAAACGTCGCTTAGTGTACAAAATTTTCTGAAACATGTATCCAGATCATTATATCCGAAAATCAACTTAGTTGCAGCAAAGATGAAGAATATCATTTAGATACTGATTCTGCTGCAGGTATGTTTTATTGATTTTTCTTTAAAAGTGTTGATACCAAAGTAATGTAAAATTTTATGATTAAGCAAAGGGTTACCAATAATTTTAGACAACATTTTTTCCATGGCTTCGTAAATCATCATTGAAATCATTGTCAGACTCTCCAACTTAGTAATGCCAAAATATGCTTTGTTAGGATTTATTTTATGAATTTAAAAGATATGCAATGCACTCTTACTGCAAATCTGTTTTATATTGATAAAGAATAAAAATCAACCATTTTGTCATATCACTCTACTTTTGTAACTACAATTTAAAATTAATAACATGATAGGTAATGCTTTTTACATATTGGTGCAATGAGCTATTTTTTTTACTCATTGTTGTAATGAGCTACTTTTTTACACGTTAGATTCACGGATACATCGTCTACTACCTTATATTGATCATGTTAGATCTATATACCAACAAATGGACCCTCTATCTGAGCAAGAACGCTCACAGGTATTTATCTTTCCGTGTATCGAATAGAAAATCACCACATTGTCTACTATTAGCGTTTTCTTGACGCTTTCAATGTTCTGTGCCAGGTTGCTTTCAGGGATGTTTTACTACCAATCTTTCAGGTATGTATTATTTGTGGCACTCAGCAATGCCTATTTTTCTCTGTAGATTTTCAGAGAGAAAAATATGTTATTTATTAATAATTGGTGGAATTACTTGATGATTTTGTGGAAGAAACATAGCAACAAGTCGGCCACTGATTGTAGGTTATTTAGGCATTAGCTTCTCAAGTTTAAGAATTAGTTTCAAATATGTCCGCTGTGTTAATTTTCATTTTCAAATTTGAAAACAAATCAGAGATATGTTTCCTGTGCTAATTCCTAAGGATTAACTTTGGAATATAACAGTTTTGATCTTGATGTTGCGAAAATTTCTTACTTACCGAGAGTAAGATTCTCAATGGTTGAGATTTGATCTAAACTTATCACATATTATTTTATTCTTATCCAGCAGCACGTATATTATGTTGCTGTCCATGTGCTAAGTGGATTCAGTCATTCAGTTTAGTAATCCATACATAAAATGAGAATGAGTAGTTTATTTTCCTGTTGGTTATGCTTGAGTAAAATATTTTGCAGTCTTTGTTACCGTGAGCATAACTCAATTTGGTAGGGACATCGCATTGTATATGCCCTGCCAGGGCTCGAACCTGGGATTTCCCACTTGTTCGCCTCAAGGGGTGAATTTCTAGCCACTATGCTACCTTTTGACATTCTAAGATTACAATTTAAAAAATCTTTACTCCTATATTTTTTATGCTTCTTTTTTGTGGTTGCACTATATTGCATTGCTACATGGCATAAACACTTTTTAATTTATTAATTTGAAATTTCATAATTCATCATCAGCCTTTTAAGGAAATTATGCAGTCTATGGTCTATAGCGAACAAGAGAAAGATGAGAAGAAATATATAGAGGTATGCGAAATTGCCAACATATGCAAGGCACTCTCAACTTTGTGCAAATTTATGTATATTTGTTCACTATTTCCATCCCCTGGCTAACAGTAAATCTGATTTATGAAATGGTTATGGATTGATAGTTGATTTATGTGAATACAGGGATCACTAACTGCGACCCTGTTAATCAATTGCTTTTGTCTGATTTCTTTTTCCGCATAGATGCATTGAGTTGTGATCTACATACATTGCATTCCATAGTGGTAATTGCAGAAGGTTTTTAAAATTTAGGAATGTTTTGTGTGTGTTAGATTTGTGATAAACTCATGAATGATAGAAACATGTTCTTACTATCCTGATTTGGTTGACATTGGATTAGAAACATGTTCTTACTTGGTCAAAAATAAAAATACGTGACATTAGTACCTACCGTCATAGTTGTTGCTTTTTTTCTTGTACTAAAGGATGTGACATATAGCGGTGTTGGTTTTGTTGGCATGAACTTGTTTGTTTTAAACGAAAATGTTAGTAAGTCAGTGAGTGTGTTAGTTCCCAGGATTTGAACTCTGAATCTCCTGCTTAAAATTCATTTGGTGCCCTTTAGTTCAAAATGAACTTCTATCTAATCAGTAGCTTTTCTTATTCTAGTACAAAAGAGCAATTTGTCAAGCTTTGTTGGACAGGGTTCCCGATGAAGAGGCATCTGTGATTACCACAGTAAGATTTGTTCATTGCTTTTTTGTGTTTTATACATATTTTGTGATCCGCTCTGGATGTTGTGTAGCATACCTAATATTTTGTTCTTCTTTTTGTTAGGTATTAGTTGTTGTTGGTGTAGGTCGTGGGGCCCTTGTGCGGACATCACTACAGGTGTTTGATATTTATTATCTTAGAATGTGACAAATTTGGATTTAGGTATTAATGATATCATCACCTTCATACGTAGGCTGCTAATGAAACCGGGAGGAAGCTGAAAGTTTATGCTGTGGACAAGAATCTAAATGCACTCGCTTGCCTTTATGTTAGTTTTAAATATTGCTCTTACTTACATCTTAATGTTATCATGATTGACTCCTGATGTTATATGATACAACAATGAAGGATGTTGCATGTTTACGAAATTGTCACGAGAAAAATGAGAGAAAATATTAGGAGAAAATCAGAGATCAATCTCTGAGGAAATGCACAATTATGAACATTACGTTATTCTTCATGTTCTTGTCATTTCTTGAGGCCCTTTCGTCTTTAATGTTACTTCATTGCATATATAAATAAATTTTCTTTCCTTTTTCAGTTCTCATTGTTTTAGAAAATTTTTTTTGGTGACATAGCATTCTATCTGTTGGAACAGAAACAGCGTGAATCAATGGGTTGGAATGATATTGTTACCATAATCCATACTGATGTGCGACATTGGAAGGCCCCGGAGACAGCTGACATATTGGTATATTTGTACAGTCACGATCACTTGCTTAAATTTTATTCGTTAAATAAATAGTGTTTGATTGCAGTTGTCTTGAATTTAGGTTAGTGAATTGCTAGGTTCTTTTGGTGACAACGAGCTGGCCCCTGAAATCCTTGACGGAGCCCAGAGGTTTCTAAAAGAAGATGGAATTTCAATACCGTCTTCGTATGTAAATTCCTTTCAGCCCATGTTATTGATTTGTCTGTGTTAAAAAAATTTCTTAATTTTTTTTCCTTAGTGTTTCTTCACTCTACACCAATGTATGTTAGGTCCTTATAATTCAAGCATGATGAGCTTTTGTTGTTATCACTCAATTTGTAAATAACCCAATTTAGGGGTACTGGATGAACCATTTTGAATAATATTCAAGATAACCCTTGGACTATTTTGTATTATACTAAACTGCCATCAAATGCTTCATCAAGTTTGGATAAGCAATGTTCATCTAATATTGATGGATTAATTATTGGTGGTCAGCCAGCTGAACATTGATGGATTTATTGCCTTTTTCAGGTATACAAGTTTCCTCCAGCCAGTGAAATCTTCGAAGTTATATAATGCAGTATATTTCTTGTATTCCCCTGTCAAAGTTATTTTTGCATATCAATAATATGCTTCATTTAATTTAATTCCTTGGGGTTATATTTTAGGTTAAGGCAAAAGAACAAATTTTAGCCTTTGAAACTGCTTTTATAACGAAGATGCACAATGTTGCTCGCCTTGCACCATGTCAACCTGTTAGTAGCTTCTCATTCAGTTTTATGATCTTGCTTTAACTTCAATCTATCCGCAGCTCTAATCTTTATGTTAATTGAGACTTATACTTTGCTTAATAGTTTTCTTAAAATAACCAGTTTATTTAATTTTTACTGATTTTGTTTGGTTATATTTGCTTTGTCTAGCTGTTTACCTTTACTCATCCAAAACGCTCTGTCAAAGAAAGCAACCGGCGGTATAGGAAATTGCAATTTGTGATGCCTGATGACCCTGAGTCAACAATGGTACATGGTATGCAGGGTTAATCTTCTCTTATTGACTCAATAAGTCGTCATACAACTGATTTATCCATAAGATATTTAATTTTACTCTGAAGTATTTTTAACTTCAATTTTCTATTCTCTGTCTGTTTGTGTGCCTTGGTCATAAATTGGAACTCGTATGCTACAAACACATTGTTGTGCATGGCCGGGAGGGAGAGACCTCACTGAATTGGAACTCGTATTTCAGTCTTCAGATCAATAGCAAAGATGTTCTGTTTGGTCTAACTGGGTGGACGCATTTTGTCCGTTTACCAAGTTTCTTTCTCCCTGAATTGGGCACCATTCATTAATAGATCGGGTTGTTGTCTAACTCGAGATTCTACTTGGGGTCGGGAAGGGGTGAAAGATGTAACACATGATTCTAACATGGATCGTATGATCCTTCCTAAAAGGCAAAATTATATTATATTTATACTCATACTCTTCATGAACTTAGTTAAGGAAAATAATCTCTAAATCACAAAATAAAACTAACTCAAACTGAAAATTCATAATCATATCAAACGCAACTCATAGTCAAGGCATCGTGGACCTTTTTGAAGCATTTTGTTCGATTTTTCTTGTAGTTTGGGTTGAACCCAAACCCACCCACCCAAAATCCGAAGTGATTTAGTTCTGATGACATGTTTATGGTTTCAAACTCGGGAATATCCCCTTGAAAGTAAATCATGACTTTTAAGTAATGAAATTTAGTCTAAGTGCTGGAATTTTTGTGGAATGAAATTTAATTTAATTGCTATGTTGTTTGTGGATGTTGGTGGTGCATACCGTTGTGTTTTTTACAGTCTTGCATAGTAATTCTATACTGTGCTCTGGATGTCATCTGTTTGTGCAGCTCTCTTATCCCTTGATCCATATTTATTATTTCTATACTAATACTATCCACTTGTGCAATTTGATTATAGGATTTGCTGGATACTTTGATGCAACTCTTTACAAGGATGTGCATCTTGGAACTGAACCCTCTAAAGCAACTCCAGACTTGTTATCTTGGTATATTTTACCTTTGTGTCCCCCAGTTATTCTTTTGGAATAAACAAATACACATAATTATAGTATTAAAAATTTAAAATAGAAGTGGTTGATCAGAGGATAAGATATTCTCTAAAATGCGGTGAGCGAGTGCCACATAGCTCTCAGCATGACATATCAGTTTTTATAGTTGGTTCAAAATGGACCATATCGCATGACTGTCCACACTCCACACTAAATTGTTTTTTCGTCTTCGACACTCTTTTACTGTTACCAACTCTGCCCCTCACTGTCGTAAGCTCTTCCCCGTCCACCATAGTCAGTCACACCTTCACCTCTACTGCCTGCTTCGCAAACTCAACATTTTGAAACAAAATTTAGTACCGCAAGAGCATGCCTTATTATTATATGTTCTGTTCCCTTTTCTAGTAGGAATTCGTAGATAGATGAAGAGGAATTGAACGTGATTTTCAACCCTCCTATACTTTCTTTGGTCATTTCTGCAGGGCTGAAATGTATTTTCCATTAAGGGAACCTATTTGTGTGCATCGTGGCTCTACCCTAGAAGTACATTTCTGGCGCTGTTGTGATTCTACAAAGGTTGGTTTTCTATCATTTGTTGTTTTCTATCGTATTTCTGTTCATCCTTGCATCTATTTGCTATTTCATGTATTTCAATATTTTGTGGAATCTAAAACAGGTTTGGTATGAGTGGGGTGTTACGTCTCCTAAGTCATCTCCGATTTCCAACTGTAATGCATGCGCGGACTGTGTGTGGCTTAATTGAATTTACCTCAATAATTTGAAGTCTGCAAACAAGTAGTGGAAGCATCCTTAGTCCTCACAGCTGACAATAAATTGGTTTTTTGGAACTAGTATTGGTATCAATTCACAATTTGGGAAATCATGTATCTGATTTTCAGAACTAGCATAGCATCTCAGTTGTTCTCTTATTGTCAGTACATTTTATAAAATACTGTAATGCCACATAATCAGATTGTTGAGATGATCATTCTTTGTATGCTTATAGGAAATTGTAAATAAATATGGATTTTTCTAGGAAATTTTGGTGAGTTTTCTTTTAGTTTGATCTTTTACTCCTGAATTTTTTAACTATTTTAAGGTGATCTGTGTATTTCATCAGCTGATACATATTGCGAGCATTAAGTTACATCAGCTTGTTTGCCTTCATTTCTACAATTTTTTGGGTCTTCTTCTTAGCATGGTAAACCTACCAGCTTTAAAAACTAATTGTGTGCTAGAGATACACTAATTAGTTTTGGCATTAGAGCAAGAAAGTAAAGCAAGTAGCTCATTGTCCCAGGTTTTGAATCCAAACTACACTATAGAGATGGTGCTAGAGATACACTAATGGTTTTACCTTGGGACATGCAAGCCTCTCTCATGACAATCGATGAATCCCTTTAATTAGTTTGTAGACAATTTTTGTTTCACATTGGTCATTAAAAAAAATTGCTTTATTATTATTAACTATTAAGATTAAAGACATCTTCGTTAATAAAAAAAAGTCATTTCTGTTAAATTTTAAAAAGATGACTAATTAAGCATTATTATTATTACCTCAACTATCCCTTTATAATTATAAACTTGGTTTTACAATTTTTTTTTTTTTTTGTGTTTAGTTTTACTACTTTTTTTTTGTTCGTTCAAATGTTTTTACAGTTATTTATTCTTCAGGTTTTTTTTTTGTAAATGGGAGTCCATGGTAAAGCATTAAGCATTTTAATTTTTGTTAATGATTTAATTATTTTCGAGTTTATTAATCACTTGGACGTAAAAAAAAACATTTATGTTAAAAATGTATTTTCTTACAGAGGTAAAAAAATGTATTTTATTTATTAGTATCGGTTATTGAAAATTCATAGAGTATATTGTTTCATAAAAAAATAAAAGAAGAAAATTCATGGGGTATTTTACCACAAACATAATAAAAATAAAATAAAAAGATTATGGAATATTTTAACAAAAGTAGCGGTGCGAGTAAGATCTTAAAATAAGACAAAATTATACTATAAATCTTTTATCTTAGTTTATTTATATTCTAGTTTATCTTTTCCTATATCTTTTACTATATTAAACTAATCATTTTTCTTCATAAACAATAAAAGACCAATATATTACAAATACATAATATATAATATAAATAATTAAGCTACGCTCATTTATAAAAATAAAATACTAATTTTAAAAAATAAATAAAAGACTCCTACAATAATTTTTCCCGGGTATGTTTAGTTCGGAGATTTTGGAGGGGAAATGAGGTGAGGTGATATTTTAAATTTTTATATTTGGTTCAATTTTTTAACGAGAGATAAAGTAATTTATTTTTTTACCCTTAACCTTATAAACTCAAAATAAGAATTAAATTATCATGGATATATTACGTAAAAAAAAAAACAAACCAATGGATATATAACAAAAAAATAAGAGTATAACAAAAAATCTAATATAAATGGATTACATGCCAAACCCACGAATCCGCAGATTTAATCCGCATAACCCACAGTTTTAACCGTTCAACTCATACAGATAAAAATATAAACGGACAGTGCAAATTGCGGGTTAAATGGGTAGGCCTACGGACCTTGCCGTATACCCAGCTCTATTAATCGCACCCATATCAAATATCATAAAGTATCAATCAACAATTTCCCGCTGAGATTGAGAACAGTTAACGCGCCGTCTATCATCATCTCACAGCTTCTCTATTTCTACGTTTGAGTCGCGAGATAATTCTTCTTCTTCTTCTCGCTCCACATCGAATACCAGGTATTACTATTCTTCTTCTTACTTGTCCTGGATCACAGATTCAGATATATAATATTTTTTCTTATCCGTTAGTTACCGTCGTTTAAATTAGGGTTTCTCATCTTTTTCATTTTGTCGTTCAATTTGTTAATTGCATCATATATATAAGATAAGATCTGTGAATTTAAGTTGAAATTAGGGTTTCTGATATCGATTTTCAATTTTCAATTGCAGTTGTTGTTGTTGTGAAGGATGTATAACGGAATAGGGTTACAAACCCCAAGAGGCTCTGGTACCAATGGGTACATTCAGAGCAACAAGTTCTTCGTCAAGCCCAGAACTTCCAAGGTTGCTGAGAACATGAAGGGTTTTGAAGGAGATCAGGGTACTGCTGGTGTTTCCAGAAAGGCTAACAAAGACATTCTTGAGCATGATCGGAAGCGTCAGATTCAGCTCAAACTTGTTATTCTTGAAGACAAGTTAATTGATCAGGGTTATACTGATGCTGAAATCGCTGAGAAACTCGACGAGGCTCGCAATAACTTGGAGGCTGCAGCTGACGAAAATGATTCCAATTTGGACAAGTCAGTATTTTTGGATTTTTGATATTTGTGTTAGGCCTGTTTAGTGATTGTTTTAGTTCATGTATGAGTATGACTGATGATTCCATCTTTACACTGCTTGTTGAATTGTCAATTCTCTCTGTGAATTAAGTTTTAGGTCCATGGGTTTGAATTAAGTTTTTCGTAGTCTATTTTGGGGCAGTTTATGAACTGAATTAATGAATTAACTATTTGTATGGCATTTTGTGTTGATAAATAAAAGGTTTGCATGTTGGATTAGTATTGTTTCAATTTGTAGTTTTGAGATTTGGTTGTTGTGTGCAATTTAGAGGCTGGATGCAATTAAGACATAGCTTTAGGATAATGTTAAGGGCCCATTTGTTTAAGCTTGAAATAAGTGATTTTAAGGTTGTTTACAAACATAGTTTATTTTATAGGGAATTGTGTAAAGCATACATTTTCCTTTTTGTTTGGCTATTACCCTTTTTTCTTAATCAACTCAGTAGTTTCCCAAAATAATTATAAAATCTTTTTTTTCCCCCACTCTGATTTATTCTAAATACTTATACAAACACGCAAAATAATTTTATAATGACTTTTTTTTTTCGTGACAAAAAACTGAAATATACATGTTCTCATTGCCCTATAAAATGTTAGTTGTAGAGACGCTTACACTTATCACTATTTTTATCATGAATTGTATTTCCAAAGCTAATACCTAGGTATCACTAACAATAATTCTTTTTGTGGGTTTTTCAGGGTTTCTGATACACAGACTCACCAAATTGCTGCTAGAAAGGAAAGGCAGATGGAAACATTGAAAGCTGCGCTTGGCATAGTTTCATCTGAAGCTAATGAATTAAATGCAGAAGGGAATGATGACGGGCCTGATAATGAAGGGAAAGATGTTTCTTTTGCTGATGCAAAACATATTTTGAAACCTGAACATTCCTTTTTGGACAGAGATTTCAGTCGGAAGAAACAACTGGAGGAAATCCAAAAAGAAGAAACTACTAAGAAAAAGGGTGTTAAAGACACAAAGCACCACAAGAAGGGTGGGACTCTCAAGAAAAAGTACAAGGATGATTCATCCGATTCAGATAGCAGTACAGATGATGAGAAGACAGGTAGAAGGAAGCACAGTAGAGTTGATACGGACAGTAGTGGTGAATCTGACTCTGATAGTGATGCTAAGAGGAAGGTTAAGGCCAAAAAGAAGCAAAAGACATCTAAGCACCACAAGAAAGGCAGGGTGGAGGACAGTGATGATACTGATTTTACTTCTGATACTGATGACAGCACTAGAGCAAGAAAAAGTAATAAAAAACCAGAAAAGGCTAGTAAGAGGCATGATTCAGATGGTGATTCTGATCATCATGAAAGCTTGCCCAGGCATAAGACTAAAGAAGTGAAGGGGCATACAAAGATTAGCAAACGTCATGATTCCGAAGAGGAATCCGATGCTGATAGTGAGGAAGAGAAACATGGTAGACTCGAGAAGCAGAAAACAAGGAAGTATGGTTCTATTAATGAGGACTCTGGCAGAGTTGGTGTTAGGCATGCTTCAGGACAAGATAAACATGTTAAAAGGCGATCATACTCTTCCTCTGATGAGAGTAGCAGTGATAGTGATTCAGGCAGTGATAGTGATCGCAGGTATGAAAGAACTAGAAAAAGTGGGGCTGTAGCAAAGAGAGGTGCACCAAAGGAGGAAATAAATGTCAGACGTAATGCTGCAGAAAAAGAAAAAAATAGTGCTAATGTTGATGGATTGGATTCTTTAAGAAAATCATATAGGAGAGATCATAAAGAGGGTCAAAATTCTAGAAGTCAAGCAATGGGAAAAGGTGACAAGATTGATGAAGATGGAGATAGGGAGACTGTCAAATTGGCTAAGCATGGTGGAGAGGATAGGAAGTTTGGTAAAACAAAGTCTGAGTCAAAATCTCAAAATTATCAAAATGAAAATCAAGAAAGAGATGATTATTCTAAGTCAGCTAGGCTCGTAGGGAATTATAATGAAACTTCTGAGCGGAGAGGCAGAAATTATAACAGGGATGTTGAATCACAATCTGTTGGACGAGTTGATCGAAATAAGGAGGATTATGACACAAGAAGGAAAGGAAGAAATGATAATGATTATAAAAAAGACAAAAGGGATGAGGGTGGCAGTGGAGAAAGAAAAACCTCAAGGGACGAGGATGGTCGTGTAGAGAAAAAGAGCTCTAGAGATGGAGAGGATCATAGAGAAACAAAGATTAGAAGGATTGAGGATGATCGCACGGGAAGAAAGACCTTGAGGAATGAAGATGATTATGAAGAAAGAAAGCACTTGAGGGATGAGGGTCGTCATAGAGAAGCACAAAGCAAAAGGGATGGGGATGGCAGTGGAGAAATAAAGAAGTCAAGGGATGAGGATGATCGCAAAGAAATAAAAAAGTCAAGGGATGAAGATGATCGCAGAGAAAGAAAGAACTCAAGGGATGAGGATGTTCGCGGGGAAAGAAAGCACAGAGGGGATGATGATTATCCTGGAGAAAGAAAGCGCAGAAGGGATGATGATGATCATGGAGAAAGAAGGCATTATCGAAGGGATGATGGAGAAAGAAGGCACAGAAGGGAGTAGGAAGAGCAGGAAAATAAAGGTTATAAGAGGGATAGCCATGAGGATTACTCCCAGAAAACTAAATACTATGTTTCTAGTTCAAGGGAGAGGCTTGAAAGTCAAATACTGCAGTCCATGAATTCAGAATGCTTCTTTACTACTACTTTAGCCTTTGAATGTGGACGTGAGTATTATTTGTTGTCTTATGTTTCTGTTGCTTAAAAGCATGTAATTTTTTTAGTGTGTTTGAACTAATATTCATGTTTTGCTCAGATTTCAAGTTGCGTTCTAATTAGTCAATTTTGTTGGTGTTTTTCCTCTCAAGAGTTAAATGAATATTTTCAAGAGTGTGTATACTGAACGTGCTATTTTCATGAATGATAGTAGACATTTTGCTTAATGAGATGTTGCCCTTTGTAAGTCAGGTAAGGCCACCATAGTAGAATGGTGGTAAAATGTTCATAAATTTCATAATGATAAAAATATGTTTAACACAAGCAATCAGGTTTTGGTATTTTTAGTCGTTGGTGTTAAGTAGTTGTTCTATATGAATGCTAATTGACTGTTACAGTGAATCAAAACAATGGGTTGAACTTGATATGATTGTCTACATAGGTTTAAATATGGCATAATGAAAACTGTTGGTTATTTTAGTTTGAAATACCATTTGTTTGTACAGGTAAACCAGAGATTTCAACTTCAGGCTTGAATTGAACTTTTGGTTAAATGAAAACTTGAATGTGAAGCAGACTTTTGTCATTTTAAATTTACTTTGATACGAAATGTTGATTCTCAATTGGATGTTTTTTTATCTCACTATTGATTTAGGAAATATTAATGATATGCTTTGAGCCACATCCACATGAGATGGTTAATGGTCAGCTCAAATCAAAGTATTCAAATACTCCCTTCATCCCAATATATAAGACATCTTTTGCCAAAAGCAACAGAGTTAAGAAAAGTAGTTTTTGCATTAAATTTATCAATAATATATTATACTTTTCTTTTTGAAATTACCCTTCAATTATTAAGAGTGAAATACTCCTCTTCATATAATTAGGAGTATTTTTGTGAAAATTTAATTAATGCATTTTAAACTTTTAAATAAATCTTATAAAATGGGACAATAAACTTTTGCAAAATAAATTATTTAAAATGTAAAGTCTATAATAAATTTCAAACATGTAGAAGTATTAGTATCTACTTGCATTTTTTGGTCCATAACCTATAAATTATTGAAAATTACTTTTTCATCTTATCGGTTACTTGTGCGCTCTATTGTTTTCCATTTTCCTTCCGCTATTTAAGTAGTGGATATTATAGAATGAGTAATTTTTGAGAAAAAAAACACCCTACATGAAAATTCAAGATTTTAAAAATCCGCTACTGCAGGGGACAGAATCCGCTACTTAAGTAGCGGATGTTATAAAAATATGAAATTTCAGTAAAAAAAACAAAAAAAAACATCATCCTAACCTACTGTCAGCTATTAAGTGGCGGATTATATCTGCTAAGTAGCAAACGTAATAAAAATGAAAATTTTTGGAAAAAAAACACTACAAACATGAATTTTTTAGATTTTAAACATAGAAACGGACTACAATATTCAACACATGCTTGTGTCAAAGAATTCACTTGTCGATCTTAGTAGCCCAATAGGTTATCCATGAAGATTGAAGTTATTTTCGCATAATCTTTGCATGATAAGACCTTATGCACCAAAGTTCTTACGATATATCTTAGAAGCCTTTTGCTCAACACTAGGTTTTTTTTTTGTCTAGCTACAGGACTTCGGGAGTCCATTACAGATACAATACTAGCTACATCACAACTACAAGAATATTATTATTGTTATTATTAATTATAGCCTTTTTTCATATTAATTATTATGACTTTTATTAATTAATACTTGGAGTTTGGCATTTCAAATTTAGGGTATGGTGGTTAGAGTTTTTATGTTTGGAGTTTGGGGTTTGGGGTTTAGGGTTTGAGATTTGGGATTTTGTATTTTAGATTTGGGTTTGGGGTTTAGAATTTCATATTTAGAGTTTTGCGTTTAGGGTTTAGGATTTAGATTGTGGGATTTTGGATTAGGGGTTTGTGGATTGAGATTTAGGATTTTGCATATGGGGTTTGAATTTTGGAATTAAGTGCATCAGTATGGGTATTGCGGTTTAGGGTTTGGGATTTGAGGTTAAGTGTTTCTTATTTGGGATTTTTTGTTTAAGGTTTGTGAGTTTATGATTTAGTGTTTGGGGTCTGGAGTTTAGGGTTTGAGATTTACCGTTTGAGATTTGGAATTTAGGGTTTTAGGTTCGGGGTTTAACATTTAGGGTTTGAAATTTAGGGTTTAGTGTTTAATATTTGAGGTTTTATTAAGTTTAGGGTTTCTGGATTTAAGATTTAGGGTTTTGTTTTTGGGGTTTAGTGTTTGAGGTTTGAAATTTAGGGATTCACATTACGTTGTATTTTAGAGTTTAAAATTTGCAATTTTGCGTTTAGTGTTTAGGATTAAGAATGTGGGATTTTGGGTTTGGGGTTTGTGGGTTGAGATTTGGAATTAAGTGTATCGGGTTTGGGTATTGCGGTTTAGGGTCTGGGATTTGGGGTTAAGTGTTTCGTTTCTAGGTTTTATTTTTCAGGTTTGAGGGTTTATGATTTAGTGTTTGGGGTTTAAAGTTTAGGGTTTGGGATTTAGCGTTCGAAATTTGGGATTTAGGGTTTTAGGTTTAGGGTTTGAGATGTAGGGTTTAGTGTTTAATATTTGGGGTTTTAGGTTTAGGGTTTTGTATTTGGAGTTTAGTGTTTAGGGTTTGAAATTTGGGGTTTAGTTTTGGGGTTTGATATTTGGGGTTTCAAACCGCAAATTCCAAACCCTTAACCACGAACCCCAAATCTTAAACCTCAAATTTTAAACCCCAAACCCGAAATTCCTAATCTTAAACCCTAATTTACAAACCCTTAAACTTCAAACCCTAATTAATAAAAATCATAATAATTAATCTCAAACCCTTAACCTCAAACCCCAAATCTTAAACCTCAAATTTTAAACCCCAAATTCAAAATATCAAACCTTAATTTACAAACCCCAAATTTTAAACCTCAAATTTTAAACCCCAATTTTCAAAAATCAAACATTAAACCCTAAACCCGAAATTCCTAATCTTAAACCCTAATTTACAAACCCTTAAACTTCAAACCCTAATTAATAAAAATCATAATAATTAATCTCAAACCCTTAACCGCAAACCTCAAATCTTAAACCTCAAATTTTAAACCCCAAATTCCAAATATCAAACATTAAACCCCAAACCCGAAATTCCTAATCTTAAAACCTAATTTACAAACCCTTAAACTTCAAACCCTAATTTATAAAAATCATAATAATTAGTCTCAAACCCTTAACCGCAAACCTCAAATTTTAAACCTCATATTTTAAACCCCAAATTCAAAATATCAAACCTTAATTTACAAACCCTAAGTAATAAAAATCATAATAATTAAACCCCAAATTCCAAATATCAAACATTAAACCCCAAAACTCCAAACTCCTAAGCTTAAACCTTAATTTACAAACCCTTAAACTTCAATCCCTAATAAATCTCAAACCCTTAACCACAAACCCAAAATCTTAAACCTCAAATTTTAAACCCCAAATTTAAAATATCAAACCTTAAATCCAACTTTAATTTTAAACTTCAAACCCTGATTAGTAAAAATAATAATAATAATAATAATAATAATAATGTTTTAGTTTTTCTTAAGTGTGATTTTTATTTTTTACCTTTTAACTTGGGGGGTTAAATAGTGTTTTGGGTAGTATCCATGAAGTTCTAGTCTCGATCCTCATTGGCAATATTGTTAAATAGTGTTTTGCCTCCTTTGATGTTTGCGAATTTCACTTTAACCCCCTCTAACAATTTTTTTACAATTTTAACCCTGTAACTTGAAGATTGTGTCCTTTTATTCCCTAACTGCTCATTTTGGCTTATGACTGGACATAAAATAATGACATGGCATGCTTAGTGAGAGAATAAATTGAAATACACTAACATTATCGGAGGCAAAACACTATTTAACTCAAACAGTCATAAGTCACCATACTCGGTAAGGGACTAAAATGACAGAATATTCACGTTACATATTGGAATCACAAAAAAATATACCAAGAGAGTAAACAAAATTCGCTAACATTACAAG
Source organism: Trifolium repens (assembly GCA_030408175.1). Classification (NCBI taxonomy): domain Eukaryota; kingdom Viridiplantae; phylum Streptophyta; class Magnoliopsida; order Fabales; family Fabaceae; genus Trifolium; species Trifolium repens. The sequence goes on from CP125836.1 coordinate 5,880,238, forward strand.
AAGGTAAACACTATTTAACCCTAATATGGAACGGATGGAGTATATTTTTCATTTCATTTTTTGCTGACACTTAACAACAGGAGCAGATCTTAAGATAAATTATCACCGAGACTAACATTTTTTGTCAAAGAACTAAATTATATATTAAATTTACTAAAAATTTATACTAAAAATAGTTGTGGCCACTAAATTTACAAAGAAAATAGTTTATTATCCATTTGTTGAAAATGCGCTAAAATTACATCGTTACTAATTGTTCTGAGATTGAGAATATCTCTTTCTATAAAATGAGCCTAGGTTTTTTCCCTTACACATAAAAATAAGCCAAAACAAATTTTCTCTAACTAGAAGATTGATTTACAAAATACAGTTGCTTTTGAACCCATTCATCATAATCTTGTAACATCTGCTCAAGTAGCAATGGTACAAGCTTGTCCACTAAAGCTTGCATCATTCTGCACATAGCCAAACACTTCTATATTATAATATCTGAGTAAGCATGTTCTTACATTGAGTTAGTTGTAAATTTATGTATTAAATAACTCACATGTTTCCAGGACCCTCAACAGCTGAAATAGGCATCATAGTAAATGGGCGTGTGTATATCTGCAAAACAGAACATTTTTTTCAGATAAAGGGAAAATGCTAGGACTGTAATATCATACTGAAGCTTAGTTATCTATTAAATTCACATGCAGATAAGAAGTTGAAATAGCAAAGATTTAATGAGGAATCAAATATGAATGTGACAGTATTATAATATAGTATTTTTATTTTATTTTTGGTTTGAGAATATAAGAGTAACCTCAAGTGTGAGATTCAAGTTTACATCAACTTCCAAAAATGATTCAGTATCAGCATCACTCCATGTCATGTGATTTTTCATGAATGCTGCAAATCCATAGAAATGAAATGATCAACAAAAATTGCTGTGTAAGGGGATGAAGGGAAGAATTTATATCCCATAAACAATCTATGAATGGGAACATATACTATGGACACAATATATCAACATTACATTGATCCGAGTGGATGTGGACTCGGATCCCTTAAGCAAGGTCTCGGGTTCGAGCTTGGAAGATGAAGAAATGTGGTTGGGAGGGAAGATGCATGTAAAGGGCTATCGAGGTTCTCTGGTAGATTAGTTATCGAAAAAACTAGTGGATATTTCACATCTATAGCATAGTTATTAAAAAAATACTACGGACACAATATAGATACCTGAAAAGTGTTCGTTTTGCTCTTCAACAATTTGTGAACCCTCAAACTGCGAAAAATATAGTGAAGTATCCAAAAATCAAATGCAATGGATAAGAATGTTGAAATTTTGCATGTTCAATAAAACTAAGGTGAGCATTGGTTAAATCCTATTGTGCGTGCGTGCGTGTGTGTATTTCATGTATTACTCTACCAAAAGAAAACTAAAGGTGTCAAATCCTATAAAGGGAACACCTTACAAGAAATCATTTCAACCAAGCAATCTTCATTTGTTGAGGTAACCCGCAGATCTATAAAAGGAGAAGCTTCAAAGTTCAAAAGTCGAAGTTTAGGAAGCTCACACCTACACATTACAACATGCAATTGGTACTTCATTTCAGATTCAGACTTCTTCCACAACATAAGTGCAATAAGATAGTCTGAACTCTAAAAGCATTGTCCAAACCAAATCATTGAAAGAATAATTTAAGCCACCAGAAAAGAAATGAAGACGTAGAAAACCTGTATGTGTTAGAATCAAGAGATTGAAATGATTGTAAGGCCTTTGTGTTCAACACAGCTGCAATTCCACTAGGCTGGTTTAGAAATTCACTGATGTGGAATTTCTTGCCACCAATAACATCATCATATGTTGGCAGTTTAATTCTTTCCTTTTTCGTAGCAAACATATTTGCTTTCTTTACATTTGAATCCGAAGAAGTCGTTGCTTTCACCTTGATGTCTATTTTCTTCCTGAAAAATCAAATTTATGAACAAAAGTAACGACTCTTTGAAAAATAAATAAATTATAAATTCAATCATCTGATAGATACTGGTACCAAAATACAAATTAATAGTAATATTACAATGAATAAAAGTGAATATAGCTCAGTTGATGAGCTAGAGGACATTAAAGAAATTTAAGCAAAGAAGTTCAGTGTTCAAACACAGACAATTAACGTGATCACCAACTTACTAATATTTGCCTATACAAAACAATTAAAAGTGAATACAATCATGCTTTAATATATAAAAGAGTGAAGATCAAATGTAATCCTTTGAAAAAAACATGAAATCCAATTTAGTACGTCAAAAAAAAATCATTTTTTACTACTTGTAAAAAATAAACCAAGACAACTTAGTCCCGGTTGAATTGAATTGGAGATGTGACAATGTTCACGCGGTGAAAAAATTGTTACGATTTATTTTTCTCGTATTAGTAAAAGTGAAAAATAATATGAAAATGTAATAATATCCATACCATAGTGCTAAGAATAATATATTTGTAGAATGTAAGCAAGTTGAGCAAACAAACCGGTGGATGAAATTTTGCAAGGAATGTGTGGTCCAGAAGTGTTGGCCATGTCCATACCATTTGTTACACAAAAGGATTGCTTTTGCTGCAAAAATAAAGCACCAGCAGCAGAGATTAATGGAAAGGAAACAATAATTGAACAAAAGCAGAGAATTCCATAGCTCAGACTGGGAAAAATCTTGAAATTTTGGAGTGTTTTGCAAAGAGAAAAAGTGAAAAGAAAAGATATGTTACCCATCAAAATGAATCAATTTTTGGTAAACAAGTTGGGAGTTGGAAGAAATGAAGACAAATAAGGGAAATAAATGCCACTGTCACTTATAACTTCATCTATCTGCCACTGAAATACTATTATTTATTCCCTTTAAAGGAGACAAAAACATGGTTATTTATTCACATTCACCACAATAATTTATCCTTTTCTAGAACCACCATGATATTGTAAAAGTTACAATATAGTATAATTTATGCAAAATTAATGTGTCTTAATGTGATTTTGCTAAATTTGCCACCAATCTAAACATGTATTTTATTGTGAGTCATGTTAGTAATCCTTAACTCTAACACTATTTTTTTTTGTCTATTAGTTAGTGGCTAAACTCACACACTAATAATGTGTAGAAGTGGAATCCGGAGTTTGAACCCTCCAATAATATTCCCTATAGCTATCAAATGGGTGATATATATTTATACGTTAATTGATTTATGTTCATAGTTAGGTTACTAACTTGTTTTCTTTAGCCTTTCAAAAAAAAAGTTACTAAAATGTTTTCTTGAGATAATATTTTGCCGTACGTGCAAGTAATTTATAAAAATTTGTAACCGTACGTGCAAGTAATTTATAAGCCTTTAAAAAAAATATCCTACTAATGAAAATTATGAATATATAGGACAGTGAAGGTACAGACAAGTATATAAATACATAGATTTCAAAGAGCTCTACTCCAAACAGCAATCTCAAGTTTTATCTCCAAAGCTTCTGAATAACTCTGAGCTTTGCACTTCTACTTCGGCGGTTCAAGATCTCTTCTTCTCCTGACGGCGTGATTGGTCTTTTTGTGAGAATTATTCCATTTGATCCATGCAGTACTTGTTTTATCCATGCTTCTTTTTCTTTGATTTCATCAATTATCTTCCTAAGATCACTATTGCTGCCCTCCCCTTCTCCCACGTTATCATTCTGTTTGATTATATTAAGAAATGTCTGCTTCACAATTCTGTCCTCCAAACTGTGAAAAGATATGACAGCAAGTCTGCCCCCCGGTGCAAGGCAGTCAAAACAAGAATACAGCGAGTCCTCAAGAGTCTTCAGTTCATCGTTGACAGCAATTCTCAGTGCTTGAAATACACGGGTTGCTGTTTTTATCCAACCTTGTCTTCCACCTGCAATGTAATCAAAACTTGTTTATGTTCACAAGAATTACAACTATCCATGAAAAAAAATTACGGTCTGAGACAGCTTGAGTTATGAATCCTTCAAATGCCAGCAATATGTATGTCGGTCAAGAACGATATTGAAGAGAAAATTAACATGTTAGATTGTGTAATGTACTAGATGATATAAAATCTACTTGATTTTGATCTGTAATTAGTTACTGACTGTTAATTAATGGTCATTGTCCATTAATTGCATGATGTTTCAAAGAGTAAAGATCAACACATAGTTGAGAAATGCAGACAATATTCCCTTGAAGAGACCTATCTGTAACATCATGCCAAACCTCTGATGCATCATCAGTGCATTCAATGCTTATTGCAACTTAGTCAATACTCAATATGGAATGATTCAACCAAGAAACAACAATCGTATTACACCACATCCAAAGGTTTCTTGCTTGAACCATCTATGAAATCAAACTTGTTTTTCATATGTAAAGTCATAGTCATAGCACAAGCCAAACTACGGTAATTACAGTCATCGAGAATTGGGGACAACAGTACCAAGAACTTTAATTAGGATGAAATGTAATAGACATTTGTGGGATCTTGAGTAGGATTGGAATGTGAATACCATATTATAAATTTGAAAAATGCAGTTAGATCAGAAATGGCATATGCATGAGAAATTATGCTTTTAGTCCTAGAAAAAAACAGAGCTACAATAGAAAACTGAAGAAGGACTTGCCTTTCATTGCAGGAGTCACACGCCGAATAAGATCCAGCAAGTCAGTAGTGGAATGTAATCCACCTTCTAAACGGGCTTGGACAATTTTTTTCTGCAGAGTACGCCAATTACTTTCTTCCCCATAATCCCTTAGGATACGGCCTACTTCAGTATCTGGCCAAGAATTTAATATGTCTTCTGCTTTAAGGCTTGCCTGTCATAGGCCTGTCCATCAGTTTAATAGGAAAGAAAAATCATGTACTACTCTGCGGTAAACAGGTGGGAAAAATATGATTCCGCAAGTAATTTATTTACTTGAATAACCAACCACTCAAAAGATATTGCAATGAGGTGAAAAAGGAAATAGGCACATTTCATTAGCGAGAAAGATTGAAGCTTAGATAGATGCTTCAAGTCAGGCCATATATCGACAAAAAGGTATAACAGAAATAGCAATACATGTCTTGGGTAGGAGTTGGACCATCCAAATTAAGAAGAGACTATAAAGCAAAGCACCATACAACACTAAACAACATTCACATGATGCCAACATTTTCCACTCCTACTATTCTACAAGTAAACAATTTACAATCATATCTATTATTCTTCCTACAAAGAGCATAAATAAAAATATTACATTGAACTCTGAAATGCAATAAATTATACCTGAGGATCCATGCGCATATCAAGTGGTCCATCACCAAGCACACTGAATCCTCTTTGAGGATCGTCCACCTAAAACAAAAAATACAAGGAACAAACAATAAGAAAAATTCTCTTCATCAAGACATAATGAAATATTCAAAACACTCAATCACAAATTCCAGCACCATAAGATTAGACATAATCATGGTTTTGAATTGAACTACATTCTACAAACCACAAAAACATAGTAGTTCAATATGTATTCAAGCAATAAACATGATTACAATATAAAACCATGAATACGACACAACAAAGAGAGCAAGTCCATGTATCCTATATAATGCTGGAAATGAACCTGCATAGATGACATTCCCAGGTCCATCAAGATGCCATCAACAGACGATGGCCCTAAGTGTTCCTCGCCTGTTCCTCTAAGCACGGACTTGATGTGTCTAAAATTCCTTAACACGGTAAATACTTTCACACTAGACTCCCTATCGTCCAAAACTGAACTGATGCGTGATTGAGCTACGTCACTTGCCACGGGATCCACATCCATCCCGACAAAATATTTCAACTCTGGATGTCCTCTAATCACCTATTCCATTCATTCAATAACAAGGAAAAAGAGAAGGGTGAGTTCAGCACATAAGCACAAGTTAAAAAAAAGTCAACATATATGAAAATGAAGTGTTTTACTTTTACATAGTATTTGGTTGAAGAGAGATAGAGAGCAGCGCAATAATTTAAATCTTTATTGAGTGGTTCGATTTTTCGAAGGGAACAGGATAGTCAAAATCCACTTATAAATCATAACATGAAAAGCTATAAGGATATACAAAGTAAGAAAAAAATATTGAAATCTTAATCCCTCAGTTTCTAGGGAAAAGGGGTCATATCATAGTAATTTGAAGTTCAGTCGAGAGGTTAACAAATTCTAGCCAATAATTGTTTCAATCAAGAATTAAACTCAGATACTCTAGATCGATTCAAATTTAACTTAAGTTCATTAACCACTCAACCTCAATTACTTGATTATACAAAGTAAATTAAGTTCAAGGATTATGCAATGTAAAACATTATGGTCAGATTTCACCGTAGTGTCACTTTGTTATGAGATTTCACCAATGTGAATGCATAGTACTTCATTAAACTCAAATAAATTAGTCATAATTTTCCTTTGATATGATTAAAGGCCTATTTGAATTGGCTTAATTGAACTTATCTACTGACGACATAAGTTTTGTGACACTATTTAGGAAAACAGCTTATGACAATTTTTACAAGTTTTTTTCAGCTTATTTTCAGAAGTTCGCCAATATAACTTAAAAAAAAATATATATAAAAACAATTTGTATCTCGCTCATGTAATCTTATACATAAGCCGAAGTGCTTATGATAATAAGCACTTGTGCTATAAGTTGTTTATATATATATATATATATATCTCCTACTTGTCTCTAAACAAAATATATATAATTTGAGAAATTGATGATACTAACATTGGTGGAGTGACCGGCAGCACCGAGAGTACAATCAACGAAAGAGTTTAACGAAGAATTAGAGAAGACATCCAAAACTTCAGAAAGCAAAACAGGAATATGAAGATGTGAATTATTGTTGTAAAGCTCAACTATTGTATCCTCATCGAGTTGTTTATCGGAACGAGTTCGTCTTTTTTCCTTAGCAAGTGCTGCTTCTGTTTTCTTCTTCGTCGTCTTTGTCATTCTCATACCTCCGCCGCCGGCGGTGCTGCTAAAGGCTCTGAGAATTGAAGCAGAGAGAAGAAAGGAATTGATATGATGATGAATGAATTTAGGTTTAGGTTTAGGTTTAGGTTTGGATGATATTATTGTTGCTAATGATGATGACAATAGTGACGATATCTTTGAAACTGTTGCCATTGTTTTGTTCGTTGCTCCTTCAGACCTAAACTAAACTGTGTTTCAGAATCGTGTACAAAAGGTTTGGCATAAACCACTTACAGTATAAGGAAATAAGTCAAATTGTTGTAAACTACTATGGATTTGGAATAACTTACTTTTTAGTTTAGGCAAAATAGTTCATTTAAATAAATAAATTTTTATGTATTTTTATAATTTATTAAGGAAGTTTATGAACAAATAGCTTATAAAAATACACTTTTCTTTTCATCGTTAACTTATAAAAATACAGTTTTCATAATTTATCCAAACGGAGTAACACAAAAAAACTATTTATTTGTATAAGTTGTTTTGCATAAGCTCAAAAATAAACTATGAACCCGTTTGGATTAGCTTATTTTTGAGTTTATGCAAACAACTTATGCAATATAAATTATGTTTTATGTTATTTTATAAGTTCACAATAATAAAAATTGTATTTTTATAGCTTATTTTATCATAAATTATCTTAACAAACTTATAATATTACATAAAATTGGCCCTAAATTAAACGCCCCTATGTTTATTTGATAGGTAATGAATCGCAACACTTATTTTTAATAGTCATCTACTAAATAAAAGTAATCACAAATTTTAGTTGATTTTATCATTTAAATTGTAGAAATTTGTTGTCAAATTATTGTGTTAAAAACAAACACATACTACTTGCTTCTTTTTTTTTTTTACAAACACACATACTACTTGCTAAATACTGTATTAAGTGATTTTTTTTAGTATATAAAGTGTATTCCCTTCGGCCATAATTATAAGCAAATGTTAGTTTTTAAATATATTGAATAATTAATGTATCTAGTCTAAAAAGTGACATTTACTTATAATTAAGGTCAGAAAGAATATAAGATAAAAAGTACAAGATATAAAGATATAAATATATGTGATATCTTATATGGTTAGGAGTTGGCCAAGAGTCAAAGAAGGTTTTAGGCCTTTAAATTTTGAGTAAAAAAGACTCCAAAAATTTCTGTTTAATTATAAATATATAATATTAGAAATTATTTATATATATAGTTGACTAATACAATTCAACCAATCAAGATACTCATATCGTCCTTGACAAAAATTTAAATCCTCAACTCTACAAAATTTAGTATCTTTAATTCATATTTACAAGTCTTGTGTTTTTTAGGACATGCTAAAAAATTTAGACCTCTATATTGGTTGGATCGATCCTGCTATCGTGTTCTGTAATAAAATATAAGTTATTTTGAAAAGAAAAAAAATTATACCAAATTATATGTCATTTTACGATACCAATGAAACATTCAATGCTCTTTTTTCTATTATACATTTAACTATTTATTTCTTTTTTTTCTTTTAATTCTTCGATTTATCTTTTTCATATTATTAATAAGGGATAATTTTGTAAACTAACTTATAATTTCTCTTTTCCATACGACAATGATTATTTTTCTTAATTTTTGTGAAATAAGAAAAGTGACTTACGTTTTGGTACCGATGGAGTAGTGTGTTAGTATTTTAATGTTGAAAACTTTGTTTTTTTTTTACTAATCTTTCTACTTTCTTGGAACCACAAATCTGATATTAATAAAAGGGTCTTGCTAACGAGTGTCCCCAGAATACTCTTTAATCTTATTATTTAAAGAAATTATTTATTCAAAAAGTAAATCATTCCAATGTATCGACTTCATGCATTCCGATAAAAAATTTACTAAATTTTTACTATTTAAAGTGCTTAAAGAGTGCCCTGGGGCACTTGTTAACATTTTCCTTAATAGAATTATTACTTTCCAACACAATAAATAATTGTACTAGCTAATCCTCATAGCAATCCAAACCCCTACTGTCACCCCCTTGTCCCCTTCCTGGCTTCCTCTCCACCTCTTTTTCATACAATTGGTTATTTAATATCACTTGGTCCACTCCCACTTCAAGTCATGTTCCACCCTCCTTTTTTGACCATATTATTATTATTATTGTCCCTTTTCTCAATTGCTTTATGGAGGAGGAGTTTTGAGTTTGATTGTAGAATCAGCTAAGCCTTTTTTAACAATAATAATCACTAATTAGTGGCAGGGTGGTGCAAGCAACCCATCATGGATAGGCAGCAATCAATAGAAGTACCATCAGATGTAGAAAATGGAAGAGAATCAGATGAGTTCATCATAGAAAAGAAAGAAAAGGTTCCTCTTCATCCATTTACACAAGTTGGAACTGTTTCTTTTCCTGGCTTCTATGGCAAACATAGGTTGCAAGCTTCCATATCTAATCTCAATAACCAAATCAATATTTTGCAGGTCAACTTTTATCTCATTTCTCTTCTTTATAGTTTAGTATAACATGCTCTATTTTGCACAAATATTTAACTTTTATCTCATTAACTACATGAATTTATATTTAGTAATATGTTTTATTTGTCCTCGTAAGCATAGCTCAGTTGATAGGAACATCGCATTTTATATGCAGAAATTAGGGTTCGAACCCCAAACAGTCCATTTATTCATCTTAAAAAGATCGAATTCCAGCCACTAGGTCTACTTGTCAAAAAAAAAATGTACATGCTTTATTTTGTCTTATTTGGACAAATGTTTATTTTTCTTGTTATATCTAATCTTAATATGGATTCTTATTAAAGACTATGAAGAAATTGATATTTTGAACCTATGATGATGATGCAGGAAGAGTTGGAAAAACTTGAAACAATAGGTGAAGCTTCCACCATCTGCAAGGAGTAAGCACAAAAATAAAACAAATGATTTTCATTACTTTTATTCATCATTCAATATGTCCCTTCATCGTGCTTTTAATCAATTTGCAGTGTCATTTCAAGCGTTGAATCCAATCCAGATCCTCTGCTTCCATGGTAAAATTAAGATCCTCTTGACTTTTCATGCTCACATTACAGTTTAAGGATCTAATTGTGTATTTTTTACGACTTTGTTTGGACTAAACAAAATTTTGAGCTTATAGCGGATAGTATTATAGTTTATAAGGAAAAAAAAGATTATGAATTGATGACATGTAAATTCTTGCAGGATTCAAGGTTCAGTTGATGCCGGTTCTGGTTGGGATAGATGGTTTGGAGGAGCTCACAACTCTCGAAATCATAAGCGCTGGATTTAGAAATTTTGTTTTATAGTTTTTCTTTTTCTTTGGGTGATCTATGTATTCATTCATAATTTAAAACTTTCCTGCAAGAATTAAAACACATGAGCCAAATTCTAATTCACTGCATGATAAAGTAATTAAAGTTTGTAACAGCTTTCTATGATAAGTTTTACATTTTTGTCAAAGAAAAATACTATAGAAGAATCAAAATTCCTCTTTAATTATTGGATCATTCAACTAGATAGTTATGAGGATATATTAGTTCATTCCACTCCATATTTTACTTGAGTAATAGATATTGATTACAATGACTTCAAGGGGAGGTAGATTTTTGCATTCTTATTTTTCAGTTCTTGTTTGATGAACTAAGCAGTAGATCAATGCATACAGAGCAAAAGGGTATCGGGAGGGGGTTGGAACCACTTGATATCAGAACTGACCCCCGAATCAGATTCAACTGGCGGTGAAAACCAAAAAAATTAAACTCCTCACTAGTGGAGGGTATGATTAATATCCTTTGAATTAGTGTCGGTTCTAATACCGAATACCAAGTCTTAAAAAAAATTAGATCAATGCATGTATACTTAAAAGTTAGTGAGGGTAAGTTTGTTTTCCTATGTGCAAATGATATTTTACTTGCAGTGAAACTTCCAATATCGTTGATAGGGCTGAAAATGAGTCGAGCTGAGTCGAACTTGTCTGAGCTCGACTCGGCTTGATAGGAATTAGTTCGGCTCGAAACTCAGCTCGAGTTTGACACGAACTATTTTATTAGCTCGAGTTCGACTCATTTAAAGTTCACGAACAGTTTAGTTCGGCTCGTTAGGTTCAACTCGTTAAGTCAAATCATATTATTTTAAAGTTTTTTTTTTGTCAAAATTTCAAAATTTGATCTTTAACCTTTTAAACTATTTTTCTAAAAGAAAAAAGCAAATATTAAATTAAAATAAAGGAGAGAAAATGTAATGGAAAATGAAAAGTCTTTTGAAAAAGAGTGAGTTTAAAGGAGTAATTTTTTTCGCAGAAGCAGAGTGAGTAATATTCATACACGGGGAAATAAAAAGTTCATTGATGCGTCAAGTTAAAAGAATTTGGAAATTATATATATATATATAACCAAGCTAGTTCATGAGTCAAACGAGTCGAACTTTATATAGTTCATGTTCAGCTCATTTATTTAACGAACTTATTATTTGACTCAAGTTCAGCTCATTTGGTTCGCGAATCAAGTACACGAGTCAATTATCGAATCGAGCTTCAAACTATTCACGAGTTGGCTCAGTTCATTGTCAGCCCTAGTTGTTGATATAAAAAATTAAAAATCCATAAGGATAAATCTCTAGAGATTTCCTCAAAAGACGCACATTTTAAATGTTTGAAAATATCTAATATGTAGAATTATTCATTCATTAATATTGCATCTAAAGTTAAAGGGGAAATTTTAATTTTCAAACTGTGTCCCTATACCAAGTGATTAAAGTTATTCCTTATCCTTCAAAAGTAGAGTATCATGTATGGTCAAAAGTGAGCACTAAAACTGATCTTGCATTTGCAATAACTTGTGTAGGCCAAATAAATTTTGAAGGTAGCCAAAAAAGTTGAGATATCTTCAAGGAATTAGAGATTACAGGTTAACATATAAGTATTTTGATATTTAGGAGATAATTGGATATTCTAAATCATAAAATTTGTTGGAAGCAAAATCCAATTGTTGCTACAAAGCTACACCACAAGCTTAATGGTTGATTGACTTAATTTCTATTTTCTAGCCTTATGCTTGTAAAATCTATTGACTATTAAATATAATTTACAACAGTTGAACTAAAATTAACTTTTTTAAAAAATAATAAAAATGGAAGTCAAAGTAAACATATAGGTGGTAAGAGAAGACATCAAGAGCACAAGGTTGTGTGATCGTTGTATATTAGTCATATTCAGCCAATGTGATCACAATTGCAAGTCATTAAGGCATAAAAAACATGACATTGTGAACACAGTCACGGTCGTCGGCCATTTTTTAAAACCTTAATCAGTTAACCAGATACATGTTAGGTTTTTATTTATATGTTAGGAAAATCCTCTTCATTCTTGAAATTTTGGTCATGTATAGAATCAAAACATAAAATGCATTTCCAAAATTTGCCATTACTATGGCATAAAACCAAAACATCCAACGCTAGGTATGCCCCAGACACAAGGATTTATCATTTACATGGTTGCATTCCACCATACCATTTCTCTTCTCATTCAATTGTTTTTTTCCAGGAGAATATATACACATACAATAAATGTCACAAAAGATGATACCAATAAAAGAGGTTCCTAAACAACCTGAGATGAAACATTTGAAGTTAAAAGTGTTCCACGAAACCCTCCCTCAGTATGCTGTGTACCCTTTTTCTCGTTACACAGCTCATCTGCAAAAGATAGAATATGTCCATTTTTATACATAAGAGGAAAAAGATATAAAGTGATAAAGTAAAAGTATCAAATAGCTTACCAGCAATGTCTCGATTCTCATGGATCTCAGAGTCCCTCACAATAATCTGATCTCCAGCAAATATGTTGACGTCCACAAGTGTAGTATTTTCGTCGTTGTTATCAATGGTTATATCACCTTTTTGTAGTATCTGGTTTTCTTTGACAACCTGAGAACAAATACCAGATGTGGGAATAAAAAGTTAACATTACAAAGCATTGAATTGATTGCAGCAATGCACAAACTAATCCATGGGAGTTTTTGAAAGAGCAAAATTTACACAACCTTATTTTCAGTTTATCAAGCAATCAACCCTAAAGGTGGTCCACCTACAATCTGCCCTTTTATTATATGATAACACATGAAGCTGGCAAGAAGCATTGATCCTATGTTTAAGAGCCTTATAGTTAGCAATTACGGGCTCAAAGATGGTTTTTACAATGCCCTAAAGTAACAATAACCTATCAATATAAGCTCCATTTAACAATATATCTTTTATGTGCTTGTGCGCACGCAAGAAAAAGATAGCCAAAGTTTCAACAAAACTCATTGGCTGTTGGAAGTAGAGGCCACTCTCCCATGCCAAGAATCAACAAGAATGCATCCTTTTGGTAAAAATATATCTCGCACTTCAGCCTTTTTATATGCCTAAAATGATTGAGAAACTCCTTACCATTTTTAACCATATGAAGTTAGTCATCCAACATTTAAACTACAAAATAATATCAATACAGAACAAACTTGGCTTACCCCAAAGGATTCCCATATCATCATTTTCAGCTGGTAAATTGATGTTGAAGCAGATACTTTTAGATTAGTTGAAGTCCCATTTCTAGTCTTCCTGGAGCGTTTAGAAACCCTTCGATCTGTTTCAACGAATCCCTTTGAAGCCTCCAAGATTGATCTAGGAACCTCCTTTCCACGGACAAGAATTACACATATATCCTCATTGCAATAATTAAGTTTATGCACTAACTCACAGCTTTCCTTTTCTCCAATGCAACTTTCACAAACCTACATGTTCAGAAGGGGAAAATTATAGTTCAAATGAAAATTAAATATATCATCCAATAAAAAGAAAATGAACTTGCCAGTAAATTTAGTTCAAGAATAACAAAGATTTAGAGCACATAATAAAAAATAAATAAAAAACTGAGATAAGTTGCTTATGGAATTTAAATGGGAGAATATAAGGAAGCAGATAATAGTGTAGATTCAAAAGAATAAGCTTCTAACAGACAATTTTCAGAATTCAATTAAATTATCACGTGGTAAAATAATTTGTGCACCAAGTTACATGCACACACCAGGAAGCAGCTTTTTTAAGACAACATTACTATGCATGTGATGAAAATAGCAACCAGGAAAATTAGAAAAATGAAGGATATGATATGACTTTTCAAGTACAACTGGAACATAAGCATTAATAGTTTCATATAAATTAAGAGAAAATACCATATAGGATTAGTTGTCTAATATATGCATGTATGTAATTCTAATTCCTTAAAGACTTAGCTTCCAAATAACTTAGGCACAAGAAAATAAAGATTGGCCATTGAAATAGCATATCCAACATAGTGTTGGTAGAGTTTTAGATTACCTCAGGACAAGTCTTGATTAAAACTTGACCGTTCCCACTTTCATTATTCACCTTATCCCAATTGGCCAACTGGTCCTCACATATCACCATCTCTTCACAAGATCCAGCTATAGCATTCACCGAATCATTAATATTCTCAATCTTTGCAGATACTCCTTGGGTCTCAGTAGCACCCCATTCTTCGCAAAAACATTTCCAATCATTCTCAGATATGATGGTCAAGCCACTAGCCTAGAATCCACAAAGTGGACAGAAGTAAGACTGTGAGACAGGGAAAGAAAACACACTTATAGTTACAATGATATGCAAAATGAGAGGGGAAAAATTCTCCCCCAACTTACAGAAGGCTCTCTTGGAATTATAGCACCACGTCTGAAAATCAGTTCAGGAGGCCTTTCAATGAGTCGTGAGTGCTGAGAAACAAACGGGTAAAAGTCAAAATCCATTCTGAAATTGCTACATATTAAATTTGATGTCGTCATATGTGAAGACCAAACATAGAAAAATGACATGACAATTGAAGAGTTAAGAATCTACATCTGCAACAAAAATCCTTATCAAATTGCATAGAATAGAGTACTTTTTCAAATAAGTGCAAGCCTGAAAAGTAAATTCAAATTTGACCAAATACTACGTACACTAAACTGAAAAAAAGGGGAACTCATTTATACCACATAACAATATGCAAAACATGATTAAAGAGGAAATGAAGAGACAATGTACCTTTTCACACATCAGTGAACCAATCACCGGATTTAATGTTTCAGGTGTATCGGAATTCTTGACTGTTGGGTTGACATAGTTTCTCCATTTTGAAATCCAAGAGGAAGGAATTAAGAAATACTTGCAATCTAGAGAGAGTGGCATACTTTTCCCACTGAACAGTTTCTCATGACTCTGACGCTGCCTCTGCTTTAATAACCTACATCATGAAAACAGAATTTAAATTAAAATCTGTCTACATCAGCTCTGTATCAATAGCAACTTAAAAACAAAAGAACCTCATAGAGTCCTCCATGCAAGCCACTTCAGATAATTCGCTACTGCATTTGGAGCACTCTCCGGAGTCTGAAGGAAAAGTAGGGCAGACCAGAAGATCATCGTTTTTCACAGAAACAGCATCTTCATATAAGAAGTGCCAAAAACCCTCAGGAACAAGCACTCGTTTAGCACCAGTTGCTTGCTCAGGCATAAGTTGTCCATGTGGACAACTAATAGCTGCTGTCGGTCCAGAATCGGCTTCAGATGGAGCATCGGTGACTTTTCTTTTCCACCATTGCTGCAACCTACAAAAGTAAACTCAGCATAAAAGGCTTTCACATAGTTGCTTTTGAACTACCCTAACAACATGGCGAAGTAGATGATACCTAAAAAAAACTGATCAGAATAGGTAGTTAGGTTTTGGATTGGGTCTTTTTTTTTTACGCAGTTTTGGATTGGGTCTAAAACACCCTTTCCAAACAAAACCGATCTGTAAGGTGAGGATGCCCACCACTTATCGCCACTACTTAGGTCATGTCACTATTGAATGACAGAGTCTCAACACACACAACTTACGCTCAGGAATGAACATCTGCAGTGTGACCCAAGTGACCCAATAGACTTAGGATAGGATAGGATACCATATTAGGTATTGGGTTTAGGTTTAACTCAACACCATAGGTTTAACTCAACACCATAAGCCTGACTTGTAAGATTAGATGACAATCACTTATAACCACTATCCAAGCCATATCACTATCCAATGCGAACCTCTCACTATGATATAAATTTTCTATGGGTGGGTATTAGTGTATATGCCCACATGTGATTAACTGCTGTATAGAGTGTTGGTTTAGTTAGTTATTATCAGTTGGTTTAGTGTCATCGATGTGAATCCTCTGCTGCCTTTTTTCTCATGCCCAATTTACGTGTCTATCTCTCTCATCATCACTTCATTTTTTTTATTTCTCTCTCCTGACACACACAAAACCACCTAGCAGCACTGCTGCCGCAGGATGTTATCCTATTTTTTTAGCTCTCTACTAGTACAAGTTTTGCCTTGTATTAGAGATTTGTTGAGCATCCATATGTATTTACCCTCTCGTTTGTTATTAGCCTACTTTGCTACAAAAATTTACTCTTTTCAAACACTTCTGGTGCTTTAATCGATCTATTATGTGTCCAATCTAAAAAAATCCTCTGCATTTTTTCCTTCTCTCAGATCATATATAATACTGGCCCTACAAAGGCTAAAATAAAAATAATCTCCATAACAAAATAGAAAATAGAACACTTATCTCCACCACCCCTTATTCCTTTCGGTAGGAACAGAAATGACAGCAGAAAAGATTTGAAATCGTACCATGATCTAGAGACATAGTACTTTCCATCTTCATTTTTTCCATCAAGAATATCCCGTGCAAGTTGCTTAAATGATTCTCTTCGATCCCGGTAAGTGTCAGCTGACACGACATTCCGAGCCCCATCAATCAGACAATCCAAACAGCGGTCATCATGAGAAAGTATTGGACCCCCACCATACTGAATTTTATGAGGCATAAAGGAAAATGTTAATAGACATACTATTTGCAACAATGGCAAAGTAGGAAAAACACATGAATAAAACATGACTAAATCAAAGGCTTATAAATCTGTCAATAGAAGCTCAAACTTCATGTTATTTGTACGCACACTGTAATTCATTTTGCTGCATTCTCCTCGCATCAGCACAAACCAAAAATAAGCTACTGCGTAAAGTTATTGATCACACGGGTATGGGTTTGGATGCAAATATACTTTGTAATTGCGGCCATCGGGACGATTACTTTGGTACCCTACTCAGACCCTATTTGTTGTCATCTCACATCTCACTCTGATGAAAGAAAAAAAATCATCTACCTTACCAGTATTATCTATCACTGTATGTAGAATATAACGAAAAAGGAGAAATCATTTTCCAATCTATCCCTTCTCAAGCCCCATTAACAATTATAAAAGTCTCAATCAACATTTTTCATATTGATTTAATGCTCCCAGATCAAAAGAATGGAATCGTAACAACTAAATGCATTTACCTTAGACAATAATCTTGCCCATGCTTTAGAAGACAATCGCTTTGCCGAGGTAACCTTTGACACTGGGACTTTACCATGTGAACATTGGATAGATGTGTTGTCAATAGCACTGCATTAACATTAAAAAGTAAGTATTCACATAAATTAAGTGAAACAACCCTACCCTAGTAAATGATACAAGAAATGTGCATCAAACTAAGGCGAGGAAATAATTTAGTCACAAAAGAATATAACAATTGGTGTGTTCATGGCTAGGAATACATAAAGCATATGCACTAACCTTGGAGTAACATTTTCGGCCCATTGGCGAAGCCAGTCACTATAAATCCAAAAAAATGGTTGCTCCAGTGGCTGTACAGGAGCTTCAGCTAAAACAGATCGAACTTCTTCTCTCCTCTCATTGATATGACTCAATTCTACCTCTTTCTTATGGTCGTACTGCTGGCAAGCATCAAGATATGAGGCATTGAAATTTTGAATCTCTTCACGAAAATGAGAAGGAAGACAATCATTATCTTGTGCAGTAACTGAACCAATGTCTCTTTTAGTATGGTTATCACTAGAAACCATGCCCCCATTCTCACTAAAAAATTTGTTTTGCTTAAGATGGTACATCAACATGTATGCATCGCTAGATGAAAACGTCTCCGTAAGTGAAGATTGTGAAACTTTGACATTTAAACCAATTCCATTACTGTCAGCTACCCTTGCTTCAGATAAACTGGAATGATCTACATCATTCTTACCAGATTTAGAAGCAGAGCATGAAATTTCTTCGGAAAATGGAGAACGGCCCAAGTTAGTAACAACCTCATCATCAAATTCCCACCATTGCCCAGTGTTTTCATCCTTGATATGAGCAATGTAATGACCACTATTAGCCGCAGTTCCCTTGTGTATCAGTACAGCTGACAAGTCATATATCAATTCAGACCGAGATGGCTCAGACAATCTGTGGTGCATACTAAGTTCAGCAGGAAATGAAAATGGAGAAGTAACTTTCTTCTTTGTTGTTGTCTGTCAGAGGAAACAACAAAAAATGGAAGACGTCATCAGAAAATGGACTAGTGATACAAAAAATCAAAATATACTACATAGAAGTACCAAAAATATCACACTTGCATGAAGCTTGCCCAGAGAAAGAAAAAGCATGTAGCTACTAACATAGTTTCTCTCTTCAGAAAACTCATGTGATCACTACCCAAAGGAAAAAATTAAATTGTTCGAGAAATTAGCAATAATACAGCAAACAGGTTTGCCAAGTAAAAAATAACAGTCCTTCTGTACAACCATCAAAAGTTATTTCTGTTTCGTCTTATAAAAAAGTTAAAGCAAAGTGTGCACAGGCCGTGTGTGAAAAACAAATCAAGGCCCGTGCGTTGTTCTTTCTGTAAGAACATTTAGACCAGGATGTTTGATTTGAACAGTGATACGCAAACTGGAAGAACTATTTTTAAAATTTGATTTGGGAAAACTTGCAAACACACTTTTCAGGGCTATGGTGCACATGTGCAAAGAAGAAATCTAATTTTCTAAGTCAAAAATTAATGACAGGGAACTTGACAGAAGAATAAATATCCTTTGAAGCATTAAAAAAAAATAAAAGAATAAAAAAAAAACTGGCTCTTAAAGTATTTACTGAAGTATGCCTGAAAATTATTGTAATAATTATTGCTCCCTTATACCCAAAAGGGATATAATCATACCAAAAAATTAAGTATAAACAACGAAAAAACAAGGAATTTAGTTGTTTAATGCTTACAACAACACAATGATGATAACACTCAAACTTTACAGCATACCTTTGGAAGAAAGACATAGCGCTTAAGCTGAAAATTAAGCACGTCGGGTAATGTTCGTAGCTTGATGCTGCGCGTAGCGTCAACTCTTGTTTTACATGACTCACAAAAATATTGATTGTCTCCATTAAGCTCTTCAACAGTGAGGTAATCGTCTAAGCTCTCATCTAAACTTTTCAATCCCTTGACATTCAACTCCAACTCATAGAAGTCTTCCATTTTGGAAGAAGATTCAGAGTCTTTTCCGCATTGCGAACACCTTCAAGATAATTACACTTGAATAAAAACATTGTTTGGTAATATCAAAAACATTTTTTCTATAAAAATATTTCAAGTATGCCGAACAAACAACGACGATATCTTATGTTTTACATTGTTACAAACAGTTACATTATTCCGAAGATGTTGTTCTCGTCTTTTTCTCATTCACAAGTGTGTTTTGAAGAGGCCGCAGATGGGTCAAAAAATTTAAAAATAATTAACATATTCGACAAAACCTATCATATTTCACACCCAGTCGTCACAAATATAAAAATTTATAATACAATAAATTAGCAGGAAAAAATTATGCTGCACAAGTCAACAAGTTTCTAGCAGCCAATGATTCTTACGTTGTAACATGAGACACACTTCCACGGAAAAGATCTTGAACTATCGTTCTTGCCTTGGAAATTTTGGAATGTCTAAGGCAACGCTCAAGCAACGACAGAAGCAATGTCAGGAACTCGTGGCTATCCTGCTGAACTTCATTGTCTAATTCCAGTGTTTTTACAAATGGAGAAGAATCTATGAAAGCCTTTTTACTTAAATGCAACTGTGCAAAAAGGCGAGCCAGTTGATCCAACACCGGTTCCTGCTGTAAAACATCTGGTTCTACAGAAAACAATCCTTCTCGGAAATGTTTATTCATATACAAGCATTGGAGTATGCTATTAGCATAACACGTTGCTCCAAGATTTGTTAGTCCTGCAGGTGAATTAGCAGATTCACGAAGTTCCGTGTTTGGGTCAAAGCCAAGACTATCAACAAAATCAGATCTCTTCTGCCATATTCCAGACTTCCGGGTTCCACTAGGAGGTGGAACCAAAGCACAAAAGCAATTCGGGTTGTCTTTAGTATTAACACGACAGCCTGAACAGACCGGCTTCGTAATCATATACAGTTGGTTCATATCATCATCAGTTGCAACACCTGTTTTGTGTATTTTCCTGCACAAAGACGATAAATAAACCAACAATACACAAAGGGAGTAACAATAAGTTCAAATTCCATTTAATAAGCTAAAAAAACAAAAACAATATCTTATATCATCACCAGCTAGTAGTACCTCAATATTTCAGAAGTTCCAGAATCATCATCCCCTTGTCTGTGTCTTTTATTTTTACCACGAGTCATTGTTCTACTCATTGTATAATCCAAAACCTAACCCTGAAAAAAAAAAAACACAAGAACCTACTTTCCTTGAGAGAAAAAAAAAACTAAATGAATCAAATCAACAATTAACACTCCTTTTCCAAATCCATTACTTAAACCTAATAACATCAAATTAACTAAGCTATATTTAGTTTCATATCAACAAATAATCAAATACAAGCTACAAATTACAAGTTCATAACTATGTTAATGCAAAATGCTTTCAATAAAATGCATTTTGTTGTGTCATTGCACGGTAAACTAATCACTTCAAAAAGGAATAAAACGCAAATTTTCACAGAAAAATGAACATGAAGAAATGGTAATCAAACACATTACCACAAGTTTCACTGTATGGTTATCATTACTCATTGCACAGCAGAACAGTAAGAATCTAATTACATAAAATTACAGAGAATCAAAGCCGAAGCTGAAAGAACCCTAGAAATTCCAATCAACAAATTTTGGGAAGAAAAAACAAACCGAAAAAAAATTAACGAGAGTTTGATATATTTCAACAAACAAAAAAGTAATAATAATATTAATCAATTAAAGAAAAATCAAAAAAGGTAGAAAAATCGTAGCAACGACATTACCAGAGAGAGAGAGAGAGAGAGGAGGGAAAAAAGAAAAGCTGCTTTGAACTGGAAGATGAAGAATGAGTATGGAATGGAATCGGAGAGAATAGAAGAGAAATGAAAAAGAAAAAAAAAAGCTAAAATATAAAAGAGCTTGTGTTTATTTATTTATTTTTATTAATATAATAAGATACTTTTTATTTTATTGATTTACTATTTTTATGGAAAAATATTAAACAGTGTCTTTTTAGAGGGAAAAGTGAATTTTGGGAAAAGAATGGAGGGAAGAATGGGAAGAGTCGGTCCACGTCATGTCAGAGAGTAAAAAAGAGAGAGAAAGTGATGATTGGTTTGAATGAATGAAAGAATGAGTAAAAATAATACTATCATAATAAAGGTAAAATTCTAATATAAATCACCTTGGTAAAGTAATTTATCATTTATGTATTGTTTATCAGTATTTAAAGAATATTTAAATTTTTAATATTGTAGTTTGAAAATAATAGAAAATAAAAATATGATTTATATCAAAATTGCGACAATTGTATTACTATTTCTCTGAATGAGATATGATTAATTCATATTGAACTAACTTAGTATTTTTTTATAGTTTCAATCCATATGAATTAATTATATCTCTCATATATATCCGACATTAAATGGCAACACTTCTTATAGTCACGTTCACGTATTTGAAACTTTATTCTATATTTGTGTTATGGAAGATTAATTGTAATTTACTTTTTTCGACAGAAAATTGTAATTTAGTTTTATTACACATTAATTTGTTTTTCTTTTTGGTAAGGACATTAATTTCGTTTCGGAATAAATAAAATTGTAGAAAGGAAATTATGTTAACCCTTATGTTTTTAAGGGAGGAATCCTTGGACCTTGGCAATCTCGAGTTTATAAATAAAATTGTAAAAAGGAAATGTTGTTAAATAATCATAAAATACATGATTTAGATTTTAATAATGTAATTTAGTGACATACAATGTTTACAATATCTTGTATAGTTTTAAATTATATATTTGTATTTATATATTTAAGGTAATTACACTTAGAATAAAAGACAAACAAGAAATAAATTGAGACACTAGCTTTTTTTAGTTAACAAAACCTAATAGTTGGATCTAGTGAACTAAAAATACCAGTTAAAATAAAAGAAACAGAAATAAATTGAGACACTAGCTCTTTACTAGGAGACAAATTGTTATTCACTTGTTATTTTAAAAATAAAAATACACACCAATAGTTGGATCTAGTGAACTAGGTTACAATCCTATAAGCAAAATTTGAATATTAGTTAAAAAAGTTATCCCCGTTTAATTTTTAAGTCACCTCAAATTTAACCACTTCTAGGCTCTGTTTGGTAAAAAATAGCGGATAGCTGATAAGCTAGCTTATAGCGAATGAGCTTATAGCAAATAAGCTAGCTGATTGAATTTGTAGTGTTTGGTAAAATTAGCGGTTGAACTAGCTTATAAGTATGAAATGACATAAAAATGATATGTTTAATTAATATTTAATTCTTTTCAAGTAAGATGATATGGGTAAAATTGGAAGAAAAGATAATAAGCTATAAGCTATAAGCTACTTGAAATAGCATTTGAAAAATAAGTTATAAACTAGTAAAATAAGCTATAAGCTCTTTTTCAAAAACTGTTACCAAACAGAGCTTTTAGCTTATAAGCTAAAAGCTATAAGCTAGCTTATTTGGTTTACCAAACAGAGCCCTAGTGGAAGAATTTTTTTTTTTATAAACAAAATGACAAATCTTAATATAATAAAACTTAATATAATAAAACGAGAGTAACTAGAGACACCCTAAACCCTAATCCTAATATGAATGGTCTAGATTTTGACACGTAGAAAAAAATATTATATCAAACGGCTATGATAAAAACTTGAATACTATATGTTGCCACGTCAATTAATGAATGTGACACGTCATGTGTTTAAAATCGCAATACATGATGTGTCAATATATGATTGGATGTGTGTATAAAATAATTTTATTGGTCTACAGTTTATCTAATGTTATTTTTTTGTAGAGATAACCACGAAATTCTATTTTGTTCCATTATATTATGTTCCATTATACTAATCCCTAATTAAAAGGAAAGATACTAAAACCTCTTAAACTCCCTCCTAAACCTGCACAACACAATTAAAGAATTTATCTCTCTCGGTATCTCTCACTTTCTCTATTAGAATTTTCCTATTCACGTTTTTATTCTTCTCTCCTTTTTCATCTTTCTTTGTGTATCTTCTTTTCTAACATTTTGCAATTCTTCTTTCACATAGGGACTCTTTAAAAAATCAAGGTAAGTGTGATTACAATAAAATTTTAGTGTTTTTTTTAATTTTTACTTTTGTTAACTTCTCTAATTTGGTTTTTGTATTTTTTTTTCATTTTTTTTATATAAAAGGTTACTTTCTATTGACTATTGATTTGTTCAAAACATGTTACTGCTTATTTGAAAGGTGAGTGTGGTTACAGTACAATTTGAATGTTTTATATTTCTTACTTTTGTTAGCTTATTTAATTTGGTTTTTGGATTTTTGTTCATCTTTTTTTATTTTATATTGAAAATTACTTCATATTGGTTACTGATTTGTTCAATTATACTATTGCTTATTTGAAAGGTGGATCAAGGTAAGTGTGGTTACAATAAAATTTTAGTGTTTTTTAATTTTTACTTTTGTTAACTTCTCTAATTTGGTTTTTGTATTTTTGTTCATCTTTTTTGATATAGAAGATACTTTCTATTGGCTAATGATTTGTTCAAAACATGTTACTGCTTATTTGAAAGGTGAGTGTAGTTACAATAAAATTTGAATGTTTTTTATTTCTTACTTTTGTTAGCTTCTTTAATTTGATTTTTGAATTTTTGTTCATCTTTTCTTTTTATATTGGAAATTACTTCCTATTGGTTACTGATTTGTTCAATTATATTATTGTTTATTTGAAAGGTGGGTGTAGTTAAAATAAGATTTGAATGTTTTTTATTTCCTACTTTTGTTAACTTCTCTGATTTGGTTTTTGAATTTTTGTTCATTTTTTTTATATTGAAAAATTACTTCCTATTGGCTACTAATTTTTCAATCATGTTATTGCTTATTTAAATCAATTGCTTATTATTGGTAATTGTTCCTCAACACTTTTTTGCTATTATAGTCAGTATGATTTGTCATGAACTATAAATTTGATGTTGGATTATTTGGTTTAATTTGATATTATCTTTTTAGCCATTTTTAAAAGTTAATAAGATGGGAGTTAAGAATATTTTGACGATTCCAATATGTGAGTGTTTATCTAATTTTCCTTTTTCTATCTTTTTTGGTGACTTGAAATATTTATGTTTCAATTAATTTTTTTTATCAGCTTTAATACTTATAACTGTTTCTTTGATTGTGTAGCAACACCTTTCATTATTGCTTGATTCTATTGATTAAAATGTGGTAGAGGCCACCCTTGATACATTGGCTACTTTTTTTTTGAAGAAAAGATTCGAAAAAGTACTCTATAAGAGACGCTTCTTTGCATTTTTATTTATACATGTATTATAACTATGATGTTTTAAGTTAATTTAGGAGAAGAGATAGATTTGAAAGGGATTATATTGTGTGTTAGTTATTGCTATGAACTTCTTTTATATTTTGGTGTTTAAAAACAATGTGTGATTGGCTATGTACTTCTTTTATCTATTCCAAGCTTAAAATATATGTTTCTTAAATCTTAAGTCTATTGCTTGATAATTTTTTGTTACTTTTATCATTACTTTTATGATTTTAATTATTCATTGCAATCCTATATATATTGCATAATTTTAGTTCCAATTTATCTATATTATTTTAAAAAAAAAAATTATTTACATTTTTTTATTATAAGAAATTAAATTATATATATATATATTACACAATAATCCGTGCATCGCACGGGTAGTAATCTAGTATCACTAAAATTCAAAGAAACTGTGAAGTTTAAGTGAAAGCCGAAATTTCTAATTGGATTAAGATTTATGTACGGTGGAAAGAAATTTATGGGGTGGAAAAAGAAACAGACATGTTTATTGATTTATATAAAAAGTACTATCGTCATTGATATAACACATGCCTCTAATTAAATATTGTTATTTGTCACTTTGGTATATTAGATTTGTTCGGACCCGGATTCCCTCATGTGGACTGTCCACTGGAGAAGGACTAGTTAAATCTCGACTGTTCATTTTAATAAAACTTAAAAATAAAATTGTATGAACAATACAATTAAGGTCTGAGATTGAACTGTAGGAAGAAACCCGGATTCCCTCCCGTGGACTGTCCACCGGAGAAGAACTAGTTAAATCTTGACTGTTCATTTTAATAAAACTTAGAAACAAAATTGTATGAACAATACAATTAAGGGCTGAGATTGATCTGTAGGAAGAAATGTACAGGAGAGGATCTGTCCTCAGATTTGTTCACTCTGTAAGCCATTAGATTTAACCTAGTGATGAGATGTTTAGATAGTTTGCATAAGTTTCTAGTTCTAGGTTCAAACCTCCGTGGATAGTTTCATTCATTGATAATGGTATATATAAAATGAGGAGTGTTATCATAGTCTAGTATGTTTTGTCGAAAAAGAAAATCATAGTCTAGTATGTAACACTTCTCAATTCATACTTTTTAATTTATTGAAATTCAAATAATCCTACTAAATTTAATGGGACTCATTTAATTTTCAACCAA
The DNA here is from genome assembly GCA_030408175.1 of Trifolium repens. Lineage (NCBI taxonomy): Eukaryota > Viridiplantae > Streptophyta > Magnoliopsida > Fabales > Fabaceae > Trifolium > Trifolium repens. The sequence continues at coordinate 5,906,167 of CP125836.1, forward strand.
GAGCCTGTGTTGAGAGAGTGTGCTATTACCATATATGGTCTATATAAGTAATAAACAGTAAATAAAAAACTAGAGAACGAAACACTACAAACTGTATTGTATCGTATTTATTCATCATCAAATAAAAATTCCAAACAGATACTATGCAGGTTACAAAAACGTACAAACAATAAAAAAAAAGTAAAAAAATAGAACAGCCATGCAAAGTTGCAGGATGTGCCGTTCAACATATTGAACCAGTATGAAAAGATCTGTACAGAAATGAAAATGGTGACAAATTAAAACTCAGTTTTTATTGGAATACAAAGAGCAGGCAATTATAATGCAGTTAAAAAACTCCATGAGTTTTTGTGCATCATTCTTGCAAATACCTCTTCTTGACAAATACGATTTATCCTTGCCACGGCTTTTTGTTAGGTAAAGTTGATCAATTTGTGCAGATAGCCTTGCAGTGGTACATGGCAATTTATTGACATTTCTTACATCACCTTCATGTAAGTGAATCGTCACTTCTTCCAATTGCTCCTTCTGAAAAATAGAAAATGCATAACGGTTATGACGATTGACGACTATTAGGATTATTGCAAATACGAATAAATAAAATATTTTCTCAGACAGAAATGAAGCCTGAAGCACAGGAAAATCCATAACTTCGTTTGCTTCTTAAATTGAGAGAACAAGAAAAAGAAACAATGAAATGATTGCTTTTAAAAATCCATGTGCAAATTCCATCTTGTTTGACTCAATTATATACGGTTATACTTCATGCCAAACAATATTAGATCAAGACAGGTACTACTATCACCAATACATTCCAATAAGACTATCAGTCATCTTTGATGCAGTGCCTAACAAAGGAAGTGAAAGCTAACATGATCATGGTTTGATGTAAAGGTTTAAGCAAAAAAGGAACTTACATATTTAGCAACGTGGTTATAAACTCCTTCGTGTTGACAGCAATAAAAGTAGAATTCCTCTTTGAGGAATAAACAAACTTCTTTCCCCACAAAACATGTTATTGAAACTGAATAGGATTGTGTTTAAGGGGTATCTCTCTGCTGTCTTGCTCACAGCTGTCTCAATGAAGATACCCACACTTCTCTTATATGCAGAGACGCCAACCTATCTGCATTTTGAACATTTAAAGTTTCTTGTCGTATCTGATCGGGAAGGATCGTAGCCTCCCCTCCCTCAAGTTGTACATTCCTGCTCTTTTGCACACACAAAAAAAATTCTGTAAAAAAAAGAAAAGAAAAAGAACTTTATGAACACTTGAGCAAGCTCAAACATCAAATACTTTAAAGACAACCAACTTTCACATTTTAATTCATCAGCATACAATTTGTTTTTGTTTGGAAATTGCTACAGAGCCTGAAAAATCAGCTAAACGAACAGGCGCATATAATCTTAATGTGTTTTACTGAGTGCCGGCACCTATATGTATTTGAGAGTGAAGCTCACCAAAATTGTATTTGTAACTCTTCATGGTTAAACCCAGTATCAATTATCAAATCATCCATGCTTTCTAAAGGCTCACTAAAACATTCTCATTAACGGTTTTGACTCCTCTAAGTCTAAAGTGAATGATATAACCCGTTGATTCACAAATTAATGGTTGATATTATAAGCACTTGCATAAATCAAGTTGAAATATCAATACTTGAACTTCTCACTTTACTAAGTACTCACTTTAGAGAAGTTAAATCTCTCATTAGTACTAACTAGAACATAATCCAATATACACTGTGTGTAGTTTGTTACCATAGATCAACATGGGATATAAAAAAAAGTAGTTACATTTTCTTCACTCCCAATAATAAAATCTAATATATACAAGTGGTTCTCAATCCGCGCAGTAGTCACCAATAACTAATGATGCCCTCAAGCAGATAACTGCAATTCTAAAATAGTAAATATCACCTATTAACTATTGTGAATATGTTGACTATTGTGTCATCAAAGCATGGGCAATGATTGAACCTCTAACTCTTGTCAAGTAATTCTGAGATTAAATTTTTTCACAATTTATCTTAATAATAATCGATTCTTGAACCCAACCTGAGCGGAAAAACAACGAGCTTTGAACTGGTTTTACACTTTTACTTTTATCCGCAGATAGCATCTTCTGAAAAGATGCTGCATGCCATTAAAAGAGGTCCTAGTCACTGCACACCAAGAGAACAAAGCAATCTGAATTCGTTAAAAACACTGACCAAAAACATATGATCCCAATTCCCAAATGCAGATATAATTTAAACATTATTGTCCCGAATTCAGAAAAGCTCCGGAAACGACAACCCGGTTCATTACCAACATAAACCAAACAAATGATATCAAGTAATAGAAGTAAACAGTTCATACTTGGCACAAAGAAATTCTCAAACCCAAAAAAGACATGGAAGGAAGATTAGAAAAGATGAAAACCAAAACTTGTTTATACTACTAGTTTGTGTTCTCCGTGGTTACCTTTTCTATAAGTTCAATTACAAAATTGTTCAACCTTACGAAGTGCAACTTATTCAGAATCAAGCAACTTCAGAAGTGCAAAATACTCCTATAACACAAACAGCTAAAAAAATATTTCCAACCCAAAACCCACTTCATTAAGTTTTAGGGTACAAATTCATCAAGTAGACTGAGACAGATGCAATTATCTCAATGCAAGTAAATGATGCTCTGATAAAATGTCAACACAAACCTGGAGAGTTCATTAGTCATATGTGCCACCACAACCTGAGAACGACCAGCATTTGAATGAAAAGTCTGAATTTTAGAAAAATAGTGACTTTAGGGGAAACATGTCTTTCTTTCCCAGAACTTCATGAACAATTACTATCCTGTTTACTTGCCAACCAGTCTTGATAAAAGTTAAATGCCTTGACTGGTTCCCCTAATTTGCAGTACATATTAAAAAGAATCTGAACTGGAACATGATCATTCACTAAACCAGATTTCAGTATTCTAGCATAACGCTCTTCTGCGTCTTTCACGTCACCTTTAATACAAGATCCCTTGATGAATTCAGTGTAAGTTATTAAATCTGGTTTACACCCCCTATGCAGCATCTCATAAAATAGTTGATGTGCTAAATCGAGATTTCCTAAATCGCAAGCACCGCCTATCAACAAATTATAAGTAACCACATCAGGACGAAGACCTTTTGCAGGCATCTCTTCCTTTAGAGAGCGAGCATTGTTGATATCTCCACTCTTCAATTGTGCAAGAATTAAAGCATTATAAGTAAATACATTGGGGAAAACACCAACATCCAACATCAGATCTCTTGTTGAAAAAGCTTTTTTAAGATCTTCACATCTTCCATAAGAATCAATTATTCGGTTCCATACAATAGGCTTCGGCACCATAAATTTTTTCAACATATACAAAAGTACGTCATTTGCTTTCACAACATCTCCATTCAAACAAAGGCCTCGAATCATCATACTGTATGAAATTTGATCAGGCAAAATTCCCATTTTAGACATAACTCCAAGAGTATAGCAAGCTTCAATAGTTCTTCCCTCCTTGCAAAGAGCACCAATAAGTATATTATAAGTAAAAACATCAGGAACTAGACCTTTCTTAAGCATCTCACATGCATATCTATATGCAAGATTCATCTGTTGATTGAGGCAAAATCCATTGATAAGAACATTATAAGCAACAACATCTACTCTTACACACTTTTGAATCATCTCATTCCAAATACCAAGAGCCCGATTTTTTTCCCCATTCTTAAAGTAATTATCCATAAATATAGTTGAGGCAACTAAATCAGGTTTATCTTCGTCATTATCATCATTTAGTATTTCTTCAAGTAACTTTCTAGCTTTCTTTAGAAGACCTTTCTCACACAATGCATGGACGAGTATGTTACAAGTAACTCTGTTTGGCTGAATACCAGCTTTGGACATGGTTGTGAACATATCCCAAGCTTTTTTTATACTGTTAAGAGCACAATAGCCCTTAATTAAAGTGTTGTAAGTGGCACAGTTGGGATGAGGACCAGATTCTAACATCTGTCTAAAGAGCCAATCTGCCTTCTCCATAAGACCAGTTTTGCACAGCCCATTTACAATATGGTTGTGGGTATACACGTCAGGGAGAATACCTTTTTGCACCATTCTCCTCCGAAGCCAAAGCGCAGCTACCAATTTACCTTCCAAGCACAAAAACCTAATGGTGGCTTCATTTTCAGCATTGTTATATTCACATGCATATCCATGAAAGCCTATCTTTACCAAAGATATATTTTTCCTGCAATATTCATGTAATAACCAAAAGTGTCATTCGGTTCAGAATTTGTAACATCTTTCTTTTGGTTACTACTAATATACTCTCCAAACTTGATGACATCAAAGCTAACCTCATAATCGTCAGACGCTCTAGACTAGACTTTAGCATAGTATCCAACACATTGAAAACAGCATGTTGGCCCTTCTTATCACCACCAAAACTCTTGTCATTCCACGAACAATCTTGAGCATTAAGCTGGCACTTTCTCCCAACATCCTCTTCACGCATAATACTACAACCGAACATTAAGAAGCACCAAATCAACAACAGTACAACATAAAATAATGAAACTCAAAAAATGTGTTCGGAATCACAGTAAAATTGTTATAATTGACTACTTCGAATCAAAATTAATTTTAACTGCAAAGATGAATTAAATGTGATAAAAGTAGCTTATGAATTAAGTTGAAAAATGTGCACCAATTTGAAGTCCAACTTACTTTTCGAACAAAAACAACTAAATATAAAAAATAAAAGAACACATAAATGTAAAGCAATAAAATGAATGAATAAACTATAAATTCAGTCCTTAAACTATCGGTTTGAATGAAGTACCTGACATTTTTGATGTCGTCGTCTTGGGAGCAGAAAATGTGAGCAAAACGTTGATTGATTGACTGAATAGTGCGATTTATATATCTGAGAAAAGCGACATGTGCCGCCATCGGCGGCGGCAACAAATGCTGTTCCCCGCAAGCAAGAAATAAAACTGCACTGGTTGTTGCCATTCACTCACCTTGCTCAATTTATCATCATCTCTATAAAAATATAATAAAATAAAAATGACAATAACAACGATGATGATGATGATGATGATGATGATAATAACATAAATATATATAATAATGTAATTTTGATGCGATAATAACACAAGATTCCTACATTTATCTAACAGTATATAATAATAATGTATTGAAATTGAAATGAAGAAAATGAAGAAAAGCGATTGGAGAAAAGATAATTGATGGGAATTTACATTATTGAGGACATACATTGGCGTCTTGTTCGGAGATTCGAAAAGCAAGAAGGAATAATGTTGCAGAAAGTGGATTGTGGCTAGGGTTTGTACTTTGTAATACTTGCCTGAGTTTGTTTTTTCCGATCGGATTCAAGCAAACCGTGGCGTAGTAAGGAGAATCCGACGACGATGAGGTTTGAATCTATTCTCGGTGCGGCGGTAATAATAACAGCGTATTCATTGGTTGCAGTGCAGCAGTGTAGTGTAAAGTAAAAGGACTGTTTTTTCTTCTGTTCTTTGGGCCTTTTGCTTGGCCTTTTTTCCAACTTTTTGGATGCTATCTGCACCACCTTAAAAACTAACTTAACCAGTGTTTGGTGACATCATTAACAAATGTAGATCCATTCTAGAGATATGGATTTCATGCACTGAAGATACGGTGCAGTCATGCAGTTAATGCATTATTCGTCCTCTGATTGTAATTAAATGATAGAGATTTAACACTATAAAACAAACTTTAGGTAACTTTTATAAGGAATAAATTTCATTGTGTCGCTCATTGTCTATCATATATTTTTTCTAATCACTAATTCACTATGACTTTCATTGTAGTCCACTATCCACACTATATTGCAAGTATCAATGAAATGAATTAAATTTATTTTGGTAAGAATAAAATTTAGGTAGCTTTAACATACGTCCATTTTCAATTCATTTATTTTTATTGTTAAGCTATAAAAGTACATGTTATATCTAAAAGTAAAAATTTAACATTTAATGATATAAAATATTTAATATTTAGAGTTGAATACACAAGTTCTAATAAAATTTTATCACATTTGTTTTTTTAACATGTGCCCGTAGTGCACATATTAACGTTCTCCATATTTTAATTGGAAAACAATACGAAGAACATTTTTAAAAAGCACGGAACTGTATTAACTTTTCTCTTTGAAATCTCAATCCAATACACCCCTTAGAACTGTTTTCTCCATTTTCAAAAGCATGGTAATACTAATACTTGACAGCTTAACGCACACCTCTTAACACAAAATCGACAAATTATTGGATTCAACTCTTAAGCCAAAACTGTCCTAACAAAAGAAAAATCAAATCCCAAAATTCCTGTAAGTTACAAACAAGATATGCTATCTACGTATTACTTTTTATATATTATTACAGGTTTCAAAGCAATACATCAACACTCTTCCTGTTACAAAACCAAAGTTGTTCTCCTTATAGTTAGTCTATTTCACGAAACAAGGGGCAAGACATGTATTCAAACAGCTCCTCCCCTTTGACCCAAGAAAAGAACAGTCCGCCGCAAAATGATGCTTCCTTTTCACTAGTTTTCTTCTTTCCCTAATCTAGCTCCTTAAGATATGTGCTCGACCTCAGGGATAGCTTCAGATATGTGTTCAACCTCAGGGATAGCTTCTTCAGATATGTGTTTGACCTCAGGGGTAGCTTCTTCAGATATTTGCTCAATCTCAGGGGTAGCTTCTTCAGATATGCGCTTGATCTCAGGGGTAGCTTCTTCAGATATTTGCTCAATCTCAGGGGTAGCATCTACAGGTTTAATGTTTCCGACCAAGCTGTCAGAAGAGCTTATACTAGCATTTTTAACTGCCTCTCCATCATCTGTTTTTGGGGAACCAGTGTTTGGCAAATTAAAACCAGAGATGGGCTCATCCGATTGCTTTGGTTTGTTCAGGGCGTGACAGTGTGGGCAGTAGTAAGTGATAAATGGGAACTCCTCTCTCCGAGCAAGGCCTGAGAAGTAGTAGATAAAAAAACACTTTCCCTGTCAATCCATTGAAACGCAGGCATGCACACACACTTATATATGTATGTGTCTATGCATGTATCAAGTAAGAAGGGTATTGAGAGAAAGGATTAAACATTGATCAGTAGACCTTATCATTGTCAAAATTTTGAAAAAGCATTTTCTAAGTGATTGAGTGACGACCAATAACTATTAATCTTCACTATCTATTATGGTCGAATAGTCAAAAGTTATTTCTTAGTCTTGTACAAAAAAGCCCTCTCACTAGATATATCCCCCTAACACACAGGAGGCATATCAAGTGAAAGCACATGAGGTGAAAGCAGCTAGTATTGACTGAACAAAATATATGGGATGGTCAAGAATGGCTATACTTAAAGTTAATTTTAACCATCCATATATGGTTGTACGATAAATATCAACTTCTCCCACCCTTTCATTTTCTGCAATAGATGCAACTTGCAAGCGAACAAAAACCTGTATGTAATATTAAACCTATTCCACTTACCATTATGCATATAGCAGTTACCACATATGAGTGCGTAGGACTGCATTGGATCTTCGCCCACAAGCAATGCTGCGATTCGAGCAACCAAACCTCCATCATACTTTGTTGAGCTTTGAGGTTGGTGATGCTCAACAACTACCAGCTGTTTCTGCACACGAGCCTGAGTTTGCGCAGCTCCCCCTGAAGCAACCAACTGTTGATCAGGATGATTTGGGGTAGTTGTCGCCAGACTAGTGGGTTGAGTTTGCCCTTGTTTGCGATTTCGAAGTCCACTAGACTGCACAGGTTCAACATTGTTTGGCTTTCCTTTTGGAGCACCAGATTTAGATTTATCTTCCATATACACTTTCAAACCCGAATCTGCACCCAGCTTGGATGCCAAAACAGTTGCAGCAGCTGCTTTTGCGGCTGGGTCTGTGTCATATTTCTGCAAATACAAGTGAAATGCACGATAAGTCGATAATATTTGAGTAGTTGCAAACAATTATAACCATAAGTTTCCTTCCAATAATGCACTTCAAAGCACAAGAATCTTCTCAGGACATAATGAAAAAAACATAGGATTCTAGTCGTAGAAATATGTGATTTCAATCATTTTCTCCGCTGCAGAAAAATTATGAACGTTATTGATTAACAAAACAATTATCCTCAAATCCGATGAAGGGGAATAATGAAAAAAATTAGGGAGGCTGAAATGCATGTTCATGTATAATTCATTCTTCTATAACTCAGTAGTCAGTAGTCTCTCCATTAAAAAGTGTATCAACGCTTCTATATTTTAGCATTAGATTTCCAAGTTTCAACAACAAAGTAATTTGAAATATTTTTATATAAGTCAAACAACCACTTCTAGTACAGTTAATAGTAATAAACAAGCACCGCAAGAATTCTTTTTTATATATTTATTTGTGAGCAATTCTTTTTTATATTGTCAACATGGAAGAAATAATAGACAATAAACCAAACGGCTTAATATAACAGGGGTAAGAGATATTTGGAATAACTAGTAATCATTGAACAATGAACTAATAGACAAAATTTATCAGAATCATAAAAGATAGTGTGTGTGTGTGTGTGCGCGCGCGCGCACGCATGTAATGTATAACATATCAAGTAAGAGTACACTCGCATGAGAGGAATAATAGCATAGTGAATATCAGGTGAAGTTCCAACCGTTCAAATCATTGACAATTCCCAAAGAAAAAGCATAGTTAGATTAGGAACGGAAAGCATAATAATTAAATTGAAATCTAGCATGAGTTAAAAAAAAATATGGTAGCAGTGGAGTGGTGGTATCCACAGCCTGTCGTCAGTGAGTGGGCTTCAAATTAGCATAAGGGCAATACTTTTCCCTTATTGGGTGATATCAAGTGATAGTGTTGGTGTATCAAAATGTTGGGATTGAATTATACTATGAGATGAAGACATATCTAGTTATAGCAGTAAAATATAATTATACTACCGCATTTTTTATATTGGCTGCTCCAAACAACAAGAAAAAAAAGGGGTGATATTGAAAGCCATGTAACAAGCATTTTACATCAAAGAAACACCTGAATGAGTTGTTGAGTAATGTAATAATTTGTCTTCTCTTTGAGCTCGTCAATTTTTTCCTTCCTTTCAGCTCTCAGCCTATCAAGAATTTTCTGGTCCCTGCGATCACCTATAAAATCACACATTCAGATTAAAATTTCAACTAATATTATTCGCAATTGGCAAATCAAACTCTAAACATGTGCTTAGAGTCCAATAAATTTCACCGTTAAATTGAAATATAATGTTGCAAATTCATCTTTAGAATTGAGAAACATAGCTTGTTACAATGTATGACTGATGTTACCAAATTTCTTTGTAAAAATGCTGGCCCCATCAAGCACTTTTTTATTTACAAAGAAGTTTCATTTGAGGTATTTGCCCTAAATTGTATCAATTCTAGGAGCTTCTAATAAATGTAAGGACACATTAGGATCGTGTTTTATATCGGCATTACGGGCAAGACTACACTGAGGCAATTAGTATGATGCATAGAGAAAGAAGTTGGTTTTAAATTCTTAGCAGATAACCACTTAAACAACAAAAATTCTACTGAAAATGAAGTTGGAACTATTTCCGAACAGTAAAGTGTGTTATATATATAATGACTAAAATTATGCCAGACCTCAAATTTAATGCTAACAATGACATACAAAACCGAAGGTTCTATTGACCAGGATGTTGACTTCCAACTCAACAGAACCCACATGATAAAGAAAAGGTGCTCTGATTTATAAAAAAAAATATATATATACACTAGCTTCTGCAAGATAAAGTGTATTAATTAAAAATGCCTGACACCTACACATCCTTATGAAGCTTACAAATGTTGAATAAGTAGCATATGATAAGGCAGGCAAAAGAAACATCGGCAAAACTCGGATCGCCCTCATTTTCCAATTCATATATACGGATCTTGTTGTCATAATCGCATAAGCTACAGCAATGACCTGAAAAGTTTAAACTGCTTAAGAAATATAAATTTTTCCAACAATGCCAGAAAATAAAACCCTTGGTAGAAGAATATTAATATTTTGTCAAATTAAATTATAATTTGAGCAAACCCCTTATTTTCATCCTACAAAAATACTTTTATCGTCAGATAAATGTTATAAACTTCACAAGTGCTATAAACTTTAGTCTTTTGAAAACTTTTATCATCAATCTAGTAACCAAAGTATCATCTCCTTCTGTAACTCTCCCTTGAGAGATAGTAAAAAAGGAAGGTAAAACAATGAATTTTATCGCAAACTTATGGGTCTCCAAACAAACAATATAGATACTTAGAATCCAACTGTACCTTCTCATATTTGCATATTTTCATATGTAAATCATACAATAAAAAGACGGCAATAGTTTAAATTACTACTAGATTAATCATCTACAAAAATCTTCCAAAAACCAAAGAGAAAAAATGTTTGTATTTTCATTTTTCAGAGGACAAAAAAGAGGGGTTTAGTCTTAAAACTTTATTTCCACTTCAATACTCACTATAGTAAATATGACCACATTAGCATTTATAAAAAGCAGTAGACAATACATCCCTTATCTTATACGTCAATTTGTTTAGGGGTGAATTAGACACAACTTAAATGCCAATATTATTTTAATATTATATCAGAGTTGAACTAAGATCTCTTTGGCCACATGCAACCTATTATCCAGTCACCTAGGCTGCACTCCATCTAGTCCAGTGCTATTGAGTTAAATCCAATCCAATGTAATCAATGGTGGCCAGCCAAAAATCCGCCATATAAGCACAGCATTGCGGCCTATGGCGGGTGACACAAATCTGCCACGCAACAAGGCCATGGCAAAAAATTTAACAATATTGAGCTAAACGTTTTCTTCTTTTTTTTGTCAAATACTCTAGTGGCAAAAATCTCACACATTAAATGAGAAATTGTGGGTTCAAATCCGCACCATGTCACGTAAAATAATTGATGTATTTAGTTAATATTATATATCAGATAATCAGTTATTCAATGAACTTAAAAAGTGAGTACAAGACACATTCACCTTATTTTATTTTCATAAACATGTTATACTAGTTACTAAGTTTCCTCTAAGGGCTCAACCGCTCAAATCCCTTACCACTTGTAACACTCTTACATTGACCTAAATTCTAATTCTAACTCCCACCACTTGTAACACTCTTACATTGACCTAAATTCTAATTCTAACTTCCCGCAACTGCATTTGGGAGGTAACCGGAACCAAATGATGTCAGAACTCGCCCCCGAACTCTGTACTACTAGGGCCCCTTCCCCCACAACAAGAGGGTGAAAACAAAAAAATAAAATAAAGAATATAATTCTAATGCAATGAACAATAATAATTAATCACTAATTTTAATTTACTAGTATTGATTAATAAATACAGAAAATAATGAATAATTAACAAAAGCTAGAGTAAAAATCGGAATGAAATAAAATAAAATAAATCGGAGTATACCTCAAATAAAATAGAAAAAATAATAATGTGGCGAGAGGTTCGCCTCCATGAACGGGATCTGATGTTCATTCTACTCGAAACAGAAGCTTCTTCCTTAGAAATACACTGAAGCCTCTTCTCAAAATCATCTTTATTAGACCTAAATACAAAATTCCAAATTCGCGAAACGAAACCTTTACGCTTCTTCTTTCCGTTTCCATTAGTATTAGTGGTAGTAGTAACCGTGTCATTCGTCTTCTCTTTCTTCTCGCCATCGGCAGTAGTAACCGCTTTCTCTTCGGCCATTGTTGGCGATTTCTTGTTCTCGAAAACGCGGGTTTGGACTTGAGAGTGATAGCGCGTTGAATTGGATCGCGGAGAGGAATGGTTGAAGTGAGATTTGAGATGGTTCGAGAAGGTTCGGTCACGCGCGAGCACGTGACCAATTTGACGAAATACGAAGCCGATGAAAGTGAGATGTATGAAATGATGTAGTAAGTCACTAGCGGAAACATATGCGTAAACGTCAAATCATGATTCAAATTTAATTGGGGGTTTAATTAATTTTTTAAGATTTTTGAGGGTTGCGTAACAAAAAAAGATTTTTGTAAGTGCCGACATGGACAGCTGAATAATGGTCATTGTGAAACAATGTCAAAAAAATTGTCATAAATTTTAATAATTGGCGATAATATCTCATTTTATATTGGGTAATAATATTTTTTATAATAACAGTCCTCCCTTTTTTTTTTACTAGAAATAACAATATTCATTCATTTCAATGATGGAGTACATCATACTTAAATACAAATTCAACATCGCTAAAAATAAAAAGGATGAATCTGCGAAAATTTATGTGAAAATCACTTATTTAGGTTAAAATTTAAAAAAAAAAAATGCAGAGGGGTGATTTTAGGCATAAAAAAACCTAAAATCACCCCCTCACTATAGAGGACGATGAGAATTCAAGGAAAGAAAAATAGGGCCGGCGTTGGTTCCTGAGAGATAGAATGAAATTTGATTTTGATTTTGATTTTTTATTGTTAAAAGAATGTTTTGTTGTTAACAATCCTCCCATCTTAAATTTCTTGTTTTGGCTGTATTATTCTAAAATTATATAAATATAAATATTATCATTCAAAATCTTATTTGATTTATTTCGATAAATATTTTTAAAATATTACGAGTAATTTTTTATAATTTTTACTAATACATCATTAAAGATATTCGTAATCAAAATTATGCATTGGAAGACGTGCAATGGTCAATGAATGCTTATATTTTGGGACGGAAATAATATTATTTTAATCCATATTAAAACATTATTTTATATATATGAAATTTAGGGTGAGGAAATAATGCCATAGTCTAAAGAAGGGAAGACTTTAGGACTCGGACCACTTACAAAGGTATTTACATTTACCTTCCTCCAAAAATATTAACGGAGCTCAAATACAACATTTCTCGTTGTTAATATTTTAAACATTTTTATCAATATAGTCTATCATGGACCATGTGTATATTAGAATTTATTAGAGTGCGTTTGGTTTGAGAGAAAGAAATATAGGAAAGAGAGAAAAACATGAAAAATAATAAATGAATTTAAATTAAAGTTAGTGGTCTTTTTTTAAAAAAAATCAGACATTATTTTTTAGAAAATTCTAATATAAACCACATACGCATTTTTATAAGAGAAGAAAGTGAATACGTCTTTCAAGAATAAAGTGAATGTCACATATGTATTTTTAGACAGGAGCACTTTATATTTTATAAATCGTTTTAAAACAAGAATAACTAGTTGATAAGGTATTCATGAGATGGCCAAATTCTATTTGTGGGTTAGCATCTTATAGGTGATATTTCCAATGTTTTTTAGCAGTGATTAATCTTTATCAAAAAAATTATCGGACACATAATATAAATTCTCATATCTCAACTTTTTTTTAATGAACAAAATTTGGTAGTCGAATCCTTTATCATTTACTTAAAAAATATAAATCTTTACAATTTTGACTAATAAAGTTAAAATTTAGAGAAGAACTTAGAAAGTCAAGTGATAAAAATGTTATAAGTTCCCACCAAGAAAATAGCAACACAATAAACTTTTACTCCTATGAGTTGGTTATGTATGTGATGGTATTGCATTGGCGTTGAACTTGACTGTGACATTGCTTAAATACAAAATAGTTACCTGACAGAAACCATGTGAGGTGGTTATAGTTTACCGAACTTTCAAAAATCTAATAAATGAAGATGTAAAAAATTGAGATCCAGATTTTCTAGTCACACTCCTCTTTAGTCTCCTAATTTCAATTTTCTCTTTATATATCTCATCTCTTACTATTTGTTCCGCTGGCAAATAGTGCATTTTTTGAATCATACTAACATGTATCAACTTTTTTATGTTCGAATAACATCATTTTTTTTACCAAAACCCTCAACATTATCTTATTTTTTTTGACAAAAAACCCTCAACATTATCTAAACACGAGAAAAATGGGTTTCAGTTCTCACTTCAAATGTACACTCATCGTATTCAATTATACATACCATGATACCGAGACATCAAATCTGTCCCCCTCAAAATTCAAAAAAATAAAAATCTAGGAAATAGACAAGATAGAAAAGGTTTAGAAGAAAATTGGACAGATCATAAAGAGATATATGAAAGATAAACAAAATAAGACAGAATATCTAATGATGGTACTTTTGTCCCCTTAAAATTGTCCATGACCTATAAATCAAAGATTGAAGAGTGTGTTAGCCATTAAATTAAACAAAATACTCTAGTCTTGGGCACATGAACAAGTAGCAATTCTTGGAGATAATTACTAAAATTGTTAAAGTTATAGGATATACAGCACAAAAATCTAAACAGAAGCAATATTTTAAAGTTTAAGTGTTGTTTAATTTAATTTTTTTCTCTCATAAATAAATAATTGAATGTGTAATAGTTTTATAAAAATTAGTAGTTATTACTTCTTTTTCTTGGTACAAAAAGAGGGTGATGCCCATATTTGTTCTTATTACTAACTACTATGTTATTATCTTGAATCCTGATGCTACATTTTAAGAAGTATATGACTATATTATCCTGATGCTGGTACAATTTAAGACCGAGGGATTAAAGATAAAAACAGCATGCCATATGAGATTTGTTACCTGTAAAGCTGTTCTACAAGCACAAGTAATGCTATTTGATGATTTAAGACCATTGAAGATAACTTGATTGATAAGTTAGCACGTTCCCTTATTTTTCTTCCATGACCATAGGGTCCACCAATACAGAAAGATATACGTGAAGCACCCTATGAGAAAGCATATATCAATAAAATGAATTAAAAGATATACACACCGGACACACACCATCCTAGAGAACACACAAATATAGAAACATAAAATGAATTCAACCAGAAAATAATGCAGAGATTATATGTAAGCTAAATTGCACTTTTACTCCCTCAAATATAATGTTTGAGTGATTTTAGTTCCCCTAGCTATTTTTACACAAGTTGAATCCCCGGTTTTCTTCATGAAACAAATATTGTTCGACCATTAACCTTGTATCCAACTGCTAAATGTTGGGTGCTGCTGCCAGAGTTGGTGGAATGCTATGTGGAATAATTAAATGTCTTACATATGGTTAATGACATGCTTATGGGTTACTAACATTTTAAACTCAATATTACAACATTTGTGCTTGTGTTCGTTTTGTAACTTATCCAAAGTGAAATTTTTTTTAGGGGTCTGTATGGGAGTTTATGAGGGAGGGGAGGGGCTTTGGAGGGCTTAGATAAATTATTCGAATTCAATCTATATTGTTATAAAGCTCTCAAAATTTAAAATATATTAATAATAAGGATTCATTTATCATTCTCTACAAAAGCACTCTCAAAAAACATGGAAGAATTCTCTCTTTTTCTCTCTACTCCTCTTCCCCCAAAGCCCTCCCCTTCCCTTCAAACTCATAAACAGACCCTTACTCTTTTTCCTTTTTATGCTAGACTTTTCACAGAAGGGGGAGAAACTAGAGAAAAATTATGAGCTTTCGACAGCACAGTTCCGCCATTTTTATGAACCCCCTAAGGCAAACACAACAGAATTCAAGATTGTTGATGAATCCAAAGGTTGGAGATGCAATATCGAGAATAGTTCAATCCAAATGACCCAAGGTTTTGAGGAGGTGACAACTTGCTTGACAACTGAACACTCGGGTATGATTTTATACAGTTCAATGTAAATTGCTATTTGCTGTGGGTTAGGGTTTCCCATGTTAGTGGTGTCCTATGTGTGATTTAATAATAGCTTTGGATGATTAATATATTACTTCTTTTGGTTAACTATAATGTAATTTTGTTTGTTTCTTTGTAAGGGGTTTAGAGTTTCTATACATGCCTCAGTAAAGGAAGATTCTTCTTTCCTTTGAAAACATTAACAATACATGTAACTAAATATAAGTTAAAACTCTTTTGAAACAATTTAAGTTAAAACTATTATGCATATTTTCATTTCATTTACTGAGGCAAAGTGGCAAACTATAATGGTGCATGGTTGATCAAAACTCAATTGGTCCATCCTACAATAATCCATGGAAGAGATCTGATCATTTACAATATCTACTTACAGTATTTCCTGCATCAGCCACCAACTCTGCCATTTGCTCAGACCGTAGATCTTTTCCATGTTCATCCAACATCACAACCTAAAATGCAGGTATAGGACAGACAGAACTTAGTTCAGAGAGAAGAAAAGGCCAAGTCTTGCCAATAAGACAAAGTCGGTAAGACTTGTAACTGCTACGCTATATCTTAAAAAGTCTCAATTGCAAGTAAAATAATGGATTTCAACTAATTGTAATTAAAACGTGAAAAATAGATCTTCAAATATGGAACGGTTGTGTGGTGTGGACTATGTTAAAAGTGGGTGCAGTCTACTATCCATCTCAGAGTTAAACAGCAAAACAAATGGATGTTTTGTTAGAAACCAACAATCAGTATTTGTTTTGAACACTGAAAGTCTACTATCCATCTCATCTCCAAGACCAAATAGAACCCATTTACAAGCTACAAGTACACATAAAGAGCACAATTATTTTTTTACTGTAATTTAAATTCATGCATGTACAAGACTATACCCAATCATCAGACCTTATATGATTCATCACTGCCATGTCTTCGTCATCAACCTGAGCCCTTTGGTCACTGCAATTCAAACAAAAATATACACCCTTTTAATTAGACAATTAAAAAAAGCAAGTCCTCGTGTACATATGTACATCTATGCGCCTCTAACAAGACATAAAGGGGTCTTCTCATGTGAAATTTCCATCACACCTTATCATGCAAAGTTTTCATATAACAAGATCATGTGAAATTTAAACATGACAAAATTCATTTGTGACATGAAATAAGGGGTGGGTATATATGTTGGGAACTAAATGAAAGGTTCAAACATGTGTGAAAAAATCCACGATGCAAATTTGAAAATCATGTTCCTTAATGAGTTGAATGGACATACACTGACTGTCAACCAATGAGATACTACCATCTTCCATGTCATACCACTAAGTTCAAAATATTCTTACAAAAGTGGGGTGGTGTGGCAAAATAATTATTTTTCATTGGACAACATTGTATATCCTATAAATCTGTCATCCTTAAAAAACTCAACAAAATGCAGCAGCTGAAACAAAAGTGAGACAGACCGTGCATTTCTGGGATTTGATCGAATTAGAACATCCTCAACACTGCAATAGTATTTGATCTTTTCAACATACTCGTCAACCATGAGTTGCAGTCCACGTGATCGCTTCTTTCCCACAGATAATATACGTATAGGAAGTGCTCTCTTCAAAAACCCAAACAATGAAATAAATATTATAACTTTTAAAAATAACCACACACACATAACTATAGGAATCAAGTAAATATTTAAGTTGTTCCTTAAACTACCACTCTCGCTCTTATATTTGGTCTCTAAACTATAAACATATCATAAATAATTCGTAAATTATCCTCAATTTATTAAGTTACTTACAAAATTATAGTAATAGTTCAGATACTAACATGATAGATTTAATCGGAAATAGTTTAGAGAGTATTTATTATAGAATAAACCCTCAATTTGGTCGTTGAACTATCAATTGCTCTCCAATTTGGTCCATAAACTATCAGCAGACAGAAATTCATGCCTTAGTCCTTTTAAGGTTACCAACTTGACCCGGGTTGTTTTACCACTCCATTATGTTTCATTTCTCTCCTAATCCTTGCTACTTCAGACCATCTTCTCGAAGATGCATACAAGTTCGAGAGCAACACATATGCAGCACTACAACCAGGCTCCATATCAAATATCCGTTTTGCAGCTCTTTCCGCAACATCCAAATTAGAATGCAGCCTACACGCACTCAGCAAAACCAGCCATACCATTGAGTTTGCTTCAACAGGCATGTTCATAGCCAACGCTTCTGCTTCCTTCACCTCTCCACACCGGCCAAGTACATCCACCATACAAACATAGTGCTCGACCGTCAGCTTCATCGATCTTTTCCGACCAAAGTACTCAAAAAAACACCTCGCCTTTTCTAACATCCCAGACCTGCTACAAGCAGAAAGCAAACCGGTCAACGTGATCTCATCAGACTCGACACCTTCCATCAACATTTGTTTAAAAAGTACCAAAGCCCACACTCCACATCCATGCTGAGCACAACCAACAATCACAGAATTCCAAGACACGACATTCTTCTCACCAATCCCCCTAAACACAGATAATGCATCACCAATAAAACCACATTTACTATACATAACAACAAGAGAATTCCCCACATAGACCCCATTTTCCAAACCCATCTTAATTCCTGCAGCATGAATCACTCTGCCCTTCTCAAGATCCTCCAACCCAACACAAGAATTCAAAGCACTAGTAAAAGAAGACTCATTAGGCACCACATTGAATCTCATCATTTCACCAAAAACCTCCAATGCCTCCACATGCTTATCATTCAGACCATACCCAGTCAAAAGAGCAGTCCAAACCACCACGTTCTTACAAAGAATCTCCCGAAATACCCTACAAGCATCATCCATCCTCTTACAACACGCGTAAAAAGTAACAAGTGAAGCTGACACAAACTCATCAAAACCACAACAATAACCAAACTTAAACATACAACAATGAATCTGGATACCCGCGTAAAAATCCGAAATTTTAGCCGCAGCAGACAACCCACAAACCAAAGTAGTTGAAGAAATTTCAACACCAAAAGAACCCACCATGTTCTGCAAAAAAATCAACGCTTGATAACTCTTTCCATTACGATCCAACCCAGCAATAATTGAAGTCCAAGAAATAACATCACGAGAAGGCATTTGACGAAACAAACGAAGAGCATCCTCAACTCTACCGTTATTACAGTAACCGTTAACCATAGCATTCCACGTGGGAACATCTTTATCAGCATAAGGCATTGCATGGAAGAATCTTTCAGCTTCAGCAACTCTCCCGGTTGATAAAAAACCATGGATTATTGTTGTCCATGAGATTGAATTTCTGTGCGGCATTTCATCAAACAGTTTAACTGCAGTGACAAAATCACCACATATGATTGAAGCTTTGATGATGGAGTTCCATGAGATTGTGTCTTTAGTGTTTGATGGGATTTGGTGGAAAAGATTGATTGCTGCTGGGAGATTGTTGTTGTGAGCGTAAGCTAGGAGCATTTTGGTGTAGAGAGACACGTGAGGGGAAGGGATTTTGTTGAAGACGGAACGTGCTGAGTCTATTCTTTGATTTTTAAGGTGGTTTAAGAATATGGAGTTTAAGGTAGTTGTTGAAGTTGAAGAGTATTTGGTGTTTTGAATGAGAGTGGTAAACATTGTAGTACGACATTTTGAATTCGTTCGTTGAGTTGGTGTGAAGATTGGTGGAATTGAAAATCGTGGATTTTTTGGCATGAAGGGAGGAATATACAAAAAGCTTTGATCGCCACAAGGCAAATGGCTCAAAATTGTTCTTTTAGAAATCAGGTAACACAGACAGAGGTATTAGATTCGAGAGGTTCTAATCGGAGAAAGATTGATAGCTCACGAGACCAAATTGATTATTATAGTTCAAGTACTAAAAGTAAATAACATAGTGATAGTTTAGGAAAAAATGAGCATCTAATCCGCAATGTATATATATATATATATATATGGATGCGAGCGACATTGAAGTAATCGGAGAATTGAATTGTTATTTACCACTGATTGAGGCGCGAACTTGGAATTGGTAGTTCCTGAAAGTGAAATCGGAGACGAGGATTAGAAGAAGGTTTTAGTGAGAGTTTGGAAAATGTGAAACAAAGCTACCTTGAAGATGAACATGATTGGAAGCGCTTAAATTTAAACCGGCACAAAGCTGGAATGCGGAAGTTCCCATGAGTCCAGCGAGAGGTGATGAATGGAATGATAAAGCTGCTTCCAAGTTACTCCGTAGTGACAGTCTGACAGACAATACTACAGAGGACGATTATCAAATTTAGCAAGGGCTCTTTGACTCTTTCTGTCATCATCTCAATGCCACGCTTATGGCTCTGTTTTGATTATAGATGAAGGGTTGGGAATAGGGCCGAGCTAGGCTTTGGCGAACTTGAGTCTGGCCTACCAAAAAATTGAAGGTCTGTGGCCTGTCATAGACTTATTTTTTAAGCCTGGGTCTGGCCTTTTGAAAGTTTGAGACCTACTAGCATGTTTAAAAGCCTATTTCACATGATTTTTTATTTAAGATTTTTATAATTTAGTAATTTTATGTTAACCGCGGATTAATCGTTTAACCCGCGGACTATTACAAAAAAAAAATCAATTTATTTTTTTCGAAAAATAACTAAAATATTTAATTAATAAAAGCTAAAAAAACTATATTATTAATAATTTTATGTTATATAGTAACAAATAAAAAAATAAAGTTTATGACATTTTTTTAGTTTGTCTATCTTCTCTATACAAGTAATGCAACCAAAATCAAATTCAACTACTTCTCATCATCATTAATTCTCCACACACCTCAAATTCATATAATAAACACAAGCGATGTTTAATAAGAACTGCATCAGTTTTGTTCAAAAATAAAAAGAATATTAATAGTCCAAACTAATATTAAGAGTATAACAAAAAATCTAATATAAATGGATTACAGGCCAAACCCACGAATCTGCAGGTTTAATCCGCATAACCCACAGTTTTAACGGTCCAACCCACACATATAAAAATATAAACGGATAAAATATAATTGGTCTTAAATCAGTGCAAATTGCGGGTTAATTAGTCATCTTTTTAAAATTTAACAGAAGTGACTTTTTTTTATTAACGGAGATGTCTTTAATCTTAACGGAGATGTCTTTATAATTATAAACTTTAATCTGTCTTTAATCTTGCCTACATATAATTTTGTGTTTGAGTTTACAACTTTTTACTTTTTTTCGTACAAATGTTTTTACGATTATTTATTCTTCAGGTTTTTTTTTTTTTTTTTTTGTAAATGGGAGCCTATGGTAAAGCATTAAGCATTTTATTTTTTGTTAATGATTTAAATTTTTTCAAGTTTATTAATCACTGGCCAAGTCTAGCATGGGTAAGTATTATTCATCGTCCGATTCTGAGGCTCTAAGGATGTTATCATATACCATCAATACCTTATACATTTTCTTTCTCTCTCTTTTTGTTCTCTCTCTGCCTCTAACGCCTATCACCACCAGTGGCGGTGTTGTGTGTATGTGAGGGGGTGCAGGTGCACCCCGTGGAATTTTAAAATTTTCACTAATATTCCTATGTTTTTTGCATTTTGCACCCCTGATTTTTTTGTTTTGCACCACTTACTTAAAAATCCAAAACACTTTTCACTATCATTTTTTTCATTCCAATTTCTCTCAAACAAAACATCAAACCAAATACGTAAAATAGTGATAAATCCTCAAACAATCTTGAAACAACGCTAAGTTAATCAATAAAAAAATCTATAGTTTAGGTTTAAAATTTGGGATTTTTTTATATAAGTTCAATAGTGATAAATTGATTGATGAATTATTCAACTGGCCGTTTTAAAAACATACTTATATGCTTTGTTGGTTGCTTGTTTCTAATTTGTAATTTAGTCGAAATGCATATTTGGATTTCTGTTTTACGGTTTCTAGCTAATCCATCCACAAATTTGTTTCAATTTTAGCCATGTGGAAATCAACGTGTTCATGAAGCTAATATCCGGTTATTGGTCTGTAAATCGAGCAATGAAAAAACTATCCACTTGATTGTGTATTTATGTTGTTACCATATCAATATTTATGCACCGGTTTGATTTATTTTTTATTTGATATATTTCTCATGTATAATCAATATTCATGTCGAAAGAGATTTGTTCAACAATATAGATAATAAATTGATTATTTGACAATATAAAAACATGAAACCGCACCGCAAACAATTATCAAACATATGTATGAAATTTTATATATAATTAATTATTAAAATATTAATTAAAAATTTGCACCCTGAGTCAGGGTCCGAGCACCGCCACTGATCACCACCGCCACCTTATTTCAAATGAAAACCCAGAAAACTAAGAAGAAAAAGAAGTAAAATTCGTTGCTTTCTTCTTCACTACCAAGATAAACAAAGGTCCATCTGATAATTTTTTTTTGTTGCACAAGGTCCATCTGATTTCTCATAAGAGGGGCAACATTAAATTGTAATTAAGTTGTGATAGTTGCTTAATAGACTTAATTTTCTTTTCTCCTCAATTCTATGCTAAAATGTGGATATCATTATTAAAGGTGAAGGCTATATTTGTATTCTGTAAACACATCACTGAAAGCAAATCTTTTTTTGTTTGGTAGAACTGAAAGCAAATCTCAAATGCTTTAATTCTCTTTTCCCTGTCATATATTCATCTGGGTTCTTTAATTTTCACTCACCTATTTATATTTTACATTTTTTCTCTGTTATTTTGCAAAAAAATTATTGATTTTCGATTTGCATTCAAATTGAAATTCAAATGCTTTATTATGTTTATCTATGGCAACAATTTTCCTGTTTCAAGTGCTTTCATCATGACATCAACAATTTTCTCAATTTTGTTTTGGGATCTAGAATGGTTTCAACACAGAGTGCATAAGCTTGCTATCATGAATCTAGATTTTTTTTTATTATAATGGTTTCAACACAGAGTGCACAAGCTTGCTATCATGAATCTAGAATATTTTTTTTATTTCTCACCAACAGAAAAGAAAAGAAAAATTGATGGGAACGTGAATCTGGACATAGATGGAAATGGAGATCTTAACAATTGGTGGTAGAAAGGAAGGTCATGAAAATAGTGGAGAGAGAAACAAAGAGAGTCATAGTTAAAAATTATATAGTATAGGAAGCCTATGATGATCTATCTATTATCTATTATCTATTATCTATTATCTATTATCTATTATAATCTAATAGCTAATACTTCCACCGTGGGAGACCTATTAGCCTTTCCCACCCTAGAAAGCGCCTTAATCACTTGGACGTAAAAAAAACATTTATGTTAAAAATGTATTTTCTCACAGAGGTAAAAAATGTATTTTCTCTGTGAATTAAGTTTTAGGTCCATGGGTTTGAATTAAGCTTTTCGTAGTCATTTTTGGGGCAGTTTACGAATTGTATGAATTAATGAATTAACTATTTGGATTGCACTCTCTGTTAATAAATAAAAGGTTTGCATGTTGGATTAGTATTGTTTCAATTTGCAGTTTTGAGATTTGGTTGTCGTGTGCAATTTAGAGGCTGGATGCAATTAAGAGATAGCTTTCATGATGATCACTGATCAGAATCACCATCATGAAAGCTTACCATTCCAGGTGAGAATTTGAATAGCTTGCGTGGCATAGACTTGGAAATCTCCGGAGACACCTCAGAGAGTTATCTGTACCATCAGTGACCACCGGTAACACTGAATCATTCGGTGTACCACATATGATTGAAGCTTTGATGATGGAGTTCCATGAGATTGTGTCTTTAGTGTTTGATGGGATTTGGTGGGAAAGATTGATTGCTTCTGGGAGATTGTTGTTGTGAGCGTAAGCTAGGAGCATTTTGGTGTACTTGTTAAGAGTGTTTAATTGGAATTTTTAGTACATGAATGAGTGACATATTTTTTTTTAACCCTTCAATTTTTAAGAGAAATAGAGTGGTAATCTGGAATCCGGTCCCGTCACAGAGTTAAGTAAAATTTGACAAATGATTGTTTCAAATAGAGATTGAATGCAAGTACACAATTGATTCAACTTTATATAAAAGTATAAAATTCATTAACCACTTAGTCTAGTCCATAAATTAATACATATTAACATACATGAACTTTAAATAAAATCCATTAACCACCTTGGTGCATTTTGAGGGAAACTCTGCAGAGTGCAGCCACACTGTCTTGGAAAGTTTTTTTCTTTTTAAGTTCTACAAATCTACACTCATGATGATAATCATATTATACATGACCTTGTGCCAAGTTACGAACTTGCCAGAATTTTCCTAAAGGGAATTTGAGATTTCATATTCTTTGAAAAACAAACAGGGAACCTCTTGATCCCAATCCTAACCTGATTTTTTCATCTACATAAGTGATTCTGAGTTTAACTTCACTCTGACCTCCATATTGTGCTTTCCATGATCCTAACTTCAACTCAGGTGCTTCAAATACAACTTGAATCCATTCAGTATCCAAAGCCTTCAGTTTTCCTGTTTCACATTTGCATTCATCAAATAAGCGCAGAAACGTGGAAGTTTCCCTCATATGCATATTTTAAATGATTAAATGACACACATACCTTTTAGAGAAACCTCTCCATCCAAAAAGCCTAAAGCAGTAAATTCGATTTTGTTTCTCACGATATCAGGAGCTTCAACAACCTGAATCATTTGCTTTGTTTTGAAGAAAACTCTGCCCAATGCACTCCTATACCCACCTCCAGGTGATGTTGGCTGCGAACAGTACACTACATCCCACTCTGGAAAGAATAATTGTCGATATAATGAACAAGATAGAAATAAAAGCAAGAACTAGATGATTCTCATATCACTGATTTTGATATTGTGAAAATAGTGTATATAAAGAATGACAGAAGTTGAAAGTGCAATTTTTGGAATAGATGAGGGGACATTCGGAAAATCTTATTTGGTTTTTTCTTATGATAACCTTTCCGTTTGTGCAAGTTATTGGAAGAATTTAAGAATATAGTTCATGATATGTTATTTTTACAAGCTCTCCGAAATAATTTATGAAACAGCATTGCTATTTATCACAAACTTATTACTCACGAATATCACAAACGCTATAGATAAATATAAGGCATGCCATTATAATAAAAGCACATTGTTTTCACTTTACTGCACTTTGTTGTTATCACCTATTCATTGGCAAATTCTTGAAAGATACAAAAAGAAAAGTACAGTAACATTTAGTAATTATTACTAGAAATTGAAAATGAAACACAGGTAACAAATCAAAAGCATCCTATGATTTAATTGCATAAAGTGGATTCACCTCCAAATATTAAAGGGCATTTCACAGGCTCTTTCACACAATACTTCTGCAATTCTTGAACCACTTCGGCCACCTCTTTATGTTCTTCCTTTTGTAGTAAAACTCCTCCATCTGTTTGCACCACCTGATTAAAAGTTAAAATTCAATTTTCAATATGGAAATATATATTAAAAAGTCCTGTAAAACTTTAATGAAACATCAAATGTAATGACTATTTGCATTTGCCATGAGGGCTGCGACGTTTCTGCAACTGTGGCAGCTGGCTAATTCGCGTTCTGCAATAACAGACCTGGAGTGCAGTACTGGGTCAGATGGGTGAAGCATCTAGCTAGGAAATTAAAATGCGATGCATCTTTTGGTCACAACACGTTTGGAATCGGTATGTGTTTAAGAGGACATTATGATGGATTTATGAAGCCAGGAACAATGCATTTCAGCACCATTCTGTCTGCTTCAAGCCATCAAATAGATGGCCATTTTAGATTGGAATACGTTATATTCGAGCTCGACTCCAAATTGGTGGTAGATGCCTAGATGGCTTTAATTATTCGTGATTCTACTCATTCTAAGTCTATTTTTTGTCCAAACCCTGTGGTGGAGTTCTCTAAGAAGATTACGGCTAGTTCTCGTGATTTTGATGTTATGCCAATGCCAGTTTGTATTGAACAATCAATTACTAATGAAATGACATAAGTTTGTTCCTTTCAAGAAAGAAAGTAATTTCTTTTTATCAATTAAAAAATTTCTCACATTGTCCGTAAGACCTAACCCAATTGACAATATCAATATTGTTCGCCTGGATTCGAACTCCGAACATCACAATTGTTTCAATAGTTCAATAGTGGTTGTCAATTCATCTGAAGACCAGAAAAAAAAATAGTTCTCGTGCCACCTACTTTAATTTGATGATTAATTTAATTTATGAAATGTGTATTTATGAGACAACACATCATCAAAGACTTTTAGCATATAAGGTGTTGAACTTTATTAAGACATGAAAAACATCTGAACCATAAATATTTAAGAAATTATTAACAACTAAATAATTGTCATACATATGCAAGTTGATTATTATCAATGGTTGACATTAAATAGATTAGCCCCCTCAAAAAAGTCAGATTAGACATCACATGATTACAGCATTACAATTCAGATAAACACTGTATATACAGTTTAATTAAACATTTTATTCATAAGTAATTAGCATAGTATAAAAAACATTATTTTGAATATTTATTCATTAAATAAATAAATAAATAAATAAATAAATAAGAAAGAAAAATAAAATATACATGCAGTAGACACAGACAGTAGTAGAGTTAGAGTACCTTTGAAAGAAGAGAGGTTACGAGATCATTAGGGGCTGTTTGGACATCCGTGTTAGAGATGGAAACGGAAGCAGAAACGCATAGGCTGTTGTGACGGGGATGGAAACGGAGATTGAATGATTTGGGCGTTGGAGGATAATTATTATGGATTCTGAATTTTAATGAACAAGGTGATAAGCGAAACGCAGAAGCATAAGCTGTAGCCATGGCGCTGTCCCCAAACAATTAATGAATAAGCTGTTTTTCTTTTTTATTCGTAAGACGATGCCACGTCGGATGAGAATCGAGTTATTGGTTTTTGTGATGCCACGTGACATATAAACTCTTTTTGCCTTATCTTCTTTGAGTATAAGCATGTTTGGTTGGTCTTAAAAGGATCGCTAACCAGTTTTTTTGAGGAATTGAGTTAAAAAGTACTACACTTTTTTCCTTATTCATTAACGATTTTAAGTCCCTGTGTTTTTTAAATTGAAACCTTTTTTGGTACAATTAAATTGAAACTTTAGTTCCATCAAGTTTTATTTTTATTTTGAATTTTTTGTAAATTTTTTAAACAAAATCAACCTGAAAAAAAAAAAATCCATGTATGTAAATTTCACGGCTAACAAAATTTTATGTTGAAAGTTAATCGATACCTATTAAAAAAGAGTAGGTGTTTTAGTTCTTTAAACAAAGACTCAACTTAAAATGTTTCTATTTTGTAGGAGAGAAAAATATATTTAACTGTGTGGTATTTTAAACAAAATAAAAACATCTCTTAATCTTTGATAAAAACAAATTGGGACAATTTAAAAAATACAAGATAGTTTAAAATAATATTTGTTGCTGATGATGAATAAATAAAATTAAGGAAATAATATTAGTATTTCACAAAGAAAAAAGAAGAAGAAAAACTCATTTGAATACCACGCCAGCTGGAGTTTGGAGGTTGCGTTTGAACATAAACAATGTCTATACATATGTTATGCTACAAGACAAGAAGAAAAGAGAGGAATAAACGGCATAAATAAAGTAGTAAAACCACCATTTTAATTTCTATTAATATATTTTGCTGTCACGTTTGTCTCTGGGGTGAATATAAAAAAATTGCAATTAGTCCCATGAATTTAGCTTAATTGGTGGACATTGATATTATTATGCAGGGGATCGGGGTTCGAATCCCGGTCATCCCACTTATTTACCTTAAGGGTGAAATTTCAAGTCATTAGGCTACTTGACAAAAAAAAAAAAATTGCAATTAAATTTATAAGTATCTTTCTTGTAAATATTTTGATCCTCAAATTTATTTTTTATCAAATCAATTTAACTTTTAAATATATACTCCTGCCATCTCATATTATATAAAAAAACATTTCACATTTATTGAGAAAAATAAAATATGCTTTTATATTTCTCTTAAAATAAGTTTATGGAAAAATGTAAAATTGTTTTTTATTGATAATTGATCATGAGAAAAATAAGAGAGAAAGTAAATCAAATACAAGGGTGGAAAAGTGGTTTTCTGTCTTTCGGTGGTCGTATGGTCCTTCTTAAGTCTATCATGACCTCTTTGCATGTCTATGCTCTCTCCTTCTTCAAAGTTCCCTAAAGTATTATCTCTTCTATTGAATCTCTTTTGATTAATTTTTTTCTAGAGGAGGGGGGGGGGGGGGGGGGTAAGGTAACTGAGGGAATTTAACCTAACCCTACCGGACAAGTGGTGTTGGAGGATGTTGGTGGATTGAGAGGACACGTGGTTTAGAGTGTTGGCAGCCCGCTATGGGGTATAGCGGGAGTAGGCTGGGAGATGGAGGGATGAGAGGGTCCTCATGGTGGATGGAGATTGTGAGAATTCAGGATGGAGTAGGAGGGATTGGGGGATGGCGGTTCAGGGAGTGTGTTATGAAAAAAGTGGGGGATGTGCCATACACTTTTTTCTAGTATGATACCTGGTTGGGAGGGGTTCCGTTGTGTGACAGGTTTGGCCGGTTGTTTGACTTGGCATATAACTAATCAATCATAGTAGCTGAGATCAGGGGCGGTGCTCTATGTTAGTCAGGGGGTGCAGGTGCACCCCCTGAAATTTTAAATTTTGTACTAATATGTTTATGTGTTTTGCATTTTGCACCCCTTAGTTTTTTTGTTTTGCACCTTTTATTCAAAAATTTAAAATACTTTTTATTGCTCTCATTCTTCTCTTCCAACTTCTCTCTAAAATTAAATTCTTTCAAACAAAACATCAAACCAAATATATACAATAGTGATAAATCCTCCAACATCCTTAAAACAACATTAAGGTAATCAATAAAAAAAATATATGGTTTAGTATTTTAAAAGTTTGGGATTTTTTCTATAACTTCAATATTGATAGATTGATTGATTATTTAATTGAGGTTCTAATAACATATATGTATGCTTTATTGGTTGTTTGTTTGTAGTTTGTAATTTAGTCCAAATACATCTTTGAATTTATGTTTTACGGTTTCTAGTTAAACCATCTAAAAATTAGTTCCAATTTAGGCATTAGGAAATCACAGTTTTCATGAAGATAATTTTTGTGTTGGTTATTGGTTTGTATATACCCAAGTGATAGATAAAAAGGATCGACGAACATCAAACAATGAAAAATTAACCTTAAAATTGTGTATTTTTGTTGTTACTATATCAATACTTATGCACTATTTTATAGTTTTATTTTTTTTACAAATTGATATATTTCTCATGCAATCAATACTTCTGTTATTTTAAAAGCAATGTTTGTGTTGAAATGTATTTGTTCAACAATATATATAAATAAATAATTAGTTAGTTATTAAGTGAATTAAAAATATGAAACTGGATAGCGAATATAATTATTAAAATATTAAATAAAATTTTGCACCCCCTGAGCCAGGGTCCGAGCACCGCCACTGGCTGAGATGTTCTCTTTTGTGTGTTAGGTTGGCAGGGAGACGTGGGTGTGGCAGAGGCGATTGTGAGGGTGAGAGGAGGATAAGTTGGGGGAGTTGGAGACTTTACTATTCTCTTTTGCTATGCAGGTGGGATCTCCAAATTTGTGGTGGTGGCAGCGTGATCATGTTACAAGTTACTCAGTTCGTAGTGCGTATCAGTTTCTAACTTCTTAAGATTCGGTTACTTTGGGGGAGGCGGAGGATCTTGTGTGGCACAAACAGGTTCGGTTGAAGGTTTACATCTTTGCATGGCGTCTCATACGTGATCGGCTACCAACGAAGACAAAATCGGTAGCTCGCTGCATTATTTCTCTAGAGGCTCATTTCTGCGTGGTTGGTTGTGGCGACATCGAATCAGCACAACATTTATTTCTCTCTTGCAGTATTTTTCGCCCCATATGGCCACTTGTTCGTTCATGGATTGAATTTTGGCAATTGATGCCCACATTCTTCCTGACCACGTTGTTCAATTCACTTATTAAGTTAGGGGATTATGAGCTCGAAGATCCTTTTTACAACTCATTTGGCTAGCTTGCGTATTGGTGTGTGGAACGAAAGAAACCACCGTTTGTTCAGAAATGCAGCTAGTCCTGTGCATCATCTGTTGGAGAAAATCAAGATATTATCATTTAGATGACTGAAGACGACGAATGTTACTCTTGTCACAAATTACCATAGTTGGTGGTCGAACTCATTGCTTTGTTTGGGCATCGACTAAGTTTTTATACTTTTATGTTGTTTGGCCTGTATTGATACCTTTGTAAAACTATTGTAGTTTTCCTTGGCACACCTTGTGCTGAGGCAACTACTTCTTCTTTTCCCTCTCTCTATATATATATATTCTATTTTGACTTGTTAAAAAAATTAAATACAATCTAAATTAAATTTCATAAAAATAAATCTTAAAAATAATAAAAGAAAAATTTGTTTACTTATTTTTCCACGCAATAAAATGATGATTTGCCCATTTAAAGCGATAAAGTATAGGAGTAGTGTTGAGGAGTAAGACATGACAACCTGAACTTGGCACAGCAAGTATTAGGGGAAAGAGAGAGATCGAGAAAGAAACATGAAAACCCAAACACATCCACAAACAAAGACACAAACACATTGTTAGTCAAGTAAATCTTGGATTAATTAATTATTATTATAATATTTATTGCACAAATATACAAATTTATTAGTATTTATTGTAGTAATAAACAAATAATAATTTGGAAGAACACAACACCGGAATCAACGCTCTCCAATTGGCGTTACAAATCTGCACACCACCACCGATCCAATCCAACCACGCCACAACTCTAAACACACCAAAAACACCGTTGACACTATTCATTCATTTTCACTTTCCCTCCTTCACTGCATTTTCTTCACACTTTCTTCTTCCCTTTCTGCGGGGTTCTTCCTCAGATCCCTGCATTCAGTAACAGGTATTCATTCATCTCTCCCATCTTTCTTTTGATTACGATTCACTTTTCTGAATAATTACGTTGTTTAGTTAAAGATCTATCAGTAGTTAGTATCCAAATTCTTTGTTCATAATCAGAGATTCAGAGATCTCTGTTCTGTTCATGAATCTTGTTGTTTTGTTCATACACTTTGCCACTTTAAATAACTTATAATTAGGCTTTGGTAAAGTTTTTCTTTTCCTTTTTCAAATTAGGGTAGGAGCCTAGGAAGTATGTGATAAGATCTGAATCATGTTTCTTAATTATTATTATTCTCTCATCATAACATAATAAATGGTGTTATTTATTTACTACTTATTTTTGTGTTGACCCTCCGATTTCCATGAAAAAGGCTGAGTGTTAAGTAAAGTTTGGTTAAAAATTGATTGTTGTAAATGCCGAAATTGTTAGGTCAGATATCTTTAGTGTTCCAGGTTCGAACCTGGATCTCTTATGTATGTGTGCGCGAGTTTTATGTGGTATTTACCATTTCGTCTACAATATTTTTTTATTGTTCTATTTTTTTAACAAGAATAAAAGGTAGACGATCAACAAGCTGTTCTAGTTTGAAATCTAATCGTGTTAGTTATTTATGTCTATTGTTTTGCATACTTGATAATACGGTCCTTAAGATTTTGTGCCTTCGCATGATTTTATCTACTAGTACTACACTAGAGTAAATTGTTGGTAGTCAAAGTACTTTTTTTGTTTCTTTTTGAAGAAGGTAGTTGGAGTACTTATTATGATTGATTTTTTTTTTCCGCTGTTTTTTTTGTTTTTGTTTTTGGGTGTGCAATGAATGACAGGGTTGAATGTAAATGAATGTTGTTGATAGACTGTGGATGCATATGGGGAAGCTGAAGGAATGTCTTGAACTTAGATGAAGAAAGACAATGCATGGCCGCAGTTCATAAGAAATCATCTGATCATGGTTGGATCAAGACACCGATCAAACTTAAAGAGGCCTACATGGATTATTGTTTTAGTGTTCTTAGTGTGTTTTTTTCTGATTGCTGCTTATATTTATCAGCCACGGAGCCCCTCAACGTGTTCTTTCTTTAACTCTGAAGGTTGTAGTGTTGTTGGTGGTGGTAGTAAGTTTATTCAGCCACCACCCGTGCAGGCACGGGAATTAACCGATGCAGAGATTCAATCTCGGGTTGTTATTAATGAAATTCTTAAGTACTATACTGTTCAAACCAAGGTCCCTAAAGTTGCTTTTATGTTTTTGACCCCGGGTTCGTTACCTTTCGAGAAGCTCTGGCACACATTCTTCCGGGTATATATCATTCTTATTCTTTAGACAACATGCTTATATTTCATGTCTTTATTTCATAACAATGGATGCTATATTTTTCATTTATTACGTTATTCTCGATCTAGTTTATTTGGACTTTATGGTGTTGAATATAATTACCTACTGTTATTATTTTTTTCCTTTAAATGTGATAGAGATATGGTAATGGTACTTCTTATTCATTTGAAATTTACTTATAACAAATGCAGGGCCATGAAGGAAAATTCTCTGTCTATGTACATGCATCGAAGGAAAAACCGGTACATGTCAGCCCCTATTTTATTGGCCGAGACGTTCACAGTGAACCGGTATGGGGTAAAGCTCATGATTTGAATATATACTAGCTCTTTATATAACATTTTCAAGTTCCAATGTAAGCTAAGAATATTTAGTTTCGCGTATTGTTGGATTAAGACTTAGATTTAGAACCTAACAAGATATTTAGTTTAAGAGAGAAATTTGCTCAATCAAGCAAGGAACTAGGGCTTTATTTCCCCTCGATTCAGTTGACCACGATATTTAATCATAACCCGATTACTCTGATTAGATTTAATTAACCGGAAATAATAGGTTATGTATTCTTTTAAAATGTCCGCGTTAAATGCAGGATCTTTCAGATAAGATTAATTAGATAGTGTCCAAGCTTCTAAAGGCTTAATATTAACAAAAAAGTCAATGATTTGTAAACAGTACATGTACTTCATTTATGGTAACTTCATTGGTATTTGGTAGTAATAAAATCTCTCTCTAACGGAAAACTAAAACAAAATGGACACTGTGAACACTAGAGAAAATAACCACAAACTTTCTTTTATTGTCATGATTACGGTACTTGACATATATCCATCCACTATTCGTAAAGTCGCGCCATCTGTTTCTCAGTGCCAATTGATTTTCAATTTCTTTCAGGTATCTTGGGGAAAAATTTCTATGGTTGAAGCAGAAAGGAGACTTTTGGCGAATGCACTTTTAGACCCTGATAACCAACATTTCGTCTTGTTGTCCGATAGGTATTCTTGTGAACTTGATCTTTTTTCTGATGCTAAGATTTGGTTGGTTTTTGAGATTTAATCTAATTAATTGTATGTTCATTTCTGCTTCAGTTGTATACCGGTGCGGCGCTTTGATTTTGTATACAACTACTTGTTATTAACAAGTGTCAGCTTTATTGACAGGTATGGAATTATAAAAAGAACCTTCTACAAATTAGTTGATGAATTTCTTGAACTTTTTCCTTTCATTGAAGATTCTGCAGATTTGTTAGATGGAAGTGTGGACTAATCTGTCTTTTATTTTCTCCTTTTCCTTTGTTTTTTTGCTTTAAAAAAAAGCTATGTGGATACTGGTCCTCATGGAAATGGCAGGTATATCGAACATATGTTGCCTGAAGTAGAAAAGAAGGATTTTCGAAAGGGTTCACAGGTATATTTTTAAAATATAGACCCATAAACCATTAAGGTTAAGATTTAGGTGAAAAATTGCTTTGTATAAAATGTAGGAAACCAATGGTAACTTTTCTGACATGTAGCTGATTTTGATCTTCTTGTTTGTAATGCAGTGGTTCTCGATGAAACGACAGCATGCTATAATAACTATGGCAGACAGCCTTTATTTTAATAAATTCAAGCATCATTGCAGGGTACTATGTTACTAAGATTTACTTATGCTTTTCTTGTTGACCAAGTTATTATAGTCAGTTATAGATAGCATCACAAATATAGCATCGCTGACCGAACTCTACTATTCATGTTTTAAATTTCTCAGCCGAATATGGAGGGAAATCGCAACTGCTATTCCGATGAGCATTACTTGCCAACATTTTTGAATGTAAGTGCACCAATCTGTTCTCTTCTAAAGTGATATACGGTAGCCGTCTTTTGTACCTGCTAACTTGTTTGGTGTATGTTTAGATGCTTGATCCAGGCGGAATTGCAAATTGGTCGGTAACGTATGTTGATTGGTCTGAAGGAAAATGGCATCCTAGGTCATTCAGGGCTCATGATATTACTCATCAACTCATGAAAAAAATAGCAGTATGTGACATATTTTACCACTCTTCTCTTCACACATGGTTTTGTACTCTACGTTGAATCATTCATGAATTTTTATTTAAGTATAAATGTCATCAAGAAGTCTAAATATTCCACTATAACAATGTCGATGAAAATCAAATGTTATTGATTACGATACGTTCAAAGATATAGTTGGAGACAACGTATCTTGGATTGCTAATGCACTCATAGTCTTGAAACGAAAATAAAGTGCTAAAACAAACAACGAAAATCAAATGTTATTAATTACATGCAAGGGTATAATTTAAAAAAAAAACCCAACTTAGCTATAAGATACAAAAATAAATGCAAAGATATGGAACAGAAGCATTATGTACTAAACCTTTAGCAATAGCGACTGTGTTATAAAGTTGTTTTTTATTTTAGGGAAAAGCTAACGTGTGCCCTTGCACATGTTACTGATTCAAAAAAGGAAATATTTCATTATAATATCCGTGTATTTAATTCGTTTTTTACATTTTTGACAAATTAATTGCTCAAATTTTAAGAGAATATTTCTATTTTTAGAATCTTAAGAGAATTATTTCTTCCTAAGGGCACATGTTAAATTCTAAAAATAGAAATATTCTCTTAAAATTTGAGCAATTAATTTGTCAAACATTTAAAAAACGAATTAAATACACGGATATTATAATGAAATATTTCCTTTTTTGAATCACTAACATGTGCCTTGAGGGCACACGTTAGCAAGACCCTTTATTTAATTATAGGATTGAGTCTACATAATTTCTTGGAGATTTGTATATAAGCAGAGCAACTGTCTAACTAGGCCGGCAGTCAAGTTATAAACTATACTTGAATCTCCTCAACAGTCAAGTTATTGAACTTGCTCTCCAATCCTTCTTTGTTTTCTGTCTTCCTTTTCTTGCTGTGGCAAATGCAGTCAAAAGTATTAAGTTTTATTAAGAAAGTGTAGTATTTTATGTTACCAATGTAGTGAATGTTGTAGTACTTTCCGTCTGCGGTAAAACTTTCTATTTTTTGAATCCTTAGCGAGTGCTCTTAGGGCACCGTTAGCTAAACCTCTTTTTTAGCTTGCATACTTATCATATTCCCCCGTCTTTTTATTGTTTATTCGCAACATTTCAAAACAGCATTTATCTTCGCTTCTATTTACACATTTTTATTTACTGCAGTACATTGATGAAAGTCCACATTATACAAGTGATTCAAAGGTGTGTAATATATACTTCATTCCCTCTAGTTTTGGTTAGATATTGCTTCTGATACTGTTGTAGGGACGCTCATGATTTTGGTGATCATTTTCACATTGCAGAGAACAGTCGTGATCACGCCTTGCGAATTAAACGGCTCAAAACGATCATGTTATCTATTCGCCCGGAAGTTTTATCCGGAAACTCAAGATAAATTGATTCAACTTTTCTCAAACTCCACAACATTCTAAAGTATTTATAAAACTGTATCATTCTTTGGCAAATCGCCACCGTGTGGTCCCCAGCCTTACCATCTTTGCACATATATCTTATTTTGAGAAGTTCCTGAGACAGATGGATATATTTATTAGGAAGACACAGAAGATGATTAAATCAAAATTTGATTTTCTGGGGCTTGATGGAACTTCTGAGCTTGTATGGTTGGATAATTTGATGTTCCTATTTTACAATATTTGGTTTGTTGTATTTGAAACTGAAACATGATAGATATTTATGGAGGATGAAAAGTTTTGATATTCTTGATAGGCTAGGGAGGGTGGGATAAGGTTATGTTTAAATTTTGACTCTAGAAGCTAACTGTTGTTGCATTGAAATTTTTCTGCAGTCATGCATTATTAAATATGATAGTTCAGCAGTTATGCAGAGTTTGTCCCAATTTTTTTTATAAATGCTCAATTATTTAGTTTTGTATGATGATTGATTTAAAAATAATAATTGTTTTGAGAGTATGTGTTAAAGTCAGTGAAGATGAATTTTTTTTTTGGTCAGTTTTATTTAGTTTCATACATAGTAATGTGCAGTCTTACAACACTGACAATTTTTATTTTTTATTGACGTTACTTATTTCGGGCAAAATCGAAATTTCTTGGACTTCTTTTCCATAGGAAACTGACTAGTGTTTTATTTATTTTGTGATGTGTTAAAATCTTGTTCAAGGATTTTCATTTTTCAATCCTCACACCATGTAATGTGTATAAAAATATAGGGCCTAACATAAAATGATTTAATGATTTCTAGAGTCACATGATTAATCTTCACATTCAAGTATCAATGGTTAGGATTTTGGATTTGAGTCTTGTGATTGAGAAATGTAAATTTTATGGTGTGTTTGGTTTCAAAGAAAGAAAGAGGGAGGAAAAAAAATAGAAAAATATATGAATGGATTTTATTATATGAATGTTATTTATAATGAGATAAACCATTTAAAATTAATTTAAAAATTAATTTAATTACATCGTATTCGTATATTGTCCAACACTTTGCTACAAGATGATTATCCAGTATCAACACTTTACTACAAGATGATTGATTACCTTTGATAAATACATTTTTTGTGATATATACATATTACATATCTCAAAATCGAAATACCATGCATTTGAAAAAATATTAAAAATGAATTAACATAGATGTCACTCTCTATTTCACAATGAGAGATATACTAGTACTCCATCCGTCCCAAAATACTACTATAAGTAAAAGTTGGCCAACAAAAGTGAATGTATCTAGTTCAAATTTTGAACCAAATACAGTAAATTTATTTGACTCACTTTTGCTTATATTTCAGGACGAAAGGAGTATTACTTAATATTCAATATATAGCTTCCATTTCCCCCTAATTGTGCCGTTTTATAAAATTATTTTCAATGTTTGTTTACTTAATTTATACTAATATATAAATGGGATTCAAATTTTTGAGATGGCTTTTTTGTTATTCCAATTTTACCCTTAAAAAATAACTTTCACATAAAAATAGATTTTCAGTTTTTTTTAGTAAATAATTTTTTTTCTTCTTAATAACTAAGCACAACTTCTACATAAAAGTAGGTTTTCAGTTTTTTATAATAAAAATAAAATATATTTTTTCTTCTTAATAACTAACCATAACAAAAAAAGGAGGTTACGTAGTTATCAATTAACAAAGTTTAATAAAAATGAGATTAAGTAATTATTTATATTTGCATAATACAGAATATCGATCACACACGAAGAAAAAAAAAAAAAATATTGATTACACAAACGGGCACGGAAGGCAGCTAGTAATAATAGTAAGACTAATTAATTTTATAAAATTACAATTTTACTGTTTCTTTAATCTAAACCGTTAGTTCAAAACCGTCGATTTATCTCACAAATAATGTAAACCGTTCGTTCAAATCCCAAAGCGCGGGAAAATCTAAAACGCAAGAGTAAAAGAGAGAGAGATCGCACTAAACAGAGACACAAATCACAGAGATAGAGAAAGAAATTGAGAGAAAACATTTCGGAAAATGGCTCCAAAAAAACGCAAGGCTCAAGAAATGGAACCGACTCCGGTGACTCCGGCAAGAGTAACTCGTTCAACACCGACTGCGGCAACTCCGTCGAGAGTAACTCGTTCGGCAGAAAGAGTAACTCGTTCGGCAGCGGCGAGGAGTTCAGGAATTAGATTTTTCGAGTTATCAAACTCACCGAGCAAGAAGAAGCAGAAGAAAGCTGAAGCGAAAGGTAAAGGTAAAGAAGCTTCTTCTTCGGCTGAAGGTGACAAAGCGGAAAAAGAAACATCAAAGAATGTTCCAGAATCTTCTACGGCTCAAGGCGAGAAAGCGGAAGAAGAACCATCAAAGAGTGTTCCAGAATCTTCTACGGCTCAAGGTGACAAAGCGGAAGAAGATGCTTCAAAGAACGTTCCAGAATCTTCTACGGATAAAGGTAAGAAAGCGGAAGAAGACGCCTCAAAGAATGTTCCAGAAACTTCCACGGCTGAAGGTAAGAAAGCGGAAGAAGAAGCCTCAAAGAATGTTACAGATGATTCTGCGGTTAGAAATGGTGAGAAAGCGGAAGAAGCCTCCAAGATTGTTCCAGAAGCTTCCGCGGCTCAAGGTGAGAAAGCAGAAGAAGAATCCTCTAAGAATGTTCCAGAAGCTTCTGCGGATGATGGTGAAAAATCAAAGAATGTTCCAGAAGGTTCTGATGAATTCAAAGATGCTGCTGAAAACATGTAAGAAGAATCTGACTCTGCAGATAAGGAGTGGTACATTAATGTTTAGAATTCTTCGTTGATTTTAGAAAAAATGTTACAATTGGATAATGTTTCTGTATTTTGGGGATTAAATTTGCAGTTTAGGAAAATACTTGTAGGGTTAACTATAACTGAATTGGTCTTAGAGAGGATTAATATCTTTTTTAGGGTTAAAATCTGTGCTATTTTGGGGGTTCAAATTTAGTATATCAACTGTGATTGTTAAGATTGTTGAATTGATGTTTCACTTTACTTAAATGTTTGTAAATTGGAATTGGAATAGATCTTATCCAAGTTTGTTAAATTTGCAAAACAGTAGCTATCTATTTGAAGTTGATTCTGTCGTAAACTCGAATTTTAGTAAACTTGAAGATGAAACTAAATTTACTCTATTGGATTTGTAGTGAACTCGATAATCTCGCAGGAAATATTTAATTGAATTGTTCTTGATTACTTGTATGTTTTAGTGATTGGCCATAAACATATATCCATATCCAATATAGTATATTTGCTTGTATTTTCTGGCAGCATTATGCTATTCCAAGATGAGTTGATTATAGTGGTAGTTCATTGCTATCTTGAAGTGATTATTATTGTGTTTGAAACTTTGAATGCACATTGGAAAACTTATATTGTGTGTTTGGTTATATAGTGACAAAAGTTAATATCGAATAATTTGATTCTATAAATGTGATTTTGGTAGGTTGAATGTAAGATCGTTTGT
Source organism: Trifolium repens (assembly GCA_030408175.1). Classification (NCBI taxonomy): domain Eukaryota; kingdom Viridiplantae; phylum Streptophyta; class Magnoliopsida; order Fabales; family Fabaceae; genus Trifolium; species Trifolium repens. Next base: position 5,945,207 of record CP125836.1, read on the forward strand.
AGAATTCGAGTACATTTATGTAAAAGAACAACCAATTTGAGTTAGAGATCAATTGCAGAAACCAAATTGGTATTTTGTAGTTACAAATCTGATTCCTGTCCTGTTTAATTCACAGCACAAACATTATTATTTGAAGTAGTTTATAAAAAGTAAAAACACTATAAGCTTGAGAAAATAAGTGTTATCAAATTTGTCTATTTTAGTTATACGAGCTTATAAATTATTCCTTCATTTGTTATGTATTAACTATTAAGTGTCGTATGTGCAATAAAAAATTATCCCAAAACGATCTTCCCATATCAAATGCTTACTTATTTTTCAATTGTTCTCTTTAACTAAAATTATGTGCATTATCCCAAATTATTATCCTCCACTTTACATTTATGAGAATTGTGTAAAATCACCCTCCTCTTTCTTACATTTTTCATATTTTCATAATGGAAAACCATCATTTACCCTCCTCTTTCTTACATTTTTCATATTTTCATAATGGAAAACAATAATTTTTATCCATTAAAAAATAGGAAAAACCCTTTCATTTTTAAAAAAGAATCATTTTTATTGATTTAAGAAGTATTTAAATTAAATATTTTAAAATTAAATAAAAACTTTAATAAATAATTAAACATTTTACAAAATTTATTGATGTGGAGGTGGCAGCCAACGTTGGTCCTTGTGGTTGTCCATGGCAAAGCTCCAACGAACAATGGCAAAACTCTGAAGGTTCATAGTATCTTACGTAGTACGTAGTTGATCAGTGGAACTTCAACATTGACTATATTTTTTTAGGATTGGTATTGAATTGAATTTCATTCTTTTTCAATAGAAAATGATTCCTATATAGCGACGTAATAATATGGTTAGAATTAATTGTGGAGTTGTATATTATATCATTACAAATTACAATGTTAATATATTAATATTTGAAATAATAATTCAACGGTAAAAATTTAGCTTTACAATTTCGATGCGCTGAGCACAAATTCTATTAGAAACAATCAGTGGCGACTCTAGGAATGTTAGAGAGTCTGGACAAAATTTTAGAGGGAATTCTATCAACCCAATTTCCGAGTACAATAATATTTTAAAGGGTTGATAGGCTTTTTGATATTTTAAAGGCCGGAATGAAACTTTCATCGACCGTTGGTATTCACTGAGTCGTCTTTTATATTTATAATGAGAACATATTTTCTTGTAAATAAAAGGTTAAGTTTTAAAATAGATTTTAACTGCGTAATCTAACTGCCCGCTTTCGCGTGTCCAACGTGTTACGACACAAAATCTTATTTATGAAAATAATTACATTTAATCACTCAAAAAGTTGCTTCGGGTAGAAAAATTAATTTAAAGGTACTGTCAGTTGTCGCATGTTCAGTATCGAATTTTAACCGTATAAACGCCCGCTCTTGCATGCCCGTTTACACTCTTAGAATTACCTTTTTGAAAACTGAATTTTTCCTAATTGATAAAAAATTGCTTTCGCAATGTTTAAAATCAAAAACTGAATTTTTCTACGGTCAAATAAAGTTTTTATTCTTTCAAATTGAAACCGGTATCTCTGTGTTTCTACTTTCGCAGTAAACTATGAGTTCTAAAAACAAAACTAATTCAAGCCTTAAACAATTCTCACTATAAACATTTATTTTCGACTCAATGAAATACAGTTGAAACGACGATCCTTACATTCCGGACCTTATAAAAAAAAATAGTGGGACAGCAGCCCGGGCACGTGCCCAGGCATGCTGTCCGGTATAATCGCCGCTGGAAACAATTGTCACTAGTGTTGCTTGAATTATTATTTTCATAATAAATTATGTGTTATATGAAAACAAAAAGGAGTCACGTATTATATTAAAAAATATCTTTTATATTTTTTAGAGATTACACAAATTTGAAAATATTTTTATTATTTTTTCTTCCTGAACTGATGCTTCGAAAACACTAGTTAACATTTTCTTGCTTCAATTTTTAATATATTATTATTAAAATATAAACTTATAAACTAATTTAAATATGAATCAAGATAACATGAGCCATAAGCCATTTAAATATGAAGTTTTATATTTGATACGGTAATATAAAAAAATTAATGTTTAAAAAGTTAAAAGCACAAGGTTGTAAGAAAATATTTTTACCTTTCTCTTATTAACGTGTCATAAACGCATTTATTAACATTTTTCCTTTAATTTTTTGTTTTTTAGACTACCATAATATTGATATGAAGTTTTCATCATCGTTAGCGGTGACTAATTTTGGTCGGGGAATTTGTGGGACACACAAGGTGAATTTTTATATTCCAGCCGATTTTTCTCCATATACATGAGCCAGAAATCGAACCCTTACCACATATTTAAGAATTAATGTATTTAGATTTATTGTAGAATTAATGTATTTAGACTATATATTATTGTCTAAATACATCAATTTTATAATGAATCTAAAAAATAAATAATTTGTACTTATAATAAAAATCAATAAATTGTTTTTTTTTTGGTAAGAAATAATTTGTTTCTTTAACTAGTGAAAATTGATCCATTGAATTTTGTCAAAAAATAAAACTGATCCATTGAATTTTCAAAAGATTGTGGGATGAATTGAATCTAAACATTCGTATATAGACTAGATTCAATCCATTAACAGGTTTAGTATTGTGCAAATTGATGAATTAATATACCATCTCTCAACAAATGCCTTAATTAATTATTTTTTCTTACCAATTTAACACTAACCAAAAAAGAAAAATTACCATATTATATTATTATCTACTGCTTAGCTTATACGCAAGCAAACACAGGTTAAGGACCGTCGATTCAACCATCTGACAAACAATCTTACCCGTTCATTCGAATGAGGAAAGCGCGGGAAATTCCAAAACGTTAGCAATAAATAGAGAGAGCACGCTTAGAGAGAGAAAACAACTGGCACGCAAAGAGAGAGAGATATTCAGAGAGTGAAAGAGAAACCATTTTCATTTTCACGAAATGGCACCAAAACGCAAGGCTGGACAATCGACGGTGGCGAAGGTGGCGGCTGCTCCGTCAAGAGAAACTCGCTCCGCCGCTAGAATTACTCGTTCATCGGCAAAGAACTCAAGTGTTAACTTTATTGAGTTACCAGACACTCGGAAAATCAAGAAATCAACGAACAAGAAGCAGAAAATAGCTGAAGTGAAAGGTAAAGGAAAAGCCATAGCCAAAGAAGATTCAGCGTCTGAAGATGGGAAAGATGAAGAAGAAGCCTCTGAGAATGTTCTAGAAGACTCTAGCAAGCCTGTTGTCATTATCGAGCATTGGTATTTCTCTCTTTTTTTTTTTACCGTTTTGTCCTTTTCTTACTTTCGCTTAAATGCGCAAACAATGTGGAAGAAAATGTTATTGTCGTTATTACAGTATTATGATTATTATGCGATTTTTATTACAGTATTACCGTGTCTTATATAAAGTTTGACCTAAGTCTGAATAATAATCGATATTTTCTTTGGAAATATGAATCGTTATTTTTTTGAGACGAAACCCTAATTTTTTGGAACTAATCATAATTGACGTAATTGTAATAGATTCCAAATAGATTGAAAAAATCTTGAACTCTATTCATAATAATGAAGATGATTGTAAAACTATATTTTTGTTTGAAATGACTTTTTTTAATCAATTTGTTTGAAAATGACTTAATAAAGATTTAACTAACACATTGACTTCATGTTATTAATGAGTTCTCCCTAGGATGAATTGTTCCTGAGAATTCAAGTTAGATTCGGAACTTTTCTTGGCCAGACTTTAGTTAACTCGCGGCGGATTGGAAATTATACTGTTTTCTTTGGAAATGAATCTTTTTTTTTGAGTTGAAAACCTAATTTTTTGGAACTTAACGAAAATGGTTGATTATTATAGGCTATTATTGTGTCTCATTAGAAGGTTAGATGGTTCTTGTTTCGGGAAATCTTGTTAAAGCTATGTGTTAATATTGAATTGAACATTGTAATTAATTGAAAATAGTTTGAACAAATATTGAACCCATACATGATAATGAAGTTAGTTATAAAAATTATTCAACCCTTGCAGTATTGTTGATTCTTGGTTCTCTTTATTAACCGTTATTTGCTTTATTTGCCATAGTAAGCAGTGCAAATCGTTCGAGAGGAGAGCTATTGAGGTGAAGGAAGGTCTGGAGAAGAGTGATGTTGATGTCATTCTGAAACTGAACCCTGAGAAGGTATTCTAAGATTATTATATACTATATTATTTGAACATTAGATGTGTTTTAATTAGCATCTCTATCAGCTGCTGCCTTATGCATTTTTTTTTTCAATGTTAATGATATCAAATAGTTATACACTTGTTTCTTAATCTTTCACACAGCACCATAATTTTTTTAATATCTGATAAAACCTTTGCTTAAGTTCTACATAAACAATTTTCGTAAATTTACACAAATGCATATTTGGTATGATATATGCTCACATAAACTCTTCCAAACATCTACTACACTTTAGATGACATCTCTATTAAACCCCCCTGCAATCTAACTTTATATTATCAACCATAGCATATCAATGGTGTTGATTGTTGGTCATGGCCTTTATTATGATTTCCGAACAAGGAGAGCCACTATTGAATTCATACGATATATTATTTGATTAGTCAGGGTTATTTGAATACTCTGTTTTTGAAGTTAACAATACCTGATTGTTCCAACTTTTTCTCCGTTTTTTTTTAACAGCCAAGGAGAGGTTGCTTTGAAATACGCCAGGATGGGGGCAAGGTGTTCGTTAGCCTTTTGGTAAGTCATGTATTACCTGAACAATTTTTAACTGGCGAGCTAAATTGTTAACCATTGAACTTTTTTCTCCTATTGTTCATGTGCTAATATTATATTTAGGGGATTATTTTTCATTCATTGTTATTGCTCTCAGATGTATTGTCGTATTATTGACTGTCTTTACCATTGTATTAAGATATCAGTATGTTCAATTGATGATATTTTATCCACATGAAGATGATTTTTTACTTTTAGTTTTAAAGACAACTTTAAATTTCTTTGAGTTTATTGATAATGTATTGACAGTACAAATCTTTATATGCATATTTTATTACAATATCATGTATTGACATTGCAATATTATATTTTAATATTTTTAAAATATCTGCTGAACTTTTAGGGAATGAAGCGTCCATTCAAGCCGATGAAAGACCTCAACATGGACAAGGTCATCTCAGATATCATTGCTGATTTATCAAATTCTAGTTGACTCTAGTTTTACAACTTCCCTCTTGGCTTGACTTGTGTAGTTGAGTTAGATAAACTGATTTATTGGTAAAAATTCTTGGATAGATATATGAAACAGTGTATTACATGTTGCCTTTGTGGTTGGTATTTTGAGATTAGGCAACTTATGTGTTTAGATAGTCATTTTGGATATGTTAACGGTCTCTGATGAGTACCGATGATTTTGGTTTTAGGGAAACCATATTCAGGTTTCATATGCATATTCAGATTAAATTCCAAGATATGTTTTTTGATCCTTTCCTATTACGTAGGTCTTGTTAAATATTTGTTTTTTCTGTGAATTTTCTGTTGCTTAAATGATCCATTTTTGAGTCACCTTCAAAAATCTCACCTTTAGAAATGCACATGAACTCAATAGTGTTGTATCAAACCACCGTGTATGTTTGACTTTTTTCTTTGTGGAGTTTAAAATTGAATTTAAGATGTGTGGAGGCTCTTGAGTCACTGATCATTTGCTGAAACATTAGAATTAGATCTGTAGGAATGAAAACCATATCTTGAGAAATGTTCATTTCATAAATGGATCTCAAGTACTTTAGGATAATGTCTCTATACCTTGATTTTATTATTTTTTTTTTAAAAAAAATACATGTATTGGATTCAATTAAATTTTCATATATAGTATAGATCATAGACTTGATCAAGAATCCATATTCAATAGATTTTAGATTGTATCAACTATTATGAACAATATTGTGGCTTTTTCAAATAGTGATCTTTAAACTTGTGAACCCACCTGATTTTACAACCATCTTGAAGAGATTTGAATTTTGTACCTATTCACAACATTCACAAATAACTCTTAAAAAAGGTTGATGCTGTTTAAACAAGAGATTGATGGTTTGTTACACATTATTGTTGCTCTGCACATGAGAAAAAGTCTCATCTTTCTTTCCAAGATGTAGTCCACAGTGCTTCCTAGTAATACAACTTAATGAAATAACAAAACAATGCGCAACTCACTAAATCAACAATTAGAAATTGAGAAAAAAATCATTTTAAACAATTCAAATGCTTCAATTGAAGTATTTGAATTGCGTGGTTGTTTGAGGTCAAGAAGGTTAAAGTAGGGATGTCCAAAAATCCTGTTCCGTCAAGTGAGATACATTGTTATTTCCTAGTAAATTGCAAGATAATGAAGTAGGAGTAGAAGAAACTACTTTATATGGCTTAGAGTATGCAACATGAAGTTAGGTCGAGTACTTACTATCACCTTTGGATGTGGAGGAATAAGTGGCTGCTACGGCCTACGGAGAAGGACTGTGTTAAATTAACACCGGCGGTGCCTCACAGAAAAAGAGCAGGGTCGCTGGTTGCGGTGGTATCATGAGAAATGAAGCTGGCAATTAGCTTAGAGGATTTGCTAAAAGATTTGGGGAGCCTTTGAAGGTCTTCACTTAGCTCGAGTGAAAGGTTACTTAGCTGTGGAATTGCATATGGATTCGTTGGTGGTGGTTAGCAGTCTCAAAGGGGAAAATGTTGGGAGTGTAATTCATTATCTTTAGGGAGAGGGAAATATAAATGTAATGTACGAATATTATTATGTTTTGATGGAAAGAAGGAACATGAATATGAATGTGTTCATTTTTGTTGTTAAATTAGATGCAAAATGCATGAATATTATTATGTGTAATTTTTAAATTTTAATTTTTAAAAAGTTGAACAAATTTCCGATAATTTCAAAAAAACCTTTACAAAAAATATTAATTGTCATTTTAGAATATACGTAAATATCCGCGGATATTTCAAAACGTGTTGATTACCTTCTTAGAGGATACCTTCATGAATATGGAGTAAATATGTATATTATATTGACATATTCATCCATCGAGATAGACACATATTTCATACTATCCGCCCCAATTAATATCTCTTTACTTTGCTAATTATGAGATACATTTTTTGGTCAAGGAGATACATTTTTTTTTGGTACAAAGGAGATACATTTTTATTTGTCATTATTTTAATCAAACCAATAACCATTAACTTATACTACTTTTAAATAACAAGTATGTGTATGTCATTGTTTAAATTTTAAATCTATACTAATATATAAAGGGGATACAAATTTTTGGGATGGCTTTTTCATTATTCCTATTTTACCCTTAAAAAATAACTTTCACATAAAAATCGATTTTCAGTTTTTTTAGTAAATAATTTTGTTTTTTCTTCTTAATAACTAAGCACAACTTTCACATAAAAATAGGTTTTCAGTTTTTTTATAATAAAAAAATATTTTTTTTTCATCTTAATAACTAGCCACAACATAAAAGGATGTAACTAAGTCCAATAAAAAAAGAGATTAAGTAGTTATTTATATTTACACAATAGAGAATATCGATCACCAAAAAAAATAAAAATCGATCACACAAACGGGCACGGGACGTGCCCGTTTGGCGGCTAGTATTTTATAAGTACAAGTCCACGATATATCACTTATAGTGATCTGTAGTAGATTATGGGTGAGTTTGTTTTGGATTTTTTTGAAAATAGATTTTGTAGTGTTACATAATTTTGTGTAAAAAAAATTTACAAAGAAACTTTTTATAAAAGCTTCAAATGAAAATTTGGTTTGAATAGTTATTCTTAAAATGTGATTTTAGGCATTTCATCATTTTATTGAAAAAAAATTTGGATATCAAAATTTCGAAAAAATCATTTAATTTGAAGCTATTTCAAATAGATTTTCATAAAAATCATTTTTGAAATACAACTTTTTCAAAAAATTGTGATTTTGATTATGTTTTGTTCTTCAATAATGTATGTTTATGTTATATGATGTCAAAATTAGTGTTTCAATTTAAAAAAAATGAATATAAAAAAACTTATAATATTTTGAAAAACGGTTTTACTAAATCCATTTTCAAAAATACAAAGAAAAAATCTATTTTTTTAAATCTAAAACAAACGCACCCTATCTCTAACAATTGAATTATGCTCGTCACATAAACTACTTAATTTAAGTTTGTTTATTTATTTACTTATTTATGACAAAGAGGTAGTTAATTTTAAAAAAACAAATAAGGCTATCTCTCGAGCTAAGAACATCATCTCCCCTCTCTCTCAAAAAGAAAATCTATTTCATTATCGATTTATCACCAGCTCACATTATCACCATGCCTAAAAAAAGTTATTACCGTTTTTTTAGCAACATTGCATTGCCCTCACGAGTCAACGCAATATAGCAAAAAACTACTAATAATTTTAAGAAACCATACATTCCTTGCGTTAATTAACACCAATCGTTATTCTTTTTACGAAATTTTAACACCAGTCATGATCAACCTAAAAATACACATTAATTTTTTCATCTCCACTTATTTCATTAAGCAAACCATGCTAAACCATCCAAAATCATCATAAAATAGTTTACATAGAGAGGTTTACATGTCACAATGACAAAAATAGATTTGAAACACTAACCTAAATATAATTAAAACTTTAATTAAACATAGAATGTAGTATATATCAATACCCTAACATTCTTTTCATTTTTTAAGGCTTGGTTTCGGACATAATATCCGAAAGAAAAAGAAAAAAAAACTAAACACAAAAAATAAATAAATAAATTCTTGGAAAGATGAGTTTCAAAAGCTCTTCTCTTCTCTGCTTGGCTCTTTTCCTTGCAGTCTCATCTTCCATTCATGCATTTGACATAACAAAATTGTTAGGTTCCGAATTTGCCACCTTCAACAAATACCTCACCGAAACCAAGCTTGTCGACCAAATCAACAGCCGCAACACCATCACTGTCCTCGCCGTTAGTGATGCCGGTCTCTCTTCGATCTCTGGGAAATCTCCACAGGCTATCAAGGCCATTATAAGCACCCATGTGATCCTTGACTTTTTCGATGAAAAAAAGTTCATGGAGGCTCAAGGTAGTGGCCAACTATTGACCACCCTTTACCAATCCTCAGGCCTCGCCGTTAACCAACAAGGGTTCATTAAGGTTGCACTCATCGGTGAGGGTTCAATGGCCTTTGTATCTGCCGTGAGTGGTGCTAAACCCGATTCTGAGCTCGTTAGAACCGTCGTCTCACAACCCTACAACATTTCCATATATGAAGTTACCAAACCTATTGTTGCCCCTGGAATTGATTCACAAACCCCAGCCTCACCTTCTAACGGACAAGCCCCCGCTGAGGCAAAAACTCCAACGGAGGGTGCTAAGGCTCCTGTGGCTTCAGCCAAGGCTCCTGCTACATCAGCAAAGGCTCCTGTGTCAACCGAAGGAGGCAAAGCCCCTGTGCCAAGTGAGGGAGCCAAATCCCCTCTGCCAAGTGAGGGAGCTAAAGCCCCAACCCAGTCTGCCGAAGCACCGTCAAAGGATGCCAAAGCTGATGCTCCCACAACTGGAGCTCAAACTCCTTCTTCAGAGGAAGTGACTGCTCCATCACCTTCTGAAGTTGTCACAGACTCCCCAACTGTAGCCCCCGCAGCCGATATAGGTAGCCCATCTTTGGCGCCTGGTCCTGGTGGTGAGGCTGCTGCAGATGCTGCAACTCCTAGCAGCTCTTCAAGGACAATTGTAGGTTTGGTTGGAGCAGTGATGTGCTTCACTTCTCTCTTGGTTGTTATGTAGGGTGATGTAAAGGAAAAAAACAATGTTTAAGAGTCTATATATTTTAATTATGATACAAGAAGTGAGAGGTTGGTCGTTTGAATAAAGATAGCACAAACTATAAGGATTTGTTGTTATTGAAACTATTTGTCAATTGCATCAAAGTCCACTGTGTTTTAGTATTTATGATATTTCAATGGAAAAAATATATGATATGCACATATATTTTAATTGAGGAGGTTTCATTCATTTCCCTTTTTCTTTTTGTTTTACATTGTCCTATTGGTTATAATTAACTTGCTACATATTTAATATATTTGAATTCCCCTTCTCTACATTTTTCTTAATTTTTTGAACTGAAGTTTCCGATTTAATTTTTGTTAATCATAATGAATACTCAATTGAACAATGAAATTATTCCACCTTTCATAACGTGGTGTTGACCCGAAGTCCCAACTCTAAACATGTGGCGGAAAATTTTAATAGCAATAGGCTAGATGAGTATGGTTTTAGTGATATTATCCAAAGATTGTATATATGTATGCTTTTTTATTATTTTATAAATTTTTATATTGAGTGTATTAAGAGACAAACCACTGAAACTGTCCATAGTTTAACAAGGGTGGCCACCGTCTTAAACTAGTATGTTTTTATTTTGGTTAAATTGGACAATGGATCCATATAACTTATTTATTGGTTTTGTATTTGTCCCTTAACTAATTAACGTACAAATTTGTCCCTTAATTTTAATTTTGTTTGTCATATTGGTCCTTTTTATTACTTTTTTTCATTCAAAAAAACACAAATTTTACTTTTTATTATTCGTTATATGAACGCATAAATGATTTATTTATGAGTAATATTGTTAATAAATATGATTATGAGTTCAATCACATTTCTTAGACGGAAGATAATTAAATACACTATCAACCTGTTAAAAAGGACCAATATGACAAACCTAATTAAAGATCAATTTGTGACATTAATTAGATAAATGATCAATTTATAACACTAATTAGTTAAGGGGCAAATATGAAACCAATAAATAAGTTAAAAGATTAAATGTTCAATTTAGCCTTTTATCTTATATGAAATTTGAATATTAATAAAATTCTATAAACTTCTTCAGATAAAAGTACACTCCACCAACCAACTACCGAACTACCTAAATAAATTGTAAACAACTCTATTTTAACTACTATATTCTAATACAACAAAACCAAATTGAAAGTTGGAAAAAAAAAACATGCATAAAATTTATGGATGCTTTTTCTTACCACTACGTTTGACCTATGCGATGAAATTGAAAACGTAAATTTGACCAAGTAAGTGATTACAAAGACTCACATATGCTTTTAAACAATCATATGGTTAAGTAACTCTTAACTAATTTCGGTTACTTCAACCACAAGCAACTAACCACAACTTCAAGTAACTAACTGTATCATACTTAACTAACTATCAGTTACTTGTTGTACAAGCATCTTAACTAACATGATACAATTGGAATTATCTTTCAACACACCCCCTTAATTCAAATTCTCTAGACTTTGTACATTCAACATTCTTCTCAAATCTTTGAATCTATCAATCTTCAATGGCTTGGTGAGCACATCTGCCATTTGAACATTTGTGTTGCAGTAAGTCAGCTTGATCTTTCCCTTTGTAACTTGATCTCTCAAAAAATGAAACTTGGTTTCTATATATGCTTGCTTCTCCCATGTGCTATTAGAATTTTTTGTGTCGGTCCATGAAAGAAGTATATTAATGAAGTTCAACTATTTTTCTTCTAAAAAATAACATGTGTAGCATGACAGGGCACAACTAGAAAAATCACTCAAGGGGTAACAATCTATAAACATGCATGCATGATTCACTAAAAAAAAGTAAATCAATTTTCTCATCTCCACTAATTTCATTATGAAAACCAAGCTAAACCATCCAAAATCTTCATAAAATAGTTATGTTGAATGGTTCCCATGTCACAATGACAAAATTAGATTTGGAACACAAACCTAAAAAAAGTAAAATCTTAATTAAACATAGTACGTAACATATATAAACACCCTCACATTCCTTCCATTCTTTAAGGCTTGGTTTCGGTAAATTTGTGGAAAGATGGGATTCATGAAAAGCTCTTCTCTTTTTTATTTGGCGTTTTTCCTTGCAATCTCATCTTCCATTCATGCATTTAACATCACAAAGTTGTTAGATCAAAATCCTGATTTTGCCACCTTCAACAAATATCTAACCGAAACCAAGCTTGTTGAGCAAATCAACCACCGCAACACCATCACTGTCCTCGCCGTTAGTGATGCCGGTCTCTCGGCCATCTCCGGAAAATCTCCAGAGGTTATCAAGGCCATCATAAGCACCCATGTGATCCTTGACTATTTCGATGTAAAGAAGCTCATGGAGGCTCAAGGTAGTGGTCGACTATTAACCACACTTTACCAAGCCTCAGGCCTCGCTGTTAACCAACAAGGGTTCATTAAGGTTAAACTCATCGGTGAGGGTTCGATGGCCTTTGGATCTGCTGTGAAAGGTGCTCCGATCGATGCTGAGCTCGTCAAAACCGTCGTCTCTCAACCCTACAACATTTCCATACTCCAAGTTAACAAACTTATTGTGGCTCCTGGAATTGATCCATCACAAACCCCAACCCCACCTTCTCCCGCTGCGGCAAAGGCTCCTGTGCCAACTAAGGGTGGCAAAGCTGATGCTCCTTCTTCAGAGGAAGTGACTGCTCCTTCACCTTCTGAAGTTGTCACAGACTCCCCAGCTGAAGCCCCAGCAGCTGATGCCCCAGCAGCTGATGCATCCAGCCCATCTTTGGCTCCTGGTCCTGATGGTGGTGAGGCAGCTGCAGATGCCGAAACTCCTAGCAGCTCTTCAAGGACAGTTGTAGGTTTGATTGGAGCATTGATGTGCTTCGCTTCTCTCTTGATTGTTATGTAGAGTGATGCAAATTAGAATAATGTATAAAAGTCTATTTATTTTAATTAATAATACAAGAAAGTGAGAGGTTTGTGGTTTGAATAAAGAAAGAACATGCTATAAGGGTTTTTTGTTATTGAAACTATTTGTCAATTGCATCAAAGCCTAGTGTGTTTTTTAATGGAAAAAATTTATGATATGTTAATAAATTTGAATTGAGGATGGTTCAATAACTTAGTGTTTTTCATTTTTTTTAGTGTGTTTTAGTTGTGTTTTCATTTTTTTATCATTGTCATATTGACTATAACTTACTACAAATAATTGTATTAAAAAAATTTAAAAACTTACTACGATTAATATGTTTAAATTTTCCCTTCTCTACATTTTCTTGCATGCAATTTTTTGAACTAAATTTTCCATTTAATTTTGATATATCATAATCATATTGTATAGACAATTGCATTGTAAAATTAAGATAACATCCATAAACTTCAAGATTTCAAATATGTACATTTAAAAAAAAATCCAATCACGAAAATTTAAAATGGGCATTAAATTTTGTTGCAACACAAATGCCTACATATATATTACTCGTGTAACAAGTTATGGAGGAGTTTTTTTTTGTAACCAAACAAACTTAATACATTTTATTAATGATTAAAGATTCTATACATGAAGTAATAATCTCAAGTATATGGAAACTAGTACAAGAATTGGCCACCTTAGTTAAAGTATGAGCAACCGAATTCACTTGTCTCATAACAAACTTAACTTCAAAATTCACACATAACATGATAAGAATAATATCATTAACAATTGAGCGAAATTTTGAATTGCATTGCCGCTTTTGTACGAATGACTTCAACCAACACTTGAGAATCACTTTCGAATTGGACTCGTTCGAAACCTCTATGATTGGCTTCGTTCACGGCTTGCAATAATGCATATGCTTCTCCCTCCTCTGTTGATAAAACCAACTATTGCCACTGTGCGAGTCCAACAGTAAAATCACCAGAGCTATTACGAAAACATGCACCCATCGTAGTCCTTTCCAAACTGACAAAAAATATGTTGCATCGATATTGCAATTTAACCATCTTATACGAGACTTTTTCCACCGAATTTTGCAATTGGGACATCATGATCATCATGACTTCAAGTTAGTTATAACAAATTGTATGAGATGTTAGTTTAGTTAGATAACTTGTGTTTTAAGCAACTAACTAGTTTGTTTGTTAAGATGATTGAGGCTATTGCGAAGGCCAATAGATATAGTATGTAATGAAGGTACTTGTATGCATATTAGTAAAAATATTTGTGCTGGGGTAAAAAGATGTTAAATGCTATGATATGAACTATTTGGCAATAATATGCGAGTTGGACAACTCACATGTTTTATTCGATATTTAAGTTTGATATTATATTAATGTAAAAAGTTATTTAAAATATAAGTGAAATAATTGTGCTCTTTATTATAAAAATTATTAAATTAATAACTTTCTTTTATTAAAACTATTGTCCAGTGTATATTATTTAAATAAATTACAATAAGGTAACACTATGTGGCTTGTTCTCATTGGTTGATGATTATGAAAGGTAGATTAGAAAAAACCTTAATACTACTTTCTGTATGTGTATTATAATTTATAGTGTGACAAAAAAATATTTTATCCTATCCAAAATATCATATAAAGTTGGATCAACATGTTAAAAATCATTAGATCAAAGATTTAAAGATAAACTTAATGAGATTTTGATAGAAATTAATGATAAAATCCTCCATATTCATATTCAATAATTGACTAAAACTAGTGATTGAATGAGTTTAAAAATAGAAGTGAATGAGTACATGAGAAGTCTCAAGTCTATATATAGAGCTTGAAAGAAATTAATAATTAAATCACCTAATAACAAACTCTAATTATATTATTGTAATTGTATGCCCAAGAGAGCAAGATTTGCATGATCGAGGTCACTTGTCCAAATAGCAACATCTTGCTGGCAGCAGGTCAGGTCAAATTTTTCTAGCTAAAATGGAGTGACACTCGTCTATTCTCGATGTTGTATGGAGTGGATATCTATGACACTCGTCTATAAATCTATGACACTTAAAATTAAAATTTGGAAATTATAATATTGTATGGAGTGGATATCCATTGTATTGAAATAATACAATGATGTTTAAAGAAATTTGTTTATGAGAAAATATATCTTTAAGCTTCATTTTCTGCACTATAGAGGGTTGACATATTAATATTATTGCGTTTATTTTGCTTAATATCTATAATGTGCACTAATTATAATTTAAGTGATGTAGTAAGTATTAGTTGCCACTGAAGCAGAGCAATACTGGAATTTGGAAACATTGAGTTTCTCCCTATTCAGAGAATGGAGAGCTGCATCTATTATGTATTGGAAAACTATTGGCCCTATTTGAGTCCAAGATTTTAATATTTGAGTTACCATAAAATATTGTGTGGTATATTATGAATTATCCATTGTATTAGAATAATACAATGATGTATAGTGATCTGAAGATTAACGGTTTTGTGGATTAATTTCTCGTATGTGGGGTTTTGTCGCTTGGAATTCTTTCAATTAGACTTGGATAAATAATTTGCTTGAAGAAGTAATTCTACCAAATGTGGGGGTTGTCACTTGAAAAGTTTCAAGTAGACCTGTATAATAAATCTAATTTCTTCTTTGTGAGAATGTTGTTGCTTAGAATTTATCTAAGGAAACCTATGATAATATATCATAGATGTATATTTGAAAACAAATGATGAAATATTGATTAAGAGACGTCTTAGTCAATATATAAATTAAATTTTGTGAAACAGCTGTTGAGTGAAAAATAAAGGATCACGTGATAACCCACTGAGCAAGAAACTAGTGGATGATATATACATCGAGGGGGATGAATTTATGCCCACTACAAAAATTGAGAGTGATGGTAACCCAACATAGATTGTGAAAATTTGCAAGGCTATGTTCATATGGGTAAGAACAAGTCACTTGTCAATTTGGTGAGACACTATCAATTTTTTATTTGTGAGAAATCATCCCTATGGTGCAGATAGTTTATACTCTTAATGAATCTATAGCTTATAAATGAGTGGTGTGCTTGACTGTAGTGTACACTTGATAGATTCACCTATATGAGTGTTGAGGTAGGGCCGCCTCCATGAAAGCTTGGGCAAACTTTCTAGAGACACTCATGAAATCCAGGTATAGGTGCAAGGCCAAAATGCACCACACCGCGTTGAACAACTTTGGACGAGAAATCAATGTGAGTGATGAGATCACTGTTTCACATACGGAATGAGGTTCATAGAGGTTATAATCTCACCGACATTCTAGTGGATCAAATTTCATTTGCTCTATGTGCTAGTTTATAGTCCAAAAGACACTAGTGCTTATGCGTTGATGTCTCACGCTCTTGGGAACACTTAAAACTTGTTTAAAACTTTAAAATAAATTGTGGGGGATTGTTGGATATTTTCATATCATTAATTTATTTTAAAATTATTATTATTATTATTATTAATTATAGTAGTCAATAGTCATAACATATTGCCTTGTAACGTTTTTCTTTTATTTCTTATTATGTGGTTTCAATCCTAATTAATAGAGCTTAATGCATATTAATATGATTTATGATTTTTGATTGGTTGGTTTATCACTTTTAGAAGATCATGAGTACATATAGGTGTACGTGGGTTTGAGAGAGATAGAGTGAAGAAGAAAGGAATGGTGGTAAAGCCATGAGTGAATTATATAAGATTAAGTTCCCTTGAGCATCCAAAAGTGGTTCTATGAGACCTTGCTAATTCACGTGCAGTGCTAGCAAGAAGTGACTGTTGTATCCTGGAGGGTATTAGCTATGAGACCAACTGCACCGGGTAATTTACCTGTGGTGGCGAAATACTCTTAAGTCCAGTGCATTGCACGCCTCAGTCAACAATTCGATAAGATTTTCTTCTTCTCTATTTTATTATATTATGAATTGTAATTATTTGTTCCGATATGTAATTGATTTATTCAATTGAAATAATTCCATCTCATATTTTTCCAACAGTTACCATTGAAAAACTTAATGAAAGAAGTATATCAATGAAGTTCAGATTATTTATTCTTAAAAATAGCATGTCCATAGTATGCAGGGGCACAACTAGAAAAATACTCAAGGGGTAACAATCTATAAATGCATGCATGATTCAAAAAATATGAAAATAAAAAACCAATTTTCTCATCACCACTCTAGTTTCATTATGCAAACAATGCTGAACCATCCAAAATCTTCATAAAATAGTTATATTATATTCAAAGGTTCACATGTCACAATGACAAAATTAGATTTGGAACACAAACCTAAAAATGAGTAAAACTTTAATTAAACATAGTACGTAACATATATAAACACCCTCATATTCATTCCATTCTTTAAGGCTTGGTTTCGGTAAATTTGTGGAAAGATGGGATTCAAAAGCTCTTCTCTTTTTTATTTGGCTTTTTTCCTTGCAATCTCATCTTCCATTCATGCATTTAACATCACAAAGTTGTTAGGTCAAAATCCTGATTTTGCCACCTTCAACAAATACCTCACCGAAAGCAAGCTTGTTGACCAAATCAACCGCCGCAATACCATCACTGTTCTGTTAAGAAATAATCCACTGTTTGTTAGTTAGTTTGTTAGACCACATGGAGTTAGTTATGTAACCATGTGTGTTAGTTAAAGTAGCTATAGTTAGTTACTTGTCATGCAAGGTATTGCATTTGTAAACTCTATAAATTGCACTTGTGTGAGTAGTAAAGATCAACCCCTTATTGATCCATTCTATCTCTTAATTCTCTTCCTTAATCTCTCTTTCAAACTCTAACAAGTGGTATCTAGAGCTCTTTTGGTTCGATCCTAACTGTTCTTCATCATCTTCATCTTCATCATTCCTTCTTTTGTTTTCAAGAACCATTCTTTCTGCTTCTTTTCTCACACATTCAGCATCATGAACCCATCAAACAACTCTCTCCCATCGAATCTCCCAATTTTAGACAGTAAAAATTGGGATCAGTGGTGTATTCGCATGAATGTTATCTTTGGTTTCCAAGAAGTTGAAGACTTGGTTACTAATGGCTATGAAGCACTTGCAGAGAATGCAACAGAGGCACAACAAACAAGTTTCAAAGAGGCAAAGAAGATAGATTGTAAGGCTTTATTCTTGATTCATCAATGTGTAGATTCAGCAAACTTTGAGAAAATTGCTGCTGCAACAAGCTCTAAGCAGGCATGGGAGATACTCAGCAATGCACATGGAGGAGGTGATAAGGTGAAAAAGGTTAGGCTTCAAGCACTGAGAAGACAATATGAGTTGTTAGGCATGTTGGACAAGGAGTCTATTGGTGAATTCTTCACAAGATTGCAGACACTAGTTAATACAATGAAGAATCTAGGTGAACAGATTTCAGATCAGCAATTAATTGAGAAGGTTTTGAGAACTTTAAACCCTCAATTTGATTACATTGTGGTGGCAATTGAAGAATCAAAGGACCTGTCAACAATGTCAGTGAATGAACTCCAAAGTTCATTAGAGGCCCATGAACAAAGATTGAAGGAGAGAAAAGAAACAAAGAATCAGCAAGAACAAGCTCTTTATGTGAAGAATGGTGGAAAGAATGGTAAGGGTAAAGGAAAATGGAAGCATGACACAAGCAAGAGAAAGAATGAGTCCAGTTATGATCAAAATCAGCATGGTGGTGATCACAGTCAAGGTGATTCATCAAGCAAGAGTAAAGATGGTTATGGTAAGAACAAGAATCAAGGCAAGAAAGATAAGAGCAAGATTCAGTGTTTTTCCTGCAACAAATGGGGTCATTATGCTTCAGAATGTCAGAACAAAGGAAAGAAGAAGCAAGACAATGAAGCTCATCATGCCAGACACAACAATGACTCAGATTCTGATGGTGTTCTACTAATGGTAACCACTAATACTGCAGATGATCATTCAAAATTGTGGTATCTTGACACAGGGTGCTCCAATCATATGACTGGACACAGAGAATGGCTTTTAGAATTTGATGATAAATTCAAAAGTTCAGTCAAATTTGCAGATAACAGTACAATATCAGTAGAAGGAAAGGGAAAAGTGATGGTTCAAAGAAAGAATGGGAATCATGCCTTTGTCACTGATGTGCTGTATGTACCAACAATGAAACACAATTTGCTAAGTCTTGGCCAGTTAATTGAAAAAGGGTTTGCACTGTCAACAAGAAATAAGTATATTGAAGTGCATGATCCAGATAGCAAATTAGTGTTACGGGCACCATTATCCAAAAATAGGACCTTCAAAGTCAATCTGCAAGCATCAGAGATACAATGTTTTTCAAGTTTGATCACTGAAGATGAGAGGTGGTTATGGCATTACAGGTATGGACATTTAAACTTCAAAAGTTTAAATCATCTTAGTAGTAAGAACATGGTTATAGGCTTGCCATTGATCCACACACCAGACAAGCTGTGTGAAGGTTGCTTTGCTAGCAAGCAACCCAGAAATTCTTTCAAAAATGCAGTATTTTCAAGATCAAAGCAAGCTCTACATGTAGTCCATTCTGATGTATGTGGTCCTATTGAAACATCAACTCTAGGAGGTAACAGATATTTCATGACCTGTGTTGATGAATTTACAAGGAAAATATGGATATATCTGTTAAAAGAGAAGAGTGAAGTGTTTGTTGCATTTAAAAAATTTTGTGCTATGGCTGAAAGACAATGTGAGAATCATTTGAAAATACTTAGAACAGATGGTGGTGGAGAGTATAATTCAAATGCATTCAAAGAATACTGTGTAGAAAAGGGCATTATTCATGAGATTACAACTCCTTACACTCCTCAACATAATGGGCTGGCTGAGAGGAGAAATAGGACTCTACTCAACATGGCAAGATGTATGCTAAAAGGAAAAGATTTGCCTAAGAGTCTATGGGGTGAAGCTGTTAACACAGATGCATATGTGTTGAACAGGTGCCCTACAAAGAAATTGAAAGATAAGACACCAGAAGAACTATGGACAGGTCACAAACCAAGTGTGAAACATCTAAGGATATTTGGTTCAATATGCTTCAGACACATTCCTGATGAGAAGAGAAGAAAACTAGATGATAAGAGTGAGAAACTTATCCTAGTTGGCTATGATGCAACTGGTTCATACAAGATGTATAATCCAAGAAATCAGAAAATAGTCATAAGCAGGGATGTCATTGTTGATGAAAAATCACAGTGGAAATGGGAATCAAATATCAACAAGCAGGTCATGGTGAACTTAGATGATGTAACTAGCACTACAGCAGCTCAGCCAGTGGTTGATCACAATAATGGTGATAATCATGTACAAGATATGCACACTTCTAGTGATGATGATGACAGAATTGTGAGAAAATCAACCAGAACAAGATTTCCCTCAGTAAGGCTTGTTGATCATGAAACTATCAGTGATGATGTAGTTAATGATGATGGAGACTTGGTGCATCTAGCTTTCATGGCAGACATGGAACCAGTCAATTGGAGTGAAGCTATAACAGATTCAAATTGGAGACTTGGAGGTTAGTTGAACTCCCACCTCAGAAAAAGCCAATTAGTGTCAAATGGATCTTCAAAGTTAAGAGAAATCCAGATGGGAGTATTCTAAAGCATAAAGCAAGACTAGTTGCAAGAGGTTTTCTTCAGCAACAAGGAATTAATTATAGTGAAGTGTATGCTCCTGTAGCAAGAATGGAAACTATAAGGTTAGTAATTGCAATAGCCAGTTCAATGAAGTGGTCATTATTTCATATGGATGTAAAATCTGCCTTTTTGAATGGTCCACTAGAAGAAGAAGTGTATGTATCTCAACCACCTGGCTTTGAGGTTAAAACAGCAAAACACAAAGTGTATAAGCTTCAAAAAGCTTTATATGGCCTTAAACAAGCTCCAAGAGCTTGGAATAGAAGGATTGATCAATTTCTGCAACATGAAGGTTTTGTGAAGTGTAGTGTAGAATTTGGTGTATACATGAAAGGAAATGATGTTTCAAATGCATTAATCATCTGTCTATATGTAGATGATTTGTTGATCACAGGTAGTAACCATGACAACATTGAGAAATTCAAGGGGAGATTGAAAGATGAGTTTGAGATGAGTGATTTGGGCAGGCTCAACTACTTTCTAGGTTTGGAATTTCTCTATGGATCAAATGGTATTGTGCTGCATCAAAGTAAGTACATTGCAGATGTACTAAAGAGGTTTCACATGGAGAGTTGCAATGAAGCTGAAACTCCAATGGAAGCAAATTTGAAGCTGTCAAAAAATGAAAATGAGCAAGCAGTTGATGCTACTCTATTCAAGCAAGTTGTAGGCAGCTTAAGGTTCATTTGCAACACTAGACCAGATATCAAAGATTTAGTGACTCTGATTGGTGTGGAGATAAAGATGATAGAAGAAGCACATCAGGGTATTGGTTCAGATTCAGAAACTCTCCAATTTCCTGGTCTTCAAAGAAGCAAAGCATTGTTGCATTGTCTAGTTGTGAGGCAGAATATGTTGCAGCAGCACAGGCAGCATGTCAAGCAGTATGGCTTGAGTCTCTACTTGATGAATTGAAGATCAACTATGTGAAACCTATAAGGCTCAATGTGGACAACAAATCAGCTATAAGTTTGGCCAGAAATCCAATTGCACATGGAAGGTCAAAGCATATTGAAACTAAATATCATTTCCTAAGAGATCAAGTTAGCAAGGAGAAGCTAACTGTTGAACATTGCAGCACTAATGTTCAAATTGCAGATATCTTGACTAAACCCTTGAAAGCTGACAGATTCAAGGAGTTAAGGACACTTGTAGGAATTGTGAAATTTGATTGCACCCAGCCAGCAAAGGAGTAAAGTTTGCAGCAGTGTTTGTGTGTTTGGTTACAGCAGTTTTGCATTTTCTTTTGTAACTAGGATCAAACATTGGATTATGGAGGTGTGTTAAGAAATAATCCACTATTTGTTAGTTAGTTTGTTAGACCACATGGAGTTAGTTATGTAACCATGTGTGTTAGTTAAAGTAGCTATAGTTAGTTACTTGTCATGCAAGGTATTGCATTTGTAAACTCTATAAATTGCACTTGTGTTAGTAATAAAGATCAACCCCTTATTGATCCATTCTATCTCTTAATTCTCTTCCTTAATCTCTCTTTCAAACTCTAACATGTTCTAGCCGTTAGTGATGCCGGTCTCTCGGCCATCTCCGGGAAATCTCCAGAGGTTATCAAGGCCATCATAAGCACCCATGTGATCCTTGACTTTTTCGATGAAAAGAAGCTCATGGAGGCTCAAGGTAGTGGCCGACAATTAACCACCCTTTACCAAGCCTCAGGCCTCGCTGTTAACCAACAAGGGTTCCTTAAGGTTAAACTCATCGGTGAGGGTGAGATCGCCTTTGGATCTGCTGTGAGTGGTGCTCCAATCGATGTTGAGCTCGTCAAAACCGTCGTCTCTCAACCCTACAACATTTCCATACTCCAAGTTACTAAACCTATTGTAGCCCCGGGAATTGATCCACAATCCCCACCAGTGGAGGTTGCTAAGGCTCCGGTGCCAACTAAGGGTGGCAAAGCTGACGCTCCTTCTTCAGAGGAAGTGACTGCTCCTTCACCTTCTGAAGTTGTCACAGACTCCCCAGCTGAAGCCCCAGCAGCTGATGCCCCAGCAGCTGATGCATCCAGCCCATCTTTGGCTCCTGGTCCTGATGGTGGTGAGGCTGAGGATGCTGCAGATGCTGAAACTCCTAGCAGCTCTTTAAGGACTGTTGTAGGTTTGGTTGGAGCAGTGATGTGTTTCGCTTCTCTCTTGGTTGTTATGTAGAGTCATGCAGATGCAAAATAACAATGTTCAAGAAGTGAGAGGTTGGTTGTTTGAATAAAGAAAGAACATATAAGGGTTTTTTGTTATTGAAACCACTTGTCAATTGCATCAAAGCCTATTGTGTTTTAGTATTTATGATATTTTAATGAAAAAAAATATATCATCTATTTGGATTGAGGATGTTCCAATAATTTCCTTTTTTCTTTTTCTTCTCTGCATTTTCTTTGCATGCAATTTATTGAACTAAATTTTCCCATTTAATTTTTGATATAACATAATTAGTTTAGACTGAATTGCATTTTGAAATTAAAACAACATCTATAAAATTCAAGTTTTCAAATGTTTATATTTTTAAAGAATTCCATCCAGAATTTTAAAACGAGCATTAAAGTTATTGGTACACAAAAGCCAACATATATATTTCTTTCATCCCAATCTGCTTCTATGTATTACTGATCTTCACCACAAATTATCATGAGTTTTTTCAGTGGATGGATGGACCAGAGGCAAGCATGATATGCAGCCCTCCGTAATATTTAATGTTATATCATATTTTTATAAATAGATTTGGTTGCATTTGTTAAAGATTAAAAAAAAATAGTGATTTTGATATTCTATAATTTAAATAAAATAATCTTTAGTTTGTTTGGATACAAAATGGAAAAGTGATTTTTTTTTACTAGTTTATTAGTTTATTTCCCGGTTTTATAGGAGAGTGGTTTTTACAAATTTTTAGATTGGACGTAGGTCATGTTCCTAGTTAAATCAGTTGGACCGACTGGTCTGGTTCGCTTTTTATTACCTTGTGAGAGACACTCCTCCGCATAGTTTATTAGATTTTAATATCGAACTTAATTTTATCCGTAAAAAGTTGGCCAGTGAAATAATCAATGCCACTCTTTATAAATTTATTGTTATGAAATAAAGTAATAGACAAAAGAATAGAGATAGAGAGAAGATGGAAGAGAGAAAGAGAATAGAGAACTATTGTATTTCTCATTCACAAATGTGTTTTACATTGTAACATAGGTCCTATATATAGGAAAACATATGGGCCAATGATATGGGCCAAAACTATGGACAACCACCTACAATTATTCATAACACTCCCCCTTGGATGTCCATCGAGGATATGCCTCATTAAAACCTTACTAGAGAAAAACCCATTGGGAAAAAACCCTAGTGAAGGAAAAAGAGTACATCATCCTTTGTGTGTGTGAACTGCCTCATTAAAAACCTTACCAGGAAAACCCAGTGGGATAAAACCATGGTGAAGGGAAAAAGAGTGTAGAACATATTTGTGTCTCCCCCTCATAAAGACAATTATATATGAGGTGAAGAAAAACCAAATAATCTTCTATATTAGTTTCTCAAAAGCTTTACTTGAAGTTGACTTCATAGAAAGATCTATCATATCTTATTTCTTATACGCTTCTCCAAATTTACATTTTGTGCGTCATTATCTTCATACTGAATTGTTGCAAGAGCCATTTGACGAAAATTCACAAATCTCTTGTATCTGATGGATCTCGTAGTTGAACCAAATCACATTCTTGATTATCTCATGTAGTTCTAAACTTTCCTCGTCATTTTATTTCATAAGATTGTTATGAAATAAAGTGATAGACAAAAGAATAGAGATAGAGAGAAGATGGAAGAGAGAAAGAGAATAGAGAACTATTGTATTTCTCATTCACAAGTGTGTTTTACATTGTAACATAGGTCCTATATATAGGAAAACATATGGGCCAATGATATCGGCCAAGACTATGGACATCCACCTACAATTATTCATAACATTTATTTTATATTTTATATTTTGGCTAACCTGTACTTTTGGTCCCTTACGTTTATTTTAGGTTTGAATCAGGTCCCTTACGTTTTAAAAGTTTCAATTCGGTCCCTCACGTTATCAACTTTTGCATTAGTTAGTCAATTACATCAAATATTTCACTAATCTCATTTGATTTTTACACGTGGCTGACGGTTTGAACACTAGACGTTATTTTGGACACGTTGACACTATTTTGGACACTTTTTTTGGGGCCAATTCCATTATTATAAGTAATATATGTTATTTTTAATTTTTTTTTACTTAGTTAGCATCCCAAATGACACTGATCATGTCCAAAATAGTGTCCATGTGTCCAAATTGTCAGTCACGTGTAAGGATCAAACAAAATTAGTGAAAAAATTGACGAAAAGGACTTACTAATGCAAATTTTGATAACGTGAGGGACCAAATTGAAACTTTTAAGACGTAAGGGACCTAATTCAAACCTAAAATAAACGTAAGGGACCATAAATATAGTTTAACCTATTTGTAATTAAACTAATTTTTTTTTCATTATAAAAATGAAAGGAGAAGAGCTAAATTATTGAAGGACTTTTCTACAGTGGGCATCACTGTAATATGTGGTCAACAAAAGACCCTCTTAATATTTAATTTAATAATATGCTACTATCCCTTTTTCTTTTTTATATATTGCAGTTTTATTTTCATATGATGAACATTGGACATTTCCTTGCCTTTTCCCCCTTTTCCCACCATATTTAATTTAATTGTGATTATCACTAAAGTAATGTTTGTTGGAATATTGGAAGAAACGTCATCTAAATGGAAGTGACGAGTGATGTAGGTCTATCCAAATTGATTCTAGGGAAGTTTTTATTCCGCATCGAGCTAGACGATGATATTGCTGAGGTGATTTGATTTCCACTAATCATCTTAGAGCTTCACGAAGGCCCATTGCTTCCGCCATATCCACATCGGTCGAACCATGACAAACCCGAGTTGCCGCTCCAACACAGCGGTCATCACCCCTCCACAAAACCATTTCAAAATCCCAAGGCCATCATTTGAAAGATGAGCATCCACGTTGAGCTTTGGAAGTTCAAAAGAGGGGGACTCTTACTTCATTCACAAGTGTGTTTTTATTTTGAAACACTTTGTTATTATGAGCTAGCCAGATATACACCATAAGTTATATTTGTTAAAATGATTGCTTTTGCCTTTTTTGCTAAAGTTTTAAACATCACAAATTCTAAAATAATTTTACTATATTTAATTTCCTGCCGAGCATTTCAGAAGTTTTAACTAATATTTTCCAACTTTAAAATATCATTAGGTAAGATAACGATTGCTTAATATGACAAGGATGCAAGAACACCACGTGAATCTTCACTCAAAGTCAACAACACTTACTGTAATAAGCAAGCAGTCAATTAATTTTTGCTTATCAATACATAGTTCCAATTTCATTCAAATGTACTCACAAATGCGGCATGCCTAGTGACTAATCAAACACGTTACTTTTGTCATCAATACACACTGGAATTCAATATCAAAAGCTTTTCAATATTTTATTCCAATCAATTAGCACAAGTTGGATCCGTTTAGCTTGAACCGGTGGATGTTTTGGTAAATCTTTAGGCCATGGTTATTTACTTATTTTACCTTTAGATTGATTAAATCTCTTAGAAAATAAAATCAAAAGGAAGCAAGAACAACAAGAGACTAGAATTTTTCATTAGAATGAACAAAATTTGTGAGTACAAAAATTTGTGCCTTTTATTAATAAAATTGTGTTTGCAGTTCAAAAAAAAACTCTTACTATTGTAAGTATAGATTATAGAAGACTAAACTACCATAAACTCGAATATAACAAAAGGCCATTACTTTTTTTTCTTTGAATGGCAAATATAATTTTTTTTTGAATCGGCTAAATTTTATTAAATAACAACTCATCCACAAGAAGTGAAGGAAATTGTTGAGAAACATACAACGAAAGATAACGTGATATAACACAATTACCAAATAACAGAACGCCTAATCAACACCCCAATCCACCCGTACACCAATAGTGATTCGCCAAACCCACCAGATAAAACCCCTACCCGACACCAATATTAATATAAAGAATGAAAAAAGTATAAGAGAACGTCGAGAAAAACAAAGAGGTACAAGAAGTACACTCTACCAGAATCCAACATTCTATAAGGAGATACATAGAAAAATAAACAAACAAAAAAACTACAAGAAATAAATAATACACACTTAGAACAAACTAAAACCATTCAAGATACCGCCACGAAAAGAAGAATACCCCTTAAAAAGAGAAACGCAAGGATTCGACCGCAAGTAGACCATTACATTATAATCCCACCAATACAAAAGGCCACTACATTATTATAATCCCACCAATACATTATCCAACACTTGTTAGTACTTTCCAACTTTAAAATATAATTAGTTAAAGAAAATGATTGCTTAATATGAGAAAGACTTTTTATGTGAAAGATACCAAGTACTCAAAGTCAACTACACTTAATAAGCAGCCAATGACGAATAAGTCACAAAAAGCCATATAAATAAATGAAACCCTCTTCTTCCCTTTCGCTACAAAGGAACCAGTGAATTAAACAAAACAAAACACAATGAAACGGAACCAATGTTTTAAGAACCGGATCGGAGGTCGAACCGTTGTGGCCTCCGGTTCAAGGGTCAACCGGTCGGACCGGTTCAACCGTTATTGAGCCGTTTATATTGAACCGTTCATATATTTTTTTTATTTCACAGTTGATAAACAAATTAACAAAGTAAAATTAACAAAATAAAATATTTAAAAACCTAACAAAATAAAATATTTAAAAATCTAACAAAGCATAAATTCAAAATACATAATTCATACCAAATAATTTTAATCCCCTACATAAATAATGCAATGTTCTACCAATTAAATTAAACGCAAGAGCCGAAAATAACTGTATTGTTTTATCGTAAGTTTTGCAAGATTTTGGTATTTGTGAAAGCTGCAAACAATTGATTAAATACCACTTTCAAAATTCTCACCTATGTTTTCAATTAATTTTCCCTATTCCCAATTTTAGCTTTTACTGTAACTTTCTATCTTCTCTCTCACGTACACCAACCACCAACCATTACTTCATTCTTCAAATCTTTTCAATACTCTCCTTGTTTTTCAATTAATTTCTTTCCTACTTCTCTCTTGATTAATTGTCTCAGTTCTAAACAAAAGCTTAGAATATTAGTGAATAACTTACACTGTTATGATTGTCAAAAAACTTACACAGTTATGAAAGATGTAGATCTAGATAGTTGATGGAGATTTTTATGTTGCTCATTTTCTTCTTTCATGTAAGTTTTCTTTTTTTATTTACTTGTCCTTGAGTTTCTCTTCACCTTCAAGCGTATTCGTTTGTTTCAATTTCAATGAAAATAAAAAGAAATGAAAAGAAAAACGAAAGAAAAAAAAAAATTGAAAATTCTGATTTTTTTTCAAGCTAAAAACTGAACCGGACGGTTTTCCAGAACCGTCACCGGTTCCACCGGTTCATTCCGGTTCGCGCCGGTTCCGAACAATTTTTTACCGGTTCCACAGACCACCGGTTTTTAGCTTCCTCCCGGACCGGTGTTGTAACCGGTTCCCGGTCCAACCGGTCGAACACAAAGGTCCGGTCCGGGAGGTATTTTTTACAATTCCGTCTGGTCCCGGACCGGTATTTTTTACCGGTCCGGTCCGGTTCTTAAAACATTGAACAGAACACAAAGGTCACACAACTATGCCAAATTTTGATAGTAACAATATCAATATCCATGGTAACAATAGTATTTGCATCGGATGATTCCTTTAATACATCCCTACCCGGTTGCAAAAGCACATGTGGAGATATCAATGTTCCATATCCATTTGGAATACCAAATTCATCAATACCAAATCAAGAAACTTGTTTCCTATCGAGAAAATTTAATGTCACGTGTGTAAATGACACAAAATTACTTTGGGGTAATGTACAAGTTAACAACATAAGCATCCCCGAAGGACAAATGGAAGTGTCCTTTTTTATCTCCAGTTCTTGCGATAACGTAACATCGAATAAACCCTCTTTAGACACTGCCAGTTTCAGAATATCCAGCAAAGAAAACAAGTTTGTAACGGTTGGTTGTGACAGTTACGGTTATCTCAACAGCGTTTTCAACGAAAAAACATATTCGACTGGTTGCTAACACAAAGTTCTTCCATAGATGTATGCTTAACAGAAGAAGAATAAATGAGATATCTTACATAGAGACGGATGACAGAAAAGTAACAGGAGTACAAGAAATAAAACAAGAAGTTTTTGATTATTTCAGTGCTCTCTTCAAGGAGCAGTCAGTGAACAGACCTCTGCTAGAAATCATGGACTTTAATTGTATTGGGGTTGAAGAAAATGCTAGTCTAACTGCTGAATTTTCAGAAGAGGAAATTAGAAAAGCAGTTTGGGAGTGTGAAAGTTCGAAGAGCCCGGGTCCGGATGGATTCAACTTCGGATTTATTAAAGAATTTTGGGATGTTATCAAAGTAGATTTTCAAAGATTCATCTCAGAATTCCATACCAATGGCCGAATAACTCGAGGCACTAATAGTGCGTTTATAGCTTTAATTCCAAAGGTTGAAAATCCAGTGAAGTTAAATGAATTTCGACCAATTTCTTTGATTGGTTGTATGTACAAAGTGTTGTCCAAAATCCTTGCAAATAGGTTAACAGGTGTGGCTCAAAAACTAATTTCAGCACCACAATTTGCATTCTTGGAAGGACGTCAATTAGTGGACAGTATCCTAATAGCAAATGAAATAGTTGATGATGCCAAAAGAAAGAAAAAAGAAGCATTGTTGTTTAAAGTAGATTTTGAAAAAGCATACGACTCAGTGGATTGGAAATATCTAGATTATGTGATGAGGAGAATGGGATTCAATGATAAGTGGAGAGGATGGATAGCAGAATGTCTTAGCTCATCTCGAATATCAGTTCTAGTGAATGGAAGCCCTACAAAAGAGTTTAACGTGGGAAGGGGGTTGCGACAAGGGGATCCTTTGTCGCCTTTCTTATTTTTATTGGCGGCAGAAGGTTTCAATGTTATGATGTCAAAAGCTGTGCAATTGAATCTCTTTGAGGGGTATCAGGTCGGAGAAAGTGGAGTCAAGGTTTCTCATCTACAATACGTAGACGATACGTTAATTGTTGGTAAGAAAAGTTGGAAAAACATTTGGGCTATCAAAGCAATCATGCAATTATTTGAAATTGTATCTGGGTTGAAAGTGAATTTTCATAAAAGCCTCTTAGTTGGAATCAACACTCTACATACATGGCTGGTAGAGGCTGCAGAAGCTTTAAATTGCAAAGTGGGTGCTTTACCATTCAAATACTTGGGTCTACCCGTTGGCGGTGATCATCGCAGAGAGGGGTTATGGAAACCTGTAGTGGATGCAGTAAGGAGTAGGTTGTCGAAGTGGAATAATAGACA
Source organism: Trifolium repens (assembly GCA_030408175.1). NCBI lineage: Eukaryota > Viridiplantae > Streptophyta > Magnoliopsida > Fabales > Fabaceae > Trifolium > Trifolium repens. The sequence goes on from CP125836.1 coordinate 5,975,173, forward strand.
TCTCTCTATTGGTGGCAGAATTGTCCTCTTGAAGTCAGTCTTGTACGCCTTACCGGTCTATTTTCTTTCTTTCTTCAAGGCTCCATCAGGTATAATCTCGAAACTCGAATCTCTCTTTAAAAGATTTTTATGGGGTGGGGGAGTAGAATCTAGGAAGATAAATTGGGTGAAATGGGATAAGATCTGTAGAGAAAAGGAGGATGGAGGGTTGGAGATCAAGAATTTAAAGGCTTTTAATTTAGCATTATTAGGTAAATGGAAATGGAGAATTCATTCGGAAAAAAACAGCTTATGGGTAAAAGTCTTAGCTAGTAAATATGGGGAATCAAATGGTAGAATAAATAGGGATGGAAGTCAACGGTCAGCTTGGTGGAAAGACATAAACAACATTGAGAGAGGGGTTTGGGGATTTAAGTTGGACTGGTTTTCGGGAAAACTATCAAGACATGTAGGGAATGGGGAGGACACTTTGTTTTGGTTAGATCCTTGGGATGGGGGGAGAACATTGAAGGAAAGGTTTGCAAATCTTTTTGAACTGGCTGAAAATAAAGATATTTCAGTGAGAGATGTGTTGTACGGGGTTGAAGAATCGAGTAGGCTTAGATGGAGAAGAGCATTGTCTGAAAGGGAAAAACAGTTAGAAATGGAAATTATAGAAAAAATACAGAGAGTTCCTTTAAAAGAAAATGAGCAGGATATGTGGATTTGGTCAAGAAACTCATATTCGGTTAAAGAAGCATACAAAGTGCTATTAGCCGAATATGGGACTGAAGACTCAAGAGATCTTTTAGTTGCTTGGAATGAGCTAGTTCCTTTAAAGGTTGCAGTATTAGTCTGGAGGTTATTGCAAAATAAAGTTCCAACAAAAGACAACTTAGTTAAAAGAGGCATTTTGAGTGAAACTCAAACATCATGTCCGTTCGGCTGCGGTAAGGAGGAAACCATCTCACATGTATTTTTTGAGTGCACGGCTGCAGCGGAGGTATGGCAAGAGATATTAAGATGGTTGAAGATTAAGACTGCTCTCCATAATACAACACTACAAAATTACTATCAGTTTGCAGGTCTGATAGCCAAGGGAAGGGTGAGAATAGAACGTTTCAGTGTAATCTGGTTTGCGTGTATTTGGGCAGCTTGGAAATGTCGCAATGAAAAAGCATTTCAAGACAAAAATAAATTGGTTGAGTCGAGACTAGAAGAGATAAAATGGCTGTCATGGAAATGGTTAAAGAGCAAAGCGAAAGGATTTAACTATGCATTTGATCAATGGAATTTAAATCCACTCGGCTGTTTGGGTATTGTGTCTGCTGAGTAACAGGCTTTGTCAAATCAGATCTTAAATCAATATGCATCTGCCAATCTTGTGGTGTGATTGAGGCTAAAACTTTGTTTATTTTGCTGGGATAGCTATTAAGGTTCATTCAGATAAAGGTTTTTGTTGTGTCATCTTGGTTGTATCTCAAAATCCATGTTCGGACAACTTCGGAAAAGAAGATTATGATATATCATTCTCTTCGAATTACCGTTGTTTATTAGTGACATGGACCGAGATCCTAAGATGTTAAAACAGTTCCTTTATCAGTGCAGGCAACTGGTGTTTTATTGTTGCAGTTTTTTTAGACTAACAGGCAGGGGTGATAGACAGCCATTTGCCTTTAATTAATACATGGCATTAAGCTCTTAAAGTTGTTAGTGTTGGATAGGAGTGCCTTGGTATTTTGTTACAATACAATAGAGGAGCAGCATCTATGTTTTTCTTTGGCAGTGTTTTTGTCTCAGACTGCTATGTAATTTTGTTGGCATATCTTATGCCTTTTTTTAATAAAATTTCTTTTGGCTTTTCAAAAAAAAAAATAAAAAAATATTCGACTGGTTGCTTAACAAGATGTTATGGTAATCGAGACGGAATTGAAAACGGAACATGTTCGGGTATCGGTTGTTGTCAAGTTGATATTCCACATATGATGAGGAATATAACTGTTAAAGTTTCTGAATTTCCTGACTCCACGGAAAATACTGGGTGTAGCTCTTCTTTTATTGTTAAAGATGGTTTCTATAATTTTTCTCTTTCTCATTTGGATAATTTTCCTTCTAAGAAGCTTCCATTGATTCTTGATTGGAGTGTTGGAAGTGAAAATTGTGCGGTTTCAAAGGGTGAACATGATTATGCTTGCAAGAATAATAGTGATTGCTTTGATTCGGAAATTGATTCTGGTGGTTACCGGTGTAAATGTAAGGATCATTATACAGGAAACCCGTATCATCCAGATGGCTGCACAGGTAATTTGGTTCATCCTTTGTAAAAAAAAAATTATGACATCGTCATCGGTGAAAATTAATCTATTTAAGGCTCATTTGAATTCAACTTATTTTTAACTTTATGAAAATAATTTATGCAAATAAATACAATTTTATATTAATCAATAAGTTTTTAATAACAAAAATTATATTTTTATAAGGTGTGTTTTTATAAACTGTCTTAAAAATTTATATTAATGCATAAAAATTTACTTATTTGTATAAATTGTTTTATATAAGATCCAAAGTAAGTCCCAGCATAACTTGTAAAACATTGAAAGTTTATGTTGGAATTAGTTATTGGATTTATTAACAAGCTTCATGTAATACTTGATACGAGAAATAAGAAAAAGTTGTAAAATAATATTTGTATTAATTAATTAGTATGGTTCAAACTACTTTACTCCGGATGTAAGATTTTGGTGAATAAATCACAAGAATACAAAATTTAATGCGTAATGCAAGCTATATACAATTGCAACCTCTTTTAAGGCCCTTGAATTGCTTCCGGGTCTCCTAAATAGACGAAAATGTTTTTTGTATACGATGTGAATTTAGAATTCGAAATATGTCAATTTTTTAGGGTTTTTTTCTTTTGGAAAAAATAGGTGTTTCGAAAATGTTTTTTTGTTTTGTTTTGTATACAAGCAGAAAACGTAACATTTCAGAAGTCATCTTTTAAACTAGTTTTTTATGCTAGCAATTGCAACAACTATACTTTCACATCGTTTCCAACTATAGGTCTTTACCCCTATGCAATGTAGGCGTGTTTTGCATTACTCGCTGCAATTTTTTTTTAGAATACCTCCTTACAATGTTGACAATTTTGTTTTACCCCTTATGTTAACTTTTTTGCTGATGTGACATAGAAAAAGTGACTACCACGTCAGCAAAATGTGACTTTGCATAATGTGGCAGTGACTTTTTTCTTGCCGCATAAACAAAATAGTCAACATAGGAGTAAAATAAAATTGTCAACATTGCAAGAAATATTCTAAAATAAAAATTGCAGAGTAAAACAAAACACGTCGGGATAAAAATTCATTTACGCTTTAAATTTTAGTATTTGCTTTTTAACATATCATGTTTCAAATTTTATTTTACCTCATGTTATTTACACCGGCAGACATTGATGAATGTAAGACAAATAACCACACATGCATAAATGAAAATAATTGTCGCAACACGGATGGGTCTTACGAGTGTTTTTGTCCGCACGGGCAATCCGGTAATGGAACAAGAGAAGGAGGAGGGTGCAGTAAAGGAGATTTAATTACGAAGGTTGCCATTGGTACGCATCCGAGCATATCCCAAATTTATTTTAAGCTCCAATTCTTTATGTATGCGTCACTAGTTTTTTTTAGTTAAAATTGAATTAATCAAGAAGGGGAAGGCTAGCATTGACTACAGAACGATATATATAGATTCTATAGTTATTTAACTTAAAGTTGAACTTTAGATTCACTCCAAGACTTTCTTTGCTAAGTCAAATCAGCTAGTTTATAGCCTATAACTTTTAGTTTATAAGCTAAAAAACTTTGTTTGATAACAATTTTTAAAAAGAGCTTATAGTTTATTTTACTAGCTTATAACTTATTTTTTAAATGCTATTTCAAGTAGATTATGAGCTTATAGTTTATAGCTTATTATATTTTCTTCGAATTTTACATCTATCATCTTACTTGAAAAAAATATATTAATTAAACATATCATTTTTATGTCATTTCATACTCAAAAGCTAGTCCAACCGCTAATTTTACCAAACTACAAATTGAATCAGCTACTTATTCGCTATAAACTAAAAGCTAATTTATAAGCTATCTGCTATAAGCTCATCCGCTATAAGCTAGCTTATCAGCTATCTGCTATTTTTCCCAAACAGAGCCTAAGTATGATTTTTTGGTTTAGTTGCCAAACAACTTATAACAAAAAAAATTGCTGCCAAAAATCATATTTCTTATTGTGATTATAAAAATTCTTTTCTTCGAAAAATCAGAACACAAAAATTTGTGATTCAATATGTTAGTTTGTTCTCTATCAAAAAAAAAATGTTAGTTTGTTGATTTTTAATTTATAGAAAATTTCATGAATTTGATTCAAAACCTTTCAAATGAAGGAGCAAGTGCTGGACTCATTTTTCTATTTGTGGCGATTTCATCTCTTTATTTGACATACCAAAAAAGAAAACTCATCAAACTAAAGCAAAAATTCTTTCAACAAAACGGTGGTTCCATTTTGTTACAACAACTATCTACAAGAGAAGACACATCGCAATCAGCTCAAATATTCACGGAAGACGAACTTAAGAAAGCCACCAAAAACTACGACGAAAGCTTAATCATTGGTAGAGGAGGTTTTGGTACAGTCTTCAAAGGAATTTTACCCAATACCAAAATTGTACGTGGCTGTAAAAAAGTCCAAAATAATAGACGCAAATCAAAGTGAGCAATTCATTAACGAGGTAGTTGTTCTATCCCAAATAAATCGCAGGAATGTCGTCAAACTCTTAGGATGTTGTTTGGAGACAGAAGTTCCTTCCTTGGTTTACGAATTTGTTAGCCACGGTACGCTTTTTGACTTCATACAAAGTACTAAAGACGAAGCAAATAATCCAACATGGAAAACACGTTTAAGGATAGCAGCGGAGACAGCCGGAGCTTTGTCGTATCTACATTCAGCTGCTGCAATACCAATTATTCATAGAGATGTTAAGAGTACCAACATTCTCTTGGATGAAAATTACACTGCAAAAGTTTCCGATTTCGGAGCTTCAAGATTGGTTCCACTTGATCAAACTGAGATAGCAACAATGGTTCAAGGAACTCTCGGATACTTAGATCCAGAGTATATGCAAACACATCAATTAACCGAGAAAAGTGATGTTTATAGCTTTGGCGTAGTTCTTGCAGAGCTTTTAACCGGAGACAAACCTCTTTCTTTTAATAGGCCGGAAGAGAGCATTAGTCTTGCTATGCACTTTTTGTCTTGTTTAAAACAAGATAAAATATTTGAAGCTATTCAAGTTGGAATTTTGAGTGATGATAACAAGAAGGACATTAAGGAGGTTGCTATTCTTGCTGCAAGGTGTTTGAGACTTAGAGGTGATGCATGAAAGACCTAGTATGAAGGAAGTGGCTATGGAGTTGGAAGGTATAAGGTTGACGGATAGACATCCTTGGACTGATACAGACCAAAGTTTTGAGGAAAATCAACGCTTACTTCATGAGGCATCTTCTAGCATTTATAATGAAATTGGTGATGATAGCTCTAATTTTGGATATACCACTGTGTATGATAGCTTGAAAGATCAACCATTGATTGCCTTGGATGATGGAAGATGATTTGTGGCATGACAAATATATATGTATTATTCTAACATTTGTTTGATTGGTCATTTTAAAAGGATTTGGATTTGTGTTTAGATTTTGTATTATGTGTATGATTGGCCTAATCGTTGTTTTATGATGTAAACTTGTTTGGGCTTTTTATTTGAATTTTCCCTCTCTATTAAGTTTTATCCGTCTATAATATTCTAACTTGAGACCTTGTTTAAGAAAATTTGAATTCAGGTCAATGTAGTGTTGGTTAAAATATCAATCTCATATGAATAATTTCATCTTATTAATATCAAATTCAATATTATTAAGATATTCTCTGTTTTTTCAACACAATACTTTTCTTGGTGTAAAAACAAATTTAAACATAAAAAATTGAGATTTGAGACTAACGATCCCATCAAGATAGTATATATAATACAAAATATAATCAAGTACAATGAGTTCTTAGGGTTATTAGAATTTTATGGACGTTAGACAGAGTCAAGGATTCAATAATCAGTAATTTCTAACATCTAAAGTAGAAAAACAATATGAAAAAGTAAAGTTACACAAGACAAGTGTTCTTGGCATGGTTGGATTTTAACAAACTAATTTTTGCGGTGTCAATGAATGTTCTTCATTAGAGGTTTAGTTATGTTTTCTCCGGAATCACTTGAACTAACAAAATCGCTTGATATTGTTTGGTCTAAATTGGTTGTTTCATCCGTGGAAATCACTTCATCCGGATACATGGTTGGTTCTGGAGGCATTTCAAGGCTTTCAACATCTCCTTCAAGCATCTCCACTACTTTACTCATCGAGGGACGATTATTTGGGTTAATTTGTATGCACCAAAGAGCGACAATGATCATTTTCTTTACTATTTTCATATCCTCCTCTATGATATCTCCAAGTTCTATTTCTCCCTCATTTCCAAATTGACCATAAATCCAAAAGGGAAAATAAACCTGGCTTGAATGATCTGCATGGGAATTTAAGTTTCTCCTCTTGCTTGCCATTTCCATCAAAAGCATCCCAAAACTATAAACGTCGGCCTTATATGACACGCCTCCAATATTCTTGTAGAACAATTCTGGAGCCATATATCCAATTGTTCCTTTTGCTGCGGTCATTGTGACAATGCTATTTTCTACCGGAGATAACTTTGCAAGTCCAAAGTCAGATATCTTTGGAATAAAATTCTCGTCAAGCAGGATATTGTGGTGCTTAATATCGAAATGCAAAATTTTCATTTCACATCCATGGTGAAGATAAGCAATCCCACGAGCTACACCAATTGCAATATCATGAATTCTGGTATAACTTAAATTCATACTCCCTTCTTTAGGGAAAATAAATTTATCAAGAGATCCATTTGGCATGAATTCGTAAACAAGAGCTCGTTTTGATCCCTCGATACAAAATCCAAGTAATTGCACTACATTCAAATGATGTATTCTTCCAATTGTTGTGACTTCACTAACAAAGTCTTGCCCATTACCTTTTAACTTACCCAACATCTTGATTGCAATGCAAGGACCGCTACGTAGGTTCCCCTTGAAAACAATACCAAAACCTCCTTCGCCCAACATGTCTTTGAAACCTCTAGTCATCTTCTTAATATCTTTGTATGAATATCGAATCAGCATGAGGTTGTTTTGTTGTTGTAGATACATTTCAATACATTCATATATCGACAAATGTCTTTTTCGCCATTTGTATATTAAGAGTGCAGTGCAGTAAATAGTGCTATCCCCAATACAAACCTGACAAGAAAATATGGTAGAACATAGTGTCCAATAGCCATACCTACTTGATAGTTTGATAAACCTTTGTAAAAGAAATTTTTTCCTTTTAATATTTCTAATAGTCCTGCAAAGATGTAGCAACAAAATTTAGGCATATTTACTTAGACTTGTTACAACAACCGTTAAGCAAATAGTCCTGGGATTGGTTATTATGCATAAGCTATTCTTATGCACCATGCATAAGTTACTTAGTGCATCCCTCAAATTATTCGTGTACCCCCCAAATTACTTGTGCACCTCTTAAATTTCTCGCGCACCTCCAAATTTCTCATACATCCCCAAACTTTCTCGCACACCCCCATATGACTTTTGCCTCCCAATTTTTTTTTTGTCCCCTCCACATTTCTATCCTAAACAATTTTGCTGTGGGAATGGTTTTAGAGATATGCACTCAAAAACTATTAAGTGCATAAGATGATTTTGGAGTACAACCTTATAATTTGAATAGAAACAATAATTGTGATTTAATGGTTTCGATTGTTTTATATGAGAAGCCAAAATAATCGAAACCATAATTATTGTTAAATGGTTTTAAATAATGATTATAATTGTACCAAAAGAAATAAAAAATAATGATTATAATAAAAAACCATTAAACCATTTTTTTGTTGGGATGATTTCAGATGGTTGTAATAAAAAACATTAGGTGCATAAAATGGTTTTGGAGTACAACCCTATAATTATAATATAAACAATAATTGTGATTTAATGGTTTAGATTGTCTTATATGAGAAACCAAAATAATTGTTAAATAATTTTAAATAATGATCATAATTGTACAAAAAAAAAATAATAATGATTCTAATTATAGGTTGTACATCAAAACCATCTTATGCACTTAATGATTTTGGAGTGTATATATCTGAAAGCATTCACACAACAAAATGGTTTATGCAAGAAATGTGGGGGGACAAAAAAAAATTTGGGGGCACAAGTCATCTTGGGTTGCATGAGAAATTTAGGGGGGTGCAAGAGAAATTTACGGGGTGCATGAGAAATTTGGGGGGGTGCACGAGAAATTTGGGGGGGTGGGAGGTGTGAGTGTGTGAGTTGAGATTGGTTAAGATTATTACATGTGGATGCTCAATTTAATGAGTATTATTGACTTATGCACCATGCATAAGTGTAGCGGGATGGAAAATCACTTCCATTTTTCATACAATGAAGTCGTCATCGACGTTTATTTATCCCGTGAGGGGAAAGGAAAATATCGCGAAAACCTTTGTTTAGGTTCGGGAGTTGGTTATGCGAGAGGAATGTATTAGCACCCCTCGCATCCATCGTACTCGATGGGAACCGTTTAGGTGGTTTGGGTTTGTTTGCGCAGGTTTGATTCAAATTAATCTGTCACTTGGCTAATCTCTACTTCATTTCCAAATAAATTAAAAAAAAGGTTTTTATTAGTTGAGTTTGACGGTTGTAGGAGCCCGCTCCTACGTATTCCATGGTGCAATGGGAAACTCAAAACTCACGTAGTTCTGGTAAAAATGTTTGTGTGGTTGGTTGGTTTTAGAGGATATCGTTTATTTCGTATTCCGCTGACACAACGACGCTTGTATGCTCTAATCAGAGGCTTAAGCTGTGTGTGAGTCAGAGGAGTAGATAAAACGTGTATCCATTGAAAAAGAGAGTTGAATAACGGATGTTGATTATTTCGCATTCCGCTGATACAACGACGCTTGTATGCTCTAATCAGAGGCTTAAGCTGTGTATGTGCAGAGGAATGGATAAAGCGTATATCCATTTTTTTCTGAAAAGAAGTTTGAGTGAGTGGGGTTAGTTTTAACGCTTGATTAGGATGAGGATGGTCCCAAGATCACGAGTCATACGTCAGGGATAAGAACCATCCGGGTGTGAAAAGTCATACGTCAAATCAACCCATTTTCATCCTTGTTTATTATGAAAGTCTTGATTTAACTTGATTAAGAAAGTATTTCAAAAGGAAAAAGCGAATGTTGGTTTATTTTAACGCTTTAGGATGAGGATGGTCCCAAGATCACGAGTCATACGTCAGGGATAAGAACCATCCGGGATGTGAAAAGTCATACGTCAGATCAACCCCTTTTCATCCTTGTTTATTATGAAAGTCTTAATTAATCAATAGTGAGGATAATCCCAAGATCACGAGTCATACGTCAGGGATAGGGATTATCCGGGTGTGAAAAGGCATACGTCAGATCAACCCTTTTTCACTAAGTTTATTATGAAAACAAGTCTCAACTTCTAACAAAACAGGCCCAAGCATAGAAAAGAGATGAGGAGTAGAAGCTTGAAGAATTATATTAACATGGATAATCATAAAGCAAATGATAATAAAATGCAAAAGGAATGATGAAACATGAATGCAAACACATAAATAAAGATGCATGAATCAACATGACATAATTAAATATGCATAACAAAAAAAATAAAATGAATAAACATGCATGAAGTAATGATTAAATAAAATTGCGCGAATTAATGTAGCGAACAATGAAACAAGAATGAATCACATGACAATTAAATAAAGTAACATTTCTGTTTGTGCCAAGAAAAAGCGATCAAAAGCACTTAAAAAAAGTGTTTGTATCACTTAAGCACTTATTTAAATAAGCTAAAAAGCAACTTAAGTTAAAAGGACTTATGGAAATAAGCCAAAAAGGTTGGACAAGACTCATATACATTAGCTACTGTATTGAAATGAGGTTGCGTGAAAATTGGGGTCAAATAAGCTAAGGAGCTTAATGAAACCCTAAATAAGCACTTATATGCAAAACAGCTTAATTGGATAATCACTTATGAAAATAAGTTGGAAATAGTTGGCAAAATTTCCACACAATAGCTAAGGTATTTGAATTAATCTTGTGCAAAAATTTGGGCCAAATAAGCTAAAAAGCTTAATGGAAACCTAAATAAGCACTTATTGGCAAAACAACTTAAATAAGAAATTACTTATGAAAATAAGTTCTAAAAAATTGAAAATCCTTTACTACAGTAACCACTGCAATATCAATTCATGTTGTGCAAGTGTGGTGATCAAATAAGCTAAAAAGCTCTTTGGAATCATCAATAAGCACTTAATCACTTTTAGATCTAAGACAAATTAATTAAGAATAATCACTTAAATAAGTTAGAAAAATTCACAAATAACATTAATATAATATAAGCATAAACAGTGACCTAATAAGCTTAAATAAGCCAATAAGTCACATAAGTGCTTTTGCAAATAAGCTAAAATTAATTAAAATTAAAATTAGCAGGGGGGGTGCAAATACAGAAGGGTAGTAAAAGCGTGGGGGTGCAGAAAGCAGGGTCTGCACCCAGGGGCCCAAGCCCACGCAAAAGTCAGAACAAAAAAACAAAGTCAACAAAAAAAAAACCAGTGCAACAAAGAAAAGAAGCGCATCGTAAGCTGTGACGATCTGGGCCGTGTGATCAAAATCCAACGGCCACGCGTTATAGACCCAGATCAGTGCTCCAGTGTGGCGCTGGGAAAGGGTGTATCATATGGCTGTAACTTCATCACCGTCAGATCTCATTTAATAAAGTAATCTGACGGCTCCGTTTTAATCAAGAGATCGACGAACAAAATAAAACAAAGGGATCGGACGACCAAGATTTAAACTTGGCGAAGAAGAAGACCTATGGTGGTATCTTCTTCTCCGGTGAGCTCTGGTTTGCCGGCGACGGCGCCGGTCACCGGAGCCACCTCAAACCGCCACGAAACCAAACGAAATACACATCATTCTCTTCGTTTTTTCACGAGGAATCCAAATATGCAAATAGTTTTTAATGAAACCTCTTAGAAACGCAAAAACGAAGGGAATAAAGATTTCAAATCAAAACTCAAACGCACGATTTAGCACCAATTGAAGTAAACTAACAAACCAGAAAGCATCTAGACATGAAATGGAGTTGGAAGCTGCAAACTTTTACCTGAATCGACCTCTGAAACGTCCGGTTCGAGCTTGATTTCTTCCTTGGTGCCGTGGTGTTCTCTGCTCCAATTCCTTCGCCTTTTTGCTTGAGAAATGAGTGTTTCTTGCTTCTGGGACTTAGATGAAGAGGTTTAAGTATAGAAGTAATGGACTTGAGTGATGATTTTGTGATTTTGAAATTGAAAAAAATGAAGAAAAAATGGTGGTTGTGGTTGCTTATGGGGGCGCCGTTTTCTGGCTCTGAAATCAAGGCTTCTATTTATAGGGTAAATTAGGGTAAGGAAATGGAGATTTGTGAGAGTTGGTAGGGGTAAAAATGTGATCCTATCCTTTTATTTTTTGGTGTACTATCTTTGATGATTTTTGTACAAATGGATGAGGTGGTAAGAAGGAATAGAACCTTCTATTCTTATGATGAGGTGTAAAAATGATTGGAGAATTTTTTTGTACCTCTTTTGATCTTTTTTTGATTTTTGGAATAAAAAATAATATATAAAATAAATGAAAAATAAATAAATATGCCAAAAATAAAATATGCATGGTGAAATTATGATTATGTGAAATACTTATGGATCAAGAATGGGAGAAAAAAGAATTGAAATTTGATTTTTAAAAGATTTCTTGAAATGCACGTAACTAATTAAAAATAAATAATAAATAAGAAATAAAAATAATGCAAGGGTAAAATGGTAAAAAATTAACCTTTATGATCATGCCATGCAAAAATATGCAAGAAAACAACAATCTCATGTGTTTTTTTTGTGTCAACATTGATTTTTTAATTAAAAATAGGATTTTGTTGACTTTTGGTCAAAGTTTTGACTTTGTTGACTTTTTTCTAACAAATGCAAAAGTGAAAAATATCATGGGGCAAAATTAGGGTATGACAATAAGGATTACACTTATGTATAATAACTTCCCCGTTATTAATTAATATTATATTTTTAATGACGACAAGTTTATTTAATCCATTAAATATTTTATATGTAAAAACTATGTGAATACTTCGACTAAAATTTGATTGGACATATGTATCTATTATCCAATCATTCAATTACATGTTATATTTCTATGTTGATTTGTTTTAAAATAAATTTAATTCATATTTGGTATTTTTTTATGGGATCATTCATTTAAAATTGTATCTAGCACAATGAAAAGTGATCATGTGATGAAGTGTGTTTGTAGATGATAGTGAGAACTGAGCACGATAACTTTAGTGTAAATTGATGAAAGAAAAAAATCAGATTTCATATCCTTATATAATTAGATTACACAAATTTGAGTCCTGCAACGGAGATTATATATATATATATAGAGAGAGAGAGATAAATAGAATCTCTAAAATAATGTATGATCGGGAATAGAGAGTACTTCACACCACACAATTAAAATTATATCTTAACTAAATATCTCTAAATTTTATCTAGTGGGATGAAAAGTGATTTTTATAATAAAAACTGTTCGTAGATAATAGTGAGAACTAAATACGAGAATTTTATTGATATTCATTAAAAAATAATAAAGAATTAACAACTATATTTTGTTCATGGAGCTACTAGAGTCATGTAACGGACATAGAAGACGAGTAGAATGAGAGAGAGAGAGAGGGAGAGAAAGAAAGAGAAAAAGTCTCAGTGGTGTAGAATAAAAAGCGAAAACCATTCTGCACCCCACTATTAAATAAAACACATTGAATAATGAAAATTTGAATTTCAAGTGTGGATTCATATTTTTATATTTTATCATAGGGATTGTTTATTCAAAATTTTATCTAGCACGATGAAACATGATCCTTATGATGAAAAGTGAATGTATATGGTAGTGGGAACTGAGCATGAGAATTTTATTGATATCTATTAAAAAATAATATAGAATTAATAACTTTTTGGCTGATAGGACCTTATAGATCTGCAATAGAGGCGATAGAGAGATAGAAATATATATATATATATATATATAGAGAGAGAGAGAGAGAGAGAGACTCTCTCAGTTGTGTAGAATGAAAAACGGGATACACTTCCCACCCGACTATTAAAAATACACATTGACTAAAATTCTGATTGCGGGGCATATCCATATTTGCATATTTCATATTTTATCACGAGGATCCCTTATTCAAAATTTTATTTAGCATGATGAAAATTAGTTCGCCATCAAGAAAAATGTATGTAGAAGATAGTGATAAATTAATGAGTACGAGAATTTTATTGATATTCATTATAAAAATAATATAGAATTAACAATTATTTGTTGTTGATGAAGCCCCCTATAGAATCGTGTGACAGAGATGAGAGAGAGATAGAAATAAACAACGGGAAACACTTCCCATTCTACTATTAAAAATATACATTAACTAATTAAAATTAAAATTTCGACTACGGGAGTTTTTTTATATTTTGTGATTATTAGACTTTCACTATATTACATCCAACTGAAAAAATCTATGAGAATTGAAACCAAAAATAAATTAATATAATTTTAATTTTTTTATAATCAATTGATTTTTTTTATAATAATTCCAATTTTAAGCTTTCCATAAACCTTTGTTCAAATTTTTTTCGGGATGCTAATTTAACAATGTGAGTGGAGATTCATATATAGATTTTTTCATTTTACGCTCGCACGTGAAAATTGCTTCTTTGTGGACAATGATAAAAAAGTTTAAGAATGAGAACATGGTCAAAATATGTTAATATTCGTTTGAAAAATAATATAAAATTTATAATTTTTTTTTTTTGACGGAGTCCCTATAGAGATGTGAGAGAGGGAGGAAGAGAGAATCTCATAAGGTTGTTGAACGGGGAATGAGGAAGTATTTTTCCATCCCACTGTGCCCCTGTAACATCTTTAAATAAAACATATAGACAACATTCAAAATAATATAAAATGAAAAATGACATAGATAATATGCAAAAGAAAAAAAAGAACATAAGCAAATGAATATTTTTTTAAAATGAAAATTATCCTGCGAGAGAGATGTAGAAATAGTGAGAGAGAGATAGAACTTTCACGGGTGTAGAATGAGAAACATGGAACACTTTCGACCCCACTATTAAAAATGTATCTAGAGTAATTAAATTTTCATTTGAAAACCAAATTTAAAATTATTTTATATTTAAAGGGTCACTATATAGGTCCGTGGATGAAAATGAGAGAAATAATTTATCTATCAACAGTGTAGAACGGGAAGCATAATAATATTCTCATCTCGCTCTATTTTATAACATTCTTAAACCTATATAATTAAAAAATTATCTCAATTGTTATTGTAGAATTTTAAACCAAATTACTCAAATAATATTACAAAAATAAACATATAAATAATATTAAAAAAGAAAATTATCCCGTGCACGGCACGGGCTATCATACTAGTAAACATTAGAAAATTGAATTTGTGATTGGTGATGTCGTGTCACGTTCTCACAAATCCACGTCCATTTCCAATCAATGTAATCGTGATTTAATTCCAGTTACAGAAAACTTTTTTCTTTTTTTTTAAATCATTGTTTGGATTTAAAAAATAATAATTGAATAAATTTAATATAATATCACCGCTTAACATCAATTTATTTCTCTTCTTTTTATTTCATTCCGCTCCATTTCATTTCACTTCATTTTATTTCGTTCTGCTCCATTCCATTGTATTTTATCAATCCACACTAAGTCTTAAAGCTGACAGAAACAGCGAGTGTAGGTTTGAGTTCACGGTTTGGTTTGAGAAAAATTGTTTGAGTATTTTCTTATTTGGTTGTCTTAATGTGAGCTTTTAATCTTTTGAGCCTTAGATTAATCTAAAGGTTATAATTTGTTGATTGAGAAAGATTGATAAAAATTAAGATTGAGAGGATCACAACTAATATTAACATATTTTGTTAGACATGGTGCGATCCACGATGAGTCATGTAGATCTTCCAAACTCCTTTTGGGGACATGCCCTATTGACAGCAACTTATACACTTAACCATGTTTCATCCAAAAAGGTTGAAAAGACACCATATGAGATATGGAGTGGAAAGAAACCACATTTGTCTTTCATGAAGGTTTGAGGTTGTGAAGTCTATGTAAAGCGACAAATTACAACTAAACTTGAACCAAAATCTGACAAATGCCTATTTGTAGGATATCCTAAAGAAATAAGAGGATACTACTTTTATAATCCTTCCGAGGGCAAAGTATTTGCCGCTCGAACTGGAGTCTTCTTGGAAAAAGAATTTATTTCCAAAGGAATCAGTGGGAGGAATGTGGAACTTGAAGAAACTCAAGAACCACCAAATATTGGGCAAACTATGGAGGAACATGAGCAGCAACCACAAGATGTTGTGGAAGAACAACCTGCTCAAGTAGAACAAGTTCAGCGTAGGTCAACCAGGATACGTCACGAACCTGAGAGATATGGGTATCTCATAACTGAGCAAGGTGACGTATTACTCATGGATCAAGATGAGCCTGTAACCTACCAAGAGGCCATAACTGGTCCTAAATCTGAGAAGTGGCTAGAAGCCATGAAATATGAAATGGATTCCATGTACACAAACCAAGTTTGGAACTTGGTAGAGCCTCATGTAGGAATCCGTCCTATAGGATGCAAGTGAGTCTTCAAAAGGAAGACTGGCATGGATGGTAAAGTATATACCTACAAAGTAAGACTGATTGCTAAAGGATATAGACAAATTCATGGGGTTGACTATGATGAAACCTTTTCACCAGTTGCGATGCTTAAATCTGTTCGGATTTTACTTGTTATCGCTGCATATCACGATTATGAAATATGGCAAATGGATGTCAAAAATGCTTTTCCTTAATGGAAATCTCCTTGAGGATGTGTACATGACACAACCTGAAGGATTTGACATACCAAATGAAGCTCATAAGATATGCAAGTTACAGCGATCAATCTATGGATTGAAGCAAGCTTCCAGAAGCTGGAATCTTCGTTTTGATGAAACTGTAACAAAATATGGATTCATTAAAAATTAAGATGAACCTTGTGTCTACAAGAAGGTTAGTGGGAGCATGATCGTTTTCCTAGTGCTATATGTAGATGACATATTACTAATAGGAAACGATGTCCCTACATTACAACAAGTAAAAACATGGTTAGGGAAATGTTTTTCTATGAAAGATCTTGGTGAAACAACCTATATATTAGGAATAAGAATCTATATAGATAGATCACAAAAACTGCTTGGCCTAAGTCAGAGTACATATATAGATAAAGTGTTAAGACGCTTTAGCATGCATGATTCCAAGAAGGGATTCATACCATTGCAACATGGAATATGTCTTTCGAAGACACAATCCCCTTCATCTAAAGAAGAAAGGGAACGCATAAATAAGATTTCGTATGCATCATCAATCGGATCTATTATGTATGCCATGTTATGTACTCGACCAGATGTCTCGTATGCTTTAAGCACAACGAGTAGGCACTAATATGATCACGGTGAAGCTCATTGGATAGTTGTCAAGAATATCCTTAAGTACTTGAGAAGAACTAAGGAAACATTCGTGGTATATTGAGGTGAGGAAGAACTTGCGGTTGTAGGGTACAGTGATGCTAGTTTCCAAACCGACAAGGATGATTTCATATCGCAATCTGGTTTTGTGTTTTGCCTAAATGGTGGCGCTGTAAGCTGGAAGAATTCAAAGCAAGAGACAGTTGCTGATTCTACAACCGAAGCCGAGTATATTGCTGCCTCAAGTGCTGCAAAGGAAGTTGATTGGATCAAGAAGTTCATTACTGAACTTGAAGTAGTCCCTAGCATTGTTGATCCCATTAGTCTGTATTGTGATAACAATGGTGCAATTGCACAAGCTAAGAACCTATATCTCACCAACGATCCAACACATACTTAGGCGTTTTCATCTCATTCGAGAGATAATAGATAGAGGAGATGTGAAAATATGCAAAGTACCTACACTTGACAATATTGCTGACCCGCTAACAAAATATCTTGCGCAGTTGAAGCATGATGGGCATACTAGGCCTATGGGTATTAAAGTAATGTAAGATTGGCTCTAGTGCTAGTGGGACATTATTGGTGTAAGCCCTATAGGCCAATGATTAGTACTTGTATCGAATTAATTATTAATAATATATTGTTTCTTTTATTAATAATCAAAGGCGTTTTCTTTATTATGTATGTAACGTTCAAAATAATGAAGTCCCTAGAATATAAAGTCCGTTTAATATTAAGTGTGACTTAATAATGAGATTACATTAAACAAAAGGACGCTATTCTTAAAGCATCCATGGTCGAGCTTTAAGGTGAAAATGGATAACCATAAAACATAAAGACTATTATGAAGATAGACTGATGATCACATCTCATGGATCATAGGATAAGGAGTTATCAAGTCTTGACATATGTATAAGAAATATTAGGAGTAATATTTATACCAGATTGACCCACTGTGAGAGTACTACATGCAAAATTATGCAAAGTGTCATAAGTTACTCTCATGGTGATAATGGTGTAAACCGCCCTTAGACCTGAAACCACTTTGTACCCTAAATGTGGAGTCAAGTACTTTGTTGCTGATCTAACTTTGTCCGTAACAGGATGACCATAAAGGCAGTTGATGGGTACTTCACAAACGTTATGGAAACCTACAAGGGTCACACACATAAGAACAGTCTAGTGTGAGATTGGAACACCGTAAGGTACGGTGCACCTCAGAGGAATATGGAAATATGATAAGGGTATCATGATAATCAAATAAGCGGCTCATAATATGGTATGGTGAGGGAGCACTAATGTGTACATGACACATGGGGCGTGCGCCCCCTATAAGTTTATTTAATTAAATGGGCTTTAGTGTGATTATAACCCAATGACAAATGATTGTCTTGGTGCATAAAACAATTGGTTCTATAAATAGAACCCTTGTGGTTGAGAAAAAGACACTTAAGAAAAAAATCATAATCCTTATTTCTTGTCTCCTCTTACTTAAGGCATTCAAATGTTGATCTCTCACTGTTCGTGAAAGAAAAGAATTTTCAACAAGAGATAAAATCCTAGAACACAAATTCATGCTCATTCGTAAGGATCATTAAAGAAATTTTTTTATATTACGCTGCTTTTTCAATCTTAATTTTTGTCAATCTCTCTCAATCATTAAATTCTAACCTTTAGATTAATCTAATGAGCCAAAAATCTAAAAATATAATTTATCAAAATTAAACCTAATATACAAAATAAAAGCTCCAAAAATAACCTTGAACAATATACACAAAATAGTCTGAAGGATCATCAACAAAGCGCCGCCAACAGCTGCGTGTGGTATGAACAATATACACAAAATAGTCCAAAAAACCTTGAACAATATACACATGAAATTAAATCGACAATGAAAAGCTTCTAAAATAAAATTTTGTCAATATTGTGTAATTATTGTCTTTTAATAATTAAAAATTAATGGGAAAATCAATCGAAGACCAAAAAATTGATGGAAAAAATTGATTGAACAAGATGAAAAAATGACAAGCTGACAGAAACAACGAGTGTAGGTTTAAGTTCACGGTTTGGTTGGAGAAAAATTGTTTGAGTATTTTATTATTTGGTTGTGTTAATGTGAACTTTTAATCTTTTGAGCCTTAGATTAATCTAAAGGTTAGAATTTGTTGATTGAGAAAGATTGACAAAAGTTAAGATTGAGAGGATCCAAGTCTGTATAGATATAGATTACAATGTTGTTTTTATATATAGTAGTAGACAAAATGAGAGTAGAATTACCCAATTGAAGCAATGTTGTGATTGCTTTTGTTGATTGGTTACCACAAAAATAACAATGGAAGTTTTTTTTTTTTAAGCAATGGAAGTTAGTGGGTTAGTTAGTTGTAATTGAAGGGTAAATTTGGAATAAACAAAAATCTACACAAAAAAGAGGAGTTCTCTTTATATATATATATATATATATATATAGTATAGATATAGAAGTATAGAATAGATATATAGTATAAATATATATAGAAGTATAGAATAGATATATAGTATAGATTATAGATTATTATTATTATACGAGCTTTCTATTGCATTTTTAAGAAAAATTGGTTAGTGACATTCAATTAGAGTTTTTTAGAAAACTGTTTAGGTGACATTCAATTAGAGTTTCTCTATTATTATTTTTTTGTTAAAAAAAAACTCATTATTAAAAAACAATTGTTGGATATATACAATTAAATTAGAAACAAAATATATAAGATACATAGAAAAAATATATAAGATAAATATAAAAAAAAAATCACATGCTTAAAAATAGAAAAAAATTGAACCAATATATAAGATAAATTGGATAGAATGCTTAAAAATAGCAACAAATAAATTAATGATCAACTCAATAGTCTATGTAAGAAACTTATGCAACCACATATTCATCGCTTACAAATAAATAACTTGTTCTTCTATTCGACCTAAATCTTTCAAAGGTCAGTCAAATTATTTTATTTTATCTTTTTATAATTCTAAAGGTCAAATTGTATGTGGTTCTTCTAATTAATTAGTTTGTGTAATCGATATTATCTTTTTTGTTTGATAGGATCGATATTCTCTATTGTGCAAATATAAATAACTATTTAATCTCCTTTTTTATTGGACTTATTTAATTATAACTACTTAACCTCCTTTTTTGTTGTGGCTAGTTATTAAAAAGAAAAAAATATATATTTTTTTATCATAAAAAAATTGAAAACCTACTTTTATGTAAAAGCTGTTTTTTTTTTTAAGTTTTTTTTAAGAATAAAATAAGAATATTGAAAAAGTCATCCAAAAATTTGTATCCCATATTTATATAAATATTAGTATAGATGTATAAGTTTGCTAAACCAAAACCTAATTTGTTCTTCGGGTTACAACAGAAATTGGAGTCTCCTCCGCCTCCTTGGATTTTCTCCTGGTATGTATTAGTTATTAGTTCTTCTTCGTTGAATTGGTTTTGATTTTTATATTAATTATTATTACTAAATTGAATTTTTATTCATTCATAGGTTAGGTTAGAAGGAATGAAGTCATTTAGTGATCTGGGCTTATCTTCTGAATTGGTGGAAGCTTGTCAAAAAAAGCTGGTTTGGTATGATCCGACGAAGATTCAGACAGAAGTGATTCCCCTTGCGCTACAAGGTTAATGTAATCTCATTTTGAAACTCAAATAATTTTATTGATTTTGAAACTCAATTTCTGGTTTTTGCGTTTTCCCAGGAAAAGACGTGTTTGCAATTTCCCCACCGCGTTCTGGTAAGGCTGGGGCGTTTGTTCTTCCTATATTGCATACCCTCTTAGAAACCGGACCGAACCTAGACAGTTTCTTTGCTTGTGTGCTATCTCCTACAAGGTATTTACTTAGATTAGATATCCCATCGATCATAATCATATTCATCACTCATGTTTATTTAACTAAACTTTTTCTCTTTAACTATAGGCGCCTTGTTTCTCAAATTGCTGAATACTTTTTTGCTCTAGGATCTCAATTTGGTGTCAAGTATGCTACCGTGAGTTCTAATACTTTTTTTTTTTTGTTTTCTCTTCTTATTATAATCATCTACTGCTGCTGCTGCTTTTTACTAACACAATCTATTTTGATTGCCTTTTCCGATGGCTAGCTTGTTGAAACGCTTGACATGGTAACTCTGGAAAACCAGATTTCACAGCAGCCTCATATTATTGTAAGTAGTATTATTATTACTGAATCTTTTAAGTGTCACAGCAACCAGATTTCTCACTCTTGAGAAATTTTATTTCAATTTACTACTGCTTCTAATTTATTATTTCTTACTCTTCAAGGTTGGGACCCCTGGACAAATCTTGAATAACCTAAGACACACCCAAGGATTTTCTCTTGCTCTTGGTAGATTAAAATACTTGGTATGATTTGATTTGGTATGATGTGTTGTATTGTTTTTAGTTTTTACATATTTAATATAACTCGTGTTTAGTTTGACTGGTCTGCATTTTGAACAGGTTATAGATGATGCACACCTGCTGTTGAATAATCCCTCTTCTGAGCAACAACTGTATGATATTTTAGAAATGATTCCTAGTGAGCGGACAACACTTCTTTTTTCACCTACATTCACAGAGAAGGTAAATATTTTCTATGCGAGGCTTATATACTACTGATATTCAACTTTACAGTTGTAATAATAGGGATAATTATTGCACTTCTGTGATTTCAGGTGCATACATTCGAAAGTGCGTGTTTAAGGAATCCTGTGAAGGTACAACCTTAATGTTTACAAATATTATATTCATAAGGAAAATTACACTCTCCCCCCTCAAGATTAATATTTGTTACACTTTAGTTTGTTTTAATGCCTTCTTCTTAGGGACTATTAGGAAAATACAAGTTAGTTTTGAACTTTATTTCAAAGCAGATAAATACAAGTTAATAAAATGGATGTTAGGGAATTAGAAAATGAAATTATGGTTTTGGGTGAAATCCAAAGAAAATAATTTTAATTTCAATTCATTTTTTGGAGTCTTAGCTCAAAACACCATCCCCTCCCAAAAAAAAAAGAAAATTAATTATAGGGTAAACATTAAAATGGACTGTAGTGTAACATATTATTTCATCTGGAGGGATGTGTAATTTTAAGCATCTTTCATGGGAAGGAGCTGTATTTTACCCATATTTACACTGATATTATTCACAATTTTTTTATTTTTTTATTCTGTATAGATTGACGTATCTTCAAAATATTCTATTGTGGACACATTGCGGCATCAATGGTGCTCTATGAATTCAAGACTTAAGGTTTATCTTCTCCCTTGTCCAATTTTTAGTGCCCTGCTTCAAACGAAATCATTCTATGAATGGATGCTCAATTCTGATACACATGTTAGAAGCGGACAAATTATAATAAGATTTGTTTGATATTAAAAGTAGTAGAAATACAATAGATTTAGAAAAGTAGAAGTATTTTATTTAGCTTAATACCGAATGGGATTTTGGTTTATGAAGGTTGGGAATAGGCTAGGCCGAGCTAGGCTTTGCCAAGCCTGGCCTGCCAAAAAATTTAAGGCCTAAGCCTGGCCTGTGGCATGTCGTAGGCTTATTTTTTAGGCCTGGACCTGTCCTTTTGAAAGCCTGACATGACCTATTAGCCTATTTAAAAGCATATTTCACATAAATATATTTAAATAAATAATTATATTTATTTTTAATTATACTAATGAACTAATAAATCAATGATATTAAACTTCCTTTTGATATATAACATGATATTTTAGAGAATTTGATTATATATGACATCATATTTCAATTTTAGTTTATAATAATACATTTATATATGTGAAAAGTTAATGTAGATTAATAAACTTAAACTACTGAAAAATTTAATAGATTTATAATTTAATCAAGTACAAATTTTAATATATAATAATAATAATAATAAATGTAAAAATATTGTTCATATGTACTTAAATAGGCCGGCCTGGTAGGCTTAAAAGGCTTTCTTCATGGCCTCAAGCCTGGTCTTTTTAGCTAAATAGGCTTATAGCAAAGCCTTGGCCTGCTCTATTTAAATAAATAGGCCGTCCTGAGCCTATGTATGCTAGGCCGTAGGCCCCTGTAGGCTGGCCTGGCCTATTCCCAACCCTGACAACCCTCAGTTTATTAAGTAAATGTTTGTATTATAACATTCAAGAAACTATTATTATTCATGCTTGCACTGATTGTGTTCATCAATTGCATGTTTCTTTAGAATTGTTACCTTGCATACACTCTTGCTGAAATGACTGGAAGAAAATCAGTGGTATCCACTGCGGCCTGTGGTTCCACGCTTCGTCTGGCTTTGATTCTTAAGAATCTTGGTATCAGAGCCATCCCAATTATTATTTATATGAGTCAGGTAACTGTACTATAGGTCCTGTATTATAATTGTAATTTCTTCTAAACCGCCAACAAGAAATATGCCTAATTTTTAACATAATAACTTTTTTTATAGGCAAAGAAACTTGAATCCTTGAATGCGTTCAAGTCTGGGGAGTGCAATATTCTCCTCTGTAGTGACCGCGCTAGTAGGGGACTAGATATTCCAGCGGTAGATACGGTGATAAACTACGAGATTCCTTTTGATTTAAACGTAAGATGTCCTATATGATGCTTTTATACTTTCGTTGATGTGTTTTAGTATATTCCTGACAGTGTGATCTACAGGATTATATGTACCGCGTCCGGACTGCTCATGCTGATTTTGCCATTTCCTTTGCGTGCTTTTCTGAAAGGAGAGAATTCAATATGATAGAGAGACTTATAGGTGAGGAGTGAATGCTCTGCCTTTGCTTTGCCATTTTAAAGAACAAAAGTGTCTGTAAATAATTGGTACAAAGTATTTTTTTTCAGGCAATCAGATAGCAGTGTATTCTGCACCATATGAGGATGTTTTGCTTTTGGAAAGCCGTGTTAGTGAAGCCGAAATATTGGCACTAAAGGTAAATTTATGCATCAAGCATAGTTAAGTTTTGGGATTGTGGCAAGTTGAAATTGTGGTGCCCTTGCCGATTTGTTCTAATTGGTATAAGTAATGTTTCCGACAACAAGATAGAAATGAACGTATGGCAAGATGCATGAACTGCGATTATATTATTATTCGATATATTAATAGATTATGAGTGATTTGAAATTGGTCTATTCTCATCTGATTTGACTTAATTATTACTTTTCTAAATACTTAACTGTTTGTATTTTATTTGTGTAGGAAATTAACGAATTCGGTTGGAAGAGCGGAGAATACATAGAACAGGAGGATGTACTACACTGACTAAATCAATCAATCTTTTACTTTACATAGTGGTTTATACTTTGCATAATTTTAAACTTTTAAATATATTTTAAGAAGTACTTAATCAAGAGGGAGCGTTGGTTCAACTGTAATAATAGGGAAAATTGCTCTCTTATGATTTCAGGTCCATAAGATCCAAAGTTTTTCGTCAACGAATCATATGTGAAGGTACTGTAACAGCCCCATTTCTATCTTGTTATTATTAGTAACTAAGTTTGGTTTACTAATTAACACTTAACCATAGTAAACAATAAAATAGAAATTTTAGTGAACTAAGGTTGTACCCACACTAAGCCTTTATGGCAAAGTCTATACCACGACTTTTTCAAACCTCTCTTGTGACACACATAGGTCAGCAAAATTCTCCCATCAAGTCTCTCTCTCTCTCTCTCTCTCGTGTGACACAACAAGCCCACCTCTCCTTATCTCTCTCTCACGAGCTCACTCAACAACAACAACACTTCAACCTTACTTTTCTCTTACCCACTCCCTCTACATGCAAGAAGAATCAGAACATAATCACATTAAGCTCACTCCTTCTCTTCATTTCTTTCTATGCTCTGCCATACATCAACTACAACACCATTAGTGGAAGCACCCCAATCTCACCCTAATCCCATTACATGCAAATAAGAAGACAAACTCTCACTCAATACATCTCTCTTCAAACTGGGAAATCAGTATAACTACCCTCCATTATCTCCCTTGTGATTCATCCACTCAAGCAAACAAACCACTCTTGATGCATAACCACTCAATAACAAGTTCTAGGAATTTCAAGTGTAGAACAAGTAGGAAGCTGAAGGGAGTTTCTGAGGCAGTAGCAGAGCTTGTTAGCAGATTAAAGCTCAAATCTCAGGTGGGTTCTTTAGGTTCTGTTAACCTCGAGATTAGTTAGAAAGCTTAGTTTCCCCCAATTTCACAAATGCATGAGAACATTAGGTATATTAGGTTTTTAGGCATAACTCTTGAAATCAAATAAATTACTCAACTGAAAATAGCCCTTGCATGATGAATTGACTGAAATTGGTGAAATTTGATATCAATAAGCGTGTATCTATGGTAAAATATGTAAAGATTCTGTAAAATTATGCAGGTCGCGAGTTTGAATCGGTGCAACGTTTCCTCAAAACTCCAAATTTCACATTCTGAGTCTATGAACCGGTGCATGAGAGTCATGAGCCGGTGCATAAATTCCAGATGATGTTTTTATAAAACTGGAAACGAATGCATCGGTGCATTCCACGAATGAATCGATTCAAACAAGGTCTGGACAGGTTTTGAACCGATGCATATAACTCAGAACATTGTTTCCTTAAAAACTGGGTTATGTGAATCGGTGCATACAATTCTGAATCGGTGCAAAACTGACACTTTGGTAAAAATTCTTGGTTTACATATATACCAGCAAAAGCAAATGTTTTATAGCCTTATATAATGATTAAATTTCACCAATACCGGTCTCACTCATGTATTAAAATCATTTAAGTCAAGATTAGTTCAGAATCTAGAAAATAGTATGATACCCCCAGAAAGGGAATAAACGGGTAGGTTAACAAACTCCTAGAGACATTATTAAGAGTATGGCAGATCCTTGATCAGTTTTATCAAGTCAGATGATTCACTTCAGAATCCAAAGATAAGTAATAAGAATTGTAAGCCCAGTTTCAGAGCCCGACATATATTATTATCGGTAGTACGGATCAGACACTCGAGACCGGCTTGCCTCGATGTGTTATGTATGTTTAAAATGAACAAAATAAATATTTATGTGATACACTATATGTTTATGCTATTAAATTGCAACGCATATAAATTATGAGTATGACACTTAGTTCCAAAACAGTTTTCCGCGGTGTAGTCATATTAGTCGGATAGTATGACTCATTGAGGCTTAGTAGTCTCATCCTACTCCATTTTTTTTTTCCTTCAGATAACCAGGTGCATTCAGGTAAGCGGCCTATGGAGTAGCTGTTGCTTCACGAATCTTCCTGATTATGTTTTATTATTAAGACATTATAACTAAGTTGTTTTATTTGATGCCATCGCTTGCTTATTTATCTATGTATTCGGCAACTGTGTGCATCTGAACTCTTATAACTGTATCCAGTATCGATTATGCAGTATCACATTATATTCTAGGGATTTTGCATAGTGGGGCACTACATATATAAATTAATTAACAGCATAAAAATATACATTATATTTGTTCTCTAAGGCTTTGTTTGCGAGTTTGGAGGGGGAGGGGAGGGTTTTGGAGGGAGGGAAATAAAGAGAATATTAGAGAAATCTTTTACATTTTTTGAGAAAGTATTTTTTTATAGAAAATGACAAATAAATACATATGATTAATATATTATGAATTTAAAAGTATTATGACAACATTAATTAAATTTGTAGAATTCATATAAACCCTCCAAATCCCCTCCAAACCCCCATCCAATACAATTTTTGAGTTCCTCCAAATTGGGGGATTTTTGTGTTGGGAAGAAAAATTAACCCTCCAAACTCCTTCCCTCTCAAACTTGTTAATCTTTCCACTTGTTTCTTCCTTTTTAGCCTTTCTTTCCCTTCCTCTCCAAACTCGCAAACAAAGCCTAAGATAATTCATGTTTTTCACCACTAGTATCCGGCTCATTGGACCGTCTAATCTGGTTCAAGGAACAGTTTTGACATCAAATGGTTTCCACGTCTTTTCGATCGCAGTTGCGCGAGATCGAACTTTGATCCTCCCTACTAAATCCAAAATTCATATTTCGAAAATATTTAATGATTTTTTCATTTTTAATGCGAATAAAAGTATCTTTCTCAATAAAAATATGGAAAATGTTAAGTGATCCTCCCTCAGACACTCTTTAAGCATGTGTCATGTTAATATATTGAGAAATGCAATGTTTCATTTTTGAAATAAACAGTATATTTAAATGAGTTAGGATCAAATGACACCAATGTGTCAAAATTTATTTGACACCAAATCTTATTCATTTCATTTAATTCAATGGTTTAAAATTATCTTTAAAATAATTAATGTATACCAATATCACCTAATTAAAAACAAATCTATCATCATAAATGCACAATATTTTTTATTTGTTTTTCTAATTTTTTATTTGCTAATTATCATGACAAACTAATATTAAATTCAATGCAAAATAGATTTTTATGGGGGAGAAAATCTAATATAGACACAAACATAACTGTTGTCCTTGTCAATCATAAAAAATGTATAATTTTTAATTTTTTTAAGCAATATCTATTTTTTAACTTATAATTCTTAAGCAATATATTGTTGGAAGTTAAGATAGTTGATTGATAATATCAAATCACAGTTCGATCCCTCGCAACTACGATCAAGGGGGCTGAAATCACTTGATGATAGAACATACACCCCAACCAAATTAAACTGGTGGTAAAAGTAAAAAAAAAATGATCGATAATTTTAACTGAAAATATTTATTTTTTTGTCAAAAAACAATTTTATTTTATTCAAAAAAAACATTGGGAATTGTTTACAGTGAAATTTGGTAAACAAGCGCTAGTCTAAGTATTTGAAAACTTACGAGATTGACTAGAAATCTCAGGACAATTTTACACTTGTTTCTTTTATGAAAAGCTTTTGAATGTTCATCAAAATATAACAAACATTTACGTGTTTTAATTTCCCTAACGAAAGAGATGAAGATTGTTGATTCGAATCGCCTCGATTCAACAATTCTAACAAGTAATAACAATAAAATGCAGAAAAATGCAGTAAAGTAAATTTGAATTAATTGTAAAGTGCAAATACAATAAAAATGGTGCGCAAACCGTACATGAATCTCCCTAGAATTTCTTTCTTTCTACGCTTGAGTACTTAAAATTTTCAGAGAGATTTAGTAAAAACAGTTTTGCGACCCCAATTCCTTCTAAGGAGTTTCTATTTATACTTCGATGGAAATTCAATCGCTTCAGATCATCTTGACGGCCCAGATTTGATCTTCGAACCCACGATCTTTCCTTCAAAAATCTCCTTTTGGCGCTTTCACGCCTTGGGCTTGACTTTGAACTCCTTTTGGGCTTTGACCACTTAGCCCAAATTCCTTTTTTTTTCTTCGCTTCGAATTGCACGCCGAACCTTTGACTTCGATGAGGTTTATCACAAAGACTAACAATTGAGCTTGCTTGCAATGATTCGAATTCGCTTAATCGAAGCACTCATTTTGGCAACGTTTTCAGCAATAATTGAATGACACCTGTCATTTGATATTGATTCATTATTTTGTTGGATCAACCCTTTATTATTAAAATTATTCAACAAAAATATGACCCAACAAATTGCCCCCCAAAAATGCCAATTTCGAATGAGAAGTCGAAAGAGAGGCTGGCGTTTTTGAAAAGATTCTGAAATCAAACTTTCACACTTCTCAATGACGGCTATGACGTCAGAACATCATGATCCTTTTCACCAACTGTCATCTCGTTTCCCACAACCATCATGACTTCCACCTTTTTAGTAATCACATGCCACATGTCGACGCGAGAAGTTGAAGATAAACCCTTTTCCTGACTTTTGAATTCTTTTACTCAGAAATTTTGCAACCCTATAAATAGGATTTTCCTATTTTCTATTCACTTTTCCAACTTTTGAGTTTTCATCTTCTTCTTCTCAATCTTTCTTCAGAAACAACAGTGAACTCTAAATCTTCGCCGTTTCTTTCTTTCTTTTCTTAGAACCGATTTCAAATCGCTTTTTACAACGATCATGACTTCTAGTTCTGGGAAAACACGTAAACTTCCTTTAGCAGGAGGTTGGAGTGAAGCTGTTCTGAGCAAATATGCTCCCAACACTGTCTTGGAACCGATTATGAACACGGAGAAACGAAAAATTTGGGAATCACAGGTAATGTTTCCTTACTCCATTTATGATAAAACTTATGCTTTTGGAGGTCCATCACCTACTGCTAAGAATAAGACTACTGCCA
The DNA here is from genome assembly GCA_030408175.1 of Trifolium repens. NCBI lineage: Eukaryota > Viridiplantae > Streptophyta > Magnoliopsida > Fabales > Fabaceae > Trifolium > Trifolium repens. The sequence continues at coordinate 6,004,255 of CP125836.1, forward strand.
TCTTAGATATTTTCCCTGTTCACAAACCTTGCAAGCCTAGAGCTTTCATAGATTCCCCTTACAATTTCAACTTTATAAAACCCCCCTAACAAGGTTTTTAGATCTGCACCTTACTAAAATCAAACTCAAAACTCCTCCTCCATAAAGCAATTGAGAAAAGGGACAATAATAATAATATGGTCAAAAAAGGAGGGTGGAACATGACTTGAAGTGGGAGTGGACAAAGTGATATTAAATAACCAATTATATGAAAAAGAGGTGGAGAGGAAGGGGACAAGGGGGTGACAACAGGGGTTTGGATTGCTATGAGGATTAGCTGGTACAATTATTTATTGTGTGGGAAATTAATAATTCTATTAATATCAGATTTGTGGTTCCAACAAAGTAGAAAGAAAATATAGTTACATTATTTTTCAACATTAGTAAAATACTAACGTAACATAACACTCGTGAGCTCACTTGGTTGAGACGTTATTCGTAGGAGTTGGGGTTTAAACTCTGATCATCCCATTTATCCACTTTAAAAAATGAAATTTTATTCACTAAACTACGAGATCAAAAAAATACTAACATAATATAGTAGTAGAGTCGATCTAACCAATGTAAAAATTTAAAATAAAACTTTTTTCATGTCCTAAAAACACAATACTCATAAATATGAATTAAAAATACTAAATTTTATAGAGTTGAGGATTTGAATTTGGGAAATGGTTCTTCCAGCAAAATTTCAATCACGAATAGATATTGATTTAATATAATTAATTTTGATAAAAAAATGTAATTAATTAATTAATTAACTCGATTTCTCTAAACTCACCCTGTTTCATTTCATCTTTCACCGTCCATCACAACAAGCCAGCAATAACAGCACCACCCCCTTGTTCTTCTTCCAAACTTTTCTCTCTCAAATTTTAAGTTTGTTTTGTCCCTCTCTCTTTGATTGATTTTCTCTCAAATTACTCATGTTAACAATTGAAGTCTCTTTATCTATTACCCTCTCAAAGTTTGCCTATCTTTCTTGGTTGGATTTTGCTTTTTTCTTGTTTGAAAGAACTGTCAACTCTTCGATGGTTGTTTACACATGAATTTTAAAAATAGGGTTTTTCAAAGTGAAGATTTTGATAAGAATTATGTATGAAAAGTCTTAGTTTTTTAGGGTATCCATGGAGATGATTGTAGAATTTGGTCTGTTATGGAAGAGATGCAAAAACATTAAAAAAATAAAAAATTGAAGCTTCTAGGTTGCCAAGTTGTTCAACACGTAGAAAAGCTCACAACATGTTGGAGTGTGACTGTGTTTTTTTTGGTTGATTTTCTTTTAAAACGGTGCTTTTGTTAAAACTTAAATAGAATATCCATTGAAGTCGGTCAGTTGGTGTTTCGTGAAATTTCACCAGATTGTGGTTCGCTGTATATAGCACCACTCTTTTGAATTTTTGTCAAGGATGATATGAGTATCTTGATTGGTTTAATTGAATTAGACAAATATATATATATATATTTATAGTTAAATAGAATTTTTTTTTGGAAATAAAAGGGGCCTAAGCCAAAAAGAAATTACATAGCCACTAAACGGGGTGAGAAACACCCCTAAAATCATCAGCAAGAACTTGAAGCATTTCCGGAGGAGGCTGACTATACATCGTAGTTGTTGTAGAGGATACACAACCTATATTAGCCAAAATATCAGCGCAACGATTAACTTCCCTGTACACATGCGTAATTCTAATTTGCCACTAGTGATTCAACAATAATTTAATCTTCTTTATTAAACTCCAACTTGATGCACTTCCTATTTTGCCCTCCTTTAAGCTGCAAACTACTACTTTGGAATCAAGTTGAATTTCCAATTGCTGCACACCACATGATCTTGCTAGTAGTAAGCCTTCATGCAAACCCCAAAGCTCTGCCATATAAGCTGAGGCAGTACCTAAATTTTTTGTGAAACCAGAAATCCAACTACCTGTATAATCTCGCACCAAACCTCCACATCCGGTCTTGCCTGTCATTGATTTTGCTGCTCCGTCTGTATTCAAACAATGCCACCCATATGATGGAGCTTTCCAGGCCTAAAACCTTGTTTGACTATTAGCAATCTATATAAACACAAACATAAATTATGTGTTAGACACACTCACATAAATAAATAAAAAATAAAAAAAATAATATTGATTAATGTAATTAGATTATTTTTGTTTTAAATTTTTAAATTTTTATGTGTGTGCCAAAATATATTTTATTTAAGTAAATTGTCTTTTTCACTTATTTCCTTCTACTGTGAGTGGTTTATGCCAAACCTTTGTGGTTTATGCCAAACCTTTGTACATGATTCTCTACCAAATGAAACACAGTTTCTTTCTTACTACCACATCGACTTTAGTTTAGGTCTGGAGGAGCAACGAACAAAAAACAATGGCTACAGTTTCAAAGATATCATCACTGTTATCATCATCATTAGCAACAATAATATCATCCAAACCTAAACCTAAACTCATTCATCATCATCATCATATCAATTCCTTTCTTCTCTCTGCTTCAATTCTCAGATCCTTTAGCAGCACCGCCGGCGGCGGAGGTATGAGAATGACAAAGACGAAGAAGAAAACAGAAGCAGCACTTGCGAAGGAAAAAAGACGAACTCGTTCCGATAAACAACTCGACGAGGATACAATAGTTGAACTTTACAACAATAATTCACATCTTCATATTCCTGTTTTGCTTTCTGAAGTTTTGGATGTCTTCTCAAATTCTTCGTTAAACTCTTTCGTTGATTGTACTCTTGGTGCTGCCGGCCACTCCACCAATGTTAGTATCATCATTTCCTTTGCAACTAACTCATTTGTATTAAGAGTCGGCGATTGCCAAATGACCTGAATATATGTTTATAAGCGAGGGCAATTCTCACTTTACAAGCTGATTTTGTAGGGTTGAATTAGGTTAACTATCAATTCTAAGTAAATATGTTTAATTTCATATCTTTAGAGAGAAGTAGGAGATAGATATAGGGTCTGTTTGGATAAACAACTTATAGTACAAGTGCTTATCATGATAAGCGCTTCGGCTTATGTATAAGATTGATTACATAAGCTATTTTGTAACAAAAGATAAAATGAAGACAAATTGTTTTTCTATACTGGGAGCTATTTTTATAAGTTGTATCGGAGAACTTATGAAAATAAGCTAAAAAAAACTTTACAAAATTGTCATAAGCTGTTTCCTCAAACAGTGACTCAAAAGTTAAGTCACTTGATAAGTTCAAATAAGCCAATCCAAATAGGCCCTTAACCCTATCAAAGGAAAATTATGACTATATTTTTTGAGTTAAACTAAGTACTGTGCATCACATTGTAAAATATAATTATACCATAGGAAAAATATTATAACAAAGTGACACTATGGTGAAATCTGACCATAAGGTTTTACATTGCATAATCCTTAAACTTGATTTACTTTGTATAATCAAGTGATTGAGCTTGAGTGGTTAATGAACTTAAAGTTAAATTTGAATCGGTCTGGAGTATCTGAGTTTGATTCTTGATTGAAACAATTATTGCCTAGAATTTGCTTACCTCTCGATGGAATTTTGAATTACTATGATATGGCCCCTTTTCCCTAGAAACCAAAGGATTAAGGCCAAAGATTTATAAGTGGATTTTGACTCTCCCGTTCGCTTCAAAAAATCGAACCACTCAATAAAGATTTAAATTATTGTGCTGCTCTCTATCTCTCTTCAACCAAATACTATGTAAAAGTAAAACACTTCATTTTCATATATGTCGACTTTTTTTTACTTGTGCTTATGTGCTGAACTCACCCTTCTCTTTTTTCTTGTTATTGAATGAATGAATGGAATAGGTGATTAGAGGTCATGCGGAGTTGGAATATTTTGTTGGGATGGATGTGGATCCTGTGGCAAGTGACGTAGCTCAATTACGCATCAGTTCAGTTTTGGACGATAGGGAGTCTAGTGTGAAAGTCTTTACCGTGTTAAGGAATTTTAGACACATCAAGTCTGTGCTTAGAGGAACAGGCGAGGAACACTTAGGGCCATCATCTGTTTTTTGATAACAGCCAAATTTTATTAATAAGAGATCCAAACACTTAGGGCCATCGTCTGTTGATGGCATCTTGATGGACCTGGGAATGTCATCTATGCAGGTGGTTCATTTCCAGCATTATATAGGATACATTGACTTGCTCTCTTGAGTTGTGTCGTATTCATGGTTTTAAATTGTAATTTTGGTTATTGCTGGAACTGGAAGACATATTGAACTACCATGTTTTGTGGTTTGTAGAATGTAGTTCAATTCAAAACCATGATTATGTCTAAAATCTTATGGTGCTGGAATTTGTGGTTGTGTGTTTTGAATCTTTCATCATGTCTTGATGAAGAGAAGTTTTCTTATTGTTTGTTTGTTGTATTTTTTGTTTTAGGTGGACGACCCTCAAAGAGGATTCAGTGTGCTTGACGATGGACCACTTGATATGCGCATGGATCCTCAGGTATAATTTACCACATTTCAGAGTTCAATGTAATATTTATATTTATGCTCTTTGTAGGAAGAATAGATATGATTGTAAATTGTTTACTTGTAGAATAGTAGTAGTGGAAAATGTTGGCATCATGTGAATGTTTTTTAGTGTTGTATGGTGCTTTACTTTGTAGTCTCTTTTCTTAATTTGGATGGTCAAACTCCTACCCAAGACACGTATTGCTATTTCTGTAATACCTTTTTGTGGATATATGGTCTGACTTGTGCATCTATCTAAATTCAAGCTTCCATCTTTCTCGCTAATGAAATGTGCCTATTTCCTTTTTCACCTCATTGCAATATCTTTTGATTGGTCGATTGTTCAAGTAAATAAATTACTTGTGGAATCATATTTTTTCCACCTGTTTACCGCAGAGTAATGCATGATTTTTCTTTCCTATTAAACTGATGGACAGGCCTATGACAGGCAAGCCTTAAAGCAGAAGACATATTAAATTCTTGGCCAGATACTGAAGTAGGCCGTATCCTAAGGGATTATGGGGAAGAAAGTAATTGGCGTACTCTGCAGAAAAAAATTGTCCAAGCCCGTTTAGAAGGCGGATTACATTCCACTACTGACTTGCTGGATCTTATTCGGCGTGTGACTCCTGCAATGAAAGGCAAGTCCTTCTTCAGTTTTCTATTGTAGCTCTGTTTTTTTCTAGGACTATAAGCATAATTTCTCATGCATATGCCATTGCTGATCTAACTGCATTTTTCAAATTTATAATATGGTATTCACATTCCAATCCTACTCAAGATCCCACAAATGTCTATTACATTTCATCCTAATTAAAGTTCTTGGTACTGTTGTCCCCAATTTTCGATGACTGTAATTACCGTAGTTTGGCTTGTGCTATGACTAGGACTTTACAGATGAAGAACACGTTTGATTTCATAGATGTTTCAAGCAAGAAACCTTTCGATGTGGTGTAATATGATTGTTCTTTCTTGGTTGAATCATTCCATATTGACTAAGCTGCAATAAGCATTGAATGTACTGATGATGCATCAGAGGTTTGGCATGATGTTACAGATAGGTCTCTTCAAGGGAATATTGCCTGCATTTCTCAACTACATGTTGATCTTTACTCTTTGAAACATCATGCCATTAATGGACAATGACCATTAATTAACAGTCAGTACTCAGTAACTAATTACAGATCAAAATCAAGTAGATTTTATATCATCTAGTACATTACACGATCTAACATGTTAATTTTCTCTTCAATATCATTCTTGACCTACATACATATTGCTGGCATTTGAAGGATTCATAACTCAAGCTTTGTCTCAGACTGCAATTTTTTTCATAGATAGTTGTGATTCTTGTGAACATAAACAAGTTTTTGATTACAATGCAACAGGTGGAAGACAAGGTTGGATAAAAACAGCAACCCATGTATTTCAAGCATTGAGAATCGCTGTCAATGATGAACTGAAGACTCTGGAGGACTCGCTGTATTCTTGTTTTGACTGCCTTGCACCTGGCGGCAGACTTGCTGTCATATCTTTTCACAGTTTGGAGGACAGAATTGTGAAGCAGACATTTCTTAATATAATCAAACAGAATGATGACGTGGGAGAAGGGGAGGGCAGCAATAGTGATCTTAGGAACATAATTGATGAAATCAAAGAAAAAGAAGCCTGGATAAAACAAGTACTGCATGGATCAAATGGAATAATTCTCACAAAAAGACCAATCACGCCGTCAGAAGAAGAAGAGAACTTGAACCGCCGAAGTGGAAGTGCAAAGCTCAGAGTTATTCAGAAGCTTTGAAGATAAAACTTGAGATTGCTGTTTGGAGTAGAGCTCTTTGAAATCTATGTATTTATATACTTGTCTGTACCTTCACTGTCCTATATATTCATAATTTTCATTAGTAGGATATTTTTTTTAAAGGCTTATAAATTATTTGCACGTACGGCAAAATATTATCTCAAGAAAACATTTTAGTAACTTTTTTTTTGAAAGGCTGAAGAAAACAAGTTAGTAACCTAACTATGAACATAAATCAATTAACATATAAATATATATCACCCATTTGATAGCTACAGGGAATATTATTGGAGGGTTCAAACTCCGAATTCCACTTCTACACATTATTAGTGTGTGAGTCTAGCCACTAACTAATAGACAAAAAAAATAGTGTTAGAGTTAAGGATTACTAACATGAGTCACAATAAAATACATGTGTAGCTTGGTGGCAAATTTAGCAAAATCACATTAAGACGCATTAATTTTGCATAAATTATACCATATTGTAACTTTCAGAATATCATGGTGGTTCTAGAAAAGGATAAATTATTGTGGTGAATGGGAATAAATAACCATGTTTTTGTCTCCTTTAAATGGAATAAATAATAGTATTTCAGTGACAGATAGATGAAGTTATAAGTGACAGTGGCATTTATTTCCCTTATTTGTCTTCATTTCTTCCAACTCCCAACTTCTTTACCAAAAACTGATTAATTTTGATGGGTAACATATATTTTCTTTTCACTTTTTCTCTCTTCAAAACACTTCCAAAATTTCAAGATTTCTCCCAGTCTGAGCTATATGGAATTTTCTGCTTTTGTTCAATTATTGTTTCCTTTCCATTAATCTCTGCTGCTGGTGCTTTATTTTTGCAGCAAAAACAATCCTTTTGTGTAACAAATGGTATGGACATGGCCAACACTTCTGGACCACACATTCCTTGCAAAATTTCACCCACCGGTTTGTTTGCTCAACTTGCTTACATTCTACAAATATATTATTCTTAGCACTATAGATAAGATATATATACTATGGATATTATTACATTTACATATTATTTTTCACATTTACTAATACGAGAAAAATAAATCGGAACAATTTTTTCACTGCGTGAACATTGTCACATCTCCAACTCAATTGACTAAGTTGTATAGGCAAATATTAGTAAGTTGGCGATCACGTTAATTGTCTGTGTTTGAACCCTGAACTGAACTTCTTTCCTAAAATTTCTTTAATGTCCTCTAGCTCACTAGCTCAGTTCATCAACTGAGCTGTAAGTTTAAGAGTGCAATCTAAGAGGATTTTGAATTAGGTTCTTAGAATTTTTTGGTTATTTTAGAAATGCTAATGTGTCTCTTATTTTTCTTGAAAGGTTGTGATGAATATATGAATAAAATGTTGAAAAATAAAGAGACAAGGGAAAGAAGAAAGAACACAAAAGATTTATACTGGTTCCCCTTCTAACCTAAGGGTACGTCCAGTCCCTTCACTTCTTGAAGGATTTTCCACTATTAGAATACTTGTTACAAGACAACCTTACCCCAAGGTTTCCCTAACAAAATCCTAATACAACACAAGATAGCAACCCCACTATCTTTAACAACAAGAATCTTCATCAAACCGTATGGTGAAATTCTTATACAACACAAAGAGAAAGCACCTCACTTTCTCTCAAAACCACTTGTTTTCACAAACTAGGAAAACAAGCAACAATACAGAGTTATTGAATTTGATTACAAGTTTGAGTACAAGAGATATTGGATATAATAATATGTTTTTCTCAATATAACAATTCAGAATGAATAAACTATAAGTGCTCAGAAACTTTTATTGATATGAAAGTGTGTATAAAAGTTTCAAAGAGTTTGTGATAATTTTGGCAAAAGAATTGTTATGAAAATTTAATTGAAAGAGATAATTTAATCTTAGAAAAATATGAATATATAGAGACTTTTAGAATTGTTCATGAAGCAATACAATTATTATTATAACAATAAAAAAAAAATCCAAAAAGAAACAAATGAAAGAAGACACTTCTTCATGGAAAATGACGTTGGAATTTAAAATCTGCCCAGAACCTTTTAACTCGGTTTCTTCTACAGGCGATGTAAAAGGTTCTGTTTGCAAATTAACATTGTATTCTGCCAAGAACCTTTTAAGCCGGTTTCTACAACAGGAGATGTAAAAGGTTCTGTTCACAAATTTTCACACGTTGCACTTTTTAACAAATTTAAAGATTGCTTCATATTTTACTTAGAAATTTATTACTAATTAATTATTAAAAAAATTTCTAAGCATACTAAATTAAAATACTTTTGAAATAATTTTATGCATAATTGTTATTATAATTTTAGTAAGGTTTATATGTTCATTTGTGAGCACTTACAGCTTATAACAATGAAATACATATTGTACCTAATATTGTTCCCCATGTCTTGAGCACTTGATCATGAGATAATATGGATTTCTTCAATCTTGAAAACTTAAATCATATGATCAATCTTTTTCTTCTTTTCACATATTTGTCTTCATCAAAATAACTTCAATTTAGAAGTTTGTCTTCACATTCTCCCCCTTTTTGATGATGACAAATGCATACTAGATGTTTGTGAGTTTTCCAGAATACTCCCCCTATGATGCATATCTCCCCATTAATCCATGACTTGTATTTATTTGAAAATTCATGATGTACCTGAATATCAAGGAGACAAGGAAAACACACAGACATATATACATCCTTCTCCCCCTTTTGACATTATCAAAAAGAAGGGAAAGATGGGTAAGATTAAAAATAAATAAATATTTAAGATTGATCTTCATCAAAATAAATAGTTGGAGATGACAACCCATTAAAACTTTGATAAGCTTTGCTTCTCCTAACAATGTTAACTCCCCCTTGATCAATGCTCCCCCTTGATATTTGAATGAGAGTATTTTTGAGATATTGCATGCTGCAATTGTTAGAGAAAAGCATACATAGACATCTTCTCCCGCTTTGTTATTTGCAAAAGGAAGGGAAAAGACTTGAAAAATTATGAAACATATTATTAATTATTTTACCTATGAGTTTTACCTCATGATGGACTTCATCTTCAATCAAACATTCATCCTTTGTGAATTTGATTTTGAAGCCTTTGTCACAAAGTTGGCTTATACTTAGAAGATTGTACTTTAGTTTTTCAACATAAAGAATATCTTCAATGGATGTGAAAGGTGGTGCTTCAACTTTGCCTATGCCAAGAATTTTTCCTTTGAGGTTGTCTCCATAAGTGACATAACCCTTGGCTTTAGGCACTAGATTTGAAAATTTGGTTAAATCTTCCGTCATATGCTTGGAAAAACCACTATCAAGATATATACCATAAATTTGTAGTGGTCTTCAAGCAAACCTACAAAACAAATTAAGTTTTGTTTGGTACCCAAGTTGCTTTGGGTCCTTCATAATTAGTTCCTTTCTTTACCCACACATAATGCCCACTTGGTACACTAAAGTTTCTTACATAGCAAGCATTAGGTGTATGGCCATTTATACCACAATAAAACAAGTACGAACAAAATTACTTCTATATCTAGGAACATAAGATTTCTTTTTAGGAAATCTCTTCTTAGGATGATGATTAACCTTTTGTGCTTTATTCACTTTCTCTTTGTTGGATTGATCAATTACCTTAACAAAGATAGTTTTACTTGTACTTGGTTTGTCAAATTTAGAATAACCCAGTCCACTTTTATCATTAGAACGTCTTTGTTGACTAAGGATATTGTCCAATTCAATTTGTCATTTTTCATATCTTTCAATAACTCTTTTCAATTGGACAATTTGGAAGGAAAGTGAATCACACTTTTTGCATGTAAAATTCTGTTTTTCTTTTTCAAGAAGATTTTGTTTTTCAACTTCAAAATTTTGTTTTTCAAGAAAACTTTGTTTTTAAATTTCAAAATTTGTTTCCATGGTGTCAATTTTTTCTTCAAGAGATTGAATTGTTTTCTTTTGTGTTGACACCTTTTTGTACAGAATTTTACATTCATTGAGTAATTCATTAATAGCACTTTGATAATCATTTTCATAAGAAGAAGATCTACTACTAACCTCTTCATCTTCATCATCGGAATGATGTGATGCCATCAAAGCAAGATTTGCATATTCTTCGCTCTCCGAGTCAGATGATGAACTTACTTCATTATCATCCCATGCAATATAGGCTCTTTTGGGTTTTTTGAATTTCTTGCTTTTGAAACCATTCTTCTTTTGGAGAGAAGGACACTCATTTTTAATATGCCCTTGATTTCCACATTCAAAGCAAATGACTTTTTGTCTTGAAGTGGATTCACCATTAAATTTCTTTCCTTGATCAACTTTCTTTAATTTGTCTCTTTTCAAGAATTCTTTAAATTTCTTGAAAAGTGCTTCTACATTATCTTCACTTTCCAATTGAGACTCTTCATCATCACTATCATAATCTCTTGCTTTAGTTTTTAAGGCAAGACTTTTGTTTTTCTTCTCTTGCACTTCATGCTTTTCTAATCTTCCAAGTTCAATTTCATGTTCTTGGAGTTTACCAAATAATGCTGCAGAAGTCATCTTAGAGAGACTTTTCTTTTCTGATATTGCAGTTACTTTCGGTTGCCATTCTCTTGTCAAGCTACCTACTATATTCACTTTTATTCATTGTAATATTACTATTGATTTGTATTTTGGTACCAGTTTCTATCAGATGATTGAATTTATAATTTATTTATTTTTCTAAGAGTCGTTACTTTTGTTGATAAATTTGATTTTTCAGGAAGAAAATAAACATCAAGGTGAAAGCAACGACTTCTTCGGATTCAAATGTAAAGAAAGATAATATGTTTGCTACGAAAAAGGAAAGAATTAAACTGCCAACATATGATGATGTTATTGGAGGCAAGAAATTCCACATCAGTGAATTTCTAAACCAGCCTAGTGGAATTGCAGCTGTGTTGAACACAAAGGCCTTACAATCATTTCAATCTCTTGATTCTAACACATACAGGTTTTCTATGTCTTCATATCTTTTCTGGTGGCTTAAATTATTCTTTCAATGATTTGGTTTGGACAATGCTTTTAGAGTTCAGACTATCTTATTAGACTTATGTTGTGGAAGAAGTCTGAATCTGAAATGAAGTACCGATTGCATGTTGTAATGTGTAGGTGTGAGCTTCCTAAACTTCGACTTTTGAACTTTGAAGCTTCTCCTTTTATAGATCTGCGGGTTACCTCAACAAATGAATATGATACGCAGCAAAACAAGGATCTCAATATCAGGCCCAAGAGAACCATTAGAAGGCCCAAAAGATATGAGGATTAAGGAATAGCACAAGAAGACAAAAATCAATCATGAGCAAATCATATTTCCAATCATTTGCAATAGAATAATTTCTAGTCATTATTTTTTGTTTTATTCATAAGGACAGATGTCCTCTAGATTTAGCAATTGATGTAAGAAAGTACAAGTGTCACTTGATCCTTAGACCTTGGAAAATTCTAGAATCCCTAGGAGGATATTTATAGGATTGTACTGTGCTATTGAATGACAAGTTAAAATTTCTCAAATTTCTTCCTCATAGACTTTCCCTGAAAGGGGAATTTAATCTCTTCACATTTATCCTTAACAATTGGTGCTTTCATCTTGACTCATGAGCTCCCGTCACCAATCCCCACCACCACCTCCACCACCCACCGTCCAAGACCTTCATGACTCCATTAACGCCTTAGCTGCAGCTTTCACCCAGTTCCGAACCACCCAAGACAACCGCCATAATGATTACCTCGCCTCATTCGAATCCCTTAACTCTCAGATACCCAACACCCAATCACCCACTTCCACCTCTTCGCCGGAAAATACCCTCAAACCCCCAAAACTTCGCCTTCTTCCTTTCGACGGCTCCAACCCGCTCGATTGGGTTTTCCAAGCCAACCAGTTCTTCGATCACTACTCGATTCCCCATTATCAACGCCTCACTCATGTTCCCGGTTACATCACCGGAGAAGCTTTAGGATGGTTTCAATGGCTTTACAACAACCATCTTCTCTCTACTTGGGATGCCTTCACCACGGCTCTGGAAACCAGATTCGGACCATCGTCGTTTGACAACCACCAACAAGCACTGTTCAAGCTCAAGCAAACGACCACCGTCACGGAATACCAACGTGAATTCGAGCGACTCTGTAACAGGGTAACGGGTCTTCCTTCTCTTGCTATTGTTGATTGCTTTATTTCTGGGTTAAAACCTGAGATTCACCATGAACTTGCAATTCACCAACCCCAATCCATATCTCATGCTATCGGTTTGGCTAAATTGATTGAATCTAAAACTTTAGCTACTCGTTCACCAACCACTCCGTTTCACAAATCCCCAACAACAAAACCCCCTCTTTTACCCACACCGTCTTCTAAGTTACTCTCACCCGCCACACCAAGTCTTGCACCTTTTCCTATCAAACGCCTTACCCCGGCCGAAATGCAGGTTCGTCGCGCCAAAGGTCTCTGTTTTAACTGTGACGAACGATTCCATACGGGACATCGCTGCAAAAACAAACAATTTCTTCTAATGCTTTATGACGGTGAAACCGACCCATACCTAGATCCACTTTATGCCCTTTTAACATCAGAAATACCCGACCCGGCCCAAATCCCAAGCCCATTTTCACTATTACCCACAACACCAGACCCAGATCCAAACCCTCCTCCTTCACAAACTGACTCTACACTCTTTCACTTATCCCTGCAAGCCGCCACCGGCCACCCCTCCCCACGAACCCTCCGTTTCACAGCTACTATCCACAACCATCCCGTCACCGTCCTGGTCGATTCTGGCAGCTCCCATAATATTATTCAACCTAGAATCGCTTCATTTTTGAACTTACCCATACAACCTTTATCTTCTTTTTCTGTCATGGTTGGTAATGGAGAACATCTCCATTGTACTGGTCTTTGTGCTGATACGCATATTAATGTTGACAAACACACCTTCCATGTCTCATTCTATGTACTGCCTATACAAGGTGCTGATGTTGTATTAGGGGTACAATGGTTACAAACTTTGGGTCCATTTGTGTCTGATTTCACAATTCCATCTATGCAATTTTACCATCAGGATTCACTCCTCACCATTACAGGAGCCAAACCATCACACGCTACACCCGCCTCCTACAATCAGCTCAATCGTATGCTGCATACCGATTCCATTGCCACATTCCACTCAATCACTATCGTACCATCTTCAAATACCCCAGCTTCTCCCCAAATTTCTGATATCCACACCATTCAATCCCTACACCCTGACCTACAAACTGTGTTACAACCATACGCTCACATCTTCGCGCCACCACAAGGCCTTCCTCCCACCCGACCACATGACCACCACATTCACCTCACTCCAAACTCCGCCCCAGTCAACATCAAACCTTACCGTTACCCTCATTACCAGAAAGAAGCAATGACAACCATCATCCTTGATATGCTCCGCGAAGGATTAATTCAGCCTAGCACTAGTCCTTACTCCTCCCCTGTTCTCTTGGTTAAGAAGAAGGATGGGTCATGGCGGTTTTGTGTCGACTATCGAGCTTTAAACGCCATTACCATCAAAGACCGTTTTCCAATCCCAACCATTGATGAATTACACGGGTCGACTGTATTCTCCAAAATTGACCTTCGCTCCGGCTACCATCAAATCAGATTAGCTCCGGACGACATTCCCAAAACAGGGTTTCGTACTATGGATGGGCACTACGAATTCCTTGTCATGCCTTTTGGTCTAACCAATGCGCCTTCAACGTTTCAGGCTGCCATGAATGATCTACTAAGACCGTTTCTGCGCAAATTTGCTCTGGTGTTCTTTGATGATATCCTAATTTATAGTCCAGATTGGCAAACTCATTTGTTACACCTCCAACAAGTTTTGCAGTCATTATCAGCACATCAATTCTATGCAAAACTTTCCAAGTTTCAATTCGGTGTATCCTCTGTTGAGTACCTTGGTCACATCATCTCTGCTGAAGGGGTTCGGGCGGATCCTTCAAAAATTGAAACCATGGTAGAATGGCCAACTCCGAAAAATATTACGGCCTTACGTGCTTTTCTTGGTCTCACAAGGTTCTACAGACGTTTTGTCTTAAATTATGCAACCATTGCAAGCCCACTCACGGATTTATTGAAGGCCAATTCATTCACATGGTCCGAAGCTGCCAATGCAGCATTTCTATCCCTCAAAACAGCAATGACCAACTTACCATTACTCACACTTCCAGATTTCACCGTACCATTTGAAGTCACCACTGATGCTTCAATACATGCAGTAGGTGCAGTGCTCTCCCGAAAATCCAAACCTTTGGCTTTCTTTAGCAAAAAGTTATCACCTCGCCTTAGTGCCTCCTCTACCTACATCCGTGAACTATATGCTTTGACTTAAGCCATAAAGAAATGGCGTCAGTACCTCTTAGGCTCCACCTTCAAAATATTCACCGACCACAAAAGCCTCAAAAGCCTCATGACCCAAACCATTCAAACTCCCGAACAACAAAAATGGCTAACCAAACTCCTTGGCTATACCTATGAAATTCACTATAAACCCGGTAAAGAAAATGTGGTGGCGGATGCTTTGTCTCGGGTTGAAGAATCACCAATTGAGGGAGAATGTGTTTTGCTTACTTTCCCTATTTCTACTTTAATTACTCAATTGCAACTATTTTTCTCTACTAACCCTGCAGGTACCAGGTTAATACAGAAGGCTACCAATGACCTAAAGATGCAACAGAAATTTCAAAACAAAGGGGGCCTACTGTACTTCAACGACAAATTGTTCCCTCATTACTACAGGAGTTCCACTCATCTCCAGCTAGAGGACATTCCGGAATTCAAGCAACTCTGGCCAGGCTCTCCGCCAATTTTTATTGGCCCGGTATGCACAAAGACGTCAAGCAATTTGTTAATGCTTGTTCGGTTTGCCAGCACAACAAATACTCCACCCAACCTCCTTATGGTTTGCTCCAACTATTGCCACTGCCCCAACAAGTATGGGAGGATATATCTATGGACTTTATCACT
The DNA here is from genome assembly GCA_030408175.1 of Trifolium repens. Classification (NCBI taxonomy): domain Eukaryota; kingdom Viridiplantae; phylum Streptophyta; class Magnoliopsida; order Fabales; family Fabaceae; genus Trifolium; species Trifolium repens. The sequence goes on from CP125836.1 coordinate 6,019,614, forward strand.
CATCTTCCCCCAACACACAATCGCTCTTGTGTTTGGGTCATTGTCGATCGCCTCACTAAGTTTGCACACTTTATTGCCCTTCTTGCATCCTTTACTGCTGCTTCCTTAGCGCCAATCTTCATTAATGAGATATATCGTCTCCGTGGTGCTCCAAAAACAATAGTTAGTGATCGCGATAGGGTCTTTGTGAGCCAATTTTGGCGTGCTCTGTTTCACCATCTCGGAATTTCGCTTGCTTTCAGCAGCTCTTACCATCCACAATCGGATGGGCAAACTGAAGTCTTGAATCGTTGTCTCGAAACATATCTGCGTTGCTTTGTTAGTGATGAACCTCATTTATGGTTGAAATTTTTGCCCTTAGCAGAATTTTGGTATAACACTTCCTTCCACTCAGCCATTGGCATGTCCCCATTCGAGGCCTTGTATGGTCGCAAGCCACCGAATCTTGTTCACTATGCTCCAGGCACCAGTAAGATCAACAGTTTGGATGAATTACTCTCTCAAAAAACTCAGATTCTCAAGGTCTTAAAGGAAAACTTGACAAAGGCTCAAAACCGCATGACAATCCAGGCTAACCGACACCGTCAGGACTTTACCTTTGAGGTAGGACAATGGGTATACCTGAAACTGCAACCATACCGTCAACAATCCATTCATCAACGTCTCTCTCACAAGCTGGCTAAACGTTTCTATGGTCCTTTCCGCATCTTGAAACGCATTGGCAAAGTTGCGTATGAACTAGACTTACCACCGGCTTCTCGTGTTCACCCGGTGTTCCATGTTTCTCTTCTCAAGCTGTGCAAAGGAGAGCCTACTACTCAGATAACACCATTGGAGGACCCTTCAAACTACCCCCTAGTCGTTCCAATCCCAGAAGCTATTCTCAACAGTCGCCTTGCTGCTGATGGTAATGAAGAAATTTTAATTCAATGGAAGGACCTGCCTAAGTCTGAAGCTACATGGATGGACAAGAAAGCTTATCAGGAACAGTTCCCCAACCTTAATCTTGAGGACAAGATTCATTTTGATGACGTCGGCAATGATACGCAGCAAAACAAGGATCTCAATATCAGGCCCAAGAGAACCATTAGAAGGCCCAAAAGATATGAGGATTAAGGAATAGCACAAGAAGACAAAAATCAATCATGAGCAAATCATATTTCCAATCATTTGCAATAGAATAACTTCTAGTCATTATTTTTTGTTTTATTCATAAGGACAGATGTCCTCTAGATTTAGCAATTGATGTAAGAAAGTACAAGTGTCACTTGATCCTTAGACCTTGGAAAATTCTAGAATCCCACTACAGCATTTTAAAGTATAAACAACAGGTCAAAAAGTGTGGCTATTTGATGAAAAACCGTGGCATAAACTTTAGGCCACGGTTTGACTTCAGTTTATTAGGGGTGGTTTATGCGGTCGTGGCCTATTCTCTAAGGCCACCGTTTTTCAACTTTAGACCACGGAAATAAAAACCCGTAGCCTAAAATATTAGAAGAAAGCCACGCTTTTGAGAGCCAGCTTTATGCCACGGTTTTGAGTCCAAGTTTAGGCCACCATTGCACAAGTGTGGCCAATACTTTAAAGCCACGCTTATGTTGCTTTAGGCGTCACCATATAAGTGTTGCCTATTCATTAAAGACAACAAGAATATAACTGTTGCCTATACTTTTAAGCAACAATTTTCATGGGTAGCCAAATTGTAAAGCTAAATCATTAATTAATGATCATCATTTAAAACAACTAAACCATCAGTTAAACCTTCTTATAGTCATTAAATAAAATAAGCAACAATTGTAAATGATCAAATCTTAATTTCTTTCACAACTAATCAAATCTTTACAAAGTAAAAATACAAGAAAAGGACTATAACATCAATTAAATCAAATCAAGTATTACATTTTTTCTTGCAATAATTCTATAAACATCCAAGTCTTCAATATATTTCCTTAGCTTCATTCATTTTGAAGATGACCATCTTTTTGTCCAAACTGCAAATATAAAACATGATGTTAGAAGTAACCTCATTTAAAATTCAATTCAAATCAAAGACACTAAAAACTTGTCACAACTCAATTAATTGTCTATACTTAAAATGGCAAGCTGTATGTCAAGCACACTATACACTAAAAATGACAGTACAATTCAAACAGAGTACAAATTATAAATTGAAACCTTACTTGTATATCAACAAGGAAAACTAGGCATAATCATGTGTCTGCCTCTGGTTGGTTCTAGCTCTCCTTTCCACTACTTCCATGCATTAGCAAGCTTCTGAATGTAAAAAGTGGCAGCGCTTCTAGCATGAATCGTCATTACTTTTCGGATGAGAAATCTTTCTAGAGGTCAAGTCTCTTGGAGAGATAAAATTTAATTTCTTTACTCTTGTGAGTAAGGGCATTGAGCTTCCTACTCTCATTTTTGCAGTGTATCATCAAAATGTAATCTGAAATCAAATAATTACAATCAGAATTTGCAAATAAGTAGAAATTAAATTGTAAAATTAAATAGATGATATAAGATAAGCTGGGAAGGATACCTTTGGAATAAATGGTTGAGACTCTCACCGAGACAAACAAAGCAACTAGTGTAATTTTGTTGCTGCTATAACCACATACATAATTAAAATAAAGCATAGGCGAACATTGCTTCTGTTCCAAGATACAGGGAGCCTTACATTAAAGTTCTAACCTTCCTAAATGTGGACTGAATTGGTGTAGATGAGTAATGAGTGATTTTACTAAAAAGAAACTCATGAAGACTATTGGCTTGTGTTTTGATGATGAACAAGTTTTTGTTATGATTTTTCCCCTTCATTTCTTTCTTTAAAAATTTCTAAGCAGAGGAATAAATATCTTTTAGCCTTTATTTTCCTACTTCCAACTCATTCAAACATAGAAAAAAAACCAGCTACAAATAATTATAGCATGTAGTTTAAAACAAAAGAAACTAATGAAATACCTTTTCAGGAACATAAGTGACCATTGTAGATGAATGACGTGCTGGACTATTTTCAAGTTCTGTACTCCATAGTCAAACTGCATAATCCATGTTAAGTTTAAGGGTTCATAATAAGACTTGGAGGAAATAATTAAACATGGCTTCTAAGCCTTCACATAAAAGGAATTAACACTTAAACACTTATCAAGGCCTCGTGCTAGCTGCCATAACAAAAAAAAATTAAGCTAACTGAACATATTTCAGTTAGTGTAAAAGACCCAATGTATAAGTTTCTGACTTTGACTTGTATGGTGGAGTGCAACTCACTTTTTAATCAAGTTATGAACATATTTTACTTTGAATATATGTATAGCAAGTAGGAAGAAAATAACCTACACTCATGCAACAACAAACCACTTTAGTTTGGACTTGAATAACATACGTAGTATTTTTTCTATCCACGAAGCCTATATATTTTCCATACGTAGATGATTGGAGAGCTGCACTATTCTCATTGCCGAAAGAAAGTCCATTTTATAAGTGATTTACATGCTTCTATCCTTTTGATCATGCTAGTCCAGTCATTTAATCAAAGTGGTGTTGCTACTTGGTATATTTAGAACTGATAGGTAAATAATTTAACATGGCTTCAAAACCTTCACAAGTAGAACAAATATCCAACTCTAATAGGAAGTAACATATAAACAGACCCTAATCAGGTGTGAATTTGTACGCACTACGCAGCTAATTGGTTGTTCACCACTCCCTTGTTGTCATTATAATCATCAAGAGCTTATATATATTCAAATAGGAAACAAATTCTTGAAGTACAAAAATGACTTTTTTTAAACAACCAAATTTTACTAATCAAAACTTTGAGTACAAGTCATACACAAAGAATGAAAAGAAGGAAACAAAACCAGCGAAAAACATAGGAAGGCATACAATTACCAGAGAACATCACAACTCAACTACAAAGCTAAAAACAAACAGCCTACACCATAACTCCTCCTACCCTCTAACCGATAAAAAACATAGTACACAAAACCACCACCACATGGAAACACAAAATCGAACCAGCATAAGAACTTAAGTATTCTAGATCAACAACAAAAGACACGCAGAGCAAACACGAAACTCCAACACAGAACTGAACAACTCGAACCAGACAGGACCCAAAACAGACGACGTAAACATAACAAAAGCGCACTGATCATCTCACGAAACAAATGCTTTTAAGTATAAATGACTTGTAACAATCCAAGTTGGAAAAATGCCTTGCACAGATACACAAATAACACAATCCACAAGCAATTATAGTATCAATTACTATCAACAACATGATCTTAGGTTATTGAAAAGGAACCCTAATAGTTAGAACCCTTAATATTCAACTCAACAAAATCGCTTTAACTCAACAAAAATAATATGATTTGAACTCAATCAAACAAATCCCTCTATCTCAGCAAAATCAAAACAAAACTGAAGCAAAATCATTTCAAATAAATACGATCAAAACAAAACTGAAGCAAAATCATTTCAACTAAATACGATCAAAACAAAACTGAAGCAAAATCACTTATCAAAATAAAAAACAACACAATACAAAAATATCACTTCAAATAAAAAATTAAGGAAAACAAAGATGTGGAGAACAAATTGAATCAGGAGAAAAGTGAAGAAAAATGAGTTACCTTTGAGAAAACAGAGCCGAGTTTGGAATTTTGAGAAGCTAAATCTGATAACCGTCGGTGGTGGAGAACGAACGAGAACCGATTTAGGAATTTCCAGTTTCAGTGAATGAGAGGGAGGAAGCGATTTAGGGTTTTCTTAGTGAATGAGAGAGAGGGAGGAACCGATTTAGGAATGAAAGTGTTTTTTTATTGAAGGATAATTAATTTTTTTCAATTAAAATAAAACAGCCGCTCAATTTTTTTCAATTGGCGCTTATTATTTAGTGAACTATTTCAAACCAAAATCTTTAAACCGTGGCCAAAACCATCAACACTTTAAAACCGTGGCTTTTCTGTGGAATAGGTGACAGTTTTTAATCAAAGCACCAAAATGTACCATGTATATGTAAGTTATATGCAACAGTGCTAAAACGGTTGCCTATGCCTGTTTTAGGCACTACAAGAAATATCGTTTTTGGCAGAGACAAATATCGCTGCAAAAAACGCAAAGTTGCTGCAAAAAGTGTTTTTCGCAGCGAAAAAATTGTTGCTGCATGTCGCTGCCATAAGTGCCGTTGCGAAAAGTTTTGCAAGGACAATTAATATCGCTGCCATAACTAGTGTTTTGCAGCAACAATTAATTTCGTTGGCATAAATAGTGTCTTTAGCAACAATTAATGTCGTTGCTATAACTAGTGTTTTTTGCGACAACTATTATTGTCGCTGGCAAAAAATATATTTTTCCCAACGAAAAAATTGTTGTTGCATATCGTTACCATACGTGCCATCGCAAAAAGTTTTGGTCGTTGACATAACTAGTGTTTGACAATAATTCAAATATTAATTTAATCTTACATAAAATAATATATTAGAAATTAATGTTCAATGTCAACCATTGATTATAAGTATGTTTCTCGTTCAATTTTTTTTTTCTTTCTTTAATTAACAATTTTATTTATAAAAAAATTCAAATACAAATACAAAGAACGAAAATACAAATCACAACTATTTTAGATGGTAACAAAACCAAGTGGTCATTCACATAATATCAAAACACTAAACTAACAACTAGACCAACAATAAGAAGCTAGAAAACAAAAAAGAGAAGCACTATTTTGAATGTCTATCAAACACAAAATAACACCACAAAATTACTTAGACATCGATGACTTGATCACTTGCCCCACTCTCTTTTTCTTTATTGTTCATCATCTTCTTTGATAGTCTTCACACTTTTCTTGAATTGCGTTAGTATTCTTCAAATTAATCTTTCTAATATTAGATATCTTCAGGTTATGTATGGAACAAAGCGAGAGAAGTGATTTTGAAAAGACAAATTATATAAGTTGATAAATAATGATGACATGATGGAGAACTTGACCGGTTAAACTTTGAAGAGATCAAGTGATTAAATTTTGAGCAACGAACAAAAGAGAAAGAAGAGTGTTGGATGAATAATAATGTATGGTATAGAAAGTTTGCAATATACGATCCAAGTGAGTGATCATAGCTATTATTAAATAGATTTTATTAATTAACAAATATTCCAAACTATATGGGAAAATAAAATAATAGATTAACTTTACTCAATTAACCATCACACTACATAATTATCTCAACAGTGGTAATGGATATGTATGGAGTAGTACCGTCGAATTTCAAAGAAAAGAAAACAAACCACAATTTTATTTAATCTAAATAAACTTAATTTAATCCAAGAATGAAATATAATATAATAAAGTTAATATAACTAGCAACAAACAACTATTTGTTTTAATCCAACTAAATTAGAAATATAATTTTTTTAATCCAAATTATGTTTACTAATATAATTTATAACTAACTGATTATGTTTACGATAAGAATTAAATTAGAAACTAGAAATATATTTTCTAATATCAATTTAGCATAGTTAGCATTAGCTCATTATATCTTATTGTAATCAAATTCATAATCAGTTATGTTTACTAATTTGTACTTATCAGTTTTAATAATATTCTAAATCTTGTATCTTTCATTGTAATCTTAATTTTTTTTTTGGTAGGATTGCAATTTTAATCTATTAAAAATATATATATAATTTAAAAAATAATTGGAAGAATAAAAAAAACAATAAAGCTTATAGGAAGTTTGGTAAAAAAAAATATAGAAAAAAAACAAACAATAAAAAGATTATATATGAATCTATGCATAAAAGTAGAAATAAAACAATAAATTTGGTATTTTATTTTATGTATAAAACAAATTATGTATATTGAAATTGCTCAAAAAAAATTTAATATATTCATTGACAAATTATGTTGTTGGTATAACTATAAGATTTTCCAAAAACGTTATAATGTTGTTTTCAAAAAAGAGATACGAAACATAAAAATAGGAAAAAAAATTAAGTTAACAGAAATCTATGCAAAAAAATAGAAACTACAATAAAAGATATGCATAAAAAAATAGTAATTGTGTGGTTTCCCAGGGACTTTATAAGGTTGTTGCAAAAAATCTATAGTATTAGTGGCAAAAATAGTTCTTGTTGGGATAAATAATTTTTTCCAGCGATAATATAACTGTTGAGAAAAGAAACTAACTTATAACAACAATTATAATTTGTTGCTGCTATATGTATATTTTTGTCAACAATTTGAATGTCGCTGCGAAAAAGTCGCTGCCAAAAATCATATTTCTTGTAGTGAGGCCACCATTTTTAATCCGTGGACAAATAAAGGGTGGTCTAAACTAAAAAATGTTGTAGTGTCCCTAGGAGGATATTTATAGGATTGTACTGTGCTATTGAATGACAAGTTAAAATTTCTCAAATTTCTTCCTCATAGACTTTCCCTGAAAGGGGAATTTAATCTCTTCACATTTATCCTTAAGAGAATATTGCTTGGTTGAAATGATTTCTTGTAAGGTGTTCCCTTTATAGGATTTGACACCTTTAGTTTTCTTTTGATAGAGTAATAGATGAAATACACACACACGCAAACACGCACAATAGGGTTTAACCAATGCTCACCTTAGTTTTAATGAACATGTAAAATTTCAACATTCTTATCCATTGCATTTGATTTTTCGCAGTTTGAGGGTTCACAAATTGTTGAAGAGCAAAACGAACACTTTTCAGGTATCTATATTGTGTCCGTAGTATTTTTTTAATAACTATGTTATTGATGTGAAATATCCACCAGTTTTTTCGATAACTAATCTACCAGAGAACCTGGATAGCCCTTTACTGGCATCTTCCCTCCCAACCACATTTCTTCATCTGCCAAGCTCGAACCCGAGACCTTGCTTAAGGGATCCGAGTCCACATCCACTCGGATCAATGTAATGTTGATATATTGTGTCCATAGTATATGTTCCCATTCATAGATTGTTTATGGGATATAAATTCTTCCCTTCATCCCCTTACACAGCAATGTTTGTTGATCATTTCATTTCTATGGATTTGCAGCATTCATGAAAAATCACATGACATGGAGTGATGCTGATACTGAGTCATTTTTGGAAGTTGATGTAAACTTGAATCTCACACTTGAGGTTACTCTTATATACTCAAACCAAAAATAAAATAAAAATACTATAGTATAATAATGTCAAATTCATATTTGATTCCTCCTTAAATCTTTGCTATTTCAACTTCTTATCTGCATGTGAATTTAATATATAACTAAGCTTCAGTATGATATTACAGTACTAGCATTTTCCCTTTATCTGAAAAAACTGTTCTGTTTTGCAGATATACACACGCCCATTTACTATGATGCCTATTTCAGCTGTTGAGGGTCCTGGAAACATGTGAGTTATTTAATACATAATCTTACAACTAACTCAATGTAAGAACATGCTTACTCAGATATTATAATATAGAAGTGTTTGGCTATGTGCAGAATGATGCAAGCTTTGGTGGACAAGCTTGTGCCATTGCTACTTGAGCAGATGTTACAAGATTATGATGAATGGGTTCAAAAGCAACTGTATTTTGTAAATCAGTCTTCTAGTTAGAGAAAATTTGTTTTGGCTTATTTTTATGTGCAAGGCAAAAACCTAGGCTTATTTTATAGAAAGAGATATTCTCAATCTCAGAACAATTAGTAACGATGTAATTTTAGCACATTTTCAACAAATCGATAATAAACTATTTTCTTTGTAAATTTAGTTGCCACAACTATTTTTAGTATAACTTTTTAATAAATTTAATATATAATTTAGTTCTTTGACAAAAATTGTTAGTCTCAGTGATAATTTATCTTTGGATCTGCTCCTGTTGTTATGTTAAGTGTTAGCAAAAAATGAAACAAAAAATATACTCCATCCGTTCCATATTAGGGTTAAATAGTGTTTACCTTATTGTAATGTTAGCAAATTTTGTTTGCTCTCTTGGTATATCTTTTTGTGATTCCATGATGTAACGTGAATATTATGTCATTTTAGTCTCTTACTGAGTATGATGACTTATGATTGTTTGGGTTAAATAGTGTTTTGCCTCCAATAATGTTAGCATATTTCAGTTTATTCCCTCACTAAGCATGCCATGTCATTATTTTATGTCCAGTCATAAGCCAAAATGAGCAGTTACGCATAAAAGGACATAATCTTCAAGTTACAGGGTTAAAATTGTAAAAAAAAATGTTAGAGGGGATTAAACTGAAATTCGCAAACATCAAAGGAGGCAAAACACTATTATTATTTATTTTTTGGTTAACAATATTGCCAATGAAGATCGAACCTAGAACCTCATGGATAATACTCAAAACACTATTTAACCCTCAAGTTAAAAGGTAAAATATAAAAATCACGCTTAAGAAAAACTAAAACATTATTATTATTATTATTATTATTATTATTATTATTATTTTTATTATTATGATTTTTACTAATCAGGGTTTGAAGTTTAAAATTAAAGTTGACTTAAGGTTTGATATTTTAAATTTGGGGTTTAAAATTTGAGGTTTACAATTTTGGGTTTGTGGTTAAGGGTTTGAGATTTATTAGGAATTGAAGTTTAAGGGTTTGTAAATTAAGGTTTAAGCTTAGGAGTTTGGGGTTTTGCAGTTTAGGGTTTGATATTTGGGGTTTAATTATTATGATTTGTATTAATTAGGGTTTGTAAATTAAGGTTTGATATTTTGAATTTGGGGTTTAAATTTGAGGTTTAAGATTTGGGGTTTGCGGTTAAGGGTTTGAGATTAATATTTTTATTAATTAGGGTTTGAAGTTTAAGGGTTTGAAAATTAGGGTTTAAGATAAGGAATTTCGGGTTTGGGGTTTAAAATTTAAGGTTTAAGATTTGGGGTTTGTGGTTAAGGGTTCGGAATTTGCGGTTTGAAACCGCAAATTTCAAACCACAAATTTTAAACCCTAAACACCAAACCCCAAATACAAAACCCTATCTTCAATCCACAAACCCTAAACCTAAAACCCCAAATATTAAACACTAAACCCTACATCTCAAACCCTAAACCCAAACCTAAAACCCTAAATCCCAAATTTCAAACACTAAATCCCAAACCCTAAACTCCAAACCCCAAACATTAAATCATAAACCCTCAAACCTGAAAAATAACACCCCAAAAACAAAACACTTAACCCCAAATCCTAGACCCTAAACCGCAATACCCAAACCCGATGCACTTAATTCCAAATCTCAACCCACAAACCCCAAATCCCACATTCTAAATCCTAAACCCTAAACGCAAAATTGCAAATTTGAAACTCTAAAATACAACGAAATGTGAAATCCTAAATTTCAAACCTCAAACGCTTAACCCCAAAAACAAAACCCTAAATCTTAAATCCACAAACCCTAAACCTAATAAAACCCCAAATATTAAACACTAAACCCTACATCTCAAACCCTAAACCTTAAGCCCCGAACCCAAAACCCAAAATCCCAAATCTCAAACGGTAAATCCCAAACCCTAAACTCCAGACCCCAAACACTAAATCATAAACCCACAAACCTTAAACACAAAATCCCAAATACGAAACACTTCACCCCAAATTTCAAACCATAAACCGCAATACCCAAACCAATGCACTTAATTCCAAAATTCAATATGCAAAATTCTAAATCCCAAATCTCAACCCACAAACCCCTAATCCAAAATCCCACAATCTAAATCCTAAACCCTAAACGCAAAACTCCAAATATGAAACTCTAAACCCCAAGCCCAAATCTAAAATACAAAATTTCAAATCTCAAACCCCAAACTCCAAATATAAAAACTCTAACCTCCATACCCTAAATTTGAAATGCCAAACTCCAAATAGTAATTAATAAAAGTCATAATAATTAATATGAAAAATGGCTATAATTAATAATAACAATAATAATATTGATAGTGGAGTTAACCATAGACAAAAAAAAAAACTTAGTGTATGGGCTTCTAAGATATATCGTAAGAACTTTGGTGCATAAGGTCTTATCATGCAAAAATTATGCGGAAAAAACTTCAATCTTCATGGATAACTTATTGGGCTACTCAGATCGACAAGCGAATTCATTGACACAAGCATGTGTTGAATATTGTAGTCTGCTTCTACGTTTAAAATCTCAAAAATTCATGTTTGTAGAATGTTTTTTTTTCCAAAAATTTTCATTTTTATTACGTCTGCTACTTAGCGGACATAATCCGCCACTTAATAGCTGACGGTAGGTTAGGATGATTTTTTTTTTTACTGAAATTTCATATTTTTATAACATCCGCTACTTAAGTAGCGGATTCTGTCCCCTACGGTAGCGGATTTTTAAAATCTTGAATTTTCATGTAGGGTGTTTTTTCTCAAAAATTACTCATACTTATAATATCCACTACCTAAATAGCGACAGAGTAAAATGGAAAACAGTAATGCGCACAAGTAACCGATAAGATGATAAAAGTAATTTTAATAATTTATAGGTTATGGACCAAAAAATGCAAGTATATACTAATACTTCTACATGTTTGAAATTTATTATAGACTTTACATTTTAAATAATTTATTTTGCAAAAGTTTATTGTCCCATTTTATTAATTCTGTTGCTTTTGGTAAAAGAGGTCTTATATAATGGGATGAAGGGAGTATTTGAATAATTTGATTTGAGATATTAACCATCTCATGTGGCTCAAAACATATCTTTAATATTTCCTAAATCAATAGTGAGATAAAAAAACATCCAATTGAGAATCAAAATTTGTATCAAAGTAAATTTAAAATAGGGCGTGATTTTTTTTTATTCAAAATAAATAGGTATTTGAAAGGCATTGGAGAGAAATATTGTTATAACTAAAGAAAGTTTCATTTCCATTGTCAAAGAAAGATAGCAAAATTTAAGCTACAATAACAACAGTATGGAATAAGGAGAAAACAAATGCTATTTCAAACTTTCACGGTCAAGTTTTCATTTAACCAAAAGTTCAATTCAAGCCTGAAGTTGAAATCTCCGGTTTACCTGTACAAACAAATGGTATTTCAAACTAAAATAACCAAAAGTTTTCATTATGCCATTTTTAAACCTATGTAGACAATCATATCAAGTTCAACCCATTGTTTTGATTCACTGTAACAGTCGATTAGCATTCATATAGAACAACTACTTAACAACAATGACTAAAAATACCAAAACCTGATTGCTTGTGTTAAATAAATTTTATCATTATGAAATTTATGAACATTTTACCACCATTCTACTATGGTGGCCTTACATGACTTACAAAGGGCAACATCTCATTAAGCAAAATGTCTACTATCATTCATGAAAATAGCACGTTCAGTATACACACTCTTGAAAATATTCATTTAACTCTTGAGAGGAAAAACACCAACAAAATTGACTAATTAGAACGCAACTTGAAATCTGAGCAAAACATGAATAATAGTTCAAACACACTAAAAAAATTACATTCTTTTAAGCAACAGAAACATAAGACAACAAAAAATACTCACGTCCGCATTCAAAGGCTAAAGTAGTAGTGAAGAGATGGGTTTAAGAGATGAATCTTGATTAGGTGGTGTTTGTTTAAGGATTTTTTTCTTTGAGTGTTCCACATACATACGACAATGTTACATAGTTTCTTTTTATCGGTCTCTGTTCGTCTTGTGCAGAGACCTAATTAATAATATATTTTGCCATTTAAAAAAAAAATGTACTCTGAATTTTCAATAACCAATACTAATAAATAAAATACATTTTTTACCTCGGTAAGAAAATACATTTTTAACATAAATGTTTTTTTACATCCAAGTGATTAATAAACTCGAAAAAAATTAAATCATTAACAAAAATTAATGATTAATGCTTAATGCTTAATCATTAAGCATTAATGATTTACCATGGGCTCCCATTTATAAAAAAAAAGCAGAAGAATAAATAATCGTAAAAACATTTGTACGAAAAAAAGTAGTAAAACCAAACACGAAAAAAATTTGTAAAACCAAGTTTATAATTACTAGCCGCCAAACGGGCACGTGCCCGTTTGTGTGATCGATATTTTTTTTTTTGTTTTTTTGATGCGATCGATATTCTCTATTGTGCAAATATAAATAACTATTTAATCTCCTTTTTTATTGGACTTATTTAATTATAACTACTTAACCTTCTTTTTTGTTGTGGTTAATTATTAAGAAGAAAAAAAATATATTTTTTTTTACCATAAAAAAACTAAAAACCTACTTTGTTGTGCTTAGTTTTTTTTTTGTAGTTTTTTAAGGATAAAATAGGAATAATGAAAAAGCCTTCCCAAAAATTTGTATCCCCTTTATATATTAGTATTAGTATATATTAGTATTAGTATAGATAACTACTTAACCTCCTTTTTTGTTGCGGCTAGTTATTAAGAAGAAAAAAAATATTTTTTTTTTTTACCATAAAAAAACTGAAAACCTACTTTTATGTGGAAGTTATGTTTAGTTTTTTTTTTTTAGTTTTTACTTTACTTTTTTTTTTTTTACTTCTTTAATTTATTAAAAAAAATAAAATTATTTCTCTAATACTTTTAAGAAGAAATAGTGTCAAATATAATTTTATACTTCTTTATTTCGTTTAAACTAAAATAAAAAGTAAAAAATAAGTCCGGCCAAACGGGACCTAAGCATATGAATGACTTGGATAATGTCAATTAGCCTTAATAATGTTACACAAAGGCCTATAATGTTTTATTATCAAGACTATAATGTTTGTGATCTCTTGGCTTAAATATCACGTGATGTACCTCAATAAATAAAAGGAATGGTAAGGCCTATAGGAAATATTATGTAGCTTTAATATATTAAAGGGATTATATGCAAGAAAACTTACGTTATGTATACCGTCGTTTAGTCTATGCACAGTTGCCACAATATAAACTCCAAATGTCACTATTGCTTTGATTGGAACATTGACGATGATATTTAATTGGCAAAAGTCGGTGAGTTATTTGATGAAAGTTGGTTACTATAATATAATGTTTTTTTTTTTTTTGGTAAATATAATGTTAGTTTTTAATATCTAAATTGCAAAAGTCAGTGTGAGTTAATTGAGGAAAGTTGGTTACGATAATATAATGTTAGTTTTTAGTAAGTGTTAGTTTTTAAAGGATAAAATTGGAATAACAAAAAAGTCATCCCAAAAAATTGAATCCCCTTTATATATTAGTACAGATAAAGGGATAGTTGAGGTAATCTATATCTATATCTATACTAATATATAAAGGGGATACAAATTTTTGGGATGGCTTTTTCATTATTCCTATTTTACCCTTAAAAAAACTAAGCACAACTTTCACATAAAAGTAGGTTTTCAGTTTTTTTATGGTAAAAAAAATATATTTTTTCTTCTTAATAACTAGCCACAACAAAAAAGAAGGTTAAGTAGTTATAATTAAATAAGTCCAATAAAAAAGGAGATTAAATAGTTATTTATATTTGCACAATAGAGAATATCGATCACATCAAACAAAAAAAAAATATCGATTACACAAATGGGCACGGGACGTGCCCGTTTGGCGGCTAGTTAATTAATATATAAAGGAGATATAAATTTTTGGGATGGCTTTTTCAATATTCCTATTTTACCCTTAAAAAAACTACAAAAAAAAAACTAAGCACAACTTCCACATAAAAGTAGGTTTTCAGTTTTTTTATAGTAAAAAAAAAATAATATTTTTTTCTTCTTTAATAAGTAGCCACAACAAAAGAGTAGGTTAAGTAGTTATCAATTAACTAAGTCCAATAAAAAAATGAGATTAATTAGTTATTTATATTTGCACAATAGAGAATATTCATCACAACAAAAAAAAAATATCGATCACACAAACGGGCACGAAATAAACAAATTCGCTCTCTATGATGCGAGTGTGTTAAATTAGTATTAGTCAACTCTTATATTACTATATTTGAATTCTTCAATTAAAAAGACAATTAATTAGTACCATTAATTAACAGTATTATGACATAAAAGAAAGAATCATGTTAAACAGGGTCCCCGGTAGGGTTGAGAATAGGCTAGGCCGAGGTAGGCTTTGCCAAGCCTGAGCCTGGCCTGTGAAAAAAAATGAAGGCCTGAGCCTGGCCTATGGCCTGTTATAGGCTTATTTTTTAGGCCTGAGCCTGGCCTTTTAAAAGTCTGACATGACCTATTAGCCTGCTAGGCCAGCCTGTTTCTCATGAACAAATTTAAATAATTATTTATATTTATTTTTAAATATACTCATGAGCTAATAAACCAATTAAATTAAACTTCATTTTTATTTTTAACATGATATTTTAGAGAATTTGACTATATATGACATCATATTTTAATTTAAAATTATAATGATACATTTATATATGTGAAAAATTAATTTACATTGATAAACTTAAATTATTGAAAAGTTAATAAACTTATAATGTAATCAAAGTATAAATTTTAATATATAATAATAATAATAAATGTAAAAATAT
Source organism: Trifolium repens (assembly GCA_030408175.1). Taxonomy (NCBI): domain Eukaryota; kingdom Viridiplantae; phylum Streptophyta; class Magnoliopsida; order Fabales; family Fabaceae; genus Trifolium; species Trifolium repens. Next base: position 6,035,123 of record CP125836.1, read on the forward strand.
TATTCATATTTATTTAAATAGGCCGGCCTAGTAGGCTTAAAAGGTTTTTTCAATGTCCTGAGGTCTGACCTATGTAGCTAAATATGCTTATAAAAAAGCCTTGGCCTATTCTATTTAAAGAAATAGGCTGGCCTGGCCTGAGCCTATATAAGCTAGGCCGTAGGCCCTTGTAGGCCGGCCTGACCTATTCCCAACCCTAGTCCCCGGACACTTGTTAAGCATGCTAAAAATAGAAATAAAAGAAAAAAGTAAATATTGATAAAATATTTTTTTACATTTTTTATGCATTGAATGCACAGATCCCGAGACAGAATTTCCATATTTATATGTTTAACCAGTGTCTCGGGGCACTGTTTAACATTTTCCTAAATGAAATTGTATCAATTAAAATCAATTAGTCCATCCGGTTATTTTTATAAGCAAATTTAACTTTTTTGATACATTAAAGAATGGATGTACGTAGAAATATAGATCACGTACCTTCATTTTTCAATGTAGAAAAAATATAAATTTATTTATAAATGTGACCGAAGGGAGTATGTTTATTGTATATTCATCACACATTATTAGTTTGACTTAACAAATATGTAATTATGTCAGAAACAATTAATTATGTATCACAATTGTATAAGTTGACCGTCTTATGACATAATACTAATCAATTAAAATGACATATATTACCGTATTACGACTAATTATTTATTATTTATAAGGAGAATGTTAACATGTGCTTCAAGAATATACATTAAGAAGATAAACATGATACTTTTTTTTGGAATTTGTAAATCATTAAATATTTTGTGTCATTAAATGTTAATTTTCTAATTTAAGGTAGCTTAACATCAAGATCCTAATTATAATTATTAACGTTTTGTTTTTTTTTGTTCTTTAATAGTATTAATGAATTTAGGTTTAGAAATAAAAGCAGCCGAGAATACTAATTAATTCTTACAGTTAGTTTTAGTATTAATTAAAATAATCAGTTATGTATTATTTCGCTCTTTATGTAGCGAAATTCGTTTTGGTTCGCTTTCTACGTAGCAAGTGATAATATTTTAGGTATAAACTCAACGTTTTCACCCCAAAAAGAACATGAAAAAAGAATTCGCTTCATTGAATGCGAATTCTAATGTTGCTCGCTATATTGAACTCTAGTAGTACAGTTGTGCAGGATATTGTTCCTTACATTCGATCTCCAAAATTGTTGGTTTCGTTTATTCCACATATAAATGAGGTAATATGTAATAATACAATAATGATTTTAACAACTTTAAGGAAAAATAAATCAATCACGAAAAGTTATATAAAAATCTAAGTGACTACTCATAATAATTCAGTTCATAGTTGATAGTGTGTTTTTGTACACGATTGACAACAAATGCTGGTCCAGCTGGGATCAATGAAATAGTGTTTTAGTTAAACAGGCTAAGTAGGTGCAATATAAAGAATTATTACATCATTGTTTAGTTTTCATTGTCACATCATTAAATCACATCACTCTTAATTAAAAGGTAGCCGTCCAAATGTTCGAGTGAAAGATTTTGCGGAGAACCAGTCTAGTGGTTGCCAGGTTTCAATCAAATCCACGTCACCGGTAATAGTATTGAGTAAGACACCATGGTTGTGGTTTATGAAGGCTTGATCCCCCGGTAACTCACCTCTAAAGGCCAAAAGCAACAGATCATCTTGTAGGCATATTGGTAAATACCGTATAGGAGGTATAGGAGGATTTACGACAACATCGATCAGTATAGTCCAAATCGTAGTTTCAAGTAACTGATGTATGGTAAGCCGGTTAGCAACAAAGAAGGCGCAGCAAAGTTTATTTGCCAAGACGCATAAGATTGGATTGCCAACTTCTTGGGGAAGTACAACCCTTACCTCTTGTTCACTCTGACAATCAAATGAAAATACGCATTCTCTTAACATACCATTCTCTAGCCTTTCATTGCATATTATATGCAACCGACTTGAATGATTGGTGAAATGTGTGTGCACCCCATCATTGGTAAGCCATTCGTCGTCAACAAGAGTAATCAAATCAGAAGTTACGACTCTCCTCCAATCTACATCCGTACCAATTATGAAACAATCAACAAGAGTTCTTTCTTCTTGTGCATTCTCAAACCTTACCAATTTATAATGATGTCTAACACCGTCGTACCCTAGAAAATACCTAACGAAAGCATCATGGACGATTGTTGGATTCTCATACGTATTTGACAAGATTTGCGTGACAGGATCAGCCACGCGGTAGAAGGTATCTCCGGCAATCAAAACAAACCCGTTTACTAAGTCAGATAAGTAAGCTTCTCCGATTGAAAAATCATTGCCTCCTGGACCGTCGATTCGGAGATTCGATGGAAATGGAATTATCGTCAAATATGTGTCAGGATTGTTGTTGTTCCTGTTTTCATAAGACACAATAATTTCTTGGCCGGATAAAGGTGTCCATCGCTTCTTACTGGAAAAATAGTTTTTTGGCCTAGTAGTTTTATAGATTGGTAGTAAAACATCCCTGAAAGCAACCTGGCACAGAAAACTGAAAGCGTCAAGAAAAAGATAATAGTAGACAATGTTGTGATTTTCTATTTGATACATGGAAAATAAATACCTGTGAGCGTTCTTGCAACATGTGAGGGTCCATTTGTTGGTATATAGATCTAGCATGATCAATATAAGGTAGTAGACGATGTATCCGTGAATCTAACGTGTAAAAAAGTAGCTCATTACAACAATGAGTAAAAAACATAGCTCATTGCAACAATATGTAAAAAGCATTACCTCATGTTATTAATTTAAAATTGTAGTTACAAAAGTAGAGTGATATGACAAAATAGTTGATTTTTATTCTTTATCAATATAAAACAGATTTACAGTAAGAGTGCATTGCATATCTTTTAAATTCATAAAATAAATCCTAACAAAGCATATTTTGGCATTACTAAGTTGGAGAGTCTGACAATGATTTCAATGATGAATTATAAGCAGATTTACTAAGTTGAAGCCATGGAAAAAATGTTGTCTAAAATTATTTGTAATAATAAAATTTTACATTACTTTGGTATCAGTAAAACATACCTGCAGCAGAATCAGTATCTAAATGATATTCTTCATCTTTGCTGCAACTAAGTTGATTTTCAGATATAATGATCTGGATACATGTTTCAGAAAATTTTGTACACTGAGCGACGTTTGGTTCAAACAATAAGAAAGGAGGAAAATTAATGAGATAAATCAAGGAATAGTCCCACAAGCTTTTAACTGAACATTTACATGATCAACCTCAATAAAAACATTTACAAGATACGATTCAAGGAATTAGGATGTTACCTGGCTATAATGATTCAAGAAGTAAGTAATTAACTTTTGTATACCCTCTGAGAGGTGCTTCGGATTATCCCCATACTTGTTAGATGAATCCTTAAATAAATCACTAGATGTCCTTACATCTGTGTGTATTATAAAGGCAGCAACAGGCTCCCCATACCATTGATTTAGTGAGTTGTCTGAAGGCATGGTACTCCTATAATAATAATAAGGTTCATGAGTTAGTTGAGCATCACAGGTCAAAAGGAACAAAATGCAAGATTAAGGTAAAGTTTCTGAAGTACTTACAAATTATCAAGTGTAACGAACAATTCACTATTGTGATCAGAGAGCAGTCGAAACAAATTCCACATTTTCCAATAACCATCCTGAAAATCAGGAGTAGAGAAATGGTCAAGGACAAATGAATATGATGCATATAATCGTAAAAATTTAAGAACGGTGACCTGACAGGTTAGTTCAATAATCATTAAAATAAGAATGGTGAACCAATGCCCACCTGACAGTTTGCATTTTTACTCACCGGAGTTTGAAGAGTTTTAGAGTCATCATCTGGCTTTCCCAATGGAATCCTAAGCCATAACTTTATGAAGAAGATACATATACAAAAAGAAGTATCAGAACGGTGAAATGGCATATATATATATATATATATATATATATATATAGGATAAACAATTATTATGAAGTTCAAGTATTATGATAGTGGCACCTGCAGATTTGGGTATTCCTGTAAAAACTGGTTGGCACATCTAGCATAATTTGTCCAGGTATCTCCTTTTGGAGTTGGAAGAATGCAAGCCTTCAGCATAATAAAGAAGTTCGACAAATCAATTTGGTAACAAACAAGAAGCAACTTTACATAATATCGTGTAATCCAATTTCGTAACAAACATGAGTGATTTTACATATATACCACAAGTCTTCGATTGAATCAAACTCTAATACCAACTTCAGAATAATTTTTTTGGTGTTGAATAGCTTAAAAGATATATTTCAGCTTAATATTATTAATAATCAAAACTGTATAAGGAGAATTCCTTAACTAAGGCAATAAATCTATGAATAGACTAAATCAATCATATACCAATCCTAATAATATTCACAAAGAATAGCATATCTTAATAATACAGAATTAAATAGTGCATATCTCAAGTCTCAACAAAACCAAACATTAAGCTTTGACCCGATTAGTACTTGGATCTTTGGAACTTTGAATATATAAAAACAGAGAACAAAATAGAATGGAACTAAATGAAATCCAGTCACATTCAACTGTGTTTCATTCTATTCCATCAATCTATCAAGTGTGCTTTACCAACTGAAGTAATATTATATTAGTTAGTATACAAAATCTTGTTGACAACAGGTTTTTATGATATCCAAAATTAATATCCTAACATCTTGATTTTTTAAAGAATCAAACAACCCTGAAATACATTTCTGGTATTCGTAACTCAAGCAAAATAAGAGGCCCAACTATGTGTAGAATCATTCAGTAAACTTGGAATTTCATACCCTTAAAGAGAGATAAGAGGCCCAACAATAATAACATTATACGAGAAGCTTAGTTTAAGGTTTTCATATAATTGATTTAGAATTTCATACCTGTAATGTGAGATAAGAAGCCAAAGCTAGTTCTTGTTTGAAAGCAGTTTCAGAGTCCTTCCTTAGCATTTCATCTGGGGAATCCAAGTCTACCCACTCGCTAATTTTTCCTGAATAAATATAATAAAATTATATGGGAATCCAATAGAAAGTAACTTATTGCTTTAGCAAACAAATTTTCCTGAACTATCTCTTGACTTCACCAAGAGGTTTAAGGGAAAAAGAAGAAAAGACAACTTCAATGGACAAAATAAATAAAAGTAAACCTCTTTTTCTGTTTGATTCCTGAACTATCAAAATACAATAAATAATTCATAAACTATTACAAATTCATCAATTTAGTCCCTTAACTACTTTCAATAATTTCAGGACTAAATTGATAAATTATGAGAAATGATAATTTATGGACTAAATTGATAAATTACCAATAATTTCAGGACTATTTATTGGATTTATATAGTCTATGGATGAAATATGAGAGAATGTAGTAATAGTTTAGGAACTAAATTGAAACCGTATTAAATTAAATATTTATTTGCATTAAACACACTAACAGCGAGAGAAAAAACATTTATCCTATAAACCACGTTTAAAGCTTCAAATCCACTTATCATATATTTACCCTAAATCGTTTGGATTAATTATCAAGTGAAATTGTGAATCATAAGAATAATACTCGTACCTGCTGCATGAATATTCCATTGATAAGGCACAGAGTCCAAGTCTGACTTAGCAAACGGCCATGACGCCTCTAAAGAAAATGATCCAAATTGTTGCACGAGGCTTGGGCGATATGTAGGCGATATCTGAATTGTACCACAGAATCATTTCTCAGCACATGGATTATCATCATATATTGATTATCAACTTATAAGGCAAAATAGACATAAACAGTTCTTTATTGATTATCATCACATATTCTTATGAATAAAGTTGTTACCGAGACTCAAACTCAAGATTCAGATTCAAGATTGTTACTAAAATTAACCACATATTGTTATGCATAAATATTGAAATTCAACATTCACTTCATTGATTATCATTAATTGCATCTAAAATTTTCACATCAGTGATTATCAACTTCACATCTTACTTCATTGATTATCATTACAAATTGTAGCTACATACACTAATTAATTACCAATATGTCAGCTCTTTCAGGGGCATTCCAGTTACGCACATCACTTGAGACTATGATAACAAAACTAGACCAGTTGTTTGTCCTAATCAGTTCCTGTTCCAACAAATAAAAAATGATCAGCCGGTGATTATTCAAAATATTTGAACAAAGTATGCTTACACTAGCAATGTAAAAACATAAATGATAAAATAACATCAACCCCCTCTTTTCAAGAACAAAATCTAAATATAACGTCAAAAAAGGTTACATTGGTCAAACTTAAATACAAAAACTAAATTATGCTGGCTATGTAACGCTCTTCTGTAATATGTAACTCTCTTCATTATATTGGCATTTAAGTTCAAGGAGATGGAATAAACATAAATGATAGAACAACTAACATCAAGTGCAATGGCTGCTTGTGGATTTTTTTCCACCGCATAAACTTTTAGCTTCCGCCCAGCTCTTTGAGCTGCCTGAAAAATATCATTCCAAAAGAATAGGATATCAGTATATCACCCAAATCAACATTTGCCAGTTTGCCCTCATATTCTGATATAAAATCCCACCTGTAACGATGAACGCACAAGAGCCCCACGCCCTGCACCAACCACCACCAATACCTTTCATGCCACAAGAGCAACAAAATAAATTTCAGAACTACACAATATCTGAAGTGGTACATATTATCATGAGCTAAAAAAAAATGCAAGAAACATTTTACCGTGGCAATCTCAGACGCCTTTTCATCAGAAACCCTATCCCGCAATGCTTTACAAATTGCTATCTCGTACTAGCATAAAGAAAGCAACTGATTAGATTTCTATCTCGTACTATGTACTGTGAGATAAGAATATCATGTACAAAGCATACATAAATTAAAAATATCACCCCCAACATATGAAAAAACAGACCCATTGTACACAGGTTACATCTACATATGTGAGTACATAAAAATGCAGGTCCAATGTTTCATACAAATCATAACAGTTTCATAAATGTGTTTGTGGGTTAGACAAAACATACAAACAAATGATGAAGATAGAGAAATGATGATTGATATTGCCATACATTAATATATTTCACTTGATCAAGCTCCCAAGTCTGATAGCTTTGCGCATTTGTATAATTCCTGAAAGGCTGCATAAGAATTGTAAAATTTCAAATCAGTAATATACTAAATTCTAAGATGAGCACGAAACAGATATATAACGTACTAAAAAAGAAAGCTTTTAAACCAAATTCAAGCACATTGAAAACAGATATATAATGCCATGTGTTGTATGATTAGTAACAAGAACTTCATCGCTTCATTTTAGCACTCTTACTCACCAAAGCATTGGATCTTGGACTATCGTCATCATCAGACATCCCAAATGGAAACCTAACCAACAACTTCATTCCAAAGTAACGGATATAAAAAGTATAAGTGTTGAAATGATATTGTGGAGAACAAGAAATCAGTCACAAAACTTTAACTTAAGAGTGTCACCTGCATGTTATTTTTGCTCTGTAAGATTTGATTCACACACCTAGCATAGTTAGCACAAGAACTTCCTTTAGGAGTTGGAAGAACGCAAGCCTGCAGAACAATAAAAAAATCAGGACACCATAAAGTGATGAATTTATTATCTAAAAATAATAAAGGTCTCTTGTTATTAAAAAAACCCAACTTAAAGCCTTCTTGATTTACAAAAAAAGTGCTCTATCTTAAAGCAAAACAGTCTCCCTCAAAGTTTACTTTAGGTCTTACTCATGCTTGGGACAGCCACCCTGGCATGATAGAATATTATTAGATACAGTTTGGAAACAAACATGAAGCAACTTCATGCATACAAGCGAACAGAATCTTCTAATTCGATCAATACATTAGGTAACTCATGCGACTTTACCATAGTCACTAGCGTTGGAAAAGTCTACAACAACAATATATGTACCCAAACTACAGTGTCAAAATACCAAAGAGAAGTATAACAGTGTGGTTGGTTCCCTTGAACATATTGATAAATCAGGAGTTCAAGTGAAAGAATATGCATTCATGACTCCAGCAAAATAAAAAATGGTTTCAAACAAATATGAAATTTACTCCTTCCACATAGTATCCAAAACAAATATGAAATTTACTACAAATTGGTTCCGTCATGATACCTTAATAGAGAGATAAGAGGCCCATTCTATTTGTTTCCTAAGAATAGTTTCAGCCTCCATCCTAGTAGTTTCATCTTCTGAATCCAAGTCTAACCACGGACAAATTTTTCCTGAATAAATGCAATAAATCATATCAGAAGCTGTCAAGATCTGTCATTAAAAAAAAAGCAAGAACAAGAAGTGATTCATGTTTTTAAACATTTATCTTAAAATTAAGTTCATAGCCTATTTCAATTATCAACCCAATACAAAAATTACACTTTTTTCACTTCCACTTAACTTGTTTTTATGAAATACAATCAAACATCTTTATAACTTGATTTGGACTACTAAACTATGATAATATCCCACTCATTACATTTCTCATTTTTTCTAAATAATACTGGATGAATAAAACCAAAAAATAAAATAAAATAATACAGATGAAACTATCAAAGGAGTAACAATTCCAAAAAATGAAAATTTTGAACTTCTAACAATAACTAGGAAGAAAAAAAAAAGGTAACTCATACCAATTACAAGCCCACTCCATTGACCGCAAGAAACGTGGAAATCTGACCCAGCATATGGCAGAAGCCGTTGATCCAAAATCTGACGATTAGGATCATTATCCTCTTTTGGCACATAACCAGGATACATCTGAAATTTTGAGAGGCAAATGTTATTTTCCAGTTTCATATAATTCAGTCCTTTTTCAAACATTACCAAAGCAAAAGAAAAAAAAAATCCGCAATTAAATGTCTCAGTCATATAACAACTCAAGATTCAAGAACAAAAACCTAATTAACTAGTCTATGAGATTGAAATTGAAATGTAAAGTGCATAAATGTACTATAAGAAACAAAAACCTAAATCTGTTGCAAATGAATAAAAGGAAAATGGAAAGAAGAAGTACCAGAGGAGCAAGAATTAAATCGAAGGGTCCATTTTCGATATTGAAACGAATAGCATCTGTAATGCTGGATTTGAACCCAATCTCTACACCACACTTACGCGATTTGCTAATATCTCCTCCATGAGGAGATTCGAGAGGCATTTTCACTCGCAATGTGTGAAGAACGAAGAACGAAAGATGAAGAGAAAACGGTGAGAAAATGAGAGAAAAAGAAAGAAAATTGAAAGAAACACTATGAACTGTTTTGGTTTTTCAGAGCTTGTGCGCGCGCGCTTGTTAAGTAACTAACCGTTGTTCTGTTACGGTTACAACAAACTATACTTGAAATCGTTGCAGTTACGCGCGCTTTTCATTTCGGCTCAGATTCCAGAATCTTCTAAAGCGATCGTATCGTGGATTTGAAATATTTGTGGAATTTACTCATTTTAAGTCATGGTTGGGTTGCGTCAAAAGAAAAAGTTAGGGTTGGTGACTTAGGGTTTGTTTGGTCATTTATTTATTAAAATTCAAAATTATCCTTGTTGGAATATTAAAATTTTAGATTCTATTTTTTTTTTACAACAAAAATAAAATTAGGTTTTCTACTCATTAGAATTTTTTTGTTACTAGACTTTTTTACCCGTGCATGCACGGGTTTAACCATTCAAATGAATTATACAATGGAAATGTCATAATGTGTAATTATTTATAGTAGTAAACATATATTATAGAATATAATTTTTGCATTAATACGGAAAAATAATAATAAGAGAGATAAGTTTCAAAAATTTGATTTTTTTGCTTATCATTTGTGTGTGGCATATAATTTTTTTGTTAACAATTTTTTTTTAAAATAATAAAATCATTAATTAATATGATGCATAATTATCCTTCTCATGCCTATCATGAATTTTTTTTTTGCTTTCTCATACTTATCATTTGCACGTGGCATATAGTTTTTTGTTAACAAATATTTTTTTAAATAATAAAATCATTAATTAGATGTATTGTTACTAACTACTTGCAACTATTTGTAAGCTAACTTTAATTATTATTTTTAGGTGGACACAATCATGAATAAGAAAAAAGTTCAAGCACAATAGAAAAACAACAACGCTCACAATATTTAGAATTATATAATTTATTATTAATTATAATAAACCGCCCATGATTACTATTCATCTAATCCACAATAAATAATACCTATTGTGTTTGAAAGAAGGTACAAACATATTCAAAATAGATTACATATTTGATTCAATGACATAAAACATTAAATAGTTACATAAAAAAATTGTTAGCTACATAGATCTTTAATAATGATATAATCTTCATCAACAACTTCGTGAACCTGCAAAGTAATATAAGAACACATCAAAGTAATTCAAATGTATGAAAACAATTTGCAAAACATAATTACATAATGATTAGATGGAGAGAAACTAACTCATTGAAATTGAATAAACTCAAATCAAATTAAAATTAATATATAGGGACATAAACAAAATATATGAAGACAAATATATAAATTATAAACAAAAAAAAAAACATAGTGAGAGAAAAATACTTTGAGCGTGTTTGTCTCTACAAATAGTTACATAAAAATATCTTTATTAACTATATAGATCTTTAATTGTATAATCTTCATCGATAACTTTGTTAACCTGTAAAATAATATAAGAACATGTCAAAGTAATTTAAATGCGTGAAAACAATTTGCATAAAATAATTACATAAGGGTTAGGTGAAGAGAAATTAAGTCAGATCAAAATAAGTGAAATCTATATAGAAACAAAAATAAACTATATGAAGATAAATATATAAATTATGAACAAAAAAAATACAGGAAGAGAAAAATACCTTAAGAGTACTTGTATTTATAAACCTCAATTAAAACAATCAAATGTGACTAAACTAATTCCAACCAAAGACAAAACCATCATCACTTTTGTAATGCAAATTGTTGACAATATTAATATACATACTATTAAACAACTGAAATTTAAATTTTAAAATGTAATTTATTATAAGGAAAAAAAACATAATTAAATTTGGGCAGAATTATCTTGAGTATGTTGCAACAGAATTATAACATGTATGATATCAATTGTTGCTTGAAATGATGTACAAAAACCAAAACCGCTACCAATTTTACGGTTTATGTACCACTTCTACATGATCATATACTTAATGTAGCAAAAATTACTCTCTAGAATGTTTTAATAACAATTTATTCAAGATTAAAAAAAACTTGAAAGCATTTTCTTATCGTCTGATATTGTCTAAAATTGAGATAAAACTTTACCTTAGTGATTTGAAACACTTATTAAGATAAAATAAAAAATTAACGCTTTCATCACATTCTTTTGACGAATCTCTGGACAAATTCCTTTAAGGAAACTTCATGAAATCAAAATCTATAAAAAATTTAAGGAAATAGAGAGTAGCAAAAGCAAATTCCTTCTACCTCTATAACTTCAAACTCTATTTAAACCATAGACACAAAAAAAATGTCAAATTATATTTTTGAAACAAACTCTAATTTCAAAACACTACGAATGAACTTTGATTATGTTTTAGAAAATTAGGGAAGTTGAAACAGAAAAAGTGCAGATAGATTAAATGTTACCAGAAAAGTAGCCACAAGGGTAAACATAGTTTGTGAGTCATCCGAATCGACAACCACCTGTCGAAATCAAATCACAGCCAAAATCTTTGGCGATTTTCCGGTGAAACTGAAACAACAAAAACACAAACATAAAAACAAAATCATATTCATATGAAATAAAGAAATTTTCTACCTTCTCTCATATGATTGTGTCATGCGATAAGGGTTAAATGAATATAGAGAAAAGATCAAGTGCAAACAGTAAGAGAAGGTTAGTGAGATTCCAAGTTTGACAATTTTGAATGTTGAGAATGACTAAAATTGAAAGAAAAGGAGCGTAATTGAATCACAGAAAGAGAAGAAAGAAAGAGAATAGTTCAAGCAATTTTTTAGGGAAAATTATTTTACCAAATACAAAAACACGAAACAAAAAATAGAATTATTTACCTCCTTGCAAAAAATAAATTATTAGTTCAAGCAAAAACAACACAGAAACAAAAATATTAATAGAATCAGAAAATATTCACCTCCTTGCATCAAAAAGGTTGTAGGCATGAGTTTTCGCCACTTTTCTAGTAGCAAGAATTGTTCTGCTTGGTAGAGGAATGCTTTTGACACTACCAAAAAAAATAAGAGGAGTGCTTTTTATTTCCTTGTTCCCAAAACAATTGATTTCTTTACCCTTAACTGGGGTTTTGGAGAAAATTTAAGAATCGCCGTTAAATGAGGAATTAGTAGCTTAACAAATTAGGGTTAGTTACAAATTAGTTAGATAGTATTAGGTTAAATGCATCCAATAATATATTGATATATGTCACATTAATTAATGTGGCAATATAGTATTGGTTTAAAATAAAATTAATATTAGTTACAAATTAGTTACATAGTACCGTAGTATTTAAGTTTTCATCGTAGCTGTTGATATAATATATTTTTTTCCACGTGTCAAAATCTAGACCATTCATATTAGGGTTAGGGTTTAGGGTGCTTCTAGTTACTCTCGTTTTATTATATATATATATATATATATATATATACTAGACTTTTTACCCGTGCTCGCACGGGTTCAATCATTCAATTCAATTACACAATGAAAATATTGATAATGTGTGATTATTTATAGCAGTAAGCATTTAGGGCCCGTTTGGATAAATAATTTATACAGGTGCTTATAACATTAGAGGAGCATATAGTATGAGAACTTACATAAGCTCTTATATTCAATAAGTTTTTTGTGCTATGTACACTAAAAAATACATATATAAATTAAAGTGTTTGGATGTGTCATTATACAGACAACTATAGAATGTTAATATGATTTTAATTTCAAAAAACAAAATTAAAAAATCAAACTATGATTAAAAATATAATAATAATTATATATATTCTTTCCTTATCCATTTTAATAATATTATAAGTTTTATATCTTTCGTTGCAATTCACCAAATAAATTATAGAAAATATTTAGAAAGAATAAGATAAATACAAAAAAAAATACTAATCTATACATAAAAATAAGATAATATTCTAAATTTTATGTTTATGTTTGTGATTTCACTAAAACAAATTATAAGAAAAATAAGATATATACAATAAAACAATTATACATGAATCTATGCATAACATATAAAAACAAAAAAATAAAAATAAAAATTATAGTTGAATTTATTCATAAAAATAGGATAATATTCTAAATTGTGTATCCTTTATTATAATTTCACTAAAAAAATATTTAAAAAAAGTATAGAAAGAATAAAATAAAAATATTATATACAAATTTATCCATAAATATAGAAACAAAAGAAAACCAATAATTTTTTTTACACAAAAGATAAATACACGAATAAAATAAATCTACTAATCTACTAATAATATATAAAAAGAAACTACAACTAAAAAAACTAACTTGTCATCATCTATTTTAATAATATTTCAAATCTTCTGTCCTTAAATACAATTTTACCTGTAAATGTAAAAAAAATACCAAACATAAAAATAAGAGAGAGAGAGAGAGAAAAAAATTGTTAGAAAGAAATCTATGCATTGACCACTATCTGAATTAGCATAAAAGGTGAATGATTATTAAACACATAATTAATGAAAGAATACTATAATTATACTAAAAACATAAACAAAAAGGAGAAATCAAAATCAAAACATATAAAAAAGAGAACAATAAATCATTAAGTAGAAGAGTAAAACAAAAAAATATATAATCAAACAAATAAATAGATAAGGTTGCATAAAGTTTAAAACTTACTCGATAATAACAACTTCATGATAATAGAGGTTGTGTAACAATAGCAACTTCATGTTGATAGAACTGTAACAAAATCTCTAGATTATTAATAATATCATACCAAAACGAACAAAAAAAACTGCAAATCAAACATAGACAAACGATTTTAGATTTGACACATACAATACAAATTAGAAATTCAAAATAAATATAAAAACAAAATAAACTATATGAAGACAAATATATAAATTATAACAAAAAAAAATATAGTGAGAGAAAAATACTTTGAAGGTGCTTGTATTTATAACCCTCAATATACATAATTTTCGTAACTGATTATTAGTTTTTTTTTTTGTTTTATTAATGTTTATCCCTTTTCTTTTTTTTGTACAGATCGAATCTATACATAATTTTCGTAACTGATTATTAGTTGTTTTTGTTTTATTAATGTTTATCCATTTTCTCTTTTTTGATAGATCTCAAATTATTATTTTTGTTTGTTTTAAACACATGTCGTGTCACATTTATTAATTGATGTGGCAACATATTATTGGTTTAAAAATTGATTATTTAAGTTTTTATTATAGCCGTTGATATAATTTTTTTTCCAAGTGTCAAAATCTAGACCATTCATATTAGGGTTAGGGTTTATGGTGCCTCTAGTTACTCTCGTTTTATTATATTAAGATAAGATATATATATATATATACTAGACTCACGGGTTCATCAATTACATAATGAAAATATTGATAATGTGTGATTATTTATAGTAGTAAGCATTTAGGGCCCGTTTGGATAAATAATTTATACAGGTGCTTATAACATTAGAGGAGCATATAGTATGAGAACTTACATAAGCTCTTATATTCAATAAGTCTTTTGTGCTATGTACACTAAAAAATACATATATAAATTAAAGTGTTTGGATGTGTCATTATACAGACAACTATAGAATGTTAATATGATTTTAATTTCAAAAAACAAAATTAAAAAATCAAACCATGATTAAAATATAATAATAATTATATATATTCTTTCCTTATCCATTTTAATAATATTATAAGTTTTATATCTTTCGTTGTAATTCACCAAATAAATTATAGAAAATATTTAGAAAAAATAAGATAAATACAAAAAAAAATACTAATCTATACATAAAAATAAGATAATATTCTAAATTTTATGTTTATGTTTGTGATTTCACTAAAACAAATTATAAGAAAAATAAGATATATACAATAAAACAATTATACATGAATCTATGCATAACATATAAAAACAAAAAAATAAAAATAAAGATTATATTTGAATTTATTCATAAAAATAGGATAATATTCTAAATTGTGTATCCTTTATTATAATTTCACTAAAAAAATATTTAAAAAAAATATAGAAAGAATAAAATAAAAATATTATATACAAATTTATCCATAAATATAGAAACAAAAGAAAACAAATAATTTTTTTTACACAAAAGATAAATACACGCATAAAATAAATCTACTAATCTACTAATAATATATAAAAAGAAACTACAACTAAAAAACCTAACTTCTCATCATCTATTTTAATAATATTTCAAATTTTCTGTCCTTAAATACAATTTTACCTGTAAATGTAAAAAAAAATACCAAACATAAAAATAAGAGAGAGAAAAAAAATTGTTAGAAGAAATATATGCATTGACCACTATCTGAATTAACATAAAAGGTGAATGATTATTAAACACATAATTAATGAAAGAATACTATAATTATACTAAAAACATAAACAAAAAGTAGAAATCAAAATCAAAACATATAAAAAAGAGAACAATAAATCATTAAGTAGAAGAGTGAAACAAAAAATATATAATCAAACAAATAAATAAATAAGGTTGCATAAAGTTTAAAACTTACTCGATAATAACAACTTCATGATAATAGAGGTTGTGTAACAATAGCAACTTCATGTTGATAGAACCGTAACAAAATCTCTAGATTATTAATAATACTATACCAAAACGAACAAAAAAAACTGCAAATCAAACATAGACAAACGATTTTAGATTTGACACATACAAATTAGAAATTCAAAATAAATATAGAAACAAAATAAACTATATGAAGACAAATATATAAATTATAACAAAAAAAATATAGTGAGAGAAAAATACTTTGAGGGTGCTTGTATTTATAACCCTCAATATACTGATTATTAGTTTTTTTTTTTTTTGTTTTATTAATGTTTATCCCCTTTTTTTTTGTACAGATCGAATCTATACATAATTTTCGTAACTGATTATTAGTTTTTTTTGTTTTATTAATGTTTATCCATTTTCTCTTTTTTTGATAGATCTCAAATTATTATTTTTGTTTGTTTTAAACACATGACGTGTCACATTAATTAATTGATGTGGCAACATATTATTGGTTTAAAAATTGATTATTTAAATTTTTATTATAGCCGTTGATATAATTTTTTTTTCCAAGTGTCAAAATCTAGACCATTCATATTAGGGTTAGGGTTTATGGTGCCTCTAGTTACTCTCGTTTTATTATATTAAGATTAAGATATATATATTAAGATATATCCATTAATTTTTTTTTTACGTAATATATCCATTATAATTTAATCTTTATTTTGAGTTTATAAGATTAAGAGTAAAAAAGTAAATTACTTCTCCCCTTCCCTCCCCTCCCCTCGTTAAAAAGTTGAACCAAACATAAAAATTTAATATATTCTGTCACCTCCCCTCTCCTCCCCTCCAAAAACTTCGAACCAAACGGACCCTTAAGGATTTGATTTATTCAACTATATCTTTTTACTAACTCAATTTTTTAAAAAAATGATTTTCTTGAGCTAATAATGAAAATTAAGAAAGTTCGTTATAATATTAAATTTATTGACTATTGATGTTATTTTCTTAATTTTATCTATTATAACAAAAGAATATTTAATGTTTTTTGAGTATTTATTACAAAAAGTAAAAATTGATGTAGCATAATTAGAAGCATGTTAGTAAATAAATAATCACATTTAAAAAAATTGATATGATAGTTAATGTGTGTTTTGTATGTAACTATTAAATTTATATAAAATTATATTTATAGTGCTTTGACTTAATTTTAAATAATATTTTAGTCTTTTATCTTTTTAGTAATATTTTAGTACTTTTCTCATGTTTGAATATGAAATTCAAACTTTAAATTTTATTTACTTGTTTGCTTTCAATCATAAATATATCTATGCCATAAAATAAAATTATAGATTTAAAGTTTGAAAAATCAAATTCAAACATGTGTTAAGGACAAAAAGACTAAAATGACATTTTAAAAAAAAGGTAAAAGAATAATTTGTTACCTAAAATTAGGTAGTTAAAAGACTAGAAATGTAATTTTGTCTATAGATATATTCAATTTTATAAAACTATATAATAAATCTCAACTGTGCGAGTGAAATGAAAAAAATAAAAAATCTTAATTGTGCGATTTTAAATCAACAGTCCTAATTAATAATCGCATGAAACTGCACCATAATTTTACAGGAGTAAATCTAAGTCCACATAGTAGTCATCCTTGGGCTAGCTTACTCGATCAAAGTAGGTCAAAACTCATCAATCATCAAAACAAGCTCATCACCAATCGTTGATTAGTTTAATGGTGATTGAGACTTAACTTGGTAGGGAGGACCGTAGTTCGATCCCCACAATTGTGATCAGGAGGGGGCTGAAATCACTTGATGCTAGAATTGACTCTCGAACCAGATTAAACTGGTGGTGAAAGTAAAAAAAAACCTCATGAGTAGGGTTGACAATGACCCGATCCAACTCGTGAATAGTTCGAAACTCGATTCGATAATTATTTCGTGGACTTGGTTCATGAACCAAATGAGCTAAACTTGAGTCAAAAATTAAGTTCGTTAAATAAATGAGTTGAACATAGACTATATATAGTTCGACTCGTTTAACTCATGAACTAGATCGATTATATATACTCTCTTTTACCAAAATTTTTTTACTCCTTTAAACTCTCTTTCTCAAAAGACTTTTTCATTTTCCATTATCTTTTTTCTCTCCTTTATTTTAATTTAATATTTTTTTCTTTTTAAAAAGAATAGTTCAAAGGGTTAAAGTCCAAATTTTGACAAAAAATGACTTTAAAAATAATGTAGTTTGACTTAACGAATTGAACCGAATTGTTCATGAACTTTAAACAAACCGAACTCGAGCTAGAAAAAGAGTTAATGTTGAACTCGAACCGAATTTCAAACTGAAATTCCTATCGAGTCAAGTCGAGCTCAAACGAGTTTGATTTAGCTCAGCCGTACTCATGATGATATAAGTATTTGCAAATTGCAAGCATGTCAGCATATTAGTTTCACGAAAATTATGTACATCCATAAACTTCAAGATTTCAAATATGTACATTTAGCTCAGCCGTACCTACGAAAATTAAGATAACATCCATAAACTTCAAGATTTCAAATATGTACATTTAAAAAAAAATCCAATCACGAAAATTTAAAATGGGCATTAAATTTTGTTGCAACACAAATGCCTACATATATATTACTCGTGTAACAAGTTATGGAGGAGTTTTTTTTTAACCAAACAAACTTAATACATTTTATTAATGATCAAAGATTCTATACATGAAGTAATAATCTCAAGTATATGGAAACTAGTACAAGAATTGGCCACCTTAGCTAAAGTATGAGCAGCCGAATTCACTTGTCTCATAACAAACTTAACTTCAAAATTCACACATAACATGATAAGAATAATATCATTAACAATTGAGCGAAATTTTGAATTGCATTGCCGCTTTTGTACGAATGACTTCAACCAACACTTGAGAATCACTTTCGAATTGGACTCGTTCGAAACCTCTATGATTGGCTTCGTTCACGGCTTGCAATAATGCATATGCTTCTCCCTCCTCTGTTGATAAAACCAACTATTGTCACTGTGTGAGTCCAACAGTAAAATCACCATAGCTATTACGAAAACATGCACCCATCGTAGTCCTTTCCAAACTGACAAAAAATATGTTGCATCGATATTGCAATTTAACCATCTTATACGAGACTTTTTCCACCGAATTTTGCAATTGGGACATCATGATCATCATGACTTCAAGTTAGTTATAACAAATTGTATGAGATGTTAGTTTAGTTAGATAACTTGTGTTTTAAGCAACTAACTAGTTTGTTTGTTAAGATGATTGAGGCTATTGCGAAGGCCAATAGATATAGTATGTAATGAAGGTACTTGTATGCATATTAGTAAAAATATTTGTGCTGGGGTAAAAAGATGTTAAATGCTATGATATGAACTATTTGGCAATAATATGCGAGTTGGACAACTCACATGTTTTATTCGATATTTAAGTTTGATATTATATTAATGTAAAAAGTTATTTAAAATATAAGTGAAATAATTGTGCTCTTTATTATAAAAATTATTAAATTAATAACTTTCTTTTATTAAAACTATTGTCCAGTGTATATTATTTAAATAAATTACAATAAGGTAACACTATGTGGCTTGTTCTCATTGGTTGATGATTATGAAAGGTAGATTAGAAAAAACCTTAATACTACTTTCTGTATGTGTATTATAATTTATAGTGTGACAAAAAAATATTTTATCCTATCCAAAATATCATATAAAGTTGGGTCAACATGTTAAAAATCATTAGATCAAAGATTTAAAGATAAACTTAATGAGATTTTGATAGAAATTAATGATAAAATCCTCCATATTCATATTCAATAATTGACTAAAACTAGTGATTGAATGAGTTTAAAAATAGAAGTGAATGAGTACATGAGAAGTCTCAAGTCTATATATAGAGCTTGAAAGAAATTAATAATTAAATCACCTAATAACAAACTCTAATTATATTATTGTAATTGTATGCCCAAGAGAGCAAGATTTCCATGATCGAGGTCACTTGTCCAAATAGCAACATCTTGCTGGCAGCAGGTCAGGTCAAATTTTTCTAGCTAAAATGGAGTGACACTCGTCTATTCTCGATGTTGTTACCATTGAAAAACTTAATGAAAGAAGTATATCAATGAAGTTCAGATTATTTATTCTTAAAAATAGCATGTCCATAGTATGCAGGGGCACAACTAGAAAAATTCTCAAGGGGTAACAATCTATAAATGCATGCATGATTCAAAAAATATGAAAATAAAAAACCAATTTTCTCATCACCACTCTAGTTTCATTATGCAAACAATGCTGAACCATCCAAAATCTTCATAAAATAGTTATATTATATTCAAAGGTTCACATGTCACAATGACAAAATTAGATTTGGAACACAAACCTAAAAATGAGTAAAACTTTAATTAAACATAGTACGTAACATATATAAACACCCTCATATTCATTCCATTCTTTAAGGCTTGGTTTCGGTAAATTTGTGGAAAGATGGGATTCAAAAGCTCTTCTCTTTTTTATTTGGGTTTTTTCCTTGCAATCTCATCTTCCATTCATGCATTTAACATCACAAAGTTGTTAGATCAAAATCCTGATTTTGCCACCTTCAACAAATACCTCACCGAAACCAAGCTTGTTGACCAAATCAACCACCGCAACACCATCACTGTCCTCGCCGTTAGTGATGCCGGTCTCTCGGCCATCTCGGGGAAATCTCCAGAGGTTATCAAGGCCATCATAAGCACCCATGTGATCCTTGACTATTTCGATTTAAAGAAGCTCATGGAGGCTCAAGGTAGTGGTCGACTGTTAACCACACTTTACCAAGCCTCAGGCCTCGCTGTTAACCAACAAGGGTTCATTAAGGTTAAACTCATCGGTGAGGGTTCGATGGCCTTTGGATCTGCTGTGAAAGGTGCTCCAATCGATGCCGAGCTCGTCAAAACCGTCGTCTCTCAACCCTACAACATTTCCATACTCCAAGTTAACAAACTTATTGTGACTCCTGGAATTGATTCACAAACCCCACCCCCACCTTCTAACGGACAACCTCCTGCTGCGGCAAAGGCTCCTGTGCCAACTAAGGGTGGCAAAGCTGATGCTCCCACAACTGGAGCTCAGACTCCTTCTTCAGAGGAAGTGTCTGCTCCTTCACCTTCTGAAGTTGTCACAGACTCCCCAGCTGAAGCCCCAGCAGCTGATGCATCTAGCCCATCTTTGGCTCCTGGACCTGATGGTAGTGAGGCAGCTGCAGATGCCGAAACTCCTAGCAGCTCTTCAAGGACTATTGTAGGTTTGATTGGAGCATTGATGTGCTTCGCTTCTCTCTTGATTGTTATGTAGAGTGATGCAAATTAGAATAATGTATAAGAGTCTATATGTTTTAATTATAATTCAAGAAGTGAGAGGTTTGTGGTTTGAATAAAGAAAGAACATGCTATAAGGGTTTTTTGTTATTGAAACTATTTGTCAATTGCATCAAAGCCTAGTGTGTTTTAGTATTTATGATATTTTAATGGAAAAAAAATATGATATGTTAATAAATTTGAATTGAGGATGCTTCAATAATTTAGTGTTTTCATTTCTTTTTAGTGTGTTTTGTGTGTTTTAGGGTGTTTTCATTTTTTTTATCATTGTCATATTGACTATAACTTACTACAATTAATTGTATTAAAAAAATTTAAAAACTTACTACAATAAAATGTTTGAATTTTCCCTTCTCTACATTTTATTTGCATATGCAATTTTTTGAACTAAATTTTCCATTTAATTTTGATATATCATAATCAGTCAATTGCATTGTAAAATTAAAATAACATCCATAAACTTTAAGATTTTAAATATGTACATTTTAAAAAAAAATCCAATCACGAAAATATAAAATGAGCATTAAATTTTAAATTTTGTTGGAACACAAATGCCAACATATATATTACTCGTGCAACACGTTATGGAGGAGTTTTTTTTTAACCAAACAAACTTAATACATTTTATTAAAGATCAAAGATTCAATACATGAAGTAATAATTTCAAATATATGGTAACTAGTCCAAGAATTGACCACCCTAATTAAAGTATTAGCAACCGAATTCACTTGTCTCATAACAAACTTAACTTCAAAGTTCACACATAACATAATAAGAATAATATCATCAGAGCCGTCTTCGAATATTTCGAGGCCCCGTGCTAATAATAATAATGGACCCCTAATAGAAAATATATTATTTTTTAATAAAAAAACATAATATATTCAAATTGTAAACATATCAATTAGATCAAAAGTAATTATCATCCTTGTGACTAACAAAAAAAAGGTCATATTCTAATCAATATCATCAAAATCCATTATAGAGTTCTAGCTACTTAAAAAAGTTATTCCTTCTAGCATTTTTTGAAGCAAATTCATCAACCAATTATCGACATTAAAAACTCGAAATCACCAAGCTCATTTGTTGCTAAGGATTTAGCTTCACTTCTTATTTTAGAATCATTATCCATATGTGACACTTCAAGTAAAGCTTCTCTAAAATCGGACATTTGAGTTTTAATAGTTTTGACGCTTTCTACATGACTCTCCCAACGAGTGGATGACAATGATTTTGGAGTCAAGCATTTCACATTATCTTTTAAAATTTCCCATCTCTTAATAGAATTAGCAAAAATAGTATAAATGCGTTGAACAACGCAAAGAAAATCTTTAGCTTTACGACAAGAGTTAGTCATATCACACAATGTCAAATTAAGACTATGACAACCACAAGGAGTATAAAAGGCTCTTGGATTTATATCTAGAAATTTCTTTTGAACACCTTGATGTTTTTTTTTTGTTACATAAATTTGTTTTTTGGGCCTCCAGTTTACTACTACACCCCCTACTTACTACCCAAAAAAAAGAAGAATTGAGGCCCCAAATTTTTTGAGGCCCTGATCTGCAGCGCTGTCTGCACCCCCCCAAAACCGGGCCTGAATATCATTAACAATTGAACGAAATTCTGAATTGCATTGCCGCTTTTGTACGAATGACTTCAACCAACACTTGAGAATCACTTTCGAATTAGACTCGTTTGAAACCTCTATGCTTGGCTTCGTTCACGGCTTGCAATAACGCATATGCTTCTCCCTCCTCTGTTGATAAAGCCAACTGTTGCCACTGTGTGAGTCCAACAGTAAACTCACCAGAGCTATTACGAAAACATGCACTCATCGTTGTTCTTTCTAAACTGACAAAAAATGTTGCATCGATATTGCAATTTAACCATCTTATACGAGACTTTTTCCACCGAATTGTGCTTAAAATTGGGACATCATGATCATCATGACTTCGAGTTAGTTACAACAAATTGTATGAGATGTTAGTTTAGTTAGATAACTTGTATTTTAAGCAACTATCTAGTTTGTTTGTTAAGATGATTGAGGCTATTGCGAAGGCCAATAGATATAGTATGTAATGAAGGTACTTGTATGCATATTAGTAAAAATATTTGTGCTAGGGTAAAAAGATGTTAAATGCTATGATATGAACTATTTGGTAATAATATGTTCGTTGGACAACTCACATATTTTATTCGATATTTAAGTTTAATATTATATTAATGTAAAAAATTATTTAAAATATAAGTGAAATAATTGTGCTCTTTATTATAAAAATTATTAAATTAATAAATTTTTTTATTAAAAATATTGTTCGGTGTATATTATTTAAATAAATTACAATAAGGTGACACTATGTGGCTTGTTCTCATTGGTTGATAATTATGAAAGGGTAGATTAGAAAAAAAAACTTTAGTACTATTTTTTGCATGTGTATTATAATGTGACAAAAAAATATTTTATCCTATCCTAAGTATCATATAAAGTTAGGTCAACATGTTAAAAATCATTAGATCAAAGATTTAAAGATAAACTTAATGAGATTTTGATAGAAATTAATGATAAAATCCTCAATATTCATATTCAATAATTGACTAAAACTAGTGATTTGAATGAGTTAAAAAAAAAAAGTGAATGAGTACATGAGAAGTCTATATATAGAGCTTGAAAGAGATTAATAAATAAATCACCTAATAACAAACTCTAATTATATTATTGTAATTGTATGCCCAAGAGAGCAAGATTTCCATGATCGAGGTCAATTGTCCAAATAGCAACATCTTGCTGGCAGCAAGTCAGGTCAATTTTTTTTAGCTAAAATGGAGTGGCACTCCTCTATCCTCGATGTTCTTACCATTGAAGCTCTTGGACTACATAGTGCGATGAAGTGGATGAGAATTCTACACCTTAATGACGTGGTGTTGAACCAGACTCTAAATGCGTGGTGAAAAACTTTAATACCAATAGGCCAAATGCGTATGAGTTTGGTGATATCATCCAAAGATTGTAAATATATTTTTTATTCTTATTTTATAAGCTCTTATGTAGAGTTTATATCAGACAATCAATTGATGAGGTTGCTCATAACTTGGCAAAGGTGTTGCCACCATTTTTAGCTAGTTTTCAGTTATTTACCAATATCTGTACATTATTTAGGATTTGATTATTAATAAAATGTTATAAGCTTCTTCTGTAAAAAAATAAAATAAAGAAAATCCGACTAACTAACTAAATTTTAACTAACTCTATTCATTTTAAAATTCTAATACAACAAAAATTAATATACTTGGTTCAAATTAAAAGTTGATGTATTTGATCTATTTAATTATCTTGTATTTAGAATGAGAGATTGTTATATATCAAAAAAAAAAAAAAAATGAGAGATTGTTGTAAAAAATAACGTGTATAAAATTTATGGATGCTTTTGCTTATCACTACATTTGGACTATGCGATGAATACATAAATGTCATCACAAAGATAGACAAGAACATAAGTTGTGATTCCTGATGATGTTAACAATGAAATAAAATAATATGATGGATGGAGAATTCCTTTGGGAAATTGTGATGAATATGGATAATAATAATAATAATAATAATAATAATAATAATAATAATAATAATAATAATAATTCATGAAAAAACTTAATGAAAGAAGTATATCAATGAAGTTCAGATTATTTATTCTTAAAAAAAGCATGTCTGTAGTATGCAGGGGCACAACTAGAAAAATACTCAAGGGGTAACAATCTATACATGCATGCATGAATAAAAAAAAATGAAAATAAAAAACCAATTTTCTCATCACCACTCTAGTTTCATTATGCAAACAATGCTGAACCATCCAAAATCTTCATAAAATAGTTATATTGAAAGGTTCACATGTCACAATGACAAAATTAGATTTGGAACACAAACCTAAAAATGAGTAAAACTTTAATTAAACATAGCACGTAACATATATAAACACCCTCACATTCCTTCCATTCTTTAAGGCTTGGTTTCGGTAAATTTGTGGAAAGATGGGATTCATGAAAAGCTCTTCTCTTTTTTATTTGGCTTTTTTCCTTGCAATCTCATCTTCCATTCATGCATTTAACATCACAAAGTTGTTAGATCAAAATCCTGATTTTGCCACCTTCAACAAATACCTCACCGAAAGCAAGCTTGTTGACCAAATCAACCGCCGCAATACCATCACTGTTCTTGCCGTTAGTGATGCCGGTCTCTCGGCCATCTCCGGGAAATCTCCAGAGGTTATCAAGGCCATCATAAGCACCCATGTGATCCTTGACTTTTTCGATGAAAAGAAGCTCATGGAGGCTCAAGGTAGTGGCCGACAATTAACCACCCTTTACCAAGCCTCAGGCCTCGCCGTTAACCAACAAGGGTTCCTTAAGGTTAAACTCATCGGTGAGGGTGAGATCGCCTTTGGATCTGCTGTGAGTGGTGCTCCAATCGATGTTGAGCTCGTCAAAACCGTCGTCTCTCAACCCTACAACATTTCCATACTCCAAGTTACCAAACCTATTGTGGCTCCTGGAATTGATCCACAATCCCCAGTGGAGGGTGCTAAGGCTCCTGTGGCATCAGCCAAGGCTCCGGTGCCAACTAAGGGTGCCAAAGCCGATGCTCCCACAACTGGAGCTCAGACTCCTTCTTCAGAAGAAGTGTCTGCTCCTTCACCTTCTGAAGTTGTCACAGACTCCCCAGCTGAAGCCCCAGCAGCTGATGCATCTAGCCCATCTTTGGCTCCTGGTCCTGATGGTGGTGAGGATGCTGCAGATGCTGAAACTCCTAGCAGCTCTTCAAGGACAGTTGTAGGTTTGGTTGGAGCAGTGATGTGCTTCGCTTCTCTCATGGTTGTTATGTAGATGAGTGATGCATAAGCAAAATAACAGTGTTTAAGAGTTGGTTGTTTGAATAAAGAAAGAACATGTAAGGGTTTTTTGTTATTGAAATCACTTGTCAATTGCATCAAAGCCTATTGTGTTTTAGTATTTATGATATTTTAATGAAAAAAATATATATCATCTATTTGGATTGAGGATGTTCCAACAATTTCCCTTTTTCTTTTCATTGTCCTGTTGATGATATAACCTACAATTAATATATTCTAATTTCCCCTTCTCTGCATTTTCTTTGCATGCAATTTTTTGAACTAAATTTTCCCATTTAATTTTTGATATATCATAATTAGTTTAGACTCAATTGTTTTTTGAAATTAAAACAACATCTATAAAATTCAAGTTTTCAAATGTTTATATTTTAAATGTATTCCATCCAGAATTTTAAAATGAGCATTAAAGTTATTGGTACACAAAAGCCAACATATATATTTCTTTCATCCCAATCTGCTTCTATGTATTACTGATCTTCCCCACAAATTATCATGAGTTTTTTCAGTGGATGGAGCCCTCCGTAATATTTAATGTTATATCATATTTTTATAAATAGATTTGGTTGCATTTGTTAAAGATTAAAAAAAATAGTGATTTTGATATTCAATAATTTAGAGATTACTTTTTAGAGATTTTATAGAAAAATTAAATTTACTTTATGTTTATTTATTGTAATAAAAATATTTTTTTTAAAATAAAATAATTTTTAGTTTGTTTGGATACAAAATGGAAAAGTGATTTTTTTTACTGATTTATTACTTTATTTCCCAGTTTTATAGCAGAGTGGTTTTTACAAATTTTTGGATCGGACGTAGGTCCTGTTCCTAGTTAAATCATTGGACCGTGATTCGCTTTTTATTACCTTGTGAGAGACACTCTTTTGCATAGTTTATTAGATTTTAATTTCGAGCTTAATTTATCTGTAAAAAATTGGTCGGTAAAATAATGAGTGCCATTCTTTATAAATTTATTTTAAATTTTAAATTTTACACTATGTGAGACTATGTTTTATCCAATACATTCATGCCCTATAGTGTTAGAGTTGATCGATATAAATGTGACACAGATTGAGAGACTAATATATTATAATATTATCTAACTTAACTTTTAAAAAATTAGTTTATAAGGTGAATATTGTCTCTACTTTTTTTACAACAAATAATTTAGAAATTAATTTAGCAAACTATCTTCATTTATAAACACATGTTCATACAACATCTTATCAAATATAAGGCCCCGTTTGGCCCGGCTTATTTTCCTCTTTTTTTTTCTCCTTAAAAATAGTAAAGAAGGAAAAAATTGTGTTTGACTTTATTTTTTTTATTTTGTACTTCTTTACTTTATTTCTCTAATACTTTTAAGGAGAAATAGTGTCAAATATAATTTTATACTTCTTTATTTCGTTTAAGCTAAAATAAAAAGTAAAAAATAAACCGAGCCAAACGGAGCCTAAGACTCATAAACATCATTTCATGTTCAAGATTGGACATCTAAAACATAACTCAAATAATCTAATAGTAGTAACTCGATAGTAAATGTGTCTAGCTAAAAGATTTTGAATAGACATCATTTCATTGATTTTGGATTCTCTGACTACTTTTTAAATCTGTTGAGATTTGCAGGACTCTTTTTGAGTCGCTGAAGGTTTTCAAATCTCTATTGAGATTTGCTGGTTTCTATGTATCTGGTTGACCTCTTCCGCGGTGGCGTCAGATGTTTTATCCTTGGTTAGTGTTTTGTTTCTTTGGTGTTTATTTCGCCACTACCAGCCTCATGGTGGTGCCTCTGTCGTTGTCGAGACTTGTCTGTCTGGGTTCTCGTTCTATCTTTGCTGGTGAGCGATTCGTCTGATGGAGCTGGTTCTGGATTCTGATGGGCCGAACGCTTTTGTTTCGAGTTCCGGAGTTAGCATCTAGTTGTGGAAAGTTTTTGGGTGGGTTGGTGACTACTCTGGTAGTTTGAAATCTGTGGGGTGCCTTTCTGATGTGGAATTAGGAGATGAATGTTGATTATGTGGTGTTTGTTTAGGGGGTTTTTTTTTTGGTGTTCCGCATATATACGACACTTATGTTACGTAGTTCTTTTTTACTGATCTCTGTTCGTCTTGTGCGAGACCTGGTTAATAATATATTTTGCTATTAAAAAAAATAATGTCCATCGTATGTTATTATATTAGATTAAACCTTATTTTAAAAAAATCGCATCATGAAATGTTGTAATATTAAATATATATGATATGATATCTTGCTGAATATTACTGTTCCATGTATCCTATAAGAAGGAAGCTTTACTAATTTGAAGGATATAAAGATTCTCATTATTTCGAATGGGTTTCATTTTCATAACGTTGTCACCACTGATGTCAACTCTTATATGCTCCATATAATAAATAAACTAATTTATAATTTAATTTGATTTTATGCTAGAATCTACAACCAACGTGATTCTTTAGATTTTCAACTACAAAAAAGGTTATCATACACATACCAAATTTCGAATCACTTTTTTTTGGTAGAGGTCATCAAATAAATTACGGATGCATATACTTAGAACCGTCAAAGAAGTCGGACCGGTCTGGTCGCCTTGGCGCGGGGCCAAGACATATAAAAGAGTTTAAGTGAATTGGTCCGTTAAATTTCATAGCTCGGCTCGTTTAGTCCGACCCGATAAACAAAAATCTATATGGCCTGATGGACTGACCCGACTAATATATATATATATATATATATATATATATATATATATAATTTTAAAAAACATATTTAACTAAATCAAGGTTATATTTTTTAATCTCCAAAAATATAATTCAAATCCTTTTCTCACATAATTTCCCAAACAACAATATTTTCCTTTATATCTTCATCAAACAAACAAATCTCTAACAAATAATCTCATCATAATCAAATAAGTTTTTTTTGTCATATTATTATTATTATTATTATTATTATTATTATTATTATTTCCACCTCATATCTCAGTATTTTAGGGAGTGGTTATAGTGCATAAGCTTTTTCCTTATGCACCATGCATAAATAATGAAAATTGCTTAATGCACCCCCATATTGCTTAGCGCACCCTCAAGATTTCTAGCGCATCATTTAAAAATTTGGGGATGCGCTAAGCAATATGTAGGGTGCGCTAAAAATATGGGGGGTGCACTAAGCAATTTGGGGTATTTATGCATGGTGCATAAGCCATGTTTATGTACCATAACTTGTGTCCAAGTTTTATACCCTTCATTGTAATTTAACTAAAAAATATAGAAAAAATATAAAATAAATACAATAAAAAGATGATATGCTTAAAATAACCATATTCCAAGTTTTATATCCTTCATTGTAATTTCATTAGAAAAAATATAGAAAGAATATAAAATAGATACAATAAAAAGATGATATGCTTTTGTACCAACAAAATGATATGCTTAAGTGGCCGGCCCAAAAGCCCGTGGGGCCCGCCCACGATGGCCATGAAAAAGATAGGCCCGAGGGCCAGCTCGATAAGGTCCAGTCTTTTTTTGAAGCTCGGCCCGTATTAAAATATAGGACTAATACATATAGGACTGATAGCCCGACCCAGTTTTTTAGCTCTACATATACTACTAATTAAACATTCTTAGGAAACTCGTACGGTACCTATAAAATTATAATAATTTGCAATTAAATAATTAACTAGTTAATTATGAAAATGTTGGAATATGTCCTCATTTTTTGTTACCGATGAAAAAATTATTTTGAGGTATTAGATGCTTTCTTCTCCACTCTCATATTTCAAGCTCTTTATAAATGGAATATGGTATAAATAAACAAAATTAAAATAGTCTCATTCTCCTAATAATGATAAGGTGACCTAATTATTCACCTAATTTTACAATATTCCTTTTCTATATATTCTCTCAAAAAATTTCATACGTACATTCTAAATGCTATTCTATTTTGGAACACATAATTAGCTACTTAGTTCTGACTTTTTATCTTAATTATCTTTGCTTTATATATAGGAAATAAAAATAAGAGAGAGACATTTACTTAATTTAATAAATTGTGGCTTTGCTTATGGGGTACATATCCCTCAAAGAAAGTACGAATCACATACCCTAAAGTGATGGAAAAGGTTCATTTACTCTTATATAATATCTTGGTGAAAAAAATAGAGTAAATATCCATTAAACCTAACAGAATAAGAATCGGATTAAGCATGCATTTGTTTAAGATTATTTTAGGAGAAAATTAATTTTTAGAAATTAAAAATTATTTTTGATGGTAAAAGATTGTCTTTCTAACATTAACTTTTTTTTTAAATTTTCTTTTCGGTGTGGTTAATAAGTGTCCAGAAACTATTTAGCATGACCTATATATTATATCTCCACTCAAGATATTTTTTTTTCTTTTTTCATGTTAATCCTCTAATTCTTAAGGGAATGAGGTTTTAGTAATCCAGAGTTTGACCGTGAAGTAACTAAAATCTGGTTAAATTACGTTTTCACCAAAAATCGAACCCGAGTTTTTTCGAACGATTCGTCGTAGAGGAAACTCATTAACCAATTGAATTCAATGTCTTGGTTATCTCCGGTCAAAAAAAATTTAAGTATCAGAAATATGAGTCACATTATATATATATATATATTTAATGCTTTATTCATTCATATACATGGTCGTCTCCGATTTTTTGGAGGCTCGGTGAGATTATAAAAAATAGGCTCTAAAAAAAGAAAAAGCGAAAAAAAAATCAAAAGAATTGTCATCGATTTAAATTACAAATAAAATTACTAACATTAAAAAATAATCATTTTTTCACTAATATAAAAAAAGTTTGATAAACAAGACAACATCTATCCGGCGCCTCTCCATTTGATAAAACTATATTATACTACCAATTAACTATAAAGAGTCTAAAGAATAAATCACTTATTTTAGGATAAAAGAATCTCAAATATTTAGACTCCACAATTTTTCATTTGGAAGCCACAATGTCTCATTTTATACCCTTTATTTACAGACATTACTACTTTATAATTTTTTGAAGCCCTATACAATAATCATGTGGCACATGCATAAAAGACGTCTCTAATTCAATGCGAGATTAATCACTTATATATCACTTATATTTTTTATACTTGCAATCTAAACTATGATCTCATTCCCACTCCCTCCACCAAACCATATATGATATATGATGGGTTTAATGCCACATGTTGAAATTTTGGGGGAACCGCCGGGAGCAACAACATGTATAGATCTATGAAGCCCCGATACGCGACACAATAAAGATACGATACGATATCGATACGCCGATATGTGAAAATTTTAAAAAATTCATATTCGATACTGGCGCGATACGTTATTTAAAAATTAATTTTAAAATTAAGTATATAAATACACAATATATAAACATGACTAAAATCAATAATACTAAGTTAAGTATTTGTGTTTCATTAATATTGTCCTAAAAAATACTAAGTTAAGTATTTGTGTTTCATTAATATTGTCCTAAAAAATACTAAGTTAAGTATTTGTGTTTCATTAATATTGTCCTAAAAAATAATGATCATCAATACATTTTAAGTTATGCATCTTAAGTTAAGTATTATACAAAAAGAGCATCATTAGTACTATTCAAAAAAAAGTTTGATATTTACTAGGAAACACGGATTGCATCGGATATTATTTTTTATTTAAAAATAAATATTTACCCGATACTTTTCCGATACGAGTATCGGGAAGTATCGGACGCGTATCGGATATTATTATTTTATTTAAAAATAAAGATTTAACCGATATTTTTCCGATGCGAGTATCGGAACGTATCAGAAGATTATCGGTATCGAATGCGTATTGGACACGATACTTTACCAATTTTAGAGTATCAGGACTTCATAGAGTATAGATGCTTCAAAATGATAAAAGAGTGAGATATCACATCTCAATCTAAAATATTTAGACATTAAGTAGATGATATATAGGAATTACAAAACGAGTCAACCCCGTCAAATCAGCCAATTTAACCTACTATTTTAGGCAAGTTGAGTCGAAATTTTAAACCCAGACTCTTGGCCTTATCTTGTTTAACCCAATAAAAAATAGATGGAAAATCGTTAGTTTGAAAAAGCAGGTGACGAAGAAATCATTTGAATTTACAACACCAAATAGAGAGGTTGCTATAGTAAACATCACTAGCATGATTTGTTGCTATTTATTGGCATTATTGTTTACTAGTAGTATGTTGTTAGAGAGGTTTTTTTGGTAATAACAACAACAAATGATGCCAATAATTAAAAATATTGTGGTAATAATAGCAACAAAACGTCAATCTTTGGGTACAAATAAAACATCAATTTTATTTATTAATGAGGATGATAAAATAAAATGACAACAACAAATCATGTTAATGATTCAAAAAAAAAAAAGAACTTTTTATTAATTACTAATTAAAATTGAAAAAAATTGTTAAATATATATGATAGTTATTTTACTAAATCCACTATTTTTTTACTAAACCCACTAACATTTCCCCCTTTAACAATATGTACTACTAACAACTAACATTTGTGTATTAAAAAAATCCACTATAGTTAAAGAGATTAACTTTAATAGATTTGTTTCTAAAATATCTCAACAAATATTTATACATGTTGTGATTTGATTGGATGCATGTCTAAAAAAATGTTATGCTGCCAGTATACATAAATTAAATCGGCTCTCGTACTAATACATTATAGTTAAATATTTCCCGTAGTTTTCTTAAAAAAGGAAGAAAAAGTTTCGTGTATGAAACTAAAGATTGTCATTCATAAGTTTTGTCCCGCTTATGATTTATTTAATATATATCATAATTCTTTTAAATTTTTTGTCAATTATAATTTGTCTCATATATGATAGCATATTTTATCTAGTGCTTGATTTATTTAGTACATTATAATTGCTTTTTTCTCGTATTTGAATCAATACTGTTTTTATCCCGCGTATAATTTATTTAGTATATATGATAGCATATTTTATCTTGTGCTTGATTTATTTAGTATATTATACTCTTTCCCACCTTAATTATAAGCAAATGTCAACTTTTTCAGATTTATTGAAAACTTGATATATCAGTTCTATGAGTTAATAGAATAATTAAGGACAAAACTTACATGCATTGCTATACATGCAGTTTTTACTTTTCCTCTCACAAAGAGATAGTTATTTTAATTGAAAAACAGTTTTCTTTTATTTTATTTTTTAAATTAAAAAACACAAAAAACCACTTATTTGTGAGTGGAACAGCAAAAACTGCACATAAAGTAATGCATGTAAGTTTTGTCTAATAATTAAATCTATTATGTATGATTTATATATATATGAGTTATTTTGAAAGAAAAAAAAATATTAAGCAATTGTACATCTAATATTTAATTTGATTTCTAAATAAATCCAAATTTCAATTAATTAATTGTACAATTTCCTTTTTTAATTTTCTTTCACATATTTTTTTTACGGAACCTTTTTTTTCTTTCTTTTTTCTATTACCTTTTCAAATTATCTCTCACATCTCTTACTTTGCCTCTATTAATTTCTTACCTTTACTGCATTTGCATTTTTTTTTTCTCTCTTCATCAAAGAAAGTTGAAACGCTCTCATCATCTAAGAAACCCTAGCCGCCAGACCATCTATCACCACGTCTTTCAGTCTATTTTGTTACCTTGTTTCATCATCACCATCTTCATCCTCTCCTTCTCCTCTGGTTTTCTGTCTAATTTATTTTCAGATCTGAGTATTTTGGATACCTTATTGCAATTTTTATCGCTAGATCTTGACCACCATAAACCGCATTTTGAAGAAGTAACACCATATACAGTCTCTCCACCATCTCCTCTACAAAACTCACAAAAGAAAATCAATATCGGAGCACCTTTAATCCCGTGACCTCCGTGCCGGAAAAAAGGGCCACCGTGCTGGAAAGCGAATCAATCTGTTTCATGTTGTATTTTTCTACAATTCTCATACATGCAACAACAACACCAACAACAACAAATCAGCGGTTTGAAGTTTAGATCTCAACTCTTTTTTATATATATGAGTGTAGATTTTTATATGGTTGTATTTGAAAAAAAAATTGATGAATAAAAGTTATTTAATTTTTGTCATAAAACATTGTTTTGTAGGTTTATTGTTTTGTAGTGTTAAATTGTTAGATCTGTTTGTATTTTTAGATATATTTGAATTTTCAATTTGTTTGCAATTGTGTATGAAGAGTATTAATTTTCTTTTGTTGGGTTCTTTTTCGTTTTTTTTAATCTGATTGGATTTTATTTTTAGATTGGATTTTCAGTTTGTATATGCTACTGGCTCATGTGTACATCTCTGAGTGTGTTTGTTAATGTTTGTGGTATTTTCTTTTGTAAATGTTTGTATTTTGTTCATAACTATATATTTGCAATCTTTGTATGTTAACTTTACATCCTCATCTCTTTTATCAAATTTGTAATCTGCATATAACAAAATAAATCGTTTGTATCCAAAAAAAATCGTTTGTAATGAAATCATTGATTTAAAAAAATTTGCTGCAAGGAAGATAAAATACCTTGATGTTAATCTCTTAACCAAAATTTGATAAAATTTATCATTATAAACTTATCTCATGTTCTTGTAGTTGCTGGAGATAAGAAAGGAAAAATAAAAAAATGGAGAGGAAGAAAAGCTAGATGATAAAAATTGATATTATTTTTTAAGAAATAAGCTAAATATATGAAACTTTTTTTTTCATACGTTAATTTTGATGTAAATTGTCTGTGATGGAGTTCTTCATCTTCTTGTTGTTTGTTAGATAGAGAAGAATATATTTAAATTTTTCTGCAAAACACAAAAAAAATCAAGCTGTTAGAAAAATGTAGTTTAAGATGAGAAGAGAAAAAAAAATAACAGTAAAGAAAGAAGATGAGAGAAAGTGATTTCAAATGAGTATATAATGAAATGTAAATTATTTAAGAGTGGGAAAATATGGTGAATTTGAATTTGAATGAAAAGGAAGAGACAATAAAGTATTGTATTCAAGACATGTGATGGCTGTCTTTCAAAGGACAGTGGGCCCATTTTGTTCAATGACAACAAATGTGTGCAGAAGTATCCAATTTAACTCCAACCGGCTTAGTTGAATACAAACTGTGGCTCATGTGAAAGTGACCTTTTGTCTCACAATAAAAATTATATGGCTTGGTTACTTGTTAAAATGGCTTGGTTGAAATTTCATTTAGTTCAGTTACTAAAATTTTGGACATCAATTGCTCTCAATTGTGCCAAGTGGCAGCTTCTTAAGCAAGGTTATTGTTGTCCTTACCAGGGACAACAACTTTCTTATATTGTATTAGATTAGATTAATGAGAATGAAATAATAAATAAAATTATTTGATATACCGACCCGTCAACTCATCAGTCTGCTAAGAGGCGTGTCATAATGGTATTTTAAACTCAATTACTTAGGTTGGTTCTTCCCATTTTTTATGGATTAAATGTGAGGCAGATCTAAATAGGCTGGATTATCCCGTTTTATTATCCCTAATATATGTATTGCATCTCTTATATATATGATTGAGCTTTTTTTTTCATTCATAATCAATGTGTAATCACTTCAAATGGAAATAGTAAAATATTGAAAGCGAAACGCTCTTTCTTTTCTCTACTCCTAATTAGCCGCCCTCTTCCCCTTCGACATCCAAATCACGTCGGCAAAATGTAGACCGGTGGTGCGTGTGAGAGCTTCACCGCGACACCATATTCTAACCCCTCTTTGGGGCAATGGTGGATTCTTGAGGCATCACCATTTTGCTCGTTTTAGGTTTTGGGGAAGGTGGCTTTCAGTTTCTCAAAGCTGGGGGTTGAAGATTATATTGTAGGACATGCAGCTTTCAAAGTTGTTTCAAGCAAAATGGTTAAACATGAGAAAACGTATTCAGACAATCAACACGTTTTTATACAGTTTGCATTTGACATTTTTTGTTTTCTAGAATCAATGGTTGTAGACCTTCTAAAAATAGTTCAAAGATCATGCATAATAATGTTTTTGTCGTTTAAGTCTATGAATGTAATTTTTTAAATATTAGGTTTTACTATACATAAATATTTAGCGCCGCATGTTGTTGTTTGACTACTTTTTTTTTGTAGGTAGCCTAGTGGCTTGAAATTCCACCTTAAAGGTGGATAAGTGGAGTGTCTGGGTTCGAACCCCGGCTCCTGCACATATAATGCGATGTCCCAACCAATTGAGCTAAGCTCATGGGGACATTTGACTACCTTTTATTCAGGTGTAATTATCTTATATATATTGAAAATTTGAATTAATTCTCTACCAAAAAATTTATAAATAAAATGCATAAAAATTTATATATTAAATACATCAATTTTTTAAACCCTTTTAAAGATAATTAATACGGGAAAAAGTATAGGCTTTGGAATTGGCACCACCTAGATTTTCCGGTATCAAAAGGGTCTAGCTATAGCTTATAGCTACATGGGTGTCCCTTACATGTCTTTGTCATAATGGCTTTATTGTTTGCATAAAGAGGGGCATACAGCTACGTGCACTCACTCTTGGATGCCCAAAGGAAACACAAGTTTTGCTTTTCAGTATTCTTGTTCATCAATTTCTCAAGTTGAGGACCAATATATTGATATAGTCAAGTTATATATGTTGATCAAGCATATTTATCCATGGAAATCACATGAACGAACCTCCATAACAATATCAATGCAAAATTTGACTATTAATTCAAACTATGGAATAATTTTTTAGGTTTGTAATTGAGCAAAGAATCATATACAATTAATATATGTTGATGAGGGATATTTTTCTTTTGGTAAATCCTAACTTTCATGACTAATTCATTTTTTCCACAAATTAATGTTTATTGGTAATTTTTAATAAAGTATGGATATGGAAGCATGCTAATTTCGCTAGCTTGACCATAACATATTACATAGTATGTGATATGTCATATGTCTAGTGCATGTGTAAGTGCAAATCCTCCTTTCCATTCTTTCTTATAATAAAGTCCAAATGGTAATATATCCAATGTATTATTTTTTTTATTTTTTTTGACTTGTATTATTTGGTATGTAGCACAGTTTGACTCAAACTAAAAAATAATAATAATTAAAGTTTGAGAAAACAATTTAAAAAATTAGGTGAATTTAATATGAATATCTATAAATAAAAAAAATCAAATAAGATATTACATGTCATTCTCTTTTTTATTATTATGAAATTTATTTTTCTTACTAAAAATGGTAATGGTTCATATTTAGACTTTTTAGAAGGTTGATATTAGACAAATCATAAAAGAATATTCATTAATATTTATTTAAGAAGAATAATGTAGAATTGTTTTGTGCAAACCAAAATCGATCCTAGCTTTTTTGGGAGTCTTTAGATTTGACAAGGCGGCTGGTTATGGATATTTGGGTGTGGAGGACCATGAAACCTACACAATGCCCATGTGATGCCATATGGGCAAGTAAGAATTTCAAAGATTCAAAAAGAAGAATTATGTTGCCTCTAGTAACATTATAGGAGCATGAGACTCTTGTGGTCCTCTCCAAATTGAGGTGATGATATAAATTTCATAGATAACTAACTTTATCTAGTAGATGAGTATGTGCATATTATTGAGTAACCATTGTGGGAACTACACAAGAAACAAATGTGCTTTTTTTTTTACACAAGAAACAAATGTGCTAAAAATAAGAAAACATTGTTAAATTTACTTTGCGAAAATATATTTGATTTATTCAAATAAAAAAAGAAAAAGAGATATTAAAATATTGAAAGTGAATAATTGGCAAAATAACCCTTAAAATAAGTTAGTCTTGAAGTGATGAAGTTAGTTTAGTGGCTAAAAATTTCATCCTTAAAATGGATAAGTGGGATGACCGGATTCAAACCTCAACCTCCTACAATAATATATAATGTAATATATATCAACTGAATTAAATTCACGCGACAATTGGTCACACATAACAAATAGTAAAACAAATAATAAGGATAAAGTTAATCTTGAAGAGATGAAGTGTTACGCATTTATTTTTTTTATTGTCACTTATTTGTTAAGTGTTTGTATGATATCTTAATTTGGTTAAGAGATTTTGTGTGCCCTGTCTAATGAGGTGTTACAACATGGTCAACAATTTGATGATTTATTTTTGTCCGGTCGAGTTTTTCATAGAGGGTATGTTAACGGGTTGATAACCATTTCAAAAAAAAAGTTATTTTTATTTCTAGGTAAATTATAATATGGACCACCTAACCAAGTGGTCTATGGTGGACCAGTTATGAATAATATTACAACGAATACGAATTTCACAAAATTCACTGTTGGATTGAAAATTTATATCATATAGACTATCTATAGAAAATTTTAGAAAAATTAAAAATCATTTGATATGTTATTGGGACCCATCAAAATTAATGGTTTATTAAATACTGTAAATCTTGATAAATCCCGATAAAATATCAAATGATTTTCAATTTTTCTAAATTTTTTTATGAATGATCTATATAATATAAACTTTCAATCTACCAATAAATTTTGTAAAATTCATATTCGGTAGATCACTTGTCCATAGTGGACCACTTATAAAGACGGTCCAACGTAACATTAACCTTTATTTCTATACACATATCTTGAGTTTAGAATATGTTAAGCATTTGTCGTGGGGTTGGCTTAAATCTAAAGGTTTTAACATTGATTTTCATCAATAGATCACCCATCCTTTTGGTTGCTTAATTAGGACTTTTAGACTCTTTGATTGTATTTGAATTCTTCTATCTAGGTGGTGTCTTGCTCTTGTTTGAGCTTCTTGCAAGGTCTAATTTTGACTCATGTAATTTTCTATTTACCATATACTCTTGTGCGGTAAATAGTTTTTATCGATACTTTTTTTTTTACTTTTTCAAAATAAAATTTAGGATTTGGTTTAATTTATTCTGGAGGGGGAGCAAAATTTCCCTGTTGACCGAGTTTAGCTGCTTCTCTTTTAAATTGAGAGGATTTGGAGGGAAAAAAATACTTATATAGAATTTGGACTTAAATAAATTTTATTTAATGTCACCTTAAATATTACTTAGGTGAGATTTGCAATTTTATATTTTTCTACATTAAAAATTCTACTGGATCAAGTTAGCTCCCTCCAAATTAAAGTAGTGGAATTTTGAATTGATCTTTTATTTTTCTTAAATGAGTCTTTTGTGTTACATTATATTTGCACAATTAGTCTTTTCTTGCAATTTTCGGGTTTGTTAATTCAAACAATTATTTTAACTATGATTAGGAAAGGTTATCAAATGATTTTGGATATATTCTTTTTTAAAATTTACATGAATAATATATAATATAAACTTCAATCAAACAATATATTTTATAAAATTTGTATTCGTTAAAATGTTATTGAGTGGTTACACTAATATAATTTTACCTCT
The DNA here is from genome assembly GCA_030408175.1 of Trifolium repens. NCBI lineage: Eukaryota > Viridiplantae > Streptophyta > Magnoliopsida > Fabales > Fabaceae > Trifolium > Trifolium repens. The sequence continues at coordinate 6,074,700 of CP125836.1, forward strand.
CATAACTATCACAATATTATGTAATTTGGCTACAAATTTTTTTTGTTTGGCTTCTTATGCTTTTTCTCTTTTTGTTATTTGGTAATCCACCTTTCAATTTTTCTCCAACCTTATGTTCTGAATGTGACACTTAATTTGTATTTATCTTTAAAATTTAAAATGCCAAAAAAACACCAGAAAATTGGAAACCTAATTAGGATTTTTTTTTTGGTACACCTAATTAGGGATTCTATTCCCTCTCTTAAGTTAACTTTTTTGTGTGTTCAATATTTAATTTTATAGAAAATTCACATCAATTACAAGAGTTATATATCACTTATCGCATCAATAAATAGCGACTTCTTTACAAAAAAAATAACAATTCCACGTTATAAATTAGAAAGAAAATAAGGGGAGATTACTAATTGAGAAAGGGTCTAAGGCTCTGTTTGGTAAAAAATAGCGGATAGCTGATAAGCTAGCTTATAGCGGATAGCTTATAAGCTAGCTTTTAGCTTATAGCAAATAAGCTAGGTGATTGAATTTGTAGTGTTTAGTAAAATTAGTGGTTGAACTAGCTTATAAGTATGAAATGACATAAAAAAGATATGTTTAATTAATATTTAATTCTTTTCAGGTAAGATGATAGGGGTAAAATTGGAAGAAAAGATAATAAGCTATAAGCTCATAAGCTACTTGAAATAGCATTTGGAAAATAAGCTATAAGCTAGTAAAATAAGCCATAAGCTCTTTTATAAAAATTGTTACCAAACAGAGCTTTAGCTTATAAGCTAAAAGCTATAAGCTAGCTTATTTGGTTTACCAAACAGAGCCTAAATCACTAAAATGTGACGACAAAAGTCACGCATATTTAGCATTAAAAGTGAAGTTGGGCTTAATAAAAATTATTTCTTCTTATTTGGACATGCAGCAGTGTTAAAACTTTTAGAGAGAGTTTGTCACTTATTTAAAAATTTGCTAGAGATAGTATTTGGTCTATAGTTGTGTCTTAATTAAAATGATTATGTAACTAGTAAGGATTTAAAAATATGCACCGTCAATCAGGCCCGGCTTGCACACATGTGCAGGGTGTGCGCCGGTGCCGGGCCTCCAAAATTTCGAGGCCTCAATTTAAAATTTTGAGGTTTTATAATATTAGTTATATATTATTTGTACTCATAAAATATCAGATGTGTATTAATAGATTAATTTTAATACCCTAAATTAAAATAATAGTTATATATTGTTAATGTTCATAAAACATCATATAGGTATCAATAGATTAGTTATCTATACTCATAAATATCGTTCTACTACATTTAAATTTTAAATTATGATGTCTCTTTTTGACATTATATATAATGATAATTATTTTTTATGTGTTTCTTATGTATAATTTAAATAGAGAATAATTTTTAATTATTTTATATTTTTTTATTAGGCCAATTTTTAAAATTTGAACAGGGTCTCCAAATAGTCGGGGACGGCTCTGCCGTCAATGTAAAATAGTTTTACACAAACATTAAAAAAAAACCTACCAATTTGCCACATCAATCACCCCACTTATGTATGGTTTTTTAAAATTACTTATATAATGTTCTGAACTGGGCTTAGAAACTTAATAGCTGAGGAAAATATTCCTCTGGGCCGTCGAGCAAGGCACAATAAGAAACAATTCATGTCGTCGTCAATTCATGTCGTCGTCACCACCCAATGGTCTTGATATCAACGCATATTGTAACGGCCGACACCGGAATGATGAGTATTAACTATTCATCATGACTTTTCGTTTTTCGGCAGTCACTTGATGAACATTTATTGTCGTCAGTGACCTTAGCCCTGCACTTGGGGACTATATATACACTTTTCATTGCAAGGAGTTATGTACATTCTCTTAACCTCTAAAAACCTTCACTTCACTTATATTGAGTTGAGCGTCAGAGTGTCTGCAGGTATACAATCCCCTTCCACTTACCAGAACTTGAGGCGGAACAACTTGGAACAACCGAACTTATCGACTCTGATCACAGATTATATCATATAACATGAATGAATGATGATTTTTTATTAGATATCAATATAAAATTTTACACGGACATTGTAGGCCATTCAACTCAATTAGTAAGGATTATATTATACTACTTGTCGGTCACTCTCATATAGAAAGAAACCTTTTTATTTTGTTTTAATAAAAAATAGTACATTTGTTCCTCATATTTAGGCATCAGTAAGCCAGATAACAATAACATATGCTACTTTTTTTATAAAAGAAATAGCCAAAGAGGTAACATAAATTAAAACGCATAAATACATACTCCTCGATTTTAATTATAAATAAATTTTCACTTTTAAATTTATTTGATAAATAATGTATCTGATGGTAATTATAGACCAAATACATTAGTTATCATATAAATTTAAAAGAAATTACACATACTTTTTTTTAATTAAAAAATATACTTTTTTTTCTTCTAGATATAATAAACTTTGGAATATTGTTTTCACTAATGATTAAAATCTATTTATTAGAGTATAAGTTAGGGGAATTGCTCAAAAACATTTTAGAGGAATTGATTACTTAATAGAGTTTAATGAAGATGCACTGACAGTGTAAAATAGTTTTACATGATTATTTAATAAAAATCTATTAATTTGCCATGTCATATAAAAAAACGGAGTAATGTGACGGAAAACATGGTTGTTATTGGTTGACAGTATAATTTTTTTTTCTTTAATTGATATATATGGGATATTACATAGATAAATATATAAGGATATTTAGAAAGAAAAAAGGTAGTAATTAATATATATATATACTAATATATAAAGGGGATACAAATTTTTGGGATGGCTTTTTCAATATTTCTATTTTATCCTTAAAAAAAACTACAAAAAAAAACCTAAGCACAACTTCCACATAAAAGTAGGTTTTCAGTTTTTTTATAGTAAAAAATATATATATATTTTTTTCTTCTTAATAAGTAGCCACAAAAAAAAAGGTTAAATAGTTATTAATTAACTAAGTCCAATAAAAAGGGAGATTAAGTAGTTATTTATATTTGCGCAATAGAAAATATCGATCACAACAAAAAAAAAATATCGATCACACAAACGGGCCCGTTTGACGGCTAGTATATATAAAGGAGATACAAATTTTTGGGATGACTTTTTTATTATTCATATTTTACCTTTAAAAAATAACTTCCACATAAAAATAGATTTTCAGTTTTTTTTAGTAAATAATATTATTTTTTTCTTCTTAACAACTAAGCACAACTTCCACATAAAAGTAGGTTTTCAGTTTTTTTATAGTAAATTTTTTTTCTTCTTAATAACTAACTACAAAAAAAAAGGTTACGTAGTTATCAATATTTGCACAGTAGAGAATATCAATCACAAAAAAAAATATCGATCACATAAACGGGCACGGCGACTAGTATATATAATCGGCAGCATAATTATTTAAATGCAACGTGGATTAATATACAATTACATGTATATATAAATAAATAAAAACATGTGTCTATGTATTAGGGGAAATCTAGTTATTTGGATAAATAAATTAAGTGAATTTCAAATAATTTTTGTCGTGTTGAAAATTATATACTCCTATATCCATTATCCAAATATCCTTTAAACATATAAAATTTGACTAGATAGAAAAGTACTAATATTGCCTTTAAGGGTGTCCAATTATTCCCAATGATGAGTACCTAACACAAACGGGAACAGCTACAAGGGGAGTCCCACAATCTTCACGTGATCATCTCGTGTGATTGATTCACAAATTATTGTAGCTAAGCTAGATACCATATATTTTTCTCCTATACTTTTTTATGTGGTAAATAATGAAATTAGATTCCTTAGGCTCTCTCTAATACACAATGACCTGCTTTAAAATTAAACCACAAAAGGATACTCTCTCTATCAAACTAAACCCCACGGGGCAAGCCCTAGCTAGGGTCACCATGTAATGCTTTCACATTTAAATAAAAATGGCATGCCCCACTAAACTATATAGATTCTATGCCAAAGTGAAACATGCCCCATAGACATCACTTTCAACTCTTCCACTTCAAACAAAGAGTATTTTCTTCTTGTTTTATTTTAGCCTAATATCCACTTTTGACACATATATATACCCCTCCACACCCTCCCATAATTCCTCAACCAAAACCAAAAAAAAAAAAATTCATTCTAAAAATATCATTTTCTTCTCCTTTTGCTTAATCTTTGCACTCCTTGTGCCTGGATTATTAAGTTATAATTTATTTTGCCTTTTAAAAAAATATGTCAGGGGTTTGGGTGTTCAACAAAGGCGTGTTTCGATTGGTCGAGAATCCTCAAGCGGAGGCGTCAGAAGGAAGGCATGGGAAGAGGAAGATGTTGGTTCACTTACCGACGGGGGAAGTGGTAACTTCTTATGCTTTTCTTGAGAGAATATTGATCGGTTTAGGTTGGGAGAGGTACTATGATGGGGATCCCGATTTATACCAATTTCATAAACACTCTTCCATTGACCTAATCTCGCTACCTAGAGACTTCTCCAAGTTCAATTCCATCCATATGTATGATATTGTTGTAAAAACCCCGAATGTCTTCCATGTTAGGGATAAGTGATGAGTTTGATTATGCTATACTACTAGCCAAGTGGTTAGCTCTTCAACTTCTTTCTTTGGGGTTTTAAGATTTATTATTTTCTGATGTTGGTGTGGTTTCTATACATATATAGAGAGCTAGGGTTTTATGGAAACTCTAGTGATTAAGCTTGTTTGTTTAAATTGTTTTTTTTATGTTCATAAGAGTGGGGAATAATTAAGTAAATTATAGATGATTGATGGTGTTGATCATGTATGACTAATGTATATGTGCTTGGAGTGTTTTTTGTAACAGTGAGTATTGATTTCAATAATAAGTTAATAACATTGTTCCTTTTAACAATTTCCCATTTCTTAATTTTCAGTCTATTATGATAATTGAGGGTAATTTAATTTGACATCAAATTCTCTTCTATCTTAGCACTTAGAGGTTGGCCGTTAAATATTCAATAATTTTAACTCAACTAGTGGATGAATTAAACAGTCAACCTCTAATTGCATATCAGAAGAGAATTTTAATTTAATGAAAGAGATTTGGAAAATGAATAAGAGATTTTAATATGGGTGCGTTTGTTTTGGATTTTTTTGAAAATAGATTTTGTAGTGTTACATAATTTTGTGTAAAAAAAATTTACAAAGAAACTTTTTATAAAAGCTTCAAATGAAAATTTGGTTTGAATAGTTATTCTTAAAATGTGATTTTAGGCATTTCATCATTTTATTAAAAAAAAATTTGGATATCAAAATTTCGAAAAAATCATTTAATTTGAAGCTATTTCAAATAGATTTTCATAAAAATCATTTTTGAAATACAACTTTTTCAAAAAATTATGATTTTGACTATGTTTTGTTCTTCAATAATGTATGTTTATGTTATATGATGTCAAAATTAGTATTTCAATTTAGAAAAAATGAATATAGAAAAACTTATAATATTTTAAAAAACGGTTTTACAAAATCCATTTTCAAAAATACAAAGAAAAAATCTATTTTTTTAAATCTAGAACAAACGCACCCTATATTTGATGGATTAATCTATACTCTAGATTTATTTTTTTATGTTACAATATAGTCTAGCCATATTAATTTGGAGGGGCGAATTAAAGAGGAGAAAATAAAAGTTCTTTTTTTTTCTCAGCATTCTTTCACGTGGCAGCATATATTAGATTATGTTTGTTTCATGACTATATGGAAAAGCCAATTCAACACATACTGAAGGGGGAAAAGAACAGCACAAAGATTGCTTGATTTGATGAGCAAGAGGCCAATTGTTTACATAATTCCCATGGATTATAGCACATCTCAAGAGGTAAGAGAAAATAATTTGTAAGGTGTCTATCTCTTCTCATGATTTTCTTAAATATAAGCAATTTCTGAGTTTATTTTTACAAATAATTAGTTCTAGAGTTAATTTGAAAATTTAATCAATTTTCCAGAACAAATATGGTACAATTCTCTTTTTCTACTATATATGATATATTATGATGTTCTTTCCTAACATAATTATATTATTTTGACAAATTTCCGTCATAATTATTATCAAATATTTATTAAAAAAATTGACTAATTGGTGTATTTTATATTTGAGTTAATAGGCTTTTACCTCCCTGCAAAGTAGGCGAGTTTTGCATTATCCCCCTGTAATTTTTTTTTTAGATTACCCCCTGCAAAATTTATTTTTTTGATTTACCCCATTTGCTGACGTGACAGGCAAAAAGTCAACTGCTATGCCAGCAAAGTTCACTGTCATGTCAGCAAAAAACTTGACTTTTTGCGTGCCGCGTCAGCGAAAGGGGGGTAAATAAAAAAAATTACAAGGGGTAATGCAAAATTCGTCTACTTTGCAAAGTGATACAAGCCTATTAACTCTCTATATTTAATATAGACCACATATATCAGTTATTCAATAAATTTAAAAGATAAATATTTTTTAATAATTATATTTATGTCGAATGGAGTATTTAGAAAGCACTGCAAATTAATTAATAAGATAATAGTCAAATTTGACAAAATTATAGTCGGAGACATTTTTTTACTGAGGTTAGTTGGTGATTTTAAGATAAATTTTTTATATTAATTTTTATGATAGATTAAATTTTATATTTCTTTTAGTGTAAAAATTAAATTAAACAGATTGTAAAAAAATTGAGCCTAAATTTATCAAAATAAAAAAGTTGAGTCTAAAAAACCATGGTGACTTAATTGCAATAATTTATAAAGGGTCAGTTTGTTTAAGGTTTTTCAAAAGTCATTTAAAATAATTTTATTTATCTTTGTGTGTGATATTTTTATTCAAAAATTGTGTTTTTAAAAAAAAAAATCATGGGAAAACTGAAATAGTAATTTTGATTAACTTTAAAGCAAATTGTTCTTAATAAAATGAGAAAGATAATCGTAAATATTTTTTAATTAAAATTGGCTAAAGTCAATGATTAATTATTAATGTTATTATGTTTCTCTTATTCGTTAAACTTTTTTAAAAAAACTCTTATTCATTAAACTTGAACTTCGATCTTTTAGCTCTTTTTAATTTTTTTAACTCATAGTTTATACTTTATAGTGTCGATCAGTAATTTTTTTATTATATTAATGAAAAATTATTTTAACATGCATTGTTTTTTTAACTCTCTAGCTAATTTATGTTTTATTATAATATAAATATTTATTTATTGTATCATAATTAGTATCTTCTATATTTGGTTACATTTTTATGTATATTGAATAACAATTATGTTGATGAGTCAACCATGACTCAACACTCTTGTTATATATACTCTTACTGTATAATGAGAAGACAATGTCTTTTTCTTTTTGGTACATATGCTAAAAGAGACAAAAACAAAAGGAAAAGAAAAAAACAAAAAAACTAGGCTCGCGGGTAAGACACCCTCAAAGCATCAGACAAAAGAAGATTCTGCATATCCGATGACGGAGACTCCCATATAGAAAGCTTCGCAGGTAAAGCAAAGCCTCTTTGAGACAGCAACAACTGTATTGTATCTCACAATTTGCAAGCTTTCAGTTGTATTCATATGATTTCATTTAACACGATTACCATAGCACTAGTACAAGTACTATATAGATAGGATCTCTACTATATAATTTGGGATTTGGCGTTTTCATAATTTTTTTTTGGGTTAACTTATTTGTTCAATATTTTTATATAAATATTTAAATAACTTGAATATTAAAGTATACTTTAGGAGTTTTTAAAACATATTAGAATATAGAGTAAAAAAAATAGAATATAAATATGTATCATGATTAGTATCTTCTATATTTGGTTACACTTTTATGTATATTGAATAGCAATTATGTTGATGAGTTAACTATGACTCAAAACTCTTGTAATACATAACCTTACTATATAAGGAAAAGGCAAGGCAAACAATTCTATTATGGTATAAGAGCCCTTTACAGCTTTAGAGTCCTTCACAGCTCCAGAGTTCCTTACAGCTCCATAATGCGCCATGTAAAATGATCACTTTTTGAGCAAAATCTAATAAGCTTATTGAACTCGGTACACGCCAAATCCACATGACTATCAATTCAGTCCACATGTAAGCAATCTTGAACCGGTGATTCTAATAGAGCCCTCAAATTGACACAAAATCTTGATCTTGAATCTTCTTCAAGAATTCCACACGTCCAATGACAAGAAACAACACCATTTTTTTCTGCATAATTTCTTCAACTTTATGTGTACTGTTTATTTTGTTTAACAAATCATGGGTTGGTTGAAAGGTGTAAACTTTTTTTGATTGCACCACGCACATAGTTGAAGATATTATGCAGAAGAAAAATGTTGTTGTTTCTTGTCATTGGACATGTAGAATTCTTGAAGAAGATTCAAGATAAAGTTTTTGTGTCAATTTGGGGGCACTATTAGAATCATCGGTTCAAGATTGCTTACATTTGGACTGGATTGATAATCCTGTGGATTTGGCGTGTACCGAGTTCAATAAGCTTATTAGATTTTGCTCAAATAGTGATCATTTTAGATGACGCATTCTGGAGCTGTGAGAGACTCTGGAGCTATGAAGGACTCTAAAGCTGTAAAGGGCTCTGATACCATAATAGAATTGTTTGCCTTGCATTCTCCTTATACAGTTAAGGTATGTATTACAAGAGTATTGAGTCATAGTTGACTCACAACATAATTGATATTCAATATACATAAAAGTGTAACCAAATATAGAAGATACTAATCATGATACACAATAAATATTTCTATTCTAATTTATTTATTTTTACTTATATGTTTTAAAAACTCCTAAAGTATATTTTATTATTCAAATTATTGAAATATTTCTATAAAAATATTGAACAAATAAGTTCACCCAAATTTATTTTTATAAAAACGCCAAATCCCAAATTATATAGTAGAGATCCTATCTATATAGTACTTGTACTAGTACTGTGGTAATCATGTTAAATGAAATCATATGAATACAACTAAAAGCTTGCAAATTGTGAGGTACAGTACAATTGTTGTTGTCTCATGTTGCTAATTAAGGTTTAATAGAATCTGTGTTTTTGTGAACTACTTCTACTGTTCTGGCAAGGCAACAGTGGATAACCTCAGTGAGAATAATTTGTGACTAAATCAATCAGAATGGTTGTGAAAGTTGAAACAGTAAAAGGGACAAAATGTGTAAAGTATGTGTCAACGTTGACTGAGTGGGAAGAATATCTCAACGAATGATTATATGCCAACAGCCGTTTTACCTTTTCATATCATGATGCTGTCCAGTTGCTAGTTGCTACCCTCATGCTAATGTGTGCACCATGACATTATATTATATTGGCGGAGGCTAGCGTGAGCGAGCAATTGGTATCTCTCACCCATGAGAGATTAAGCAAAAAAGGAAAAGAAAAAAAATGCACTTATTAAGAAAATCAAAACATAATAATTTGTAACAAAAAAATCGATTTTTTCCTTATAAATTGGCTGAAAGAGTACTAATACTTTATTTTACATATAAATAAAAATTAACTTTTTAGATTTACTAAAAAAGTAATATATTTAAAAAGTCAATTTTTACTTATGTACTCTCTTCCCCGTTTGACCCGGCTTATTTTTTACTTTTTACTTTAGCTTAAACGAAATAAAGAAGTATAAAATTATATTTGACATTATTTCTCCTTAAAAGTATCAGAGAAATGAAGTAAAAAATAAAGAAAAGTGAAGTCAAACACAATTTTTTCCTTCTTTACTATTTTTAAGGAGAAAAAAAAGTAGAAAATAAGCCGGGCCAAACGGGACCTTAATCTCATAAAATTTATTTTTAGAATTAAAAAATATAATTTCTATGATCTTTAATGCACTAACAATTTTTGTAGTCATCAACTCACCTGCAAATCCCAATTTATGTGGTCCTCGGCTCAACCAACATAATTACTCTTTCTATAAGTACCTCCCATTTTTTTTATCATGTAGTTTAGTAGCTTGAAATTTCATCTATAAAGTGGATAAATTGGATGATCGGGGTTCAAACATCGATCTCCTGCCCTGCATATATAATGCAATGTTATAACAAATGAGTTAAGCTCACGAAAGTCCCATCACGGGACAAGTACCTCACACTTTATTTATCACTCAATGCATTTTTCGTTCTACTACTTTTCACTTCATTTTTTTTCTTTTCATTTTCTACTTATCAATTATGAAATCTTTTTCGAATGTCATTTATGACTATTTTGATGGAAGGTATGAATTTTTTGTGAAACTTGAGCACCGCCAAGAATCACTTAAAATTGTTTTGAAGAACATGAAAACTCTTTTGGAGTTGAAGCAAACGATCGAAGATATTACCTTTATGTTTTATAGATTAGATATATCAATTATTCAATAAATTTAAAAATATTATGTCTCTTATAATAAGAAACGAAAGTAATATATGTACCAGTTTTAATGCATTTATTGGCAAATTATTAGTATGTTAATTATTCTCTCCGTCCATAATTATAAGCACCTTATCAAAGATAAGATTTGTCCATAAATATAAGCTCCTTTTCAATTTTTTAGACACATTTATTGTTATTTTTCCAAACATAACCCTACTTTATATTAGAATATGAAAAGTCAATTACAAATTAATACTTCTTTTCATCAAGGACAATTTAATAATTGTAATACCTAAAAAGTACACATTAATTATACTATCAATTTTTCTTAATATACGTGAAAATTTTCAAGAGAAACTTAGACTTATAATATGAAACGGAGGAGTATTGTGTTAGTTTTTCTACATCTTGCCACGACTTGAACACCTCCTACTCCTTAATATTTAACATTCAACTGGTTGAACTACAAACACATCTCACTAAAATCTAATGTTAATCTGTATACATCACACACACAATCTTCTTTTGGATAAGGATATTTTTATGAAAAATGTTGGATTATGAATGAATGTACGATGTTAAGGAAGGACAGGCATGATTATTAGATGATGTAATGGTGGAGTCTAGTCAACACAGTCTAGAATAGAGGATATGGAGTTCACGTGAGACTGATTGTGAAAGCTAGTGGCCACTGCCCCACTTAGCTTAGCATTGGAACGTTGCTTGCCATGTGCTTATTGTAGAATCTAAATTTTGTGAAAACGAAATCTCACCCATTAGCATCACACAATTTGATTTTCTTTTTGGTCCCATCAATAATTTCTTAAACAGTCGTGAGAAATTGTTCTTTTGATTCGGAAGAAATAAAACAATGCTACTAACGAAGATTTTTATTTTATCCAGATCTAAAAAGGTGTCATGTGTCCATAACTCTATATAAAGATGAAAATTTGTCTATATTTAACTAACTCCCATGTTTTTCTTATTACATTTTAAGTGTATTTTTAAACTATTTTGGCATGTATTATGGTCATTTTGTAAACTCTTGCATTCATAATTTCGATAAACTGAGTTCAGGTATCCTCCATTTAAAGATATCTCCATTTAGACCATTAGATGCATGGATGAATGTCATGTGTAAAGAAAATATTTGATGGCTAAGATTAAGTTCCAAGGAATTAGAAATTAGGATCTTCTCTAAAGTTTAAATTTTTTAAATAAAAAATAAATTAATATGAATTTTTAAATTTTTTTACCTTAAATTCATAAATAATTCATCTTACCTTAAAAAATCTTAATTTTTATGAGATATTCTATAATACCCCTTATAATATTACCCCATAAATGAGACTGTATTTGCATTGTCTCCTGGAGTTAATTAAACCATATTTCTTATTCATTCTCAATTTTCTTTATTCCATTTTACTTGGGCAACATTTACATTTTCTATCTAAATGCAAACAATGAAATACTAAGACAGTAAGACTCATTATGTAATCGCATAGTCTGGAGTTAGCATTCCTCCCCTTTTCTTTTTCTTTTTTGAAGCTTTGTATATGATTTTTTTCCCCCAAAATATAACACTTTAAAACACACAAATGATTAAGACTTTAGACCATTTAAAGTGTACTACAGTAATTTAGTCGACAAACATGATTCATACGGTATTTTAGCATATACTAATAGATTAATTGATCCACAAATTATCTACATCAGATATCTATGAACCAAAACAGACCAACAACAATATCATCAGCGGTTTTTGTCTTAATTCGAGCATGATCCTCTGCTATATATTCTTTAGATGACAAAATATCAAGCTTGTTTGTAGTGGAAATCATCTATGGTAGAGTATACCAAACCATCATCTCCAAGAGTCTTCAGCGACAACCTGGCATCATGAACAACTTTGAGTTAAGTCATAAGCAAATGCTTTGCATACCGATAAAGAGACAAATAAATATTTAAAAAAAATAAGAGAACGGACATGATCTTCTCCAATGGAAGCCTGAGCTCTTTTGCTAGGTCATTAACATGTATTCCCCGTTCATCTGACCTGCAATTTAAAACCAGTTTCAACATAATTAGCATCATATAAACTAGCTTAAGTAAATATTGTAAAATGATGAGAAATTTAGTAATCATACTTGAAACCATTAATGAAAGGTAACAAATACAACTAAACTTTTTCTGAATTATAATAACTCACATGTCTGAATGCTGTTGCAGATAGTCAATCACCAATTTATCAATATCCTTGAGTCCATCAGTGCTATATTGTGCATATCCCTGAGATTAGGAAAATTATATCATCAATCCAATCAAACTAAAAAAACAGCAACTTTTTTTGAAGTAAGTAAAGAGCCAATAAAAAAAAAAGCAACGTAAATCAAATATCATACTGGATTTGACAGTGGTGCCTGAGATCCATTCAATGCACTTTTGACAGGAGTGTTCATAGACGAGTTTGATGGAGTAAATGTAGAAGGGATTCCTCCTTCAGTCTATAATCCAAAAAGCAAAAGCCAGGCATTACATTAAATTATCATGTTTGCCAACTTAAGTAAGGCACAATAATTGAACACATATCAAACATGCAATAGTCAATACTTCCCTGATCTTATAAACGAGTTATAAACAATTCTAAATTTTTATGAAATTCCTGAAAGTTTATGCAGTATCCACTGCAATCAATTATCATCATACAGTAATATAACAGAAAATAGTCTGGTAAAACACAAATTGTACCTTTACTTTGGTGCAGAGGTGGTTATGTATGCAATCAATAAAGTGAAAAGGGATCTCATCAAAATTTGTCACGGGCCTGTGAAACACCACAAATATGAAATAATCTTGATTAAAACAGCCAATTTGCCATATAAAATATGTTTTCTCATATTGAAGCATAAGCATACTAGTATAAGTAATGTAATCTAGCAAGTCACTTTACCAAACTAAATATCATGCTGTGATTCACAGGTAAATCCATCAAATAGGTAAACCGTCTGTCTACAATCCAAAGAATCATTTTATTGGGAAAAAAATAATATACAAATGCTACCTCCATAACCATAGATAAAACAATGCTTAAGTCACGAATACTATAATATTAGTTCAATTTGAACTGACTAACTAAACAGAAGCTAATAGACACAATTTGTAATAACTATATAAGCTGGTCTTTAAACATCAAAGTTTTTGAACTCTGGATAATATATCCCAAAATGAAGTAAATAAATTATGCATCAATTAATGTTCCTGCCATTTGCCAAGATTCAATACATGAGTTAAAGTTATAAATATTAGGCCAGTTAACTCTAAACTTTGGCAAACTCAAAAATTTACTAAACTAACAATTTTATAAAAGCATATAGTATGACAGCATGCAAAGTAACTAAAACATCATCCACATATTCTGTAAGGTGTTATGTTTGATGGATCATTGCAAAAGTTCATTGAGACTGAAAATACTAGTATGAATAAAAAAACAGAGCAAATGAAGTTCTGATATTTATCGGTTGATATTCAAAACCAAGAAAACCTCAGCTGCCAAACTTGCATTTTATAACCAATAACGGCGAGCACATATATATGCACTAACTCTCCATATTCCCAATTTGATTTTTTGCAATACTATTGAACCCTAGCAGAGCTTCATCCCCTTTGATCACTCTATCTTTTCTTCTCTATGCATAACTAATCTTAACAAAAGCAAAAGCTCAATATCATAAGCAAAATTCATGGTGGTGCTTTGAACCATTAGATGCAATCAAATATCATGCGTTCAGTGGTTGTATGCCTTCAGCTGAACTGCAGTAGGACATGTCAGTGATATCAATAATCCACCAGGAGGCTGCAAGATGATTTACAATTTTCAGGACCTGGAACCTTTTAATTTAAGTCTCACCCCCCCACCACCACCATTTCAACTTGCTCTTATTAAGCAGCTACAAATATTGTCTACCCACTGACAACCCACCCCCTTCCTAAGAAAACAACAAATCAGAATTGTCTCCACAGAAGTGACAAAGTATTGAGCAACCATGTTTCGGTTGATATTTCCATAACCTATAATTTGAATGAATCCAGATGAGACAGAAAACAAATATCTAACCCCCAGGAAAAAGCAATTTCCCTACACACGCTCAACCATATAAGATCAAGCACCACAAATGTTGGACACTGGTGCAGTCAGAGATCCACACACATTCTAAAACTTATCAATACAAATTACAATTATATGGCGTAGGTGATGATGTGAAAAAAGGCTGGCACTTAGTGCATAACTTTCTTGAACAAGAGCTAAAAGGCTAATGTATTTATCAAAGATTCAGAAGTGAAAATCAAACCATCAAGCAACAAACTAAAAGCAGATAAATACTGGTGGCAGAATTTATAAGCATAAGGCAGAATATATATAAACGTAGAGAATGGGTCCAGTAAACATGCCTGACAGAGAAGGCAGTAAGTTGCCTTACACCTTGAAAGCTTTTCAAGTGCCCATAAACACGGACATACTTTCCATCCCTGTCATTGAATAATTAGGGAAGGTGAGAAATATCACAACCCCAGAATCATAAAGCAATATCATTAACACCCAAATTTAAGAACTTACATTACTTCCTCCATTTCCTTCGTGTCAAAAGACTCATTAATCCTAATTACACAACCAAAATTAAAATCAGTATACTTTCCAAAACACATGTTAAGAAATTTCTCTGAAATAAGTCTAAAACCATCAACATGTCATTTAGCATGTACAATGTACCATCTTCGACACGTGATCCGTCCAGTTCCATCATCCAAAACAAAATTAACATCAGTGTTCCTCTCAGCTTTCTCATACACTATTCCAACCAAAGTCACCTGAACCAAAAACACACATTGAATTTTATAAGACCCATCATAAAACATAAGTAACAGTTTTTGTAAGAAATCATTTGTCAAAAGGAAGAAAAAAAATGTAACAAAATCAACTTCATAAGCGAAATAACACTTCCAAAAAAATGATTATATGTATGTTTCATCTTTTTGAAAATCAAAATTATTCAAAATCAAATTATTAATCAAAAGTTAGTTTTAGTAATTTATCAAAAATAACATGGTTACAATGGGTGTGGTATGTGGAAAATGGATTCCACCCAGTAACTGCAGCCAACCATCCAATTAGAGTTGAGCGCGGCAGAGATCAAACTATGTCAAATTGGCCAGACTGCACTGTGAAATCGGAACCATTGGATCAATGTTCTACTCTCAATATCTTCTACTGTGTGAAACTGCATGCAGTAGTTACAACAGGCAATTCGGGTCCATGGTATGTGAGGGGGAATATTCAAAAAGGATGTTGATTCTTATGATTAATAACACAAACTAGCTTCAAATTTTCATAAAAATCATGACTATATAATTTTATGTAATCAACATTTTTTTAAAACCTAAGCAGCATAA
Source organism: Trifolium repens (assembly GCA_030408175.1). Classification (NCBI taxonomy): domain Eukaryota; kingdom Viridiplantae; phylum Streptophyta; class Magnoliopsida; order Fabales; family Fabaceae; genus Trifolium; species Trifolium repens. Next base: position 6,090,572 of record CP125836.1, read on the forward strand.
TTATACTATCACAGATCCGCAATTAATGAACATGATTCACTAATCTCGAGTCATAACCAATAAGTTGACGAATAAAGCAGTATACAACACTAAAATTAAGTTCAAATGAAAAGGGAAAAAAACGAATCATACATTTGTCAGATCTACGCCGTTGATGGAGAAATTGGACTTTTCATCACCAGAATGAGAAGCTTCACTTATCTGCTTCACCGTAACCGGAACCAATCCCTGTGAGTCGCGGTTCTTCAATAAACAAAAAAAAAAAGCACAAAACTCAGTGAATCGATAAATTTTGAAGCGAAACTTGTTCATTAACTTTTTAAGCGATATGAGAAAGATAACTTACTTTAGTCGGTGCCGGAGAAGAATCGTTGGGTTGCGATGACATGAATCCGCCACCAGAGAAGGCGTTGGAAGCATCGAATTGAGAGCTGGAGAACATTTCGAAACCCTAGAAAATGATCGGAAAATGAGAGATGTGTAACAGTCAGAATAATTTGTGAAAAAATGAGTGAGTGGTAAATTAGAAATAGGGATTTTGGGTTTTATGATTATTGATTCCCGCCATTAATGCTTTGATTTTTCCCGCCGTTTAGGGTTTTAACTTTTGGGTTTCTCCCTCTCATCGCTCTCTCTCTCCCACTATCTTCTAATAATTTGTGCCTACCTATTTTATTTTTTGCTTAAAAATAAATGTATTTTTCTTTAAAAAAATGACTTCATCAATTACTTCTACAGGCAAAGGTCTATTTTTCTCACAATAGTTATTATACTATGAGTTTAGTTGATATGCAAAATATAAGTATCAAACTGGACAATACATACTAATACAGTTTGTGGAAATAAAAATAACACCACACACATTTACTAACATGTTTGATGGACAAAATATTATTTTGACGCTTTAGATAACTTATGTAGAAGACAAAAAATTGTCTTGTTGTTTAATTTGATGATAATTTCATTATGTGTCAATTTGTCTAGTCTCAAAAATAGTTTTAAAATCAAACACAATACGTCAATTTATTAAGTCCCTATAACAATTTTAAAATTAAACACAATACGAATAAAATTGCCCCACCTAATCCCTATTTTTTTAGCAAATCAAACATATCATAGCATTATTTTTTCTTTTGTTATTTTTCTCTCAAAATTTAGACTATAGTATTGGACGAGTAATTATGTGACAAAATTGAGCGGGCAAGAGAAGAAGCAGAAATCAAATAGTCCAATTCAATAATATATTTAGTAAAAATACATAAAATTATTTTTTAGCATCTAGTCATTTAAAAACTTATCTATATTTATGTTTTAGAGATGTAGAATTAATTTTAAATGTTTAATTTATTTAAATTAGAATTAACTTTGTCTTCATAATTCTATTTGAAGTTACTAGAAAATATAAGCATTTGTACCAAAAAAAAAGAAGCATTTATTTATAAAATTCACTTTACCTGTATTTATGGCTGTTTTTCTGTTAGGCCACGTAGACCACAACACATGCAGAGTGTTTTCACTTTTTGGATTTTCATTCATGTGGTTATCATTTCCCTCCCACCCCCATCCTCACACTTTTCTTACATCCCAATTTCCGTATTTAAATATCAAAAAACCAACTTCCAAACTATTAATCAATCAATTTTCAACTTAACTTCACCTTCATCATCAAAATTCAAAATGCCCCAAATTATTCATTCTTCAAATTAGGGTTCCATTCCATTCCACACAATCTCAATTCTCTTCAACTTCACTCCATGGAGTCCTTCTTCGTCAACTCTCTGTATACTGTTTCTCCTCAACTCACTATTTCGCCGCGAATCAAGCAAAGTAATGTACGGCGGTTGCGAATTTCGAGTTTAGCTGCTACGACGGGAAATTCCGCTAAAAACGGCGCCGTTGTAAGGCCGTTGCAGCTGCCGAGTAACTCCAGGTCGAATAACAGTGCGCTGGAGCAACTTGATATCGAGCGTGGTGTTTGCATCCCTTTCCGCAAGTACTCACCTGAGATTGTATGATTTTTAGCATTTCTCGTTGCGTTTTGTTCTCTGTTTGATTGTTTCAACTTGAATATGTTGAAGTTTATTGTTAATTTAATGGTATTTATTTATTTAGCAATTGCTTGAAGAATAAATAGCTTTTAATGATTAATTACATAAGTCAGCTTATTTGGTACTTGGGTGATAGTCCCAACTAGGCAGGTTAGGTAGCTCGATTGGTGAACTGAGACACGTCGAAGGAGTTCTAACAAGTAGGATCAATTCAAATTTAAAATTAACAAACATGACAACTAATATTTGAGAATTTTGGATTGTTTTGAAGGGCTAAGTCTATATTTAGTTATATGTTTGAGATTTAAATTTTTTGAAACAATAACTTGATAGATGATCATTAGTCAATAAAAATGAAATGATAGAATAGATGATTATATACATTTCAACCACAAATTATTTTTTGAAACATTTTATAGCTACCTTAATTTAAAAAGAAAAATAAGCAATCCCCTCCCTCAACTTCAAAATCCTCCATTCAAACATACCCTTAATTAACATCTAGGAAGGAGGGGGTTTAGGTCCTTTAACAATCCAATTCTCGCTTCATGTTTATGGGAAAAACATTTTTGGGTAGGGCCTGTTTGGATGTTGTATTCATCCGTTATTATTATTATTATTATTATTATTATTATTATTATTATTATTTATTTTTTTCATTTTTGCTTTTCATAACACAATTTGCACCTTATTCTCATTCTAGCGAATATACTTAAACTATACTTTTTTTTTTTACCACCAACATGGAATGCTTCACATTATTTTGTACTATTATTATGTCAAACATTCTAGTATAAGATGGATGTATTGTCATTGTACGTGTTCTTTATTCTTGTTGGTTGAAAGGGGACAGGTTGATCTTACCATGGGAGAGTAGTGAACAAAACTAATTCATTTGAATATGGTGGATGTTTGTTTCCTAGTTGAGGAATGTTTTGTTTGATTATTTTTCCCTCTTGCTGGCTGTTAGGTGAGGAATAAGGTATTAGAATCAAGAGGAGCTATTTTGTCTTTAATTTCACGAGGAGTGGAGATAGTTTTGAGTCTGGGTTTGTATTGGTCTGCCTTGGTGTATGATTTCCTAGTTGGAAGGGATGAAGAAGTTGTTCCATTTCGTGCTCGACAGCTTAGGAACCTCTTGTGTGATCTGGGCCCTTCCTTTATTAAAGCTGGTCAGGTGTGTTATTGTTCAGTTCTGTCAAGCATTTGTTTTGTGTTTACCATTTGATGATAGATTTTCTTTCATTTGACAGGTCCTTGCAAACAGGCCAGATATCATTAGAGAAGATTATATGAGTGAACTTTGCATTCTTCAAGATGACGTCCCTTCATTTCCAAATGAAGTAAATCTAATCACCGAATCTCAACTTTTTTTTAAAGTATTTTATGCTAAGCAGTTAACATTCAATATCATCTGATGTATGGCATAAAAATGTCTTAGATTGCCTTCAGTATCATAGAGGAAGAACTGGGTCAGCCCCTTGAAGCTGTTTTCAGCAGAATCTCATCAGAGACAATAGCAGCTGCAAGTTTAGGTCAAGTTTACCGTGCTACTTTACGTGCCACTGGCGAGGATGTTGCTATAAAGGTTTCATTGAGCTCACCTTGTATTATAATTCTGTTCTGCGTTTTCTAATCTAGCACTTATTACATGGTTTTTAGAAGCTCTGACATGGCACTAGATTATATCGCAGTCTCTGTAGCTTGATCAACTAATATTTTTTATATTATATGCTTTTTTTTCTTTTTTTTTTTCACTTATATAATTGTAGCACTTGAGCCATCAACTTGGACATTCTTAATGGTTTTATTTCCTGCTGTTGCCTGAACCCTGTGCGCTTTATTATGTTTTTGCATCATTTTTTGTTGGGATGATTCTTTGATATTTTCTTGCCCATACTGTTACAGTTCAGTTGCTTTCGTATCTTTCTTTTTTTGTTTATCTTTGTTGCTATACAAAATTTTTCCTCCATTCTAGTTATACTCATTTTGCTGTCTCCTAATTATGATTGGAAAATATGTCTTGGTTTAAGTATGTGATTAAAGTGCTTCGTATGTCTTGCTAAAGTTTAAACAAAGGGGAGAAAATCCACTTCTAAAGACACAATTTGGTGATGCAGGTTCAAAGGCCCGAGATAGAGCCCATAATTTATCGAGATCTTTTCCTGTTTCGCACTTTAGCTTCATTCCTAAATGGCATCAGTATACAGAAACTGGGGTGTAATGCTGAGCTGATTGTTGATGAATTTGGGGAAAAGCTTTTGGAAGAGCTTGACTATACACTGGTAACTTTCAGAACTTGTTGTCTTTGTCATAGTAGTTCATTGTCTGCTTTCAACTTTTTAAAGCATCAAATAAGAGTGTTGCTTGGCATACTGACTGTGTTCTAAACAAATGTACTGATTTCCCTCTCTTTATTTCAGGAAGCCCGCAATATTGAAGATTTTCTTGAAAATTTTAAAAATGACCCCACCGTCAAAATCCCATTGGTTTACAAAGAATTTTGTGGGCCACGTGTATTAGTGATGGAATGGATTGATGGTATTAGGTGCACCAATCCACAGGTTTGTTTATTTCGATTGTTGATGCCATAACTATATATTGCATCTGTTGTCAGTAAAAGTGGTTTGCTATAATTCATGGATTAATAAGTTTTCATCTTGTGACTCAGGCCATTAAAGAAGGCGGTATTGATCTAGATGGATTTCTAACAATCGGTGTGAGTGCTGCCCTTCGTCAGTTGTTGGAATTTGGATTATTTCACGGAGACCCTCACCCTGGAAATATTTTTGCCATGCGTGATGGACGGATTGCATATGTGGACTTTGGCAATGTTGCTGTTCTTAGTCAGGTAATTCTTCGTATGCTGAGAATGGATGGGAAAATTATGGGTTTGTCCACCTCTGGCTATAAGTAATAGTGTCTCTTTGCTGTAAAGGTCATGTAATGAAATGTTTAGTTGTGTAGTGTTTACCCACCAGACAACTATGGAGTTGAGTTTTATAGAAATAGATGGATTACAATATATAGGCTATATCGAATCTGTTCTAATTAAGGAATAGAGGAGAATAATATCTAATAAAAGACAGGAAACTACAGAAAGAAACCTGTACGACAATAGAGTCAAATCCTTATAACTGTTGTAAATTGTAATAATACCCACAACACACCCTCTCTAACTGGTGAATTATATTTATTATTCCTAAATTGCAAGTAAGTTCTTGCAGTTTCTCCGTGGGAAGTCCTTTGGTGAATACATTCTCCAATTGCAACCTTGTAGGAATTTATGCTATTGCTATGAGACCACTACCAAATTTCTCTTTGATAAAGTGCTTGTTTTTACCTTCAAATTAGATGACTAAAGTTGCTGGATCAGGTTGGGTTTTTGCCATCTCTGATACTGGTACTCTAATATTAGTTCATGTAACTGGTTTTGTTCAATATTGATACTAACATCGAAGCTTATACCGGCTGAGGGTCCTTGATTATAAGTACTATTGTCCTCAGAACAGAAGAAGAAGCAAATCATGCACAAGCGAAAAAAAGTGATGACTCAAGAGAGTCAAGTCAACAACTTCTAGACTATTCTCCTCCTAACTTTCAGAACTAATGTAAAACGACACTTTCTTGAAAGTGACATCCATTTAGAAATTAAGAGGTCATTGTGGTCCAACAGTACAGAGGGTGATTTCTTGTTAGGCGTGGCGTGGACTTCTGACAGAAGAGTCTAGCATACAAAGAATGATCTAAGGCTTTCAAATAGTAGGAAAATGATTTAGAAATAACCAATCAATCTTGAAACAGAACCACAGAATGATGACAACATGCTCTATGCTAGTGGTGTCGGGAATGAAGAATGAGACGGTGGCGCTTTTAGCACGTGCCAATGACGAGAGGCACAACCGGAGGTGCACGAAATATTTCCCCAAGCAACTTCTGGCAGTTCTCAGTGATGGCTGAGCACGGTGAAGTTGTCGAAAAGAAAGCTGAGGTGCAATGAAGGCACCTAGGGCTGGCTGAAATGGAGGCTGCTAGGGTTCTAGCTTGGAAGAAAAGTCTCCCAAATCAAGAGCTTTGCCTCTAATACTAACTTAAAAAGAGAGGAAAAGGGACTAGATATTAATTTTCCCATTACAGAGTTTACTGGATCTGGATGTTTACAAACATATATAAGTTGTATCTAATCTAACATAATTAAGGAATCACAAGGAAATTATGTCTTACAAAATCTGTACAAATCAAATCTTTCCTAATTACATGAAACTGCAGATTTTTTTTTTTTTGTACAATAATAAGGAGTTAAATGTTAATCACGCCACACAATATCATATGGCTCTGAATACATAACTGGTATGAAAATCATGTTAATACGTTTTTCCGTACTACTACCTTGCTCTGTAAAATAACCGCTAAACATGAACGCACACATATAAAATAATTTACATCAAGTGATATATATTATATGGCTTTGCAGAATAGTAAGAAAAACATTGGCTGACATGTTTGTGTACTTCCATTTCTTCAGCAAAATAAACAGATTTTAACTGATGCTGTTGTACACGCTGTGAATGAAGACTATACTGAGATGGCTAATGATTTCACCAGATTAGGCTTCCTGGCAGCAGGGACTGATGTCTCTCCAATAGTTCCTGCTTTAGAAGCAATTTGGCAGGACTCTGCTGGAAAAGGATTGGCAGATTTTAATTTTCGCAGTGTCACCGGTAGGCATTTCCACATCACTTAATATAAACAGCTATTGCTATGTTACAGGGTTTTAGATGAATGTGGTTTGATACGATTGATTATTATTTTATACAGAAGACTAAACACGAACTCTTAATCTGGTTGAATTATTTGTGTATTGTCAATTAGGGAATTTAAAATATTTAGACACTTTTTTTAATGGCGAATAGTTCTATTATATTAGAATAATAATAAGTCAATGAATACAAGGAGTACAAACTATTTGTACTGTCTGATTCTGAAAGGAAGAAATTCAATCAAGTTAAGGACCCTGGTTACATTACAAGTTATGTGACTCTGTGTTTGCATCTTACCTCTTAGCTTTCTTCAGTGATAACATGCAGAGGGTGTCATATGATATTGTAAGAAAGGGACAAATCTGTTGATTTATACAAGGATAAATAAGTATTGAAGTAATTTACCTTATCTATGTTTGTGAAGATAATATATATCTATAACGACTCAGTTTAGTTTGGTGTCATGAATTCATAGTAATCTAGAATATTGTAGTTATCTATTTAACTGTAATTAGATTTTGTTTCTGTGTCCTAACCAATGTGTCAATGAAGCATCATTCATGGAATCATGGTTTTTCAAACTATTTCCATCCAATGATGTAATGTATTTTTTTGACATTTTAGAGGGTATAGGGGAAGGGGAGAAGCTTTTTAACATGCACAATTTCATAAATTTTTGACTGATTTTTTTGAATATACTGCAGGGAAGTTTAACCAATTGGTTTACAATTATCCCATTCGAATCCCAGAAAGGTTTTCACTTGTAATCCGTTCTTTATTGACTCAAGAAGGCATCTGTTTTACTCTGAAGCCTGACTTCAAATTTCTCGAGGTAAATGTTCCCATTTCTGACTTGTTTGTCCAGATTTCAAGTTGATGTAAAGGCTGCATGCAGTTTATTTTGAGAATTGATATTTCAAGAATGTTACATTTCAAGAATGAAATCGATTTCATAATATGTATTTGAAGCAAAATAATGTCAAATATTTTACTATATAACTTTGATATTGTAAATAAAAAATGGTGTGACGACTGTTACAACTGATCCTTTTCTATCTTACTTCTTACCTTATTTGTCACCATAACAATAACATCAGTATGTCAAATAGGTTGCCTATCCATATGTGGCTAAGCGACTACTAACAGATCCAAATCCAGCTCTACGTGAAAGACTCATACAGGTCAGTAACGCTGTTCAAAGTGCATACACTTGCTTTTATGCATATAGCATATAACAACTATTCTGTTTAATCTGCAATCATCAACTAGGAAAAGAAAAACTCATTCTTTCTAATCTATATTTAAACTTTTGAATATATATCAACTATCATGTGTTTTGTTTGGAGGGGGATGTGAAAAATGGTTGACTCCTCAGTTTCATATTGCCATGGTATTGATGCCATTTTACTTTTTACCCATTATATTCAAATTCATGTGCCAAGTATTTTTTTTTTGTCACGGCCATTCTAGATAAAGTTTGTTAGAAGTGATGGGTTCAATTTTGAAGCATGTACACTATGACACCATGTATGTCTTTTGGTGTGGGTAAACCTACTTGGCATCTTGCTTCACTTGTAGTAGTGGAAGATTATTCTGTTATACTGGGATATGGAAGCAATACGAGTTCTCTTTTCAAATCCCTTTCTTAAACATGTAAAATATGTGGGCACACAATTCAGACAATTAGAGTCATCTCTTGCCACCTGTTAAAGCACTAAATCTAAATGGTCCTTTACCTATATGAAATTTTCAGTACACTTTCTGTGAGATATCTTAATAATCAATACCGGTCATTGTTTTTTCCTTTAAGACTTGGAATCCTAACTTAGTCACACTTGCTATACAAATACGAATATATATTGCTCGCTGTTTAATATACTGTACTTCATGTTTTAGGTTCTATTCAAAGATGGTCTTTTCCAGTGGAAACGGCTTGAAAACCTTATTGTTCTTGCAAAGGAAAATGTGGCCAAGATGAGCAGCAATCCAGCATTGCAAGTGAAAAACAAGTCTGTATTTTACTATAACATTATTGCAAAAACAAAACCAGCATTTCATGTTTAGTTACTTCCTTCCATCATCCAATGTTACTCACTTAGACCATATCTATACAGGCAAACCAAGAGAAACTGGAAAGTTGAAAAAAAACTGGACCTTACAGACACAATCAAAGATGGAGCTCGCCTTTTCCTTGTTGACGAAGGAATCCGCCGACAGCTTCTTCTTGCTTTAACCGAGGACTCAAAGCTTCATATAGAAGAGGTTCGTCCCTATCTGACATTTTCATCTCTTAAAATCCCGGGTTCACTGCAATCATTCAATTAGAGTCATTGAATGAAAGATTGAACAGCTCATTCAATATCAGAAAAATAATTTATTTTGCTAGCTCGTTGCAATTAGGGCCTTTGATGCCCTAATGGGTGCCTCAGGGTATCCCCACAAGCTTTAGGTCATTTGAATCCACTATGTACTAATATCCAACAAATCACAGTGGGGGACAACCAGTTCAGTTTTTTACAGAGTTAGGTTTTCATGTTACCACCAACTCTCCCAACACTATGATGGTAAATCGGATTTAATACAAAGAGTCAAAATGTGAGCCATCCAATGGCTCCGATCACATGACTGCAGTGGTTGTGTCACGATATGACTACATTGAATCCAAATCATGTGATGGAGAATCTGACTTGTGTTCTGTACAGCTTGTTGATGTGTATAGGTTGGTTGAAGATCAGATAGATATACCCTCAGTGGCTGTAGAAGTAGTTCGAGGTAAAGTTCTTGTGTACCCTGTATTTGTCATAGTTCAATTGTTAATGCTATGCATGAGGCGAACTGAATATAAATATCTCTTTGGTGTAGACTTCCCAACTGTTGCCAGGGATCTCCTACTTTCATGGAGCGAGTCCGTTTTATCTGATAGGTAGCTGAATTTTTGGACGGTATATAGCAAATTCAAATATTGTTTCAGTCAGATGAGTATACTGTATACTTCACACATGTCCTATATTTTTTTTTATTCTTTCTGTTGTAAAAGGTTTGTTATATGAAGTTATAAATGACTGCCAACACTTTGTTGGTAAAGGAAATAACTAGTACACTTGTATAGGAAACAATATATTGCCCAGTAAATATCAAGTTGAAATTTCAACGGAGGAAGTAAAAATGTCCATATAAATTATCCCAGAGCTTCCTTCAACCAACATATATGTTATTGTTACTCATTCAGTTATTTATTGAAACTTGTGTTGCTGCTCATTGATATGTCAAATAATTTCCTTTAGCTGATGCTACACATCATGTTAACATTATTATTGTTTGTATAACTTTGTTACATATTAAACGATGTTATTGTCCATATTTTTCCAATTTTATTCAAGCTGAGAACTTGAGCTTGTTTATGATTTGTGGCCAGGGGTTTCAGTTTATAACTTGTTTTCCCTTTTTTTTTCTTCAAATATTTTGTTATGTTTGTAAATGACAAGTTAAACTTATTTTTTCCATGTAATAGGCAATAGACGTTGACAACTTAGTGATACTCGTGAGAATAACTCAGCTGGTATGAATATTATATGTAATATACAGAGATCCAAGTTCAAACTCTGGTACACCTATTTATTCACAAACAAATTGACAATTTAGTGCATGTTTGTATGCACGGTCACAACCCAAGACAAGTAGAGTTTTCAATTTGAAACTTCACAAAACTTACTGTAAGTCGAACACCATTTGAATGCGATGTAAAACACAGAACCAGACAAGCACTTGGTGTGAAAAAACAAAATCAGTCTCTAGCCATTGAGTTTTGAGCATTATCGTTCAATTATGTGATTGTTATGTTAATTTAGTTGAGTTTCCCTAACGATATGACTATCTAATTATACTACTTGATATTGAAGACGGCAAGTAATAGAAGATATAGACTAAAAGATACGTACATATTATTGTTTGTATTTTTGTATTCTAATAATACAAGTGTAATTATTTTCTTATAATAAAAAACGGATAAAGCATCTATCAAAAAAAAAAAACGGATAAAGCATTTCTTTATTTTTTGTCGCTACAAACATAATTTAGTTGCGAGTGATATTGTTCTTAATATGTAAGAACCAGAGTTCGAACTACTATACAATACACTCATTTATTCATCTTAAAATACATCAATTTTTCTTTAATTTATACTTTATAACTTTGATATTTTTAGAGTTCTACCCTTACTTTATTAAGAACGATAAAATTCATTTAATGATTGCTTGAATTTTTATAAGGGTATAAATGGTAAAATATCATTAATTATGTCTTGGTTTTCTAAAAGAATCAAACTCTTAGGACAAAACTTATAAACTAAAAACTTAAAAGGACTAAAGATTTGGAACAAAGAAAATAATTAATTAACTAATGACTTTTGATTCACGTGACAAACTATTGTTAAATAACTTTTTGTTAATAATTTATAAAACAATTTTGTCTTGAATAGAGTTTTTTTTTTTTGTGAGGTGTCTAATTGAATAGACTTAACTATAAAAATAATTGACCATGGTACTATTTCCCAGTATTTCATTTAGAACATTTACCTGTCATTAAATATAAGACTTTATTTTATTTGGCCAAACTATATGACTTTATTAATTAACTATTTTATATTTTATACAAAGAGGACTTAAGCCTAGTTAAATTATTTTATTACAAAGAAATTAAAGAGAATTAAAAAAGTTAGGTAATATTTTTTTATACTATTGTCGCATGAGATTAACTCAACTGGTAGGACATTGCATTCTATATGCAGGGGACTGATATTTGAACTCCGGTTATTCCACTAATCTATATTAAAAGTGAAATTTCTAGGCATTGGTTACAGAGCAGGATTTCCTGCTATTATAGCACCCTTGTAACGGATTTTGGCCGTCCGATCTATGATCGACGGCTGAGATCATTTTGCAGTATAAAATTGTATCTTAAATATTAACCATCCGATTTTCAATCAATGGTCACAATTATTTACCGAGTGAAATTGTGTCATTATTAGATAGCAATAAATAAAGATCCACATGTTACTTAACAAAAAATAAATAAATTATATAATACTATTAAATTTATCAATAAGTTTTTTTTTAGTATATTACACTGCGTGAAATATTTTACCATTTTCATCACAATATCATTTTTTCTTTGGTAGAAATGTTTTTTTGTTACTTGTCATTGTCATGACTCATGAAAATTTGATGCTTCTTTTCTTCTATTTATGGAAAATGGCCTAATCTAATGATTTACGATTGAGATAAATCTTGCAAAATGTGCGATTTAGTTTTGACTATTAGTTTAATAATAAATTTTTAATCTTACATCAAATTAGATATAATATGACTTATTATTTCAATGTTAGAAAAAAAAATTTGGTAAGAAAAAAAACATTTTGTTTTCATGAAAAAATATTTTATTTGTGCATATTTGACAAAGCCTTAAAAAAATGTTCTTTGTATATTCTTACATATATACAAATTTAGATTCCCTACTAATATACATAAGATTCAACATTAGAGGTTAAATATGAGGACGAAATTAGAGATTCTCCACTGATATCCATGAGATTCAAAATTAGAGATTCAATAATGTACAAATAAGACTGCAGAAAAAAATTCAAAATTTTGAATGATATACATGAGTGACCGAAAAACAAGACCAAAAATCATAATAATAGAAAACATTTGTGGAGCAAAGCAAAATTTGTTGAAATTTTTTATTGGAACTAAAAACAAATTTTGAGATATTTACAGGAATTAAAAACATATTTAACCTTTTATAATTTATTAGAATTTTGAATGAATAAATTGTCAACTCAATCTGTAAACACATCACATTATATTTGCAATGCATAATTGAGAATTCAAACTCCGACTCTATATACAAAATGCGATATTTATACTAACTAAACTATACTCACAAAGTCTCATGAGCTTAGCCCAATTGGTGGACATTTGCATTATTATGCAGGGGATTAAAGTTCGAATTATGCAGGGGATTAAAGTTCGAATTTATTTAAATATTTGGATTAAAGTTATGAAATTTTAAGCCATTAAATTATTTAACAAAAAGAAAAACTGTACTCACAAAAATATGAAAATTTTCAATTTATTTACCTCGACCTGTGAACTCTTTTTTTTCATATAAAAATGTGTGAATTTCTAATCACTAATGGTCCGTTTGGTTTGAGGGAGAGAAAAAGGGATGAAAGAAAATTGGGGAAACCAAAGTATGAATATAGACTAATGTTAGTATATATTTATGCATTGATTTCCGCAATTTTCTTTCCTCCCTTTTTTTTTCCCTCATTCCAAACGGACTTTAAATAAATCTGTAATTTATTTCTTTTGAATGAGTAAGGTAAAAAACTGAAAATAAGTGTATCACGGAATTGACCATAACTTATCATGTGAAAACGAAACGTAAATTGAATGAAACTTTTTCTTAGTAGAAAGTCACACAAAACAAAAGGGTATTAATGTCTTCTTATTCATCTTTATATTTTTTATTTCAACTTTATAAAAAATAATTAAAAAATATTAGAGCAATTGCACTCAGCAAAGGGAAAGAAGAAAAAAGTGAAAGAGAGAGAGAACCACCCACTTTCACTGATCCTCACAAACCGGCATAATCCATTTCAACCCAAATCTTAACTAACATCAATCCATCAATACGAGGTTTATGTTTATCTCTTCAGTTATCAAATCTTGTGCTTAAGGTTTGTGATCTTCGCTTTCACTTGTGTACTATTTTTTTCAATGCAGTTATTCACTTTTTTGTCTCAAAGTTCGATTTTTTTTGTTTGTTCTTAACTGGGTCTTTGGTTTTTTCTTCTGGGTCATGTTCAATTTTGGTTTTCTAGGTGTTTTTATTTGATCTTATGGAGAATACTCTTTATTTTGAATTGGTCAACTTGATCATTTTTATTCAGCACTGAAAATTGGATTATTTTTTTTAATATTATTTTTGGGGAAAAATTGGATGTTGGAGGAAGGATTGTTGAAATTTATTGAGTTGTTATTGTGTTGTAAGTTCATTTTTTTATTGATAGATTGTTTAATTTGAATTATTCATTTTGTTATCAGTTAACTATATGTTTTAGTGTTAATATGTGATTGTTTTGTCTTATTTTGACGTTGTATTTTGTACTATACTAGATGTAGATAGTGTTCTTGTCATTATTTTTCTAAAGTTTCATATTTGGATGATATGTTTAATTGTAGAATTTAACTGATAAGATATCTTAGATGCTACTATGAACTTATGCGATGCTCGGTTTGTGTTTGTGTATCAATTTATTGGTTAGTCAATCGGTATTTGGGCTGCCGTTGACCTCTGCTAACTTTGAGTTTTATATGTATTATAGTAATCTCATTGAGGAACAAGAAAATGTATCTATCTTTTGTGGAGTTTAATTTTCATCCACCGTCAGTGTAAAATATTTTCCACTTGCAGCACATCGCAACCAATCATGTGTTTGTTATTTTGGAAGTGGTTATGAAAACAGTCAACATTTATAATGATTTGACCGTTATGGCTAATTGACAGTGTAAAAACACGTTACACTAACGGTGTATATGAATTAAACCAATAATTTGTATTCATTGATACGTAAAGAGAGCAGAATGATTTTCTGAAAATATAGGTTTTTTTTTGTTGGGTCAAGTAGTCTGGTGGTTAGAGCATCACCCCTTAGGTGAATAAGTGGAGAATCCGAGATTCGAACTCCAACCCCTGCATATTGCAATGCCCCTACCAACTGAATTATGCTCGTAGGGACAATTTTCTGAAAATATAGTTATGATGTATGGAAGTAACATTTCAAAATCCAAATGGTTTTTATGTGTTGTTTGTACTTACGCTTAAATGTTCCAAGTTATTTGAATTCCGAATTACTAATTTTTCTTTTTATTTCTTATTCTTTCAGGTTTGTTGCTAAAACTCGGTACAAAGTTTGATTTATACATTTCCAAGTTTTCATTCACATTCTGTTGATTGAATAATAAAGGATCATGCCATTGACTTAGCACAAATGCCATTGAATAATAACGGTTCCATGTCTTGTGATAGTAATACTCGAATTAGCGTAAACAAAATGGAGGATGTTCAATTGAATATCGACTGGGACGATATTGTTTGTCCAATATGCTTGGATATTCCTCATAATAGTGTGCTCCTTCAGTGTTCATCTTATGATAAAGGGTGTCGTGCTTTAGTCTGCGACACAAATCAATTGCATTCAAATTGTTTGGATCGTTTTAAAACTGCTTGTGGTGAGCCATCCTCTCCAGTGTCTGATGCAACTTCGGTTGAAAATGGAGAGCCTGGGGCACCAGAAGATGGTCAATGCAATCTAACCTGCCCTTTGTGTAGAGGTCAGGTATCTGGGTGGATTGTCGTCGATAAAGCTCGGACGCAACTTGATGAAAAGAAGCGTTGTTGTGATGAGGTGAAATGTAAATTCATGGGAAGTTACCTGGAGCTACAGAATCATGCTCAACTTGAACACCCTCACGCGTGTCCATCGAAAATTGATCCTGCTCGATTGCTCGATTGGGAGAATTTTCAGCAATCCTCTGAGATTATTGATGTTTTGAGCACTATCCATTCGGAAATCCCGCGGGGGATGGTTTTGGGAGATTACGTGATTGAATATGGAGATGATGATGGTAGAGATGAGTATGATGACTTCCCTGGAGATGACGGAAACTGGTGGACCTCTTGTATTTTGTATCAGGTCTTCGACAACTTCAGAAGTTCTAGAAATAGAAGAAGGAGAAGAAACAATGATGCACAGAGGGCTAATCGTCGTTTAAGTTATGACACTTCAAATTCTGATGAAGGTTCTATAGCATCTGGGGATTATGGTGATGTTTTCGTAGATGATATTCCGTTCGAGGTTGTTAACACAAGTAGCTCCTCAAGGCGTAACAGTAATTATCGCAGGTGCATAGACTTTTTCTGTATCGTAATATACTAATATTACGTTTTTTACATCGCATGTCTTTACTTTGAGTTGTTAAGGTCTGACAGTTTATAAGTTTAAGAATTATTATGCAGAACATTTTCATTGTTTCTATTGATACTATGATAAAAAAGTTTTAGAACTAATAAAGCTGAATTTTTTCTAAGCTTTCCCCAAAAAGATCCTAAGCTGATTTTCAATATCTCTACAAGAATTTAGGTGCTTATTTGGTAGTTAATATCTATATATATATCAATATTTACTTTACTTTTACATTTTATTGTGATTGTGGAAAAAGCATTAAATGGGCATAAAGAATAGGATAGAGTCATAAAGAAGACATAGATGATATGTTTAGAGATAGAGGGAGGTTGAGTGATTTTGAGATGATATGATTGATTTATTATTTTGATGATTTTATTCACAGATCACGGAGACATCAGTCCCGTTTTCATGACATGTAGGTATGTGTTGGCTGCCTAATGATTGCTATTTTGTTATGGTATAAAGAGAAATGATATTTTGATACATAAAATTGACATCAATTTGGATGGTTAACGTAGTTCAAACGTGTATAATCATGTTCAGTGGATGATTTATGATTATAACAAAGTGACACAACTCATTAACCATCAACCGAACACAATTATACATGAGTTTGAATCACCATTAACCACACATTTTCAGGTGTTCAAGAACCAAAGTGTGTTAAAATATACACAATTTTCGGATGTTCAAATATATGATATTCATTATCCATGATTTTGTGTGTTCAAATATGCACTTGAAAATTGTGGTTAATGACTTTCAAAACTGTGGTTAAATGTATTCAGTAGTTGATTAATGAGTTGCGACACCTTGTTATATTCATTAACCATCAATCGAATGCAATTAACCACATATATATTTGAACTGCATTAATCATCCAATTTGATGTCAAAATTGATGTTTTTTTGTGTTATGGACTTCTTAATCCATTACCTTTAAATTACTTATTATTGTCTAGGTTCGCATGCAACATGAATGGATCGAAGCAGAGCAAAATGAGGAATGGAGAAGTAAAAAGACTCCTTATTCATGCAAATTTTACGACATCTTGCTCAACTATTGCACTTCCAATGAGATGTGTTGATTGGAAGATTTTATGAACTTGATAGTTCCATTTGGTCACATACTCATTTTCTTTTCTTTTCTGATTAGTTTTAAAATCGCATTCACTTATTAAATCTAAGTGAAGAAAGTATGCTGGTAATTTGTTTGCCCTTTTATTTACTCATGGGCAACCTCATTACAAGAATTGTGCTGCATACTTATGCAATAATGATTATTTTAAAATCTTATTTTCAAGTACATATTTTTAACTGATTGTGGTATGATATAACATAGGTCTAATGCATGTTTTTATGATCTTTATATATGTCCTTAGTTCACATGAGTTCATGTGAGAATTTACATGATTATTTATGCATAGCTTACAAGAGTTGAGCAATTTTTGCCTTTGTTGTGGTGGAATAAGGTTGAACAAAATTTGAGGATGACTATTACTATTTAGCTGAGTAATACATTTGATAAGGTCAAATTTATTTATAAAAATTACGAACAACGTTCAAGTTTTTATGGTCAACGTAGAGTTGTTTGGTAACAATTTTTTTTTCACGGGATTATAGTATTTTTTAAAGTCTACTTCATTTCAAGTAGCGTATAAATTTATAGCATTTCATATTTTCGGAAACAAATTACCTCATGTGGAAAGTGTCATGTTTTCTCATCTGGGGCAATCCACACCCTTATTATTAAGGGTTTGTTTGAAACATTTCTTAAAAACTCTTTTTTAGTTTTTAAAAATTTCAAAACAAAAAATCTACTTGGAAAGGTTGTTTCTAAAAACAATTTCTAAAAACTGTTTTCAATTTTCTAGTTTTTAAAACTAAAAAACCAAAACAGGTTTTACATGTTTTGGTTTCCAATTTTGCTTTTCACTTTTTAATATATAACTTTGATGATAAATATCTTTAATTGTATGATAATAAAAATTATAAAATAATAATATTTTGAAAATACTTTTCGAGACGAATCAAAAAACATCTTATAATAAAGAAATTGAGATTTTGAGATCATTCAATTGTAAGATAATATCTTTGACGATTAATATCTTTAATTGTATAATAATAAAAATTATAAAAAAAATGATATTTTAAAATAGTCTCCGATACGAATCTAAAAACATCTTATAATAAGAAAATGAAGATACTGATCTAATTCAAATACATATAACTTTAACGATTAATATCTTTAATTTTATGATAATAAAAATTATAAAAAAATGATATCTTAAAAATTGTCTTCGAGGCAAATCTAAAAACAGCTTATAATAAGAAAACGGAGATACCGATCTAATTCAAATATATAACTTTAACGATTAATATCTTTAATTGTATGATAATAAAAATTATAAAAAAAATGATATTTTAAAATATTCTCGAATCCAAAAACATTTTATAATAAGAAAATGGAGATACTGATCTAATTCAAATACATAACTTTAACGATTAATATCCTTAATTGTATGATAATAAAAATTATAAAAAAATGATATCTTAAAAATACTCTTCGAGACGAATCCAAAAATATCTTATAATAAGAAAACGGAGATACTGATCTAATTGGAATCATACTATCCATGTACTAATATTTAGTGGTATTGTCATCATCTAGTTTTATAAAATAAAATAAAAAAAATGGTTGCTAAAAATAAAGATATACGGTAAATTTTTTGGTTAATTAAACATTTGAAAAATAATACAATTTTAATAAGCATGCCTTCAAATCCATATAAAGATATAAATTTTTTGCGGGCATTCGGGAAAGGATCATAAAGTTTTTCGCGAAAAAAGATCAGAAACTTTTTTTTTTACCGAAAAAAACTCCGAAATTATTTTTATTTGAAATCGAAACTTTTTTCCACGAAAAAATCTGTAACTTTTTTTCCAAACTTTTCTTGTCTCTAAAACTGTTTTTAAAAATTAGGTAATCAAACCAATTTTCTCATTTTTTCATTTGTAAAATAGTTTTGAAAATTACGTTACCAAATACATTTTTTTTCTTTTCTCTTCTTAAAAATAGTTCTTTAAAACACTTTTAAAAGACACATTTTAAAAACTAAAAATCAAAACTGTTTCAAACAGGCCTAAGTCTTTCCCCTTTTATTTTCCTATGTTATTTTCCTATGTTCTAGATTTTACTGGACTCCGATGAGTGACCGGAGAGAATATAAACCCTATATTTTCTCTCATTTTACCATTATAATCTCAAATGAACAAATCTTATTACTATTAATTTTTTTTTTATTTTATGCATTTTATATTTATGAGTTAGTTCAATTGTTAATATTATTAAAGGCAAACTATAATATCCTCCTTGTGTTGTCAAAAAGCATAAACACTCGTTCTAGTTTTCGCAAAACACTCGCATACTCTCTTTCACGCTGTTGGAGAAAGAACCAAAGACCCTTACTAGATTTACCGTAATTTTCTTACCGTAATAGATTTACTCTCCTTTTTTTTTCCCTAAAGGCAAGGTAGTTCTTTTACCTTTCTATTGTTTGTGATGTTGTTGGATACTGGAAAATGGAAGAGAAAGAAAAAAGAATGTTGATCACTTCCAGCATACCATTTTTTTCCTCATGTAATTCTAAACTCATTTTAAAAAATTTGGTCTGTTTGTTTTTATGTTAGGTTTGTATTAAACCATATTTGAATTTTAGCACAAATACAATTATAGGAGTGTCTTATAATTGAGCTTTATAGAATAGAAGTGTGAACATATTTGATACTCACTTGATAGTCTATTTTCTTTGTCATCTCTCATTAAATAACAAAAATGTTAGAAACTCAATCACTCAGGAACATTGTTAAAACCAACACATTTATGTCTCTTTGTGTTTGAAACCAAAAATGTCTTACAATTAGTTAGTCATAGCTAGTTCAAATCCCAGATGTATAATAAATATAAATATTGTGATTCTGGCAGCATACATCTCAGTATATATATTGATTGTCATAATGGTTTCAATCGAAACAGCCATCTAACTTTCTTTACCAGTTTGGCGGCTTCATGATAGCTCAACTATGGCAGGATGTTTTTTTGTAACATATGGATTTAGCGGACAAAAGCAAACTAATTTGAATAGGACAACAGAGCCGACCAAAGCTATAGACAGCCCAAACCCTAACTTTAGGCCTCACAAAAAACCGAATTTTTTTAAAGTCCATTAGACCTCCAAATAATTGTATTTTTATTATATATAGACCTCACGTCCAAATATGTCATACTAGTTTCGTAGCTTAGTTGGCATATAGGCATAATGCTATAAGTAGGTCTCAGTAGGGGTGTGCAAAATATCCGGTTAGAAAGCCCAAACTCATAACCGGATCCAAATCCGTTTTAAAAAATCTGGATTTTGGTATATGGTTATTAACCAAACCATTTTCATCTGGTCGGTTATCCATCCAAATTAAATTTTCGGATTTGATTTAAATTGGTTATTATATCATTTTCAAATTTGTTTTTGTCAACAACAAAAAAAACAAACAATGTCCTTTTTTTTTTTTACAAAATAATCAAATATCCGTTTTTTTTACAAAACAAACAAATATCTTTTTTTTTTTTTTGACAAAAAAAAAATAATATCCTTTTATTAAAACTAGAAATAAACCCGTGCGTTGCACGGTTTGATTAAAATACACGCTTAAAATATTTCTTAAAATTTTAAAAATATAATAGTTATGATAAATATAATCACATATATCATTAAATAATCGATTGTTAAAAAATAATATCGGTAATATTTTAAAATATAGTGACGTAATTATGCTTGATCTTAATCTATATTAAAAATATCTAATAAGGTTATATAGAAATATGAGATTTTATATTGGTGTGTATATAGAATATTTGTGTTGTGTGTCTGTATTGAGGATAATTAGTTTTAGTTAAAGAAAATTAATGTTTTATAAGTTTTAAGTGCTATATTGTATTTTATTCTAATAGTGTAATCGTATAAAGAATTAATTATCTTTTTATGAATTGGTGTAGTTGCAAGTTAATTATTCTGCTTTATACTATTAAGTAATTAAATTAATAATATCATTTCATTAGTTTTAATTATTTTACGTCATATGATATAAATTTTACTACTAATTGTATTTTATACTTATTTTTGTATTATTTAATATTATAAAAACTAATGCCAAAGGGCCTTTAAATAATGCCTTAGGCCTCTAATTATATAATGTGATTCATATATATATGGTAGTTTTTTTCAATAAGAGTTAGATGCAGTTATGCTTGCTGACAATATTGTTCATGATAAAGGTTGAAGTAAGCTCTAATTATAGAATGTGATTCATATATATATGGTAGTTTTTTTTTTTTTTTTTTTTTTTTTGCAAATTCTAGTTCTTGAAAGTATGTATAAAATAACATAGCAACTTACTCACTTTTATGCATTATAGCGTCTCATATATTTAATGAAAAGACAATACTTGTACTGATATATTGACTTCTTTTGAAGTTTCCTATCAAACTTTTACTTTGCTGAAATTTTATCATAATTTTAGTTGTTCGAATTTTTTTTAGTGTGTGTTGTTTGGTTTACCTTTTTTATTTAATGAAAAAGTTTGGATATAACTTAATTTTCTTTTTGAGTTTTCACTTGTGTAGCCATAAGTCACTTTGCTTTTTATTTTGTTGGTTCTCTTATTTTTTTTCAATAAGAGTAAAATACAGTCATGCTTGCTGAATATATTACTTGTGTGAAAGATTGAAATAAGTTTTGGTTGTAGAATATAATTTCTATGTGGTAGTTTTGTCTATTCATTAACTGTTTTCTTTCTTCGTAAATTAGGTACCACATAATTTAACCATTTACTTTTCACTTTGCAATTTTTGCTCTCATGTATTTAACGAAAATGCAATTATTGAACCAATATAATGGTTTCTTCTAAAGCATGTGAAGAAGAAAAAACTAATAGTTAGACTTGAAAGTGAATTCCTTTAAAACATAGATACAAAACACAAACCATGTCATAGTTATAGTAAAACATCTTAAAAAATTTAATTGGTTCAATATTTCGGATAATAAAAGAACAACTAATATTAATAAGTAAATGCGAAAAATAAGAACTATAGTATATATTTTGTGAGAACATAAATACAATTGAACTTTTTTAATTCATTACTCATATCTCAAAAGAAGAAAAGAAATCTAATATTCATAACTAATATGCCCTTTCTAAAAAAAAATCAAAGACATTTTCATTGGTGAGCCATATATATCTCCATATATTGTTTACATCAACTTGTGACAAAGTTAAACATAAGTTTCACAAAAATAAGTACATAAATAAAATGAATGCATCAATCAATGGCTGATAATCTTCCTTTTACACTTCAATGATTCAAACCTGAAAATACAAAAACTAACAAATTTATAATTGTTCAAATTCAAATTACCTACATGATATAATTATGATATAATTAAAATGGTTATAATGGAAAAGTAAATTATCATGGCCTTACAATATTGGTGTTTGAGATGCAGGATAAAATTGCTATTTTTTTAGAAGAGAAAAAACTTACTAATTTTTACAAATATTTATTTATAAAATTGATGAACTAAATCAAAGAATACAAAATTCTATAAAATTAATATATTTTAGTCATTGTATGTAGCAAAAAGAAAGACTCAAAAGAAAACTCCAAAAGATTACATACCTTATAAAGGGAGAAAATGAATTGAAATAATATATTTTCAATTGTCAAACACACAAAACAAAACCAACTATATGATTCTTCTAGCAAAAGTCTCAATATATATGATAAAATATGGATATAAAGTTTCTTAAATTGTATGAAGTTATGTCCATTGGTTGGAATTCTTTGAGTCATAGAATTTCAATCAATCATAACAACCTAATAAGTGTATTATTACCAATCATAATTTAACATATTTTAGGAGATAAGATGAAGGAGCACAAACATCTATTCACTTTCCTTCTATTCATTTTCCATTTTTATTAACACTATTAATTTATGTTATGTGTTGCTTTTATATGGCTCTCTATATGCCTTATAGTGTTGTTTTTTTTTTTGTTTAATAGTATATTAATATTATTACATTAATTATTAAAAAAGATGATGGTAAAATTTGAGTAGAGATTGAAAACCATTTTTTAGAGTGCCATGTAAGCACAATACTTGCTTAGGAGCTATGTAGGAGGTTCCTTTTATAAGTAAATAAAAGATTAATTCACGCACACACCATCACCGGTTCACCATGTGATCTCTGCAATTGTGATTTGCGATGAACCCTAAACCCCAAATCTACAATGATCTCTCCAGTTGAACGCTAATTAACCGTTTATTTATCCAGTTTTAAAAATAACCAGTTTAAAACTGGATTTAAAAATTAACCGCTTTTAAACCGGTTTTATAAAAATATCTGGTTATGTATCCGTATCCAAATTTATAGCTGCTTATATAACCAGTTTATAAAAAATAATAGTTATGGTCATGTATCCAAATCCATATATCTGGTTTTGGTTTGAATATAATTTGGTTTAGCAAAATAACCGACCATGCACAGCCCTAGACTAAAGTGTATATTTTCGTATAAAATTGTTTTTAAATTATTAACGGCATTTAAAAAAAAACACAAACCGTTAATTTTGGTTTATCTCAATAACATTAAATGATCTATATGATATAAACTTTCAATCCAACGGTGGATTTTATAAAATTTATATCAGTTAAAACGTTATTGAGAGGTGTAACATTTGATGTCAAACTAGTTGGTGTCAACGAATTTGAAAGATGTAGTAGATTGGGGAAAGATGTCCCCTCTTACATAAAAGCGGGACAAAATTTTTGGACTTATGTTCATGATGATTTTTGATGTCATACCCATGTTTTATTTTATAAAGGCATAGTCTATGCCGTGAGACAATGGAATAACATTGTCTCTTTTGATATTTGTAACTCAAAAGATTCTTTTGATGATGAAAAGATCATTCCCAATGTTGTTTCATCCCAGGGGTAATTATTATGCTCATCGAGGATATCTTGTGGAATAATTGGAGGGACACTTATGGCTTGTAAGAAAATTTATAGGTTTTTCAAATGATGACGATGAAGATGAAGAAAGTACTTACCTAGTTGTGGTACTAGAGGGTTTGAGGTGTATAAGTTGGAATTGGATCTACAAGTGTTAAGCTTATACAAATGTTAAGACTTGATAGTTTGGGATACAATATTTTATTTGTGGATAATAGTGATTCCGTATCTTTATCGGCTTCGTATTTTGCCAATCATCTACAAATGTACTACACCGATGATTTTTACGATGAAGCACCGCATCCTTACCCTAAGGGACCATTTGATATGTTAATCTTTAACGTAAAAGATGGAAGCTTTAGTCAACATTGGCCTTTCCAAACTCGTTTCAAACGGATGCAACCTTCACTATGGGTTATTCCACCATTAACCATTTCAATGGAATTGATAGCTTCAACTTGAAATATGTTACTTTATTTTATTTTAATCACTTTTTGTCATTTCATGTTTGATTACTTATAGTATTGAGAACTTGTGTGCAACACACATATGAAGGAAAACGTTGAAACAATTATTGTTAGTTTTAATTTGCAATTTATTGTATTTAATGAATGTCTATTGTACGATTGATTTCATATTTTTATGATGTCATTCGAGGGACTTGAAACATATGGTAAAGGATCTCATAGATACTAATGGGGGTTGGAGGTTCGACCTCTTACTACCATGGTTGCCAGCAATATCATTGGTAAATTACATGCTATTATGCCTCCTACTAATGACAGCAAACTGCGCTTGCTAACATCGGATGTGAACATAGTCCGGGGATTCGGTTGCTATTAGTGGATGCTATGGGGTATAAGGTATAACTACACCTAGAATTATTATTGCTTAGTTGCTTTTTTGTTTGGACTTAGACTCCTTTTGTATAAAAATAAATAAATATAGGAGTTTTTTTACCAATACAAATATATGCCCAAATGAGTTACAATTTGTGAGAAACAAATTTTTATTTACAACTATATTACTATCCAACACTCAAATTTAGAATCATCTGTGCAACCACATAAAATTATTGGGAAAAAAACTTGCGCTTTGATAAATAAATCGGATTGTTTGACTGTTTTCAATTTCTCATTTTTATTTTTAATTTGTTTTAGAATATTTAACATTTAATTATTTGAAAAAAAATGGAGAGTGAAGATAAAGCATACATTATTATCTACCAAAAAAAAAGAAAAAGATGAGCATATATTCAACCTCCTCCGGTTCCAAATATGATTAATTTTTACATTTGGAAGACTATTTTATTGAACAGTAAACATTCAAGAAATAGTATTGTAAACATTTCATTTTTCAACGGACGAATGTACCATAACGTTGGAAGATGTCACGTGTTAAAGGAATGCAATATTTGTACACTAATAGCTTAAGTAAACCAAGTGTTAGTGCTCCCTTTAATTAAGAGGCATGTCTTAACAAATTGATTGAGGATGATTATATGGTGGAATACTCTCGGTGGTCCCCCTAATACACCCCTAGAAAGATTTCTCATAATCATTTCTTTCTCATCTCTTCTATGGTGCTTTATTCCCCTTTCATTTCAGAGCTCATGAATGACAATGAATCAGTGACAAAATCTCTAATACTTCAAATTCAACACCATGTATGTTTAGGGCTAAGATATTCAAAATCAAATTCATAACAAAAGAAATATAAAATATGTCTCCCTAAAACTGCATCAAACAAAAACGTAGTATCATCATATAACTTGAATATGTTTTTATGGTGTCAAGTATATGGTAACTATCTCCCCAAAATTGCATCAACCAAAAATGTCATATCATCCCGATGCTGTTGATACCACAATTAAAAACAAAGAAAAAACTAAACAATCCAATACCTCTCAATGGGAACATACCATGTCATTCCATTGAACACAAACGGTATCTTGGGATGCTTAATGACAGAAAAGTAAAACAACTTCAGAAGAAAACAAAGCATGTAGCTTAAAAACCATTACATGTCTCACCACTTCAAATGCAAACAGCCAGCAAGACAAGACAAAGTGAAGAACAGGACTAATAGGTGACATTGTTTGGCAGGTTCCGGATTACATTACTCTTCATTCCCATCTTGCTACGCATTTGCTCCACGCCTGATCTGTTCATCTGCTTCAACACTTTCATTCTCACAAGTTGCTCCCTTGATTGTACAGTGGCCAAACCCATGCTCCTGTACCTGAAAAATTAAGATATCAATCCATATTACCAGGTGACAATGATTTGCTGAAGTGGTACACTATATATTTCCATAGATAGCATTACACAGAATATAAGTATGGGTTTTAAAATGGCAAACCTTGCAGCCAATTCCGCAGTAACGGCGATGTTATTTGCTGGTGATGGCCGTGGTTTCTGACGATAATAACGCAGGTATTCACGGGAACCTAGAGTTCTGGTTGATTTTTTGTTACCAGATCGCTTAGTGATTACAAGCTCAGACCCATCACTAAGTTCTATATTGTTATCAGCATCACCGGATACAACTAGCTGCTTCCCTTGCTCATCAACATAATAACTGATAAAAATAGAATTAGAAATAGGAATATTTGTTATCTGATGTAGAAATATGCCATACAAATTTTATATGGGTAGATTATAAAGGGAAAATTTAAACAATATCAATATGAACCAAACTAACCTGCTAGTATAATCATAGAATTCTTCCAACTCTACTTCCTCCTCGTCATCATCGTCACCATAATGCACTTTACAGTGATTTTTGGCTACCATATGTTTCCTGACTGCTTCCAGGCTGCTGAAAGGATGACACCTATCGTTGCAGTACAGACACAGGTAGTCCCTTTTGACCTAGAAATGGAAAAATGTCAGTAATATTTTCGAACCAAAGAAAAGTATTTTATAGGAGAGGTGGGATTAGGGAGGGGGTTGCAGAATTATACCTTTAGTCCAAGATAGGTGAGGAGCCCTTTTGGATCTTTCAAATACTCAACATCTGGAATGAAGAACCCATGGTGCTTGTGCATGTGAACCATGCAGTTTTCTAATGTTTTGTGCTCTTTATCACACATAAAGCAACACGATGGATCCAAGTCCACAACATCATCATCATCTTCGTCCATATCATCATTATCAGCATTCTCGTCCACATTCAAATCTGTCAAGGACTTTGCAGCATCATCAAGCAGATCATCATCAGAATCAACCTCTATCCATTCATCTTCACTTTCTTCATCATCAGCAGAGATATCTGCCAGTCTTCTAGGAGGAGGCTTATTCACAACGCGTTGTGGAAGTGGCTTAATTATAGCCTTACCATCTGAATTACTAGCTCCTTCAGACGCCCGCATCATATGAGTTCTCGACTTAAGATGCTCGGCATGAGCCTTTTCACTTTTGTACCCCTTGCCACATAGGCCACAGCTATAGAGCATAGGACTTTCATTAGATTTATCTCTCTCTTGAGCAAGAGCAGCTTGTCTAGCTAGAAACAATGCTTCAGTCACTCCAGGAACCCCAGCCACCTATTTAAGTGGAGCAAAAATTAACACTGCCTCTATATTTTCAGGACATAAAACAAGTTCAAGCAAGATATTCATTCATTAGTTACCTACATCCTCCTCCACAACTACAAAACTAAGGCCATGTTTGGATAAACAGCTTATTTTACACCTTATAGCATATAAGCGTACATGTATAACTTATTTTAAATGATAAAAGATAAATGGCCCGTTTGGAATAGCTTACTTTCGAGTTTATGCAAATAAATTAGTTTTTATATATTATTATAAGTTTTTCAAGATAGTTTAATTATGAAAAAATAGCTTATAAAAATACAGTTTTTGTCTGTGGAAACTTAAAAATTAACATAAAACTTTATTTATTTGCATAAGCTATTTTGCATAAACTCAAAAATAAACTATTCCAAACGGACCCAAAATAAAGCTAAATTGTTTAAGTATCAGCTATAAGCAATTTTCATAACATATACAGGCAAGTTTACGAAAATTTGAGCTTATGAGAATGTCATAAGTTGTTTTCATAAGTTTTCTCCCAAACAATCTCACAAGTGCTTATGCCAATAGATAAGCTCAAATAAAACAATCCAAACATGCCCTAATTCTCTCTCAATTGGCAACTCCTCCCACACTCCGCCATTATGTATAGTTAACAATAGTTACATTTGATTTGAAGTTATTTAAACTTAAACCTAATCTCCACATAACAAGCATTCAACAAAAACAACTATAAAAAATTTTACAATACTGTACACAAACAACAAATCTCCAAAAACCTAATCACAATTTTCATTTTCTGTATTAACTTTTGATACTTAAAAAAAAAACTAGGGTTTAACAAATAGAGATAAAGAATTGAAGAAAATAAAAATAAAATCTGAAAGGAACATAAATAAAATGAATAATAAGATTATTAGAAAGGAAGGTAACCTTGCGTTTGAGATTGTAGCGATGCCATTCGGATTTGTAATGAAGTTTTTGATCGGAATCATCTTTGAATTCAGTGTTACAAGAATTGCAAGTTAATCCAGACATGCTTTTTTTGAGAGAAGAAAATGAATAGAAAGAAACCTAATAAGAGAATCAAAATGAAGGAAGGATTATTATATAGGAAATGAAATGGTGTGTGTATGTCGGCGACGAAACGGTGAAAAAGATAGAAAAAAGAGAACAAATGAACGAAGAAGCACTTGCTTGCGTAAGTAATGATGCTACTCTCCATCCATTTTGGACCGGTTCATTTCTTTTGTCTTCTTTTTGGGCCTTCAACGTTTTTCTGGACCTAAAGTTAGGGAGCTTCTTTTGGCACTCCCTACATTTTCTTGTGCGCTCTGCAAAATTCTTAAAATACCGCTGACCGCTACTTAGGCAGTAAACTGAATCTGTTACATAGGTAGTGAATGGGTAAAAAATATTCAATTTCACCAACATTTTTAGATTTTACGCTTCCAAAGATTTGCCATTTGCAACATAAGTAGCGAACACAATCAAAAGTCAAAGAAAATGAGAAGGATTGAGAGATATAAAAATGTCATTGCGATAAGGTTACGTTTAAACTTGAAACACATAAAATGGTATTGCGATAAGGTCCGGTAAAATTTGATTAACAAACTCAGCCCTCGCCGGCTATAATAACATGTAGAAATTAACACAATATCTAATGGTCAAAAATTGTTTTAAAATAATTTTATTTGTATTTCCACCCTCTAAGTAGACCATGTTTTAATCGAGTCAAATATCCTTAGATAACCAAAAAACTCATTTTTCTTAAATTTGTTGGTTTGTAAAGTACAAAAACGCTCTCTTTTTTTACACACCAAAATGCTCTTTGAATAACCAAAAACTTGTTTTTCTTATATTGTTTAGACATTTTAAAAAAAATAAAATAAGGTTGCATAAATAGTTTTTGACAATGTATTATCTGCACAAAATTATATAGAGACTTATCTCACAAAACAATTAAGATTTATATTAGAAATTAATCTCTTCTAATGTATACTTTATCCATATGCACCAACCAAGAACCAAACCTCCACCAAATGAAAAGACACGAGTATCTATCTACTACTCATACTCACTATGTTGTTAAATACAGTAGGTATCTTCTACCCACACCTCTGATATGGACTGGCTTATAGCCTATAGGTTCTCAAGGGATCGTGTGACTTATTTCCAACATTTAAGTGCAAGAGGAAAGTAACAAATGGCTTAATATAATCATAATAATGGACCAAATGTAAAAATGTTATTATATTATTAATTCGCCAAGCAAAGATAATGAATTATTAAAAAAAACCATGTCTGGTTGTATCCAAAAATTCACAACCATGTCTCACAACCTTTACAAGTATGATTTTAAAGCTCAAATAGACATACAGATGCAAGCTTAATCTTGAGATTTTCACAGTGAAAATGGAAAACAATCTTTGCTTCACAAAGGGAATGAGATGATGGCTTCAACCTCTGTCTGCAACCCTTGTGAAATTTCAATGACAAAATTCTTAGAACCTGTAGATTTCAATAGAGAAGAACATGAGAGAAACCAAATATAAAAGCATAAAGCGTTCAATTCAGTGGTAAAGTTGCACACATTGCAATAAAACGCATAAAAAAAATACTCAAAAGCAAACTATAACACTTCTAACGTAATAAATCACAATATAGCACAACCATACATCACCAATATGAAAAACACCATAGGCAATTTCTTTATATGATGATAACAATGCATCAGTATGGCTATCATTTTTTCGTAAGAAAAACCTTGTTAGGGTTAAGAGAACTTAAAAGGTTTTCTTCGACCCCTTTTGTAAAGGACTAACGGTGCCATACATCACCAACACGAAGAACATCATATCCAGTTTCTTTATAATGATAACAATGCATCATTACGTTATGTTAAGAATATAGCTTAACTATAGTTAGTTAGAGTTGGTTAATAGTTTGTTAGAGTTGGTTAATCCTCTCCATTGCTCTATATAAGAGCTAACATTGTACCAAAATCTATCATCTTTTATCAATATGAAATCTTACAATTTCTATTCTCTCTCAAGCTTTCTAAGCTCTTATAGAGAATCTTCTCTATTTTACCATCAACTTCAAAACTTTAACATGGTATCATCCGCCTTAATCGATCCACACCTTGATTACGATTCCGCTGTTGAATGTGAAGATGATGGAGCTTCTGATGATGTTACCGATTCCGTTTCTGCATCCATTGTTCAAACTCAGGATTTCGATTTTGCAACCACGGAGGAAGGGAATTCTGAATTCTTTTTCGGAAATTTCGGTCAAGATTCAGAATCTGCAATGGTGCAAATGATTCCTATTGAGACAATCAAGCCTTCAATTGGAGAAAGATCCTTCAAAATTGGAGAAATCGATTGCTTTCTATTGACCTCTGAATCTGAATTGGTACCAGAACAGAAAGAGCAAGGATTTGGTTTTGAAGATGACGAATTTGTTCCTTCTTGTGATGAAGAAAGCTTCATGCGGTTCGCTTTGCCTCTTCTCGGTGTTTCCGACGACGGTTATGCGATTGCCGATTCAAGAACCACCGTGTTCATCTTTCTTCCTTCGTATAAGGTTCGTTTCTCATCTTCTAAACTTGAGAAATTGGTTTCAGCAACAACAACGCTGAAGCGCATCAATTTCTTCTTCAATCTATGTGGTGTTTACATTGAAGTGTTTGATCCCGGTGGAATTATGTCAGCGCTTTACAATTCTGCTATTATGCTCTCTACTCTGTCAATTTTCGATTCAATTTCACTCTTCCCTTTCGATCCCGGTGGTCTTACTTTCTGCTGTTAAGAAATGGGATGTTGATATAATTTCTCTAGTTCTGGAAGTTGCACTTATTGATGTTCTTGTTTTCTGTTTGGTCTTTGTTTTCCAAACTCATACTAAGCACTCTCTTACTATGAGTTTGAGGGAGGATATTACAATATAGAGGTCAGTTCTGCAACATTGTTCAAGTTCTGGTTATGCAGAATTGTTGAGTTTTGCTTCTGCAACAGTATTCAAGCATGTTTGATGTTTTAATTGCTTATGGCTTCAGTTGTATATAATCAAATGGTTGTTGAGGTTTGGAAATTCATACATGATTTGATGAAGTCTTGGCTTATTGTTTGTGACCTGATATTGAAGACAATTTTGGATTATGTGTTGGCTGTTACAATTTTGAGAGCTATTGCAATTATTGGTACTGTTACTGCATTTGGAGATCATGCTCTACTGGTTTCTGTCATTTGATATACATGGTCTGAGGATTAACTTCATACATATTGCTATATGGTTGTGTTGGAATTCATTGTTTGGAGTTAATTTGTTGAATGTACTACCGATCAATTTGGGCTCAGCTCTATTCCAATAAGACAGTGAGTGAAGTGTATCTGTTACATTTATTGAATTTGGTTTATTGGAGTATTGAATGCACACATATTTTGTTGGAGTAATTGTTTTGGATTTGGTTGCATAGAAGGTTTTCTCACTGTAGTGGCATGCTTTGGAAATTGGAACCATGATATGGTTGTCACTTACACCTACTAGTATTTTACTATGAGAGGAGTAATGCCAAATTCCAAGTTCTGATTAGATAGAGATAAGGGAATTGATTCTTTTTGGAACAACAATTAGCCCAACATTTCTCTATTGCAGGCCCACAGAGGTTAACATTTGTAAGCGGAGGTATTTTTGTGTTTGGAATGAACGGATAAGTTGTCTTTTAAGTTCTATTGCTGAAGCCACATAACAGTTTCCTCTTGATACTGCAATGCATGTTGCTGCCAACAAGATGTTGGAGTTTTAGTCTTCTTTGAAGACCCCTTAGGCTTGCTACTGGTTTGTTTCATTTGTTTTGGAGCTGTAACTTTCTGATGGTTGTGTATAGTTTTGATGCAGCAAGTGTTAGTATATGGCTAAAGCAAAGTTCTGAATTAGTATTCTCATAATTTGGTATTGTCTTTATGCTTCCATTTGACTAGAGGGAACTTGACATGAATCAATCATTGAAGGCTATAATGGCAATTCATTTTTGGAGGCTACTAATATACACATCTATAAAAGCCTTTGTTACATTTCGTGTCACTTTTGGTGCTGCGGTTCAGTTTGGTTGTTTAGCATGTGATGTATTGTTTTACAGTTTTTTTCTCATTGTATTCCAAACTCAAATTGGTAAATTTCCCAATGTTGAGTTTGAGGGAGGATGTTAAGAATATAGCTTAACTATAATTAGTTAGAGTTGGTTAATAGTTTGTTAGAGTTGGTTAATCCTCTCCATTGCTCTATATAAGAGCTAACATTGTACCAAAATCTATCATCTTTTATCAATATGAAATCTTACAATTTCTATTCTCTCTCAAGCTTTCTAAGCTCTTATAGAGAATCTTCTCTATTTTACCATCAACTTCAAAACTTTAACACGTTATGGCTCATTTTTTGTAAGAAAAACCTTGTCAGGGTTAAGAGAACTTAAAAGGTTTTCTTCGACCACTTTTTTTATGGTCATCTTGCCCATAAATATCATTCGACAGAAGCATAAAAATTCAAATTTTAAACGACTCAGAGGTAAAATGCCCTTGATACGCGTGTTCTGAAACCCCATTTGTGCTTACCATCTAAACAAGGTTTTAAAAAAAGCAAGTTACCGAGAAAACAGCCACGTCAATTTTAGTATCAGCAGCTACCATTACCATTTTCCCCTGTTTTTATAGAGTGAGAAAACATCACATCGAAATGCCATTACAGCCGCAACAAAATGCAAATAGGCAGAGAATTCCATTGTTTTTAATTGAGATGGATAAGAATCACATTTTTATGTTATGACTATCATTATGTTATGACTATCATTTTTTGTAAAGGACTAACGGTGCCATACATCACCAACATGAAGAACATCATATCCAGTTTCTTTATAATGATAACAATGCATCATTATGTTATGACTATCATTTTTTGTAAAAAAACCTTGTCAGGGTTAAGATAACTTGAAAGGTTTTCTTCGACCACTTTTTTTAATTGTCATCTTGCCCATAAATATCATTAGATAGAAGCTAAAAATTCAAATTTTAAACGCCTCAAAGAGGTAAAATGCCCATGACACGCGCGTTATGAAACCCCATTTGTGCTTAGCATCTATCTAAACAAGATTTTTTAAAACGGTAAACGGCCACGTCAAAAACAGTATCAGCAGCCACCATTACCATTTCCCCCCGTTTTTATAGAGTGAGAAAACATCACATCGAAACACCGTTACAGCCACAACAAAATGCAAATAGACTGAGAATTCCATTTCTTTTTTTAATTGAGATGGATAAGAATCACATTTTTAATACAAATATGAATATATAATGCATAGCTTTATCTCATTTTAGCTCTTTCCCTATTTCAAAACTTCATATCTATCACTAATTTATGTTGTTATACTACATACTATATGACAGTACAAATAATTTTAATAAGATTTGTGTGCTATTGTGATTAATTCACACTGCGACTATCGCTACCTGTAACGCGGCATCCGTAACAGCCGAAATCTTTAACAGGTCCCTTATTTTAAAACTTTGCATCTATACCTCCTAAACATTCTAAAGACAAAATCCAACATCCTAACAGTAACAGGCTAATGATGCCTAATAGCTAAATTCATCCATAACCAAAGCACATAGCATGTGAGTAATAGTATACTAAAAACTCAAAATTGAAAGGAAAAAAAAAACTACCGAATGAATACCAATAAACATTAGCACACCAAATCATTCAACAAACACAAATAAACAAAATTTGCGACAACAAAAAAATCGAACAAAATGAATTTCATTGACAAAAATGTAAAATTGGGTACCTGGTAGAAATACACCCAGCATTGAGATTGCGATGAAGAATCCTACCAGGGGCGGTGGTGGTGGTACTAACAACAGCATCATCAATCAAATCCTTCAAACCCTTATTCACTGCATCACCTTCAACTGGTGCAACATCAGAACGCTCCACAGGCACAATCCTCTGAAAGTAATTCCCATAAATATACTCAGGAGCAAATCCATGTTCATCAGTATACCCCATAATATGTCCATGCCATTCCCACACAAGATACTCTCCTTCTTCTTCCTCATGACAACCAACACAGATATTGCTTTCGCGAAGCGAAATTGCTTCACCGGAATTTGGTTTCAGAGTATCACCTTTTCCGGTGAGGATTAATTTGATGATTTCAGCTTCAAGCTTAGATTCTTCTTTGTAGATTGCTTGTTTTCCGTCTTGGTAAGCATGGGGTTGGTCGTCATCATCTTCTTCTTCGCTGAAAAGGAAATCCTCGTAGGATTTAGAGAAGAGAGATTTGTTTTCTGGACCACGAAGTTGAAGTCTGTCCATTAGGGTTTCGAGGAAATAGCTGTCGAGGGTGGTGGTTGTTGTGGCGGCGGCGGCGGTGGTGGTGGTGGAAGAAGAGTTGTTGTTGTTGTTTGGAGATGAGCTCATGGTGTTTGATGTTTGTTCTCAATGAAAATGAAAATGAATGAGAAAAGGGATAAAGCAGGGGTTTACATAATGGAAATGAGTCTTGTTAGGGTTTAAGAACAATACAAGAACACAAAAATCAAATAAAATTTGTATTCAAAACATTATTTTTATATTTTTAAATTGAGTACACGGTTATAAAAAAAAGTTCAATGCACAAAAGTGTTTTTTTATATCGTATTTTATTTTTTTTAACTAATGCTCTTTGTCAAAAAAAAAAACTAATGCTCTTTTTCAACTAAATACTCATTTTTTAGACAAACCTTTTGTTCTTTTGTTAATTTGTTTCAAATTAGAAGTCGCTTTATATTATAAAGTTTATAATATTATAAATAAATTATTTAATGTTGTTTTTATTTTATATATTTAATTGTTTATTACTAGCTATTTACAATTCTTTAATTTGTTTTTTATTGGTCAAAAGTAGTCTAATAGTAGAAAATTTCATCTTTAAAATGAATAAATGAAGTGACCAGAATTCAGACCTTGATTTTCCATCAGAACATTTTTTTTTTGTAAAATTATCCATAATTTTTTTTCCACATATTTTTAATTACACTTTTTTTTTTTTTTTTGAAGCTTTAATTACACTTCTTAATTTGTGTAAATAGTTAAAACGATTTAAAATTTGGAACAAATAAAGTATAAGTGTAACCTAAGGGTTAAATGTGTAAAAAGATTTGGGTTAAAGTCTTGATGAAGTAGAAAATAAAATACTAACATTAATAACTCACCTCCCCTTTTCTTCTTCTCTTCTAACCCTAGCTATCACCATTTTTTTTTTCTTCTTCTTAAAAAAATACAACACTATTAAACTATTACGCATTTTTAATAAAACTGTTTATTTATAAAATATTGCAAACACAGTGTGGAAATGTCAATAAAAATATGAACTTTAGCATGAGGTTTGTAACAACTTTGCTTATAATTTTCATGAGTCAGCATTAAAATCTTTGAAATTTTTAATTTTATTAAAATTATATGATATTTTATAATTGTTTAATTTATTTTTATCAAAAGTGCGGAAAAATGAATATATTTTTTGAAATAACTAGTATGAAAATGTGTACTATAATATCCTACTTATATTCTACCGATTGCAATCTCTATAGAATTTAGTACCAGATCAATATATGGTGCACACATGTTTTGAAGAAAATTGGATGAAAAGGGGTTCTCTCTCTATATATAAAAGGAAAGAAATGAAGTTCATTGGTAAAAATGTTAATTTCAAACATTCTTTCACCAAAGTATAATAGCATCTTTATTCTTTAATGATCTTATGAAACATACTTTGAGTTTCATATTCTGCTAATAAGTGGTCTTTTTGATGTTATAAATAAATTATATATTTAATCTCTTAACTTATTTATTAGTTTCATTTTGATTTCATAATTAATTGTTGTTACGATTTGATCCTTTAACTACATTTTTGTTAGCAAATTTAATAATTTTTCGTCAATTGTTAACTTCAATTGTTAACTTCAAATGTTAACGTGTTCCAACATTATAGTGGTTCACCAAAAAGTTCGTTTATTTTTAATTGTAACCATTAAATCTTTTTATCAAAGAGGATACCATTAAATCTTAATCTAACAATGAACCATCAAACCTAACTTTATTAACTTTTTTCATCTTTTTCCCTCTTCATAAATTCTTTTAAAAATCAGAAAATAGTTAAAAAGAGAAGAAGAAAAAAATTCACCTTCACTCAAAATCTCAAAACTTCATCTACTTTCTTCAAACACAAAATCCTAAAATTTCACCTTCAATTCAATGACAAAATAAATAAAATTTCAACTTCTTCGTTCAAACACAAAATCGTGGTCACCTAACTTCTTTTCAAGCCACAAAATATTTTAGCTCAAACTTCAATTCACATCAATATCTAAGCAAACACCTTTCCACAAGAGCAAGCCGAAAAAGCTTTTGAAAAGTTAACACCAAAAGCAAATTGCATTATCAAAACAAATTTTTTTCTCAAAACAATTTATATTTTGGTAAGGAGGAAGTACTTCGTTAAAGTAAATCTATTCTCACTATGTCTCATCCCAATGTTTTCAATAATTTGATTCAAAGTTTAATATCGAAGAATAATTAAAACTTTATAATCAATCTCCATACACAACAACGAATGATTGGATACGCATATATAATATTTGGCCATGGACCATGGTGTTATGAATTTATGTTGCTAAAAGAAGCAAGAAAAAATTGATGACTCTAAATAAAGATCTTTGAAATTTGGTCTCAATCAGTGATTGTGGTTCTACATCTGGTCTTCACACTTGCATAAATATATGCATAGAATGAAAACATCATCATCATAATTTTTTTTTAAAAGTTTCATTGTCTTTTTTTTTTCCGCATGATATTTGAAATTATAATGTATGCTTATATTGGCGGTAAGATTGTCACGATAACAATTTCGTAAAAAAATACAGTTATGTATAGTTCATTGACGGGAAGATTGTCTTCCTTAAATCGACTTATTTGAGCTTATTCACTAGCAAAAACACTTGATACACTGATTGAGAGAACTTACGAAAACAACTGATTTCGATAAGTTTTCTAGAACAAATTATGAAAAACAGCTTATAGATTACACAAAAGTATTTTCCCTTCATTTCAGCCAGTGTTATATAAACACTTATGCTATAAGATCAAACATTTTTCACTAAAATAAGCTAAAAAATGAAACATAATTTCACATTGAAGCATTAAAACATCAACAGAAACAAAATTGAAATCACGAATCAAATCATCAAAGTCACTTAATAAGATAAAATATGGTTAAGAACCAACCACAATCACTTTCTTTACATAATAATAACACTGATCTCAATATCTCAATAAACAAAAACTAAACAAAGTAACCATAAAACCTCAGAATCCAAGCTTGGTACGACGCCAGTGACGACGCTTAGCATTATATCTAAAATTATGAAAATCAAAACAACATTCATAAGAAACAAACTAAACATGATTTACATTATAAAAAAAACAACGCTATTGCTATTGTTGTTGTTGTTGCTGTTAAGAGAGAATGTTTACCTAATTTTATTTCCAGTTCTGAGGCGAATCCAATTAGGGATAGGTCTGTTTTGCCTCATCTTCTTGGCGAGCTTCTTCTTGATTACGAATGTCTTGTGTGAAGGCTGTAATTAGATTATTAATCAGAAATTGAAGAAATGAGAAGTGAGAATTAGAGGAAAAAGTGATTACCATTTTGGCAGCGTCTTCTTCTTCTTTTTCTACTTCAGAGTTCGACCGCGTTTGGAGAAGAAAGGGTTTAACCAGCGGCGATGTGAAATCCTAATTGCTCACTAAAGCTCTTTTTATACCTTTCATTTTTATTTATTTTTCATGGGTCTCGTTAAACAAGGCCTCGGCCCAAACACTTTTTTCTTTTAAGAATTTCATTTAAAGAAATAATTTATAGTTGAACATTTTAATTTTTAATGTGTTGATTTTGTATATTTTCATATTTTTTTTTATAAAACATTATTAAAAAAAAAATTAAAGAGTATCCCGGAGGCACGATTTAGCATTTGTCATTTTTTATATAGTTTCATTAGTTACTACTATTACTACTATAGTGATATGGATAAATGAAAATTATTTTTGTCATTTTATGGGTTACTCGCGCGCCCTATGAAATGACAATTTTACCCTTTCGTTACTTACGTAACAAAAGTTGTAAAAATGAATAATTTTTGTAAATGTTGTTCGCTACTTAAATAGCGGATGTTATGGAAATAAAATTTGGTAGGGTGTTTTTAGCGGTGTTTGCAAGACCGCAACTTAAATAACGGACATGAATATTTTGGTAAATTCGTATAACACGCGAGAAAAAGGATATGATGACAAAAGTGATTGTCTGGATAAATTAGTGCTGTCAAAATTTGCATGATCCAATGGGCCGGCCCCATTGTGCATATATTTTAGTTTTTTTTTCTATTTTTGACAATATATGTTTTTCGTCTCTTCATCACTCGCAATAATATCAAGTGGTAAAATTTATACCATTGAAAAAAAATTTATATTCTAAGATTACTGCTAAAATATATAATTTGTTATAATTTATACTATTAGAAAGTTTTTTTTGGCGAATGGAGAAAACATGGGGGGTTTATGATCAAATTGGGGGGAGAGCAATCATCTATATTTTAGAGTGGGTTGGATAGTAAAAAAATGATGTTTGGATTTGTCCCCTTATATGCTCAAATATGTTAAGATACATTACAAAAAACACACACCACTCTCTTCATAATAGTTACAAGAGAGTGTTGCAATTGACTTGCAGTTGGGAGCCACTATTTACGATTACAAATTTATGATGTGAAATTGTGATTGTCATTTCATATCGAAACTCTCATAAGCTTAAGCTATTAGAACTAGGCTTAAGTGTATTTTGCATCAATTTTTATGAAAGCCAAACAAAATTTATTCACAACAAATCAAAATTATGATATACTTAAAAGGATTAAATGAATAGGCTATCAAAATGAGTGGACCGATTGTATAAGATAAAAATCAAACTGTTATATTATACAATTAATTTCAAAACATTTTTATAGTATAAAAATACTTATTTAATATCAATATAAAAATATTTTACACTATTATCTCTTCTATTTTGTTATGAAAAAGGTACTACATATTTATTCAACATCATATCCCAATCCCACTAAGAGATAGCAAAAGACTAAGTGAAATAGTACATGGCAAATCATCACATACTTTTCTCTATATGTTTAGTGGGATTTTAGGCTTTAGTGGGATTTTGTAGATTGCCACAAAAATTACGACTCTCTCACAAACATCAAACCAACATGCCTAAGATGTAGATTCTTGTAACATATTTTCTCAAAAGATTCTTGTAACATATAAAAAGAGATAATTTTTTAAACAAAAATGGTCCACATTGTAATGGTTCAAGGGCATGTTTGTATGTAACTCTAGATAGTACCAATTGTAACATCCTCACATGCATGATGCATCTTAATTATTAACCCATGTCCACGAGATTTCTATCCTTTCTCTTTCAAGTATTTATCTATCTATGCATCATAAACATCATAGTTTATGTTTATTTATTTTTAGCATAAATTAAGTATCATCTGCACGAAATTTAAAGATTAAACATTTGAATCTTATGAAATTCTAATATGCTGTAAACTCTCCGTAATTTAACACCGTTGTATATCAAAACCAAAAATCGAATCCAAATTTTGATTAAATTATAAAAAAAAAACTCGCAATATATAATCTTAACTCTATTGGGTATAATAGTTTATGTTTATGGAAGGCTAAAATGTTCATAATACATGCATACCATCAAATTTTTTATTTTTTTCCCCACTTTGTCAAAACATGTTATTTTTCTCGTGTCTTGAGCTATTCCTTCTTGTGACCACTCACGAACTTCACAACCCCAATTTTCCTTTTGGGCTTTCATGATTGAAGGAAGTCCTAAAACCACTTCTTGTGATTGATCTAACTTTACTTTCAACGTAATTGAGTTCATGCTAATCACGGATAGGCTGCTCACCGGAGAGAAAAAAAGTTAATTCACCAAGAGAGAGTATCTAAAAGTAATTATAAGAAGAATTAGAAAAAATTAAAAGATAGAATTTAATCAACGTAATTACTTAGTTAAAATAATTGAATGTATTTTTTTAAAGGCCTCTACTATTGGCTATTGCCACAAATTAAAACTATTAAAGATATTTTAATTAGTTTCTAAGACATCAAATTAATTAGACCATTTTCACAAGAGTGTTTTTATTATTATTAGACTTAAGGACTTAAATGTTAGCCCTTTATTTTAGGTTTAACATTGTTTTAGAAAATCTAATTTTTTCTGGTACAAAGAGAATCTAATTTTATATGATAAGGAATACTATACTTTTTCTTGTTTAAATTTTTCCACATAAGCAGTTTTATGAAAAGAGGGCAAAGCCCTAAAAAAAAGATAATGAAGTTAAACACTTCGAAACATGTAAGAATAAAAAATATCAAAAAAGAAGTAGATGTTTATCTAACTAATCGTTTATTTGTACACTGATGTGAGTAATTTGAACATGTCAATTCATGTTTGAAGGATCACAATGCATCTACTCAAGGTAGAAATATTCTTATTGTCGTTACAACTTCCTGTTATCATTTCCACTAACACTTTCAAATCATTTTTTATATTTGAAGATGAGTAACCCCTTGTTTTTGAGCTAAATCCATTATGATGTAACCTACGTATGAGCATGAAAAGGCAATCCCCCGTTTATTTTTCTTCTGAAAAAGCAATTTTATATAGATTTTAAATTTATTTTTGTGGTGAATCTTCCATTACGTTAATATTTTTCTTTATTAGTGATATCACTTTATCTTTTAAATTCTTATTTAAATATCTAAATCCATGTAGATATTCACGATTAAATAAAATAATAAAAATAATACATTTTTTTGTAACATTAAAAAGAATACATAAATATGTGTAATGGAAACAAAGATATATAATATATGGCTCTGCCCCCAACCGAAGAGATGTGGCTCTTGCCAGTTTGTAGGTGCGGGGCAGAAATGTAAAATAGCATTAGTGCTCTCATACTTAGAAATTATGAAGTAGGGACATCTCTATCTCTATGAATAAACACGGTGTCCGACATGTGTCAGTGTCCGGAACTCATATGATACTCCTACGAAATATATTGAATAGTTCAAATAGATGTCCAAAAAAATAATTTTTCTCTTATTTCGATACTCCTTAGATCGGTATCCGACGCTTATAAGACACTCGTAAAACACGTGTCGAATAAATGTCCCAAAAAAATTTATTTTCTTTGCTTCTACTCTTCTTAGATACATATTAGAGATATATTTTTTTTTTTTTGGTCAAGTAGCCTAATGACTTGAAATTCCACCCTTAAGGTGAATAAGTGGGATGATCAAGGTTCGAACTCCGATCCCCTGCATAATAATGCAAATGTCCACCAATTGAGCTAAGCTCATGGGACCATATTAGAGATATTTACAAGGATCAAAATGTGTTGCAATAATAATGTTGATGAATGAGATTAAAAAAATTATTACAATATTTTTAACTTTCCGATAGTACATGGATAACTAAAGGTCAAGTTCTATCTTATATTGTTTTAAATATTTTTTTTAATAAAATAACTTGTTCTCCTTATATGTACATGTATATATTTTGATTCTCAATTTCGATCTTTTATAAGTATGCAGTGGTCTCACTGTCCTATATTTTTTACATTAAAAATGTCGACGAATCTGTATCCATATCGTGTCAGGTATCCGTGTCAGAGTCTATGAATAGTTAAGGAAAATATGTAGCTGCATATCATATATTTAGGCAAAATATATAGAAATATATTTGACATAATTTTTAATATGAATGAAGTTTTGTTATTTTTTTTATTAACAGAAATCAACTAATTATATTCCCAAAATAAGAATAAGAAATGATTAAAATCTAATTTTTATAAAAAAAATGATTAAAATCCAATTAGAAAATTTCAACTGAATACAACTCTAGAACATATAGCACATTAGCATGTAACCCATGTTCCTCAACAATTTTTTTTAGCAATATATGGGTTAAGACTTAGGGGATGTGAGCGAAGGGATCTTAGATAGTTGGAAGCAGCCTATACGACACCTTAAAATGTTTAATTAATTAAAGACAATATAACTTGATAAATATTCTCCACATTCTTTTATATATATATATATATATGATATGATATAAAGACAATAACTTGATAAATATTCATCTAACAAAAGTTTGAGAAACGAACCTAATTAAGTTGAATCATGTAATCTAATCTAAACTTTGATATAATCATTTATAATTTTTTGAATATTTTTTAGCTATTTAATTGGGTAATAAAAGATAAAATTATAAACAAAATAGTTTATATAAATTATAAGGTTTTTTTTTCACAATATAAATTATAAAGTTAAAACATAAAAATAAAACCTAATTTTGATATAATTTGATATTCCTATATAGTTATAAGACAGTTTAAATTAAATACGAAATAAAAATCAATCGTTAGTTGGTTCAGTGGTGATTGATACTAAACTTGGTAAGGATCGGAGGACCACGGTTCTATCCTGCAACTACGATCGGAGGACTAGATCACTTGATGCAAAAAATAAAATATGCATTATTTAAACAATTATAATCTTAATCGAACCGCTAAAAACATAATGACCGCAGGAAAAAAAATGTATTTAATCCATTCCATTTGGACACACAAAGTAGTTCACGGCTACCCTCAAAAATATCATACTATACATTACATCACACAACAACACAAGCTCAAAAGCCTAACCTCAAACCTTACTCTTTTTTCCATCTTCTTCCTCTTTCCACTATTATCTCTTTTCTACCTGCATTTATTTTCTTTTGGACTTTTTCACCAACTCTCATGACTCAAAATTTTTCTATTTAATCCTCTCTTTTTTTTTCTCATCTCTCTCGTATTATTCATTCACAAAACAACATTATTCATAGTATCTTTCACGACAACATGGGAGGTATCAGCCTGGAAGAGATCAAAAATGAAAGTGTTGATCTGGTACATATTCCATGCTACTTCTCCTTCTTATTATTTTTTTTTACACCCTCTTGTTTTTTCTTCATGTGGGATTCTTGATAAATTAATTAATTAGTCATTAAGTGATGATTTATATGAATATGATCACTCCAACAACAACATAGTGCTTGCATGGTTGTATTTACTATGAGTCGCCATCATTTTGACAAAAATTACATTATAAATTCGACGATTTT
This sequence comes from Trifolium repens, assembly GCA_030408175.1. Taxonomy (NCBI): domain Eukaryota; kingdom Viridiplantae; phylum Streptophyta; class Magnoliopsida; order Fabales; family Fabaceae; genus Trifolium; species Trifolium repens. Next base: position 6,134,352 of record CP125836.1, read on the forward strand.
GTCAAATTTACAATGATTCTAAAACATGATGTATTCTCTCAACATTTTCTTTTAGTGTTTCTCTAAAAATTAAGATAAAGAAAAAGAACTTATGAAGTTTGTATTTTTTTATTAAGGTAATTTGATTACTTAGTTCTTCTATTCTTATACCTCTTTGAGGTTAAATGTGATTGTTTTTGAGTCTTTATCCTTCTTCGAAAATTGACTATAATTATTCGTAATTCAAATGAAAAATAAGTAAAACAAAAGGAATAATTGTTTTAGACTTTTGATCTTTACTTGAACTTGGATTCTCCTGATAAAATTGGGATATATTGAATATAATTAAGTAAATATCCGATTTCAAATTATATAAAAATTTAAGTATTTTTAGTTTAGGACGGCAAAAGTTATGTATTTTTAATTTGAGTATAAAGTCGGTGAAGGATTGAGTTGAGAACATAATATTTTTCTTAAACATATGAAAACAATTGAATAAATTTTTTATGGAAATTAAAATTATTGATTTTAATTTTATAAGAATTTCAAATATCTTGAAAACCTTTTTTATAAGTTATTTTTTTCAACAATATATCAATTACTAATTTTATTTTGATAGAAATTTACTAATTTTATTGATTATCCTATTATATAATATTTTCTATAAACTAAATTATTTGACTAATGCCGGATAAATGTAACTAACCAAGTCTAAGATGCAATTTTGTAAAAAATGTGAACTATTCCCCCGTTATAACAATTTATTTCTTGCTATATATATAAAGTTGAGCCGTGTACCATAAACTTAACTCAATTAATAAAGACGTCATATTTTATTAAAAATTGGAGTTCAAAATATAATCTGAAAAAATATTTTATACTTCTTTAATTTTGAATATAAACAAAAAATAACATTTTAGATTCATTAAATAAAACATACTCTAATACATATTTTATTCAATAAGCTTAAGAATTTTATTTTTTCTTATTTCCCATCCAACTCAAAATATATACTTAAAAAACTAAAGTTTTTGATAATGTTTGAGTGGAGTCCAAGAAATCCGTAACTTACATCACAGTTGGTGTAAGCAAAGACTAAAAATAGCTAACTCTCCAAACACCCCATTGCTTCTCAATTTGTCTATTCTTCCAGTAATCGTCACTCACGTGCGTTTATCTGTGTTCATTTTTAATTTATTTTTTTTGATAAGTAACTTAAGTTGTTAACTTTAAAATTATTTTTAGGACTACACAACTTATGGATAGTCTAAAATATTAAAATAATTTTTTGTCCATATAAAAAATTGTATAAGATAAGGATTGTTCAATATTTTCAAGATTTATCATCATATAATGTTCTCTCATGTTATTCTGTTTCGTACTTGTATTTTTGAAAACACCTTCAAATTATTAAATAACATTTAGAGATAAAATTTAAATAATTAATATTATAAAAAATAGATTTAAAAGGTAACAATATTGACAAAAAATTTAACAATAACATAAATGTACTTTTATTTCTCATATTTTAAAATTAAAAAATTTGATCACCGATTTTTAAAATTTTAAACAAAATTTCCATCACTAAATTTTGGTCCTATTTTTAAGTTGAATAATGAACTAAAAAAATCACTAAGTCAACCCAATTCAAAGCAAGAACATCATGTGTTAAAAGTGCTGTTAACTCCAAATCAATACTTTTGTTAATTATTCCTTATCTCCACAGCTCTACCTGTATCATATGGATCAGCATTTATTGCATGCAGTCCTACAGGCAATAATTTAAGATCTCCCTATTGAGATTAAACCATCCATATTATAACATCAGAATTTTATATTTAATTAGAATAAAAATTTATCTAAAAATCTGAACCGTCTGATCAGTTCACTGCACCCATTCTATTTCTGAGTGCATTTAATCGTATCAACTTCTATAGTTGTGTATATGTTTTGTTGTGATTTGTTGACAGTGTAAAATTAAAATATATTAAAGTTTCTCCATGATACATTTTTCTTTTATGTATGCAACATTAGGACATAAATAATAAACATTGAAATGAAACCTTGTTAATATATAGGAAAGGATTCCAATAGAAGAGGTGTTTGAGCAACTAAAATGTTCAAGACAAGGTCTCACATCAGAAGAAGGAGCCAACAGGCTTCAAGTGTTTGGTCCAAACAAATTGGAAGAGAAAAAAGAGAGCAAGTTTTTGAAGTTTTTAGGTTTTATGTGGAATCCTTTATCATGGGTTATGGAAGCTGCTGCTATCATGGCCATTGCTTTGGCAAATGGAAGTGGAAGGCCTCCTGATTGGCAAGATTTCGTCGGAATCATAGCTCTCTTAGTCATCAACTCCACTATCAGTTTCATCGAAGAAAACAACGCTGGCAATGCCGCCGCTGCTCTCATGGCTGGTTTAGCCCCCAAAACCAAGGTAGTATTAATAAAACACAGTTCGCTTATCCATGTTGCGCCAAGTCGCATCGTCTCCATTTATTTACGCGCATTATTTTGTTAGATACTATTTGAGTTTGTTAAAGGTAGTTACTAGTTAGTTGCAAGTTGGTTAGTATTAGTTACAAATTAGTTAAGATTTGTTAGTTTAGTTAGGATCACTATATAAAGTGTATCCTACACTCGAATTTGGATTGCATGCAGTCGGGAAAGATCAGACTGTCCAATTAAGATCAGACAGTTTTCATTCTATCAATTTCAACTAATCAATATTTCTCTCAATTTGTTAGGCTCTAGTGTTCTACCATGCTTTGCAGCGCTATGAGCTATCTATAACTTTTATCAATGTTTGTTAAATTTTTGTGGCCACAAAATATTTTAGGTACTAAGAGATGGTAGATGGAGTGAACAAGATGCTGCAATTTTAGTACCAGGAGACATAATCAGCATTAAGTTAGGAGATATAATTCCGGCTGATGCGCGTCTTCTTGAGGGGGATCCTTTAAGTGTTGATCAGTCTGCATTAACAGGAGAGTCACTTCCTGTTACAAAGAGTTCCTCGGATGAAGTTTTTTCAGGATCGACGGTTAAGAAGGGTGAGATTGAAGCAGTTGTGATTGCTACTGGTGTGCACACTTTTTTCGGTAAAGCGGCTCATTTGGTTGATAGTACTAATCAAGTTGGACATTTTCAGAAAGTGCTAACAGCTATCGGTAACTTCTGCATTTGTTCAATTGCTATTGGAATACTCATTGAGCTTATTGTGATGTATCCGATACAACATCGCAAGTATAGAGACGGAATCGACAATCTTTTGGTGCTATTGATTGGTGGAATTCCAATTGCTATGCCAACTGTTTTGTCTGTTACTATGGCTATCGGTTCTCATAGGCTTTCGCAGCAAGGCGCTATAACGAAAAGAATGACTGCTATTGAAGAAATGGCTGGAATGGATGTTCTTTGTAGTGATAAAACCGGAACCCTCACTTTGAATAAGCTTAGTGTTGACAGAAATCTGATTGAGGTTTTCGCTAAGGGAATTGAGAAGGATTATGTGATGCTTCTAGCAGCTAGAGCTTCCAGGACTGAAAATCAAGATGCTATAGATGCTGCTATCGTCGGAATGCTTGCTGATCCAAAAGAGGTAAATACGCCAAAATTTGCGTAATTTTTAAAGAAGTAGAATAAAAGGAAAAAAGCAGTTTAATTTTGGATATGGATAAAATTTTATTGTTATGATCTTAATGATTAGGCAAGAGCTGGTATAAGGGAGGTACATTTTCTTCCATTCAATCCTGTAGACAAGAGGACTGCTTTAACTTATATTGATTCCGATGGAAAATGGCATCGAGCGAGCAAAGGTGCTCCTGAGCAGGTAAATATCAGTTTCATTATCGCCATTTTTATGACGTTATGGAAAATAACTTGGTCATGTTTTTCTTGTTTTAGATAATAAATCTCTGCAACTGCAAAGAAGATGTCAGGAAAAAGGTTCATATAGTAATTGATAAGTTTGCGGAGCGTGGACTTCGATCATTAGGTGTTGCAAGACAAGTATGTAATGATGATAACAGTTATCGATATGTCTAAATTTTATACCTGATTGAAAAAATTTCTTTACAGCTTGTATTGTATGATTTGTGTAACAGGAAGTACCGGAGAGAACAAAAGATAGTCCTGGTGGACCATGGCAATTTGTCGGTCTGTTACCGTTGTTTGATCCTCCTAGGCATGATAGTGCCGAAACAATTAGAAGAGCACTTAACCTTGGTGTGAATGTTAAGATGATTACTGGTAAGAATATTAGGCCACAGTTTCTTATAGCTCACACCACAACTCAAAGTTTTTAGCTTTGAAATCGCTTGCGGTGTTTGTTGTTCTCTAGGGGATCAGCTTGCCATCGGAAAGGAAACCGGAAGAAGACTTGGAATGGGAACAAACATGTATCCATCATCTGCATTGCTTGGTCAAGATAAGGATGCTTCTATTTCGGCTCTTCCGGTTGACGAGTTAATCGAGAAGGCCGATGGATTTGCAGGAGTATTTCCAGGTATGAAGCACGGACACTTCTCTATGGTGACGTGTCAGACACGTTTTGTTCAAATTGTCCAACATTTTGAAGTTCTTACATTTCAGTCTCCTTTTCTCTTTGTATGATATGGTAGAACACAAATACGAAATCGTCAAGCGGCTGCAAGAAAAGAAGCATATATGTGGAATGACAGGAGACGGTGTAAATGATGCTCCTGCGTTAAAAAAAGCGGATATCGGAATTGCTGTTGCTGATGCTACAGATGCTGCTAGAAGTGCTTCTGATATTGTCCTCACTGAACCTGGCTTGAGTGTCATTATTAGTGCTGTTCTCACCAGCCGGGCAATTTTTCAAAGGATGAAGAATTATACTGTTAGTTTCCTTGCATATCTAATTAAATCTTTTGAATTTACTTAAACTTTTTTAATCGTGTAATCACAAATTTTTTGATGTCGGAACAGATATATGCCGTCTCAATCACAATCCGTATCGTGGTAAGTGCTTAAATTAGGTTGATGCAAAAAAATGTCTAATTTTTTCTATGTATTGGAACACTCAAATCATATACTTAATGATCATTGATTTTTAATGTTTCATTTTGGTAGTTTGGTTTCATGTTTATTGCGTTGATCTGGAAGTTTGATTTTGCGCCGTTCATGGTTTTGATTATTGCCATACTAAATGATGGTAAGTTAATATTTTCTTGATCTTTAAGTTATTTTCTTGCTAAATTTCTGAAACTCATTTCCTTACTATAGTTTAAACCATACATTTAGGCACCATTATGACAATATCAAAGGATAGAGTTAAACCATCTCCACTACCTGATAGTTGGAAACTGAGGGAGATATTCGCTACCGGTGTCGTGCTAGGAAGTTACATGGCACTAATGACAGTAGTATTTTTTTGGTCAATCAATGATACCAACTTCTTTTCGGTAAATTAATTTATATTATATTTCTTACTTAACTCAATATCTTCACCAACTAGCCGAAATCCTAAGCGCAAATAACTTTAATTATGTTGCAGAACAAGTTTGGTGTGAGGTCTATAAGACATAACCCTGAAGAAATGATGGCGGCTTTATACCTACAAGTTAGTATAATAAGCCAAGCACTAATTTTTGTGACTCGGTCACGCAGTTGGTCTTTCGCCGAAAGACCTGGTCTTCTCCTGCTAGGTGCTTTTCTCATTGCTCAACTGGTAAGCTTGAACTTCATATTCTTCAATCAATAATACTTACTATATACGAAGTTGCATGTGTTAGTTTCTTAAGATATACATCGTAAGTATTGAAGAACGACCATTTTATTTTGTTATGTTATTTGACAGGTTGCAACACTTATAGCAGTGTATGCTAATTGGGGATTTGCAAGAATAAAGGGAATGGGATGGGGTTGGGCCGGCGTAATTTGGTTGTACAGTTTGGTAACTTATATCCCTCTTGATTTACTCAAATTCGCGATCCGCTATGCTTTGAGTGGCAAAGCTTGGGATAATCTTTTGGAAAACAAGGTAAGTTCTTTTTATTTTCGCTTTTTATTTTGTCGCATTGTTGACGAGGACGAGCCTTGGCGCAACGTTTAGGTTCCTTGTGCACTAAGCCGTCTTGATTGTTGCATTGTTGAACTAATGGTGTTCATGTTTTCTCATCATAGACTGCATTCACTACAAAGAAAGACTATGGCAAAGAAGAGAGGGAAGCGCAATGGGCGGCTGCACAGCGAACACTTCATGGTCTTCAGCCTCCAGAAGCATCCAACATTTTCAACGAAAAGAATAGCTATAGGGAACTTTCGGAGATTGCGGAACAAGCCAAGCGACGCGCTGAAGTCGCAAGGTATAATTCCATTATATATATGAGGCTATTGCATGGGTTATGATATGTGAGGTTGGTTTAACAAATTTTTGAAAATGTATGACAGGCTTAGGGAGGTTAATACTTTAAAGGGACATGTTGAATCAGTGGTGAAGCTGAAGGGACTTGACATTGATACAATTCAGCAGCATTATACTGTTTAAGAAGCTTGGACAATTTTCAAGAACAATTTGTTCAGTGCTTTTTATGTGAACAAATCGCATCTAACGACGAAGAAAGCCTTAAGGATCTTAGTCGATCTATCTTTTAATTTAGATGTCTTGTAAAAAATTGAAGGGTTGATCCTTTTCCTATCTATGCTAGGATGAGATACTATTCTCAAGTATCAAATAACATCGATGATCGAGTTTAGTTTTTTTTTCTTCCTTGAATAACATTAGTGTTATTAAGGTCTCAAAGCTTAATATATTGGTATTGATACCCTTTCTCAATACATTCTTTACAACAGAAATAAAAAACAAGAAGAAACTATAGTAAATATTTGATAATGAATTCAAAACAAGGTGAGTGAATGACTCAGTTAATCATCGAGCAATCGTGCCTGATTTCGCCCTGCCTTCCAGTTTTGACCCCGACTCGGCCAAGCTTTGTTATAGCAATAACAAAGGCTTTTTCAAAAGCTGTGTTATTGGATGCAAACAAGTTTACTAAGTTTCTTGAACTTTTATGAGTAAACAAAGATTGATCAGAAGAGAGTAGTCCTATTCCTTGCTGAAGATTCTTGTAGTATTGGTTATCAAATGTCCTAGGTGTAATAGGATCCATATCAACAGCAAGTCTAGGGTCTACATCTTTTGGACACACTTGTTGGAGCTGTTTTGCATATCTTGGATTAAGTGATGGATCAATTATCTTCCCACTTTTGAAGTTGTAAATTCGTTTCGAGAATTGGTTACAGTGAGAGAATCCAATAGTATGCGCTCCTGCAACCACAAATCATTGAATATCAAAATCACTTTTTTTTATCTGTAACAAACGGACCTTAAATACCAAGTCTCATAATCTCAAGCTAAAAAGTTTCGTCCTCATAGTTTTGAATAAATTACCTGATAGAGCAATTAGATCGGTTAGAGTGAGGCCATGTGAAGCAAACATTTTCGTTAGTTTTGCTAGTTTGAATTCAGGATGAGGTAGATGGTTTGTGACACTGGCTTTTGTCGAGATTCTTCCATCTAGTCTTCCTAACTCTACTGCATAAGACGGCCCTCCTGTCTGAAAATGCAATTTTTCGGTATTCAGCTAAATTGTACAAGTTTTAAATTATGGCTACAGTTACACTAGTTTGTTTCTTATTTACCAATTTTATGACATCCCTAGTTGCCAATGCCAAAATGTCAGCACATGAAACCTTGTTTTGGCAGCCAGGAACACTGTCAACTGCAGCTTTTGCTTTGATCACTGTGTCAAAACCATCACCAGCTAATGAAAGATTGATATCATTATCTTTCTCTGAAGTGCTATTTCTTGAAGCTAACATCACAGAAGCATCACATCCCTATATCCACATGCACAAATACATTAGATACCTGACACGACACAAACACAGACACGTCAACACTGATAATGTCAAAAACATAGAACACTGACCTGAACAAAACAATCATGGAAGAAGAGCCTAAGTGTAGAAGGTGCTGTCACAAATGTTTGTTGAAGTTTCATCTCAACTGCATTGTGGACTATTGATTCAACATTTGGACATGTTTTTCTGTAATAGTCAACTCTAAGTTTTGCTGCATAAGAACTAGCTATGAGCTGCAAAAGAAATAGGTTTACAAGGAAAGTGAGGAAGCTGAAAGAACTCATTTTTTGCTAGTGTGTGAAATATTAGGCTTGGTTTGGTTCAGTGATTGGATCCTTAAATAGTTAAAGGAAAATATAACTGAGATAATATTATCTCTCTCTTCTTGAAGACTATTGGGCACTTGTGATACCATCTGATAGAGCATGGAATCAAATTTAATTAAATAATTTAGATATAAGTAACATGTATACTTTACATTGTTAGTTAAATTTTTCTTTTAATTAATGTTTGATTGGACCTTTTAGTTAGTTATTTTAGTTTACAATCCAATGTTAGTATTATATATATAATATTTCTGATCAGTGAAATTCATGTGGGTCTCACTATTTTATGTAGGATTTATTTTCAAAGTGAGGGGATCACAATGATTTCAATCGGTTAGAGAGTGATTTTAGAGAAGGTGTTAAAAAGAGGGCATTCTTATCGATCAAATGAATAAACAAAAATTATTGTTTTATTTTGTAACTAGTTTATTTGATAGCGAAATTCGACCAATTGCATTTACATCTTTGCCTACAAATCAACTATTGTTTCTTTTTTATTATTTCAAACTTAAAATTTACTATGTATAACTTATATTTAAATTAATAAATAAAATATAATAATTATACGGAGAAGATTAGCATAACACTGCGCAAAGATGACACGCACAAATCGAAAATGCTGATTGAAAAAGTGTTGTGCATTCTGAGAATATCTGACAAAGCACCGAAGATAATGGTCACATTATAATTTGTGTGATGAGGTTGAAGTGGAAGCTCATGGAATGGTGATACTACTTTTTTATTAAAAGTGCATCTTAAATTAATGTTATACAAAGAAACATAGTTTGGTCCCAAACACATAGTTTAAGTGCTTTTTCTATATTTAACTTATTATAGTGAGGTAGTACCTGTACACATAAAATACAATTACCACTTCAATTGTTGCAGTTTGGCCAATGTCTTACGTCAGTTCAACATAGATCATATGATAGCCACTTTGATTACAATTATAGTAATTCTATTTCTTTGCTAAAATATGAATGGAAGAATGACACATTGCACTTGGCCATATGTGTGTCCCACTTTTTTTTTCTCTTCATTTTCTTGCTCTTTTCCCATTCTCCCCAACTTTTGTCATGTGAAATTTTTTATCAATTTATTTTGTAAATATGAAATATGTTGTGTTTAACTAAACTTTATGAACATTCATTAAGAGAGTTAGACAAAATTTGACATGCGGAACTTTCATGGAGGGGTGTATGATATGAGATTCTCTTAAGTGACATTATATAGTCATCTGAAATCTAGGATACCCTTATAAAAGATAAAAGGGTGCTTGATGACTGATGAGAGAGTTTAATAATTATATTTTGGAGTTATTTTGACAAATTAATTTGACAACAATTATTCAAATATAATAAGGTGTAGTCATGATTTATAATTATCTAATCGCACTTATAAACTTAATTAACGACCATTTTTAAGGTGCATATTTTTTTATAAAGTTATAGTCGAATGACATTAAGGTGTCAAAATTTATTTAACACCAAATCTCATCTACTCATTTCATTTAATCTAATGATTTAAAATTATTACCAAAATAATTTATGTACACCAATATCACCTAATTAAAAACAAATCTTTATCATCATAAATACACAATAATAAGATATTCTCTATTTGTTTTCCCAATTTTTTATTTCCTCATTAGTGTGACAAACTAATATTTTTAGAGGATGGATCCGTTGACTCCAGGAGTAAGTCTTCCCTTGACTTACTCCGCTTAATAACTCGATATCAGCATTATATTTCTTCAATCCAACTGCTGAATTCAAAGATCTCATTGAGTAGATCAACTCCACAAATTTTTATAAAAATTCAAAAAATATAGTTATGTATTTTAGACTATTGAAATTCAATGGTTTTTTCTAAAAGTTTTTCGTATATTCAATTGAAGTGTTCATAAAAAGTATCAAACGATTATGAAATTTTATAAAAATTTGTGGAGTTGATATACTCAATGAGATCTTTGAATTCAACGGTTGGATTGAAGAAATATAATGCCGATATCGAGTTATTAAGCGGAGTAAGTCAATGGAGACTTACTCCTGGAGTCAACGGATCCCTCCTCAGATTTTAATTTATATAATTAAAAATCATGGAAAAATTTATTTTGATGGGTTATGGCCGTTGTGTTTGTCACTCATAAAAAAAAGTATATTTTTTTTCTTACAAAAAAAAAGTATAATTTTTTAATTTTTTTTAATGTATATTTTATAACTTATAGTAATTCTTAAGCAATATATTAATGAAAGTTAACAAGATCAATAATTTTTAGTGAAAATATTTATTTTTTACTCAAAAAACAATAATTTTTTTGAAGGAGCAATATTTTATTTTATTCACAAATAAAAACATTGAGAATTCGTACAAATAATAAAAAATGGAACTATATAAAAAATAATAATAACGTGGATTTGTAAAAAAAACAAGGGGAAAACACTTGAATAATAAAAAAAGGAAATTAAATAGGAAATGTTTCATTTTTATTTTTTTTGAAAGAAAGGAAATGTTTCATTTTAAATTTATTATGGTAAGATTTGTATTTAATTATGTGTTATTGATGTACATACTTATTTTGGTAATAATTTTAAACCTTTGGATTAAATGAAACAAGTGAATGAGATTTGTGTCAAATAAATTTTGACACCTTAGTGTCATTTGATCTAACTTTTTTTGATATATTTTATTTAAGTGCATATCAAAATACAAGGCGTTAGTGGCAGAATTAGGGGTGGCTAGCTAGCTGAACCATGACCCACTCTAAAAATTAAAAACTATACTATATATATTCTTGATATTTTAAAAAAATTCCAAATATGAAATATATACTATATATTTCTCATAAATCTATTTTAAGCAAGTCATAATTACTAAATAGATGATACTTGGTGCAACGCTCGTTTCATTTTGCAAGAAACACTACAATAAAGAGGTGCAGCAATGCTTAATGAAAAGCCATAACCACAACTTTTTTTTTCCTTATATGCTAAGGTAATTTAATTGAAATTATGGGTACTATGAGAGCACAAATGGATTGCTTAATCTCTAATTCCATTCCAATTTTAGTGTACACAATTCTTCTAAAAATTATTTATGATATGATTCTTAATTATTCAATGCCAAATATTGTGTAATTAATTTGTCCATTTCAATATTTTGTCAACCAATTTCAATTCTTCTAAACCAATGTTTGGTTCCATTCCATATATTACTTCATAGTGTGTCCGCATTAAACCTGTATAAGTTTATGAACATGTATAAGTTTTTTTTTCTTCATAATAGACCTGTTTTCATAAGCCATAGATTTTATAGAGGTTATGAAAATAATTTATGAATATGTTATAAGTTTTTTTTTTCATAATAGATTTCACAAGCCATAGATTTTATAGAGCTTATGAAAATAATTTATGAACATGTCATAATTTTTTTCTTTCATAATAGACCTGTTTTCATAAGCTATAGATTTTATAGAGCTTATGAAAATAATTTATGAACATGTTATAAATTTTTCTCATAACAGACCCCAGTTTATCATTGAATGAGGCATCAAAGAATATATACTTGTAGAAAAAATTTCATCACACAGATTAAAAACAAAAGTAATAAAAAGATAACCAAACCATTTATTTGATAATAACAATATCTAGTTTTTAAAACACAGATAATAATGACAATATCTTCTCTTAGCTTAAATAAGAAAAAGTAATAATATCCACTTAAATGACTAAGGTAATAATTTTCTTCGTCATCATTATTACAACATTCTACTAAACATGCAGATTTTACAACTCTTTTAGACTGTATAATGATTCTTAGAAGTATCAAGGTCTAAACCTTTAAGCTTGACGACCTTCTCAATGCGCCCTTTAAATGTATGCTTCTCCACGAGCCTGTAACACATTTCCAAAACCGGTTTAGGATCGTTATACATATCGTCGATTTTTTAACTATGAAGCACATATAAAGACTCAAAATACAATACTGACACATGTTTCAGTCTTGGACACTAATCTGAAGTGTCCAACACTAAAACATGTTACAGTAGTCATACGTTAATTATTACTATTCAAATGACTTACCGTGCAATTTCTGCACGTTTCATTGCCTGTTCGGCAATTTCTGAAAGTTCGCGGTAGGTGCTGGTTTCACTGAAAATGTTGTTCTGGGTTGGTTCCTGAAGACCATGAAGTGATCTCTGCGTTGCCGCCCAATTCGCTGCCCTCTCTCCTCTACCGTAATCTTTCTTAGTAGTAAAGGCAGTCTGTGATTTAAAAACATGAACACAATTAGATGAAAAATGCAACAAATGCGCGAGGCAGCAACCATACCATTGCGCCAAGGCTCGTCATTATCAACAATTCAATAAAACAATAAGCGGAAATAAAAAATAAACCTACCTTGTTTTCCAAAAGATTATCCCACGCCTTTCCGCTCAAAATATAGCGGATTGCGATTTTGAGAAAATCAAGAGGGATATAAGTTACCAAACTGTACAACCAAATTACGCCGGCCCAACCCCATCCCATTCCATTTATTCTTGCAAATCCCCAATTAGCATACACTGCTATAAGTGTTGCAACCTGTCAAATAACAGAACTAGTGTTACCACAACAGAAATATAGACGATCTCTTATAGAGTACTAGCGTGCAAACAGACACGTCATAGAAATAAGAGGTTCGGACTTACCAGTTGAGCACCGGCAAAAGCAGCGAGTAGTAAAAGGCCAGGTCTTTCCAAGAAAGACCAATTGCGAGACCTAGTTACGAAAATCAGTGCTTGGCTTATTATACTGACTTGTAGATATAAAGCCGCCATCATTTCTCCAGGATTATGTCTTATAGACCTCACACCAAACTTCTCCTGCAAAATATTCAAGGTTATTCGCGCTTATGATTTCAGCTAGTATGCAATGATATTGAGGAAAAAAATGTAAATTAATTTACCGAGAAAAAGTCGGTATCATGCACCACCCAGAAAAATATGACTGTCATCAGTGCCATGTAACTGCCAAGCACAACACCGGTAGCGAATATCTCCTTCAGTTTCCAACTGTCGGGTAGCGGAGATGGTTTCACTCTATCCTTTGATATTGTCATTATGGTACCTAAATGTATATGCTAATGTTAGGACATTAAGTTAAAAAATTTACTATAGTAAGAAAATATTTAAATATGATGAAAGTAATAAAAATGTTTTCTTACCATCATTCAGTATTGCAATTATCAGAACCATGAAGGGGGAAAAATCAAATTTCCAGATCAAAGCAATTAGCATGAAACCAAGCTACCAAAATGAAAAATAAAAAATCAATGATCATAAGTATATTTATGATTTAAATGTTAAAGTACATAGAAAAAAAAAATGTGACACTTTTTTGTGAAGTTTATTTCAACACATACCACGATACGAATGGTGATGGACACAGCATAAATCTGTTACATAATCAAACATTTTGTGATTAGATAAATAAAAGAGATCGAGTAAAGTCGAAAGATTGAATTATATATGCAAGGAAACTTACAGTGTAGTTTTTCATTCTTTGGAAAATGGCCCTACTGGTGAGCACAGCACTGATAATTACACTCAAACCAGGTTCAGTGAGGACAATATCAGAAGCACTTCTAGCAGCATCAGTTGCATCGGCAACAGCAATTCCGATATCAGCTCTCTTCAACGCTGGTGCGTCGTTTACACCATCACCGGTCATTCCACATATGTGCTTCTTCTCTTGAAGTTTTTTAACGATTTCGAATTTGTGTTCTACCGTATCATACAAAGAGAAAAATGATTAATATAATATGTTATACGAAATGTGAAACCTAGTTACTTGCATTACTATAAACAAAGATATAACAACTTCGATAGTTGAACAGAAGTCATGATCAAGTATGTTATGATTGTGTCTGAAAAAGTGTCGGTGTCCAAAACGTGCATGGCATGCCAACACGGAACTCTGGAGAAGTGTCTGTGTTTCATATATTGAAACTTCTGTTGAAACAAAAAATCAATGTTAACAAGGACATACCGGGAAATACTCCTGCAAATCCATCGGCTTTCTCGATCAACTCATCGATAGGAATACCTGAAGTAGAAGAACCTTCTCCGAGCAATGCAGATGATGGATACATGTTCGTTCCCATTCCAAGCCTTCTGCCGGTTTCCTTCCCAATGGCAAGTTGATCCCCTACATAAAAACAGAATCCACAATTAATTCCAAAGCTAAAAACTTAGATTTATCGTACGAAATTTGATATTGCGGCAAAATTATCAGCCACACAATTGAGGTTGCACAATCTAAATAAGAAAGCATGGCCTCAAATCTTACCGGTAATCATTTTTACGTTGACGCCAAGGTTTAGTGCTCTTCTAATGGTTTCAGCACTGTCATGCCTTGGGGGATCGAATAAGGGCAATAGTCCAACAAATTGCCAAGGGGCCCCTTGACCGTCTTTGGATTTCTCGGGGACTTCCTGTTATACAAATCACAAAATCAATCAACTATAAAACAAGGGAATTCCATTCAAGTAGAAAAATATCATCTTTACTTACCTGATAAGCAACACCTAAGGACCGTAAGCCGCGCTCAGCAAACCTATCAATCACTGTATGAGCCTTTGTCCTTACATTCTCTCTACAGTTGCAGAGATTCAATATCTAAAAAAATATAAAAACATGGCTTAGTTAGTCATCTTATAAAACATAACAAGATACTACCGAAGTCAAGCGCAGGTGGTTGGTGCTTAAGGTGCGCAAGTCCTACCGATAAAAAATAAATTAAAACATAACAAGATGAAACTCATATTTACCTGTTCAGGAGCTCCTTTGCTAGCTCTATGCCAATTTCCATCACCATCAACATAGGTAAGAGCAGTCCTCTTGTCTACCGGATTGAACGGAAGAAAGTGAACCTCATTGATATTAGCTCTAGCCTGATCAATCACAACATTAAAGAACACCAATAAATTCAGTCTATCTATCAAAAAAAATTCTTTAGTAAACATTCATAGAAAGTTTAAATGTCTTAAATGCTGAATTACTCGAAAGATATTTATTTTGATTTGATATGTTTACCTCTTGTGGATCAGCAAGCATTCCAACAATTGCAGCATCAATAGCATCCTGATTTTCTGTCCTAGAAGCTCTTGCAGCTAGAAGTATCACTTGGTCCTTATCAAGACCTCTAGCAAACACCTCAATCAAGTTTGTATCAACACTAAGCTTATTCAGAGTGAGAGTTCCAGTTTTATCACTGCACAGAACATCCATGCCAGCCATTTCCTCAATAGCAGTCATTCTTTTTGTGATCGCGCCTTGCTGCGAAAGCCTATGAGAACCGATAGCCATAGTAACGGACAAAACAGTTGGCATAGCAATTGGAATTCCACCAATCAATAGAACCAAAAGATTGTCAATTCCATCTCTATATCTGCGGTGTTGAATCGGATACATCACGACAATCTCAACCAGTATACCAATGGCGATCGAGCAAATGCAGAAGTTCCCGATAGAGGTTAGCACCTTCTGAAAATGTCCTACTTGATTTGTACTATCCACCAAATGAGCTGCTTTGCCGAAGAAAGTGTGAACACCAGTAGCAAACACAATGGCTTCTATTTCGCCCTTTTTCACCGTCGATCCTGAGAACACTCCTTGAGTTGCACACTTTGTAACAGGAAGTGATTCTCCTGTTAAGGCCGATTGGTCAACGCTTAAAGGATCACCCTCTAGTAGTCGTGCATCGGCTGGTATAATGTCTCCTAGCTTGATGCTGATAATATCTCCCGGTACTAAAATCGCAGCATCTTGCTCACTCCATTTTCCGTCTCTTAGCACCTAAATATTTTAATAATAAACAAATAAGACCGATATGAAGACGCCGTTGTAGCATGGCACAACGCGAATAAGCAAAATGTGTTTTATTTTATAAATAGTAATTAAACCTTTGTCTTTGGAGCTAATCCAGCCATAAGAGCGGCCGCAGCATTGCCAGCATTGTTCTCTTCGAAGAAACTGATAGTCGAGTTGATCACCAATAGAATAAGAATTCCAGCAAAATCTTGCCAATCCGGAGGCTTTCCTCCACCATTCGCCAGAGCAATCGCCATGATGGCAGCAGCTTCCATAACCCATGATAGAGGGTTCCACATAAAACCCAAAAACTTAAAAAACTTGCTCTCTTTTTTCTCTTCCAATTTGTTTCGACCATACACTTGAAGCCTGTTGGCTCCTTCCTCGGAAGTGAGTCCTTCCCTCGAGCATTTCAGGTGTTCAAACACTTCATCCAAAGGAATCCGTTCCTAGTAACAAAAAACAATATCATCGAGGTTAGACTGAGAAATATGCTTAAATTACATTACCTTCGACTCTTATATGTTAGAAATATACACTCATATGCAAAGAAATAGTGTACATTATGTATGAATATTGTGCACATAAGGGTTTGTATGGCGCAATCAATAATTCAATTAACTTTTAAGTGGAACTATCGTTACACGACTTATTAGCATATTAATAGATCATTTTAGAATGACATATACATCGCACGTTCTTGATCAAGTAAGGACTCTGGGGTATGCTACATAAGAAGAATCCTCGGACCTTACCAATGAAGTTATTATTTTTTGCAGTTTTGTGGAAAAGATGTTAAAAACACAACTCATGAATTCGAGTTAGAAATTGAAGAATACACGAGCCATGTATATCGTAAATCATATCTTTGAAACTATTATCACAAATCAAACAATGACTATAGTATAAATTAATATAGGAAAGATTTATTTGATAAATTATATGTAACCAAAAATAGCTAATCAATTATTGTAATTAAAATCAGCACATAAAGGATTGTGATGGAATATTGAAGAAGCAATATGAATTTGAAAAGTTACAGCCATTTTAAAAATATTTTTCAAGTGATTTTGAAACGATAATATTTTTTAGAAAATTAAGCTTTCAATTAAAAAAACATTTGTGTAATCATATTTTTAAAAAGAATCATAATCAAAAAGAAAACATTTGTGTAATCATATTTTTAAAAAGAATCATGATCAAAAAGAAATCAGATTTGCCTTTAAAAAAAAAAAACTCAGATTACTAGATAATTTGACAAATTTTCAGAAGAAAAAATACAACCATATGTAGATGATAGGTAAAATACTGTGTAAAAAAATTGACAAAGAAAGGGTTTTTTTAAAAAAAATATATAAATCAAAAGATAACAACTAACTAGGTGAACTATTTTTTTTTGTTACAGTATAACAATTTAGATCTATCGATATAATTTTTTATTTTTTTTTACAATGATATAAAATATTTTATATAGCGGCATAGATGATACTAATAATTAGCCAAAGTATCGATCAAACAAACAAAACCCTAACCCTAACCCCAGAAATACAGTATTATTTAGTCAAAACATATCAATTAAAAAAATCGTTTATTTGTATATTTGTTTTCTTAATACTGCAAAATTATATAAGATCATAAAGATAAATTTATTCACAGAGAGTGCAAAAGAAAACTCAAGAACAAGTTACAAGAACCGAGGCACGTTAGTCCCAGAAACATAAAACAAACACTCAAGAGCAAGTAGGAACACAAAACCTAAACTATATTGATTTACAGGGTTAATTCTCATATAAACCTCCATCAAGAGTTCATAATATCATTATTATTATTAAACAAACACAATGGCAAAAATTTAAATCATCATTTATAATTTGTAAAAAAAAAAAACAACAACAAAGTTTTCATCATAAACATGCATAAATCGCTATAACATCAAAGAACTAATGATCAACAAATGATCATTCATGATTGTAGATTTTCATCAACAAATTTTTTTAGCCATCATCAATCAACATGAAAAAAAAAAAAAAAAAATCAATCAACGTGAATAAGAGAGTAAAAACAGTGATCAAAGAAAAAGAAAGTATTGATACCAAATCGACATCCTCGTTTTCCAGCTGTTCTTTGTTGATGCTAGCCATTTGAGAAAACAAACTTAAGCAATGGTAGACACTAACTATATAATATGAGTTATTATAAAGGACTTATATAATGAGAATGGTTGACGGCTAGAGAGTCATAGTATGAGTGAAATAGTCAAGGTGAAGGAAAGGATGAAAAAAAGAAAAGAGAAAAGAAAAAGATGGATTTATAAAAATTGAGGCTTGGATCTAGGCTTTTTTTGTTAGGGTGTGTTGTGATTGTAAAGTGATGCCGTCAAATATATCTAAGGAATGGTGGTGTAACAAATTGATTAGCTAGGGATATACTTGAGGAGTACAAATGTTTTTAGCACAACAAACAAATAAATAAATAAACATGAAATGGCTCAAGCCCATTTTAAGGTTGTGTGGGTTCCACTTATACACTTTTTAGTGTTTTTATTTTCTCTTTTGAATAAATAACACTTTTCAGTCTTGATTCATATTTCATAGTATAATATTCCTTACCAAAAAAATAAAAATAATAGTATTATATTAACACATTCTTTTGGAAAAAAATTATTTTATTGTTTTATATAATTATTAACTATTATTGAATGTTTTTTTTAAAAAAAAACTATTATTGAAAGATTTGATTTAATTATATAAAAAAAATGAATGATTTTGTCAAAAAAAATATTGAATGATTTCGTCAAAAGAAGAAAAAAAAAACTATTATTGAATGCTTGGTCAAAAAAAAATTTATTGAATGAATTTAATTTACTTTTTTTTCTAATCATAATTTAATTTTCTTTTGACAATTATTGAATGAAATAATTTTTTTTGACAAAATTGAATGAATGCTTTTTTTTTTACTAAAATATAAAGATATGAGTGAAAGTTGTTTTTGTTTTTTTACCGGATGAATCAATTTTATTTTTTGTTAATGCATGAATAAATATTGTTATTCCTTTTAATTTTTGCATATAACTTTTTTGACAGAATTATTGAATAGAATTAATTATTCAATAATCATAAATTAATTATTTAATTAACTATTTTTTATAAGATTTAATTAAGTACAGTATTATCTATGATCTATTTTTTTTGGTAAGTCTATAATATACGAGTATTTATTTATACCAATATACATAAAGAGAATACCCTTTTGGTGTGAACTTTTTTTATTGTCACTTTTGCCCTTCACTTTATTCAAATTTTTTTTTTGACACATATTCAAATATTTGTATATGTTGAAAAATAACTTCCACACAAAAGTTGGTTTTCGGTTTTTTTTCTTCTTAATAACTAAGCACAACAAATTAAAAAAGAAGGTTAAGTAGTTATCAATTAACTAAGCACAACATAAAAGAAGGTTAAATAGTTTATACATTAATACAATAGAGAATATTGATCACAAAAACGGACACAAAACGTGACCATTTGGCCGCTAGTATATATATAATATAATCTACTAACAATAAGTAAAAGAAACCACTATTAAAAAATTTAATTTATCCTAACAATTTTAACAATATTTCAAATCTTCTACCCTTAAATTAAATTTTACATATAAAGATAAAAAACATAAAAATAGGAAAAAAAAATATAAACCATAAAAATAGAAAGAAAAAAAAGTTAAGAGAAATCTACGAAAAAAAAAAGAAACAAAAACCACAATAAAAAAGATATGCATAAAACATAAGGGAAATGCTTTTTGGTAAGAAAATTTTAGGAGAAGAATTGCAAGAATAAATCTCCACCCTTGATTATATCCATAAACACCCATGTTTTCCACTAAAAAAGGAGATTAAATGACATCATCCTTTAAGATTTTGCCATTAAAAATTTCATGTTAAATAGCAATGCTCAAAACATAATAACTCAATCTAATATATAGCAACTTATATGACGAAAAAAATTACAATAACTATAAAAAAATATAGAAAAACCTAATAAAAATAAAAATAAAAATAGAAGAACCTAGTAAAAGAAAATGCATGAGAAAAAAAAAAAGCATTATGCCAACTTATTTTAAAAAATAAGATTGTCTTGAATAAAATAAGAACAAAAAATAGAAACAAAAACATACTCATATTAAAAGAAATTACTACTGAAAAACTCGTCATCATCATTTTTTAATAATATTCCAAATTATCTACTCTTAAATGTAATTTTTTAATTCGTAAAAAAAAATTAGGTAGTATATTTTTTAAATTACTTTTTTTTATAAGTTAATAAGCTAAATCTATTAACATTTTAACATCCTCTAAATAAAAATTTCAATAATTAATTAGAACGTATTACTTATAATTTTTTTTATATATAATTATACTACTTATACTTTTATTAATTTTCAACATATAAATTTGTCATTAAAAAATGAATAATTAAGCATTAGGTCAAGAAATTTGACAAAGTTATTGGCGGAAATTTCCGCCAGGAAATTTACTGGCATATGTTTTCTTGACAGAACGATTCCGCCAAGAAATTTTCACTTTCTGGCGGAATTAAGCACTTTGTGAGGGAAAAGTGCTGCCACTAAATTATCATTTTCTTGTAGTGTAAATACTCCAGAAGCACTCCTCATAAAACACTACTTTTTGTGATTTTAACACCCCAATGACAATAATATATTAGGGGTTGGGAGGAAGGATTAAAATGACTTGATAAAGATATTCAGTCCCATGAGCTTACCTCAATTGGTGGACATTTGCATTATTATGCAGGGGATTGGGGTGAAATTTCTTATATTTACCTTAAGGGTGGAATTTCAAGTCATTAGGCTACTTGACAAAAAAAAAAATCCATAACAATGGCGTATTTAGAATTCCGGATAAACATGGGCAAAATAACAATCAATTTATTTAGTTTTTGAATAAGAAAAAATCATTTAAAGAGAGTCTATCTTGAACTAAAAAACAATTCAAGAGCAAGGGGTTTTTTTTTCAACCAACGACCATTAGAGCTTCTAAAACTTGTTGGGCCATCAAATGAGTCGCTTGATTACCCAACCTACCCACATTACTAAAAAAAACAGAAATAAACTTCTTATATTTCTTTTGATGTTGTTTACAACAATAGAACCAAAATACTTAATTTGTTCTTCATTATCGTTCAAAACCCTTATCAAGTTCTGGCAATCAGATTCAAAAGCACAATGATCTGAAACAAGCTTCATATGTAAAATTTATATTATCACATAGGATAAAATTTAAGGATAAATATATTTTCGATCTTTATAAATATCTCGAATTTTTGTTTTAGTCCTTAGATTTTTTTAGAAGTTTTGGTCATCAAATATTTTTTGTCCTTTTTTTTTAGTCAATTTGTGTATATCATTTAAACAAAAATTTAAAATTTGTGTTTATGTTTAGCACATTATAAAAATCTCTCTTGCAATAATTTAAATTTTTTTAAACAAATGATGAATTAAATATGAATTTTTTAAATTTTTGCACATAAAAATTCAAAAATAATACATTTTGTGTTAAAAAAAATTTAATTATTATAGGAGTAGTTTTTATAGTTTTTTTTTTTGAACAAGCAAAAATGGAGAACTTTATTAATAAAACGATAAGTCATCATCAGCACAAGGTGTGCCAAGCAGAGCAACAATAGAGTCCTAGAGTCAATACATCAAAAATCAGTTAGCCGAGACCCAAGCAAACAAAAGGTGTCAACCACTACATAGGATAATTGAGACCTATATTTACATTATAAGGCTTCATCTACCACAGGGGTGAACTTTAACTTTCTATAGCATTTGAAGAATTGTTGATTTCTTTGCTTTAAATATTCCGCTCTTGCCACACCATCTAAGTGCAACATAGTCAAAGTAACTGCATGAAAGAACGACGAGCACGGTTGCCCCCTCCTGAATGGACAAACTATACAAAATGATCCTGAAGCTGGAACGGGTCAGCCGAAAATTTATCAACCTAATGACGAACCAAGCCCCACAAAGAGGCGAAAATGGAGATAGACAGGAACAAATGATGCGCTGATTCCACGCACCCACAACCAGACACACACAACTGAGAGTTGTGTGCGATAATATTACGGAACACTAAATTATCCCTAGTCGGTAACTTGTTTCAAAGTAGCCGCCAAGCCAACACTGACACCTTTCTCGGTACCTGTTTGTGCCATAACAATTCAGTAATTACCGGCGCCCCTGGTGCCTCCCTACGCGTAACCAAATCGTAATCGCCCCGAACACTGTAACCACCACTTGGATCATACCGTCACAACCACTGATTACCAAAAAATATATATTAAGGAATATGAAATTACAAGAGTTTGATTAAAAATATGACCAAAAGTGGTGATAGAAATTATTTGAGGGACCAAAAGTTGTTGAAATTTTTTATATGGATTAAAAATAAAATTTGAGATATTTATAGGGACCAAAAACATATTTAACCAAAAGTATTTAACTTATTTATAAGTTTTTGGTCCTTGTAAATATCTTGAACTTTGCTATTCTTATAAAAAAAATTCAGCAAGTTTTAGTCCCTAAAATATGCATCGTCACATTTTCGAATGAATTTTTGTTTCGATGTTTACAATATTATAAGAATCTCTCCCAAAAAAATTATTTTTTTTATCAAAAGATGAATTAAATATGATTTTTTAAGTGGAAAAAATATAAAAATTCATATTTAATTCTTCCAAGTTTAAAAAAAAAAGTTGTATTTGTTTGTAATAAATGACATTGTACTATTTAAAAAAAAAATTAATTTAAACAAATTAACTTTCAGGCTGTATGTTCTCTGTAAACTTAAATTTGTGGTTTATATTAAAAGAGTTTAGCTCAGTTGGCAAAATATTGCATTTTATATACATACAAGGGGTGGGGTTCGAACATTGATCATTCCCTTTATCCACCTGGCCGTTTGATTTGCAAAATATAATGATCGGATAGAGCAGTACATATCAGTACAAAACAAAATAACACTTGAAAAAATTTAAGGTGTTGAACAAATTTTGTATTTGTACAAAATTTAATGTATAAAAGATTATTTTTATATTTTATACAATTTTTATTCCTAATCACTCGATTACTTGAGGAAAGAAAATAACAATAATTTAATGATATTAATTCCACACTATATAATCCTCATTCCACGATAAGAAAATCACGGCATTGCCAAAAAATGAGGCACTGTACCAAAAAATTAATACCGTAAAAATAGGATGGGAAAAATGTGTGTGCTCGTGCACCATAACTCTGCATAAGTGCATATAATTGTTGAAAATCAAGCTATTCCATAATGAACAATCTTAATTTATTTTTTTTATGGTATTTGATGATAACAAAATCATGTGAAAAATTATCAATCATTATTTGGTTTAATAATAATTAGCGTTGAATTTGGTAGGGATGATTATGGTTTGATTTCCCGAATCAGATTAAACTAGTGCTGAAAGACAAAAAAAATCATGTGCACAATTTGATCTTCTGATATTTTGCCCAGAGGTAATAGCGGAGAAGATAAAGCATTGTTGTGGAGAGCATATTGCCTCCCGTGCATTTTTCCTCCTGTCACATCTCAGCACCAATTCCTTTTAGAAAATAAATATTGGAAGGTCCAGATCAACACTGGACTGCCTCCAGTGAAGATCTGACTGGAGAGAATCCACTCTTGTTCTTTGATGATAATTTTTTTGGCATTCTTTGGGCTAATTTTTTTATTTTACTTTTGTATTATTTAATTAGTAAATGTTATAAAAATAAGTAATTTTGTAGAAATTTTAAAACTATCATCCGTTATCTATCTAGCTGACAGAATCCGCTACTTAAATAGTATAATAGTCGTTCGTCTAATCTTCTGTATCAGTTAAAGGTTTGTTAAATGATCAATTTTAATTGACCACTTGTACGGCCATGACATGACATTGATCAATGAGAAGCCAATCAAATTTCTATAAATACCTTGTCACTCACCTCTTTCTCACTTCCATTTCTTCTGTTTTAGTTTTTTAGTTGTAGTTTTATGTTTAATTTATGTCATTTCGTGTGAACGGCTGCATAGTCTAGTCAATTGATGTTACGATGATGCTTCGACTACTCTCACATAACGATCCTTTATGTGTTCTTTTAAGATGACGATTTGAATCGTTATGCTAATCAACGAGTGACTTTTATAGTTTTATTGCCAATTTTTAGAAACATTATGAATAACTGAAATGTCCCGACCATTTAACGCAAAAAGTGATTATGCAGTAACCTTATCTTCTTGGAGAGAGTTGTCAGTGTTGGATCCACGTAGCGGAAAATTGTAAGCAAATGGATTCATATAGTGGGATAGACGAGTATGCTATGGCATCTTGAACTAGAGTGAGATGTGGTTAGCGTATTATTTTTTTGGGCTTGTTATAATAATTTTAATGAATTTTTCTGAGCATACAAAATGGAATGACAAGGAAAGTTTTATACTTATGCTTCCTTTGCATTCAGCTCAGTCTGATGATATTTGTGGAATTCCTGACTGCTTATTTTTTATGAAGATTTCTCTTCCCACCCCCTGCTTTTCTTTTTCACCACCCGAGTTTCCATTTATATCCTTAAAAAAAAGTTCGGTAAATGCGAACCAAACTTTTAAACGTTTGAAAACACATGCGTATACCCTTAAAAAAAGTTCGGTAAATGAAAATCGAACTTTTAAAAGTACAATTAGGAGTAAAATTGAATTTTTGCAGGGTGAAAAATAGACGTAGGAGGTGGGAAGAGAAATTTATAGACCGATAGAGTAGTCTTTAGGCTTTAGGCATGTTAGGCGTGAGGGAAATGTTGTGGCCCATTTAAGGGTCCACTTGTCTTTTAAGTAGTCCTACTTTGGTTTGGATTGTAGATACTCCTCCTCTATTCTTTATTAGACTTTTTACCCGTGCTCGCACGGGTTCAATCATTCAATTCAATTATACAATGAAAATATTGATAATGTGTGATTACTTATAGTAGTAAGCATTTAGGGTCCGTTTGGATAAATAGCTTATACAGGTGCTTATAGAATTAGAGCTTATAGTATGAGAACTTACATCATAAGCTCTTATACTCAATAAGCCTTTTGTTTTTGGATATTTTAATATTACAATAAATTTTTAGGCCCCGTTTGGCCCGGCTTATTTTCCTCTTTTTTTCTTCTACTTAAAAATAGTAAAGAAGGAAAAAAATTGTGTTTGACTTAATTTTTTTTTATTTTTTACTTCTTTACTTTATTTCTCTAATACTTTTAAGGAGAAATAATATCAAATATAATTTTATACTTCTTTATTTCGTTTAAGCTAAAATAAAAAGTAAAAAATAAGCCGGGCCAAACGGGGCCTTAGTACTGATGATAATTTTAGTTTCTATATCAAAAAAAAGAAGAAGATAATTTTAGTTTTATTAAACATAACATACAAACAATAAATATTATACAAATATATTTTGTTAATATTAGTTATTCTAAATTACGAAAAAAATTAATCATAACGAAAGTTATATGAGTATTATAATATGAACTTAAATGATACCTATTTTTTAGACAATATTTACTTATTATATTTTATTCGACGCATATCTTGTAAAAAAATTGTTATGTATTTTTCAAGTATATCCTTATTGCTTACATGAAAAAAGTATATCTATAATGCTAATTTTCAAACCATATTCGTAACGAAATATATATCTATTACTACGTATTTGTACTTATTTTTAATTAAAATAAATCATTATTAATTTAATCGACAAAAAATTAGATATATTTTTAAGTCAACTTTTTTTTATTGGATGCATATCTTGTAAAAAAAATACACATTCAGTTGTTATGTCTTTTTCATGTATATCCTTATTGCATTGATAAAAAAAGTTCTCTTTATTCATTTGATTTTATATACTTTTAATTTATTTATTTCAATATAATAACGTTGATTACTACTAAGTTTACTATTCTTTCCTTATACATTTTAATAATATTATAAACTTTATATCCTTCGTTGTAATTCACCAAATAAATTATAGAAAATATTTAGAAATAATAAGATAAATACAAAAAAATAATACGAATCTATACATGAAAATAAGATAATATTCTAAATTTTATATTTATTTTTATTATTTCACTAAAAGAATTATAGGAAAAATAAGATATATACAATATAACAATTATACATGAGTCTATGCATAACATATAAGAACAAAAAAATAAAATAACGATTATAGTTGAATTTATTCATAAAAATAGGATAATATTATAAATTGTGTATCCTTCATTGTAATTTCACTAAAGAAATATAGAAAAAGTATAGAAAGAATAAAATAAAAATATTATATACAAATCTATGCAAAAATATAGAAACAAAAGAAAACCAATAAATTTTTTTACAAAAAAGATAAATACACACATAAAATAAATCTACTAATCTACTAATAATGTATAAAAAGAAACTACTACTAAAAAATCTAATTTGTCCTCATTTATTTTAATAATATTTCAAATCTTCTGCCCTTAAATACAATTTTACCTGTGAATGTATAAAAATAAGAGAGAGAAAAAAATTTGTTAGAAAAAATCTATGCATTGACCACTATTGAATTAGCATAAAAGGTGAATGATTATTAAACACATAGTTAGTGAAAAAATACTATAATTATACTAAAAACATAAACAAAAAGAAAAATCAAAATCAAAACATAGAAAAAAGAGAACAATAAATCATTAAGTAGAGGAGTGAAACAAAAAATGTATAATTAAACAACTAAATAAATAAGGTTGTATAAAGTTTAAAACTTACTCGATAATAACAACTTCATGATAATAGAGGTTGTGTAACAATAACAGCTTCATGTTGATAGAACCGTAACAAAATCTCTAGATTAGCAATAATACTATAACAAAACGAACAAAAAAAAACTGCAAATCAAACATAGACAAATGATTTTAGATTTGACACATTCAAATTCAAAATAAATATAGAAATAAAATAAACTATATGAAGACAAATATATAAATTATAACAAAAAAATATAGTGAGAGAAAAATACTTTGAGGGTGCTTGTATTTATAACCCTCAATTAAGTTGAATATATACATAATTTTCGTAACTGATTATTAGTTTTTTTTGTTTTATTAATGTTTATCCCTTTTCTCTTTTTTTGTACAGATCGAATCTATACATAATTTTCGTAACTGATTATTAGTTTTTTTGTTTTATTAATGTTTATCCATTTTCTCTTTTTTTGACAGATCTCAAATTTATTTATTTTTGTTTGTTTTAAACACATGACGTGTCATATTCATTAATTGATGTGGCAACATAATATTGGTTTAAAAATTGATTATTTAAGTTTTTATCATAGCCGTTGATATAATTTTTTTTCCAAGTGTCAAAATCTAGACCATTCATATTAGGGTTAGGGTTTATGGTGCCTCTAGTTACTCTCGTTTTATTATATTAAGATTAAGATTAAGATTAAGATACTAAAATAAAAATATACTCCCACTGTTTTTCTTAAGTATCCAAAAATATCGAATTTAACTTTTTTATTTAACTTTTTATTTGGTGTTTTAAGGATACGATTTTTCAATTATACCATTTGTCAATTACTCATATTTTTTTTCAATAAAACTAATTAATGCTATATATTTGGA
Source organism: Trifolium repens (assembly GCA_030408175.1). Taxonomy (NCBI): domain Eukaryota; kingdom Viridiplantae; phylum Streptophyta; class Magnoliopsida; order Fabales; family Fabaceae; genus Trifolium; species Trifolium repens. The sequence continues at coordinate 6,162,113 of CP125836.1, forward strand.
AACTAAATCTTTTTTTTTGGCACATAAGTGACATAACATATTAAATTTTTTTTTTTTTTTTGCATAATATATTAAATTTATTCGAAAGAGAAAATATGTGCAAAAAAAAGATTTTATTGGTGAATTAAAATTAGGGTATAATAGGAAGATAAAGTGCAAAAATACACTTTCTTAATTTGATATTACTATTCAAAACGGACACTAAAAAAATGGAGGGAGTATTCATTTATTCAAATAAATAGATCGTGTAAATTTAACACTGATAAAATTAAGTAGGATGAATTTTCAAACAAACTAATATCATTCAAATTAACAGTATAAAATGACTTACTTATGCCTAGGAATAATGTGATAAAATCAAAGTGGCCGAGATATATACTTTTGAATTTGGATTGGTTGAAATGAGAGATTGAGAGAATAAGTAGTTGATCAATGTTGATCTTACAATATGAATCAAACTAGTACAACAACTAGGCGGGGAAAAAAAACACCGTACAAAAACGAGAAATCAAACGAACTTTACATGATGACAAAAAATCATACAACATTACACTGTGTTTATTTAAAAAAAAAAGCATCAACATCAAACTGTCACGAGACAAAATTACAACTAAAAACTTAATCTATGTGAAAACCACTTTAGATTAAAATATATGAAAGAAAATATGCACTTGGTTATTCTGGATAAAAATACTCAAAATCACCTTATTTTTAATGAAAGAAGATTAGAGCCGATTTGGATAATTAGACCTGACTCATTAATCTCATAATAGTATTTCTGGTTTTTGTCCACAAAAAGTAAAGTGTGTGAGTTATATATCATCTGAACTCTGAAGCATGCTCAAGGAGAAAAGAACGTATCATCTACGTAATGAACAATGCTTCTGGTACCAACATCTAATCTATTACTCGATTACAACAAGCTATTATCTTTAAGCTTAATTGTACATTGATCATACTATCTTTAGACTTTAAGCTAGTAGAATGTTCTTATAGCAGAGCCGGTCCAATAATTTTTATAAATATATGAAATCTAAAATAAGTTTTACTGTACAAGCAGGGACGGAGCTAGAAATTTAAATTAATAATTTACCCCGTAATAAATAAAAAAAGTTAAAATGTATACACTACTAGAAAACATGCGTTTAGCAACCGATTTAGAGACCGAAATATTTTGGTCTCTTTAGAGACCGAATTAGAGACCAATTTTTCGAGCATCAAGTTAAAAAATAATCAGTCGCAATATCGGTCACTATTTAATTATAGAGACTGAATTAGAGACTATTATTTGGAGTTCAAATTCAAAAACTTTTTGGTCACTATATCGGTTGCTATAGAAACCGAATTGGAGACCAATAATTAGCATTCATTAAATCCGTCACATAAATATTTTTTTTTTTTACAAATTATCAAAAAAAAATAAATCAAATATTTATACATCCTTTTATTTCTACACTTTATCAAGTAGTATGTTGTTATTTGCAAAATAAGAGATATCAGGTTATTTGAAGAAGAAGAGTGCTTAACTCTCAAACTCTCACTCCACATCTCTCTCGAACTCTCTCACTCCTCTTCCACTCTCGATCTGAACTCTCGTCACCGATGCTTCCTCTCTCACTCTCATTCTCTCTCGCACCATATCTCAAACCCTAGCCTCCATCAAACGAACTCGAACTCCCTCACTCCATCGCTCATCACTCTCATTGTTCATCTCTCTCGTTCCGTCTCACTGAGAATCTCACGAATTGAAGCTCTCACTCACGAATTGAAACATTCAAGGCTCTCTGAACCATAAGGTACTGATTTCGTTCTATTTATGCTCTAAAATTTCTGCAATTCCTCATTGATTTTGTTTTGTTTATGTTCTAAGGTACTGATTATGTTTCTGTTTTGTTTATGTTCTAAAATTTCTGCAATTTATGATTCTGTTCAGTTTAGTTTGGAATTAGAGATGACTTAGAAAAATATAATAGTTTATAGTTTATGTTATGTTCTGTTTCTGTTCTGCTCTATTTTCTTATCTGATTATGTTCTTAGTGCTACAAGTGTGTGCTTGTTGCGTGCTTCCTTCGAGTTTGATTATGCCGTTCATGCCCAAAACTCTCTGCGAAGGTTGTATCGAATCCCACTCAAGCAATGGTTAATCTCTCTTTTGTGCGATTTTATCTTTAACTGTGTTGTTTCTAAACTTGCGTTCACACTTCGCAGATAACACGTTCTAATTTTGCAGGGTTTTCGAAGTTGTTGCTTCTTGCGTTGAGTTGTCGGGTGTTCTTTTCTTTCTATGTTCTTGCTCCTTTGTGGTTGTTGTGTTCAAGTATTTTCTGCTCTTTTACTTCAGATTTTATTTTTCTTTAGCTTCCTAAAAAATTAAATTCATGATCCTGTTTTTATTTTGTTTGTTTATACTTTGCTTCTAGTTTGAAATACATCTCAATGATAATTTAGCATCAAATTTCTAATCATGATTACAACACTTTTGTTGTTGATTTGCATAGCATCATATGATTTGTTATTTAATTGGTTCTTATGATGAAAATATTTTAAACAGGTGATAGCTCTTTTTCTAAGATCAAAGGTCAAACATCCGGAGTAAATAATGGAAGTTCTGGAGAAATTGTTTCAGAAGAGCAACTTGGTTAGCAAACAATTTTATTTTTAAATATGAAATTTAAGCTTTTGATTTGTTGCTTCTGGTTTTCATTTTATGTATTGACTTAATCTTGTTTGATTTTTATTGTTTGGCAAAATCCTGGTTTTTTCTTGTCCTGTACTTGCTGGTATTGATTTCCATGTTTGCACACTTATGCATTAAATCAATGAAATTAGTTATGGTTGTGAGTTAGACATGTGCTGGTGAATATGATCTAATTATTAAATTATTCGTTTCCTAATTTTCTCCTCACAATTTACATAATCCAAGTCATATTTGTATTACTCTAAAAACACCATGCTTGACATATACTTTAACGTTTATATTTTAAGGCTCTAAAAATGATTTCATAGTGATAAATGTTCATCCTTTTTGGGTTAGCGATTTCCCCCTTCATTTATATGGTACATCAAAATATTCAGCTGTGTAATAATGCTATAAAGATATCAGCTATCTCGTGTAGATATCAAAGGATTACTTGCTAGATAGATTGATTTCCATAGGTTTGGGGCATAAGCAGGTTGTATGCTCTGATTCATGCCCATTGAGCTGTATATTGATGAAGGTAAAATAATGGTGGTATGGTTTTAGAAAATTATAAATGTAAATGCAAATATTGGTTTTTTGGCAACTTTATAATCATAAATGCTAACCTTGTTATTGTTCACTATGTCCTTAATATAACATTTAAATATGTGTGGAAAATAATGCATATTTTATTTCTTACTTTTCTTAAATCCTACAATTTTTTGCGTAGATGGGGAACTTGATTATGTGAGGGTGATAAATTGAGAACTTCCAAATGACATTCGAGTTCTGGGCTGGTATCCTGTTCCTGTTGATTTCCATGCAAGGTTTGTATACATTCTTTAAAACTTGACTTTTTAATATGTTGATCAAATTATATAGAGAAGAGTGATATTAATGGGCAACACTAGATAAGTCATCTTTGACAAGGTTATGTAACAAAATACTTTTGGCTGCAATGGGTCACTGTAACAAGATCTAAGCCTTTTCCCCTCATAAATTTGAAATAACTTGTCCAGATTATATATGCTCAAATACATAAATACCTATATATGTTGACTGATCTGGTTGTGCAAGAGGGACCATAATATTACGTGTATTCTTACAGTTAGGGTAGCCAACTTTTGCTTGTGGTATTGCAATTTGTGTTGAATTGAATGTATAAAAAGCTAAGAAAGTATAAACTGAATGTCCTTCTATTGATTGGTAGAGACAAAGAGAGATTTAATGGCAAATATTTCAAGCACTAACATAAAGTAAAGATGTGAAGTATAAAATAGTTTTTTTGATTTAATGAAATTCTCTATCTACAGAATAAGTACCGTCAATTCAATAGGTGAATAATTAAATTCTTATTCTACAAAGAAGTCATTGATGGTGTGAGTGTACCAAAGATAGTAACTCATACATGTAGGGTTTCAATTTTCAAGCTTGCTGAAAAGGTAATTTCTTTGAAAACTTAAATTGATGTTCAAAGCTCCAGATAAAGAAATAGGAAGCTCAGCAAACTCTAGATAAAAAATGTCGATCATGTATTTAACACAAGTAGCTTGCCTTTAACTTGAATGAATTATTTTAAATAGATAATGCCAAACTTCTAATTGCCTATGTTTTATTTTTAGTTTGTTGTGGGAAAGTTCATTTACCTTGCAACTCATGTCCTTGTTTATTATACATATAAATATATAATAATAGGTCCTTTATCTTTTGTGAGAATTTCAGATAATGAGTTGGTTTCAGACTAAGCTCCAAGACTCACCACAAGTCTCTGAAAATGAATTGGTTTCTCCTCAAGGCCCTCAATGTAAAGAAGGTGACACTTCTTGCATTATCTTAATGTTGTTAATATGGATAGTTGGTACTTATGTTGTCTTCAAGGATTATAATGGTCAGTATAAAATTATTTGAGGATTATAATGTCCAGAAGTCTTGATGTGTGACTTTTTCTTCTAGTGTATTTTGGGGCTCTTTTTTATAGACTATTGATTAAAAATTAACTATTGAATGCCTCAACTTTTGTGCAGGTAAGTGTAGTCATAGTACCAGGAATGTATATCATAGAGCATGTGGATTAGAGGCTTCTAGAATGATACATGATGTAAAGCCTTGATGAACCGAAGCTTTAATTTATTTTCTATAGGAGATTTATTTTGTAATATTGACTTTGAAGAAAAAAACATTAGCTAAAGCCTTGTTTAATACCATGCTAAGTTAGTCTAAGTATAAATTTAATGTAATAGTCGATACTTAAAGCTTTAATTTATTTTCTATAGGAGATTTATAATCCATATAATGTTTGATTAAACATATCTTTATAAGCATATAATTTACTAATGTATTTTGTTATATTTATGTTTGTGTGTGTCTCTATATATATATATATATATATATATATTACACGGGCTACAATTTTTTTTTAAAAAAAATTGAAATTAGCAACCGAATTAACGACCGATTTGTTTTAAAATTAAATAAAGTGGTCACTAAATCAGTTGCTAATAGCGTCGACAATGCGTCGAAAAATTTGTCTCTAAACTGTTCTTTCAATTCAGTCTCTTAATTGGTTGCTGATATTGGTCGCTAATTTGGTCTCAAAATTCAGTTGCTAATCAGTTGCTACAAATCGGTTGCTGATTTGGTCACTACAAATCAGCGACCAAGGTTTTTGCTACTAATTTTAATTGGTTGCTAAATCGGTCGCTAATTGAATTAGCAACCGATTTTGATGAAAATCGGTCGCTAAATCGGTTGCTAAACACATGTTTTCTAGTAGTGATAACATACACAAGAAATAACTAAGATATATCCACAATTAATATTGTCAAACAAATATAAAAAGAAATAATCTTTATTCCTAAAAAAACATATTAAATTCATCAACTATCTCATATGAGGGAAATTTTTCAACAAACTCATCTTCAATATGCACAATCATGTAAATCTTTGAGAAAATCATTTTCCATCTTGTTGCGTAGCTTGGTTTTTATAATTTTCACGACTGAAAATGTGTATTATGTGGTTGCCGTTGAAACAGGAAGAGACGACACAAGATGAACTTAGTCATTTTATTCTCACCAAAACATAATGGTTTACTCCCAACTGCAATGTCCATGTTGGTGAAACTCTTGATTTGCTTTTGGCTTTGAATTCGTTTATAAATATCAATTTGGTCCCGTTGATGTGTAGTATGATTCCGGATTAGTTATTGATATATTGATTGGTGTATTTTTTTTTATATCAATAACTAATCCGGAGTCATATATGTACATCAACGGGACCTAGTTTATTGATTGGTGCATTTAAATCTAGTAAAATTAAGGGATCTTACCGAGTTTGGTGATATCATTCGTAATTGTAGACGAGTTTTCTATTTTTTTGTTGTAGAAATATTTGTGTTGAGCTTGTTAGAAGACAAATTAATAAAATTGTTCATATATCTTCTTGCTAAAATGGTTATATCTCAAGCTGATGTCTAAATCTTGGTTGATGTACTTCATTGCATTGAATACATTATTATAAATGAAATAATATAAGCATGTTTTTGTAAAATAAAATAAATACAAATCTTTGTAAGATATTTTCCTAGAAAATCCTTACCTAAATTTGAACTTATTCTAGAATAAAATCAAACAATTTTAAATTTAATTATAATCCTAGTTTTTTTTTGTTAAAATGATATCAACTAATACTAGCAAAATATAAAACAAAATATAAGTGATATAATATATTTGTTTTATTAAGTGAGCTAAATGTATAATATCAAATCTTACATAAAACAATTTTCCAACCTCATATTTGATATAAACAGAGATTCATAGAAGTTTATTTTGTTTCAATTTGGTAAAAAATGGTGGATAGTTGATAAGCTAGTTTATAAGTTCTGTTTGGTAAAAAATAGTGGATAGCTGATAAGCTAGCTTATAACGGATAGCTTATAAGCTAGCTTTTAGCTTATAGCGAATAAGCTAGCTAATTGAATTTGTAGTGTTTGGTAAAATTAGTGGTTGAACTAGCTTATATGTATGAAACGACATAAAAAAAGATATGTTTAAATAATATTTTATTTTTTTCAAGTAAGATAATATGGGTAAAATTGGAAGAAAAGGTAATAAGCTATAAGCTACTTGAAATAGTATTTGAAAAATAAGGTATAAAGTAGTAAAATAAGCTATAAGATCTTTTTTAAAAACGGTTACCAAACAGAGCTTTTAGCTTATAAGCTAAAAGCTATAAGCTAGCTTATTTGGCTTACCAAACAGAGCCAGATGAGTTTATAGCGGATAGCTTATAAGCTAGCTTTTAGTTTATAGCGAATAAGCTAGCTGATTGAATTTGTAGTGTTTGGTAAAATTAGTGGTTGAACTTATAAGTATGAAATAACATAAAAAGGATATGTTTAATTAATATTTAATTTTTTCAAGTAAGATGATAGAGATTAAATTGGAAAGAAAAAAAATAAATTATAAGCTCATAAGCTACTTGAAATAACATTTAGAAAATAAGTTATAAGTTCTTTTCTAAAAATTGTTGTCAAACAGAGCTTTTAACTTATAAACTAAAAATTATAAATTATAGGTTAGCTTATTTAGCTTGAGCCTTTGTCTGAAGATTGAGAGAAGTTAGAAAATATATTAGTAATATTAATAAGAGAGGAGGACAAAGATAGATAAAGTAAAGAGAAAGAATAGTATACTAGTTTAAGAAAAGATAAAAACCCAACTAAGATACAAAACAAAAGATTCAAAAGAAACAAGATTCAATAGATGAGGTGAACATAAAGTAAATTGAATTGAAGAAGAGGTCATCATTTCCATTCTCTAGTGAGCAGTGACATAACAAATTATTATAGAATATTCACAACAATCAAACATCTATTGACGTAAATAAAATTCGGCTAAAAATTGTTTTCTTCATAATTTTTTCTACCATCTTCAATTCGACTGTGAAGTAAATAAAGTTTGGTTAAAAATTATTTTTTTCATAATTTTTTCCGCCATCTTTAAAGGGATTGAATTTTCTGTTATAATTGCATACACAATTAAAACTCTTGGACATTCGATCTATAGATTGACGCCCGATATTATTTTGGTGTGTGATCTAAACTGTTAATCTCAAATCAACATTCGAGGTTAACTATCGCATGAATTCAGCTTGCAGGCGATCCAAACCCCTCTCTTCTCCTTCTTTTTTATTTAAACAAAGCAATAAATATTATCGAACCTTTCACGCAAAAACTATGAAATCTCAAAAAAAAATTAAGAAAATTAACCTAACAGATACTGTCAATTAAATTTATTTACCATTTCCAACCCTCTCTAATGTGTTGAAACTCAAATTTGTCTCATTTTAATTTATATAGGATATAGGATATTTTAGTAGGACCCATTTGAAGAGTTTGTGTTGATGCTTGATAGCACTTCTCCTTATAAATGATTGACCATATAGGGTTTGTCACTTGTACATACATCAAACATGCACAATTGTTGTTGGAAACGATCCCCAAATAACTGATATTGTCAACTATATTTGAACCAAGTATTGTACTTTATACACACCTTGGGTTATGGCTTCAAACTACATACATAACTTTGAGTCAGTGATTATGAGCTCACACTTATAATCATTGTCAAACCAACACATCTTTCATGATACAATCTTTGACTCTATTGTACAATCCACACATAGCTCATTTTAGCATGACTCTCTACTTCAAACTAGTTTTCAACTTTGGATCACAATTTCACACCAATAACATGAATAAATGTTCTGAAGCTTAATTCCTTTTGTCTCTTAACATTTGACTTTCATCCCATACCATGAAATCTTTAATTTATTTTCCAATTCACTTTTCTTTAAATGCATTCAAATATATATAGTTAATGTACGCAGCGCAATCAAGTAAGCAATATCGACTATGTCAGAAGAATCATAAATCGGTTCCTATTAAATACACTATTAGTAAGATTGTGAAAAACCTTAAACTAAGATCAAAATATCAAGTAGAAATTAATCTCATAATCGGTCCAGATAACTGAAATTTATAAAATTATATAAAGTCAAGACTATCAAAAAGCAAATATTTCTAAAGAATAAAATCATAAAATAAATAATCTTACGTTCAACTTATAGAGCAAAATCAATTTACAAAATCAATTTTTCTAAAAAATTATATCAAATTATCAAACAAAAATCAACAAATTACATAAAAAAAAGAAAGAGGGAAAACTGAAATTTTTTAATAAGAAAGAGAAGACCTATGAAAGTAATAAAAATAAAAATAAAAATAAAATAAAAATAAAGAAAAAGAAGAAACAAAGAGAGGAACAACAACAACAACAAACACTCTTAGCAGAGATCGAGCTTATACACGAAGAAGCAGAGACCAAATTTTTCAATACAAATTTTAGCAGAAAAAAAAAATCAAAATTGAAAAAAAAAATAGAGAGAGAAAACGAGATTAACGAAGAAGCTTTGAAGATTCGAAATCAGCAAGTGAAGTTCGAGATTTCAATTCAATTTTCTGAACTTCGTTAAGGTTAGAGTTCAATCAATGTATACTTTTTACTCAATTTTCTGCTTCATTTCATTGAAATTTTGTAATTTCGTAATTTTTGAAATTTCCCCTTTTTTTTTGTGAAGAATAAAAATCTAATTTTTATTTTTGGGTTTGCTCAATTTTGTTCAATTCAGTGATCTCGTGATTGTTTAAAGTTTGGAGCTTTTGGGAATTCGCGAAGCAATGAGGTTTTTCGGATTGGTGCAAGTGATGTGATTTTCGCTTCAAGAATGGTTTTTGGGACCCTTTGGTTTGATTGTTCAAACTTAGGGTTTTGATTTTGTAGGAAATTCGTTGAATTGGGTTTTGATTTTGGGATTTTGTGTTCTGGGTTAGTGTGATTTTTTAGCGGTTTGATTTCTAGGGTTTTAAGATTGGGGGAAATTGAAATTTTGTGTTGCATTGTGTGTTGTGTTTTGAGTGTTTGAAATTTGGGTATGAGGGTTGTTTTATTGAGGTTCAAAATTGAAGCTTTAGTTTGGGTTACTGTTATTAGAATGATTTGTGTATGTTCTGGTAGTTTGTATATGCAGAGTTTATGGCGGTTGATTTGTGTTCAATGATGTTTGAGAGGTTAAGTTTTGGGATTTTTTGGAAATAGAATTAAATAAGTGGAATTGGAATAAATTAAGGTTACTGGTGAGTGGGTTGTTTTCTGATTTTGTTGGAATTTGTATGAGAAATGCAACCCCAACAGAGTTCGAGAATTGATTTGGGTGAGTTGAAAATACAGATAGTAAAGAAGATTGGACCGGATAAGTCGAAGCGGTACTTTTATTACCTTAACAGGTTTTTGAGTCAGAAGTTGAGCAAGAATGAGTTTGATAAGTTATGTTTTCGGGTAGTCGGGAGGGAGAATCTTCCGTTGCACAATCATTTTATAAAGTCGATTTTGAAGAATGCCTGCCAAGCCAAGACCCCGCCATCAGTTCATCAGTCCGGTTCTTCAAAATCAGGAGCGCCTATTACTAATTTGTCTCCTGGTAGAGAAGATGGACATGAACACAGTGCTGCTAGCTTTCAAAATCATAATGCTTCTATTTGGTCGAATGGGGTTTTGCCGGTGTCACCACGTAAGTTACGGTCGGTAGTGCGTGAACGGAAGCTTAAAGACAGACCGAGTCCACTTGGACCAAATGGGAAAGTTGATCCTGTTGGTCATCAATACACAGCGACAGAAGACAGTGGTAGTAAGGTTGACTTGCAGAATGGAACTCTTACTCCATGTGATTATCAGCGACCAACACAGCATCTTCAAGCAGTTTCTGAGCTACCCGAGAATGTTATGCAGGGGATGGCAGAAAAACAAAGAATACGTGGAAAAGGGCCCACTGAAATATCAACCATGGAAGATGGTGAGGAGTTGGAGCAATTAAACCGCTTCAATTTTGCCAAAAATCCGCTCATAGCACCACTTGGGATTCCTTATTGCTCTGCAAGTGTGGGTGGGCCCCGCAAATCATTGCCTGTGAATAGCACTGGTGATTATGTTAGTTGTAGTGACAGTGGTAGATTATCTGATACAGATACGTTGACAAGGCGCATGGAGCAGATTGCAATGGTACAGGGTCTTGGAGGTGTTTCTACGGAATGTGCAAGTATGTTGAATAGCGTGTTAGATGTGTACTTGAAACGGTTGATCAAGTCTTGTGTTGATCTAGTAGGGTCTCGTTCAGCAAATGAGCCGACGAAGCTGCCAAACTCAAAGAAGCAGATTCAAGGGAAGCTCATAAATGGCATGTTGCAACATAATCAGTTACATGTGCAAAGTGCTGGCAGATTGACAGAATCTGAGCCCGAACACAGATCCCAATTCTCGGTATCTTTGCATGATTTTAAAGTTGCGATGGAGCTAAATCCACAACAACTTGGAGAAGATTGGCCGCTACAATTGGAGAAAATCTCTATGCAATCTTTTCAAGAATAACACATCAATAAGATTTTTTTTTCTTTTTCATAAGCAAAGATAGGATCTGTTTCTTCTGGTTCTGATGGCTCGCCAGTACTTCGGTGATTATTGGTTTACTTGACTCTGATCTTATTATCAGGATGAACCAGATGATTCTGAAATGGAGAATTTCTCTCCATTCCCGGATCAAATACTGGTTTTGAGCTTCCAAATGTTTATATCCGTTATATGCAGAACTCGGATGGATCAGATATATATTTAACTGCAACCAAGGGTATTATCAAATGAATCCCAGAATTGGTTGCACTGTTGTATGTTTAGCATTGGTATTGGCTGTACTGTTGCTATCGCAAGAAATTTCAAGGCTTTTGTTTGCATTACAGCCAATGAGGAGACTTAGAAAAAGTTTTGCAGGGATACGATTGTGTAGCTGGGATCAAGGGACTGTGACAATGTATAAGAAGAGCTGAAAGTTTGCTCTGTATGTATTTTTAGAATATGATGATTAATTGAAATTTGATATTAATAACACGTCAAGATCTATTGAAATTTCCTTGATGATATTGATATCAGTTTTATAGTTGAACTCCATGGCCCCAAGTTAGGACAATTTCTGAAGTAGTTTTTTGTTTTTTACTTTATTCATAATGTAGATCTGTAAGTTACATGTCTCTTTTAGTTCAAATAACTTTGGTGACAATAAATGAATTTCTGATCATATGTTGTACCATTAAATTTTGCCATCAATTTAATATACAATATGTAGTCTTTTTCTGGTAATTGAATATTTTGATATCTTACTGTTTGAGATTTCATCTGTTTTTACTTTTTATTATCACTTGTGGTATCTGTTATCAGGAAAATAATTTACTGCTTTTGGAATTATATAACATGAGTAAGCCTAAAGTCCTTGAAAATTTGATATGACAACTCCGCGGGAAATTTTAATTCCTAAATTTTGCGCGCGCCTGAGATGTATCAAGTGAGTTATTTTTGAAATTTTGACGATTTAGTCTTATTGGTCAAAATGGCTCAAAGTAGTCTGATATTTTAAGCTTGTTACAAATCATTATGCATGGAAGTGATTGGCAATCACGAATCAATCATTAGGTTTTTTGAGACATTTATTTGTTACAAATTGATCACTGAAAGGTCTTAATAAATTTGCTTTTGGTAGCACGTAAGATAAGATGATTCAAAAAATATTAACAATTATCTGAGAGATGCTATGTGATCATGAGAGACATTAAAATAAGAACTGCTATGTACAATGCATGCAGGAAAATTATGAAGATTTATCAGCTCTAAATAATAATAGAAGCATGCTACTGTCAAAAAAATTAAATAATAGAAGTATAGTAAATAATACTTTAATTGGTTACTACTTATTAAAAAGCTATGTTCTACTTGATTCAGTGGTGAGTGTTTGACTTTTATTTTTTCTATATTGAATTAACATTCAGATTTCACATTTCCACATTGTACCTTCAAGGACATGGTCTGAACCAAATGTTGAATATTTGCATTATTTTAATAGTAGTATATACTTCCAAAGGCCATGTCCGTATCTGAGTGCTTTTATGCATCATCCTGACATCTTTATGCAGGTATGGAGTTGAAGTTTTGAAGGTATGTATTATGACATGGCTTTAGTGGAGCAAAGAATTGTTTCTAAACTAGTTTTGTGCAGTAACTGCTGCAATAGTCAAAAGTTCTGCAAATAGCTGCTGCTGCTGCCATGCCATCTATGGAAATTGGAGAAAACTAGAAGTAGAAGTGGCTATTGGCAAATATCTAGAAAGTTTAGCAGGCTAAGATTTTTCTGCAATTGTGCTATATTTGGTAGTACTAGTAGTACTTTAGTATGATTACTGACTGAGTTATTGATTGAAATGTTTAAATATGAAAGGGTAAAAAGGACACTATTCAGAAGTAACTGATTGGTGGTACAGTTTTTAAGTGATTACTGACTGATTGCTACATAATTTGTAGTACTATTAAGTTTGTGATGCCTTCTTTGAATCTATATTTATGATACTTTTTTCGATCATATTATAAGTAAGTTTAATTTATTTGTTATGTATTTAATTCATAATATGGACTAAATACATCACTTTTTAATGTACAAAAAAAAATTGCTTATAATTGTGTTCAGAGGAAATATGTGTGCACGTTTTCAAATGATATGTGTGTTTCGAATGAGATGCATCCTTATTAACACTATGTTTGGATGACAAAAGAAAGTGAGAGGAAAGAAAGTGAAAGGAAAGAAAGTAGAAGAAGAGAAAGATAGTGGAAAGTGGAATGATTGTTTAGTTGTTTGGTATAAGAGAAAGTGAAAGGAAAGAAAGATAAAAAATGAAAAAAAGGAAAATATATATTTAGAGAATGACAAAAATAACCCTAACATTTTTCTTTGATTTTTATTAAAAAACTGATTAATTTTAAGTAAAGTTTTTTATATTCCTATGAAACAAAATTGACAATATTTCAACTTTAATTACAAGAGCCTTTTCTTAAAAAAAAAGAAAAAGAGAAACAAAAAAAAAAGTAAAGTACCTATACCTAAAAACTTTGATCCGTATTAAAAAAAGAAAGGAAAGGAAAATATAATTTCGCGTCAACATTTTTTTTCTTAAGAAAAAATTCGCCGCAACTTAGTTATATTACAGTTTTTTTATTTTTAGGAAAATATAATGGGGGTTACTTTTGTCCTTTCCAACAAAGATTGGTCTTAGCTTGTGCTTTCCGTCCAGTTTAGAGGGGAAAGCAAATTCATGTGGGTCCCATCTAAAACTTTCTTTCCTTCCTTTTTTGCAGTGGTACCAAACAATGGAAAGTGAATCTTTCCACTCACTTTCTTTCCTTTTTCCAATCTTTCCACTAAACCAAACATAGTGTAAATGTCTTACTATTTTACTCATACTATTAATTTTTTCTAAAAAAAAGCATACTCATACTAGTAATTAATGATTTGTATCATTAACTCGAAAAATTTAGTTGAAATATTTTCTAGCAGTTCAAAATGCATATTTCATCTCGTTAATATTTCATCTCGTTAAAGGTCAATTTTGACTGATCACTCATTAGCTATTTAGTTAGGGGTTTTGTTAAAAAAAAAAGAGACTAATAGTGAAATTTACAATTGCTAAGTTTTGAGAAGCGGAGAATCTTAAACTATATCAGATCTCATAGCACATAAAAATTAAATACCTAAATAACTACCACAATTCTTGAACGACAACCAAGCTTCTAGGCTCTAGCTCCCACCTATGTCCTCACTCCTCAGGCAACATTGCCTCCTTTTCTGTTTTACTAATTAAAAATAAAAATGCATTGATTAAGCAAACTATATAAGATATAACAAAGGAGGACATTCCATAATCCTAACGTATTAATAGAGGATAATATAGGTTAGGGATGACAATTTCATCCTGGATTATCCAATTCATCTACGAGTAACTTATTTTAAAGATCCAATGAATCACCACCTCAAATGTTAATACGAAGTTCATTGTGTAAAATACAAAAATATTTTTTTAAAAAAATAATAATTTAAATTATTTTATGAATAAATAGAAACTGAAAAAAAAATTATAAAAAAAATTTATAAATAAAAAAACTGAAAAAAGAAAGAAAAAAATAAAAATAAAAAATAGAAAGAAAGAAAAACAGTTTTGGGCTAGGAGAAAATTGTACGAGCCCAGTAACATGAAATTTATATGGGCCCATTAAAATAAAATAAAAACTATTTATTGTTTTATGAATAAGTATTTATTTCTAAAATAAAATATTAATTAATATATTATAATTAACTATAGTAATAAGATTTATCAAAAAAATGATTTAAAATAATAACAGTGATGGGCGGCGAGGATAACTAGTTGACAGAACTCCGCCGCATGTTGTTGTGGTGGCCACCAAAACTCGGCCACGAACAACTATGTGCCATTGGTGGATCACCACTCTCTCACCATAATGGTTGTTGTAGCTCTATCACAAATCTGCACCAGTGTCCACTATTGACCTTCGGCTATCACCACTAATTTTATAAATATTCATTTAAATTATTGTGATCAAACTCAATTCCAACTTAAGCCATAAATATAAGCATCAAAGTCGATTTTACTAATGTGAAAAATAAAATAAAAAAGGGTCTTGCTAAAAAAGATAACTAAGTTAGTTAGAAATGAAACAGAAAACGGTTACGGCAGCGGTTTGGATCGGTAATGGCGGTGATACCATGTTAGAAATTATTTAGAAATAAGTATGAGCCTAATTTATTCTCACAAAACTAGCTTGTAAGGTGAGGACTACCACTTGCTTATAAACACTTGTCAATGTCATCTCATATCCGATGTAGGACTTTTTAACACATCCTCCCCACGTCCAGAACTGAACAAGCTGGAACGTGGATCGAACAATAATTGGTTGCCCAAATAACGAGTAATCCTATAAATCTTATAGAGAGTCTCTGATACCATGTTACAATTATGAAATAATAGAGAGAAAGGAAATAAAATTGGGTTGAAGAATCATCATTATGATTACATGAGTTCATTTATTCCAACACTAACGACTATATAGAGGAAGGAGAGACTATGCTAGTTACTATGCACTACGTGTATTCAGGAACGGAGCTACATGCATCACTTTGTAGGCATGTGCCTGCACAATTTTTTTAGATATTGCAATGTATATACTATGCTAATACTCAGGGGCGATTCTACCGCCCAGCATGCCTGGGCACGTGCCCGGGCTCGGTCAAACCCAATTTTTTTTTAGGGTTCTTATATTAATCTGAAAATTCGAATATTTGAGTAAGAATTAATAAAATTTAAGTGTATATTCATAATCCTGATGAAATTCTAAGCAAAATGGTATATTTACATGTTCAATTTAGTGCAAGAATGAAAAAAACGAATTTTGAAGCTTGGAGCATGAGGTTGAAGACGATGAACAGTGTAACAAAATTTTGTCTTAATAAATATGTTAAGCTGTTTCAGCACATAAGTTGCGCGTTGGTCTAGTGGCCTAGCTTTTAGTCAAATATGTAGAGGGCCTGGGTTCAACTCCCAGCTCCCCCTTTAAATTTTACCATTTTGTTTTTTTTTTTACTTCATTTTCTTTTATTTGTTATATAAATTATTAAAAACATCAAAATATCTAAAAATTCCAAAAATATATTTGATTGTTTTTGTGTTAATCTCAAATATGTAAAATATGTTGTAATTCTACTTTCTTTCATATGTAGGATTGTGGGGAGTTTATGACCCTTACTTATATAGTTATTATGAATCAAATATTTAGATTAAATTCTTAAAATAAAAACGGTCTGATCGATATGGTTGAACCCCAATCCAAAAACCTTAAACCCTTAATGTGGTCAATGAGTTTAATTCAAACGAGATTATGCGTGATTCGGGTTTTATTAAACCAATTTATGAGTATGCTCCGGATATTCAAGACAAAGTGAGAAGAGCATATATATTTAACAAAATTTTGCCCAGACTCTCTGACATTCCTAGAGTCGCCACTGCTAATACTCCACCCAACATGCATACTCTATTAAAATGTGCAACATGCATACTTGTTCAACTTATTACTACCACCTATCTATATAAAATTCTAAATGATTAAAATTTAAAGGGTTATGCTAACTAAACTTCCAAGGATACTAGTTAAAAAACTAAAATAAGTAAAATTTATATTATAAACAATAGCGTTTATACTTTTAAAAATTTGATTACACAAATCTTAAGATAATTTTACTATATTTGTTTTATTAACTAGTGACATGAGGGTACTAATTAGCATTTTTCAAATTTAAAATATAAGGTATGTCCAATAAATGATGTATCTATTGAATGAATTTAAAAAGTGAAAAGTTGCTTGTGCGTATAAGATCGAAGAGAGTA
This sequence comes from Trifolium repens, assembly GCA_030408175.1. Lineage (NCBI taxonomy): Eukaryota > Viridiplantae > Streptophyta > Magnoliopsida > Fabales > Fabaceae > Trifolium > Trifolium repens. The sequence continues at coordinate 6,179,176 of CP125836.1, forward strand.
TTCTTTAAATAAATAAAAAACTATTATCCACTAAGTTGTTCTATTCCAACTTTTTTTTATATATATAACAAATTAACAATCACTATATAACTTTCACTTTATCTCAGAAGAGGAGTAAATGTGTTTTTATTTTTGTTCAAGTGTGATATTATGAAACTATTTTTTTTGTTTAACTCTATGGCTTCTTGCCCCCACAACATAAAATTTCTGGCTACGTCACTGCCCATATTCTATCTAAGCAATAACAACACTTCTCAGGTGATTAACTTATTGGTAAACTATAGTAAAATAGTGTATAGTTTTGTATCAAAGTAAACGGATTTTAACACTAAATAATTTTCATTGATTTTTTTTTGTCAAATATGTTATTGGTTAGAAACTATACTCTTAAAATCATAAATAAATAAATAAATAAAATATCTAATATTTAAATTTTAATCTTTATATATAATGCAATGTTCCTATTAATTGAATTTTTTTTTTGATCAACAAATGAATTTTATTAAGACAACACAACAAAACATAAGGCATGTTTTGAGTGAAAGAGTACAAGCAAATTACAAAGAACAAGCCTATTAATTGAATTAAACTCACAGTAAAATTCCTTTGTCTAATTGCACGTGTGAACTGAGTACTAGTAGTGTGTATGATTTCCTTTTGAACTAGCATATCTTAGCTTTGGCTTCCAACTGCATGACTTGGACACAATCTCTTATGAGTACAATCATTGACTCACACACTTTACACTTAGCCAATTTTTGCAGGACCATCTTATTCAAACTCACTTTATAATTCAAATTATAATTTCACACCAACATGTTATACTATCGTTTTTCGGTAGAATAGTTTCCTTCAAATAGATTCTAACTTTAAGTTTAAATTTGAAACTTATATAAAATAAAAATATTTGTAATATCAAATTTAGGCGAGTGTGCGGGTGGATCACCTATGGATATACTTAAATTTATTAAAAATTCTAACCTCAATCAACAATATTTTTTAAAGGAAAAAAAAAACATGACTCTCCTCGTCTTTTACATCTAAAACAATGCGATAATTAATGTCAGTTGATATGAGTTACAATTTATTTTTCATTGTTTTAATTAAACCGACATCAATCAAATTATTATTTTAATTGTAAAAATGAAGATAATTATTAGAATTTTAAATATTTTTTATGTGCCGATCCATGATTGACCACTTGCAGAGGCAGTCCATATTATAATTTTCCTCAAATTTATTATTCAACTCACTTTTTCCATTTTTATTAGATGGTCAATATTAGTAGTTGATTATTATCAGGATTTGAACTTTGATCGTCGAACTCCTTACCACTAAGCTCAAACAATTGAGCTACCTAACCCCCTCGTTTTTACATTTATACAAAGTCGTCCCCAATTATTTGGATTCCCTGCTCAAATATTAAATGGTAAATAGGCTTTTACCTCCTGCAAAGTAGACGAGTTTTGTTTTACCCTCCGTAAAAAAAATAAGATTACCCATTTAATGTTTTTTTTTTCTAATTCATTTTACTCTGCCGAATTTTTTTTTCAACACAGGGGGTAAAATGAACTAGAAAAAAAAAATACATTACAGGGGGTAATCTCAAAAAAAATATAATTACATGGGTAAAACAAAATCCGCCTACCAGGGGATTAAAAGCCTATTAACCCAAATCCCAATATTAAAAGAAAATACAAAATACTGCTAGATATAAACCAAACTCAGTCAAACCATATAATAAACTGGAATGTGTACGGTCGGACAGTGTAAATACAAAATAGTTGTGTAATTAATTAAAACCTAAGCAATTGAACTAAAAATGGCAAAACAATATGTCATACCCCAATTTTTGACCTAAGATCCCACCATTTTTCACAATATTGATTTTCGTTGCATTTTCTTTCGAATATGTGATTTAGCTCATTTGGTAGTGAAAAGAATGTTTAAGGACTTACAAGTGCAAGGTCACGGGTTCGAATCTCACTTTCATCATTTTTATTTGTTTTCACCAATTTTGTTTTTTATTGTTATTATTACTTTTTTTTTTTTTATTATTATCATTATTTTCTATTTTTGTACAAAAATCATAAAAGAACAAAAAATCATAAAAAAAAGTCAAATAGTGCAAAAGGGAAAGAATCTCAGAGTTATGGTGAATCAAAACATAAAAAAAAAAAGGATTAGACAATTAAAATGCAAATCAAGTCCAAAAGGGAAGAATCTCGCAATTATGGCAAATCAGTCTCAATGAAGAAGACCATTAATCACCAATAAACCACATTCAATTCATACATTTCCATTCCAAAAATTAAAATAATCAAACATTAAAACCTAAACCTAATTCTTTTGCTTATAATAACAAAAAACTTTCACACAAAGGGGAGGAGGAAAAAACTAGGATTCAACCCAACTCATAAACAAAATATAGCAAAAAAACAGTAGCAGTGTAGTGGCCACGCCCCCTTTCACCTTCACCATACTCAAACCTTCTTCATCCTTCAAATAACTCCCTCCATCACCTTCAGATAACTACACTAATCTTTTTCTTCCTCATAAACACATAATCACCATTAAGCCATAACAAAATCAAAACAACACCATATTCAATACGCATCATCATCATCACATCACCTTTATTCTAAACTACCCATAACCAATGTCTTCATCACAAAATCATTAACTATCACACATAATCATCATCTTCAACAATTAACCAATAACCAAAACCACTATCCATCTACACCACTTTCCACCTTCATCAATCCAAAACCTTTACTACAATTTTCAATCTCCAAACATCACCACCCTCCACAAATCAAAGACAAAACACACTACTCATAACCAAAGGAGCAAAAGAGAGGAGCAAAACCAAAACAAACAGAAACGGATTGGTCATCAAATCTGATCCATTGCCGCCATCGAATCCGATCAATCACCGGCACCATCACGAGTCCGGTCATAAACTCCGACCACCGTCGTACGTGTCCGTCAGCCGCCTTCAGTCCGGTCGCGAGTCTCTTTCTCTCACACGGTCTCACTTCTCTCTCTCGGCCACTCACTTCTCTCCTGTTCGCGGTTTGTTTTGTTTCACGTATCATTTGCTCATCTGATTGTTTGTTTTATTTATTTTGTTTATTTAATTATTTATTTGTTATTTATTTATTGATTTTCTTTTGTTAATTGGTTTGCTTGTTTGGGTTAGCACCCATCCATTTGGTTTACACCTCCTGTTATTACTTGATTTGCTTTTGTTCTGTTCACATGAGTATGTACCTACCATTAATCTTATTTGCATTCTTTTAACCGACTCGTAACAATAAAAACAAGTAAAAATAATCATTTTATGAGTTTAGTTTAATTTAGTAAAAACAATTTCAATTTCACTTCCTTTAAATCAATTAACATCAAATAATTTTTTAATAAATAAAATTGGATTAAAAAGGAGACCGGCGGATGTACATCCGCTTATCTCTCAAATGATCGATGCTTAGTGTACACTTTGCCTACCGGTTGCTTGTCTTCCACAAATTAAAATCCATCTCAACTCACCAAAATTTAATTTTTTTTGCGTCCATGTATGCTTTAATTACTTTTTTCTCAAACAGATACTATCGCCTAAATGCGAGTCTGCTTTTTCAATCAAAACAAACTTTTTCTTTTCTTTTAAAAACAAATCTTTTTTGATAAATAAAATCAACCAACACACAAATATTTTTTTACAAAGAACTACGTAGCTTTGATATTCCCATTGCACTAGGGAATACGTAGGAGCGGGATCCAACAACCGTCAAACACACTAATAAAAAACTAACTTTTTTCCCCTTTTGTAAATACATTAAAAAACAATAATATGTAAATAAAAGCAATTTTTTTATAATAAAAGCAAGCAAACAAATTTCAAACTTCAAACCCTTAACTAATTAGGAGGTTCCCGTTGAGTACAACGGATGTGAGGGGTGCTAATACCTTCCCCTTGCATAACTTGAATAAAATAAATTTATTTATTTAATAAATTTTACGTGAATACACAATAGTTTCACTTATATTTTAATAAATTTCTAAGTGTCAAAGACTTCTTCCGGAGATTCTGGTTGGATGAAATGGGGATGGGAAGTTATACACAATAGCCGGAAACTAAACCACGAAAATACGTAACACATAGGTGATGATATGGTTCGAGTTTTCTTTTTTTTTGGCATGTTAATATGTTATAGTTAGAGTTGGGATTAGTGAATCAACGCAAAAGATAAATAATACGGGGTGGATTGTACTGATAGTCAATGAAACAATACAATCAACTTTTCTAGAAATTTAAAAGACAATGGATTATGGCATGCAAGCCAATGCTTGTGATGGAAGTACCAAAATATTGAAAGAGTTTATCAGATATGGAGGCAGCAGAAGTTTGTTAGCACATAACCTATCCTTTCCATAGTCACACGGTTCGCAATTCGTTTCGGTACGCGGTACGGGTTCGGGTACGCGGTACGCTACCTTTGAAGAATTCGGTACGTGAGGGATATACATAGTCGGTACGCTAATCGGTACGTTGTTAATAAAAAATTAAGTCACATATCATGAAGTGTAACTAACATTGAGAGGTAATCAAAGTTAGAAATAAACAATTTGTTAGATGTTCCAATATACAACCCAAATCCAATATACATTGTACAAAATGCATTGTACTAGTGGACAAGTGATGTTATACTTGTAACCATCATATTCACAGCTAAGTTTAAATCAGTCTCAATATTTTATATTTTGTTCTTATTTGATTGTTGGAGTGGTTCGCCGGTACTTAGGTTTTAAAGAATTCGGAGAGAATTACGGCGAACCAATTCGCAAAAGTACCACGAATTGGTACGCGCGAACCAATTCGCGGTTCGTCACCTTTGAGGAGAATTATGTGACTATGTTCTACCACCGGAAAAGGTTCAAAATATTTGTTCATGTTGGCACTTCAACAAGAGGATCTGAATATCTGATACTATTTGTTCTAGCATATCCTCTTCAACTGGTCCTTCAGAGTCTAAAACATTCACTAGTAATGCTTACCGACTCTCTCGTTATAGTATTCTGCTATCAATAGAATATACTTTGTCAAAGGAGCAATCACACTCAGAAGAGTTTCAAACATTTCTCTTGAGGGAGATTGCTATCATCCAGGGCAGCCAGCCTCATCTACAAAAATAATTTGAAGAATAGCTCCCTCAGTTGTGCTGTTGAATGAATCAAATTAAAAAAAATACCATTGGTAGCTAGCTTGATGTTTGCTTCCAACTAAAACATGTTGAACCTAGTTTGACTTTCCCAAAAAAAAATTTAACAATACATCCATTAAATAAAAACTAGCAAAAACACATTAGAGAAGAAACAATGAAATACTCGCCAAATATAAATAGTCACACTAGCAACGCAATATACCCATATGGCATATATTTATTTATTTAATTATATTATTATATAATAATGTATGTAAATCAATTTTAAAAAATACATTATTATACTATTACAAATTTTTAATAAAAATGTTTATTTATAACATAAAACAAATATATCAATAGAGAAATGAACCTTAACATGATGTTACTAATAATTTTGTTTATAATTTTCATGAGTCAACATTAAAACCTTTGAATTTTTTTAATTATATTAAAATGATATGATATTTTATAATTGATCAATTTATTTTTAGCAAAAATACGGGTAATGGGTATGGGTACTTAGGTATCCATAGATATGGGGACGGGAACAAAGATTGTCACCCACGCGGGTATTGGAATGGGTATGGGTATTTTTTTTAAAGTACGGGTATGGGGATGAGGACTATAGTACCCTACTCATACCCTACCCATTGTCATCCCTAAAATGTTCACAAAACAATACTGGCTCAGAAATCAGTTATCCAGAATCATACACAACAGACACACCTTGGTCTCAATATGGTTAATAACTGCCTTTGTTGTGCTGCATACTGAATGTATCACATTTACTTCGGAGTTTCGATGATTCACTGAAATTGCATCAGTTCTGGACAATAGCCATACATGGATGTTTAGCGTATTATATACACATATATATCCTATGCAAAAATGTCTATCAAATATGTAACTACAATAAATTATTAGTCACAGGAAATCAATTACCTGTGGAATATTTTAAAAAGGTAGTCCAAGCAAAGTTCCATATTGTTAGAAAAGCAAAATATATATATATATATATATATATATATATGGGATATGCTATAACACACCCACTCAATTTTATGAAGGTGTGCATTAGCAAGTTATAACTAAAAAATAAATAAATACACCTTGAGGTGTATGTTGCTAAAACACTCATTCTAAAAAATAAGTGGGTGTACGTTAGCAACTCCTATGGGCATTTGCTATAATCCACCAACTTATTTTTCAGAAGGTGTGTGTTAGCAAAAGATAACTAAAAAGTTATTAAATACACCCTAAGGTGTATGTTGCTAATGCACACCTTCATAAAAAAGAGTGGGTGTGCATTAGCATTCCCCTATATATATATATATATATATATATATATATATATATATATATATATATATATATATATATAAAAGAGGCAACCGACTCAGTCAACATAGTCCAATAATAGCAAATTAATAAGGTCCAATCGTTTTCTCTTCTCTAACCTCTATAATGAACAAACAAAACAATATGTGATGTTCATAGAATTAATTTTTGCCAACGCAAAAGCTACATATTGTAGCTTTGACTGAAATCGAATCATGTTCTTAAAAAACATATTTATTATCTAAACAACTTTAATATTACAAACGCAAAACATAAAAGACACCAAATGCATTTAGCCTTTTCATTCCTATGACAAAGCCTCAGATGTTCAGTATTTGAAAATGTGAGAAACAATTGCTGACTAGTAGTGGATCAAATTAGGGTTAAATAGTTAATACCCCCTGCAAAGTAGGTCGGTTTTGGAATACCTCCTGTAAAAAAAATTTTTAAGATCCCTCCTTACAGACTGAAAATTCTTTGGGATACCCCCCTGGAGTGACACCAATGCAGGGAATCTCCACGTGGCACCTCCACGTGGATATTTTTTAATTATTTTTTTTGCCACGTGGCATTAAAAAAAAATTTAAAAAAACAAAACCAAATTATTTTTTAATTATTTTTTTTGCCACGTGGCATTAAAGATTTAAAAAAAAAAAAAATTTTGTTTTCTTTCTTTTTGTTTTATTTTTATTTATATTAATTAATTTAAAAAAACAGTAAATATTAAATAAAAACATTAAAACTTATTATTAATTTTAAAAACTTAAATAAATTATATAAAAAATAAAAACCAGTTAGTAGTTTGTGAGACAACAGTTCAATTAACTAGTTTTTTTAAATACAAAACCAGTTAACTGTAAACTGAACCAAAAACCAAAAAATTACTAAAACCCTAAAATCAAAATTGAAATCAGCTTCTCTCTAAACCCAAAAACAATTACAATTACAACTTCATTCAAAAAATCAAATTCATCCATTAAAGATAAAATCCAATCTAATCCATCCATTATTATCTTTCCGATGGATGAATATTCAATCAATCCAACAAAATTAATTGAAATATTATTGTTTAATTTCACTTTTAATATATAACTTTGATTTTGAAAATACTTTTCGAGACGAATCCAAAAACATCTTATAATAAAGAAATAGAGATTTTGATCTAATTCAAACACATAACTTTAACGATTAATATCTTTAATTGTATGATAATAAAAATTACAAAAAAATGATATCTTGAAAATGCTCTTCGAGACGAATCCAAAAACATCTTCTAATAAGAAAACGGAGATGCTGATCTAATTCAAATATATAACTTTAACGATTAATATATTTAATTGTATGATAATAAAAATTATAAAAAAAATGATATCTTGAATATATTCTTCGAGACGAATCAAAAAACATATTATAATAAAGAAATAGAGATTTTGATTTAATTCAAACATATAACTTTAACGATTAATATCTTTAATTGTATGATAATAAAAATTATAAAAAAATGATATCTTGAAAATACTCTTCGAGACGAATCCAAAAACATCTTATAATAAGAAAACGGAGTTTAGTAGCAGCCTAAATATCAAGTTGTGTTTGGAACCATAATTTTCTACTAATATGTTAGTATATTAGTAGCAATCTAATTGGTTTCATTATCAATAATTTAGTAGCAGCATAATTTTTTATTAATATTATTTTGTCAATTTTTTTTTTATTATTAATTCAGTTCAGTTTTTATGCAGTTTTGGTTTTTAATACAGAAAATGTAAAAAACTGAACTGTAAAAAATTTGGGAATTTGGGAAAATGTATGAAGATGAGAATTTGGGAATTTAGTGTATTAATTTGAATTTGTTTGGATTTTGAAGGTTTGTTATTTGAGAAGAAAATGTATGAAGAAGAGAGAGATATGAAATGGAGGTGGTGATGATGAAGATGTTGAGAGAGATGATGATCCGTTCCAATCCCTTTTTTCCTTTTTTTATTTTTTTTTTATTTTCAAAAGCCTATTATTTCTTTTCTAATTAATAAAAAAATAGAGAAATCAGAAAAAGCAAGGTGGGAAAAATAATTCTTTTTTAATTAATTATTTTATTTCATTATGTTTTTATTTTTTATATAATTTATTTAAGTTTTTTTTTTTGGTAAAGATTTATTTAAGTTTTTATAATTAATAATAAGTTTTAATTTTTTTATTTAATATTTACTGTTTTTTTAAATTAATTAATATAAATAAAAAAAAAACAGAAAAAAAAATTGGTTTTTTTTTTTTTAATTTTTAATGCCACGTGGCAAAAAAAATAATTAAAAAATAATTTGGTTTTTTTTAAAAAAAAAAAATTTTTAATGCCACGTGGCAAAAAAAATAATTAAAAAATAAAAAAATATCCACGTGGAGATTCCCTGCATTGGTGTCACTCCAGGGGGTATCCCAAAGAATCTTCAATCTGCAAGGAGGGATCTTAAAAAAAAAATTTACAGGAGTATCACAAAACCGACCTACTTTGCAGGGGTATCAACTATTTAACCCATCAAATTAAGAAAGAAATGAAGCTAAAGATTCAAGACTACATAGATTTATATCATCCAAGTTTATGTATATAAATGACAAACATCGTCAATGGTGTGAAAATTAACACAAGAAACATAATAGGTTAAAATCTCATAACGTTCTAGCAAATATTCCATCTACATAAACACCATATTTATTTTAGTAAAAGATAAACACCATATTTAATATACTACTCCTAAAACTCTCTCGAGGCTCGCTTTCACCCCATTTTTCTATCTAACACAACAAAATCATATCCATAGCATGTAGATTCATGTAATAGACATGATTATCTGTAAAAGGAATAAATAATTAGGGTTATATGGCTGTGATTCACAAAGGTAAATTTAAAAGTTACAGGTCACTACAAGCCATAAATTGCAATGCCAAAATTAACATTCCAATTTCAAAAAATTAAAAATGGAGATATACAAACAACTAAAAAACCTTAATTCCCTCCGACCAAATCCTCAAATAATCAAAATTAATTAAAGAGAAACGCAACAAAATTGATTAATTAATTAATTAATTAGGTTCTTACACTTAGGTTGCGAGATTGCTCTAAATAAAGTTCATCTTCTTCAATGGATTTTTTTAAAGAGAAATTCAATTCAGCATGTAACAGCCGACTCTGTTCCGATTCGAGATCGGATAGAATCGAAAAGTAATCTTTACTCATTGCAGGAGTCAGAACCAGTCCCTCTTCCCAAATTGCTTTCGGCCGTTTCATTCCGTACCGTTTCAGTTCCCAAAACCGTTTCGGTGATACCGTCACAAACTGATTTCATCCGTTTCGGTAAGGGGATATTCGTTAAGGTGAGGACTGCCACTTGCTTATAAACATTTGTCAAGGTCATCTCATATCCGATGTAGGACTTTTTAACACATCCTCCCCACGTCCAGAACTGAACAAGCTGGAACGTGGATCGAACAATAATTGGTTGCCCAAATAACGAGTAATCCTATAAATCTTATAGAGAGTCTCTGATACCATGTTACAATTATGAAATAATAGAGAGAAAGGAAATAAAATTGGATTGAAGAATCATCATTATGATTACATGAGTTCATTTATTCCAACACTAACGACTATATAGAGGAAGGAGAGACTATGCTAGTTACTATGCACTACGTGTATTCAGGAACGGAGCTACATGCATCACTTTGTAGGCACAATTTTTTTAGATATTGCAATGTATATACTATGCTAATACTCCACCCAACATGCATACTCTATTAAAATGTGCAACATGCATACTTGTTCAACTTATTACTACCACCTATCTATATAAAATTCTAAATGATTAAAATTTAAAGGGTTATGCTAACTAAACTTCCAAGGATACTAGTTAAAAAACTAAAATAAGTAAAATTTATATTATAAACAATAGCGTTTATACTTTTAAAAATTTGATTACACAAATCTTAAGATAATTTTACTATATTTGTTTTATTAACTAGTGACATGAGGGTACTAATTAGCATTTTTCAAATTTAAAATATAAGGTATGTCCAATAAATGATGTATCTATTGAATGAATTTAAAAAGTGAAAAGTTGCTTGTGTGTATAAGATCGAAGAGAGTATTCTTTAAATAAATAAAAAACTATTATCCACTAAGTTGTTCTATTCCAACTTTTTTTTATATATATAACAAATTAACAATCACTATATAACTTTCACTTTATCTCAGAAGAGGAGTAAATGTGTTTTTATTTTTGTTCAAGTGTGATATTATGAAACTATTTTTTTTGTTTAACTCTATGGCTTCTTGCCCCCACAACATAAAATTTCTGGCTACGTCACTGCCCATATTCTATCTAAGCAATAACAACACTTCTCAGGTGATTAACTTATTGGTAAACTATAGTAAAATAGTGTATAGTTTTGTATCAAAGTAAACGGATTTTAACACTAAATAATTTTCATTGATTTTTTTTTGTCAAATATGTTATTGGTTAGAAACTATACTCTTAAAATCATAAATAAATAAATAAATAAAATATCTAATATTTAAATTTTAATCTTTATATATAATGCAATGTTCCTATTAATTGAATTTTTTTTTGATCAACAAATGAATTTTATTAAGACAACACAACAAAACATAAGGCATGTTTTGAGTGAAAGAGTACAAGCAAATTACAAAGAACAAGCCTATTAATTGAATTAAACTCACAGTAAAATTCCTTTGTCTAATTGCACGTGTGAACTGAGTACTAGTAGTGTGTATGATTTCCTTTTGAACTAGCATATCTTAGCTTTGGCTTCCAACTGCATGACTTGGACACAATCTCTTATGAGTACAATCATTGACTCACACACTTTACACTTAGCCAATTTTTGCAGGACCATCTTATTCAAACTCACTTTATAATTCAAATTATAATTTCACACCAACATGTTATACTATCGTTTTTCGGTAGAATAGTTTCCTTCAAATAGATTCTAACTTTAAGTTTAAATTTGAAACTTATATAAAATAAAAATATTTGTAATATCAAATTTAGGCGAGTGTGCGGGTGGATCACCTATGGATATACTTAAATTTATTAAAAATTCTAACCTCAATCAACAATATTTTTTAAAGGAAAAAAAAAACATGACTCTCCTCGTCTTTTACATCTAAAACAATGCGATAATTAATGTCAGTTGATATGAGTTACAATTTATTTTTCATTGTTTTAATTAAACCGACATCAATCAAATTATTATTTTAATTGTAAAAATGAAGATAATTATTAGAATTTTAAATATTTTTTATGTGCCGATCCATGATTGACCACTTGCAGAGGCAGTCTATATTATAATTTTCCTCAAATTTATTATTCAACTCACTTTTTCCATTTTTATTAGATGGTCAATATTAGTAGTTGATTATTATCAGGATTTGAACTTTGATTGTCGAACTCCTTACCACTAAGCTCAAACAATTGAGCTACCAAACCCCCTCGTTTTTACATTTATACAAAGTCGTCCCCAATTATTTGGATTCCCTGCTCAAATATTAAATGGTAAATAGGCTTTTACCTCCTGCAAAGTAGACGAGTTTTGTTTTACCCTCCGTAAAAAAAATAAGATTACCCCTTTAATGTTTTTTTTTTTCTAATTCATTTTACTCTGCCGAATTTTTTTTTCAACACAGGGGGTAAAATGAACTAGAAAAAAAAAAGACATTACAGGGGGTAATCTCAAAAAAAATATAATTACATGGGTAAAACAAAATCCGCCTACCAGGGGATTAAAAGCCTATTAACCCAAATCCCAATATTAAAAGAAAATACAAAATACTGCTAGATATAAACCAAACTCAGTCAAACCATATAATAAACTGGAATGTGTACGGTCGGACAGTGTAAATACAAAATAGTTGTGTAATTAATTAAAACCTAAGCAATTGAACTAAAAATGGCAAAACAATAATTGTGTAAACCTTCACATCTCAAGAAACCTAAACAATTGAACTAAAGAGTTGCCGGAGAAGTCTCCGGCAGGTGGTAAGGGACCGGAAGTATAAAACAAAGGTGATCAAACTGGGTTGAGTACTAAATTATGTACTAAATTAATTTTTTAGCTTAATATAATAACAAACTTAAATACTTGAATAAAAGTCAATGAATCCATATAATTTTTTGTAAAAATATACATGTGACAATAACTTGAATAAAATAAATTTATTTATTTAATAAATTTTACGTGAATACACAATAGTTTCACTTATATTTTAATAAATTTCTAAGTGTCAAAGACTTCTTCCGGAGATTCTGGTTGGATGAAATGGGGATGGGAAGTTATACACAATAGCAGGAAACTAAACCACGAAAATACGTAACACATAGGTGATGATATGGTTCGAGTTTTTTTTTTTGGCATGTTAATATGTTATAGTTAGAGTTGGGATTAGTGAATCAACGCAAAAGATAAATAATACGGGTGGATTGTACTGATAGTCAATGAAACAATACAATCAAACTTTTCTAGAAATTTAAAAGACAATGGATTACGGCATGCAAGCCAATGCTTGTGATGGAAGTACCAAAATATTGAAAGAGTTTATCAGATATGGAGGCAGCAGAAGTTTGTTAGCACAGAACCTATCCTTTCTACCACCGGAAAAGGTTCAAAATATTTGTTCATGTTGGCACAGAGGATATCTGAATATCTGATACTATTTGTTCTAGCATATCCTCTTCAACTGGTCCTTCAGAGTCTAAAACATTCACTAGTAATGCTTACCGACTCTCTCGTTATAGTATTCTGCTCAATGCCATATACTTTGTCAAAGGAGCAATCACACTCAGAAGAGTTTCAAACATTTTGTTAAGTGTAAAAGACTTTTCCTCATTTATTCCATTAACAACCATGCCTTATATAGGCTACAATGTGGATTACTTAAGGCCCAAGTAGCAAGCTAAGGCCCAACAAACCCTCCCTTAATGTTGATCTCTTAGACAAAATAGATCAACAATACAACTAAACAAGCAAAACAAAAACAGAAAGAAAAAGTTTTACAAGATTACAACAAAATCACATTAGGTTAGCTAGATCACACATGCCTAACCCCTCCCTTAACTTGCTGAAGCTATCAACCTTCAATGCCTTGGTCATGATATCAGCTAGCTGGTCCTGAGACTTGCAGAATTTCAACTCTATGATCCCATCTTTGTTAAGATCTCTAAGAAAGTGATACCTAACATCAATATGTTTACACCTTCCATGCATGATGGGATTTCTTGACAGCTTAATGGATGAGCTGTTATCACAGTTTATGATGGTGCTGCCTTCTTGCTTTACTCCCAAGTAATTCAACACATTTCTGAGCCAAATGCATTGACAAGCACTAGAAGCAGCTGATACAAACTCAGCTTCAGTGGTGGACAAGGTAACAATGGGCTGTTTCTTTGAGGACCAACAAACAGCACTTGATCCAATTGTGAACACATAACCTGAAGTACTTTTTCTATCATCATAATCTCCTGCATAATCAGAATCAGTCCATCCCTGCATCTTCAAACCAACACCATCTTTGTGTTTGTAAAGAATTCCCAGCTTTAAAGTACCTTTTAGATACCTTAGAATCCTCTTTACTGCAGCAACATGCATCTCAGTGGGTCTATCCATATATCTAGCAGCCAGGCACACTGAGAAGGTCATGTCAGGTCTAGTTGCTAATAGATACATCAAGCATCCAATCATTTGTTTGTATAATGTTGCATCTGTAGCTTTGCCTTTCTCATCTTTGACCAACTTACAACCAGGGACAATGGGGCTACATACTTGGTTACAACTTTCCATTCCAAATCTATTCAAGATTTCTGAAGCATATTTGTGTTGATGAATGAATATCCCTTGATCACATTGTTTCACCTCAACACCTAAGAAATATCTCATTTTACCCAGATCAGTCATAGAGAATTCTTTCTTCATGGAACTTTTGAAGCTTTCCATCAACATTTCATCATTACCAGTATATATGAGATCATCAACATATAGACTGATGATGAGAATTTTGTCTTTTCCACTATGTTTCACAAATAGTGTAGGTTCATGTGAGCATTTTACAAAGTTTTCATTATTGAAGTAGCTTTCAATCCTGCTGTACCATGCCCTTGGGGCCTGCTTAAGTCCATACAAAGCTTTTCTAAGCTTGTAAACTTGATTGTTGTTTCCATTATGATATCCCATAGGTTGTTCAATATACACTGTTTCAGTTAGATCTCCATGTAAGAAGGCACTTTTTACATCTAACTGAAATACACACCAATTGTTATATGCAGCTAGAGACAAAATTGACCTTATAGTATCCCATCTTGCTACAGGAGCAAATACTTCACTATAGTCTATACCATGCCTCTATGTGTATCCCTTTGCCACCAGCCTGGCCTTGTATTTTTCTATGCTTCCTTTCTCATTATACTTAGTCTTATAAATCCATTTCACACCAATAGCTTTAACACCTTCTGGCAGAGTAGTTAATTCCCAGGTTTTGTTTGATTCAATAGACTGTATCTCACTATCCATTGCTTTTCTCCATACATCAAACTTACTAGCTTCTTCATAATTGCTAGGATCTTCATCTGAGCTGAACAATGCAATAGCTAGATTCTGCATTTGATTATCAACATTCTCTAAACCAGTCACATAGTCTCTTAGGTAACCTGGTGGATTTCTTGCTCTGGGGGGCAAATCACTTGATTCTTCACTATCATACTCAGAATCATGATGATCATTCATGTTGTTCTCTTCTTCAGTGTCATTTACAATTTCATTCTCATTGGCTACCTCATCATCACTATTTTCAATTGAATTTTCCACTTCAACATCACTAGTGTCATCACTGAGTGCATTATCTTGCTTGACTGCTTCTTTTCCACCCCAGTTCCACCCCTTCTCTTCTTCAAACACAACATCTCTGCTGATGATGATTTTTTTCTCAAGAGGGTTATACAACTTGTAGGCCTTTGATTCTTCACTTACACCAAGCAGAACACATCTTGTACTCTTGATGTCTAATTTTTTTCTATGTGCATCAGGGATATGCACATGTGCAACACATCCAAAGACTCTAAAATGCTTTACTGAAGGCTTCATTCCACTCCATGCTTCTTCTGGGGTTATGTCTTTTACAGCATGAGTTGGGGATCTATTCATCACATATGTAGCCCAAAGAATAACTTCTGGCCAGAATTTCTTAGGTACTCCTCTTGCAGCAATCATGCTCCTCACCATGTTCAACAAAGTCCTATTTTTCCTTTCTGAGACCCCATTTTGTTGAGGGGTATATGCTGCAGTGAGTTGTCTCTTAATGCCCTGAGAACTACAGAAATCATTGAATTCAGTGGATGTGTACTCACCACCTCTATCTGATCTAAGACTCTTGATAGAACAGCTTGACTCTTTTTCAACTAGGGACTTAAATCTTTTGAAAACATCAAATACACTGGATTTTTCTTTCAACAGATATGACCATGTTTTTCTACTATAATCATCTGTGAATGTAACAAAGTACCTGTTTCCACCATTTGAATGAGGAGTAATGGGTCCACAGATATCTGAGTGTACTAGCTCCAATTTTTCTGATGATCTCCAATTTGCTTCCTTAGGGATGTTGCTTCTCTGTTGCTTGCCCAACAAGCAATCAGTACATTTTTCTTCATTGTCCTTTAACTCTGGTAACCCTCTTACCATATGTTTTTTTATTAAGAACTTCAATCCCTTAGTGCTAAGATGAGCATATCTTTGGTGCCACAGTTTGCTTTGATCTTTACTAGTGAGTTGCATAAAGCTAGGTAGTAACACACTTGCTTTTACTATGTACATCCTGTTTTGTGTCATCTCAGTAGTCAATATCAACCCTTTTCCATCATGAAACATCTTACACAAGTTATCTTTGAACACTATGGTGAGATGTTTTTGTTGTAGCTGCCCTACACTCAACAGATTATTGCCTAGGCCAGGCAAGTAGTAAACATCAGTAATAACATGAATTCTCCCACCAATGCTTAGCTTAATGTTACCTTTCCCCATTACAGCCATCTTTGAGTCATTTCCAAGTCTTACAGATTCTCTGAAGCTCTCATCAAAGTCAAAGAACCATTCTTTGTTGCCCACCATGTGATTGCTACATCCACTATCTATGTACCAAGCTTCTTCTTTGCAATTCTTGATCTCATCATTGTAAGCCATCAAGAGCATTTCTTCCTCATTCAATTCAGCATAGTTTGCATTTCCCTCCCACTCAGGACATTCATTGCGATAATGCCCCAACTTATGACACTTATAACATTCCACAAGCTCTTTGCTCTGTCTACCTCGACCACGCCCTCGTGAGGGACCTCTTCCCCTGCCTCTGCCTGCATTACTCATCTTCAATGCTTGATCATCACTATGATCTTTCTGCCCCTTCATTCTTTGTTCATGGACAATGAGACTACTTTGAAGCTCGTCTATAGAGAGATTAGTCACATCATTAGATTCTTCTATTGAGCACACAACATAGTTAAATTTTGCAGGCATAGATCTTAAGATCTTCTCAACAACTGTCACTTGCTCCATGCGTTCTCCATGTGAAGTCATCTTGTTGGCAATAGCTAAGGTTCTTGCAAAGTAATCAGTGACAGATTCTTCTTCCCCCATAGCAAGAACCTCAAAATCACGACGTAAAGATTGGAGTTGAGCTCGTTTCACCTTGGTAGAACCCTGGTACTTGCGCTTCATTGCCTCCCAAATATCCCTCGCCGTGTCACGCACCAAGATCGTCTCCAAGATTGATCTATCAATGGATTGAAAGAGATAATTTTTGACTTTGAGATCACGAAGCTTACTCTCATCAGCAAGACGGCGTTGCTCCGGCGTGGCATTAGGTGGAGCAGTGACAACACCATTCTCAATGAGATTCCAATATTCCTTTGAACGGAGGAGATTCTCCATTAGCATAGACCAATGTTCATAATAGCCATCAAACTTGGGAATGGCTGGTTGAACAAAATGCACATTCTCTGCCATGATTGCAGAGAAGAAAGGAGCAAGAAATGGAAAGAAAAAGAAAGAAGAAAGCTCAAAGAAGAGTGTAACAGAAAACGGTTATGATGAAGATGATGAAGAAAACGGTTGCAACAGTTTGTAACAGAAAGAAGGTCTAGGATCACAGGTCGATACCACTTGTTAAGTGTAAAAGACTTTTCCTCATTTATTCCATTAACAACCATGCCTTATATAGGCTACAATGTGGATTACTTAAGGCCCAAGTAGCAAGCTAAGGCCCAACACATTTCTCTTGAGGGAGATATTGCTATCATCCAGGGCAGCCAGCCTCATCTAAAAAAATAATTTGAAGAATAGCTCCCTCAGTTGTGCTGTTGAATGAATCAAATTAAAAAAAATACCATTGGTAGCTAGCTTGATGTTTGCTTCCAACTAAAACATGTTGAACCTAGTTTGACTTTCCCAAAATAAAATTTTAACAATACATCCATTAAATTAAAACTAGCAACAACACATTAGAGAAGAAACAATGAAATACTTGCCAAATATAAATAGTCACACTAGCAACGCAATATAGCATATATTTATTTATTTTAATTATATTATTATATAATAATTATATAATAAATAATAATTATATAATAATATATGTAAATCAATTTTAAAAAATACATTATTATACTATTACACATTTTTAATAAAAATGTTTATTTATAACATAAAACAAATATATCAACAGAGAAATGAACCTTAGCATGATATTACTAATAATTTTGTTTATAATTTTCATGAGTTAACATTAAAACCTTTGAGTTTTTTTAATAATATTAAAATGTCCTATGCAAAAATGTCTATCAAATATGTAACTACAATAAATTATTAGTCACAGGAAATCAATTACCTGTAGAATATTTTAAAAAGGTAGTCCAAGCAAAGTTCCATATTGTTAAAAAAGCAAAATAGAAGGTCCAATCAACATAGTCCAATAATAGTAAATTAATATAGTCCAATAATAGCAAATTAATAAGGTCCAATCGTTTTCTCTTCTCTAACCTCTATATTGAACAAACAAAACAATATGTGATGTTCATAGAATTAATTTTTGCCAACGCAAAAGCTACATATTGTAGCTTTGACTGAAATCGAATCATGCTCTTAAAAAACATATTTATTATCTAAACAACTTTAATATTACAAACGCAAAACATAAAAGACACCAAATGCATTTAGCCTTTTCACTCCTATGACAAAGCCTCAGATGTTCAGTATTTGAAAATGTGAGAAACAATTGCTGACTAGTAGTGGATCAAATTAAGAAAGAAGTGAAGCTAAAGATTCAAGACTACATAGATTTATATCATCCAAGTTTATGTATATAAATGACAAACGTCATCAATGGTGTGAAAATTAACACAAGAAACATAATAGGTTAAAATCTCATAACGTTCTAGCAAATATTCCATCTACATAAACACCATATTTATTTTAGTAAAAGATAAACACCATATTTAATATACTACTCCTAAAACTCTCTCGAGGCTCGCTTTCACCCTATTTTTCTATCTAACACAACAAAATCATATCCATAGCATGTAGATTCATGTAATAGACATGATTATCTGCAAAAGGAATAAATAATTAGGGTTATATGGCTGTCATTCACAAAGGTAAATTTAAAAGTTACAGGTCACTACAAGCCATAAATTGCAATGCCAAAATTAACATTCCAATTTCAAAAAATTAAAAATGGAGATATACAAACAACTAAAAAACCTTAATTCCCTCCGACCAAATCCTCAAAAAATAAATGAATGAAAGCATGACCAGTGAGATCATCATGTACACCTATTTTTAATCTAATGATCAAATTGAGTGGTAAACCGCAGAGGGACATAAACGAATGAATGAAAGCATGACTAGTGAGAAGTGAGGTTAAAATGTGGAATGCAAAGATGGAAGCGGATTTCCTAAACTTAAAAATTGACAACAAATGGTAACCAACCACTACTAGAGCACAAAATTGATTAATTAATTAATTAGGTTCTTACACTTAGGTTGCAAGATTGCTCTAAATAACGTTCATCTTCTTCAATGGATGTTTTCAAATAGAGATCCAATTCTTCAGCATCCGATTTGAAACAACAAGAATAACAATTAAAGCTGCAGAAAGAATAAAATTACTCCGTGAGTGGAGCCACCTCTAGTTTGGACTTAATTCATTCTCTTTTATTCATTCCTTTTCATGGGTACATATAGGCCCTAATGATAGGGACAGCTGTCCATTCATACAATGATAAGATAATGATAAGGATAAGGACAATATAGCTGTCATACAAGGAATTATTCTAGAATGATCATAAGGATCCTATGATGAAATAACGGTCCTGACTCCTATTATCCCATGTGGAAATCCTTAGTCCATTTGGGCTTGGATGTAAACCTCTTGGCCCTAGTCCTGATAGTTGGGCCTACCTCTTCATTGTAGTCTTTAGCCCAATCTTCCTCTTCTATGGACTCCAGCATACTAGTATCCATAACACGATTCCAGATCGGATAGAATCGAAAAGTAATCTTTAGTCATTGAAGGAGTCAGAACCAGTCCCTCTTCCCAAATTGCTTTCGGCCGTTTCATTCCGTACCGTTTCAGTTCCCAAAACCGTTTCGGTG
The DNA here is from genome assembly GCA_030408175.1 of Trifolium repens. Lineage (NCBI taxonomy): Eukaryota > Viridiplantae > Streptophyta > Magnoliopsida > Fabales > Fabaceae > Trifolium > Trifolium repens. The sequence continues at coordinate 6,199,422 of CP125836.1, forward strand.
ATACCACTTCTTCTTCACAAACTGATTTCATCCGTTTCGGTAAGGGGATATCCGATTCAATAGACATACTGCAACACAGCACAGAAGGAACCCTGAACCAAAACACCATTCCTTCTCTTTATAGATACGAGTTTGTTTTCTTTTGGTTTTGGTTTTGGGCGTTTGTTTATGATCAACCCCGGCCCAACAACATAAAAGTATGTGGTGTATTGATCCTTTTTGTTTATGAGTGAAGAAATCTAAATCTACTTCCAATATATTAAAAGAAAACATTTCAGAGTTTATGTCATTATGTAATTTTAACTTTAAATTAAAAAAAGATACAAAATAAAAATAAGAAGATTATATTATTTATGTTGAATTTTATTTTTTTTTAGTTAGAAACAAGTTGTTTGTCATTTTATTTATCAAAGTACTACTTAGTTTTAGTTTTTATTTTTTGATAATTTGAATGTAATTTAGGCCCCGTTTGGATTAGCTTATTTTTGAGCTTATGCAAACAGTTTGTGTAATTTTTATGTATTACTATAAATTAGTCAAGGTAGTTTATGATAAAATAACGTATAAAAATATAATTTTACTAGTTTAAACTTATAAAATAACATAAAAGTTAATTTATATTGCATAAACTGTTTTTATAAGCTCAAAAATAAACTAATCTAAACGGAGCCTTAGTTGATTCATGATGCCATTAATGTGCTTCATAAAATTAACAACTTGAACTTATTTAAAAAAGTTTGAGTCAAGTTTGAATCATTATTTTGTGTCAAACCCTTCAAAAAATTACTTCCTTTGTTAGATATTTACTTAATTAAGCTTTGATTTTTAGATACAAAATAAAAAGATACTAAAACGATTTTAGATTTTTATAAAACTCAACATAAATGATCTATATGATATAATCTTCCAATCCAATGGTGGATTTTGTAAAATTTGAATTCGTTAAAGCGTTATTGAGCGGTGTAACATTACTCAAATGTTACACCGGTGTAATTTGATCCCTCCCCATATATATATATATATATATATATGGATAAAATTTACATGCATTGTTTTATGTGCAGTTTTTGCTATTCCACTCACAAAGAAGTGGTTTTTTGTGTTTTTTATTTAAAAAAAAATAAAAGAAAACTGTTTTTCAATTAAAATAACTAACTTTTTATGAGAGAAAAAGTAAAAATTGCATGTATAACAATGCATGTAAGCTTTGTCATATATATATATATATTTGCTTTTGATGTTAAAAAAATAATAATTATCACATATTCACAATGGCAATGAAGCAAGGCGCTTGTAATGTTATTATAATATTATAAAGTTGTATTATGTTAAAATAGAACAGATTGAATGTCTAAAATTTGATCAATATTTAAACTATTTACATATGTGTAGAGCTGTCAATTTAGAGGGTCAAATAAAATTGGGCCCAACACAAATATAAAGGGGGCCTAAATATGGTAAGTGTAAATAGGCCCCCAAAAGACCAAGTCCCTCAAATAAAACATAAGCCCCCAAGATCCAATTTTTTTGTAAACGAGAGTTTTTTGATAAAAATTTCTATAATTCACACATAAGTTATTAAAAATAAAATAAACAATCCGATAATTCTCGGAATCGAGAATTCCAAAAAAAATCGAAAATGAGAGTATTTTGATAAAAATTCCTATAATTCACACATAAGTTATTAAAAATAAAAGAAACAATCTGATAATTCTTAGAATGTTTTTGCGAAAAAATACTCGAAATGTTTTAAAAAAAAATGTTTCAAAAAAGTTTCGGAGAAAAAATTCTCGAAAATTTTATATATGAGAATATAAACAAAGTTTAATTTTGATACATTATTGTTATAAGAAGTCTCGCATTGTCAACAAAATCATAATAAATTATTTGTGGGACTTTAGAAGAAATTGTGATTTAAGTCTAACAGTTTTAATAATCTAACCATTATGATTAAGGGTTAAATAAATTTTTGCTTCCTATAAATATTTATAATTTTATTTTCAGTCATTATAAAAAATTTCAATAATTTGTAATCCTCAAATATTTTGTCACAATTTTTTATCGCTACTTTTTATCAACTGTTGTATAATTTCACATTTTTGAATGATTTTTTTGTATTCATGTTTAACATATACGAAACTCTCTCTTAAAAAATTATAATTTTTTAACATAAGATTAATTATTTATGAATTTTTAAGCGAAAAAACTAAAAAATTAATATTTAATTATCCCTTGTTAAAAAAAAAATTCACAAGCAAGATTCTTATGATGTACAAAATATAACCGCAAAAAAAAAAAAATCAAATGATATACACGAGCTGAGCGAAAGGTGATGACAAAAACATTTTTAACCCTAAGATTAATTAACAACATTAGAAAAACATTATGAGCATTTAGAAAAAGGTTAATTATCATAGTATAGAAAAACATTTTTAATCCTAATATATATAGTTTTTTAAAATTACTCGAGAGTATTTAGATGATCCCAATTTTTTATAATGTAATTAATATTTTATGTTCAATCTCTAAATATATAACAACATTAAGAAAGAGTTTATCATCCATTTAAATCTAATAACACTCGATAAATTAATCGGCGGTTGAACGAAAAATTATAAAAGAAAAAAAACTTCTCACTAAAATCTAAGACAAATTTGAGCAATTTGACAACCGGCATAAAGAAGGAAAAAGAGGGAAAACTGAAATTTTTTCAATAATAAGGAGGGAGAAAACCTTGATAAGAGTAAATAAATAAATAAAAACAAATTAAAAATTAAAAATTAAAACGAAAAAAGAAAAAGAAGAAACAAAGAGGAAGAAGAAGAAGAAGAAGAACACTGTGTTAGCAGAGATCGAGCTACACATGAAGCACACACCAAACTCAAAATTTTCAGATTTCTATGCAAATTCCTCAACTTCACTCTGTTCATAGTTCAATCAATGTATACTTCTAAACCCTTCACTTTTTCTTCTTCATTTTCTTCAAAATTTCCCCTTTTTTCACAAAAAAAAAAAAACGAGAACTTTCTAATTTATACGTTTTTTATTGTTTTGCTCAATTTTGTTGAATTCAGTGATCTCTTCTTTATTCAATGGAGCTTTTGGGGTTTCACGAAGCAATGAAAGTTTTCAGATTGGTGCAAGTGATGTAGTAATGTTTGCTTCAAGCATGGTGTTTCAGACCCTTTAGTTTTGTTGTTCAAACTTAGGGTTTTGATTTACCATACAATTTATTGAATTGGGTTTGATTTAAGTGATTTGGTGTTTTGTGGGTTTGTGTGTTTTTTAGAAGTTTGATCTTTAGGGTTTTGGAGTTAGGGAAATTGAGATTTGGTTTTCCATTGTGTGGTTTGTTGATTTTTGAATTTTGGGTAAAAGGGTGAGTTTATTTGTGTTGAAAATTGGTTCTTTTCCTACTGGGTGTTCGGACATGTAGAGCTTGATTTGTGCTCAATGATGTGTGATTGTGTAATTTTTGTGTACTTTGGAAATATATGTAACTGTAGTTTGGCTAAAATCGAGGTTACCGGTGGGTGGGTTGTTTTCTGATTTTGTTGAATTGTGTATGAATCTGTTTGTTGAGAAATGCAACCTCGACAGAGTTCAAGAATCAATTTGGGTGAGTTGAAAGTACAGATAGTAAAGAGGGTTGGAGCGGATAAGTCAAAACGGTACTTTTATTTCCTGAATAGGTTTTTGAGTCAGAAGTTGAGCAAGAGTGAGTTTAATAAGTTATGTTTTCGGGTACTCGGGAGGGAGAATCTTCCGTTGCACAATCATTTTGTAAAGTCGATTTTTAAGAATGCCTGTCAAGCCAAGAATCCGCCACGGATCCAGCCATCCGGTCCTTCAAAGTCAGGAGCATATGTTACTAATTTGTCTCCTGCTACGGAAGATGGACATGAACGGAGTATTGCTAATTCGAACTTCCAAAATCACAAAGTTTCTGTTTGGTCAAATGGAGTTTTGCCGGTGTCCCCACGTAAGTTACGGTCTGGAATACGAGATCGGAAGCTTAAAGATAGACCAAGTCCCCTTGGACCTAATGGGAAAGTTGACTCGGTTGCTCATCAATCAACGGCTACAGAAGACAGTGGTAGCAAGGTTGACATGGAAAATGGAACTCTCACTTCATATGACTATCAGCGAGCAACACAGCATCTTCAAACAGTTGCTGAGCTACCTAAGAATGCTCTTCTGGGACTAGCCGAAAAACCAAGAACACATGTCAAAGGGGTGACTGAAATATCAACCGTGGAAGATGGAGAGGAGGTGGAACAGTTAAACCGACTCAGTTTTAACAGAAGTCCTCTGATAGCACCACTTGGGATTCCTTATTGCTCTTCAAGTGTTGGTGGGGCCCGCAGAACATTGCCTGTGAATAGTGCTGGTGACTTTGTTGGTTGTTATGACAGCGGTATGCTATCTGACACAGATACGTTGAGAAGGCGCATGGAGCAGATTGCAATGGTACAGGGTCTTGGCGGTGTTTCTACGGAATGTGCTAGTATGTTGAGTAGTGTGTTGGATGTATACTTGAAACGGTTGATCAAGTCTACTGTTGATTTAGTTGTAGCTAGGTCTGCAAATGAGCCGACAAAGCTTCCTATCTCAAAGCAGCAGATTCAGGGGAAGGTCATAAATGGTATGTTGCCAAATAATAATTTACATGTGCATAATACTACTAGATTGGCAGAACCTGTGCCTGAACACAGACACCCATTCTCGGTATCTTTGCATGATTTTAAAGTTGCGATGGAGCTAAATCCACAGCAACTCGGAGAAGATTGGCCACTGCAATTGGAGAAAATTTCCATGCAATCCTTTGAGGAATAACACATCAATAAAGATTTTTTTTTCTTATACTTAAGCAAAGGTTGGGTCTGGTTCTTCTGGTTCTGATAGCTCGGCAGTAGCTGGAAATTATCGCCATACTTTGCTCTGTTCATATTGCCATGATGAACCATAATAGCCCCGAATGAGGAGTTTCTACCTCTTCGAGGATCAAATGCTGATTTCAAGCTTTCAAACGTTTTTATCTCTGCTATGTGGAGAAGCTAGGATGCATCAGCAATATATTTAACTGCAACCAAGGGTACTATCAAATGAAGCCCAGGATTGGTTGCACTGTTGTATGTTTAGCACTGATATTGGCTGTATTTGTGATTGTAAAAGTTCTATTGACTTTTAATTGCTTTACGGCCGATAAGGTGACTTGGAAAAAGTTTTGCAGGGATACTATTGTGTAGCTGGGGTCTAGGGGAACTGTGATATGTATTAGAGCTGAAAGGTTGCTCTGTATGTAATTTTAGAACATGACGATTGATTGAAATTCAATATTAATAAACACGTCAAAGATCTATTGAAATTTCCTTGATGATTTTAGTTTTATGGTTGAACTCTGTAGAAACAAATTTGGCCAATATCTGAATTAGATTTTTGTTCTCAGCTTTATTCATCATGTAGATCTGTTAGATACATGTCTCTTTCAGTTCAAATCACTTTTAGTGACAATAAATGAAATTCTGATCATATATGTTGTTATACTTTTAAATTTTTACATCAATGAATATTGTGATATCTTACTGTTGTTTCAGATTTCATTTATTTTATCTGTTATCAGGAAATATTTACTGCTTTAAAACAAAAGTAAGAATAATGTGCATGGAATTTTAATATGGCAACATGGAGGGAACTTTTGATGCCTATATTCAATTATTTGGACTAATTGGAACATATCGCGCACACGCGGTAAAAAGTCATTTTTGACTAATACATGTAAAATATTGAATGTTCAATACTTGCTTCCTACGAGTATATTTAAACCATTGATTGTGTCATAGATCTGAAGTTATGTAAACCATTGATGGTGGACTGGTAAGTTATTATTTTTGACTTGTTACTTAAGAGTTTATTTAAATACCCAGATTGTTGAAAAGTTTCCAGATTGTTGAATGTAGATATATAAAAGCTCAACATGTTCCAGATTCCTAAATCCATGTCTGTATCTGAGTGGCTTTTATAGTTTTATGGAAGCCATCATCCTTGCATCCTTCTGCAGGTACATATAACTATATAAGTTTTGAAGGAATATTCATGGTGGCTTTATAAGAACGGATAATGTTACATCAGTGGAGCAAAGACTTGGTTGGAACTAGTTTTGGCCAGTTACTGCTGCAATAGTCAAAACTCAAAAGTGTTTTATATGGCTGTTTAGAGTGGAGAATCATATTCCAATTTCCAAATAAGCAACACATTCTTTAGACAAAAATACAATTTTGTTTTTTAATAAAACCGTTAAGGGCTAAATTGTCAAACTCATTTTAACTTCTTATCGGTTTTTCTAATTATATTGACTGAATCATGGTAAACCACTACAATTTTGACAAAAGCTACATTTCGAAGCTTCACAAATACTTTTTCTTTTTCTACTCATTCTGATTGGTCCTTTCATTATAATAATAAAAAACAAAAACAAAAAAAGTGCCCTTTATACCCTTGAATCCAATCCCATTTTCCCTCCATTTCAATCAATCATAGACATAACCAACAACCAATCAATTCTACCATTAGTGATTCTTTGGCACATTGCATTGGCTTGGACTACTAGTACACACTATCTAAGTTTAAACACATCAAGCAACTACTTGATGTATAATTACAAGTTTACAACAAAGATTGGGAGTGGTTCATTATAGTCATGGCATCTAACTTGCATAAAAAATATCATCTTAACATTGCTCTCTTATTCTCTGATGTTGATGTATATAGAAGAAGACTTGTTAATCATTCAAGTAAAAAATAATGAGACAAGACTACTTTCATCCGCAAGAAAACAATCAATTCCCAACTCCGAAAGTGGAAACGAAATCTCTAGTCATAGAAAAACACAAAGTCATGCAAATCATTTGATTTGTTATGTTTTTCAGCAAAAAAAAAATAAGCTGAGCCTAATTCCATCCACAATATAACAATGAATCCCTAATCAAAAAGTGGAAACAGATTCTCTGCTGTCACAAAAAAATGCAGTTATTGATCGAAACTGTTAGACGGTTCACATTTTGAGTTCATGTTTTGAAAATCATAATGTGAGCCGTCTAATACTCATCCAGTGAATCAAATTTGGTGAGTGTGTTTGCGACTGAAGAGAATCTAGATCCCACTCGAGTCCCTTAAGACACGGTTTATTTCATCGTTAGATGGGATGAAGTAATTTGCTATATACATAGGACCAATTAGAAGAGACGAGAAGCAACTGTACTTTGTGCAGAAGGAAAAGGAAATGAAAGGAACAATTTTGTACAAAAGGGAAAGAACAATGCAATTAATGAGATGACGATGAATTGGACAGTGCCGCTGACCCTTTGCAAATAGGGCACCAGTTCTTCAACCTCAACCAGTCCTGTATACAATCAACATGATATTTATGTGAACATTGCAGTCTCCCAACTTCATCTCCAACAACATATTCCTCCTGAAAATTACATAGATTTATCTAAATCAAATCTTGTAACAAAATCATTGTAGTCATTGTCATCATTAAATTTCGTCAAGCTGAACCCTAGTAACATATAGCTAAACATTGGCTATATAACATTTGAGCGACGATGAGATGAGCATCATCCTTCAAAAAGATTCATTAAATGATATAAAAAATACCTGGCAAATGCAACATTTGATATAAGCCTTATCCTCATTAACACAGTTGGATGCATCATCTAAAGGCGCAGACTGATAGATACTTCTTTTAAGACTATCTGAGAGTGCTTCCTCTGTTAGAGCTGTGCTCACGGTACCCATCCTCTCTTCAAGAGCTAAGAGTTCCTGTCATTAATATAATATAAATATTCGAGGATGGAAATAGATAAATATAAAATTCAAAGGAAAGCCCTAAGATTTTTATTTCCAAGCATGACATATCCTCAAAAAGATAGTAATCCCTTTTCAAAGTCACCTCTCCAAACTCGCTCATTCACTATTTTAACATTAAGCAGAAATTGGGCCTAGGTCATATACCCGATATTGCTTTTAGAAACATGCATGCTTAAGAATATTTTTATCCAAACCCAATTGATATGAGAAAAGGATGTAATAAACTGATTTGCTGAACCTTCAAGATCAACATACCTCGTATGACATGTCATCAATATCCAATCGCATGTCTCTATGACGATCATATAAGTCAAGCCCGTTAAGAAATGAGTTGGTCTCTAGTAAACGAATTTGCTGCAAAGATAAAAATGAGAGAATTAAATAACTAGCAAATTAAGTCAAGTTAATTTAAATTCTTCAATCTACAATTACCTCATGGGTTAACTCTTCATTTTGCTCAATTCTCTCAAGTGCCAATAATACCTACATCCAATTATAAAATAGTACTTAAATTTTAAGCTCTCATTATAGATCATAATAATAAATATACCCTCTCATCCCATGTTTACATCAAAAGTTACCTCGGAAATATTCTCCATATCGTAACGCCGAAATCCATTCTGATTTGTTAGAGAATGAGGGATGTCATATTCTTCAGGAGACATAGGCATAATATCACGTAACTCTTCAATGACAGGAGAATTAAGATCAAGACAATGAGGCGAACTAGGTAACTCAACAGAGGGCTCATTTGTTTCCGTGGCGTTTTCATTTCCTTGGCTAGAAAATCTTCCCCTGGCATAACGACTAACCGATCTTTCAGGTCTAACTGTTGCTTTGGTATTGTCCCTACGAGGAGGAGGAATACTTCTAGATCCTCTTCCTTCAGATATAGATATTCCATTTCTGGAGCCAGAATTCGACCCTTCCAATGAAGACCCGTTCATCTTCTTCCCTTTCACAGTTGAGCTACTTTCCCCTCCAGAGTTTCCCTTTTTAATCACAGTCTTCTTTCTATTAAGGGTAGAATCTGATGATGAGCAAGAAGGGATGATATCAGATATAGTATTGCATCTGAGGTTCCTCAGTCCATACTTGCTGCTAGAAACAGCTTGTTTCGCCGGACGAATGCTTTCATTTTCTTGTTGACGAAATCCAGGTCTTTGATTAAAATTCCTTTGAGATTGTAATTTTGATACTCCACTAGATTTTCCCACTTCCGTCAAAATTACATTAGTAGACTTTTTACCTTCCTTGTCAGCTTGAAGCCCGCTTGAAGTTAATGTTTTCCGAGGCTTTATAAGTGGTTTTGCTGGGTTAGTTGCTGTTCTACGGGAACTACCGATTACCTCCTTGCCACTTGAAGTTGACTGCATTGATGGCCTTGAAGATTTACCTTTTTCGGAAGATCTGACTTGAGCAACCTTAGGAGGGTTGGCTGTACTACTGCAACCCACTCGGCTGCAAATTTGATCATTTCGATTTCTGGTATTAGCGGTATCTCTAAACACAACGCTGATCCTTTTTCTAGGGGCTACCATCCCATCAGTGCTTTTTTTACTAGGATTTCCATCCATCATTGGTTTATTACCTTCAAAATCTGCATTGCATCGAACATAAAAATTTACTAAAATCAAACTAAAAGGGAACAAATAAAGAAAATTGGCAAAATGAATTGAATTATAGAAGAGGTAACCGAGAAAAAGAATAACAAATAGTAGTTTGAAAAAAATAAATAATTGAACATAAATCATGCAAACATGAACAGTCCAATGAAATACTAGTAGCTACAGTCATGATAGTGACCACATATTTACACTTCGATTCTCTGAACTAACGTATTATTCAATCACGATAAGCGCAATGCAGCCTAATTATGTTAAATCCAACAGCCATATTTACACATCATAATATCATTATAAGCTCATAAAATTTACTTAAGCGCTAATTCGATAACCATATGCCGTGTAAGAGCTACTTCTAAAATCAGACAGGGAATGAAAATAATAATTAAATAAACTCTGTCTAAGCTGAAGACAACTTATAAAAATAAGCTATCTGCAGCAGAAAACAGCTTAAGTATATATCATATACTAATTTTATAAACTCTAACAAACATGTCTACAAGTGAATATGATTAGTCGTCACAAGCTAAGTCTTAACTTAATAAAAGACCCTCTTAATTAGATTATTATCACTAGTACTCTTAAGGGACCAATGAACCCTGATTGCAATAATAATCAGCTGGAACAAACTAAAACAACAATAAAGGAAAGAATCAGAAACTAATACAAGGCATAAACCAACTTTTCAAATTCATTGAATCAACTTTCTGAAAAAGTGTACTTTTGCTTATAATCAACGGCGGGACGTGTGATACAATGATGATTATAGTGATGATGATGATCAACAGGAACAGCCAAAAAAACATGATAATGCAAATTACATAAAACAAAACATATATCATCTTATATATACAATGATCACATAAGAAAATAACTCAAAATTCAGTTATGAGATAAAGTTATTGATATTAACAACTATTGATTAAAAACTGAAATAACATTAACAAGATGAATAACCCAAAAAACAAAAAGAGGTTTTTATTATTCATATCAATTAAGGGTTCTAAATATACTCACAAAAGCATCATCATCATAAAATAAAAATGAAACCTTTTTGATCAAAATTGATAACTGGAAATAAATAAAAATGTAAAATTGAATAAGGTTTTTTCAATAATCCATAGTTTGAATAAGAGGGTACGATGAATATGCGTAGATTAATCAGCAGAATAATAAATATTTAATCTGAATCGATTATTATTATTATTATTACCAAATTGATTAATTAATTAAAGCTTCATGAATATGGTGATTACCTAAATATGCGTAGATTATTGTTGTTGTTGTAGCAGAGATAGAAAGAGATTGTGAGAGTGTGAAAGAAGAAGAAGAAGAAGAAGAAGAAGAAGAAGAAGAAGAAGAAGAAGAAGAAGAAGAGAGTGAAAAAGGGGAATTTTTTTGAGAGAGAAAGAAGAAAAGTGTGAATGAAAGGATTGAAAACTTATAAGGTGACGGCACAAATAACATTCGTTATCATATCAATCAACGAATCTTATAGGTTTTCAATTTTCCACTTTCATCAAGTTTTTTTTTTTTTTTGTAAATAGTATATCCTAATCTTTTGAGCTATGTGAATCTTCTATCTTCTATCTTCTATAATACTAAAGGTAAGACTTGAAACCCTAATTGGAATTTTGAAACCCTAATGCATGATGCAATACATGATGTCATCTTCCTTGCATTGGCTTATAGAACAAGGACACCTCTTCTCCCATGCTCCAATCAATCTCTAACACTTGTGTGGTTTGGATATCATACCATATGCTTGAGTGACAATTGTCTCTTCTTTTCTATCACTCTTCATTCTATTTGCTTCACATGTTTTCTGCTATGCATCTATTATAGGCAAGTGGCTAACATGCAAACAATTGGTTGCATGTGTTGTTCCAAATAGCAACATATTCTTCTATTGTTCACAGAAAAACTCCTCTCATCTTCTGTCTCTCTATCTCTCTCTCACCCAGTAGAGGAATAACAAAACATAAGTGTTCGTACAACAGTTTTCCAATTCCCATCCTTCCCTCTCACGGACCACCGCAAAAATCCAACTCACCACCGTTCAGCCACCGTCGCGGGCCAATCTCTCTCACTCCGTCCAACCACGACTCGCAGTCGCAGCCTCTCTCTGGCCGCTGCTCTCTCTCTCTCGGCTAGCTTTCTCACTCACTCACTCAAAATATGTTTTTGTTCCTCTTCATAAATCATGACTCAAAATTTGTTTCACATAACCATCTTCTTCTTCCTCATCAACCTTAACCCCAAATTTCAATTTCTCAAATTTTAATTTCATGCTTTTAACTTTTCAAATTCCCAAATTTCAATTTTATGGGCAAATTGAGTCAATTTTGAGTGTAGAAATTCAACTTATGGCGTGGGAAAAGAGTGGGTACAACACTGTTGAATCTCTCTGATTTTTTTATCCATTGTTGTTTACTATTTATTGAATTGGGCATCAACAAAAAAATTGTGATACATTTTTAACAAAAATTAGTTGTTTGTGTTAATTTTGTTTGCTATTTCAACCTAAACTAGGTTTTGATTTTGTTTGTTAAGGATGTTGAAGGTTTAATTGTTATCATTGAATTGAAAGGTGTTTTTAGTATTGGGGTTTCAATTTTTCTTCTAACCCTTTAATTTATTTTAGTAAAAGCATCTTTTAAATTTCTTCAAAAATATTAATTGTTAATTCTTGATTTGGTAGGTTTTCAATGAATGAAATGGTGTTGATCATTCCTCTGTTTCCAGAAAGATACATTCAGGTAATACTATTTTTCAAATTTCATTTTATTTTTGGGCCAAGATAAAAAAGGTGCCAACTTTATTTTATTTTCTTAAAAAAAAAGTTTGTTGATTAATGTAACAACAACGAAGAAGCGGGGTCACAAATTAATCTTAACTGACTGAGAAATGTTGAACCATAAATTCAATGGAATAGAATCTCTTCAAAAAGATAGCATAAAGAAAAAATCCATAGTGAGTAATGTTAAACCTCTTTATGGTTCAAAGCTTGAACCTTTATCTTTTATTTCTAACATTTTTGAATATTTTAATTTGCTTTTGTAGAAACAAGTTGTACTTAGGCCCGTCACAAAAGATGAACAAGAGGTTACTGAGACTATCTATGCATTGGCTGGAATGTTTTCTATCAATGACTCCAGTGCTGAGAATGAACTATGCATTGGCTGGATCGTCTCAAGCTCTTCATTCGCAAATATCCGAAGGTGAGTTTCTTTACTTTCTATTTGATTAAAATCCAGTATAAAAGCTATCAGAGTCTTAGGTCATTGATTGACTATGGGCACATTTGTTACAACTTACATCCCTATAATTTATAAATAAAGTGATTTAGATTTCATAAACTTGAAGATATTTTAAACTGGTTGTGCAGATCACTCATGGGATTATGATTCATATATATGATCACTTTTTTTTTTCCTTCATGATTTTCATGGATTTCTGAAATATGGTGCTCTTGCATCAATTATTTTTTACTTTGCTTTGGGTTGACTTTATATAAGTTTAAATTAAAAATCAGGATAAGGTGATTGATTTCAGTGTCTATTTAAATTGGAGTAAGACGAATCTGCTTTAAAAACCTCACCCTAAACCCCAATCGGTTTTGAAATTGTTTTGCCTCTGATTTAATATGTCATTATGCTTGGTCTATTTGATTTTGTTTCAGGTTCTTCATTTTCCCCTAGGCTGGGTTCTTGAAGATAATTTTTTTTTACTGTCCTGCATATGTTAAAGACTTGGCAAGTATAGGTATGCTTCATTCTAAGAACACAACTAATATTAGTAATGCCTGTTGAGTAAAGAATATGGCTGTGCAATAACTCCTCATGAAAACACTTGCAAAATATATGTTTCTCTAGGGCATTGTTCCTTTACTATTGATTCAATAGTTGTCATTACCGACAGAGAAGCATGGTTATGTTTTTTCCATTTGTTTTTGGTGTGTGAACATGTGTTGTCACCGTTCCACATATGTAGAAGCATGCATTCGGCTGTACTAATATTGTCCATTCTTAAATGTTCAATATGATGTATTATTAGATCTTTCATGCCTTAGGTTTGGGTCATTTGGTTAAAGAAATTGTAACTGGCACACTACACCCCTTTTTGTGCTTCAGTGGCTTTAATTTTTTGTCTTGATAAATGGCTTTACTAAGCATAAAGATATTCTTTGGTACAAATTATCTACTCATTACTGTGATGTGTGTTTACTTTATGTAATTAATAGAGCAAGAATTCTGAACCTGAACAAATTGGTGACTCAGAAACAAATCTGACTATTGTTGTGATTTAGCAGATCATATGCAAAAATTGTTGGAGAAGTCTAGAGGGTGAGACCTGTGGCTGATGTGCAGTTTGTGAGAATTAAGATACTCCGGGGTTCAAGCCAACTCTGGTAGTTACTTAGAAGATCATGGAGCATTTATTCCTAAATCTTAACAAAAAGTTAATACATTTTGAAATGTAATGTGAATGGTATTAGAAAGGGCTGATACATTTTGTCTCATGTTCAGGGATTAGATCAAGTAATTTGGGATCATTTACAAGTATTGTATTGAATGTTGTATTGGGGAAAGTATTGGCTGTATCCAAATATTTGTTATATACTTTTTGTTGTTCCTATCTTAATAAAGTTGCATTTTGAAAACATATCATGTTGATTAAGTTTGCTGAGTTTAAATTTCTATTTCTTAGGTTGATATTTGATGGAGGGTGTATGTATTTCTTTCATATTTATTTGTTGATTTTATATTCATTCTCTCTAGCAATTAGCAAAATGCAGGATAAGTTAGTGAAAGAGAAATGCAATTGTTTAATTAATTATTGATTAGAAATAAGATTGGGCTTCAATTTCTGCTCAAAATCAAGATGGAAATAATCTCTCAAACGAAAACAAAAGCAAATAAAGTACACTATCTAAGATGTGTTTTCATTTACTAACAACTCATGTAGAACAATGTGAGCATCATTTTATGTTATGAGTCCGGTTGCGGAGTTCCAATTATCTTTTATGATAAACTTTGTTGCTTTGTTTCCATTTCTATGTTATATGTACCTTAATTTTATTATCTTTTGCTAATGTTGATTTGACTTGAATGATTATTTTTCTTTTGATCTATTTCACTATTAATTATTATGATAATTTGGATGATCACATATTTTACTTTTTTGATTCGCAATTGGCGTTCCGTAAAAACCGTGCAACGCACGGGAACACGACTAGTATATAGAAAGTGCATATTCATTTTTATAAGAGATAATTCACTTTTTAGATTCATTCAATAATTGATATATTTAGTTTATATTACAGTTTAGATACATTCATTATTGAATGAATCTAAAAAGTCAATTGTCTCTTATAAAAAAAAACGAAGAGAGTATTATTTTATACATGTATTCAATCAAATCAATTGATTTCTAAAGTATGCGACAAATATTTATTTTTGGTGATATTTGAGGAATAGAAATTAATTTGATTTGTGTGAATGGATAGTTTATAATTTTTTTCATAGTATTTAATGGAAAAAGGATTCTCTCAATTAATATTATGGTAATTTTTTTTTACAACCATTGATTTGGGAGGAGAGGAAAAACAGAAGAAAAAAAAATGTGGATTTAAGGAAGGAGATATATACAATTGAGGAACATGAGGAAAATAAAATTGAGATAATTCACTTTTTTTTTGTTACAAATTCACTTTCTATTTAATCAAATTATATTATGTAAATATTTGTCGAAATATTTTAAAAAATTATCTATAAAAGCAATATTTTAATGTGATCTGATCGACTCATATAGAAAAAAATGTATATCGTTTGTGCACAACAATGAGAAAAAAATATGATAAGGAGTTTGGTAAGAGTACTATATTGATAAGATAAATATTTGGTAAATTTTAATATGGACCATGGTGGATTAACATTTAAAAAATATTTAAAATATTATCGATATTATACGTTGTTGTTTGAAAGTATAATTAATGGTTATTCTCATTTTTATGATTAAAATAATGATTTATTTGACAACGGTTTGATTAAAACAACACATAATAATTTGCCTAAAAAAAACACATAATAAAGATATAACTCACGTTGAATTGACGTTAATAATGTCATTTTTTTAGCTGTAAATATGAATAGAATCATAATTTTTTACTTTTAAACAATATTATCAACACTTGTTAGAATTTTTGATAATTTTAAACATTGGTCAACTGTGAACTACTTGTGAAGTTGGTCCACCGTAACACTAGTTTATTTATCTAATATGATAACTATAACAGATATGACATTATTATCTTTATTTTGTGTAAAATATCAAATTATTATTCTCTAATTTTGTATGATACTTTATTTACAAATATGTCTCTAAAGCTACCCCGTTCTCTAACTCTTTTTTCTTTCTTTCTCTTCTTCAAATTTTGTCTAACTTTCTCTTTCTACCTCTCTCTTATTTTGGTCTGTACTTATAAAATGTCTCTTGTTATTCAAAAATGAACAAATTTCAATGGATTCATGTGTGAAGTGAATTTTATGAGACATTTTAATATTATTTTTTTTGACTAAATGAGACTTTTAAATTAAAAATATACTTATCCGACTCTTTCAACAATCTCACCGAAAATCTTGAAACTTTCAAATTCTGCAAGATTTTCCTTGCTTTTATATTTCACACCTAGGTTGTTTTCTTTCCACCGCGTTTGCCAATTGCACAGTTTTGATTTTTGCGGCATTTTGAAGTTCTTTTCCGCAAATCAACTCATAGTGGATTAACAAATATCGTTCTTGTGTTTTGATCGATGGAATCCAATATTCAGCTCCATATATGTGTTGGCTTAGAGGTGTGTTCAAAATCAATAGTTCTCACAACAAATTTGGTTCGGTGTTAATTAAGAAGCAAAATGAGGCACCTATGTGTAATTTGTTTGTCACAAGGACAATATGGTATAGGTGTTTTGTTTGCTATATGTTGCATTATGATGTGTATTACTGGTTTTGCATTTTATATATAGATTTCACTTCATTCCTTTTTCTTTATTTTAAATCTTAAAAATCCATAAAATATGCATAATGAATCCAACTAAATTCTATCTTACCAGTCTTGATTGTAAAAAATCTTTTAAAAACTTTTAAAATCTTAATTAAAAGTCAATACAATTCCACAAAGTTTTTTGAAATCTTCAACAAAAAAAAACTGTTAAAATAATCTTTCAAAATATCAATCCAATATAAAGTATTATAATAGGAAACACTGATGCCACTAGATAGATTGTTCAAGCAAAAATGTTATCACCATTTATTAATTTTTCACTTTCTAACTTGTGATGGCAACAGTTCAAACAGCAACAGTAGCTCCAGAGATGGCAGAAACTCGTTCATGGTTGGTACAAGTATAATGTAGACGCCGGCTTTCACAAGGACTGGAACAAAATTAATACCGGATGGTGTTTGCATGACCACATGGAAAGGTTTGTGATGATTGAAACTACTTGGAAGGATGGAAGTTGCTCCATATTAGAAGGGAAATCCATAGTCGAGTAATGGGACAAAGAGGCATATCTCATGTTATTTGTGAGACAAATGATCTAAAAGCGTGGTGGATGCAATTCGCCATTTCGATAGTGGTAGTTCTTAATTTAGTTTTCTTATTTCCCACATTAATAGTATTTTGTCATGTAATCTAAATTTTATGGTTAAGTTTATTAAGCGGCAATCGAATATTGTTGCTTATATACTTATTAGACGGTCATTTTTTGATCTCGTCGCTGTATTTTTGAGACATTACCTTTTTTGTCAACCACTTCATCTAGTTTTAGTCATATATCCATCGATGATTCAGCCAAACCTATCTTGATGACTTTGTCAAGTTTTCATCTACATGGAAGCCAAAGTGTAATACGGTGGCTAGCTTGGGTTGTGTTGTGCTCAACCATGACGTGAGATCAGATTCCACCTCTATGGTTAGGGATTTGAATAAAAAAAATTGATAATTTATTAGTAATAATTTTCTTTGTAATAAAAAAGTTAGCATCTAATGATATTATGTTGTCACTCTATTTAATGAATTTAAAAACATATAATTTGTGGTGCAACCAACATGACTAATGAGTTCCCTTTAGGATACTTTAACTTTAAATGATTAATAAGCTTAAATCCAAAAAAAAAAAAAATTAATAAGCTCCTTCTATAATAAATTGTTCTGTAGAATCCGAGTTTGATTTTTTTGGAAAATAATTATTTGCCACACTTGCGAACGAGGAAGTTTATACAAAAAAAAAAAAAAAAACAAGATTATTTCAGCGAGCATAATACAATTGATAAGAATATCACAGCATCACATTATATATGCATAAGTCGGAGTGAATCCTAAATTCTTCACTTATTCATTTGAGGAAGAATTTTTAATCAATAAACTACTTAATTAAAAATATAATTATTTTTTTTTTGAAAGATTAACTAAAAATATAATTGTTAATAATACATCATTTAATACACATACAAGATATTTTTATACCGCAATATATAGAAATTGAACCCATTCAATGAAAAATTAAGGGATTTCAGACTCAAATGATTAAAGCTAAACAATTATTGAGTTAAACAATTATTGATAAGAATTTATCATGTTATTTCTCCTTTAAACAATTTTGTTCGATGTAAAAAATATGTTATATTTTTTTTTTTTTTTGCAGGAATGGATGTTAGTATGTTATTTGTAGAAAATTAAAATAATTATTAATTGAACGTGTAGAAATGAAAGAGAAAAGGTCAACTATACTTGAGATATTGCCCCAAATGTCTCGGGGTTATTAACAGCTCGTTTGATAAAAATAATAAACAAATCATTTGGTTTTTTTATTTCATGGCCTGCAACCTTTGAGTTGTGCTTGATTTAAGTACTTTCATTTTCTTTGATGTAATTGTTAAATCACCTCAACACAATTTCTGTTTTTTCTCTTCCAATCAATTCTTTCTTTTTCCACTTCAAGCTATAACTCATATTTTCTCCTTTCAAAGCAATTTCATTTGCTTTGTTTTCCACAAATTCACTCTTCCATGAACTTTCTTTAATCAAGGTATGTTATCCAAAACATGATCATCCTTATTTGCTTCTTTTTTTCCTTCATTAAATGTAGTTTCCTTTCTATTTTTTCTTTGTTAATTCCTACCAAAAAAAATTGTCTCATGTTCCTTAATGGCTTTCCCTTGGTTGCTTTTCTTCTATTACTTTTCAAAAACAAAGGAACATAATTTTTTGTCTATAAATTAATAAAGTACTTAAAGGTGGTGATCATAATCATTTGACAAGCACTTGAGGTATACTTTTTTATTTTATTTTTCGTTACAATGCATTCAGCAAAAATTTATCATGAATATGGGTTTGAATGTTTTCATATTATATCATTTCATATCTTTGGGATGCTTTCTTTTGTTTTACCATGGAGTTAGTATATGCTTTTCTTTTCGACTAACCATTCTTTTTCTCTTTTGAGTACATATTTATCATCACTTCTTTTCAAGAACTAACAAGACATGTGGGACATATTTAAGAAGAAAAAAAAAGTAAAAGAGGGAATTATTAATTTAGGCTCTAAATTTTTAACGATTAGATAATCTGATCCATAACATTATTGATCATTTACAATTATTCCTTAACTTCAAAATTTTGGTCACATTAGGGACAATTTCAGAGACTAAATTGATTGGTCCAAAATAATACTTATATGGACTAATGTGAACAATGAATTTCAATTTTATTGTATCATTTTTGGAATTTGGAGCTTTGTTAATTTGATAGATCCTACTTACTTATAAGGAATAATTAAATTTCTTACAAGTTAAGCTATTTTTGAAAAGAGTGGTTCTTTTTAAATTTTGTTGTTGATCAAAACTAGGTGTGCGGCCTACAAGAAATGCATATTACTTCAAAAGTGGTTATACTTTCCTATTAGAACAAAATCAATTCTTCTATTTTATTTTTTAATGTCATTCACAAATATAAGTCAATTTTTGTATTCTCCAATATTTTCAACGCCAATTGTTTCAATATCCAAATCTACTAAATTTTAAAAGAAACACAATGAGTGCATTTGGACAGAGTATATACACAATATTTTATATGTTAATGTAAAGAATTGTTAATGAGAAAATCAACCTCCAATAAATATCCATAATTATTCAAGTGATTGAACTTAAGTGATTAATGAACATTCATAAGAACAAAATGAAAGAACTTGAAATTGAGTCTTAAAATGAACTCTTGATTAGACTTTACTTATCTCTCAGAAACTCTAAATTACCAGACTCTCTTTTCTTGAGAACCGGAGGATTAAGACAAAAAAATTCATGATTTAATATATACACACAACCTATCATAGTTGATTTTCTAATCAACAATTGACTACTTTTTTAAAAAAAATAAAAAAATTATTGCACAAATTTCAACACAATTTTACTACTTTTTCTTCCTTAACTAGTTCTCAGGGGCACTAGTTAACATTTTCAAAATATATATATATATATATCCTTAGAACCCATCAAATGACCCTAAGTACTTTCTTTTTTTTGTAGTGTGCAGGTTCTTTCAAGAATTTCTTAGCTTAAATACCTAATTATATATGGCAACAAAACCTAAAGATAGTAGCACAGTTGTTGGGAATGAGAAGAAGAAGACCCCATCTTCTAATTCTCCCCTCACAACAGCCAAAAGAACCACAAAACCATCCACAACAACTACTACTACCTCTACAACCAACAAGAGTAACTCAACCACTCCATCAGAGAAAAACAACCCAAACTATCTAAAGCCCACAACAAGTTTCAGAAAGCCCAAAACAGAAACTCCAATTAAGCCTTCTCCAATTAGAAGAAGATCATTGGATAAACCACTCTCATCTTCAAACTTAACAGCAAAAACAACACAACCAACACCTTCAAGATTACATAAAGCCCTTGTTTCCCCTGGCCCTAGAGAAAGATCTCATTCACTAAATATTAGATCTTCCAATCCTCAAGTTAAAGGCACCAACCCTTCAAAACCCATTTCAGATAAGGCACCAAGTGATGCAAAAACTAAGCTAGTATGGAAAAGGGCCACAAAGAAGATCAACACCCCTAATAACAACATTGCTACTTCTAACACCACAAAGAAGGTGGCTAATGATCATGCTTCTTCTGCTAACCCTACCAAGACCAAAGCTGTGATTACAGATTCTGATTCATCAAATGTTGAAACTGAGGATGTTAAAGAAGTTACAGACCAAGAAGCTGAAGTGATAAAAGTGGAGAATAAAGATCATGCATCTAATGTGATTTCAACTGATGTACACTCGGAATTTGTACACGAGGATGAAAATGATCAGGTTCTTAAGGATTCTGACCAACCCCAGAATCAAGATGATGATGAGAAAGTAATTTCTACAGTTTCAGAAGAAGAAATAGCAGAAAAGGAGACACAAGGTGAGAAACCTGAAGTTGAGCATGAAGAGAAACAGACCAATAGTGAGAATCACCCAGGAGAAGTTGATCACTCTGAGGTTGCTGCGAATGAAAAGGAAGAACATGAAAGTGGGATTGTAATAGAAGATCAAAAAAGTGAGAATCACCAAAAAGAAGTTGACCATTCTGAGGTTGAAAGGGAAGCTGCTGTGAATGAAAAGGAAGAAAATGAAAGTGGGATTGTAATAGAAGATCAAAAAGGTGAGAACAACAATGAAGAACAAAATGAGAACAAAAATGAAGAGAAACCTGAAGTTGAGCATGAAGAGAAACAGAACAATAGTGAGAATCACCAAGAAGTTGATCATTCTGAGGTTGAAAGAGAAGCTGCTGCAAATGAGAAGGACGAAAATGAAAGTGGGATTGTAATAGAAGATAACAAAAGTGAGGACAACAATGAAGAAGAACGGGGAGGGGAAGAGAAGGAAGCTGTTGAAGAAGCTAAGGCTGAGGTAGCACAACCAAAGCAACAATTAGCAGCAAAAGGGAAGAATGAATCTCAAGTGTCTAATGATATGATTGAGGAGACTGCAAGCAAGCTATTGGGGAGAAAGAACAAGGTTCTTGCATTGGCTGGAGCATTTCAAACTGTCATTGATCATCAAGCCAAATGAGACTATACTATTTAGTGAGCATTTCAAACATGTATATTATTTAGTGAGACTATACTTTTCTGTCAGATGTATTATCTTGTGAGACTACTTTGCAGACACTCGCCTATGGAATTAAAGAGAGCAGTGTTTTTGGAGAGAAGTGAGAGTTATAACCATTTAATTGAAAAATCAACTGTTGAGATTTGACAAACTTCCGGTATATATACATGTGTATGTATTGCAATCACAATTTCAACTATTGATTTTCCAGTTAATGATTATAACTCCTCATTTTTCCTTCTACCTTTCTCAATTTAGAGAACATATTATCTCAGGAGTAGAAACAAAGAAAAAAAAAGACCAAAAGAGTTGAAGAATTTATTCTGATGTATACAAAGCTTCCTCCTACAAATTTAAAAAAAGGGAGCGTTTTCATTCAACTTTGTTGATTTTCACAACCAGGTGATATATTCATTTACACATGTAATTATTGTACCATTGTAAAGTACATATAATTTGGTGATTATGATTTATATTCACAAACTGCAGAAATCCAAAGTTTGTGTTTGATTCACTGAGAAGATATTAGCTGATATAATTTGACCATTATAATTGTTATTTTTTACCAAGAATCTTTTTAAAAGTCCTGTAATAATTGTAAACTTTTTAACCAATAACTTCTGGTATACCGTATACATTGAAATTAATTTCTACATTTCATTTTTGAGAAGGCCTTCTATTTAACGTTTTCATAATTATTAAGTTCCCAACAACTTTTTCCCAGGTGAAATTTAATTAGATAAAAAAAATACCTTCTCTTCTTGCTCCTTAATATCTGCCTTGAGACTGAAGAAGTTGATATCTTGTTACTTCATCTTCACTCTCAAAGGATAAAAGGTCCAAACTCTCTCATATTGTCACCATTCATTTCTTCTCATTCAAAAAATTCTTGTGTCCCGTCAGGTACCGTGACTTCTTATATTCATAGTAAACGATTTGATTCTCACTTATCTGTTGGGATTACTCCTTCAACAAATGCTTCTTCCTTAGCGTTCCCTTCTTTCACATAGTTTAGGCAGATAAAGGACAATTCCCCATCCTCTTCATCAAATAGTTCAACTTCATATAGCTTTGAGCACCTTTGAGGCTTGATTCCAATTCACCTTCAAGGCAATAACTTGCCCTTTTATTTGTGGACTTGTCCTTAGAAGAACTTTGTCTGTCTGGTACTTGATACCTTGTTGCCTATTCAAGAATGGACTTATGCTGCATACATGAATCCCCTTTAATCATTTAAAAAGAAAAATACTTATCATAAGTCCTAGGCAGACATACAGAGCAATATATTAAAGTGACAGTAAGTGGAAATGCAGTTCACTAGAAAAATTTCATTTTCAACCAATGGAAACTACTTGATTTTAAACTAATGCATTTTTTGACACCACAAAAAATATAATTTGACATATTGGTACAGCTAAAAATGTTATGTTATCATCTTCTGCAGAGTGAAAGGTCTATCCCTTTTCTCTTCAGATACAGGTTTGATAAGCCTATTCAATTGTACTAATGTAAAAACTCCAATCGCTCTACAGCCGTATGTAGTAGCAAACACATCGGTGCAATTTACAATGATAACCATTGGGTAACGCTTTTCCAAAATTAAGTCAATTACATGACCAACAGATGTTGTAGCCGAAACACTGGGAGGAGGGCTTCTCATCATTGTTGAAAGTGGAGCATCCAACTGTATTATAAATTCATCACAGTATCAGATTGTTAGAGGCCAAATCAGAAATTGACAACACATGGAATGAAGAATTATTTTTTTAACTTGTATTGATGTCTATGTATTATTGTAAATCATGTTAAAGCAGTTTTGTAATTAAAAAAATGTTGATTTCTTTAACAAAGCATGAGCAGCAGGCCTTTAATTGCCCAGGACAGAAAGTACATGCATTAGTATTAGCTTCTCTGTAGAATGCATATACCTTTATAGTACAACACTATTTCATCCAATCGTAATCTCACAAAAACATACCTGATTGCAGTCTTCGCGGTGCAAAAGCCCTGTACAACTGCCCCACTCATCTACAATAGGAACTACTGCATCATTAAAGAAACGTTGTACCACATCCCTCAGCTTTATGGTACCTTGTAGTGGCCGCGTTGCTTCAAATGGTATCATGAAACCCTCAATCGGTTCAGAAGGCAAAACCTAAACCACAAGGTTGCATAATAAGAAAATATACAAGTTCTCTAAACAGAAAGAAGAAACTACCGAAAATGCAGTGCAATGTTGAACAAACAGCCAAAGGCTGGAGCTGGAGTCATGACAAATTGTGAATTATAAATACAGGAATAAAAGCATGAAAGCCCGCAAAACATTTTTCTTTAGACAAACCAGGTTTAATGCATGTACAAACAAATAAAGCATACTTATTATTTAGGCAAAATTACATCAATGGTCCTTTATCTTATTTTTTTGTAACATTTTGGTTCTTTATCTTTTTTTTGTAACATTTTGGTCCTTTATTTTATTTATTTGTAACACTTTAATCCTTTATTTATTTATTTTCCCATTTAGATCCTTTATCTTTTATAATGCGCACATATAAATCATTTATCTCATTTTTTTAATTAAGAAACATAAAGATAATCTTATTTTATTTTTTAAAATATATTTTTATTAAAAAAATGTAGAATAAGATGAACATATGCATCATCTTCATCTTCTTCCTTTGAATCTTCATCTTATTCCTTTGGATCTTTATCATTTTTCTGGAATAAAAAAGTTTCTACTCAAATATACCTCAAATATCATGAATCTATATTATGTTCACCTCAAATCTTCTACTAAACACAAAAATCAAAACCCCAAATTCTCAATAAGCTCTAACCATTCATTCTTCCATTGTTGTTGCTGCTCAGTGCTTACCAATAACCTTTCAACCTTGTTATTCTCTTTGTTATTTTTTATTATTGTTGTTAATTATTGGATGTAACCCATTTTTTTCTTCACAGCAACAAAATGACCTTCACCTTTATTTTTTCTCTTCTTGTTTTGCATAATGTTGTGTTTTCCATAATGTTGTTGTTGGTGTCGTACCCATTTCAATGTTTCAGGAACTAATTTAAAGGTTCAAGAGTTATTTGACAATCTAGGGTATGTTTGAATTTTGGGGTTTTAGGGTATATTAAGAATTTGAGATTTTGATTTTTGTGTTTAGTAGAAGATGTGAGGTGAGCATAACATAGATTCATGATATTATAGATATATTTGAGTAGAAATTTTTTTGATTCAAGAAAAATGATGAAGATTCAAAGGAAGAAGATGAAGATGATGTAAATGTTCATCTTATTCTACATTTTTTTAATTTTTTTTTTAATAAAAACATATTTTAAAAAATAAAATAATCTTTATGTTTTTCAATAAAAAAAATGAGAAAATGGATTTTTATGTGCACATTATAAAAGATAAAGAACTTAAATGGGAAAAAAAAAAGATAAAGGATTAAAGAGATATAAATAAGTAAGATAAAGGACCGAAATGTTAAAAAAAAAAAGATAAAGGACTAAAGTGTTACAAAAAAATAAGATAAAGGACCATTGATGTAATTTTGCCTATTATTTAATTCAATATAGCGCAATGCAATGCACCTAGTGGAAAGGATGCCAATGAGCATATGAAAAGTACCTGAGGAAGTAAGAAAGGATTGAATAAAGATGCTGAGAATCCTAATAAGGCCTCAATACGAGAAGCAACCTAAATTACAAAAGCACAGGCAAATGATTGAGAACCTGACTTGCTGGCAACATTAGCATTTTAGGAGGAAAGAAGCATTTAAATGCATAAAAGCCTGTTCAGATATTTACTTCGGAACAATATTTGGCAACTGTATTACATGTAATCCATGGTAATATTATACTTATAAAAGAAAGACCAAGATAAAAAAATCAAGCTAAGATCCCATTCCCTGCAAGTGCGAAGGAATATTTGTATTGTTAAAAGGACACCACAATATCAACTGAAGTGCCAGTTGATCCTAAAACTAATGTGATAAGAAACAGACCAACCAGATATCTAAATCGATGTTAATACTTAAAAATCTATTAAATGGATGTAATTAAGACAATATTCATGAAAAACTAATTACACACCATGCCTCCATGACTTGTCCAGGATATGCCCTTCCATCTTGAAAGAATATATGTAAGAGTTTTAATAGCAACATCAACCTAGCATAGAAAAACATGAATAAAATGTCAAGAACAAGGGAATTATCAACATCCACATCCCAATCAAAATTTTGAAAATTAGAAACAGAAACATTAATAATACCTGGCCAGCGTTCAGGGCTGCTTCCATTAGAAGGTGGTCGGATTCTTCTTGAGAAACTGGTATAATGGTTCCTACTGTATCTGGTAAAATCCGCTTATGCAGATTTTTAACCAGATCATAATCTCCTCGAAAAGCAAAGGCACGCATCATAGAAAGATAGAGATGAGGCTTTGGTCTCAACTCTGGATTACAACCAATCTGCTTCTGTATTTCTCCAAAAATACACAGAGCACCTAAATACCCCAAGATAATTCAATTATATGATGAACAAAGCACAAATTCATATATTAGTTAATGAAACAAAAGAATTAGGCAAACACACTAATAGACTAATTATTAAAGAAAAATACTAATAGTATCTATTCAAGCTTCATTAGAAAATGAAGTGGTAACTGAAATTCGTAACAGTAGATTTTCGTTCATTTATTATGTTTAAAATAGTTCTTTTTGTGCGACACACATATTTAAAGTTTTAACTTGCTATGTGGTTCAAGTTCAACTGGCAACTTAACTGAAAGTTTGATTTGTACTTATGGTTCAAGTTTGATTTGTATTTACTGGCAACTTAAAATGTTATCCATTTCAGACTAAATAATTGTTGAAATTTATAATAATTTACAACATTCATAATCTTCACTCAACTTAGAAGAATCTAAAATGCAAATCAACAGTATATCAATATTTGACCCTTCAATTCAAGAGACAGGTAGAACCCGTTAACCTCACATGCATTTTTTTTTTGTTACATCTCACAGGCATATTTATTATTGTCAGCAATTGTTAGGATTATCTTACTCCACCCATCCAAAACAAAGCAGAATATCTCTTTCTAAATACCATAAGCATTTATCTATTTCGTTATTCCTGAAACTTTCTCCAAGCAACTAAAGAAACCCAGAATCAAATGAAAGCATACCCTTAACAGAGCCGCATCTTAGTAAAGCATCAACCATTGCAGTGTAAGCAGTTCTATCAATGTATAACTCAGAACGTGATTTCATTTCCAGCACTATTTCCACAACTGAAACGAGATCCTTTGCCTGCCCAAAACCCTACATTAAAAGAGAAAAACTGAGAAAGATGCCTACAAAGAACCCTGCTAAACCGCCAATAGAATTTTTAATAGAGGCCATAACTAAATTTGTCTAAAATAAATGTTCAAGGCATGCCATTTTCACACGAGTCATGACTTCTAAAACCATGAGAACATAAATAATCATTAAAATTTAACAACTACAAGCAACTGAAATCGGTGAACATAACTCAGGAAACCAGTGATCAAAACGTTCTACAGAATAAAACAAAACTTGATTTAAATTTTTATGGTTTTGTACTACAGCAAACTAATCTTACAAGTGAGTAAATTTGAGAAATCGGACCTTGAGCAATGTTGTATATGTAACGATATCTGGAAACAGATCACCATGGATGAATTTCTGCGCTTTTTCCTATAAAATATAAATATCAAAGGTTGGAATTTAGAAGTTCCATTTTTATCTACCACAAGACTATTAAACTTAAACTTCAAATGCAAGCTATTACCTTCATTTCCGCAAATAATTGCATGGCAACATCCAACTTTTCACTCTGAACACATGCTAAAATCAGTGTGTTATATGTGAGCCTGTCAGGCATTATTCCTTGATGTAAAATTTCATTGAACATGTTTATTGCAGTGTCAGGACAGCCTGAGTTTATATGCCCCTGAATTAGAGGGGGGAAAGTAAGCATTCAAATTTTGTTCTGTTCAGACAAATATTTATAATCTCTACTACTGAAATATACTATTCAAAAGGAAACTTTCTCCCTACGAATCAGAAGAAAACCTTTATTAGAAGGTTGTATACTGAGACTGAAAAATGTTCGCCTTCACGAAGCACAGAACCATAACAGGCAAGGAGGCCATTTGCACGACGCAAGTCTCCTGCACTATAGCATTGCAGGTAAACATCACCAGTCAAAATGACTTTTTAATGAATTTCTTCATAGAATCAAATCAGGACATACATCTAACACATTAAGTATTGAAAACCAACAAAATATCAGTCATGCAAAAACATCTTATATCCCCAGCTATCATATACAGTACATTTTTACATGTATGATCATGCAATGCAAAAGCTGAAATTTATCAGGTGAAAAAAGATCAGAATAAAATAAAAAGAAGTGTACACATTGCAAAGCCAGTGAGACTGAAATGTCTAATCACCTGCTTCTGTTAAGGCATTTAGCAAGCCGAAGACCAATGGTGCTGACAACTTTGGACTTCCCACAGCAGTACCATTTTCGACAGATTCAAGCAATCGAAAAGCTTCATCAAATCTATGTGCCTTGCCTAAACCCTTTATAAAATTCAAATAAAAATCCAATCAACGAAATGAACAGTTAATGTTTTACTTTTTGAATGAAATTTACAAAATGATTATAAAAATTAATAAGGGGTGATTGAAAGTTTCAAGGGTACTGTATTTGTTAACATTTCCTTTCAAATACCCCCCCAAAAAAAAACATATTCCACTAGGCTGATGTATCCTAACATAGATAATGTATAATGATACTATGATAGACTATTCAAACCAAAACCTTTAAAAGATTGGCCTACAATTTTTCCTTAGTTTTTCTTCAACTCTACCCATTCGACTATGATTCGCTTGATCTACTTACTTACACGGTCTTCTTTAAACATGTGGAACACTGGAACCACTCTAAAACGAGACTTTAACAACTTTTCCTCAATAAGTGCTTCACTATCTCATCTTTTCATGTAGTAAAGTCATTCCTAATCCAATATTGTCCCGTCCACTCATCCATCGTAACATCCTAATACTCACCACAATAAGCTTGATTTCTTGTTAGAACTTATCAAAATTAGCTTCATTAGCACTCTTCCCTCACAAATTTTACTCCAATCATTTCTCTATTTCATAACAAATAATCTCTATGATTTCCTATCATTTGTGATATGTTGTTCTATCTTGTACTTATTTTGCATATCAAACGGACTTATAATCTCTTAATAATTTCCCATCATCTTACCTATTAAACTAAAAATTAAAAGGAAAAACAGAATTTTTATTTAAAATGAAAATTCTACTCTATCTAAATTCTAAACATTCCTCAGTAATTTCATCATCAGAATAGTTAATTATAAATAGAAAGTATCAAAATACCTTCAAAATCGTAGCATACGTAACAGTATCCACACCACAAGATTCAGGATTTTTCATCTCATCAAAAATTCTAATAGCTGATTCAATATCACCACAACGAACACAAGCTTCAATAACTGCATTCATCACAATCGTATTCAACTTCCCAAACTGATTCTTTGCAACCTCAATTTCATTAAAAATCTGGCGAAGCTGTTTACGGCGAGTGAGTTGAACTATGCGTGATGTGAGAATTTTGAGATTTGTTTTGCGAGGAATTGTTGTTTTCACCGAACGACGCCGTATCGGAGAAGATGAAGAAGAAGAGAGAGGAATGTATGAAGAATGAAGTGGCTTTGAGTGGAATGAAGAGAAAGCTTGATTTAGAAGCATTTTCGATGGTGAGGTTGTTATTCTATCCATTCGCCATGGAAGTGAGTTCGAATAAGGAGAAAACGTTCTCTCTCTGTAATCTGTAATCACTCGTATTGTATTGTTGTAACAGTGACAACACGTTACGTTAGGCCCATTTGGATTATGGGCTTTTTTTATGGATCACTGACTACTCTTGGAAGATTTCTCTTCCCACCCCCCACGTCTCATTTTCACCCCCAGGTTTCCATTTATACCCCTGGAAAAAAAACTTCGGTAAACATAAACCGAAGTTTTAAACGGTTGAAAACACATGTTTTTCTATATTGGAAAACTTCGGTAAATGAAAACCGAAGTTTTGGAGGGTAAAATTGAACAATTATCCATACCTCCAAATTAGGGTAAAATTGGGGAGTAGTTGATTCAGTAATACTATAGTCCTCTACTTTTCCACTAAGCCGAACAAGAGATATAATAACACTTGTTAGAGGAGTGTGGAAAACAACGACGGGTCAATGTTTCGTGATCGCAAAAGAGAGTAAACACTACATTTCTATCAAAAATCTTAAAATATTATTAGGTATACATATGAGTTAACTCAATTATATATCCAATATTTTGTTTATTCATAGTCGATATATGACTTAACTATCTATTTACACTTCAAACTCAAAATATTAAACTAATGATCTGAATATCTAAAAACTTGGACATCATATTTTTACGAATGACATTTTTTTATATAAGATTGATCTATTCCTTCTTTATTTTATCTCTCTCTGTAGACGAAGCGACAAACATTATTAACACTTATCCATACCTCCAAATTTTTGAATTTATATCTACTATACAAATGTAATCTAATAATCCAATTTAGATAGGATTTATAAATTTCATTTTTTATCTATTTCAGACCCACAACTCATGTTTGATTTCCAACCATGTGATTTAAATAAGTTATTTGATTATGTTAGATGCACAATTGGTGAATCATATATATTGGCTATAAAACATGATTGAATTGGCAAATTGAAGCTTTTGTTTCAGATACACAATTGATAGTAAGAACCAACCAATTATTTCATAAACTTTATGGTAGAGGATATAATAGTGCCATGACCCCCACAACTATAATTGCATGAATTTGAATGGACAATATTCTATTATAGGTCATTTTTATTTGAATGGACAATATTTTATTATAGGTCATTTTATGTGAGTGGGATTCATGGAAAGTTAGCATGACCCACGTCACCTAGTTATAGCCAAAAACCAATAGACAAATGAGTCGGAAATCAAGTTAGAAAAAACCAAACACATATGAAAATGTGTGAATGAATACACACTTCAAATTCGATTCTTGTTCCACTTTGACGAATGCAACTAGCAGCCCATAGTATTTTAATTTAGTTGTTCAACAATTTATGTGTGTATATTTTTTATCTTTATAAAATTTACATTTTTCATTTTTCATTTTTAATCTCTGATGAATTTCAAGTGAGTAGTTATGTCTCTCACATATAGAATATGAAGAGCAAAATATTACATATATAAGATAGGTGACTCACATATCAATTACCTTGAAATGTTGGGAAAAAAATGTGGCGTCGTTGTCTCTTGTGATTTATTGATTTTTGAGCATTGATTCATTATTTCTTTCGGCACTTCCCAGATTCTTCAATTAGTGGTATCTGAATTGTTAGGTGTAATTCATATAATATATAATGTCTTCAAATTTTGTATGAAAATATGACAACTCTTTATCTCTTCTCTTCTGTTTCTTTCGACACTCTTACTATAGTTTGATGAATAGAGTAACAATAAATGTAATATACAACCAATTTATTTTTAGGGTCATGCTAACTAGTGCCTCCGGGGCACTAGTTAAGAACACAAAAGAGGAAAGTTTTACATTGGAAAAAACATTTTCTATACCTTTAAGAGTTTGACTGCACATATTCCAATACATTTTTACTTTATTTGGGTTCCTTAACCAGTGCCCCGGGGACACTATTTAGCATTTTCCTTATTTTTAAGACCAATTTATGCTTAAAAAAAAAACCAAGCTATTAATTTAAGTCCACCCAGTATAAACTGATTATTAACAAACTAATTTCCAATATATAGTTTCCATAAAAAGTAGATATAAACTCTCATTTTCTCATCTCTTGAAATTGTCATGTTCTTCCCATTATTATTACCTATTTAGTTGTTTATTTTGTCTTTCTCCAACATGTCTAGGTGAATAATTCCAATATCCATATCCTATCTAACCGCTAAATCAGGTAGGCGTGTTTCCTCATGTCACTGCATATATATATGAAGCTTTCATTGCTCATAGACCCACCCAAGACCTTTACCGTTCTAATTGTTTTTTTATTTTATTTGGAGAACAAAAGAGGGAAAAGCCCTTGTTCTATAATTTTCTACTTTCTATTAAGGGTAAGTGATTTTTTAGATAAAAAAGAAATTTAAAGGGGAAAAAGATAAGATAAGATGTTAATCATTAATATCAACAACGCGATTATTTGATTATTATCTGAAGAAGAAAAAAATTACTATATATTACCTATGAAGTACGGACTCTGACACGGACACTGCGACACGACACAGGCACTCCGACATCGATAATGTAAAAAACATAGGACACTGACACGCGATATATATGATAAAATTTGATTTTATTTATCGATTTATTATTAAAAAAGTTAAAAATATTCTAATCAAAATTAATATCTTTAAATTTTTTATTGATAACATTGTTTCAATACTTGCTTAACTTTTTTAAAGTGTTAAAGCAAAAAAAAATATTTTTTTGGTGAAACTTGTTTGACTATTTCGACAGGTGTCATACGGGTGTCATACAAGTGTCGGACACTGACGCGTGTCGAACACCGACGCGTGTCGGACACCGCGACACGCCACCTCTTAAAGGTGTCTGTGCTTCATAGCATATTACTTCAACCAACAAGAAATTCAACATGTACCGTAAGACTACTAAATCATTTGTTGAGGTTCTACTAAGGAGACCATAAACTTCTGCTTTCAAATAACAATGTCTAATCTTTATTAGAGTCTCCAACAATTATCAAATACTAACATGATCAACAATAGAACTTGTCTATTTCTTCTTTTTAAGTTGAATGATTAGAAATTTTATTTTTAAAATGAAAGAGGTTGATTAGGATTCGAATTCTGATCTCTTGCACATATAATATAATATCCTAGAAATTGAACTAACTCGGAGGACTAACTTGCCTACTTTATATCCTTAAAAAGTAAAATTCTCTTTATGATCACAACAAAAACTAATAAAGTTAAAAGGTCCATCTATACAAAAAATGAAATTAAAAGTTCAGTACTAATTACACACACACACTTGTACTTTTAATCCAAATGTTGTTCCTCATCATCATCATCATCTTCCTCCACCTCATCATGTTCTTGTAGATCTGCAAGAGAAAAGCTCCTAGACTTAAAGCTCCCTAATCTAAGCCTCATATGATGAGCATAAGATTGAGGCATTCTATTGTTTAATTGTCTCATCATCACTTCTTCTTGTGGATTCTTCTTTTCCTCCATTGAAGAAGATGAAGATGATGGTGATGACCCTTTTGTAGTGACTTCTTTATCTACTCTTTGATTCTCATCATCATCATCATCCTCATCTTCATCCTCATTCACACGCAAAAGGGGCATTGATTTTGGATTAAAACAAGAATAAAATGATTTTCTTGATAACTTAGATGCAATCAAAAGTCTTCTCCTCTTGTTGAATGGATTCTCTTGTTTCTTCAATTCTGTCACATTTGTCACTTGTGATAGATCCGAAAATGACTTTGATTTTCCAATAAAATGATTCGATAATCCCTTCCTGATTCGCTTAAAAAAATCACATAACCCTTATCAGAAAATTCATAATCATACACAAAATTAATAATAATCAAACATAAACCAAAGATTGAAATGAAGAACAAAAACATTCAAAATAAAAACCCAATTACAAAAAATTAATCCATAAAATTCAAACATCTAAGATTGAATCAAACAAAAAATTTAATACATACAAATCAAACACTAAAAATTAAAAGAGAAAAATTTAGCAAAACACGTGCAACACAAAAAATGAAGAAAAAAAATTAATAAATAAAAAATCATCATTTCAGATTGAAAGTACTAATTAATCAAGAAATTAGAAGAGAATTAGAAAAAAGAGGAACTAACTTGATAGGAAGAGAATCATCTAAAGAATCAAGAGAATTCAAACCCTTAAACTTGCTCTGAACTTCTTCATCTTCATCTTCATCATCATCATCTTCACGATGTCTCTTAGGAGAAACATTATCGTTTTCTATGTCACTATCATCCGGTGTACCGATCGAAGACGAGCTCTCCGATGAGTCACCGGCGAAAAACACGTTACCGGTCGGACGGTTTCCGGCAAACGGCGGTGACGTCGGAACGTCGATGGAGAAAGTGGGTCCCACCATTACATCCATTATTACAAGAACAAACAATAGCAGGAACGAGTTTCACGCTAGCTATGTTGTCTTAAGAGCAGTTACTTTTTTACATAGGTTTAGGTTTTTTTTTTTTTTTTTTGTTGATGGGGGAGAGATATGTTATGTAATGAAATGATGATAATGTTTATTGTAACGCCGGCGGAGAAATAGGGAGGAAGAATATAAGATTGAAGATGTTTATGCTGACGTGGCAATGACAATGACCAAAAATCTTTTTTTAATATTAATTAATTATTGTGAGGGAAATGGAATTGTGAATCCTTATCTATAACTTTTTATGTGATGAAAGGATAACAGCAACGTTTTTGGGATGAATGATGTTTTTCATTATCTTTGTCTAAATTTGCGGTTTTTATTCTTCTTTATTTTAAAATTAAATTCTTTTATAGTAGTTATACATTTGACTCTTCAAAAAATGTGATTTATTTATATATAGTATACAATAAAATAATGACCATTGATGTGAAAAATCTAAAGAGGATATATAACATATTTTTGTTAGTAGATATTCTTTTGGACAAAACTTACGTGCATTGCTAATTTGTTATACATGCAATTTTTACTTTTCTTCTCACAAAGAAGTAGTTATTTTAATTGAAAAATAATTTTCTTTTATTTTTATTAAATTAAAAAACACAAAAATCACTTTTTTGTGAGTGGAACAGCAAAAACTGTACATAAAGCATGTAAAGTTTTGTCCTATTCTTTTTATCTATAATATAATGGTAATGGGATATTTTTTGTTCTTATATATACTCCCTCCACCATTAAATTTTAAGCGGATTTTTATTTTTTAAGTTTATTATATAATTAATATATTTAGTCTTAATTTAAAATCTGATAAATTAGTTATTCAATAATTTTAAATGTAATAATTTACCTTTCTTTTTTTGATAAATCAAAAACATAATAACGTTAAGGAAGACATCCCAACGAAGTTGGCATCTCTCGTAAACTTCCATTTTCGGCTAGTAATTAAAATTGAAAAGCGTATATTTTTTTATGTGTTTATCTTTGTCTATTTTTATAATGATATACTATTTATACAGTAAAAAAAGAAAGTGTAATATAATGAATGTATTAAACTTTTTTTTGACGCCTTGACAATTTTGTAATTTGGAGGTTGATTTAGGCCTTACGGTCCAATAAAATGTACAAGAAGGATAAATCCTTATTATTATTTGGTCAATATAATCCTTATTTATTTTTGTCAAAAAATAAATCTTATTCATTCACTTATTTTACTAGGTAATCCTTATTATTTATCATGTAATATATGGTCAAAAAGTATAATTCCTAATTAAATATACAAAGTCCATATATAAGAATCAAATTCTAGATTATAAATAAGGAAAATGCTAAATAGTGCCCCCGGGGCACTAGTTAAGCATATAAATATGGAAATTCTGTTTTGGAACTTGTGCATTCAATGCATCGAGAATGTAAAAATTTATTTTATCAAAATTAATTTTATCTTTTATTTCTATTTTGGGTATGCTTAACAAGTGCCCCGGGGGCACTGTCTAGCATGACCCTATAAATAAATATATTTCAATCAATTAATTAAAAATAAAAATAGATAACCATACCAAAATTTTGAAGGAATATACTTTGCATTATAATATTAATTAACTACGATTTTTAGCATATGCATTTGTAAAAATATAAGAATACAATATTAAATTAAACAAGGAAACAAATCAAATTTATATTATAAATGTATTAATATTTGTGTTAATTTGTTGGATATATGATATAATAGGCGAGTGTTTTTAGTAAAAAATAAAAATTATTGGTTGCACGGTAAAAATTCGGTCCTTTTTGTTCAAAACTTTTAACCATTGAATTCAACATGAAATGAAAATTTAGAGCCTAATTTCTAAAAATCTAAAAAAAGGAGAGTTAAATTAAGTCATGACAAACATTCAAACTTAAAAGAAAATAATTTAAAATGATTAAATGGGCTGAGAGTAAATAGTTTATAACAACGTCATCAAATTGAATTGATCAAAAAGTTTGAATCAGGATACTAAAATTGTACAATTAAAATAGGAGGATCAAAACTGCATTTAAATTTTAACCCTATAAATGATGTCTCACTTACCATGTAATGCCATTAATTCTTTCATGAGATTCACTTAACTAGAGTAAATTCAAAACTATTTCACTTATTATTATATCTAATTCCATGATCACTTGAGATAAAATTAATGAAACTTTTAAGATAAGATTAGAATCAAAAGAGAGAGAGATGCATGTATATATAGTAAAATCTTAAGGAGAAAGAAAATAAACATTTCAATAAATGTGAAGAATATAGAAAAATTTCCCTTTTAGAACAAAGTATGCGAAAACTCGACTTTGCATGCTTAAACAAACACGTTGGTATAGTGAATTTGCCCTTGCGTGCAAGTTTATTGATGCAACCCATTCCTAAATTAGCATTGTGTTTTTATCAACTTAATAACCTCTAGTTTAAAGCACCTAAATTAAAATAGGCTCGTGAGTTGCAATTAAAATCACTTTTTCCAACTTAATTGTCCAAATAATAATCACCTTTTCAAGTAAAATGATTTGAGTTTTTAATTTGTTCTCTTTTCTTTAATTTGTTCTCTTATCTTAATCTTTGTGAAATAAATACATATGATAAATAACAAATATTACAAAGGATACTCAATAGTCTTTCGCCACCCCGAATAATTTTTTCTAGTTCCCTCTGTGATTAGACTGATCAAATTCACTCGGTTTAAACCTAAGGTCTCATTTATTTCTATTTTGACAAAAAAATAAAACAATTTCATATTTAGTATTTTTAATCCTTTCAATTTTTATGTATTTTTTAGTATACAATTATTTTCCATGGCATATTCCATTTATCCGTTTTTTTTTCCTCTTTTTCTTTTAGTTGTGCAATTATCATTTGTTATTATGACTGCAAAAAAGAACTTTGAGGTATGCACGATTGCAAATTCAATCCCCGTAAACCACAACACTATGAAGGAATAATTACATGATGATGATATATTACAAAACGTGATTGGCATGAAAAAGTACATATATCCAAAATATGAAGCAATACTAAACCCGCAAACTTGATCAATTCAAATCATTTGAGTTTAGGTGCAGGTTAAGGTGGGAATGATGGTTTATTTTCCCATGGTGGAAAAATAGGCTCTAACTTGTTATAGCCTGTTCCACCAGTTTTACACAATTTATGTTTTTCTCCTCTACACAATTGAAATTTAGTCTAGAACTCTAGATGCCCATGACATATGCTATTATATTTTGGTCTCTATAAAAAAGTGATATGTTTTAGTTCTACAAATGTTTTTATTCAAATAGTTTTAATCCTTACTGTTTTTTAAAATTTTAAAAGTTGTTTTATTATTCTTAAATTATTGAATAATTTTTTTTAAAATGATAAGATTTTTTAAAATTTCAAAAAATAAAAATAAAAGTAACAAAAACATCAATTTAAAGATCAAATTATGGTTTTTTTTTTGTGTGGTTATTATGGGTTTTTTTATTAGTAACATTTTATAATGTTATAAACATATGTCTGTAAAATAATCATTAAAACATATATATTGGTTTAATATTAAAAATTAAAACTATGTGCATAATAATTTTGTAGACCAAAATATATTAGTTTTTTTATAGGGACGAAAAAATAATTTTATAGTGATTAAAAACTTATTTAATCTTATATTTTTAACAAAAATAAAATAAAATACGTGAAAAAGATCCTTGTATGTAGGGGAGAAAGAAACATTATTAATTTGTTTTCCGAGATTTGGTGTTTCAATCCTTGTATCTACTGATTTAGGCATGCCTTATGACTATTATTTTATTTTTTTTACTAAGAGTCTAAGACTATTCTTTTATTTAAACAGCAGCTTTTGACTATTACTTCCTCCGTTCCTTTTTAAGTGTCCGTTTTGAATAGTAACAGCAAATTAAGAAAGTTTATTTTTGCACCTTATTTTCCTATTATACCCTAATTCTAATTCACCAACAAAATCCTATTTTTTTGCATCCACTTTCTCTTTCCAATAAATTTAATATATTATACAGACAAAAAAAAAAGATTTAGTTTTTCAAATATATAGCATTAATTAGTTTTATCTACTTACAATATATTAAAAGAAACTACTATTAAAAATACAAGTTTGTCCTTAGTACTTTTAACGGTGTTCCAAGTTTTACGCCCTTAAATGTAATTTTAACTCTAAACTAATAAAAAAATACAAAAAAAAAACATGAAAGAAGGATAAGCATAAAAGAAATCTTTCCATAAAAATAGCATCAGAAACCACATCTCTAAAAAAAAACACAAAACAAAGATAGGAAAAAAAAGAAGATAAGCATCAAATAAATCTTCCCTTAAAAATTTAATTAAAATAAATTTACGCATAAAAATATGAAAAAAAAATCACTATAAAAGATACGCTTCAAAAATAGTAAGTAACTTTTTTTTTAATGAAAAAATAGTAACTCAATCTAACATATAAAAACTTATATATAAGAAATAAAAATAGAATTACATAATAAAAAAATACTTATTTATGAGCTTAAAAATCTTATTAAAAATATATTTAATCATACACGGGATAATTGCTTTAATAAATTTTTTTAATCATACACGGGACAATTGCTTTAATAAAAAAAAATAATCATACACGGGACAATTGGTTTAATAAAAAAAAATTAATCATATACGGGACAATTGCTTTATTAAAAAAAAGTTTAACCATATACGGGACAATTGCTTTAATAAAAAAAATTTAATCATATACGGGACAATTGCTATAATAAAAAAAATTAATCATACACGGAACAATTGCTTTAATAAAAAAAAAAATTGAATAGTAAATATTTTTTTATTATTAATTATAATTTATTACACAAAAATCATACACGGGACAATTACTTTAATAAAAAAATGACTTAATTTAATATATTTTACAAAAAATAACATAATGACGTCATTATAATTTAACAATAATTTATCTACTTACAATATATTAAAATAAACTACTATTAAAAATACAAGTTTGTCTACTTCTAACGGTGTTCCAAGTTTTACGCCCTTAAATGTAATTTTAACTCTAAACTAATAAAAAAATACAAAAAAAAAAAATGAAAGAAAGATAAGCATAAAAGAAATCTTTCCATAAAAATAGTATCAGAAACCACATCTCTAAAAAAAACACAAAACAAAGATAGGAAAAAAAAAAGATAAGCATCAAATAAATCTTCCCTTAAAAATTTAATTAAAATAAATTTACGCATAAAAATATGAACAAAAATCACTATAAAAGATACGCTTCAAAAATAGTAAGTAACTTTTTTTTTTTAATGAAAAAATAGTAACTCAATCTAACATATAAAAACTTATATATAAGAAATAAAAATAGAATTACATAATAAAAAAAATACTTATTTATGAGCTTAAAAATCTTATTAAAAATATTTAATCATACATGGGATAATTGCTTTAATAATTTTTTTTAATCATACACGGGAGAATTGCTTTAATAAAAAAAAAATAATCATACACGGGACAATTGGTTTAATAAAAAAAAATTAATCATATACGGGACAATTGCTTTATTAAAAAAAAATTAACCATACACGGGACAATTGCTTTAATAAAAAAAATTTAATCATACACGGGACAATTGCTTTAATAAAAAATATTAATCATACACGGGACAATTACTTTAGTAAAAAAATGACTTAATTTAATATATTTTGCAAAAAATAACATAATGACGTCATTATAATTTAACAATAATTTATTGATAAAAGTCAATAGACCCGGGCGAATGCACGGGTCTCAAAACTAGTTAAAAAAGATATAAGTAATTGACAAAGGGTATAATTGATAAATCGTACCCTTAAAACACCAAATGGACAGTTAAATAGAAACGCTAAATTCGACGTTTTTGGACACCTAAAAAGGAACGGAGGTAGTACTATTTAGTGAAGTTCTCTGTTTTTTTTTACACAATTAAAGTTCTTTTTACTTGTACAAAAAAAAAAGTTATTTTTACTTTTGCAAAATTAAAGAAAATGGTGACAATGCTTATATAAAAATAAATTTAATTTTAATATAAAAAAATCATTAATATAAAGAAATTTGCAAAACAATTTATAGCTTGCAATTTTCATATTTTAGTGGTTTGAGACACGCTATAAACATAGACATTTGATATTGTATTCTGGACAAAAATTCGTCACATGCTTTAGAAATAAAAAAATTTGTTTTTTTTTTTCAGTTTTTTAGTACCTATTATATCCAGTTTCATGATTAATGATTAATTTTTAAATCAAATAGTATACAAAAGAAATGTTCAGTTCTCAATTTTTTTATAAATCAAACACACCTTTATTCAATAAATTAAAATTAAATATTTAATTTACAAACAGGGCAAATATGTTTTTTTTAGATTTTTAGTTTGCCTCAAAAAATGTTTTTTTTTAGTTCTAATGGTACATAATAAATTTAAGTAACTAGCACAACATCATAAATTTAAGTCAATGGGCAGTTGGGCACATTCATAAATAAACAAAGATTGGTAATGTAATTGGTATAAAAGGTAACCTTTCTTAAATCTAAGCCATCCAATAATTTAATGTTATATCAATGGTGAATTTGAGTTTTCCCACCATGGGAAAATAAATCTCCCTTCCCATCTTAAACTTCACCTTGAGTTTAATATATATTCTTATATTTTTATAGGAATGAGAAATTAACCACACTATAGGCTTTAAATCGAGTTTATAAATTAGCTCAACTTATAGAAATTTCAAAACTGTTAAGTCAGGTGTCATGATTGGAATTCGAATTTTGCTCCTTCTACTTTGAATTTGTAAATGTTCAATAGCTTGCTATTTTATCTATCTAAAAAAAATTAAATTCGAGGTTCACTAATAGCTAATCTTTCACCATATGTGCTTCTGGGAAGAAAAAAAAACTAAGCCAACTTTTTTACAAACTTTCATATGATTTAAAATTGTACTAGTATTTCTTTTAAAGCTTTGAAATGATAAACACAAATATAGAAGCGTTTGAATGAAATTGTTGAGATTTCTTCTAATCTAATCAAAGGCCTTCTTTGAAATGATAAACATTAAAGAGAGTTTTGTCGTTTATTGTGGTTCTTTTCAACTTGAAAGTTTAATTTCTATAATTACACTGAGGGAATTTGTCTATATTTAATGTGAAAATGTGTTGAATTAGGTTAGACTTTACCTACCTTTGCATTCAAATGAATTATAGATTAACATTACTAAATAAATGGTTTATCTGATCTTTGTTCAAAATTTATAGGTCTCACCTAATTACTTAATCAAATAAGTTCCAATTGTGTGTTAATTTGGAAACATTTTTTGGGGAACTATTTATTCTTTTTCGGAATGATTTTTTCAAGAAGCTTTTAACCTTTCCCCTAGAATAACTAAACAAGCATTCTAATTAGTTTGTTTAAATAAGCTTAAAAGGTAAAAAGAAAAAAGAAAGTTAATTATGTGCTCCTCATAGGCTGTGTCCTATTGCACACCCATTATTTCTAACTACTGTATATATGTATTAAACTTTTTGGAATAAAAAGGGTATAATTTGTGGGATTCCAGCATCACTTTGGTCATCTAGGTTTTGTGTCCATAAATTAGCAAAGGACAACTTCAACTTCTTTTTTTTTTCTGAAGAGGAATGGACAACTTGTCAACTTTAGGAAGGTGTTGCTAATAATTCCATTGGAAGATCTATGAGGATAAAGCTTTTAGTGAATTGCTAAAGTTTCAAAAGCACACCACTCATCAAAAGGAGGTGTAAAGACATGTGAATAATTGTTTAGTGATATGTTAAGCTTGAACTATAATCTATATTGAATGGAAGGGTTGAGATTGAGTAATTGAAAGTTTCTCCCCCCCTCCCTCACTTTTTTTTCTCCCACAAATTTCCATTTTTAACCTCGAATAAAAATTTCGGAACGCGTTTTACGAAGTTTTCCTAATTCAATTTTGGGAAAAATTCGAAAAACAGGTTCCAAAGTTGTTAGCAAAAAATTTGAAAAATACGTTCCAAACTTTTTATTCAATGGCATAATGTCCACTAGTTATTTGTTCAAGCTTAATTCGTCGGAAGACCTTTAATGAAATTGTGGTGTGTATGGTTTGTATTTAATCTATGTTATTGATCTTCATCCCAATGTAATATGTTGTTGTTTTTATTGAAGAGTTCATATTTTTTGTTAAAATTCACGTGTCAGCTTCATCTGCTAAATAGGTAGTGAACACGGTTAGCTACTTAAGTAACAGACGGTGGTTTTTCCAAATTGTTTATTTTTATAAAGTCTGCTACTTAAGTATCAAATGAGGTAAAAATGGAAACAAACAGGACACACGAGTAACACAAGGGCACGCAAAAAAAAATCTCCTTAAAATTTTGGATGATGTGATGCTCAAATGTAGTAACTTTTAGCTTGGTTGTCCAGCCTTCATCACCGATCTCCTAGCCTTACGAATCAAACATCTACGGACATCTGGTTTCAAAGAGAGATTGGTTATGATTCTGTTAATTTTTTGGGAAGTGAAGGTGGATTTAGCAATGGAGGGAGTGTGAATTATAAATTATGATGAGTTCAATCTCCATTCTAGTTCTAACTTATACGTTACTCTCCCTTGTGCTTTAACACCTCCCATTAGTTTGTATCTCTCTGTGTTGTGTTGGTGAAGAACATTGAGAAAGAGGGAAACATTGTTGCAGTAGCAAGGAACAAGTATGGCAGATAATGGCGTCATCAGGTTCAACAAGAAGTCGGAATGCAGGTAGCACTAGACAGAGATAAGCAATCATGGTCGAGAGTTACGGTGTAAATGCGTGTAGGATACATTCGCTGGAAGAAGGAAGAAAAAAAACGCACAAGGTGCGCGACATGAGGGGCTTGTGCACTCTAGAAGCCACCTTAATAACATGCTAAAAACAACAGTTGGAGGCTTGGAGCTATGCTATATACCCACCATAGGAGATATTTAAGATGAGAGTTATCCAATATTTGTCATTTTTCTCATTCAATCAATGCAAACAGAACTTAAATAAATGATATTAGTATTACTATGACATTATTTAGATACAGAAGTGACAATCCAATTCTGTATAGATATTATAGAAATCAATAACTCAAAAACAAAGTAAATGGGTGAAAAAGTGATGACAAATTGAATATCTTTGTTTAATTCAATATAGTACCAATTGAAAACAACACAAATTATCAAAAGGGTTGTAGAAAGTACAATGTAAATAATCATAGAAAGTAAAAATGAACGTGCAATACAGTAGAGTGAAAGTGATGAATATTCCATTACAAATATGTAACAGCAACCAGCATTTGTAACTTTCACAAGACCAGCTGTATTGTGGTCCAAGTGGACATACACCTAAAAAGTTACCTAAAATACTAATGACTATTAATATCGCCAGCTAACGATACAAGTTTACGATCCTTCTCATCTGAGACGGTGACCTAAATAGTTACTTAAAAATACTAATGACAATTAATGCCGCCGGCTAACAATAGAAGCTTATGCTCCTAGTCTCAAATGATTGGTCTATAGATTTTGGAGACAAGAACTAAACAAAGTCAACAAATAATCATGGCAGCAAAGATGATTGAAAATAACCTATTCTAATGAGCCTCTCCCGTCGATTCATTGTCAAAAAAACATCGTAGTGCCTAGAAAAGTATCAAATCGAAGAAGCAACAACTCGATGTTGTGAGGACATACATTGGAGTATTTTCCACCGCACGCATTCGCACACTCTTACTTTGGAAAAGATATCCTTAGAAAATATGTGAAACAATTAATTCAGAAGGGGTGCTCCATATGATACTGATGACTAAACATTCTGTTAATCTACTAAGCATATAAATTCATTGCATACTAAAAAAATTGTACATAAAATATGGATAATGCGATGATTCTTCTACAAACTGAATAAGATAGTGATGATGGAAAAAATAATTAATTACCTCAGCCAAGAGTATGATCAAAGAACCTCATT
Source organism: Trifolium repens (assembly GCA_030408175.1). NCBI lineage: Eukaryota > Viridiplantae > Streptophyta > Magnoliopsida > Fabales > Fabaceae > Trifolium > Trifolium repens. Next base: position 6,243,477 of record CP125836.1, read on the forward strand.
GGAAGGTCCACACTTATTGACCAAAGGATCATAACCTATGGTACACTTACAGATTGCACATGTTTTACAGAAACCCCTTTTCAAGGGAGATACAAAACTTCATTTTCATGGAAATACATCAGATATTTGAATAGTCAGTACTCAGAAACTACCTTCTCAGAATCTAAGCAAAGCCTGTCGCATGCACCGCAGAGCTCCAATGAAAAATTATATACACCAGCCAATCCATCTGATGAAAGGAATAGATTATCATCGATGTTTCACCTTTATAAATATAGGACTAGGAAACTACACGACTGCAGAAGCCGTTCGACGAAGATCAGGTATTCCATTCCCGTACTTTCCACTAAGCTGCGGACTTCTTAAGCTGCCGTGTCTTGCAGGCTTTGGCCGGTAAAGACACAAAAGCATTTCTTCGAGCTTCTGTACTGTGTATTTTGCATATTTATTAGAGCTGGCATCTTGCTCGACCAATGGACCGTAATTCTGCATGTAACTCCGGTAAACAGGCACCACAGCCTGCACTATAAGCTGACAAGTCTTCTCTCTCAGATCTCGTTCAACCATGATCCAACCTGACTGCTTTGAATACATATCATCAAAAACTTCGTTGAACTTTTTCAATCTTTTCTTGACCAAATCACGAGCAGTGGCACGCCCTCCTGAGAAAAGAATCAGCCCTTCCCTACTCAAATGTCCTGGAAGCTTTCCCCAACTATCTCGCAAGAATACTGCAGAGTAATAGTCCTTATACTGTTCATGTTCCTTTAACGAAGAATCCTCTAAAAGATCTCCAAGCTTTGTCCCTTTCAAATGCTTGAACAGATGCCAGTGATTGTTCATGGCGAAAAAGCTCGACAACATAGGATCATCATAAGCCTTGATCCATGTCTCCAAATTTAATTCAACGGCTTTCAATATGTTCCAAATCTCATTAACAAGAAGCTTCTCCTGAAAACTTTGACGCTTCCAGCTTCGGTGAATGATCAGGACTTGAGTCAGTATAGGCTTATAGTCGTCCCCCAAGAGTTTATTGCAGTAATCAGTGATAAAGCTCACCAATCTCGGAACACTTCCATCTGGAGGAGGAGGGTTCTGCCTCTGTAACTCTACCTGAACCAAAAGTTCCCAGAAAATTTCTGCTGCACCATCAATCACACTCTTAATAAGTTCCCTAGTTAAATTTTGGATTTCGACACACGCATCACCCCCGAAAAGACGATTGAAATCCAGTCTTAATTTGTTCAACGACGCAAAAATATCCAACAACTTCAAGAGCTTGATGGGATCTTTCTTACTCTCCGTAACAGTCTTACCAAACTGAAGAAATGCAAGTATACCAGCCTGTGCAGCTATCTTCGAAAAGCAACCCATCCACACATCGAGTCCAAGCCTCTCAAACACATCATTACAGAGCTTATACTCAGCCTCAAACAAATGCTTCACCGCAAACTCTAAATGCTTTCCCCACTGAGCTATATACACCTCTATACTCTGCACATCATTGAACTCAGACACCGAGATCTCAAGGTAATCCAAATTCAGTGCCTGCAAACTCGCCCTCACATTAGAACTTCTAACTTCAACATAAATCGACACACATTTATCAAGTCTATCATTAGCTCTCAACCTACCAAGAATAGCCTGCAATTTATGAACGACAGAAACAGGCAGAGGCGAAGGCGCGATGCAAGGCTGATCACCAAGAGAATCCGACGACATAGGAAGCGGCACACTGTTATCAGTTAAAAGCAACCTGAACTCATTCTCTAATTTATCTAAAGCAGCATCTAACAAACCACCATCTAAATCACCATTCTGCGATCCCTTAAGATTCTCCAACTCCTTCTTCAAATTCTTAAGATAAACCTGATCAGCAACCGAATTATCTTCTAAATACTCAACTATATCATCCAACCACTGAATAGCCAACCCACAATTATCTCCCAAGAACCTCAACGCCTCCTCAAGGCGCTTCAAAACCGACAAATAACCTGGTAAATCAATCCGTGGATCGGACAACAAAGACTTCTCAAGCCCATGAACTGCATCGAAAACCTTCAACACAGCAGCCGCAGGACCAACAGCCCTATTAATATGACCTCCTACGGCCACAAGAGCATCCTTCTCAGCTCGAATCGGCCTAACCGCGGATTCAAGCCAAGGTAACCTTACCCTAATTTCATCTAATCTTGGCCCTGCTTTCTCTAATGCTAACCCAACACTCTTTGATTTCTCTAAGCTAAGTTTCAATGATTTACTAGCACAAATCAAATTCTCAATTCCACTATCACTTTTACAACTAACAGAACCAGAACCAGAAACAGAACAAGAACTAGAACCAGCCATTATTAAAACACTAAAACAAGACAAATAAATAGCAACAATTGTTAACTAATTTAAGATGGGTTTTTTCTAATTTTCCTTATTTGGGGCTATTTTGCATTGGAATCATCAAAATGTGGTCTTTTGTATTAACATGAAAAAGGGTATTGAAAAAAATTGCATTTTTATCTTCAAGTTAATAAAAAGACATGAAATTTGTACTTGGGCAATCGAAAAATCAGAAAAGAAGAAGAAAGGGTTTTGAGTTAAAGTAAGAGAGAGAGAGAGAGAGAAGAAGGTGAAAACTCACTGAGTTGGAGAAGATGGGAAGGGCGAGTTAACTCAGCGAGTTGAGAAGTTAGATATTATTGATTGATGAAGAAAGGGAATGGGGTAGATGGGAATCTGAATCTAAGTTGTTGTGATTGTGATGAGAGAGAAACCCTAATGTGAAGAGAGAGAGAGTTTGTGTTTATGCAAAGTGCATGACAGTAGACAGAGAAATGCTTGTTTGCTGCTGTTACTTTTTCTGTATATCATATCATAGTTTAATTATATTCTTCTCTCTCTTCTTTGAACTACTTTTTCTTGATGTCTTTTCTCAAATCACATTGTTTTATTGAGCATCTTTTTATAACCTTTTCATCAGTTATCAAATTTAGGTTTAATTACCAACAATGAATTGCTAGATTTTGTTTATAAAAAAAAAGATTATGTTTGCTAGATTTTGTTTTAAAAAAAAAATTATGTTTGAAGTAGAGAATTTACACTGTGTCTTGTTCCGTATATTAAAATTTATCTTTCTTATGATCATTTCTGTGAACGAGTTAATCATCTTAATCAAAATTATACTATTCTATACATTAATCATATTAGTTGTAATGAGGTGTGGAATTTGATCCCGTACCCGCCTATTCCTCAACATATTAAAATGGAGATGGAGAGCATTTTATCAGTGAGAAATCCGATGACATCCTCGTGTGGGAGGCATCTAATTATGGGAACTTATACGACTAAAATTGCCTTACTATTGGTTAACCCTTCTACCAGGTCCTAATCTGAAGGAGGTTATGAATTGGTCTTGGATTTGGAGGTTCAAAGTCCTTGAAAATATCTGTTATTTTATGTGGACAATTATGCACGGGAAGCTGCCTACAAATTAGGTTTGGTGTGCACATCATACATTGTAATATGCTTCTTGTTATATAGATGTGGTGTTTCATCGGAAACCATTCTACATATTTTGCGGGATTGTCTGCTGGCTAAGCATGTTTGGCTGAAAATCGGGTTAGATTTTCAAAATCGTACTTATGAAGACGATCTTCATTTATGGTTCAAGATGGTGCAACCGGCCAACAAAATACTTTCTTTCTCATTGGATGCTGGTTTATTTGGAAATCTATAAACAAAGAAGTTTTCTTTGATATCAATAATCCTCTTTAGTAATATTCTTAGCCAAATCTACTATCATTATAATTCCACTATGAAGGTTTTTGGCAGTCCTTCTTCTATCTCGTTCTTTTATATTGAGAGAAATAGAATATTGTGTTGGCTTATACCTTGCATGAAGGAAACTCTTGTGCAAATCTCATAAACTCCATATCATTCCAAATTGTCCATCTTCGCGAAGTCATTGCTTAGCTGATATTTTAGAAATTGAACTCATCTGTTTATAATTTTTTTTAGTTGTTTTTCTTCATTTTCTATTGATAAAAATAAATATTAAAATTTGTTGTAAACCTAAGTAAGTATTGGGCCGACCTTGACTTCTAAATTCTCAAAGTCTGAAGTTTACTATTTACACCCACATTAAGTTTAATACATTTTACACGCATTGCCTTAAATAAAAAGAAAAATTACATACACTTTTAAGTTTTAAGATACAATCATCCTCTATAAAAAAAAAATTAAAAATAAAAAGATACAATCATCCTCATCTTCGTTTATTAAGTCGTGCAGCAGCAAGTGCAACTTCCACATACAGTTTCACTGCCAGAGTGAAGTTTGTGAGCTCATTCGTTCGAAAATGTTAATTGTTGCCATTACTTAATTAGTTTTTTGGTTTTTTGTCGATCTAGTAGTGTAGCTAGAAATTTTACCTTAAACATGAATAGTTGGAGTGTTTGGAGTTTGAACCCGTTCCTGTATAATATATTCGATATTCCTATCAACTGAGTTAAGCTCACAGGACTATTTAATTAATTTTTTATTACTAGTAGATTATTTATTAAATAACGTTTGTATATGTTTATTGTAACACAGCCTAGAGCCTCTTAAATCCCAATGAATTGAAGTCAAATAATAGTACCAATGACATTCATATATCCATCCACCAAAAAAGAAAAGCATTCATGAATCATATCTGTCCTTGCCAAAAAAATATAAGACTGTGGCCCTTAATCTATTCCAAATTTCCAACAGTGTGAAGTTATATTTGGTCGAATCGGTGTGGGGCAATACGATGTTGAGTGCTTCTAATGTACAAAGTTTTATTCAACTATTTGAAGAAGAAAAAAAGTTGTAGTTTGATTTACGGAAAAATAAAAGATTAGATAAAATAACTTAAATTATTATATTTGATTTAAAACTGTTCTTAGGACCGTACAAAATAGAAGCTAGTGGTTGAACAAAAAGAAAAAAAAATTATCTCCAAATAAACCATAGGAAAACATACAATTTTTTCTCATTTTTTAGAGATATAATTTTTCATGAACATACATTTCCCTTTAAAACCTTACCACCAAGCATCCAAGTTCCCATAATATTGGTGAAATAGCAGCTCTTGAGTTAAACATTAATATTGCACAGTGCAACCTTTGCCTCCCGGCAAGAAAACTATAAGTCTAAATTCAATGCAGATAGGGATGGCAATGAGTAGGGTATAGGTAGGGTACTATAGTCTTCATCCCAATACTCGCACTTTAAAAAGTCACCCGTACCCATCTTCATACTCGTGTGGGTGACAATCTTTGTCCCCGTCCCCATATCCTCTGGGTACCTAAGTACCAATACCCGTACCCGTTATCCGTATTTTTGCTAAAAATAAGTTGATCAATTATAATATATCATATCATTTTAATATAATTAAAAAAACTCAAAGGTTTTAATGTTGACTCATGAAAATCATAAACAAAATTATTAGTAATATCATGCTAAAATTTATTTCTCTGTTGATATCTTTGCTTTATATTATAAACAAATATTTTTTTTATTAAAAATGTGTAATATTATAATAATGTTGCATTTTTAAAAATTGGTTTACATATATTATTATATAATAATATAATTAAAATAAATAAATATATCATATGAGTATATGAGGTGGGTACTAAGGTACTCGTACCCGCACCCATACCCGTTCAATTTTGTGGGTAATTACTCATACCCATACCTAAAATATGAGTTTTTACCCTACCCATTATGGATATTTTTATAGGTACCCATTGGATATGAGTAAATTGTCATCCCTAAATGCAGATGAACCTTTGGAGACATAAAAGCACGAGACGTAGCCAAAGGCTACAGTCAACAATTTGGTTTAACTAATAACAGGGAGGATGAAGTTTAATTAAGGCTTAATTCATACTTTGGTCCCTTATGTTTATTTTAGCGCTCAATTTGGTCACTTATCTTTTAAACGTCTCAATTTGGTCCCTTATCTTTTAAAAGCCTGAATTTGGTCCCTTATCTTTTCTGCAAGTCTCAATTTGGTCCCTTATCTTTTCTGCAGTTCTCAATTTGGTCCCTTGTCTTTTAAAATTTTGGACACGTGGCACACTTGGACAGATGACACGTGTCCAAATTTAATGGTAATAGTGAAAAATTTGACGGGAGGGACCAAATTGAGAACTTCAGAAAAAATAAGGGACCAAATTGAGACGTTTAAAATATAAGGGACCAAATTGAGCACTAAAATAAACATAAGGGACCAAAGTATGAATTAAGCCTTTAATTAATATATTTTGTATGAATTTTGTTTTTGATAAATTTTGTTATTTATAAAGAATAATTATAGAGCTTGTGCCAAACAAAAAAATAATTATAGAGAATAAAAATATCAAAAATAAAAAGATTAATTAAATTTTTTTATTTACAATATATATATATATATATATATATATATATATATATATATGTAAGATAATTACCCTTGAATGAAAAACAAACAGACAATAAATTATGCCGCTAATCTTGTGTGGATGACAAAATTAATCCTCTTACACACTACATCTAAAGACCTAAAAAACACAAAAATAAAATAAAAGGTTGAATAATACATTTATGGCCAAATGCATATGTAGGTCCTTTAAATTTTGCATTTATATTAAATAGTGTTGGGTCACCATGAGGGGGCAGCTAGGGGATCATCCACATTGGGTTCAAGAACAACTTCACAAGTGAGTTGGACACCACACTCTTACCCAAAACCTTAAGGTGTTAGGTTTATGGGTCCTCTCACTTATAAAGTGTTCAACCTCCACCATTCTAAGCAATGTGAGACTTTTTCACTCACACTTGTCACAACAATCTCCCCCTCAAGTGTGAGTCCATCCATTTTTGGATATGCTCCCCCTCAAGCGGAAGCTTTTCTTCATCCATACACTTGTACTTGTACCGCCGTTGCCACACTCAACGGGACACGCCGCCTAACCACCTTTGTTAGGAAGACTTTCAATACAAGAAGCCGGTCGAACCCTTCGTCGAACCATCGGCTCTGATACCACTGTTGGGTCACCATGAGGGGGCAGCTAGGGGATCATCCACATTGGGTTCAAGAACAACTTCACAAGTGAGTTGGACACCACACTCTTACCCAAAACCTTAAGATGTTAGGTTTATGGGTCCTCTCACTTATAAAGTGTTCAACCTCCACCATTCTAAGCAATGTGAGACTTTTTCACTCACACTTGTCACAACAAATAGGTCCTTTAAGTTTGTTTTTTTTTGTATCATCTAGGATCCTTATGTTACATTCCATTAGGAAAAAAAGATGGCATGGCCGCTAATTTGATGACGTGAAACGGCCTAGATGATACATAAATACAAGAAGAACAAATCTTAAAACTTGTTTTCTTTAAACACATCATTATATTTTTTTTTAACGGAAGGACATATATGATAGATTTTAAAAATTTAAAGTACATATTTAAAACAAAAATTAAAAAATTAAAGGATATATTTAATACTAACACAAAATTTAAAGACCTACACATATATAGTAGTATTTGGCCTAAATTTATCTATCAAGTGACGATTTTTTATCTTTCATATTTTTACTAACTTTTTATAAATAGACTTATTTACGTTAACTAAATCTATAATATTAGAAATTTAGAATAACTAAAGATTAAATTACACTTAACTTATTAAGAAAACAGGGGTAGTCAAAACTACCCAAACATAATAATAGTAAAACATTTATTTTTAGGCCTAAAATCTCTTAGAAATTATTTTATTTTATAAGTTTAAAATGAGAGTTTGAAATCTATTAACCTAGTAGTGTTGACTTGAGTCTTTAGAGTTTGCTCCTTTTAAGATTTCAGGTTCGATTTCTTCTAATATCAATTTCAATATGGACTAGTTCATATAAAGTAAAAATAATAAAAAAAAAAACTATGGTTGAAATTAATCCCTTAAATTAGTCAATTATTGGGTTGGGATACCGAGTTTAAAAGAAGAAAAAGAGAGATTGAACTTTCTTATAGAATGACAAATGACAATTAATAGTGAGAAGATATAATAAAATTGTGAGTTGACTGAGTTCATTGGGGAGACTAGCATAACTTGACCAAACTCCATCCATTTTGAAATTCTTGATTTTCATGCTGATAAGGTCCATATTAAGAATTTTAGATCGAATTACGTTGGATGCACGTTTGAAAAGTTTAATGATGTAAAATATTTATTATTTAGGAAGTTAAATGCACAAATTTCCTAATAATATTAATATGAAGTTTTCATAATGTTAATGACTAATTTTTGTTAAAGAATATGTGGGATATACAAGTTTGTTCTTCATTTTCAATAAATTTTTTAAGTTATGAATCAAACTTTTGATCGCATATTTAACATGATCAAAAGACTCTTAAAGTAAAAAAATAGCATTTGACTTATTTTTATTACAAAACCTGTTGTTTAAGAGTTTTTTTTTATTGGATACTTAATAATAAGATATGTAAAGGGAAATGTTAACACTTTTTATAATGAATATATTAATATGTGCTGAGAACATATGTTAATGAAATAAATAAATTTAAAGCGGTATATTCAATTTTTTTTGTCTCTTTTTAAACACAACATTCTTACATATAATTTGTCAATATATACAGACTTTTAAAGAAATATTGTATAAGCACAAGTTCAAATAAATTATCCACAGACATACTCATAAAAAAAAAATTGATTGATATGATATTTTGTTTTCTTTCTAATTCTTTTGATTTATATGTGTACTCAAATATATTTTACTTAGGATTGTGTCGATTAAATACTTGCTAATATTTTATACACTTGTTAGCCATAAAGGGGATACTAATGGGTTAAGTACCAATCATGTAGAAAAGGTTTTTGGGGAGTGAAAAAGGATTAAAAATAATAATTTGGTACCCCATCATTCCCGTGCAAACTATGTTTCTTTCTATTTTTATCTTTTCCGCTACTTAAGTAGTGAATGTTGTCAAAAATCATTTTTTAAAGAAAAATTATATTGCACTAATTATCTTACAAACTGAGTTTACTATTTGAGTAGTGAACTAGTCCAATAGTACACCTCTTGTTCACTACTTAAGTAGCGGACGTCAGTTTTAAAAAAAAATGAAGGGTGGGAGTTGACGAAAGGATGAAGGAATTGAAGTAAGACAAACACGTTCGAATTTTCATACATCCGCATATTAATTAAATAGAAAATTACATCCGCTAATTAAATAACATAAAGAATATTTTGATCTTCAGAGAACGCAAGAATATTCAATATTATGATGTACCAAAAGAAAATCTCTTAAAATATTTAAGATTTATTTCTTGGGGATAAGTTTATCTATATTAGGCCCATATAAGAAGATTTGGGCTTTGTATATAGCAAGCTGTTGCTACTTGCTAGTTACTACTACTACTAGCATGAGAATAAATCAATTATGACCTACTTAAAGCTAGAATTGATTCTGGACGTGTAAAATTGATTCTGACTTGTTTGGTTTCTCAAAAGTAGAATTGATTCTGTTTCCAGAATTGATTCTACTTGAAGCTAGAAATCGTAGCTTCTGATTCTAGAATTGATTTTTACACTCAAAATTTTTGTTCAACTCACTTTTACATGAATATATCCAAACATAAATCATTTTAACTTAAAATCAATTTTGGCCAGAATCAATTTTACAGAATCAATTCTATCAAAATCAATTCTCGTCACCGCAGAACCAAACAAGTAACCAAAACTAATCTCAATCATCCATCTTAGCCTAATGACAAACCTCTACCGGCAAAATCCAAATTACTTATGAGCTTAAATTCCATAAATTCTCATAAAAGAATAGAGTATATTTTTTTGGTTACTCTACACTTCTTTTGCCATTTTCATAAATCTAGTTCGATAAACTTTTGTTATAGAGCTTAAAGTTTTTATAAGCTTATTCGTTATAAGTGTATTGTCTCATCAAATGAACCACTGGGAATAGACTCTTAATCTTGATTTTCATGGGTTTTAGAGAAATTTTCTACACTTTTAGAGAGTTGACTTCTTAGTTCAAAGATTAATACCCTTCATTTTGTACCAAAGTATTTGTGTCATCAAAGAGTTCAATGTGAATGCTTCCTTAATAAATTTGAATGTCTATGGATTTTTATTCTTATTTTGGTACAAGAATGTCTATGATATGAATATTTTATTGGTTCCAAACACAAATCAGGTGGGATATATAGCTTTTGCTTCAAAATATCTATATCAATAGTACCCAAGTTTTCTTTGCAGATGACATTATCTTATTCACTAGACTCTAATTCCCAATTTAAAGAAAATAAATAAACTATAAAGAATTTATGTAGCTGTTTAGGCAAAATTAAAGTAAACATGAAAAAGTCAAATGACTTCTTTTGTCACAATGTCTCCCACCCCCAAATTGATCGAATACATCAAATACAATCACATATTCAACATTCGCTAAAAACGTAAAGGATGAATCTGCGAACAAACTCACAGCATCCAAGTTAATAGCATACAACGGCAAAATGCCTACAACAAATAATATGATAAAATTAAAGTCACCGAAGTATCCATGTCTCCGGATCTGCAATGTTGATGTCCAAATCATCGATTGAATCTGTAATTGTCTGAAGCCAATCTTTCAATAGGAATCAAATGAACACCACAACAATACGGGAAATCAAATAGCGCCGCACAAAACGGCGAACAACACAACGTCGCACACAGACGACGAAATCACCAAAAAAAAAAACTTAATCAATGTGAAAATCGCTTATTTATATTAAAATAAGAAAGAAAAAACTGATGTATTGGGGTGATTTTAGATCAAAAATAACCTAAAACCACTCCTCCTTAGTGAACAAAGAAAAAAGAGTACTTAGAAAAAGAAGAGAGAATTTTTTCTACAACTCAAGAGCCTTATTCATCACTATTCACTACCCAAATAATAAATATACAATAAAATTATATTAATTTTTTTTAATAAATTGATGTGATTAAATACGAAAACTTTATATTTATATCATGGTAACAAAAAAAAACTATTGTCATATTTCTGGAGGAGAAAAAAACTATTGATGTTTTTTTCGCATGACATTTTTATTAAATTAGTCTGATTAACAACTAGTGTGTTTCTTTTCCCTGTAACATTTATAAGATTGAAAAATATTAATTAATTCTAAATTAAAAAGTAAAAATAACATTTATTTTATTTTGCATTGTTAAAACTTAAAATGATACTCAATTTTATCGAAAAAAATTTGTTTAAGATTACATGTCTTAATAAATATTTAAAGATTCAATATAAATCTCTGCATATATTACTATATATTAAAAGGATACAAATTTTTAGATGGCTTTTTCATTATTCCTATTTTACCTTTAAAAAATAACTTCAAAGTAAAAATAGATTTTCAGTTTTTTTTTAGTAAATAATATTTTTTTTCTTCTTAATAACTTAGCACAACTTCCACATAAAAGTAGATTTTCAGTTTTTTTTATAGTAAAAAAAAATATATTTTTTTCTTCTTAATAAGTAGCCACAACCAAAAAGGATGTTACGTAGTTATCAATTAACTAAGTCCAATAAAAAAAGAGATTAAGTAGTTATTTAAATTTGTACAATAGAGAATATCGATAAAAAAGAAAAAGAATATCATCACACAAACGGGCACAGAACATGCCCGTTTGGCGGCTAGTATTAAAAAAAGAAAAGTTGAAATTTCAAGAGTCTACTCTATATAACCCTCAAATTCTTCGAAAAAATTAACCACAACTAAACAATAGTAATAGAAAGCTTATGTTACAAAGAAAAATATACCCAATTTTTAATAATCGAACAAACATAAATAGTCAACTTCCGCCACCACTCTAACTTTAAGCCTTTATTTGGTTGAAGAGAATTATCAAAGAGAGAGTAAGGGAACAGAGAGTAAAAAGAGAAATGCACTTTTTCTCTTGTTTGGCACACAAGAGAAATAAGGGAGAGAGGGTGGAGTTTAACATGGGAAAGTTGAATACTTTCCCACCATGGTGCAGTTGATTTTTAACCTTTGGATCAAATAAAGAGTACACTTTTGTCATAGACCCTCCACATTAGATTTTTTTTTTCCTCACACTTTCACAGTTTCACCACCATTCTATCCCTCTTTCTTTCATGCTCAGTCAACACCACCGTCCACCACTAGCAATTAAGCCCACCGTCCTAATTCTTCATCTACCCTTGCTTGTGTTTTTTACCTTAATTTTTGTCATATTCTATCAAAATTAAGAATGATTCTTAACCACAAAGCTTTCAAAGGCATTATGAAGAAAATTATAGATCTAAGAATAGTTTCTTAGTATCTTTATGTAATTAGAAATTGTGCTAAATTTACTCTATTTATTTTTTTTTAAAACAAATTCACTCTCTAGATCTGGAACTGCATCATTAGTGTTATTATCTAACAATTAGAAAGCTTGAATCTTTGAGTGGAACTGTGGAACAAAATTATTATAAGATTTTGATGAAAATATGAACTTCAAAGCTTGAAGCTTGTTTTGATTAAAAGAATTAATTAAAGTAAAATAAGCTGACTCATAGTATGATTATGACTTTTATGGTTAAATTTTGGAAAGAAAAAAATTTAAAATTATGGAGTTGATGGTGGTGGTGACTGGTGAGAGTGGAGAGAGAAAGATGTTGGGAGATAGTGTTGAAAAAAGAAAAAATATAGTGTGGAGAGACTATGATAGAAATATGTTCTCTATTTGATCTAAGAGTAAAAAAGCAACTTGTGCATGGTGGGAAAGTATTGCACTTTCCCATGTTAAACTTCACCAGGGAGAGAGACTAAATTTGCGTGGGGCCCATGTTTTTTTTTCTTCTCAATGATGCTAACTTGCTAAGAAACAGAGAAGAAACTCTACTTTTTGAATTTTTTTCCTTACATGCCCTTACTTTGGTAACTACACCAAACTAAAAAATGTTCATATATAAATTGAAAATAATAATATTAGCAAGTTAAAATTTAAAATAATAAAACCCAATTAATAATTAAATTAATCATATTAAATCATTTAATACAATTTAAGATATTATTTAGTTGATAACAAATAAACTATATATTTTAAAAATGTAATTAATGAGTTAAAATTAAAACGAAATTAATTTTGTTAATAACTTTTAAATACAAGGGCATACTTGTATTTTCATAAATAAACAAGATTTCTTTCTTCTCTATTTATTCTTTTTTTCTCTTATACCAAACAACACATCAAATCTACTCTATTTCTCTAATTTTTCTCTCTTCTTATATTCTCTCTCACCTATTTCTCTCTTCTCACTTTCTTCTCACAGTCAAACACACCATAAGGGTGTGATTGGTAGGAGAGAAATTGAGAAGGGAAAAATAAAAACACGGAAACCAATACTTTAGTCCAAGTTAAGTCAACACCAACTCAAATCATTGTTGGTCACATAAGGTACATAATAATATGATAAAGCAATATGTGAAATATAATTAGAAATTATGTAGAACTTTTTGCAATATTCCATCTATTCAATAGTGGCAGTCAAATTTGTAAAAAAGAAAATGTCCTACAAAAATGTGATATTTTTAGTTTTCAATGTAATTTTAGCTGTATTTTTTTCAAATATAACCTCTAATTTATATCATGCGCATCATTCTTAATTTATTATTCTTCATTTTACATTGATAGTAATTAAAATATAAAAAAATAAATAAATATGATTGAGTAAAATCATTATTCTCTCTTTTTTTTTTTCCCAAGATTATTCTCTTTGTTCTATTTACTTTTTTTATGATAATTTTTTAAATCCAATACCCAGAGATGAGGGGTTAACTCTCTTTCTCTTGTGTATTTGATCTAAAATAAAAGAAAAAATTAACTCATGCAAAATCTTATATATGTGACCCAAATTCTAAGCCAAAATATTTTATTTTGTGGATAACATTCTAATTTTTTAAGGGAAAAAGATCTGATATTTTAAAATTCGGCTACGAAATAAAATCCGACTACAAAATATTCTCACTTTGATAATTCAAAATTCAGCCCCTAATAAACCAAATCCATTTTAAAAATAGTACGTCATTTCCCTTCAACATAATAATCTACTAAAATTAACTCCACCCTTATCGTGTGTGTGGGTTCTTTTTTCCCCTAAATCATTTAAAACATTTATCATGTCTTAGCCATAGCTCTTGCGGTATGAGTCTATGCAAATTACTCCATCCGGCCTTATTTATAAGCAAAAATTATTTTTTAGATTCATTCAATAACTAATGTATCTAACTTAAAAAACAACTTTTACTTCTAAATAAGGTTGGAGGGAGTATTTCTTAACTTTGAATTAATATTTGCTAACAACCTTAGTGTGCCATTATTATCTAATAGTACTAGCATAATATAGAACCTCCCCCAACTACCAATTTTTCGCATAAAAAAACATTACCAATTGTTTGATTTTCCACGATGACTTGTTATGTAGTAGCCTTGAAAGGGTTAATTAACTACTAGTATTTTTAAATTAGAATTAGAAAAACTCTACCAACGTGTTTGAAAACATCAACCCTTTAAAATAAATGTTTGAAAACCATATATTACAAGTCTTCATAATTATATGCCACATTTTGTCAACCAAACATAGACGACTAAAATAATAAACTAATCACCTCAATAATTACGCTATGAGATCATATCTTATCTTATACTAATATACTAAAAAATAAAAAATACTCATAACCCTCCCTCGGATACCACCTCTCCCCAACAAAAAGTCATAATAATAATCATGAATTTTTTTTATAGAAATAAATAAAATAATCATAGTTGGCAAGACTTTGGTGAGGATATAATATAAATAAACAACTTCAGATTCCAATTTTGCATCTCTATATTAAAATATTTAAATATAATAATAAAACAAATTTACAACGCAACCCCACCATAACTCCCACTCATAATTTTTTCCTAACAATTCTTTTTTTTTTTTTTTTTCATTTTTAAAAGAAAAGTCCTCCATTCTCCCGCTTTCCTCAAATTTTTAATTCCGAATATTACGTTGACTCAAATACCAAACCCACAATCCCGGCTGCGTTCTCCTGCATCGCGGCTTGAATTGCGTGTCTGTGTTCCCCTTCATATGTTACAATCAGCATCGTTGGATCATCTGGTGCACGCTCCACGTGTTTCCTTGCTGGGCACCCTCTCACTGTGCTACACTTGTAATAGCCTCTGATTAAAACAAAAAAAATCAACGTTAAAAACAAGTCTTTAATAAAAGTCAACAAAATTTAACGGCTGAGATTAAATTAATTGTGTGAAGTATTTACCGTGGATATGGTGATCCTTTGATCGGTTTTTGACCGTATTTTCTCCATGAGTACTCGTCTGCCGGTATATCTGCTGTCTTTGAACTTATCGCTGGTACTCTCACAGTTCTCTTCACCCTATTTTTTCTGAAAAAACAAATTAAACAAAATTGTTATTTCTATTCAGAAATAACTCTGTACAATCATAATAAATAAACTCGATATTATAATCATAATCGCAACTAAAATAAGAATATTTCAAAGTTTTAGTTCATACAGACATTCACTAGAAAGAGTTTTTATACCGTCAATTATAATTTCAGATGTTGATTTTGTAGGATTAGATCATACCGAGCTCTCAATTCTAACAATTGTCGATAATTCTTTTTAGAAGTAAATTTTCATTATTTTTCTACCCTTAACGGCTAAACACCGAACTTGAACCTAAACACCGTCCAATTTTGACAACATGATTGGACGATGTTAGTCATCAATTTTAACCTTAAATTTTGTGTCCGAAAAGTGGGTTTATACTACTACTCTCCGTCTCAATTTAATTGACACAGTTTACTGTTTCACGCATGTCGATGCATAACTTTGATGATTAATATTTTTAATTGTATAATAGTAAAATTATAAAAATTTGATATTTTGAAAATACTCATCGAAACGAATCAAATAACATCTTATATGCTAATTCTTATTTTTGTTTATTAGTAAAAAATTAAGGTCAAAGCAACATATGTCAATAGTGCACAATAGTCAACTGTGTCAATTAAATTGGGACAAAAAAAGTATTATGCTAACATACGCTATGAGTAATTGCATTAATTAAATTAACAAAACAGTCAAGAGTCAAAGCAATTAACTGAAGGTAAGTGAAAAAGAAAAGGAAAACAAGAACGTTCACACTAACTTTAATCTATGTTTGAACAACTTTTGGATTTCTATCTAGTGTTTTCTTTCTCGGACAACAAAAACAGAACCCTATGTTGTTTTGTCACTTTCACACATACTGTGTTATCTCTGTCACACCCATTAAAGCATTTTAACCACACCACTACCGAAATCGTTGACTCCGTAACGCAGCCTTACCCCACTCACACGACATACTCACGTGATTCGTTAAGTAAACATTTAACCTTTTCTCTTTTTTTATTTTATTTTAAAATAAATAAATATTTAACTAGTCAAACAAAAAACGGCACCAATCAAAAAAATATAAATTCGGTAGCAGTAGTAGTAATAAAGTCTATTTTATGAATGTTTTAAAATATCTCTAACTCTACTAACTTTTATTTTGGTCCTTCAAAATATAGACTAAAATTAAGGTAAATAGATAAAATTAATAACACAATTTATAGTAAATTATTAAAAGGAAATGTTAAACATTGCAAGCAATAATTAAAGAAATTTTCTCTACTTAAAACTTTTGATTTTGTTTCCATAATCATTGTTTAACACAGTTTAGCATGATTCATTATTAGAATATAAAGACCAAGCTATATTTGGTATTATAATGGATATATTAAAATCAAGGTAATTTACCACAATTAAATCACAATATATAGTTATGATTTTCAAAAAATAAAAAAGTTATGATTCGGTGAAAAGCAGTTTTAGAGGTGTATGGTGTGGTGTAGTGTACCTTCTCTTAACACAGTGACACTTATTTGAGCCTGAAACGTCGTCGGAGTGATCACCGTGATCGTGACACCGTTTCTTAGACGGTCCAGACAAGAGCGGTGGTTTTCCACCGGAAATAGCTGGTGTTGCCGCCGGAGTAAGAAAAATCGACGATCCTTGTTTACCGTTGACGCTACCGTCGCCGGTGATAGCAGATGACATAAACGACGAAGTTGAATTCGAAACGCTGAACGTAGCTGTATCCTTCGAGAATTCAAGTTCAACCATAGAGTTATTTTTCGCATTTGAGCTCAAAACGACGTCGTTCGGTTTCGTGAAATCGAGCGTTAGACTATGTGAAAGTGATTGCGGTTGAACAAAGGTAGCCGGCGCGTGACGTGTTGAAATCGGCGTCACAGATAGTGCCGGTGCTGGAGAAAGAAACTGTTTCGGTTGAGAAATGGTTTGAACCGGTGTTGGTTGAATTTGAACCGGTGGTGATGAAAAGGTTTGAACCGGTGATGATGATGAAGAGGTTTGAACCGGGGCGCGTCTGAACCGGGCATGACCGGTTCGGTTAAGTAAAGAGATAAGTTTTTTGAACTTAGAAACGGTGTGATCAGTTAGTTGTGTGTTTAATTGAGTTGGTTGATGAGAAAGGGTTAGGATCAGGTGTTCCATGCCTTTGAGACCTTCTGATGCAGCCTCTTGTATGGCTTTTTGTTCATCTAGTTTTGGGAACCCCATGAGTTCCACAGCCATTGTTTTTGAAAGAATGGATAGAAAATGAAAGAGTTTTAGAATGGCATGAGAAAAAAAAAGAGAGAGAGGGAGAAAATGGGAGGTGGGTTTGGAAGGGTTAAAGGTTGAGGGGTGTGGAGATATATAATGGAGTCAAGATGCCAAATTTGGTGATTGGGTAAGAGAGAGAAAGAAAGGGATTTGGTTAATTGAATTTTAGTCAAAATTACTTTTTTATTTTTGTTATAATATAATAATATTTTTGGTCGAATCTTTTTAAATCAAAGTATCTCGTGTTATCCGCGTGTTTGACTCAATTGAAAGGAAATTGCATTATTTATCTATAGAGTTGAGATTTAAATCACGATCATTTATTTATTTTTAGGATAAAATTTTTAATTATTGAGTTATTTGACGGAAGAAAAAAAAAAAGAGAGCTAGTGTTATTTATCTCACGACGGAGTTTTGATTATTGAATTTCTTTTTTTGAGATTCGAAAGATTAATACTACTTCAATCGATAAAAATGTTAGAATTATTTGGTTGGATGTTATGATTGAGGTTCAAATTTTGATCTTTCTGCTTTGGGTATATCAATTTTCAATGACTTATCATTTCATCTATATAATAAAATCACAAAAAAGAATTCGGATTTGGGATTTTGTTTGTTGATTAAAAAAAGGGAGAGATCAAATTACATCGGTGTAACATTTGAGTAATATTACACCGCTTAATGACGCTTTAATAAATACAAATTTTACAAAATTCACGCTCGAATTGAAAGTTTATATATTAAAAATGCATAAATGGTTAATCTTCACGAGTCTCAATAACATATCAAACGATTTTAGATTTTTATAAAATTTAACATAGATGATCTATATGATATAAACTTTCAATCTAACTGTGAATTTTGTAAAATTTGTATTCGTTAAAGTATTATTAATCGGTGTAATATTATTCAAATATTACACTGATATAATTTGATCCCTTAACAAAATAGTTGGAAAAAATTCCAACTAAATATAATTGCCCAAATTTTTGGCAAAAATGGTTATTTTAGTGAAGTTATGGATATTTTGAATAAAAAACATTTGTTTACAAAAAAAATCTTTGAAACAATAATATCGTTATAGAAAAATCAAATAAAATATTTTGTTGCTCTTTTTGATCAATCAATCATAAATTGGTTCTTATCGATAATATTTTTTTTTAGTTTTTGCTTTTTATATGGACTATTTCTTTTACTGATATATATTGATAGAATCATAGAAGCATTTCATATCGGCAGATTAATTATAAGATCCGAGATAAAAAAAATTAGATATCATAAATAAATAGTTAGGATTATTTTTGACAAAACAAAACAATGATATTTATTCATTCAAACATGTAGAGTTACATATTCAAATTTGCTAAAAACTAAAAATGATAAATATGCAAACAAGCTCACAACATTCGAGTTAATAGCATAAAACGGCTTCATTCTTAAGCCTACGATTGGTATGACGAAATTCAAATGTCCGGAATATTCATGTCTTTGAATCTGCAACGTTGAAGACGCTTGAGTCATTAAATCTACACTGAAATTGGATCGAAGCAAATTTACAAATCTGAACGAAATAAATAGTTAGGATTTTGATCTCATACTTTTGTGTATAAAAATCTGTATAAAAAATGTTTAGGTGGAAGGGTAGAACACGTCTTGCATGTCCAATAAATATTTAGACGAACACTAATCACTACTACTAAACAATACTAGTAAATTTGTTGTATCTATGAATTTATTTATTTGGTTCAAGTGAGCAATGAAGATTTACCAAATGACGCATAATGGAAGAATTTATATTCAATTTTTGGGTAAAACAATTTCCTAATCAAACTTACTTACGTATGGTTATTTTCTTAATTAGTGTTATGGGGCACTAGTTAGTATGACCCATATTTTTATGATAAATCCTAATTATATAAATTAAGTTACATCAACGATAATATTAAGGGTCCCTATCTATTGTACTAGTTAAGAAAACAAAAAAGAAAGAAATAACAAAAAAGAAAAGAAAAAAAATGTTTTTAGTCTCTATTTTTATAGCGAGTTTTGATTTTTGTCGTTGTAAAATAAAATCACATATTTTCATCCCAACAAAAAAATGATTTTGTTTTTAGTTTATAATGAGCTAAATTTTGACATTTTTTTGACATTTGTTTAATATTATATGGACTTATATATGGTTAACATGATATAAAACATAATATAGACTTTTTTCGAACATAAAAAAATTATAATACTGACTTTAAAATAAACAAAAATTAGCCATTATGAGCTAAAAACAGAGGAATTTTTTTTTGTTAAGAAGTGCAGTCAAACTGAAAACTGAAAAGTTAGTTATAGAATCAACTAATTACTCTTAACAATGTTTTTTTCCTTTTAATCTATTACACCAATACGAACTATGTTACTCAGTCGTGGGTTTCTTAAATACTCCAAAAAGTATTAAGTGCGGCAAACAATTTTGTAGAACTCTCAAGAGTGCAGTAACAGAACAAACGCTATGGTCACACTATCTAACACACTCCTAATAATAGCACACTCCCATTTATTGGATCATGTCATCTATTTTTTTAAACACTTTACCTATTAACCTGTTAAACATGTTTGTTTATTTATTTTTATTTTTTATATTTTTAATTTTAGACCACCAACAAAAGTTTATCACCGTTTCTTCTCCCCACTCCATTGCCAAATCCCGAATTTTCAGTGTTTGAATTTCTTGTTGCACTTGTTTTGTTTGGAATATTGAATTCTTGAAAAGGGATATGGTGGAGAGGTTTATGGAAATTTGTTATTGGCATGTTACGATCATGTGCACTCTTCTCAAGCTCCTCGTCATTTTTGAAAAATTTCCACCCTTCTTCATCGGTGTCACCGGAGGCGATGAACTTCTCCTCCTCCGATACAATTCCACATTCTCCTCTCCGTTTTACTCCTTTCAATGCCGACGCCACCATCCCTTTTGGTTCCACCGCTTGTGGAAAGTCGAGACCGAGACTGACTAAACTGAGAAAACAACCGGCGGCTTAGAACACAAGGTCTAGGTTCAAAACGCAAATTGATGATGAAGTCTCTGGCTCGGGTTTCGGTTTTAATCCTTTTCAGAAAATTTTTAGTCCAAGATGATAATGTTTGTTCCAGCTTTACCAAAATTCATATGCAAATAAAGAGTTCCCAGATGATAATGTTTGTTCCTAACAGGTTCCGGTGCAGAATTATTGTAATGAAAGAGATAGTGGTGGGAGGTTAGAAATGAACAGGTAGAGCAAAAATAAACAAGAAGATGAAATGTTTTTTTTATTCAAATAATAATATTAAAAAGAAAAACAAATGGTTCAATATGTTACCGGTAGCAAGTTACTTGCATAAAAAAATGAATGACGTGGCTAATTGTTATTGGAGTGTGTAAAAGGAATGCGTTAGAGGGTGTGATATTAACACCTCTCAAACAACATATAAGATATGATATGGTATACCACAAAGCCAAAGTAACCGTCACGTAAAAATAGTTTATAGTTAATAAACTAGATTGAATTTGTAGTTATTAATAAAATTAGCAATTGAATTAATTTATAAATATGAAATCATATAAAAATATATATGTTTAATTAATATTTATTTTTTTTCAAAAAAAATTGTAAAGGTAGATTTGGAAGACAAAATAATAAACTATAAACCAATCAGATTAATTTGACAAAATAAGATATAAACCCGTGAAAACTACGCAAAGTTGCCAGATAAGTTTTACTTTTTCTTCAATGTGAGCTTATAAGTTATGAGCTACAAGTCATAAGTTCAAACTGTGATACTGTCATACAAAGCTTTTGTTACGACTTATATTTTTGTATGCAATATAATTTTTTATTTAATTTATATATTATAATTTTTAAGAGCACACTTAAACTATTTTTTCTAGTTCTGTCATTGTCCATCCACCAATTAGGTTACCTGATATCAAATTTTCACTATCTAGTTTCTAAGTGATTTTGATAATGTCTTAGAATTTTAGAATGAATATAACTCCATCTTAAAAAATTTGACTTAAAAATTATAGTTGCTCTTAAATATAAACATATTTTCAAGTTATCTTATATTCAAGTTTAGCCCAGCTCATTCTGCACCAAATTTGAAGAAAATGTATACTCTGAAACTTACTTTTTTCAATTAATATATTATATTATTGAAACAATTCAAACTTAATACACTAGTATAAAATTGAGTAATTTCAACTCAACAAGTTATGAACATTATGCTATGTAAAAAATAGACCATGCCAAATGTATGCTTGAAACAAACTTTGCAGGCCAGAAACGGTACTCCAATTTTGACTTTTCGTTTTTATGTATTTTTAATTGAGTATTTTAAATTTCTATTCTTCCTCTTCAATCATATAATAATGAAGATATAAAATTCAAACATTTGTAGAATTATGCTTAAACTTAAACCTCGTGCGTTTGTAAAATATACTACTCCAGTAAATTAGTAAGGATATATAAATTAAGGGAGCTTCTACGGTACACTAGAATAATTCAAGTGTACCGGTACATGACATCGCAAATTAATAAATTAACGATTATTTTTATGGATTAAAAATATTATTAGTTAATTATTGTATTTTAGATATAATAATAGCACAAGGAAAAATACAATTTTATTATTTATTAATGATTACACTAATATTTTAACATTTTTTCAATAAAAAATTGAATATTGACTATTATGAAGAATAAAAATTTAAAAAATATCAAAATTTATATTTTTGACAACTTTGGTTAATGATATTTGATTATTATAATGTTTTTAATGATAGAAAAATAATTTCTCTTAAAAAAATATTCATTTTATTTATTAATTTGATAACCATATACCGGTACATTAGCAATTGTTAATGTACCATAGAACTTGCCATAAATTAAAAATCTGAACTTTTCTGGCCGTGCTTATTCTCTGCTCTAATCTCAAAGGCATTCCTTAAACTAAAAAAAACTATTGAGTGCATAATTTTTCATGTGTGTTCTGTTACACCTTTAAATACGCACACATTGGGTATAAGGCTAAGGTGATAGCGTGTCACTTTTTATAAACTATTTTCTTTTTCTGTTTGTACAAAAGGGGGGCAAAGCCCCCCAAGAGGAAAAAAAAAAACTAAAGAAATAAGCGAATAATCTGAGGCATGCAAGCGCCAAATATATCATAAAAAAGGAGCTTTTGAAGATCTCTAGGAGAATTCTCCAAAACATGCAAATCAAAAGAGTTTAAAGATAAACTAAAGTTAGCTAGCCAATCAACTGATCTGTTTCCTTCACGCCAAACATGGTTAATTTGTACTTGTCAGCCTGTGCTCTTTAGGTCCTGAATGCGCCGAATCAAGTAGGTATGTTTCCATTAATGGTACAATTTCCTGTGAGCATATCGACTAGCACCTTTGAGTCACAATCAATTTGGAGTAATTCCCCGTCTCCGAGCTAAATCTTTTTCATGTTTTACATGTATTATATGTGAAACTCGTAATATCTTCTCAATATCTCAAAAGTAATTAATATTATTTACGTTGGTGTAACATTTTTTTGGTTGAGTAGCCTAATGACTACAATTTTACCTTTAAAAATAACTAAACAAAGTGTTTGAAATTTAACTCCAACTCTTATATATATATATATATATATATATATATATATATATATATATATATATATATATATATTCATATTCTGTATCAGCCGGTAAATCTAACTCGGGTAAAATGTGTTTTTTGTCCCTATAAAATTGGCGAATTTAGATTTTAGTCCTTGTAAAAAAAACTTTCCGTTTTGCCCCTATAATTTCAAATTACTTAGAATTCAGTCCTTAATATGGCAATATCACACAAATTATATAGATGAAAACCAAAATTTACAGAAATTACAGACGAAAACCTAAATAATCACACAAATTACAAGGACAAAAACCTAAGTAAGTTATATGATATGATAATATTAAGGACTAAACCATAAATAATTTGAAATTACATGAACAAAATGAGAGGATTTTTTTTATATGAACTGTAAAACTCAAATTCGTCAATTTTACAAGGATGAAAAACACATTTTACCTATGACAAAAAAAAAATTATGGAAACTTTTTATAATACTTGTAATAATATTTTATTGTAATTTTGTAAATAAAACAAGACTTGTGCAACCACCTGCATAGAAAAGTTATGTTTTTTTTTTTAAAATAAGACCTATACAATTAATTAAAATACAGACATTTGACATTTATAATTTAAAAACTGTACTTTGTATATTATTATAGTTATTATAATATTAAGAGCAAGAGATTCAAAATATCTCATGTAAAATATAATATGGACTGAAACGTTGAAGGAGACATTAAGTAATAAACAAGTAGTGTCGCCTTTTTATATATGTTCCTTCTAGAAAAATTTGAAGAAATATCATGTTTGAAATGTATTGGTGAAAGTTTTTTATTTGGTAATTGGTTTTAGCATTGGAATTTTATTTTAGTGACCAAAGCATCAGGAATTAATATGTTTTTTTATTTTATTTTATTTGGTTTTACAATGATACACTGTTTTTTGTTTATCCGCAATGGCATCCTGTTTTTATATTATATTATTTATATCTATCATTGTAAAATAAATTATATCCATTTTTTTACAAAAGCTAAAAGTATATTTGGTAATATATTTTTATTAAACCATTATTAATTTATTATGACATATTTCAAACAAAAAGATGAATTCAGAAAATTATTAAAGGAACCAATTAAAGTTTAAAAATATGATGACTTCGTGTCATTACTATGTTTCCAACCATATTTCAAGGCATTTTAGGTAGCTTTATAACGTTTTCCGCAATGAAATAAAGAGAAAATAACATCGTTACAAGTTGGCTTGAAGCACAAGAAAATTGAAGAAAATCAGCACAATTTACATCATGACGTATGTCCGGTATTTTGACCATATCTTGAGTTCTGTAACTCGGAATGAGACAGGACTTGCGGCAAATGAAATATAAGATCAAGAGCTACAAGTTTCATGAAGACAAGAAATGCATTTGACTCTGTCTCTGGCGCCGGGGCGCAGGATCTTGCGCCGTGGCGCAATTGTGTGCCAAAAAATGGAAGATTCTGACTTGCTGCGCCCAGGCGCGGGTGCGTAACATAGACCTATATATTGCAATTTCTGTCAGAATCAGGAGTACATAATTTTTACGGCGAAAAAAGACAACTTTTCAGAAGCTCAGAAGTGATCAAAATACTCAATTATAAAAGGTTTGAAAATACTCAAAAAGCATATAATTTATATTGATTTATTTTTCTGTCAAAATATATCAATAGTATAAAACATAGCTATGTTCCACCAACAAAGAAATCTGCTAAACTGGTATGAAATTTAGGCCTTTAAATAATTTGTTTAATTTTTGACTTTGTATAAAAGAAAATTATTTTATATATATTTCACAAATTAAAGATTTATCGTTGTATAATGGTAATCAAAATTTCGTATATATATTTATTAATCAAAATATTGAAATCAAGTATTTAATAATTATTGACAGAATAAATTGTTCTATAAAAAAGGGGGCAAAGACTCTAAATTATAGGAAAGCCACCATGCTCAACAACAGGAGGGCTAAGGTCTGACCCGTCCAATTGGGGTATTAATGGATCTCAAATAAGAACACTATCAATTGTATGATTGTGTGAAAATATATTGTTTGACTTAAACATATATATCTATTTAGGTGTGAGAACAAATCTTGCAAATCTCTCAAACAGCCTTGTGATGATCTGTATATTATTGAATACATAGTATTTTAATCATGTCATGTCACTTGTTCCAAAATCCAAATTTATTTGTCGACTATTTTGTTTAAGTCCCCACTCTTAAATTGATAAATAAAGACATGCACCATGCGATATATTGAAAACATTACCAAATAAAATAAGTGAATCTTATCGGAAGAATAACTAGTTTATTTTGTTTATACATTTAAATATTCTTGGATTTGTGTTTATCAATGCACAATTAAAATGAAGCCAAACCACTCAATAAACAAATAAAGTCAACATTACAAGTTTGTCTGCCCGTAATATATATATATATATATATATATATATATATATATATATATATATGAGTTTGCTAATTGTGACCCACTTAAAAATATGTGGGTCTAAATTAGTAATGTACACATTTTTACTTTGGACAAAAAAATCTTCACATTTAATTATTTTACACTAGGAAGTTGAGAGTTAGTTAGGTAAATTTTATTAAATTGTGTGTATTCACTTTGCTAATTTAGACTCACTTAATTATAAATATATGCAACCTAAATAAACAACCTAGAATTTTTTTTTTTAAAAAAAAAGATAATCAGAAAAAACATACACCCACCTTTTAGTTTCCACACTTTTTGTATTAAATTAAGTCAAATTGATGGTGAATATAGAGCCATACCTGGTAATTAACTAAAAACACTATCAATAAAACAAATGAAAATTCCTAATTCTAATTTGCATAAAAAAAATTGCGTAAAAATACAATCTCAAAATTAACTGGTACACTAGTATCGTTCTTTGTTGACTATGAAGTAGATTTATTAAAGACACTAAATTCCACAAAAAAAAATTGAAAGTTGAATGTAGTTATTAGAATTTATGAGGTCTATATATTCAACAATAAAAGCTAGTTTAAGAGTTGAAGTTTGCACAATCCTTATAAAGACTATATATGCCATGTCTCTAGCCAATGTGAGACTTCTAACACACACACTCATACTCAGGACTAAACAAGCTGAAACGTAGAATCAACAATCACGGGTGACCCAAATATGGGAGGTCTCCACAACAAACAACAAATACATCTAGGATACGTTGTGATATCATATTAGAATTTATGAGGCTTATAGTCAACACAGAAGATAGCTTAAGAGTTGAGTTTTGCACCAGCGTTATAAAGGTATTTATGTCATTTCTTTAGCCAATGTGGCACTTCTAACAATAGTATTGAATTTCTTGATAATTGATATTGTTTTTACAATTTGATGCTTTAAAAGAAATAATTAATTAATATTTTTTAGCGTATTTATTATAAATTTTAGAAAATATGCACTTTATTTAGGTGCATGTTGTGGTAATGAAATATGAAAGGAGTTTTATAAAAATGGACAAAGAAAAATCTCAAAAAAGTCTTGTAATTAGAGACGGAGGTATTATAAGTAAAAATTATTGGTTTAGTCTCATATATAAATAAAGAAAATACATAATTAATATAAAAGTGTTTTGCAATTTGGAAATTATAGCGTATACTATAATTGTACGCATAGGTTTTTGTTTTTAGTTATAAATAAATATCACATTTTTAATATTTAGAGTGACGCAGCGGAAGCATGGCGTGGACACAAAAAAATACCATATCGAAAAGGACAAATGTGAAAAAACACTTAAAGCTCTCTCCTTTCTCTAGAAACTTTCACCGCCTTCCTCTTTCTCAGATCTCCCTAATCAAATCCAAACTCTGCCTTTCCGATGTAGATATATGACCTTGATGGTGCGCGCGTCTCTCCGGCGGCATCATCATTTCCTCTAGCGCTTGCTAGGGTTTAGTTTCTTCATAGAGTGGAGAGTTGTGTCCCTAGATTTTGATAGGGTTAAAATCTGGTGTTTACCTCCTGTATGCTTTCTTTTACTCTGTTTTGCTGTTAAAATAAAGATCTGCTTGGTTTGTCTGTAGATTAAGTTCTTAAACTTCAAGATGTTGGATTGTTGCCTCTTCCTTCTTGGGATTTATCCAGATATATATGTGTGGTTTAGGTGTTTTCTTTGTCTTTGATGTGTTGTTGTCTACCATTAATGAAGTTTCTTATTGTTAAAATGGAAGAGCTTATTTATACCAGTATAATATTGTGTGATTTATCCAGATATTCTTTGTTTACTTTAACGTATGTATAATTGTGTTTTTCTCTTTGGTGTGGACAAAGGAATACTTAGAAAAATTATAAGAGAGATTATTATTATTATTAAAAAATTATATAAAGTAACGAGTTAGATATAAATATGGTATATATGTTTTTTTGTTTTTTTAGGCTTTGGAAAGAGGAAAAAATAAAGAGGAAGAAGACCGAAAAATCTTTTTCATTTTTTGATAGAGTATTTTTATAAAAAATGATAAAAATTTAATGATTTTTCCTTCAAAACTTCTCTTCAAATTTGCACACAAAATTTAAAGATCTTGAAACCTAGCCCTGTCAACTTTTTCCTTTAAAACAATATTTTTAAGTAGTTTAATGGCTAAAATTTTTACCCTTAAGGTAGATAAATGGGATGACCGGAGTTCAAACCCGATCCCTACATTTATAATGCAATTGTCCTACCAATTGAGCTAAGCTCATGAAACTCCTTTAACACAATTTTATCCACTTGATACAATGAAGTTTTTTTTCCTATCTTTTGCGTTTCCCGACCAAAAATTTCATTATGGATCGCTCAATTTGATCAATACTTATAGGAAGAAGAAATGCACTCATCACATAGGCTCTGTTTGGTAAACCAAATAAGCTAGCTTATAGCTTATGATTAAAAGCTCTGTTTGGTAACAATTTTTAAAAAATAGCTTATAGCTTATATTTTACTAGCTTATAGTTTATTTTCCAAATGCTATTTCAAGTAGCTTATGAGCTTATAGCTTATAACTTATTATCTTTTCTTCCAATTCTACCCCTATCATCTAACTTAAAAAGAATTAAATATTAATTAAACATATCATTTTTATGTCATTTCATACTTATAAGCTAGTTCAACCGCTAATTTTACCAAACACTACAAATTCAATCAGCTAGCTTATTCACTATAAGCTAAAAGCTAGCTTATAAGCTATCCGTTATAAGCTCATCTGCTATAAGCTAGCTTATCAGCTATCCGCTAATTTTTACCAAACAGAGCCATAATATATGTTAACTTTTTAATTTTAGTTGTTTGCAATATCATTATAGGTGCATTTGTTTAAACTTTACAAAAAGTAACTTTTTTGTAGAGATTTTAAAAAAAATCTAAAGCTATTTTATGTTTGTTTACAATCACAAAAATTTATTTTTTAAAAAAATAAGAAGTTCCTATATTTAGGTTTTTTAGTTTCAAAAAAATAGATTATTAAAAAGCTATTGAAAATAGCTTTTCATTTCGGGGTTAAAAATAATTTTTTTTTAAAAAATCTATAAGAAACACCACCAAAATTAAGTATAAAGTGGATATTTAAAAAAAAAAAAATTAAAAAATCTAAAACAAACGCACCTTATATCATATTTATTTGGAGATGATTAAGTGCTTTAATTTAAAAGAGAAACGTGAGAGATCTGTAAGAGGTGGGGAGTTCAACTTCTTTGGCAAACATTTTTTTATAGAAACTACTGATTATCATTTGAAAAATTGCCAATTATTATTTAAAATTATTTGATGATCAAAATTTTGTTATTTCAAAATTGGGGTTTGCTAATTTAGACCTACTTAAAAACATAAAACTCTAAATTAGCAAGGTACACATTTTCACTTTAGACAAAAAACCCTTGACATTTAATTATTTTACACTAGAAAGTTGAGGGTTAGTTAGGTAAATTTTATTAAATGTTGTGCACCCATTTTCTAATTTACACTCACTTTTAGAAAACAATTTTATGTTTTTTTATTAGAACAATGTTGTTTGAGAATTTTAAGGAAGGATAAAACATGTTTTGCTTTTTTTTTTTTGGCTTAATTGCAGTTTTGGTCCCCCTATTTTCAATTTTTTGCAGTTTTTGTCCCCCTATTTTAAAACTCGACAGTTTTGGTCCCCCTATCATAATTTTTAACTATAAATTGACGATGTGATATGATTTAAACGGTGTGGTATATGATTCGATGATAAAAAAATACCAACATCGATGTAATTGTAAGAAAAATCTTTCATAAAGTTCTTTTAAAACATATTGTATCATCATATTTTAGACAAAATATTTGTTAGGGGGACCAAAACTGCAAAAAATTGAAAATAAAGGGACCAAAACTGCAATTAAGCCATTTTTTTTATAAAACTCCAAAATTGCCCTTTACTTTGAACTGTTAGAATAATAAACTTTGATAAAATGTGTTTAGAAAGAGAGAAGAGAGGTTGAAAGCTAATTGAGAAAGAAAGGAAGAATTTCTTATTGAATCCATTATGAGAGGAATACACAAAGCACTTTACTTATACTACAAGCTAACATGCCAGCTGTTTGTAACTGAATTGAAACAGAAAATGAACAAACAAAACCGACTTGAACAACAAGTAACAGAAACAGTTATAATAGCCTTTTAAAACTGCATAAGCTTCGCTCAGCCAATGCTCCTTCGCTGAGCCAAAGACATGAATATTTGAATTATACTTCAACATGAACTTATTTGAAATAGTGGAAGAAGAATATTTTTAGTCATAGTAAAAAATGTACATCTTGCTAATTTAGACCTTCATATTTTTAGGTGAGTTTAAATTAACAAACCCCTTCAAAATATATTGAGTTTATTGTAAATTTCACTTTCATTTCAGACTCTTACTAGTTAAACTAGAGACAACAAAAAATCAAGCAAATAAGTTCAAATGATTAATAAATTATACCAAAATACTAATCATTTGCCAAAGAATATACATTTAATTTATCAGTAACACAATTTTATTCAAACTTTAACTTCTTACTATCGAATTCTACATTACTAGTATTAAGTTTTCTAGAAGAACCGACCAAAGAGTTTACAACAAGTCAACAAAATAAATAAAAATAAATTAGCGAAAATTCTCCACAACCTTTGATTAACTTTTCGGTTAATTCTTGACATAAACAATACTACTGTAGCACTATTATAAACTAAGGATTTGATTCTAGTTTTCAGCAATGGGATATGATTCCTATTTACGTATAATTTGGCCAATAAAATCATGTGTTCGTGCGTAAAAAAATAAATTAAAAAAGGAAATCATTTGTTCGTATCCTATCTACCGTTAATTAATAGGACCCCTTATTTCTCATATTATTTCCTAGTGTTCATATATTAAATGTTCATATATTATGTTCTAAATATTTTGTCAAAAAATATTATGTTCTAAATATTCTTTAAGATAAAATTCCATGAGTTTAATTTAGTTTTAAAAACACATGTTTAATTTGAAAGATTTCGAATTTGTACATAAATTATATAAATATATTTATAAATGTTATTTAAGTTTTTTTTTATTTTGTATTTTTTAAAAAGATAAAAATGGAATACATATATTAATCAAATAATTTCTTCAACATACGGTATGCTGAAAAGACAAAAAAAATACAAAGTGTACATGAGTTTAAATGATATGCATATTTAGTGTACATTTATTTTATAATGACAACTAATAAAAATAATTTTATATTTTATGTCATATGAAAAAATAGAGTGAAATAAGATGACATAGTAAAAAATATGGTTATTATATAATATTGATTAATAATGTAAATTTGTTTCGTATTATTGAGGCATATTCCTTTTTCTCAATTTCATATATAAAAATATAAAATCAACTATTTCTTTAAAATTACATCAAAATGTGAGGCACAAAGTCTAACTCATTTATAATATTAAAATGTTTACATTATTAATTGATAGGATATTCCTTCGCGTATAAGTCGTTTGTCCACCGTCAACATAAAAGAATATATCCAAATAAAATATTGTTAGAAGAACTTGACCTAAATAATTCTTAATGAGTTGATAATATAAAAATAATGTATTGTGCATAAGGGAAATATAAGTATTGGTCCTTTTGCAAATGCAATTCCATGACAAGGATTCCACATTTTGGTGTTTTTTACTAAAACAAATCAATTGGTGAAAACTCAAGTAAATAAATTAAAGTATAAGTTACCGACAATTAATTAATTCAAATGATGTGTCAAATATATATATTTTTAAAAGAAATTCAAATGATATAAGAGTTTTTTTAGGTAAGTGGCAGGGGGTTTGATTTTTAATATTTATATATGGAGAAATTACGTTCATCGATAAAAATTAGTTATTGCTAAATAAGAATTTGGAATTTCTATCATAGTAATTTTAAGAATATGTTTGGTTTGAGTGAAAGAAAATAAAGAGAAAAAAAAGTATCGGAACCGATAAATTAATTTAAATTAATTTAAACAAATGAAAGTTGTTCAATTGCTTTGAATAGCCAAAATTAAAGGATGTTGTCAAATTGGACAAGAAAACATTATTTTTGTATTCTTTTTGGTATAAACTTATAAAAACTAGTTAACATGATAGCCAAATATTTTATTTTACCTAGGTTGAAATTCTATGATGTTTGGTTGATCGGCCACAATCGTAACCTCAATATTTTATAATTTTAAACAAATAAATTAAAATTGTATTGTATTGCATAAACTTGAGCAGTTTTTTTTTTTATCACATAATGAGTTATAACACTCTACAAAAGTGAAAACGAATGTTTATAAATACAAAACAACTATATAGAGTATTTGATCGTAACCAACAATGTCGATATTGTTAGTTTATATATTTTTACTTGAGTTTGATCCCAAAACTTATCAGTTGTGTGAGTTTCATATAGTGTTTATCACTTCATCAGCTCATCTAAGTATAAAGAAACTACGTAACTTTACAACTACCAACTAATTTAACAAACTAATGATTAAAATTAAATTAACTATAATAAAAATTAAACTATTATAGTTTTAGTCTCGATCTCTATTTTGACTCACGAAATTAGTTATTCTATTTTAAAGTTGCCAATTTTTTATTCTTCCATCAAACTTTTGTACTTAAACTAGTATTGGATGTGGAGTTGGTAACACTATGATTTTTTATGAATCTTGCTCGACTCAAATTCGTCAATTATTTATTGCTTATGCAACTGGAACTAATGTTTCCAGACTAGTTGTTATTTAATTTTTTTTTTCTGGGCTCCGGCCCTCCATTGTTTCAAAAAAAAAAAAAAACTTTCTAAATTCTTGAGAGCTGATCGGTCCATATTATCAAGTTGTAAGTGATGTCATTATCGTTATTTTTAAGTTAAAAAATGTGACAAACAAAAACTATAATGAATCCTAATCCTAATACTAGTAAATGGTTAACATATTATAGATAGAACTATTTTTTAGTAAAATCTCTCCCTATCTATAATGGATTAACCATTTTACTAACAAATTATTTGATTGCAACAGACATATGATTTTTACTATCTACATATAATACTCTTTTTTCATTACTTTTTATTTTATTCTAAACTAAAAAACATTTCATGTTTCATGTAATATATATTTTCTGAAATGGTCATGTAATCACAGTGTGTTTGTTTTAAATTATCGTTGTAAATTTTAAAAAGAAAAGATAGAAAAGATGCATTCTCATATTTGTTATAAGTTTATTAAAAAAAATTGAAAAAAAAAAACTATCTCCAAGAAAAGGAATGGAAATCAAATTCTGAAGATGAAATTTTTTAGTTTGTGGTCCAAGTAAATGTTTGAAACACCGAAACAACATTAGAAGGGGCGCTGCTACATACACCATGTGTTTTCTATTAACACCCCCATATATCTTAAAATTATTTTTTAATTTTTTTTTTTGAAAGGGCAAAAGCTTTATTAATAGAAACAAACAAGCACAAGTTGTACTTAAGTTATATACAAAGGCATAACAGCCCCATAACAGACAACACCCACCAAAGCAAGAAACCAAAATCCCGCCCCATAGCAGAACACAAAACAGAGGCAATGAAAACACCCCAAAAACCCCCCAGCCGCCTAGACATGCCCCAACACTAATTCCTCAAACATAAAACTACGATGTTTCATTGTGTCCCTTCATAAAATTCACACACACCTCTTCTATTAGTGTCATCAACCATAAACATTCTTGGATGACCATCCCTTCTCTAGTAATCATATATTTTCTTATGCACTTCTTCTTACCTTTCATTACTTTAAAATAATTCTAGGCTAATTAATTTCCCATCTCTTTTGCATGTTTCCAAAAAAAAAAAATATTACATCCTAAAATTTGTGTTAGTTTCAAGAAGAAAATGGTCTTTTAAAGTGCACAAAATTGTCTTGCATTATCAGAGAGAATAAAAATATCAAAACTCTTAGAAATTAGAACACTTGTTAACAAACAAAGTTAGCATCACTCACTTGAAAACTTGCATAAATTGATAGATGGCTAAACACAATTGAAGATTTAAATTTAAAGCAATCACATTGGTGACGAGAGCTCTAAGATTCAAAGATACCTATTGCTCAACCACTGCTTAGCTTGAAAGTTAAGTCTACACAACAAGAGCTATGACCCCACTAACTATTCACATCTTTTTCAACTTTGTAATAAAATGCTAACGAAATCTCTTCCGACACACCTTAAGCATTTTATTTAAATAAATTATTTATTAAAAAAAGTTAAATATTTCATTTTTTAGTGTATTCAATTCCACATTTTTATTAAAAAAAAAATCATAAAAATTTACTATTTAAGATATTAAAAGAGTACTACGAAAACATTCGTTAGCAAGACGAAAACTTAAAATACACAAATTGTCATATAAAGTTCATAACAACTATATTGTGCACATTCTATATAAAAAAAAAACATTGTGCATATGCTCAAGGATTTTGAGAAACATCATAGTTTATCCTAGGAGTAAAAGGGGTAAAAGAAACAAATATTAAAATGCATGGATCATGTGTACTACAAAGGTTTACAAAAATATGAAATCGAAAAAAACAAAAAAAATAATATTAGTCGATGCCCAAATAAGTATTGTGTATTTATTTGGCTTATTAAAAAATAAAATTTCCTATATTGTATTTAAAGCATAAAAGAATAGAAGGAAAATGAATTAAAACATTACAAATAAAATTAAATATAGAAAAATCAATATATTTCACAATGTAAATTAATTCATAATTATTGTTTTCTTAAAATAAGCAAAAAGGAGATTAGTATATGTATACACGCCAACAACTAATTGGTAACAAACAAGTTGTTTGGGTTCCAGCGGCAATAAACTCATTCTAAGGATGTATTGAGAGAATACCAAATTCGATTGTCAGGGGAATAACGCTTGGTCGGCGCACATACATCTACGCACGAACCAGATTAGTTGCACATCTTTGATGAGTCGGAAATTGGTGCGAAAGAAAAAAAAAACTAATTGGTAAATAGTTCTTCATACCATAACTACATTATAATATTATTATACATGCAATCTAGAGAAAAAGTAAAAGTTACATTGAAAATATAAAATTTTAAAATGTTGAAAGGAATTATGATGAAATAATATAGACTTAAACATTTGCGATCTTACCTTACCAAAAAAAAAAACATTTGCGAATCTTATTTAGAGATAAATAACTATTTGTGTGATCTTAAATCATGTGATGTGATATAAAAAAGCATTATGATAATAACATGATAATAGATGGCTTCATATTGAAAAGAATTCATCAAAAAAAAAAAAAAACTGGCCAAGAGAAATTCATCGTTTTACTTAATTTTAAAATAATATAAAAAAATGATGAGAGAGTTACACAATATTCTAATTATAATTTTATATTGGAAAATGAACGAATGAGTACAAAAATTAAGAAGATGAATTATCAACATAAATTATTTTAAAAGAATGGTGAAAAAACAATTGAAATAACACGGATTTACATATTTTTATATTTAGAGAACGGTGAATAATTAATTTTCTTGATTTTAAAAACGTAACAAGAAAATAAAGTGAACTCGAAATAATTATTTATTTTTGATGTTTAATGATACATTATTAAAACAGTTTAAACTCGAGATTATCATTTATTTTTTACGCGGGGAAGCAGTTTAAGAATGACCAAATATCGGAAATTATTGTTATTATAATTATAATTATTTATTATTTAATTATTTATATTATAATTATAAAATTGTCTCTTTTGGAAGAAAAATAAAATAAAACACACTCTTTATTTATTTTCTCTGTTATTGCTCTCTCGATTAGACACTTAACCAAAAAGAGAAAATAACGCTCGCGTGCGTGTGTACGTTTAGATCTCAAACACGCTCTCTTCTCTTCTGCTACGAAAATTACAGAGAGAACAAAACTAACCAATTGTTGAACCACCACCACCACCACCACCACCACCAACCACCGCGCTTCGAATGAAAACCTCGACCACGTCGTCGCATATCTCTTCCTATCCTCAATCAAGGTTCACTTATTTCTCATCTTCACATTCATTTATTCGTTCAATTTTTTCATTTCTCGATTTCGATTTTTTCAAATCGTAGGGTTATGTTAGAAATGAATTTTTGAAAAAACCTCGAATACATTGCTTTCTGGAACGGAATCGTTGATGATTGTAATAATAACGTGTTTGAAATTTGATTTGATTTGATTCGTTGCAGGATTAGGGTGTGGTGATTGCAGTTAAGTTACAGTGGGTAGCAAAAACGGAGTGGATCGGAAAATGGACAAGAACCAGAGCCGTACCGATCTACTCGCAGCTGGCAAAAAGAAGGTATCTCTCTTCGTTAACTTATCAATTTTAATTTCTTATGTATCAAGTTTGTGTGTGTGTGTGTTTGTTTTAGGGTAATTAGCTTTGCCAATGTTGTCAAATAGCGGCTATAGCGTAACCAAATTTGAACAAATTGTTATTGTTTTAATATGCTATTTAGTTCAAAATGTTGTCATAGACATATAGTAGCTATAGCATAGGTAAATTTGAACAAATTGTTATTGGTCTACAATACACTATTTAGTACAGAGATATAGCGGCTATAGTGCAGTGGAATTTGAACAAATTGCTATTGTTCGGTGATACGCTATTTAGTATAACATGTTCTCAAATAGAACCTACAGTGGCGCTAAAACACTGAATTTTATAGGATCAGAAAATATGAGATTTTATCGTTCTCTTCCTATATGTTTCCTCTTACTAGTTTGCTTCAGCATATATAGGGTGGTATAGTTGAATGGTTGCAATCACTAATTTTGGTTGTCATGTTTTTATTGTCAGCTACAACAATATCGTCAGAAGAAGGAAAATAAAGGTGGTAGTAGCCGCGGAAAATCAAAAAAGTCTTCAAAAAATCAGCTACCTGAGTCTGATGCTGATACTGCTAGTGTTACCTCTACTGGATCATCTCAGGTTACTGATGGAAATGTTGAAACCAACAGTGACCCCAATGTAGTTATCACTAAATCACTAGAGTCACGGTCTTTGGCAAGCTCAGAAGCTGCTGATAATGTTGATCCATCTGTTGATTCTTCGTCAGTGGCCATGGCATATGATACAGGCGACAGAACTGAATTGGATTCTAATGCTAAGGTAGCACTTGAGGGTCACGGAGTCCATGAAAACGAATCTGGATTGTCATCCCAAGATCAAGGGGGAAGCTCTCAGAATGTGAACTCTGATGTAGCAAAAGATGTGTCTTCGAAAACTTCAAATAGTGAAGGAGGAACAGCGCACGATCATGCCTCTGAACTTGTTGCCATTTTGTCCCCACATGCTTCTATTGCAACTGCAGTCGACGGGTCTGTCACAGTTGAAAAAGAGAGTGAAAAGAGGGAAGACTCATTGCCTTTATCCGAGGATACTCCCAATACATCTGTGGCGCAAACAAGAGAAGATCAGGTAACAGATTTAGGTTGTGCTCTCTCTCCCTGTCTCTTAAATCTAATTGCATAATTTTATGTTTAATTATAAGGGTGTTAGTTGGGAAGGCTGGGAAAACTGATATGCAGATTTGATTTATAATTTATATTCTCATTTATTGCTGGGTAGGGGCAATGCAGGAAGCTGATGATTTGGATATGACGAAATCTTGTCAAAGCACTGATGCAAATATAGACAATCAAAAGGGGATTCCTTTGTTCGAAGCTGGTGAGAGTGATCAGTCTCTTTCAAGAATTGCTTTGGAGAATACTATAACCGAGGAGGCATTTCACGAAGCAGAACAACTAGACAGGCCAGTTGAATTAATCTCCTCCTTTGAGGACATTATGCCAGATCAGCTTTCGGGTTTTGATAAAGGCCAGCAAGATAATATTGTATCTGTGGGGACTTCAAGGGAAAATTTGGAGAAAGATACATTACCGGGTTCGTCTTGCGAAGAAATGATTCTTCAGTCTAATCAAGAAGAGATAAACACGGGAGTCCGTAGTGGACA
This sequence comes from Trifolium repens, assembly GCA_030408175.1. NCBI lineage: Eukaryota > Viridiplantae > Streptophyta > Magnoliopsida > Fabales > Fabaceae > Trifolium > Trifolium repens. The sequence goes on from CP125836.1 coordinate 6,281,442, forward strand.
GGACATGGCGCTTCACGAGGGGTTTAACCAGCAATTGACTCTTGGTGGATCTGCAGTTGACGATCCCGCTCACGAGTTATCCGCAGTTGCTTCAACCAGATCGTTTGACGTCTCTCCTATGTCTAATGCAAGCTCAGTTAATCTCTTGCAGCTAGCTGAATTTATAAAAGGGATCAATGAAGAAGAGTACCAGTTTCTGCTCAAGGAAAGAGGGGCAGTTTGTGATGCAGATCCTTTAACCAGTAGTTCAGTTCTACCAGATCACAACTTTTCAGAAGCATTTCAGAGATTAAAAGAAGAATTATTTCTTGCTAGTACGATGCAAAACATATTCAATATGAAGCTAGCTGAACAACTGGAGCTCCAATCAGAATCTGATTATCACCGTCACCAGTTGATGAGTGAACTATCACAGCTCCGTGATTCACACAATGAAGTTAATGGGAACAATCAACGCCTTAGCGAAGAACTTGCTAACTGTCGTGTAGAACTACAGAATAATTCTAGCAAGAGTGTAGAACTACAAAGCCAATTTGATACTGCAATGGCAGGGGTTGAAGATCTTTCTGCCAGAGTAGTTGAGCTACAGATTAGTTTTGAAATGTCTCAGAAAGATTCATTGGATCTCTCCACAGAGTTGGCTGACTGCAGAAGTTTGATCTCAAGTTTACAGGATGAAAAGAAGGCCATGAGCGAAACTCTCAATTTGGTGATTGCAGAGAAAAATAAACTTGCGGAGGAGAAGGAGTTTTACCTCTGTGAAAGTAAGAATCTGGCAACTGAATTATCTGGCTTAAAGAGTTCAATGGAAGGAGTAGAATTCGAAAATTCCAACTTATTTGACAGGATATCTTTGGTGACTGAAGAGAGCAATAAGTTCAAAGCTGAAATTGAGCATCTCTTGCATGAGATTGATAGACTATCGTTAGATTTGGTTGAAAATAAAGATTTGGTGGCAAGTCTACAGGCAGAAAATTCCAACTTAAACGGGAACCTTGCATCGTCAGTTGATAAGATTAAAAATCTGGAAGACGAGAGTCAATCTGTTGTTCTTGAGAATCAAAGGCTCTCTTCTCAGATTGTTTCCCTACAAGAACAATTATCTATAGAAAAGGGAGAACGAACGAGGTTTGAAGATGACCTTAAAGAAGCCACAGTGCACTTAGAACAACTTTCCAAGGAAAATGTATCACTTAATAGCACTTTGGATGAGCACAAGGCTAAAATAGAAGAAATTGAAAAGAAACACAGTCAACAACTATCTCAACTTGGGGACTTTGGGAATCAAGCACATGTTGGATGGGACCAAAGTAAGGGCCTTGAAATTGCAGTTACTGAAGATTCTCATCAGATGGATCAGGGGCTAGATGAAGGTGCAGCAGGGGGACCATTTGAAAATAGATCCGAACACGAAATTTTCAATGATTCCCTTGAGTTTGTTTCGTTAAAGACTGATTTGATTGAGGTGGAAAGTGTCTTGGTGAAGCTTGAAAAGGCAATTGATCAGTTGCGTTCTCAATCAGTAATCTCTGGCGGGACTGGCGAGAAAGTTTCTTTACCTGCGGTGTCAAAATTGATACAGGCTTTTGAATCAAAAGTAAATGAAGATGAGCATGAGGTAGAGATAAGTGAGTCACCATCAAACTCATTTATTATGTCAACCGAAGAGCAAGTAAGAAACTTGAGAAAATTGCTTTCAAAGTGGAAGCTGGATGTTCAGAGTGCAGCTGCATTGTTCAAGGGGGAACGAGATGGTAGGCAAATTGGGGATGCAAAGTACAGTGATCTCGAGGACCAGTTTGAAGAATTGAAGCAGCATTGTTCAGATTCGGAAGCATCAAACATCGAACTTGCAGTTCAATATGAAACAGTTAAGCAACTTCTGGGTGACATAGAAGAAAAGAAACGTCATCTTGAGGAAATCTGTGAAGCTCTAAAGCAAGAAGATATCCATCTGAAAGCCAAAAATAATGAACTCTATGAAAAGCTTGGATATTGTCATTCAAAAATTATTGAATTGCATGCTGAACTGAATGATGTGAAACAAAGTTCGAATGAGATGGCTTCTGTTATTGGCAGTCAACTAGAAAACTTGCAGAAGGAAGTGACAGAGAGGGCAATGCTACTCGAGCAAGGCTGGAACACTACTATTTCTGATATTGTTGAGTTAGTTGCAAAGCTGAATGAATCAGTTGGGGAAACTTCGTCTACATCGGTCTCTTCTGAAATCTGGGATGGCTTTAATATCAGTCATTTGTTAGAAGCTTCTGTTAGTGCTGCAAGTGAAATGATTTTTGATCTGCAGAAGAAACTTGAAGCTACTAACGCGGATCGTGAAATAATCTCCACGTCATATAAAGAAATGACGTCAAAATGTGATCATCTGCTTGGGAGGAATGAAATGGCTATCGATGTATTGCAGAAGTTGTACAGCGACCTGAGGAAACTTATATATAGTAGTGGCTGGTCTTTGGATGAAGATAAGAAGATAGATGAGCAAAGTGAGGCACTGCCTGATCTACTGAATTATAATAGTTATGAGACCATCATGAAGCATTTGGGGGATGTATTGATTGAAAAGCTGGAACTGGAGTCTGTTACCAAGAAGATGAAGTCAGAATTGGTGCACAAGGAAACCAAATTGGAAGAACTGAAGATGAAGTGTCTTGGTTTAGATTCTGTTGGGAACCTAATTAACGATGTTGAAGGTGTGCTGAATGTGGAAACTCTGAATAAAGAGATAAACACATCACCCCTTTTGTACTTGGATTCATTAGTGTCTAATCTTGTACAGAAAACCAAGGAGGCTGAAATCCAGAATCACACCACTAAAGATGAATATGGATCAAAGGAGAAGGAATTGGATGAACTGAAGGAAAAGATGCAATATCTAGACCTGCTGCGTCTTGAGAATGAAAATGAAATATTCGTTCTAAGAGAAAGCTTACATCAAGCCGAGGAAGCTCTTTCTGCTGCACGTTCTGAATTGCATGAGAAAGCAAATGAACTTGACCATTCAGAACAACGAGTGTCCTCCATCCGGGAGAAGCTTGGCATAGCTGTTGCCAAGGGAAAAGGGTTGGTTGTACAGCGAGATGGCCTCAAGCAGTCCCTAGCTGAGACATCTGGTGAATTGGAGAGATGCATGCAAGAGTTGAAGTTGAAAGATACAAGACTTCACGAGCTTGAATCAAAACTTAAGACCTATTCAGAGGCTGGTGAACGTGTGGAAGCTCTGGAATCTGAACTTTCATATATTCGTAATTCAGCTAATGCTTTGAGAGAGTCATTTCTCCTCAAAGATTCAATGCTTCAGAGGATAGAAGAGGTTTTGGAAGATCTGGATCTGCCTGAGCAGTTTCATTCGAGTGATATAATTGAAAAGATTGATTGGTTGGTTAGGTCAGTTGTTGGAAACTCATTGCCCGTGAATGATTGGGAGCAGAAGGATTCTGCAGGAGAACGTTCATACTCTGATTCTGGTAATGCTGTCCCAGATTCCTGGAAAGATGATAGTCAGCTACAACCAGAGTCAGGGGATGATGCAGGAGTACGTTCACCCTCTGATGCTGGTTTTGTTGTTGCAGATTCCTGGAAAGATGATAGTCTGAAACAGCCCGATTCAGGGAGTGATTTTCAAAAAAACTTTGAGGAGTTGCAGAGTAAATATTATGGGCTGGCTGAGCAAAACGAAATGCTGGAGCAGTCATTGATGGAAAGAAACAGCTTAGTTCAGAGATGGGAAGAGCTTGTAAACAAGATTGATATGCCTTCACATTTGCGGTCTATGGAGATGGACGATAGGATTGAATGGGTAGGAAGAGCACTTGCCGAGGCTAATCATCATGTAGATTCTCTGCAGCTGAAGATTGAAAGATATGAAAGTTATTGTGGATTGCTAAATGCTGATCTGGAAGAGTCTCAAAGAAGAGTGTCCGCTCTTCAAGAAGACCTTAGAGCTCATACATCTGAGAGAGAGCACCTTTCTGAAAAATTAGAGGCTCTGAGACACGAATGTGAGAAACTGTCGGAGCAGACAAGGGAAGCTGAACTTGAGAATGGAAATCTACACAATGAAATAATTAGTTTGAAGAACCAATTGGAGCAGAAAGCTGAAATTGAAGAGCAGATTTTCACCATCGATGGCAAGATAAAAAAATTACGAGACTTAGTTGGTGACGCCTTGTCAGAATCTGAAACAGAATATCAGATTTCTGATGGTGCAAATATTGATTCTTTTGAAGAATTGCTGAGAAAGCTTATAGAAAATCATGCTAGTCTTTCATCAATAAAAGCTATGAGTGGTGTTGTACTTGAAGGAAATCATTCGCAAGAAGATGATGCTACTCTTCATGAAGAGAGAAGTATTGATATGCATGCTAAGGAGCAAGGGGATATTGATAGATACAAGAAAGATCTAGAGGTGGCTTTGAGCGAATTAGAGCATTTGAAGGAGGAGGGAGAGAGAACTTTGGAAAAGCAAATATCTCTATCTGGTGAAGTTGGAGCTCTGAGTAAAAGAATTGAGGAGTTGCAAGAGCTTCTTAATCAGGAGGAGCAGAAGTCAGCTTCTGCTAGAGAGAAATTAAATGTTGCAGTCAGGAAAGGGAAGTCACTGGTGCAACAAAGAGACAGTCTAAAACAAACCATTGGAGAGATGAGTGTTGAGATGGAGCACTTGAAATCTGAGATCAACAACCGGGAACACACTATTGCAGAGCATGAACAGAAGCTGAGGCAGTTGTCAACCTACCCAGATAGGTTAAAAGCTCTTGAATCTGAGAGTTCTCTTCTGAAGCATCGTTTGGAAGAAACTGAACACCATTTGCAGGAGAAAGAATATTCTTTGAAACTGATTTTGAACAAGTTAGGTGAGATTGATGTTGGTGGTCAAGGTCATATAAGTGATCCAGTGAAGAAGGTGGAATGGGTCGGAAAGCTGTGCTCTGATCTGCATAGTTCTGTGGCTTCTTTAGAACAAGAATCCAGGAAATCTAAAAGAGCGTCAGAGCTCCTGTTGGCAGAGTTGAATGAGGTTCAAGAAAGGAATGATAGTTTTCAGGAGGAGCTTGCTAAGGTGGCTGATGAACTTGTGGATCTCAAAAGAGAAAGGGATTCAGCGGAGGCTGCCAAACTGGAAGTTCTTTCACATCTTGAAAAGTTATCTACATTGCACGAGGAAGAAAAAAAGAGCCATTTTTATGAGCTGGTGGAATTAAAATCTGGCATGAACCAAGTCTGGAAACACTTTAGTGAGGTTCAGAATTTACTGGCTAAGGCTTTTTTCACAGATTTGGAATCTTTTCGGAATCTAGAAGCTGGTCTTCAGTTGTGTGTGAAAGGAAACAATGCTCCGAATGTGGTGGATTCATCTTTCAGCAAAGAACATGATGATATTTTACGCAAGTCATTTGATAGTAAGGTATAATTGTCACATGTATACTATATTACTTTACACTTGCAATAATATTTTGCAATCAGTTTTGATTTTTTGATTTTTTTATTTTTTTTTAATAAATATTTTCTGCATCAACTGCCATTTATGCCGCATGTTATGTTATTAGAATCAGTAATGGAACATAGTCTGCAGTCGGCTGATATTTGATAATGATTTGTTTGTTTAATTTCTTATGCTATTTTGTTTTTTGGGATGGGATGAGTAGCTTTGGTCAGATTGACATTCGTAGCATTTGGGTTGGGCTTATCTCAACTCTACAAAACCGGCTTGTGAGGTGAGGACTATCCACCACTTATAACATTGCCAGGACATAGTTCATCCAGTGTGGGACTCCACACACACACCCATCAAGCCCAGGACTAGAATCTGGAGTGTGACCCGATATCAGGTGGTCCAACGGATCTTGGATAGACACTAATACCATCTTAGAATTTCGGTTGGTCTTAACGCAACCCTACATAATCGGTTTGTAAGGTGAGGACTACCCGCCACTTATAAACACATTGTCAGACCATATCTCATATAATTTGGGACTCTTACAGACATATTCATTGAGCTTGAAAGGAAGTTTATTATGATCCTTTCTTTGAGCAAGAAAAAATTCCTAGATTAATTCTCTAGGCTATTTTTCCCCTCAAGGCTACTCCAAATGTGCACTCTACTTTCACAGTAGATAACTCTCTAGTCACTAAATTTAATTATTCAAAGCTATCTTTCCCCTCTGCTAATTGAGGGCTATTTAAAAACATTTTAAGAATAACCAAAATAACACTCTTAACAACCACGTAACAAACTTATCAAAAACTTACTAACGAACTTCTATTAACTAGCTCCTAACTACTCTAATTATCCTATATTTGAATCCTAACAAAGTTGGACAAAGAAGTCTTCATTTTTGGATGAGATAATTTTCATGAACATATCACATAGCTTGAGCATTTAAGATTTTATCTCATCACACCTTCTAGAATTAAATCACTTCCCTTTTGAATTTATTTTTCTTAACTTTGTTAGTAATGAGATATCTTTTAATGTGCTTTTTCTATGAAGCTTTGGAAAAAATTCTATTATAAATTGGCAATTTGAGTACATTATTTTATTGACATTTAATTCTGTAATTGTAGGTGGAACATATTTGTAGTATATATAGAATGTTGTTTCTGCATTTGCAAACTTCCAATATACAACTCTCTCTCTCTCTCTCAAATTGATATCCCACATTTTATTCCTTTAATATTGTGGTCTCTAGTTTGTCTTCACTGTATTAATTTTCATGTCGGACATAATTATTTACCTTGCTATTATTGTGTTATCTGACCCATCTTTCTTTCTAATACTCGTGATTTTTCTACAGAAGAGCTCTGTGTATGAAGATTCCTGGTCAGAATTTGGCACAACAGACCACTACAATGATAATACCATTATTGAAAGTTTTCATCTATTTGGGCATAAGCTGCAAGAGTTTTTGGTGGAGGTCAGCTCTCTTAAGGAAAGAATACTGGTGCACTCAAGTTTGGCACGGGAGCAAGACAAAACTCTGTCGAAACTAATGACAAACATTCAGATGGAAATTACTTCCCAAAGAGAATCGTGTGAAAACATGAAGAAAGAAGTTAGTAAACGAGATCTGCAACTTGTTGCATTGCGTGGGAACATTGCCCATCTTTATGAATCATGCATCAATTCAGTCACTGCACTTGAGAACGGAAAAGCTGAACTGGTTGGAGAAAAGGTTGAACTTTCAGATTTAGGGATTAACTTGGAAACACCGTCATTTGATGATGAAACATCTGAGAAATGTATTAAAACCATGGCAGATAGATTGTGGTTGGCTGCAAATGGGTTTACTAGCATAAAAACTGAATTTTTAGATGCTAATCAAAAGGAAATGAAGGCTACTGTAACAAATTTACAGAGGGAGCTTCAGGAGAAGGATGTTCAAAGAGACAGAATTTGTGCAGACCTGGTAAAGCAGATAAAGGACGCCGAAGCTGCTGCAAACAGTTACTCTCAAGATCTTGAATCTCTTAGGATGGAGGAACATAATTTGAAAAAACAGGTAGAAGTTATTGAGGATGAAAAGAAGATACTCGAGCAGAGAATCAAGGAGCTGCAGGATAGGCAAGGGGCTGCAGCTGAATTAGAGGATAAAGTGAGATCTCAGACTGGTTTGCTGGCTGCCAAAGACCAAGGTGGGCTTTGTATGATTCATTTAGTCTTTACAGAAGTGAACTTGTAATATATCTTTTATGAACCGTTACTTACAATATTTCTGTAACTTCATGATTTATTGCAGAAATTGAAGCGCTAATGCATGCACTTGATGAGGAAGAGATGCAAATGGAAGAACTGACAAAGAAATATGCAGCACTTGACAATGCTGTTCAACAAAAGAATCAAGAGATTGAGAGCCTCGAATCTTCTCGTGGTAAGGTTATGAAAAAGCTTTCAGTAACTGTAAGCAAGTTTGATGAGCTTCACCAACTGTCTGCAAGTCTCCTTTCTGAGGTTGAAAAGCTTCAGTCCCAATTGCAAGAAAAAGATGCTGAAATTTCTTTCTTAAGGCAAGAGGTTACTAGATGCACCAATGATGATCTTCGTGCATCACAACTGAGCAACCAGAGAAGTCTGGATGAGATTGTTGAGTTCTTTACGTGGGTTGACACAATTGTATCTCGAGATGGGGTGGATGATATACCTCCTGATGTGAAGAGTGATACTCAGGTTCATGAGTACAAAGAAATACTTCATAAGAAGTTGATGTCTTTAATATCAGAATTAGAGAATCTAAGGGGAGTTGCAGAAAGCAAGGATGAAATGTTGCAAGCAGAAAGGAGTAAAGTAGCAGAGTTGAACCACAAAGCAGAAACTCTTGAGAAGTCCTTGCATGAGAAAGAATCACAATTGAATTTGCTTGATGGTGTGGAAGAAACTGGAAGGGGAATTGGCACAAGCTCAGAAATTGTGGAGGTAGAACCAGTGGTAAGGAAGTTAATTACGTATTTATTTAATTGTTGACTTGCACTAGTACAAAAATCCTTTATTGAATCCATATTAATATTTGAGATTTTACATTTTCTGTAAACATTATGTAGATACACAATTACGGCAGTTGCAACGATAGATTGAATTTATTTGCTCTTTATTTCTTTTACAGATAAATGAGTGGACAACAACAGGGACTTTTGTTACACCTCAAGTTCGCAGTTTACGCAAGGGCAATAGTGATTATGTTGCCATTGCTGTTGATGAAGACCTTGGTAGTACCAGTAGGATAGAAGATGAAGACGACGACAAGGGTAATTTTGCTCTACTTAACCTGTGTGTTGGTTTCTGGTGCACTCAAAAACTATGGTTTAATAACTTTCGGTTTCCTTACTTTTTCTTGCAGTTCATGGTTTCAAATCACTCACATCATCCAAAATTGTCCCAAGATTTACCAGACCCGTGACTGACTTGATTGATGGCTTGTGGTAGGTCTATTTTTCCCCCCTCTGTTGTATGGTTTTAGTAATTTCTTTTAATTTGATATATAAATGCTATACATTTATGTTTTACAGGGTTTCTTGTGATCGGACATTAATGAGACAACCGGTCCTGCGGCTTGGAATTATAATTTATTGGACCATAATGCACGCACTCCTTGCCTTCTTTGTTGTTTGAGGGTCCTGATTTGTCCGATGCTCTGAGTTGACTTTGTATAATTAATCGGTCTTAAATCCTAAACCTAGGTACAGGAGGTTCCATTTCCATATATAGATTGGGGATATTCCTCTGATAGTTTGAAAAAGGATTCAGTTTAGCTGTACAGTATCTTCCTTCAACTTGCTTCTTCCTGTTGCGGTGCAATGATGTGTTTACCTATAAACCATAAAACAATAAAGACGCAGCTGCAGCTGCTAGAAAGAGTGCCAGACTGCAATGAAGAGAAGATGAGAAAGGAGATTGCTCAATATTTGAAGAGCAATGGATGAAGAGCCTGCTACATAAAAACTCTGGGTGGCGTTTTTCACAAAGAATGCGATGCATTTTACCGATCAATTCGATACTGACTGTTTTTCTTAAAAGGGATACCGGGATAGCAAGTTTTGGGTCATGTAAACTGGAAAATGACCAGTTAGGTATAGGGAAAACATTATTCTTTTGTAAGTTTATTCCCTGCTTAGCCATAAGAAATTTCAATTGCCATTCTTTTTTCATATACTATTATATCCAATCATAGCAATATTATGAACTTTTCAGGCATTAAAATTGAAATATATTCCCATGTAATCCCATAATATTTAGATTTTGACCATCAGAGTAAATAAATCAGCACTTGATTTCGCCTCGTGCAGTAACTGGTAGGTTTTTCTCCACAAGAAATATTATTTGAACATCTAATTTTTGACAATTTTTTCTCTCATACTCATATTGCGCGATGTGTTGATTGTCCATAAACATTGATTGATGTGTTGAATGTCAATTTAAAATACCTTCTCTCTTCACTCCTAACCTCCATTTACTCCAAACCAAACTATTTTAGTTGTTGACTTGTCCCATTTTTGCCTTTACATTACACATTTTTTATAAATAGATACGATATTTATCTTAATAAAGTTAACTATATTAATTTATTTTCCTTAATTTGACACTAGAAAAAACTTGCCACGTTGTCAAATGTCAACATAACCCCATCTTAATACCAAAATACCACTGATATATTGGTGGTTTTAAGTTTTATTATCAATCAATATATTTTGAATGTAAGTAAATTCTTTTTGTGTTAATCTTTACTTTAAGATGCACTACTTAGAAGAGCAATTCTTAGATGGACACAATCCTAAATGAAAAATATTTATAAACACAAAAAATTAGAAAAAATAAATGTTAAATAATTCAGTCATATCGTTTAATATTAATATAAATTAATTCTTAATTTTTTAACTTTTTGAAGTTATATATGTGTGTCTAAACATATTTTATTTGGTGAATATTTCTCTTATTATACAGGCATAAATTTCCTTAACCTACTAGGTCAATTTCACCTTTACACAAAAAGCCCTATAAAGACTGCTCCATTCAAAGAGCCATAGACAAGAATTTTTTTTGTGGCATTTTGTGACACCTTGACCTTATAGGTAGAGTTTTTTTTTTTACCAGTGTTAAATTTTGATCTTGTGATAGTTATTAATACTATTATTTTTTTCTCATAACAAGCAGTAGTTCTTACATATAGCTTCCTAAAAACATGTCAATTATGAGTCATAATTAATTTTATCATTAATCCATTCTTAGTATCTCAAAAACATGCATATCAAACACCACACCATTGAGTCAATCCAATAGGCAAAAGACCATACATTTTTCTTACATATAAACTTTGTAAACTACAAAATGTTTATAATAAATACATAACAATATAAAACAAAATTATAGTACCTATGAAAATTGCAAAAAATAACATTCAATATATAACCCTATATATTTAAATTCTTATAACCAGCCTTCCAAACAAAACTTAGATACAAATGTCACATAAAAATCTTCAAAACAAAAAATATAACATCCTCTCAAGTTTTCTTGTTAGGCTCAAACACAAACTTGATAACAGAATCTTTGATAGACAACAATTCAGGAAACTCTTTTTTGAGCTTAGAACCATCCATTTCATTGTTGCTCCTTTGTGCAACAATTACCTTAGCTTGTTCCTCCAAATCAAAATTCTCCCATTTAAATGAAGGATCTATGTAATCCCTATACAATTCTAATATCTCATTGTGACTTATAACTCCTGGATTTGTGAAATTCCATATACCTTTTAAGTTTCTCTTAGCCATTTCAATTGATATTGGTAAAAGTTCATCTAGCACTGTCATACTATTAGGTATGTTTACCACTTTGTTGTAACGACTTATCTTTGTTATGAAGTTTCTTGGATTGCTTAAATCTGATGATATTGGCATTCTAACTCTCAATATGCAAACATTGTCATATTCTTTTAGGAGCTCCTCCACCTGCATGTGTTTTTTCATATTCTTAGATTACATTTCATATATTGCAAGAAAATATGATGATATAATGATTATCTTTCATAGTTTCATGAAACACTGATATGGAGACCGGACACAACACTGACACGTTGACACCAATAATTATTTGAGAAACAAGAAGAATTGAATGCAACTACATGTGTCATTGTGTCAGTGTCATGTCAGTGTTGGACACCAGGCACGCCTTCAATTTGAACTGTCGGTGCTACATATGACTAACAATGCAAATTTGACTTAGAAATTAGGGCAAGTGATGCTACTATCAATAAGATGTAACTTAAATTTCAGAGATATTACCATGGCTTTGGTCTTTGAATAAAAGGAACCAATGAAATTTGGCTTATCCTCTTCCTTGAATCCAATGCCTGATCCTAGAGGATGTTCTTTATCATACTCAAAAATGCAACCAGTTGCAAAATTCATGACATATATATTACTTTCTTTGCAAACATCAGCCAAAGTTAGTGTCCCTACTACATTAGTCCTTATTGTTTCAACTTTATGTGATTCACACCAATCAACATTAGGCCTTCCTGTCACACCAGCCGCATTCAAAACATGTGTTGGCATAACCCTCTTTATGTCCTCCAAAATTGATCTCCTATCTTGTAATCTTCCTCTCCCATACTCCCAAGAAATTCTCTCCTCATCACAAAGCTTCCCTAACAACCCACCAATCCAACCTGTCCTACCATATATCAAAAACTTCAATCCTGGATCCTTTCGGCCGACATCAGTAAACGACCTTAAAAGCCTCGAGTATCCATATTGGAAAGACCATTGAGCTTCATCGGAGAGATTGATCGCCGAGAAACGCGGATGAGGGTTCAAAGCGGTCGATACATCTCCCCACCAGTCCGGATTATTTTTGTACCAATCAATTGTCATCTTAAGTCCTTCTGTCCAAGGTGTTTTCTCCTCCCAACCAAGCTTCTTAAGCTTTTGATCATCCAAAAAATATCTCTTATCATTGAAAGGCCTATCTTGAACAAACTCAATCACTCCTTTAGGATCCAACTTAAAAAGTTTGCAAATTTCTTCTGCTACATCTAACACACTTCTTTCTTTTTGAGTACCAATATTATAAACTTGACCTATTACTCCTTTATGAAGTATAACATCAAATGCTTCTGCAACATCACCACAATGAAGATAGCTTCTCACATTGGATCCATCACCATGAATCGGCAACTTTTCGCCTTTCATAGCAAGTAAGATGAATTTAGGAACAAGTTTTTCAGGATATTGGTTAGGACCATAAACATTATTTCCTCTAGAAGTTATAATTGGAAGACCATAAGATCTATGATAAGCCATAACCAACATTTCAGCACCTGCTTTTGTAGCAGAATAAGGATTTGTTGGTAAAAGCTGAGATGTTTCATGGTTTCCGATTTCGGTATCTAAATCAGTTTCACCATAAACTTCATCAGTACTAACATGAATGAACCTTTTAACACAATTTGTAGCCCTGCATGCTTCAAGAAGAACATGTGTTCCATATATGTTATTGTAGGTGAATTCCATCGAGTTTCCGAATGAATTATCAACATGAGTTTGTGCAGCAAAATGCATTATTGTGTCTATTTCCTCTTCTATTAATAGATGATTCACAATATCAGCTGAACATATATCACCCTTGATGAATTTGAACTTTGGTGATGATGTGCATGATTGTAGATTCTTGAAATTTGAGCAATAATCTAGCTTATCAAGAGCTACAATCTTGTAGCTAGGATACCTATTAATTAGCCTAGTGGTTACATGTGAGGCTATGAAGCCAGCAGCACCAGTTATTAGAATGTTCTTTGGTTCATACATTTCTCTTTTTGATTATATCTTTCTTCTTATTGTATCTTTTAACTTTCTATGTCTGCAATCTTCTGTTTCTGAACAAAATAATCAAAGATTAGTCACAATATAGAATAAATAAATGAATACTAACATATACTAGAAATAATATATTTTCAGTTTTAATCATCCGATTATCAGGAGAATGGAACCCTTGATAATCAGAGGTTTGACCGTTATGTAAGTAAATCCTAGCAAAACAAATTTTAAACTCGCTTTCTCCTGAACGATTCTTATTTGTTTAAAACAAATTTTAAACAAATAACCTATAACCAGAAAGAATATATTATTAGTCTTAACCATCCAGTTATCAGGAGAATGAAGTCCCCGATAATCGGAGGTTCGGTCGTTATGTAAGTAAATCCTAGTGAAACAAATTTTTAGTAAGCTTTCAAACTCGCTTTCTCCTGAACAATTCATCAATACATCAAACAAGTGCAATTTTTTTAGCAAAATCATATATTCACAAAACTTAGTTAGGACATGCATGCATATCATACTTTGAGAATAATGATATAATTCATGATCATGGAATAAGTTTATCAAGAAAAAATAAATAAACACTGTTATATTCATATTGATGATTGTAATGCTTTTAAGAAGAACAAGGACACATAGGTCTTTTACCTTACATGAAATTTTGTGGTATGGTCATGGGATGATTGAGAGAAATGAAAGCAACTAGTGTGCAATGATGAGAAAAGAAGAGAGAGAAATGAGTAATGTTTGTTAGAGATTAACTAGGTCTCTCAAATTCTACTAGGGGCTATAAGTTACAAACGTGGATTATGATCCGATAAATATTTTATAAGCTTAATTTAGTTTCAAATAGTTTATTACCTCTCACATTTTAATTCCATGATGACTATGACCCATAAATTTAGGATTTTATAATATGTACATTACAAATTTGTTGTTAATAGTAAATGTTTCTCATTGAACTCTTATAGAGCCCCAAAAATAGCCAACTTCTAGTAAATGATATAGGACCAAGCAATATATTGAGGTTCAACTAGTTTAATGATTTCAACTTAGTAAAAATTAAATGCTACTATACAAATTACTAACATTATAATTTTTAGATTTTTTTTGTTGCTTTCGCACCGGTTCCGACCCACCAAAGGTGGACGACTAATCCGGCTCGTGCGTAGAGGCCTGCGCACTGGCCAAGCGTTGTTCCCCCTAGGAATCGAACCCGGTATTCCCCGGGCACGTTCTTGGAATATAATTTTTAGATTTATCGATGTATATATTAAAAAATTAGATACACAAATTATTTAATGAATTTCTTTACCTTTTACAATTTTTACATGCTACTTTGATTAGTTGGATTGTGTAGTGCATTGAATGAGTCTTGTTTGTTCTTTTTATTTTGTGCTAAGAAGGTTTGACCGTCCTCATCTGGCTGTAGCGCATAGAAACATGTATAATGCGTTCGTATGTTAAAAAGTCTATTGGATGTGGGATGATCTAAATATGAATTTATAAGTAGAGGTAATCTTAACCTTACGATCCGATTATGTAGGATCGAGTTAGCCCCAACTCTCAATTATAAGATCATATTTGCAAATGTGTCTTGATAATTCTCACTTTGTTCATGATTTTTTTGTGTTAACGGGGGAGCTAGAGATATAAAGAGGATTTGATTGTTAATGAAGCCGCTTCTTGACAATATATAAATTATAAGGTACAAATCTATCATGCATAAGTGAAAAAAGTTTTTTTATCATACATAAACTTGTATTAACTATTGGAATAACAAATTTCATCATTAGATCAAATGAGATGTGATGCGACATATTGATCTAACATAAACTTGTTTTAACTATTGGAATAACAAATCTCATCATTAAATCAAATGAGATGCGATGTGACATTGATCTAACAGTGAGACTTATTAATTCAATGGTAAAACATATTTGTATATGGTGAAAAATGTGTCTCACTTGTGCATGTTCGAAAACACTAACGGTAAGAAATCAAAGATTTTATTTTGTAGGAATGTTAATTGAAGCGACCATAATATTAGCTCTATACTCTTTTCATAACAGTCAATACTAGTTAGTTGTTATATTAGTATTTTTCTCTTTTATATTATATGGGTTTAAGCTCAAAATCTCCATCTCCTTTAATCGAGTCAAGATCCTCTCCATTTATTATCTCAATTACTATAATTTTGATGCATTTAAAAATATATATTAAATAATAAGCCCCACAAAGTGTCACATTGTTGCATTTATATTTTCAAAACTTTATCAATTATTGCATTTAAATATAAGACCCCTTTGAGAAAATTGTGGAGATTAATAAAGTCAATTATAATATTAAATTTGTTACAATTGATATTGATTTTACAATTTTATCCTTGAGAAAATGCGTTAGACAAACCCTTTTTTGAAAGCATTTATTACAAATTGTAAAAAAGAAAAAATGTACTATAATTAGAAATATATTAGTAAAAAAAATAAATTAATATTATTGGAAAATTGAAAAGAATCTTATAGAATGGAACAAATAAGATTCTTAGGGTCCGTTTGATGGTCAGGATATGATAGATACATGATATGATATGGAGTTAAATAAAGATAGGATATGATATTAATATGATAACATTTATCTTATTATATGTTTGATGCGGATATGATAACAAACAAGATATCATTATTTATTTTCAATTAAATATAATTAAATAACAAGTTTTCATTGTAGGTGGTTTTATTTTTGGCAAATAAAGATTTACTTTCTTAATAACACAACAGGATAATTTATAACCCAGCCTAAATATATGATAGAAATTACAAAGGAGTGATAGAATATGATTAAAAAAGGGAATAATTTATCATATCCTATTGGTGCATCAAACAAAAAATTAAAACATGATATGGTATAATTATCATATCCTACTCACTATCCTAATCATCAAATGGACCCTTAAAGTTTTAAGTTTTTTAAATAAACTAAATTAAATTGTTATTCAATTGACTTTGGGCAATGTTCTAGCTTTCACAAAATTTTGTTGCTGATGTCCAAGAGTCTTTTGTGAGTTCTCAAATTCAGAGTTATTTAGCAGTAGATAAATGGATTTAAAATTTCCAATTCTGATAGAAGCCTTTTTTTAGACTTTGCAAGTTAGTTCTCAAATTCAATTCTGAGAGCTTATCTTTCTTTTAATTTAAAAATAAGAACAGTAACACCATAAAATGTTAAAAAAAATTAACTATATATCAAAAACCAATTCAGAAATTAATGAACGGCACCGTCTTCATACCAGTGAATGAAGGAGCACAAAACCAACAAAGCAGAACCAAAAGAAACCTCATCATATGAGACAATCATATACTTTAGAAAGATCTGGAAAATTGTAGCAAATAATAAAAATAGATAGTTATATGCAATGAAACTACTAGCATTCTGCGAAGATAAAAGAAACACTAGCCGAGACACAATGAAACTAATCCAACACAGTAGTAAAACTCAGGTCTGCCCAACAATCGATGCATCACTTGAACAAAATCTCACTATTCTCTCAATAGTTGCTGTTACTGACTCTTAAAACTCAACTTCTGCTTCTGCGTCGATCCCTAATGCCATTTCTGCATATAAATTATTTTGAAGCATTGCGTCAGTACAAACACTACAAATTTAATCGAGCAAATATGAACATAAATCATAAGCAGTATACAACTTTCATGTTTATTTGCCATTCCCTTCTGATATACGGACAATATAATTAAGGTAAATATGCTTACAATATTAAAAGCTTTAATCATTAAAGCAGAGAGAATATGTTCGTGTATGTTTATTAAACACTTGGCAGAATAGTAATGGCAGAAGATACCCAAAGCATATTACCCGTCTTTACATAAAAGTGCAATTTTCTTTTCTCAAAAAACACAAATTAGACTAGAGTTTGAAGAAATATTTGTTTTAAATAACAAATTAGCCAAAATACCGGCATCTTAAAATAATTTCCTTGGAAAACCAGGTCTCTCAGAATATTGACGATAATAACTAGGCTTAGTAAGAAGCGTTAAAGGGTGATCATGACTAACCCATTAGCATATGGCACCTCCTCGCGCCCACGGTAAGGAGGTGGTGACCTGCTGTAGCTGCGTCCACGAGGTGACACACTACGGCGCCTGGGTGACCGCCCACGAGGACTGTAACTCCTGGTGCATACAAAAAAAAGGCAAGATAAGCAAATATTATATGGAAAAAAAATATTATCTTGGCATCAAAAACCCAACCTATCAACCATCCAAGCCAAAAGAAAATATGAACAAACCCTACCTTCGCCCATAACTTGGACTCCTACGAAATCTAGGTGGACTACGGCTACGGCGTCTTCCTCCACCAGCACCACGGTTGCGACATTCACGAGCAAAATGGCCAGGTTCACCACACTCATAACACTTCAAATCAGACCCACCACCACCACCTCCACGACCACGACCGCCGCCTCTTTCTCCACCACCACCACCACCATTTCTAGAATTGTGAGAGAGCTCTACCCTCCAATTATTCTTACCTGTTGCACATAATACAGATGAGAATTCCCAGTAAACTAAAGCAATAACGAAAAAAGAACAGTGATCTATGTGACTATATTTATGAGTAAGAAAACAGAACCCATGTTTGATACTTTGAATTTTTCATTTTATTGACAGTTTAAACCTGAAAGGGAACATCTAGCAAAAAGTTTTTTATATTGATTCTATCTTTCACACAGAAAGGTATTAAAGAGGTGAATATTGGTTTGCACACAGAACCAATAAACCTGCAAACATACTGGTCCTTAGACTGTTCCTCTCGGTAAAGAAAAAGAACAGTAACATTGAACGGTAACAGAAAAGATTGGATTACCTTACCATAATATTATTAATAATTGGACAAGTGGGTAAATTGTTCAGATTGATGAAATAAATACATACATATATTCACTTAAAATATATTCAAGCCCTATTTCAATAAGAGTTCATTAGATCGATCAAACAACATTGCTAGGCTACATTAAGGACAAACGTTTTCCAAATTTCGAGAAAATTGAACAGCAACATGATCATATTGGCATAATTATGAACAAATTTTCCATTCAGTAAAGACAATATTGTGTTACCATAATATTAACAGAAGTTATTTAATCACTGATCGACAACAACTAGTCGGAGCACATATTGCTCAGCGGGACAAATATACAGGCAGCACTCACATGGGCCACAGGTTAATTGCAGAAGCACACATCTCATAAAACAAAGCCATTATGCAAGAGAAGTGTAGCTTGCGAGATAACACCCCAAAGCAGTGCAAATCCTCTGTTCACATTGTTAATTCGCTTTACATGAAGTCAAAGTGTACAAAGCAGCAGACTCTGAAGAAGACTAACGAAAAAACCACTACGCAGAGCTGCTTGCATAACAGATTTACAATGCAGAAGTAGTAGAAGAAGACTTAAATATGTAGAGTTGAGGAAAACCCTTGAACATATTGACCGGAAAAGTGGGGAAAAAACAATAATACATTAGCAGTTTAGAATAATATCATAATAATACATATGTCATTTTAATTTTATTTTAATGATATAATAATAATAATAATTATTATTATTATTATAATATATATGCCATTTAAAGACATTTTAATCATTCAACTAAACATACCATCTAGTTCGCGAATAGCATCCTGCGCATCTCTGCGGTCATCAAAGTCAATAAAAGCATAACCAGGTGGTCTCCGAGCAACCCAAACACTGCATGTACAAAATCCGTGAAACAAATAAAATCACTCTCTAATATATAACCTTAGTCGCAAAAATAACGCTCCAAACAAAACTGAAGAACTGAAGAGTACAAAACAAGATCAATCATAGTTGATTGTAAGTCGTTCACACACATGCTAAACTCAATACATGAAAATAATCAACAACACACACACACACACGTTAAAGCTCCCACGAATCAACAATAGTTTGCCACAATAAATTTTTCAAAACTTTTCATCTATAAGATTAAGAAACAAAAACATTCCCTCCATCAAAAACACCAATCCCTATTTCCAACTATTTTTCTCTAAAAGATCAAACTTTTTTCATACTTCTACTAATAATTACAAAATAAAACAAAAAACAGCAATATTTCTTCAAATCATAAAACAAACCCTTTACAAATATGCAAACAAAATAGTATAAACATATAATGATATGAATATTTGTTCAATTACCTTCGAATAACACCAAAAATACGGAATTCATCTTCAAGGTCCCTCTCCGTAACTCTCGAATCCAGATTACCCACATACACACGAGACATCGTTTCAATCTTGATCAATAAACCTGCAAATCACAAATACAAGGATTAAAATTTAATTAATTTAAACCAAAAATTGAACGTGGATGAAAATTTGAACTATGAAAGAAACGGAACCCTAGAAGAAAGAAGCGAAAGAAGACGCAATAGATTGAGGTTTGGGAGTGAATGAGTGAGAAATTATTGGATGAATTGGAAGAATGAAGAGAGATCTGAAACCTGAGAAAAACCCTAGCAGCCTCTTTGTGTGAGAAGAGAAGAGAAGAGAAGACAATGGTTTTGTTTTGTGTGTGAGTGGGATGTGATGTGAACTTTATAAAGCCATCTTTTAAGTTTGGTTTTGTTTTGTTGTCTACACATGTTCACCTTGTCCTTTTTCGTCTTTACACACAACTTTTTTTTGTTAAATAAGTTAGTGAGTATAAATTTGGGATGACTGTGTAAAAAAAAAATTGGGATGATCGGGATTCGAATATCAGCCCCGGCATATATAAAATCCGTTTGAAATAACTTATTTTTAAGTTTATAGAAAATAATTTATAGAAATAAATAATTTTTTATGTTAATTTATTAGTTTTTAGTTGCGAAAACTATATTTTTATAAGTTATTTTTTCATAAATTAATTTGACAAACTTATAAAAATGCATAAAAGTTTATTTATTTGCATAAACTATTTTACACAAACTTAAAAATAGGTTATTTCAAACAGGGACTGTATAGTGCAATGTCCCAACTATCTAAGCTAAGGTGACATGACTTTTTACGCACAAATTTCACATCAAAATCAAGTTATTATTCCATATTTTTAAGAGAAATAAGTTGAGAGGCATTTGTTATTTTTTTAAAGAAAAAGTCTTTTTTTTTTAATAATTTTATGAAACAAATACAAACTAAAATATAGTACTTTTCTATAAATTTCTAAAATCTAATGTCTAAATTATTTAATATCAAAATAAATTTTTTTTATTATGTAACAAACAAATGACTAGATGAGTGTCCGAAATTTAAAGTCTGTTTATTAGAGGTTAATTTTTTTTAAATATATTCAATAATTTTAAAATTACTTTTAGAGATTGTACTATAAAAAAATGGGATTTCCTTTGTGTTTATTTATTACTAGTCGCCAAACGGGTTTGTGTGATCGATATTCTCTTTTTTGTTTTTTTTTTATCGATATTCTCATCGTGCAAATATAAATAACTACTTAATCTCTTTGGACTTAATTAATTGATAACAACGTAACATTTTTTTTTTGTTGTGGTTGGTTATTAAGAAGAAAAAAAAAATTTACTATAAAAAAAATGAAAAAACCATACAAAAATTTGTATCATCTTTATATATAGTAATAGACTAGCCGCCAAACGGGCACATTCCGTGCCCGTTTGTGTGATCGGTATTCTCTATTTGCAAATATAAATAACTACTTTTTTTTTTACAACAATATAAATAACTATTAATCACATTTTTTATTAGACTTAGTTAATTGATAACTACTTTAACCTTCTTTTTTGTTGTGGCTAGTTATTTTGAAGTTTTTTTTTTTTTTTTACTATAAAAAAACTGAAAACATACTTTTATGTGAAAGTTGTGGTTATTCTAAACTAGCCGCCAAACGGGCACGTTCCGTGCCCGTTTGTGTGATCGATATTTTTTTTTTTTGGTGATCGATATTCTCTATTGTGCAAATATAAATAACTACTTAATCTCCTTTTTTATTGGACTTAGTTAATTGATACATACTTAACCTCATTTTTTGTTGTGACTACTTATTAAGAAGAAAAAAAAAATATTTTTTTTACTATAAAAAAACTAAAAACCTACTTTTATGTGGAAGTTATGCTTAGTTTTTTTTGTAATTTTTTTTAAGGGTAAAATAGGAATATTGAAAAAATCATCCCAAAAATTTGTATCCCCTTTATATATTAGTATAAATATTTGTATCCTTTTATATATAGTAAAACTGTAAAATTGTGGTTACTTTTTTTTTTTTTGATAGTTGTTTTAAGGGTAAAATAGAAATAATGAAAAAACCATCCAAAAATTTGTATATCTATACTATCTATACTAATATATAAAGGGGATACAAATTTTTGGGATGGTTTTTTTATTATTCCAATTTTACCCTTAAAAAATAATTTCCACATAAAAGTAGGTTTACGTAGTTATCAATTAACAAAGTCCAATAAAAAAGGAGATTAAGTAATTATTTATATTTGCACAATACAGAATATCGATTACACACGAAAAAAAAATATCGATTACACAAACAGGCACGGAACGTGCCCGTTTGGCGGCTAGTTTTTATATATAGTAATATAGTAATAGATAACTATAAGTATAATTATAATTAAAATTACTTTTTTTAATAAAATAATTTTTTGCTATTTGAATATATAAGTAACATTTAAAAGTGATTTTTGGACTACAAAATAACATACGACAGGGGTGCAAAAAGCAATAGCTTCTGAAGTAGCCCAACCCACTTCCGTTTGACTGTCAACTTACATACAAACAATTCCCTATCCGAACCGATGCCGGCAATGCATTTACAAGCAGCGCTTAAACCCTGCTTTCTTCTTTCTCACAAAAACAAAACCTTCAAAAACCATGAAAATCAAATTTCAATGAATCTCTCAAAACAACAATGATTCAATTCCAAAGAACCTTCTTCTTCACCAACACCACTTCTTCTCCCTCTCTTCGCCACTTCATGGTAATAACTAATAATAATCACTCTAATTCCTCTTAATCTTTTCTTAATTTTAATTCAATTCAATTTAATTACTTCATCATTAACATAATTAATTAATCTATCTTACAGTTTCAACTCAGGTCGTTACACAATCCGTTAATCTCGCCCCATTTACCGTCGCTCGTTAACTTAACTACCAACGCCGTTCAACACCGTAACCGTTTCTCGTTTCGCTCTTTCGGTGTAACAACTAACTTCACTACCTTGAACTCCGTTAGGTCCGTTAGCGGTTTCGGTTTACCGTTTCCGGCGAATGGTGGTGTTGGAAGGAGTTTACGGTTTTCGTCTACTGCGCCGGAGAAGAAGAAGAGTAAACGGAAGAAAACGGTAAAAGCTGTTGCAGTTCGTGGTAAGGATAAGAAGGATGTTAGTTCTGGTGAATCTGTGGATAAAAATGTAAAAAATGCGGATAAACAGGAGATTAAGAGTGGTTTAAGTGAAGAGATTAAGAGTGATAAACAGGATTCCAAAATTAATAGTGCCAAGAAGACGAAGAAGAAGAAGAAGCCATCGTCGAGTAAGAAGAAAGATGTTAAGACTTCTGCTGCAACTGATTCAACTGATTCATCGAAAGCTGTTGGTGAAGAAATTTCTAAAAAACCATCTTCCAGAGGGAAGAAGAAGAAGACTGATGTAAAGGTTAGTAATCGACTATGAAGCATTGACACAAACACGTAGATACACAGTAGATAATGTAGTAATTTAAGAAAATATAAATGATTGAATGAATGTGTCAACACCAGAAAATTATGTGTATTGTTAGTAAACAAGGTTTTAGATTATGGTTATTGTAATTATTATACAATCATTGAAACTTGGAAATAATTGTGGCTCCAATGCTGGTGTAGTGATTACAAGTTTTGTAAAACTTTTATTATGTTTGATATTTAATAGAGAGTGGAGTGGGATGTTCGTAAGTCTTGGCTCAACTGACAAATGTTGATATTGCTAGGTTGTTGTACACTTTTACCTGGGTTCAAACTCGGGACCTTGCAGTTGTGTGTGTGAGTTTCTGGTGGTAATTGCCACTTCATATATAGAGTGGTGTGGAATTCATGTAATAAACTTGTATTTTTATTGTTTGGATATTTTAATGATTGAAGATAGAACAACAAATGTTCACTTTTATTATTTCCCGAACTAGATGGGGAGAAAAACTGAGGCATTGGATGAGATGGGGTTCGTCCCATTATATCATATTTTAAAGCATTCAAATAAGATATGCTTTTAATGATTTCATTTCATCCCATTTGTCAATCCAAACATAGCCTTAGTTTTCTGGCCAAATTTGCGCGACATAATTTTTTGGGTCTTAACCCTCTGATTCCCAGGGGAAAAGGGCTCTTGTAATCTGGTTTGCAATTTGAAATACTGCTATAGTGCTTGGTATTGTTTTTAATTTTAAGCATAGATGCTAACATGGGTTTGTCCAGGAGAGTTCATCCGTTAGCACTTCAAAAGAAATACAGGATGATTCTGCTTCTACAAGGTCAAAGAAAAAGGACGTAAACTCTAGTCAGGTTGATCTGGAGAAGCCACTAGGAAATTTTACGGGAAAACCACTATATCCACCTGTGGGGAAGTCTGTCATGGTCGTGGAGTCTGCTACGAAGGCAAAGGTTATTCAGAGATACCTTGGTGATATGTACGAAGTCTTGCCAAGCTATGGTCATGTAAGAGACTTGGCTGCAAGGTCTGGATCTGTGCGGCCTGACGATGATTTTAGTATGGTGTGGGAAGTTCCATCATCTGCCTGGACTCAGCTGAAGAGCATCAATCTTGCATTGAGCGGGTACATTCTCACATCCACTTACTCTAGTTTTCCAGCAGCACCGGTTCATTATATTAGTATAATTCTCTGTGGGTGCACCAATCATGGTTGCTGTTCAGTATTTGTTATGTTTTTATGTTATTATAGTGAATCAAATTAATTATGACTAATTGCAATGGATTGTTTCGTGACAACCTGCCTCTTGCTTAATTCATTTTATGTTGTTTCACAGAGCAGAAAATCTTATTATTGCATCAGATCCTGATCGTGAGGGAGAGGCTATCGCTTGGCACATAATTGAGATGTTGCACCAACAAGGAGCTCTGCGCGATAATGTTTGTCTGGCTAGAGTTGTCTTTCATGAAATAACTGAGCAATCTATAAAAACTGCTTTGCAAACACCACGAGAGATTGATGTGAATTTGGTTCATGCTTACCTTGCACGGAGGGCCCTCGATTATTTGATTGGGTTTAATATTTCACCATTACTATGGAGGAAGTTACCGGGTTGCCGATCAGCAGGAAGAGTTCAATCTGCTGCACTTTCTCTTATATGTGATAGAGAAATGGAAATCGATCAATTTAAACCCAAGGAGTATTGGACTATGGAGGCCAAGTTTAATAGGAAAGAGCGGGGATCAAACAAGGACGTAACACTTCGTGCTCGCTTGACCCATTTTGATTCTAACAAGTTGACTCAATTTTCAATTACTTCTGATGGGGAGGCAAGGGATATTGAAGGCAAGGTAAACTCTGCAGAGTTTCAGGTTATTAGCATGAAAAAAAACAAAGTTCGAAGAAATCCTCCAACACCTTATATAACATCAACACTTCAGCAAGATGCTGGAAATAAATTGAACCTCCCAGCAAGTCAGACAATGAAGGTACTAATTTTAATTTATTCCTGTCCTATTTTCCTACTTGACGTTGACATAACAATTAAGTGAATTAACCATGCCTGTAATGAACAATATCTGGTTTTCCTCTGGAATTATGATTTGATTATGTTTACATTTTAGATTTTTTAGAATTACTTTTATCATTAATCTCTATTGAATTATGAATGCAGATTGCTCAGAAACTCTACGAGGGAGTTGAACTGTCTAATGGTATAGCACTGGGTTTGATAACATACATGAGAACTGATGGATTCCATGTAGGTATCGCTTTGGTTGCATGAATATGGTGAAACGTTTTGAACTACTCATTGTGCATTGTATATAAATATTATAATATTATATAGGCTTAATTAGTCTGCAGGTCCCTTAAAGACATTTTTGGTTTCACTTTGGTCCCTTAAAGAAAATAAGTTTCACTTTAATCCCTTATTGATATCTCCGGCAGTCAATATGGCCCTTTTTGTCCGTTTTTTCTCAGAAACTGTTAACTTCTGTACATGTAGTAAAATAGGTTGTTACGTGACACATGTACTGAAGTTAACGGTTTTTGAAAAAAATGGACGGAAATGACCATATTGACTGATGGAGATATCAATAAGGACCAAAGTGGAACTTATTTTCTTTAAGGGACCAAAGTGAAACAAAAAAAGTCTTTAAGGGACTTACAGACTAATTAAGCCTATTATTATATCATTAATTGTCGACTGAAGCCAATGTCATCTCAAACTATATCCTCCTCCTTGTGTTGTATAACTACTTGCTGTATTTAACATTGCTTTTCTATATCAATTATGTCATGAATCGTGGCTAATTAAATGTGTAAACTAATCTCCTGTTATCTTCCACATGAGACTGCAATTTTGATTTTTACTAGTGGGTTCACACATGTGGTTGTCATTTATATTTATTTAGAGTGTCTTTCTGTCAATCCAATAATTTTGTTTGTGGATAACCGTTTCTATTTTTAACACTTGGACTTTTCTTTCTTAGATTTCTGATGAAGCTGTTGCCAATATTCGCTCCCTGATAATTGAAAGGTGATGTGTGCATCTCCATACTTATTTCTGCTTATGCTTGCGACCGGAGCTTCAACACTACTGAATATAAAATGAGTTTATTAGCATGCACCTTACTAGAAGCTAATTTTCTTATATGAATTTTTCATACATGTTTTGCGTAAAAATTACATTTTGCCAACAGACATGCAGACCATGTTTTGTCAAACGCAGCGAAGTATTAGGTTTAGGTTTCATGTAATGGGCTTTTAATATGGCAACTATTTTCGAAGTATTATTTCCCTAAAGTCTAACTTAACAACCTTGAAATATACTTAAATTGAAATAGAAAAGAAAATACCTAAAAATAACTTGAACATGTCTAATAAAAAAAAATGAAACTCCTGTTAAAAAAAATAAAAATGAAACTCAAGAAAATTATTTAAATGTATAGTTGGGATGTAAGAAAGTGACTCGGGGATGAAAAGTGTAGTTCTGTTCTATCTACATTCAAGTCATTTATTGTTATTTTTATTTGAATTTGAATGCTTATTTTGTGTTTAATCAAGTTTTAATATTTTTTATGCGGTTTAAATTTACTGGGTGCAGGTATGGACAAAATTTTGTTGCACAAAGTCCACCAAAGTATTTTAAAAAGGTGAAAAATGCACAAGAAGCCCATGAAGCCATTAGACCAACTGACATACATTATTTACCATGTAATATGAGATGTGTTTCTTTCATAAATATTTTAATTTAATGATTAACCAAGGGCTACAGCTAACAACATTAATTCTTGATGACTTGTAAGCAATGCTGGCGGGGGTGTTAGATGAAGACTCCTTGAAGCTTTACACACTTATTTGGTCAAGAACAGTTTCATGTCAGATGGAACCAGCTATTCTTGAGAAGGTTAGAGTACAAAATATCCATTGTGATAAAGTATAAAATGTTTGAAGTCGTTTTTTAAGTAGCTGTTTTTTATACTTTTTGCTTGGATGATTGGCTGTAGATTTATTTAGAAGTCACACTTTCGAAGTGATGGGACATTTTTTCTTCTGCTTTTTAAATGTTAAAAATATTTTTATTAAGGAACCACAAAAAAAGTATTTTTATTAAAGAACCGCAAAAACAAATATTTTATTAAGGAAGAAAAAAGTATAAAGAAAGGGGATAAGACATCCTAGCTAAGGTGACATAAGCCAAACTGGAATATAGGAAATTGGAACATGTAACAAAACCTTTCTATCTATGTTGTTAGTCCGAGATAGCAGCGCACAACGCTGAACCCCAAAATGCTACTCCTTCCGGTCACTATTATAAGCAAAAAACCATTTTTTAGGTTCATTGAAAAATCATCTTTTAGGTTCATTGAAAAATCACTTTCCGCAATTTGTGGCTGCTACAACCACCATTGCTGAAGGAGGCTTGTGGGGAGATGGCGTCATTTAGAACCCTACCATTGCTACGCTATTGACAGCATAGCTTTCTATAAATGTATGAAATCACCAGTGGCGCTAATACACCTTGAACAGAACACGTATGGGTGGCTACAAAAAAAAACCTTTCTCAAATAAAGTCAATAGTTGAGCAAGTGCCTTTCAAAATTCTAGGATTCCTTTCCAGCCATAAACACTAAAGAAATGCAACCAAAAAACATGCCTCAAAATTTTGTTTCTTTGTACACGCCAAAACCTCTGGAATTAGTTATATGAGAAACTGATCCAAAAAACCAAACAGTTTATTCCAAAAGAAGTAGCTGCAAAATAATGCTAAAAGAGAGAGAGAGACGTACTCTCAGCAGTCATAAATTTACCTAATGTAATGATGCTCAATATAATATTCAACATATGCATTTTGTTTTCATATCAGTAATACCTTTGCTTTCTTTATACTTTAGCTTTTTGTGTATCTTATTCTTGGGTTCTTCGATTTGAGGTCTGATCTTTATCTTTCTACACTCATCTTTATAGTGATCAATTTCCTCTTTGTATGGAACCTTGGTTTATAAAAAGTAAAGATTGTATCTCAGTAAACTCATTTTTCCTAACTCATCTTTATAGTGATCAATTACAGGTCTACTATTATTAGATTCTGTCTGTCCTAAATAAAGATCATTAACATAATATATGATCTTGAAATATACTGTGTGTTCGTTTAGATTTCACGTGCTTCAATCTGATATTTTTTTTTTTTGAAGAAGACTTCAATCTGATATTATTATTCTTGATCCAATATGTTTCCTAATTTCTTTCTGATTCCAGATACAAGTCGATATTGGAAATGCTGATCAGTCTATTATGTTACGGTCTTCTAGCTCAAGGGTTGAGTTTCCTGGATACCAGGCAGTTTTCACGGTATGGTTAGTTCTTGCATTACGTTATATTGTGAGGTGATGTTATTTAGTCTTGTGATGGTTTGTAATCATTCATTTACCAGTAAATTGTGCTTCACAAGTAACGGGTTTTATTTATTATGATAATTGTTAATTTCCATCAAATTAATTATTGTTGTTAATTTGTTCTCATAATTTTTATTGTTATCGATGGACTATAGTATTATTTTCACTTCATGTACCAGTTAGCTGCAACTGTGCAAATATCTATTATCGGTAGATTTCAAATTTAAAGCTTGTGTAGAAATAAATTTTGAAGTTCTAATATATGCTTCAAAGTATACATTAGCTATCCAAAATCATGTTTTGACCTTGAACATTATATCTAATATTGAAGCTTAAAATTTTTTGCAAAGATTTTCTACGCTGTTTGCTATATTTATACTGAGTCTTCACATCCAATTTTAAATTTTTATATATTGAAGTGTAGAGATGCATGTGGTTCTATATTGTGTTGGGTGTATTACTTGATAATTTTTTTTTACGTTTCTGTTAAGTACCAGTGCTTCGAAATGTTTAACCTCTAGGTCTTTGAATGGTTTTGTATCTCCATCAATTTAAGCTAAAGTAGAGAATGCCCACATGTACTTGTGAAAGAGCAGGACAGTAAAACCGATGTTCCTGACTTATGTATGGTTCTTTTTCACTCCTAGGACATTGTCACTGAAGCTGGACAAGATAGAGACAGTGATGGATCCAATCACGATCTAGCTTTTGAGGTTCTAAATTCCTTAAAGGTAATATTTCTTGAAATTTATTGTTGTTTATCCTATTGAAAATAATTTCACGCCGCTCCATTTACGTGCCAGTCTGTGCCTTGTTAGGTCACTTGTATACACTGCTTTGCCAATGGCCATTAGGTTTTAAAAGGACGGTCTTGGCATATATACAGACAAGACAGCAAGGCCCCTTGTAAAATGTAAATTGTAGCAGTTTCTTGTCTTCCACATTCTATTTTATTATTTTTCTATTTGGGGAAGCTAACTCTTCTAATAGCTTTTGTCGTTAGGTGGAGGCTGGATGGTAAAATTTTTCTTCAAATTTTCCTCATGCAATATAGCCCTTTGGATTTAAAGTTCGTCTATGTAGAAGTCCATTTTACCTTAGCATGTGTACTAGAGCGGCTGAGTATTTTTTCAATAAGTTAGTGTAGAAACTAAGCTTTATTTGAAAGTGTTAAGAATCTCACATCGGATATGAGATGCCCTAAGCATGGATTTATAAGTAGAGGCAATCTTCACCATACAAGCCGGTTTTGTGGGGATAAGTTAGGCCCAACTCCCAATTCTAAGATGGTATTAGAGCCTCCTCCAAGTCCGTTATCGGGCCACCCACCGTTTATATCCACGTACCAAGCCCACTAATGCTGGGTGTGATGGTGTTTGTTAAGAGTCCCACATTGGATATTAGATGGCTTGAACATGAGTTTATAAGTAGAGGCAATCCTCACCTTACACGCCGGTTTTGTAGGGATGAGTTAGACCCAACTCCCAATTCTATGAGCAAGAATGGGGAAGCAACTATTGAACTTTGATCAGTTAGTCAATAGGTTGTAGGGGGACTTAGTTGCATGTCAAGGATCAACTTTAATGGAGGCTCAATAATTTGTTTATGTCTCTGAAAAATTGCTATTCATTTTGCTAATTGTTCATACCTTGCCTTATGCTAGGTTTTTATGTATCTATTTTGTGTTTCCAATCTATGAATTCCCATTTATGGTGCAGAAAGTTGTACATATCAATTGGAAATTGGACTTGCACCATTGGCAGATTAAAACTAATTCCTGATTGCTTTGTTTTTTTGGACATAATTACTCCTCATTTACGCTCCAATATTTATTGATGCCATAAATTATGCAACACCTTTCTCTTGACTTTTATTATACAGACAGAGGATCTGTTACATCTTGTTGAAACTGAGGTGAGTCAACACCATACACAACCGCCACCACGTTACTCCGAAGCATCATTGGTAAGTCATTTTATGTCCATTGTTATGCTTAAAGGAGTATTATAGACCATAACTGTGCTGATTTCAGCTGTTACTACTCTTTTGTTGTATGTAATTTATGATTGATATTGGAATCCTAACAACGGGTTATATATTTTGAATAGACAGAGATTGCATTTTAACATGCCTGGAATTATGTTATACATTCTTTGAGCAATGTTATTGTTAAGTTTCAAACTGTTGGTTTTTATGTTCCCTTATATCGTAATGTCTTAAGCCAGTTCTGAATGATGTGCAAGTCAATGAGATTTCAATTTATTTATTTGTAGTTTAATCGTAATAGTTGATCTTAGGTAATGAACAACACCCATTTCCTTTTGGAATAACACCTAATTCAGTTCAATGGTGAAATTTATGTTCTATTAATGCTTGCTTTTTGTTTATTGGAATTTATTTTCCTTCTAACAGTTTACTTTTATCATTACTCATTGAACCTTCATTAAATTGCATCGGTTAATTCATCTGAAGATGGCAAAATTGTGCATAATGAGACACTGTTTTAAACATATTAATCTTGTAGTTGGCTGTTAACTAGTGACAGTCCCTCATGCCATCGGCTTGTGCACAGAGAGGCTACATTGGGTGTTTTGTTACAATGTACTTGTGCACAGAGAGGGTACATTGGGTGTTTTGTTACAATGAACTTGTGCACAGATTGAATTTTTATCATGTAAATATATATGATTTATAATTTTAAATTATCTTCTACGTTATCTGAAATAAATAGATCTATTGGCACATATTGAGTTCAACATGAATTGGAGCTCTTTGAAATATATATGCTTTGTTTGGCAAGGAGGAGATAGAGAGATTTAATTTCTTTTACACCTTGTCGGTTTTGTTGTATCTTTTTAGTATTTCCCTTATGATATTTGCATGTCACAGGTTAAAAAGCTTGAAGAGCTTGGGATTGGAAGACCTTCAACATATGCAAGCACATTAAGAGTTTTACAGGTATTTGACTCGGGGACATTAAGTTACAAGTTGCGATCATCGATAATTATCAATGTTTTAAAAACCGTTAAGAGCTCGGGTCATGGTTCACACGGTTGAACTGTCGTTGAACTGGATAATTAATAAATAAAATTGAAATTTTTTGTTGTTCATTGGAAAAGGAAGTTCACCAGACAAGGTTTTTGGAGATGGAAGTTGCATGGATGGAAGGGGAGAGAATTAAGAGATAGTGGAGTGCGATGCTGCTCGAATGAGTTTCAAAGCTGACAAGCCAAAGAGTTGAATCTTATACTAGGATATATGTATTTTCATGGGTTATGAAAACAGGTTGGGTTCATTACCCATCTCTTTAATCTTTTGGCCTCTCTGCCATCTCAATCTAGGATAGTGGAGTGGATGACCCTGAAAGCTCTATAGTGCATAGCAGGATGATTGCTGTTCTAGAATATTTTATACAGATTAAATAAATAATAAATGCTTAATGTTGAAAAACTAAACAAATTACTCAATTCATAATTTTTTTTAAACTTAAGCAGAACATGGAAGTAAATACCAATAAAAGTCACAATTGAGTACCGGCAAAAGGTTTAAGTTTTTATGTCACCCAGAAGTTAGTAATTTGCTTAACAGGTTTCTGCTTCACGAGGTTGAAGTTCCAGGAAAAACCGAGGCACCTGATCATAGGAGAAACTTTCATGACATATTACTGGATACAATTAAAGCGTATAACCACCAGCTGAAGTTGGCTATATGAATCATATGACGTTATGTTGTTCTGTCATGAATCATAATAAAGTATCAAATAACAACTTATCAACTCATACATATCTTAGTTTGTGACAATTTGGTTTTGTTGAGGTGTGAAACAGTAATAGTTATCCGTTGATTTGGTCTCTGTTGAGGTGTGACACAGTAATAGTTATCCATTGATTTGGTCTTTGTTGAGGTGTGACACAGTAATAGTTATATATTGGAACAATAATTTTCCAAGTAGAATTGAGAAACTGACTCTGTGTATATCCAAAACTTTACCTTTTTATATTCTCCCTCTTCATAACTAAATTAATGTTCCTTGTGGAATTCACTTGAAACTGCTGTCTCTCACTCTTTATTTCAACATGTTTACTGGATCTTGCATGGAAATTTTATGGCATTGCACTGCATATGTCAAATTTTAAATTATTTATTTCAACATGTTTACTGCATCTTGCACGGGAATTTTATGGCATTGCATATGTCAAATTTTAAATATCAGTTTGAAAGAATTCTGAGCCCTCATTTTTTTTGGTTTCAGGATAGAAACTACGTGACAGTAAAAAGTCGTGTTCTGTCTCCAGAATTTCGTGGTCGTATGGTAAGCTTTGAGCTTGAAGTTTTGAATTTATTGTTTGGTGGGATGAAAATACCAGTTCTATTGTTGTACTTCGTTATTAATATTCTGCAAAAGAAGACTTCAAATGATGTTGTTGGTCATGCCTTTTAGTAGGTTGAAGTTTTGGAATCAACTGATTTATATCTTCTATTATTCTGGTTTTTCCTTTTCTGTGCACATAAACCCTCTAATTTCAAGCTACAATACATATTGGTAGATATATTCCTTCTAATTCTGATAATAATAATAATAATAATAATAATAATAATAATAAATGGAGTTTATATGATATATCATATATGGTTGGTTCTGTGCTCTTTCTACCATTTTCTTCAGTTTTTCTCTTCTTCTATTGTTTATACACGTTTACATTGATAAATACTCTTATATTCATTTGATTGATCATTGCTGTGGGAACATTTTTCCTGTTACCTTTGTATAATGTTGTCTATTATTGGACCTCATAAAAGAAATCCGAATCAAGCAAGTTTGAATCCTTGGCCATCTGCTTCACTGATTTCCATGGTTAGGAAATGACATTAGAAAGCATGGGTGGATTTGCATAGTATGCAGATTTGGACACTTAAAATTATTTATGCATTCCTCCTTATTCTTATTAAGCAATAATCCCTCTCCTTCATCAATAGGCCTTATGTATTTTTAGTTCCCCACAAATCTCATCTGCTCATGAAGTACAGGGGTAAATATGACAATTATTATAAATTAAGTAGACGAGTTTTAATTATCTTTTGCTTTGTAGAAGTGAGATGTGTTCGTGTTGTGATTTATGACGAGTTTTATGCTGTTTTTGGGTGATATTTAGGTTTCAGCTTTTCTGTCACATCATTTTTCAGAGGTCACAGATTACAGTTTCACTGCCGATATGGAAACAGAGGTATATACTATGATTGTGTCCCATCTTCACTGGATCTCTGCAATGTATTTTAGATCATATTTCTTTTGAATGCAAAAAACATTCATAGGAAAGCAGAATTGGGAATGTTATTTATAATTTTTACATGTTTTGGAAAAATATTCCT
The DNA here is from genome assembly GCA_030408175.1 of Trifolium repens. Taxonomy (NCBI): domain Eukaryota; kingdom Viridiplantae; phylum Streptophyta; class Magnoliopsida; order Fabales; family Fabaceae; genus Trifolium; species Trifolium repens. The sequence continues at coordinate 6,315,274 of CP125836.1, forward strand.
CGGTCTCATCAATTCCTGGGAATAAATTTTACTCATGCTTTCCCTCCTTTCCATTCTCTTGAAGGGTGGGAATCTTGATGGCAATAGAGGTTATTTTAAAACTCACCAACTATAATTATTTCCTTCCTCCAAATCTACTCAGTAACAACTGTTGGTTTCTCTAAGTTACTAAGGAAGGATCTCACCCTTTCTACTTCATATTGGTTGAGTTGAACCAATCCTTCTGACATATTGATTGATGTCATGTGACTGTGTCTTGCTCAATAAAACAAAAATAGGCAGCAAATAGTAGTAAAGAGCCTCTGAGGTGATCCCATGTACATCCGCAAATGTCCCACATCTTAGTACCCCCTTGTATTAATCACTTTTCCTAGACAAAAGCATCAAATTCGTATGCACACTAACCACGTCTTTTGCTCTTTTAGTATTTAATTTGTTTCTTTTCAAAGAGTGAATTAATGAATAAGTACACCAATTCCTTTCGCAACAAGAAGAAGAGGTAGACTGCAAAAGAATATTCGGGATCTAATGTTCACCTATCTTCAATGGAGTTAAAAGAATCATAATTATTTGCTTTTGATGAAAAATCAGCGTATTTAAGTGCAACCTTTCTTCTATCTTCAGCAGTTGTGAAAAACTTCTTCAAACACTCATTACTCACTGTAGATATTTCTTTATCCTCATGTGCGAAAACTCTATTTCGATCCTCTAGATGCCATTCATCACTGTACTAAATATATGAATAGTTGAAAAATTGAATAGACTAATTTTACCTAGGATTTAGAGTGTGAGCCATACAGTGAAGAGTGGTGCAACTCTTGGTCAACCTATCAATTAGTATAGAATAAATAAATATTGTATATGATATCTTTGCTTACTGTCTGAGCTAGTTGGTCATTGTTAATTTTCCTATCATTTTTCAATAAAAATGGTCTAATTTTTTTATTCAGCTTGATAATGTTTCTGCTGGAATAACCAAATGGAAAGGCCTCCTTGGAGATTATTGGACGCGGTTTAAATCATATTGTGAGCGTACTTCTAATGTTCATATTCACCAGGTGTGGCTTCTCTCTTCTTTGCTCAAGGCTTGCCATTTTGTTGGGGTCTCAAATTATTATTTTTTTGGTTCAGTCCTAATGGTTTGTTTGGCTCTGTGGGGCCTCGAATTATCTCTGCATTGTTTCAATGCACTTTGTATGTTTGCAATTGCTTTTAGTGACTATGATAGCCTGGAAGCAAAATGTGCAGCATATTTTTTGATCTTATCTACTCACGAATGATGTTTATACATGCGCAGGTTGAGAAGATGTTAGAAAAAAAATTTGCAGATTACTTATTTGGTTCTCTCCCAGATAAGAGCCGGGTGTGTCCAAGGTAAGTTATGGGTGGAAATTGTTTAATATCAAATACATGCTGGATGTTTGTGCCACATAAGGCTTCTTACACTGTTTTGTAATTATTTCTTTCTGGAATTTCTTGTTTGGAATTTTTGGAGTGTTTGGTTTTACCTCTAGATTACTAGTTTAGGGAGAAGGAAAGAAGTAACAGTCTTGTGGAAATGTGGGATCTTTTCCACTTTGGTGTATATGGTTGGAGCATATTTCTTGTATGTTTCAGGGGAGTAAGTGCTCCTTTCGGGTAAGAAGAGTTTGATCCTTGTCACTTGCAGTCTTGAAAATAAAGTTGATTTAAAGCTCAACATAAAATTACATGCAGAGACCAAAGCCTGAGGAATATAGACAATATGAACTCATCTTGTAATTTTCTAGTTATATTGGGCTAAATATTTTGTCTTGTGAATGTGATTTTTCTGATTTTATTTATAGAAAATGATTTGTTGATTGCATTCATTTACATGTTGCCTGTTTTGCTTCTCATATTCTCTTGTTAACTTCTGATTAACTGATTTGACTTGTTTCAGTTGTATGGAAGGCACACTTATATTTAAAGTAAGTAGATTTCGTGCTGGCTACTTTATAGGCTGTGATCAACATCCGAGGTGCAAGTGAGTATTATACTATATATTTGGTCTGATGAGCAAACAATCATTTGACTTAATCAAAGGGTCCAGTAGCACGAGCTTTTCATCTAAGTAGAAGTAAAAGAGTATATGAAAAAACTAATACCTTTTTGTGAAAAAAAGAAGAATTATTCCTGCGGTTTGGGTTTATGTTAAGAAGGGCGAAGACCTCTGGAGTCCCTGATAAATAGTGTGGATTAGATGGAGAATTATCCAATAGAAATAGAGGCCAATACAACTACAGGTCAGGCCAATCAATATAGAAGGTAGATGGAGAATTGTCCAATTGCAGTAGAGGCCAAGAAAACTATAGGCCTAGCCAAGCTATTTAAAAGGCTTTAGTTTTAAATGGTTTTCCATTAGACATGATCCACAAAAGGACATTATAGTATCATTTGATTCATATAATGGGTCTGTAGGAAAATGTTTTTGTTGTTACTGCTATGCTTTACTAATGAGCAGTCATGTATTGTAAGCATCACCGTGATTCTACATGGTACTCCTTCGTCCCTAATTATAAGACCCTTTTTAAATTTTTCTTTATCCCTTAGTATAAGACCCTTTTCAACATGCATTAATGATTTCTGTAAAACAATACCCCTATTTAAAATACCATTGGAAAACATATATTATGTTTCTAATGATATCAATAATTATAGGGAAGTAACACAACTTTTTGACAAATTTATTACTAGAACTACTTTTCTTAATACCCATAATTTTTGTTGGAGATTCTTATAATAAGGGACAGAGGGAGTACTTTTTTTTTTTGCGAAGCCTCTGTTTTGAAACACTTTATTGTTGGAAATTACAAATTTATGAGTGGTACCTGTGATTGCTGAAAACAGGTATATTGCTACAACATTATATGGTGATGATGATGAGGAGGAAGATACACCTCAACAAAACACTATGATAGAGGAACCAAGACTCCTAGGTTTTAATAGTTCAAATGAAAAGGTTTGCTTAACTTCGGGTCTGTTGTATGTTTTAATGAACTGGTGTAATTTGACTTGTTTGAACTGCTAAATATTTGTATAATTGGCATTTCTTTTCCCTCAGATTCTTCTGAAAAGTGGTCCTTATGGAATCTATGTTCAGCTTGGAGAAGACAGGAAGGGATACACACCTAAAAGAGCCTCTGTTCCTCATGTATGTCATACTAGAATTTTCAACTCTTCAAGACAGTTTAGTTTAATTTTTTTAGGCCATTAATGTGAGGTATGCCAAATAGTTTGTATCAATGGCACAGAGAAGTTTGTCTCTCCGATTTGGCTAAATATTGTGCAGTATTCTAATAGTATTACAAGAAGCTTACATTCTCTTGAACGGAGGAATTTGTAAGACTTGGAAATTAGAAAGGTCATCTAGGTACAAGTTACTTGCGATGCAAGTATATTGTATTATTTGATAAAACAAGTAATAGAATATTAAGACTTTAAAAAATGGTAGTGCAGTCTGCTGAATACAACTTGATAGTAAACTCGAAATTGTTTTTATTCAAGGGGCCGTGACTATCATTTTTGTCTAAAATTCTCTTTTCTTGATCTTGATTGTTGAAATTAAATTGGTAGAGTTATATTCAATGACTTTGTTGAATAATGTGGCTATTATTTCAATTTTGATCGAAGTTCTCTCTCCGCCTTTTGAATTTGACTTTAGAGTATGTTTGCTGTGCATGCTTTTGTGCAACTACTGGTTTGGTTGACACTTCTTTGTTTTTCACGGATCATGGGTTTACGAGCTAATTGTGCAAGTTTAGCCAATTATTATATCTTCCAATAAAAGGAAAGAACTCAGAATTTGGGTTGTTTCAGGTGAAGGATGTGGACTCTATCACCCTTGAAGACGCACTTATGTTGCTGCAATATCCATTGACATTGGTATGTTTCCCAATTCTAGTTGAGCTACTTGTCATGTTGATTTTGCATGTCAATTTTTGACAACTGAGTTTATGATGAAATAGTTGAGTTTTATATATATGGTTGTGCTGTGTAAGACAATCTTGGTGTAGTAATAATATTTTATGAACATGATAAGTGGAAGGCAAACTTTCAATCAAATGAAGGATTTTTTTATTTTTATTTTTAAATATTCAGCTTGCAAGATGTTAATGATTAGTATAACTATTGCACACTGAAGTCAATAAATCCTCTCTCTCTCTCTCTCTCTCTCTCTCTCTCTCTCCCCTTGTATTGTGTTCTTTAGTTATTGCTAATTTTGTAAATGTTCTCTTCTGGATTAGGGTAAGCATCCTAAGGATGGACATCCTGTCATATTAAAGGTTGCAAAGGGTGGCTATTCTATTAGATGTCGACAAAAAATTGCTTCTGTTCCTAAGGTATTATTAGAGTTTATTATTTTTTATTAAGATTTTATTTCCTTCATGTCTTTGCAATTGCAACAACTGCAAGAGACTTTATTAGCTAAATTAGAATGTAAGTAAAAGCATTAGTGCTAAGAAAAGAAAATATATAACACAACTTGTGAAGAGTTATATTGTCTGAGATAGGGATAACACAACCAAATATTTTCAGAAATTAATAATTTGGGGACAAGATAGTTTGTGAGTTATATGGGCTGGTATAGGGATAACATGCACAACCAAGGTTTTCAGAAATTTATAATTTGGGAGTTGTTTAAAGAGGAGAAATTACAGGGAAGGGTAATTAAGAAAAGCATAGCTTGTTTTTGAGGTAGGTTGCTGTAATAAATTAAATGCATGATTCACTACATATGGCTACGAATGTTTGTTTTGCAAAGTTGTATGTGCTCTAATTTAGTTACACACCAGTTTTAACCGGGTATGTTCCTTGACTTTTCCCCCACTTTAAATTGGTATACAGAATATGAAGCCCGATGAAATCACCTTGGAAAAGGCCCTTGAACTTTTATCAGGTAATAATGTGAGAAGTGTAGGTCGGCCCAAAGGCAAACCTAGAGTTGAAGATGTTGACGCTATTGAAGCTTTCTAAGATTTTGACCTGGGTACTTAGCATGAATGCAGCGTTTTCACTTGATGAACATTAACTTATGCAATAAGCAATTACCTAAGTTCGACGATTATTCGATCAAGAGTTGCAACTCCCAATCCCAGATGAGTCGGGGAAGATTTTTTTATGGAGCCAAATGAAGATTCTTCGATGGATCCAAATGTATACCAGTAGTTTTTCATCAATTTTGTTCCATGTCTTTTTTTGTGTATATAGGCTGGTCAATCAATTTATTTGATAGAAGTATAATTGTCCTTTTGTTGTACCAAATGTTGACTTAATTTATTAAGCCCTGAACGCTGATAATTTTTGGCCAAAGGGTTGATATTCTTTTAGCCTTAATTTATATTTGTAAGGATAAGCTACTCACAGCAAAATCACAATAATAGATAAATTATCTTTGCTTTTTCATTTGTACTTCTGTTTTCCCTTCTCCTTTTCATCATTTTTTCTATTAGGGTGAAAGTTTATTATTTTGATTTCTTATAGTTTGTTGAAAGTTAGCTTATATGGTAGTTCATAGATGATTTGGCAGTTAAGTTGACACTTAAGGGCAGTGTTCTTAAACTCGATCCTGCCAGTGTGTCACTAGATGAACCACATGAACTGGTGGTATATAATAACGATAATGTAATTAATTTTATTTAGTTTTTTGCAGAAACACCGTTTAAGTGGACTAAAACATAAATAAGAACTGAAATTGAATAAATGAATCTTCTTGAAATCTTATGGTTTTTGCAAATGTCTTTTTTTATGACTTCAATACTATCACAACAAACTCATCTCAAAAATATAAACAGAGAGAACCATCATGTGTTTTTTTTTGTCTGACAATTCACATTGCAATGATACAAAGTTGGGTTCAGTCCCAAATATACAAGCAGCGAGTCCTTGAAGAGTTTGAGACTCAGTGTAACTTGAAGTTTTTAAACTATTAACTATATTGCTTTTGCAAACTAAATTGAATAAATAAATCAAATCACATGCACAAATTGAGTAATCAAGGCATGCTATACATCACAATAGATACATATCATTAACCTAAGTAATCTACACTTTATACTTGGATGGATCTTGTCTTCACCTATCAAAGAGGGCTTGATGTATTTCTTGTGCTATCCCCAGAATAAGGAAGTGGAGAACTTGATCCATCCTGTAAAAGTATCAACCAATAATATTATTCCCAATGTGTCATAATCTAAACTCAATCAAACCAAATATGTAACTGTTCATACTTCAAAATTCACATAAAACAAGTGCAATTATTTGCATGATCAATGTCTAGAAGAGTTCGGATTTCCCAGGAGAAACGCACAATCAAGGGATCTTAAAAGTTAGTTAAAGATCAAACGGCTCATATTCTAACTTCATCAAATTGTTTGTATTGTACCTAATTGATTCTTGCTAGAGCATTGTTTATAATAAATTCCGCTCTAACAAGAATTAGAGTCTTGCATAAGCTTTGAGGGCCGTTTCAATAAGCAAAGATACGATTAAAAAGAGTACAAAAGTCCTCATCGAAGTTACTTCGATATTATCTTAATTAATTAACTATAAATGGTCATGCAGGAATGAATATGTAGAGAAAGAAACATACCATTTGAAGAGAGACTTGGCTCTGAGTAGATGGACTCATAAATCCACTAAACATAGAATGGTGATCATTATTTTCAGCTAGTTCTCTTAACCTATTAAGTTCAGGCATAACCTCTTTACCAAGATCAGGTCTATCTTTCCTCCTTAACTCGGCACATTTTATAGCCATCTTAGCAAATCCAAGAGCCTCTTCAGCTGGCCAATCTGTCACTCTTGGATCCAACATCTCATCAAATGTTCCCCTCTCAATTGCTCTACCAACATGATGTGTCAATCCCATCGGTGGTCGTGCCGTCAAAATTTGCAAGAAAATTATCCCAAGTGAGTATATATCAGATTTCACTCCCAACATTCCTGTCTGTTGGTACTCAGGATCTATGTAACAGAATGTTCCAGCAGCTGACGTCATTCGATATTGCGTCACGTTGTCTGCTACTGACGGAGGTACTAGTCTTGCCAAACCAACATCACTTATCTTTGCAACATAGTTGCGGTCGAGCAAGATGTTTGCCGGTTTAAGGTCTCTATGTACTAGTGGCTCAGGTTTTGTTTGGTGGAGGAAGAGTAAGCCTGTTCCAATTTCAGCTGCAATTTTGAACCTTAGCTGCCAAGGTAGTGGTGGAGAGTTTCCTCTACAAAAGAGACAATCGTCCAAACTTCCATTCGCCATGTGCTCGTAAACTAGGCAGCCGTATTCCGGACAGGCTCCTAGGAGAAGAACCATATTTGGATGCCTTATGCAACTCAATACCTCAACCTGCAATGCAAGTATGATTTCAAATTACATCAACCTTGATTTAAAATTAAACAGATATGAAAAATGCAAACAAAGAATGCACAAAATTTAATCACAATGTTTAACCAATTGTGCCTACGTCTCTGACTGAGGTGATTGTATTGATGTTGTGGTGTTGCATATATATGGTTAGGGTTTTTATTACACGCTTACCTCTCGTTGAAATTGCGACCTTCCTTGTTGTGCATCAGGACGAAGAACTTTAACCGCGACAGGTGTATGGTCTAGAAGACATTTATAAACTGGACCATAACCACCTTCTCCAATCTTAAGAGAGTCGGCGAAAAAATTCGTTGCAGCTTCAATATCTTCAATTGCATATCTTCTATACCTCACATCTTTGTTTGACAAAGTATCAACTACTTTTCTTTTCTCTTCTGCTTCTCTTAAAGCTTTCATTTCTGCACTAATTCTCTTTTGTGCTTCAAGTTCCGCAATCCTCTTTTGTGCTTCAGCAGTCTCAATGGCTGCTTTTGATTTTGCTTTTTCCTTTTCTACAACAGCCAATGCATTTTCTTCAGCCATTCTTGCCTCTTCCAATCTCCTTTCTTCCTCTAATTTCCATCTTTGGAGTTCTACAGCCTATGATGCACAATAATGCCATGTTAAAAAACAAAAAATCTTGTGCTTTTTTTTTATAATCGATGATCCTATTCTCTTTATTCGATTAACAGTTCATACCTTCTGCTGTGCTGTGAGTGCTTCTTTACAAGCTGTGCTATACATTTCCATTGTTTGCTTTAACTCCAATTTTAGTCTCCTCATTTCAGCCTCCACGTCATCCTATATTTGCAGCACATGATTATCGACAAGTTAGTAACAATCTATGAAGCACGGACATAGACCTTTTATACTCAAGGAGCCTTTTTATCATTGACCACAACTATTGAGAAATGCTAGTAATCTATGAAGCACATACATAGACACAGACACAGACACAGACACAAAATTTAATACTGACATGTCTTCAATGTGAAAAATCTACCATTTCATGAAAAATGCATCTAAATTGTGAAAAATATTGTCTTATAATACATGAAAATGTTATGCAGGAAAAAATCTGTCCTTACCACATTTGAAGCAGAAGACGAAAGTCCATCACTATCATGTGAGAAAGATGAGAAATCAGGATTGGCAATATCAATAGACCTCCTTCCATAATTTATTGATTCAAAGCTATAGTTTCCATCAGTATCAGAACTATATGATAGCCTAGGATTGGAAAAACTTGACTCTGAATTGTAGTTGTGGTTAAACACTGAAGGGAATAATCGATCTGTACTCGGTCTTCCTGAGCTTACAAAGGATATGTCACTATCTGGCATAGGAAGTTCTCCATATGACTTGTCATTTGGACGTCTCCGAGTGAACGGTGACCTGTCGCAATACCATTTTAGATATACTAGAAAAAGTTGAATCAATGACAGAAATTAGAGACGAAAAAGACAGATTTCATGTTATTCAGTCTATGATTTTCTATCGCTAATTGAAATTTTTCTTGTAACAGATGATCATGAAGTAAAATTATTTAAGCATGCAGGAAACACATTTTTGTTAATAAATTAGTGTTTATGTTAATTTCTTGGGATAGAACCATAGACCTACTGGTTATATCTCTTTCGCTGTCCCTTATCTCACCAACTGAACTACTTACTTGGGACTCAAGAAAACAAGTTGATGTTCAAAAATCATTTCTCTATTCTGAATTAGACATAGTAATATGCGACAAACCTGAATGAATCTGCTCCATCTTGGGATCTACGGGGCGGTCCCTCAAATGATCTCCTCTCAGGTGCTAAGATATAAAACAAATTTCTCAATGAGCAATTAGATTAAAAAAAATGCAAAATAAAGTTAAATTATATATAAAACAAATTATTAATTAAAGAGATTAAATCTAACCTTTAACTGCCATCGGTGCCATCGGCATACGAGGTTCTGAATGATCTGACCTACTACTAGTTTGACTAAGTTGAGTTTGTAGAGGTGAAAATGCAGGAGCAGGTCTAGAAGCAGATCTCATGGATTGAATTTTTCCTTTACCAACAATATATACTGTACAAAAATCTGGTGCCCCTTTAGATACAGTCCCTGGAATATCTATCACCTTGAATCTTCTGTTGATACCAAAAACAACTTAACTTTGTAAGTTAAATATGCAATACTGAAATTCAACAAACTAATTGTCCTTTGTAAAATAACGTTACGCAACATGATGAAAAAATGTTGAGACAGATATAGAATAATACTTGAGAAAACCATTTTTGTTGGAAGAGCCTATAACCAAATGCTCAATTGCTGATTGAGAAGTATATTCAATTAATGCTTTGGATACATCTCCATGTTCTAGTACAATGTCCTTGCAATGTATCTATGAAACAAATAAAAAGAAAAAAAAATGATAATGTGCTCCAATAATGTAAATAATTCTAAAATTAAAATCATATCATTGCCAACTTATATGCTAGTTGAAGACGCGAATATAGGCCTACAAAAAAGAAGAAAATCTTACATCTTTTCGCGCACAAAAGACGCGATATGGACGGAAAATTTCTTTGGTTATTTCATCAGGTTCTTTAGGCACCATTGTGCATTGCTCAATCATCCCTGCCCCTACATCCAGATAAAGTTACTTCAAATCAATAAACATAATAATTATATATACTTTTTTAATATCATAATAATTATATAAATTATAATATTTAATTAATGACATTTGTTTTAGAGAATCAGAGTTCGAATCCTAACTGAAACAATTTTTGACCAAATATTACGTACTTTCTGACTAAACATCAGATTACCACGAGAATAAAACAGATAAAACAAAAACATAAATGACGCGTAATAGTAATAATAATACTCACTTGGGGTTGAATTAGATGAGAATGCTGGTTTAACCTTGACATGGATGAGAACAATAGTTGAGCCTTTTGAGATGAGATGATCAATGGCCCATTTAAGTGCATTTTGGCTCCCTTTATCTGTATCTATTGCCACTGCCACTATTCCACTCACCCCATCCTTCTTGTCCCATTGATTCTTTTGCAACCACATTCCTCTCACTTCCTTAATTCTCTTTTATAACAAAAAACACCTCTTGCAATCTACAATTAAACTTTTTTTCTCTCTTTAGTTTTCAATAAAAAGAAACCAAATAAAACAAACCCATCAACCAATATTGTTTTGTACTTTTCTCTATCAAAAAATAAGACCTCCAAAGGGTCTATGTCTTTTTTTTGTTTCGCTTCTTGAGTTTACCGTTCTGTCTCTAAATTTTCGTCTCTATTTTCAAGAACAATGCATGAGAAATTTTATTGTCTGTCCCTCTATAAACATTGAGAGACAAAATGATTTTTATGATTATCTAATTTTTATACTTTGATTTCTTTGTAATTTGTTTCTTGTTTGAAACGTTGAAAAACAAAAAGAATAACAAATAATTAGTCCTTTTTAACATTAAAAACTTTTAATTTGTCTATAGTTTGGTCTTTGTTTCTTTTAGGTTCCTTTTATCTAGCATGAGCTTTTCACGGACGTAACAATCAAAACAGATTCTCTTCTCTCTCAATTCTCTTCCATTGTTAGAGAATGACCAAATTTTGCGGATTACCTTTGACTATGTATTTTTTCTTTTACATATGTTTCAATTATGTCTTATCATTTTGTTATATGAGCTATAATTTATATTTTAGTAAATGTATAACAATTAATATGATTTTTTTTTCTTTTACATATTCTTCAATAATAATATTCCTTGAACGATATAATACAAATATAAAATTCTTTTCTATTCTCTTCCTATCTATTCCTCTCAGTGGCGTCTCCAGGAACCTAGAGTAGGGGGTTCAGACTATTTTACTTTAAGAAAAATTTTGCTTCAAAATATTTTTTATATTCTAGTTAGCAATTGTTTTTCTAAATGGGAAAATTTTATTGAAAACGGCTTAAAATTAATAAATAGTTTACAAAATATTAGATTTTTTTTAAAAAAAGATTATCATAAGGTTAAATTCATCCAAAAAAATGTTCTACCAAAATTAATAGTCGGGTTAGTATCTTACAAAAAAGTGTTAGTTAACCCAAATCAAGAATTCGATATGAAATTTTTTTATTATATTTATTCTCCATTTTAAATTATATAAATTTTAAATTATTTTTGAAATGTTATTTAAAAATATATTTTTAAGTGTTATATATATAATCAAGTCAGCTCGTGAACAAAACAAGTCGAACTATATAGCTCAAATCCAGTTCATTTAATTAACGAACTTAATATTTAGCTTAAGTTCGACTCATTTGGTTAATGTACCAAGTTCAAAACCAAACAAGCCGAACTATATATAGTTCAAGTTCAACTCGTTTAATTAACGAACTTAATATTTAGCTTAAGTTCAACTCATTTGGTTCTTTAACCAAGTTTAAAACCAAACAATTTGTACTATATATAGCTCAAGTTCAACTCGTTTAATTAACTAAATTAATATTTAGCTTAAGTTCGACTCATTTGGTTCATGAATCAAGTTCAAAACCAAACAAGCCGAACTATATATAGCTCAAGTTCAGCTCATTTAATTAACGAACTTAATATTTAGCTTAAGTTTGATTCATTTAGTTCATGAACCAAACAAGTTAAACGAATTAATTGTCAAATCGATCTCAAACTTTATTCGACTTGTTTAGGTTCATAGCTCTAATAAAGAGAGAATAAAATTTGAAAATAAGTAAGTTAAAATTGTTTTGAGTTTAATTGGATCAGTGGTTCAATATAGAAAAATAAGGGGGTTCAAACTATAAATTATATAGGATTATATGTGTATTTTTTTTAAGTCCAGGGGGTTCAGTTGAACCCCTCAAGTGTATGTGGCGACGCCACTGATTCCTCTATATATATTATGCAATATCATGCATTGTTTTAATTTATTTCATAATAATATGTTATCAACATAAAACTCTATCACACAATAAATTTGGAGATTCTATATTGCTAGAAATTTTAATCCATTGAAAATGAATATTATTTATAATACATCATCGTCATCTTGATCTTTGTATAAACCGGTGTGAACAAGAAATTCAAAAGATAACTTATTTTGCAAGTTTAGAAAACCTATGAACTACTTTTTCTTTTTTTTGGTGCTAATGCTACACATGATGGTTTCTATCTTCACAACCGCATAGAGGTTCTTAGCATAATCGCCGAAGATGGTCCCAAGCTCGGTTGGCGTCGGCTAGACCTTCAATGCCACTTCTCGTATCTTTCTTCAAATTAACCTTATGCGAGAGAAGTCCTACTAGCTCATTATCAAGAGAAGTGGCCTAGCCTCCGGGCATGATTTAAGGCGTTGGTATGATCAAGTAACTGAAATGCAAACTTCGTTTCTTGTAGCTCACTCAACCTCTTGAGGTCAAAAGAGGAGTGATCATAGATCTCCTTAAAGGATGCCTCCTTGTAAACAGAAGGTTCACCAATCTACAAAAAGTACGAAAAGACGGATTATCCGAATAACTATCAATTGAAGCAACAATTATTTGTTGGTGGTCGGCCGAAATGTAGCAGTTGATAGGAATTAAGCATTAAGTTTTGTCTATGAAGTGTACATAAAAGGCACACTTAACCAATGCAACTTTTATTTAGTTTACTCAAATTTATTTGTACAAAATGATGTATTCCCTTTAATTTATCTGTTATATAATACATGGAACATTGCTTTTGTATTTCTTTGTTGTTTTTAACAAATCAAACACACACTCTTAAAAATTAAAGAAAAAAGTGTTATTTCTTAACTCCCTTTTTAAAATTTACACCAACAACTATACCATAAAAAAAACATCAAATATGTTTAAAATCAATTGTGGGATCCTTATTTCATTACCCAATAAATAAATATTACATAATTTCTGTCCAAAAAAAATTACATAATAAAATTTAAAAAGGTAACATAAATCCTATGCAGTCTCTAAATCACATAACATAACTCATTCCAAATCAAATCTTCTCTCAACACTCCATTCACAATAATACATTCCAATCCTCAAAAGCTTCAACATCTCACCTTCACCATTTCTTGTTCCCATTATATCTTTATCAAACACTTCACCTGCCCATTCTTCTCTCACAACTGAATTCACCCATGTTGCTAAATTCGAATTTTCGCATTTTCCACATCTCGAATAATTTGCTGGAAATTTTATTGTTAAGAATTCTAAAATAAGATACCAAGACACCAAATGTCTGTTTTTTTCATTTGGTCTATCAAAGTGTGTGACTTCTGGTGATTTAGAAGTGTCATGAATTGTTGTGCATGGTTTTTGTTTGTAATAGGTACAAGTCTTAATAGAGATTATGTCGGTAGATAAACTCAAATAAATCAATTCAAATACGCCCTAAGTCTGCTTGGTCAAGAATCCAGATTCTATCTAAAACTATTAAATAATCAAGTGGTTGGACTGAAATAGTTAATTAACGAGCTTCAATTAAACACCGAAATAGTTAACGGCTACATATTAAATGTGAAACTTTAATATGTAGAAAATTACTTTAATATGTAGAAAATTATGAGCTGGTTAATGATTATAGGCCGGCCAGTTATTTTGGAACATTTTTTTTACGGTATACTTTTGTTTAACATAAAAGTTAATTTATTTGCATAAATTATTTTTTCATAAACTCAAAAATAAATCATTCCAAACGGACGAATAGATCGGTAGCCTAGCCAATTAAGAAAGTAAAGGGAAATAAATATAATAAGAGGCTGTCACTTCTATAGAAGCATTGTGAGCTTCAAAAGACTATTCAAGTTGCATACATGATGGTTTCTACCTTCACAACCATATTAAGGCTCTTAGCTTAATCAAGCATACGACGAAGATGGTCCCAAGCACGGTTGGCATCGGCTAGACCTTCAATGCCACTTCTTAGATCATTTTTCAAACCAACCTTATGCGAGAGAAGTTCTTCTAGCTCATTATCAAGAGAAGTGGCCTCCGCGCATGATTTAAGGCGTTGGTCAGATAAGACGGTAAGTTGGGTGGACAATTGAGAAGATTCGCATGTCAACTCCGTCATTTCCTTTTTAATGATCTCCAGCTGATTAGTAAGGGCCGTCATTCGATCTTCTATCTCTTTTTTCCTTAGAGTTGCTTTCCTTTCCGCCTCGAAAGAAAGGAGGTAAACAGCCTGAAATGCGGACTTTGTTTCTGGCAACTCTCTCAACCTCTTGAGGTCAAAAGAGGAGTGATCATATATCTCCTTGGAGCTGTTGTACTTGTGAGCCAGATCATTGATTTCGTAGCCAATCTTGTTAAAGATCTCACGCCGTGGCAAAGGTATATCAGCCGAATTTGCCAACTTGAACAAAGACATCCTCAAAGATGCTATTTGCGCTCTATTCGTTGGAATCTCTCCCATCAATGTCGCATTGACTCGCTCCAAGTGCTCTGCATGTAACGGACGAGACTTCATTTATCATCTTTGGTATAGCGGACGCCTCCTTATAAACAGAAGGTTCATCGGTCTGCAAAAAATATGAAAAAACAGACGGATTATCCGAATAACTTATCAAAAACTATAGTGTAGAAAAATAATAATAATGGTAAAGTTGAACATAAATTAAGAACATGATATGAATGTACCAAATTCACTGTAGATTTAGGTAGCTCCGATGGGAGTATTGACTCTGATGCAAAATGCATATGCAGTAAACCATCTGCAAAAGGTAAGTTATCATTAATTATTAGCACATTCATATAATAAACAACTATGAAATACAACACTCCTCAGATTAGGCGTGTCCGAGTGTCAGACACCTGTTAGTGTTGGACATCGACACTCATAATTATATTGAATTGTGTTATTTTTTTAAATTATTATCAGTGTCGACGTGTCGTGTCTGTATTCATGCTTCATAGATAAACCAGAGGATTAATACTAAAAAAAATAATAGAACATAAGATCACCTGTTTCTTCTTCTTCTTCTTCTTCTTGAGAAAAAAGATCACCTATCATAGTTTCCTCTCCATAGATAGGGTTACATGGAGGAGCAACACCAGCAGTAGCAGATCTCAAAGATGAAATTTTTCCTTTAGTAATAATATATACATTACAAAAATTTGGTGCCCCACGTGATACTTCTGTCGCTATATTTCTTCTGGTGCCAAAAACATAAATTCAAATGAATTATGTGTATATATTATATAGTTGTCCAATATAAAAATTCAAGTGAAATGTCATCTACTAGGTCTTTTCTTTTATACTTCTTTTTATAGATGTGCCAAAAAAATAAAAAAATTCAAGTGAATATTGTTGGGAAAATTAGATTTAATAGTCTTTTTAAAATGCGGAATTATTCTTCCCAACGACCTCTGCAATTAAATAGACAACCAGAATATTCAATAAGCTGCAAACTAAATATCAGAAACAAGAATTTAACGCGTAAAATTCTCTCAATGTGAAAGAATGAAAAACCATGGAACTAAGCTAGATAAATAATGGATACACAAATAACTTTCTAGTAAATACTAGGAACTAACAATAATAATCACTACGGTGAAATCAATCAACAACACAACTTAACACAACATGATAATAAAATGTTGAGACTGCAGAGATAGAATAATACTTGAGAAAACCATTTTTGTTGGAAGAGCCTATAACCAAATGCTCAATTGCTGATTGAGAAGTATATTCAATTAATGCTTTGGCTACATCTCCATGTTCTAGTACAATGCCCTTGCAGTGTATCTATGAGACAAACAAAAAGAGAAAAAGAAAAAAAAATGATAAGGTGCTCAAATAATGTAAAATTAAAATCATTGCCTAATCAATGTCCTTGATTTTCATCCTATAAAAAAAGTAAAAAAAATCTTACATCTTTTCGCGCACAAAAGACACAATATGGACGGAAAATTTCTTTGGTTATTTCATCAAGTTCTTTAGGAATCATCATGCATTGCTCAACAATACCATTCATCCTTGCCCCTGCATCCGGATAAAGTAATTTCAAATTGTTTTGGAGAATCAGAGTTTGAATCCTAATTGAAACAATTATTAGGCAAATATTACGTACTTTCTGACAAAATTTCATATTATCACAACCCTTTTCCATGAGAACAGAATGGATAAAACAAAACAAAAACATGGTACTAAGAGAATAAATGATGTGTAGTAATAATAATAATAATAATAATACTCACTTGGGGTTGAATTAGATGATGGTGTTGGTTTAACCTTGACATGGATGAGAACAATAGTTGAGCCTTTTGTGATGAGTTTATCAATGGCCCATTTAAGTGCAATTTGGCTCCCTTTATCTGTATCTATTGCCACTGCCACTATTCCCATTGATTCTTTTGCAACCACATTCCTCTCACTTCTTTAATTCTCTTACAATCTACAAATAAAACTTTTTTGTTTTGGTTTTCAATAAAAAGAAACCTAACAAAACAATATTGCTTTGTACTTTTCTCTATCAAACAATAAGACCTCCAAAGGGTCTAATTCTATTTTCAAGAACAATGCATCACAAATTTTATTCCTTTGAATATTTCTTATGTACTTTGATTTCTTTGTTAATTGTTTCTTGTTTGAAAAGTTGAAAAACAAAAAGAGTAACAAATAATTAGTTCCTTTTAGGTTCCTTTTCTCTAGCATGAACTTTTATTGTTATAGAATGACCAAATTTTGCGGATTACTTTGACCATGTATTTTCTTTCTAAAGTCACTAGGTACAAATTAGCCATAAGTACTCTTGGAGCCTACAATTTATTTATGTATTATTTAAGTAGAAATCATTGTTTCTTTGAGCATACAAATCATTGTTTAAACCAATTGTGGGATCATTATTCATTATCAATAAATAAATATTACATAATTCCTGTCCAAAAAAAATTACACAATAAAATTTAAAAAGGTAAAATAAATCCTATGCAATTTCTAAATCACATAACATAACTCATTCAAATTAAAAAAAAATTGGATATCACACAACCAATTGTAGTTCACACATATGTTACATATGTTTGTTAACTTCCACTCGCATTTGTTGTGACTTGAGTACTATAAGTCTTTAATTCTTTGATTGATAAATTATACAAAAATTTCATATAATTTCTCGACGAAATTGATGATTCTCTCTGACCGAGAATTATTGAAATATAAAATTGTAAATTAGTACAATTTTACAATGGCACATTTCCAAACTTATCAACTTGTGAATGATCAGTGATAGAAAAAGAAAATTCATCATCTGTGACACCTCTTGAATAAAATTCACCATCACTAACATAAGAAAAAGATTCATCTTCATTATCTTTCTCTTTAAGTTCTTCAATTTTAGCCAAAGCATCTCTCAAATCCAATCTTCTCTCAACACTCCATTCACAACAATACATTCCAATCCTCAAAAGCTTCAACATCTCACCTTCACCATTTCTTGTTCCCATTATATCTTTATCAAACACTTCACCTGTCCATTCTTCTCTAACAACTGAATTAACCCATGTTGCTAAATCGGAATTTTCTCCTTTTCCATGTCTCAAATAATTTGCTGGAAATTTTCCTGTTAATAATTCTAAAATAAGTATTCCAAGACACCAAATGTCTGTTTTTTCATTTGGTCTATCAAAGTGTGTGACTTCTGGTGATTTATAGGATGTCATGAATTGTTGTGCATGGTTTTTGTTTGTAATAGGTACAAGTCCATACTCTGTTAAAAGTGGCTCAAATGAATTGTTTAACATTACATTGGATGATTTTAGATGACCATGTGGTAGGTTTTGGTTTGGGAACTCTTTGTAGAGATGTGCTAAGCCTCTTGCTACTCCTTTTATGATTTTTAGACGAGTTGACCAATTCAGTACAATTCCATTTCTACCTGCAAAATCAATGTTTATATAAGTGATCATCGTATAAGTGGTTATGTATAAGCTCATGCTAGATAGCACACGTTCATAAACTATTTTCAGCTATATATATTTATATAACGAAAGATAAAATATAGTAAATTGTTTTCGTGTGCTATTCTAGAGAGTTTATAAAAATAGCTGAAAATAGTTTATGAACATGTCATAAATTATTTTCATAACCTCCCTCAAATAGTTTTACAAGTGATTATGTCAGTAGATTACCTTAAATAAGTCAATCCAAACACGCACTAAGTTTGTTTGGTCAAGAATCAAGATTAAATTAATCTGATTATTTCATTGATTTGTTGAGTAATCTAGTTTCTATCTAAAACTATTAAATAATCAAGTTGAAATCAAGTGATTAATGAACTTCGGTTTAAGATGAATTGATCGGGAGGAAACTTTGACTAAAACAATCATTTATCAGACTCTATTTATTTCTCAACTGACTCTCTGGATTAGTAATGCCCCTTTCTCATCGGAATCAAGAGATTTAAGAAATATGAAATAAAAAACTATTAAATACTTTTATAATAAATAAATAAAATATAATGCTACATACCATGTAGATGACTAGCCAAGCTACCATTTTCACCAAAATCATAAACCAAAAACTTCTCTTCTTTCTTGTAGTAGAATGCAATAAGAGGGAGTAGATTAGGATGATTCAAACTTCCAAGCTTTTTCATGTGTTCAAAAAACTCTTGTTTCCCAACATTGTTCATTTGCCTAAATCTCTTCACAACCACAATTGGTCCATTCAAAACAATAGCCTTATAAGTTGATCCAAAACTTCCACTTCCAAGCACTTCAGCTGAGGACCTAAGCAAGTCTTGCAAATCAAAACCACCTTTATCTTCCCTAACAAAATTCAATTCTCCATTTTCACCTTTACTAAAATCACCAGCCAAATCAATGGATTTTGTCTCTATGACACTTGGGGTAGTCTTTTGAGAATTCAATTGTAGGCCTATTATGGGTTGGTTTTGTTCTAAACTTCGTCGACGTCGCATGCGGCTTTGGATAAACAAAAGTGCAAACATTGAAGCTAAAATAACCATAGCCAACACTACAATCAACACTATAAGCAATTTTTTGTGCTTTTTTCCCTTTTCTTGAGTTGAAGGAGATGAATTAGTATTCACAATAGATTTGGTTGGAGACGTGTTGCATGGATTGCTCAAAGGTTTCCCACATAGGCCTTTGTTGGCTGCATTACACACAAAAATTGTCAAATCAATTACTAGTAAACTCATTTTTTTCTCTTCTTTTCATACTATTAGTAAAACGTTGTTCGCTTATCCATCCACCTTACGGCACGCGCCAACGTCTCTATCTATCTTTTATATAAAAAAAATGAAGAAAAAGAAATCCCTTGTACTAGCTCAAATTTTCATATCTAAGCTGAGCACGTGCTTATATGCTTGTATATGATGTGTCAGTTTAGTGATAAGAGTTTGACCTTATAACTTTAAAGGATAAGTAACAAATTCCGACAAAAACAGTTGTAAAATGGTCGTTAATATAAGTTTATTATTAATATATAGTAATATAATATATTCTCCTTCACCCGATTTAAAAATAAAAGTAAAAGAAAAAACAACATATTGATGGAAAAAAGGAGTCTTCACTTACCAGAAAATGAGGCTGAAGGCTCATTGCTTAAGCTTTGTGGTATTGGACCCTCCAATTGGTTATTAGATAAATCAAATGCTCTAAAACCATTGTTTTGAAATTCAGGTATGTTACCTCCAAAACTATTCCCATGCAAATCCAAATCCAAAAGATTAGGCAATTGAGCAAGTGAAATAGGAATATGACCATTGAAATTATTTCCAGCCAAAAATACACTTTTAAGATTTCCCATACCTTCAAAACTATCATCTAAAATTTCACCTGAAAATTTATTATTAGACAAATATAATCCCCTTAATTTCACAAGCTTTTTGAATTCAGGCATTGGACCCTCAAATAAGTTGTTATTAACACTAAAAGTAACCAAAGTTGGTAATTCCAATAATGTGTCTACATCAATTTTTCCACTTAGTCCCATATTTTCTAATCTCAAGCCATAAAATAATGTGTTGTTTTTTTTGCATAATAAACCTGCCCAATTGCACAAATTAGACTCATCAACCCAATTGTCTAAATTAGCATTATCATTGGACAAAAAACTTTTGAACCTTATCAAAATTTGACCATTTGTGTCACCAAAAGTTGGCACAAAATAAATGGACAACAAAATGAAGTGTATGAATATGCAATAGTATGCTCTTTTATGAGCCATAATTGCATAAACCAAAAATGTTCTTTCTAAGAAAATTAGATGGAATGAAAATTAGAAGAGGACTCTTAAAAGATGAAATAGAGTGTGCATTTGAAATTAAACTTTAAAGGGTGACAATGACAAAGTTCTACATGCAAATTATGAGCTGGTTAATGGTTATATAGGCCGGCCAATTAATTTGGAACATTTTTTTTTATAATGTGGAACATTTTTTTATGGTATGCTTTTGTTTGATACAATATATTATATTATATTATATTTTGATATATGCTTTGAAAGCTGTTTTTCTTGTTATTGAAGAGGATGTATTATATTGTATTGGCCGTCACTTAATTGAAAACAATTTTATGTGACTTTTATTGGTATCGTGTGTTTGTTTATGTTCTAAATTAAAGTTACTATGCTTGTAATTTTGCAAGTGCCAAGTAGTTGTTTTTTTAGGGGGATTTGGTGTCATTGAAAACATTAATATTGATGAGAACTAAGATAATGCCAACATGAAGCATTAGGATCATCCAATGACTTTGAAAATATATAACATATGAAAGTATGCCAGCATTTGGAATTCCTGTGCGAAAAATACTATGAGGTTTGAGAATTTTTATATCAATAAAGTCTGCATTAGAAACCACGTGTAAAATCTTAGAAAATTCATGTACACATGAGGTATTAGTTAGTTAAGTAGCTAACATAGTTCTCTACTTAAGTAGAAGATAGTATAAAATTTTAAAAAAGTTATGTATATAGGGTATTAACTAGTTAAGTACAAATCCGGTTTTTACTTATTTACCGAACATGTAAATTTTTAAAAATTTAATGTATATGGGATGTCAGCTAGTTAAGTAGGAAATTCAGTTTACTATTTAATTAACAAACGGTATAAAATTTTGAAAATTTCATATTAGAGGTGTTTTTCTCAAAAAATTTACTTTTAT
This sequence comes from Trifolium repens, assembly GCA_030408175.1. Classification (NCBI taxonomy): domain Eukaryota; kingdom Viridiplantae; phylum Streptophyta; class Magnoliopsida; order Fabales; family Fabaceae; genus Trifolium; species Trifolium repens. The sequence goes on from CP125836.1 coordinate 6,336,803, forward strand.
AACATCTACCACCACCGACGAAAGAGTAAAAAAAGAAACGAACAGGGTACATAAGAAAGACGAGGACACCGAAAGAACTTCTTTCTCCTAGCAGAGAAACCCGATACAAATGCAAAGCCCAATACTAATCCTTAAGGCCATTTTCACACCCAACCACTTCAGAAAACTTAATTTTCATACAAACATCTAACAAATTTTTTCACTAGCTAGCAAAACAAAATTATTTTCAAAAATCAGAAAACATAGACCAAAGTTTCTTCTCCCTCACACATCCAGCAAAATCAATGATGTTAATTCAACTAAATACACATAAATTTTGTGAAGCTAAAACCATGTTTATTAATTATTATTTTTTACTATAATATATAAGCCAAATTCATCCCAAGGTCATTAAGTTTCACATTTATAACAAGTTAAATTCTTTAACTTTCTTCTTCATAAAATATTTTTAAATTTTTAAATTTGTTGCACCGTTACTCTTGTAGTTATTCTTTATTACATTTTCTTTTGCATTGTTATTTTTATAGTTAATCTCTTTTAACATATGTTTTTCCTTAAAATTATTCACCATAATGGAATTCAACGTTAATCTCGCTACAATGTAATAAAGTATAATTTAATAGTATAATTTGTTACCTGAATAACTTAACACATCTAATAAAAAAACTTAAAGATGTAATTATTATCTTAAAAAAACTTAAAAGATTTAATTGTAATAAATGAGGAAATTTAAAAGATCCCTGCGTAAAATTGTGATTATAATTTAATTTAAGAAAGCAACCAAAAAAGGTGACAATAATTAGAAAGGTGAATTATACAGTGGCTGGCAGCTACAGACCCACGTGTGAAAGGGCAACTGTTTTGCTCACTTTATAACTCGAGCTGGTGATAGAGCCAAAGAACTCTTTCCCCCTCTCTGTATATTCAATCTACCACACATGCAATTAGAAAAATTCTACACAAACACAAATAACAAGTGTTAGACACATTTATACAAATTAAAAAAAAAATTAAAAGAAAAAAGATAAAATTATGTTGATTGATGTAACTATTATTTTTATTTTAAATTTTTTGATTTGTGTGTGTGTGTCCAAGTATATATTATTTAAATTTGTGCCCATAAAAATCTTTTCTCTCTAATTAGTACTAATCACATAAAGTACTAGTATGTTACGCGGGTATTTCTTATTTTATTCAAACATAACACAAACAAAACCAATAAGAAAAAGTTAATTGTGTCCCAATAATGCAGTTAATAAGAATATTATATCAAATATGCTAAAATTTGAGTTTGAATTCTGATACCAAAATAAAATTTTAGCCATTGAACTATTTGAGAAAAAAAATCATCAATTATTTAAGGTGAGAAAGTGTCACATAATCGTTAAAATTTGAAGATGACCGACTATCGACATGTCATCTTATTATATAATTAGGGTTAGGGTTAAGGTACTAGGGTTAAAAGTAAAATTAGATTTAGGGTTAAAATTAGGATTAAGGCGTTAGGGATAGGGTTATAATTAGGGTTATGGTGGTTAAAATTAGGGTTAAGGGTTAGGGTTAAAATTAGGTTTAGGGTTTTAGAATTTAGGGTTTGGGTTTTATTGTTTAGGGGTTTTGGGGTTAGGGTTTGGGTTTTGGGTTTTAGGGATAAGGTTAAAGGTTAGAGTTAAAATTATGATTAAGGGTTATGGTTAAAATTAGGGTTAGGGTTAAAATTAAGCTTAAGGTATTAGGGTTACGGTTAAGGGGGTTTAGGGTTTTAGGGTTTGAGGTTTAGGGTTCGGAATTTTAGGGTTTAGGGTTTTGGGGTTTAGGGTTTGAGGTTTTAGGGTTTTGGGGTTTCAGGTTTAGGGTTTAGGGTTTGATGTTTAGGGTTTGAGGTTTTAGGGTTTGAGGTTTAGGGTTTGGAGTTTTAGGGTTTTGGGGTTTAGGGTTTGGTGTTTTAGGGTTTTGGGGTTTGAGGTTTAGGGTTTAAGATATAGGGTTAGGGTTAAACCTAATTTTAATCAACGTAACCCTAAATCCTAAAACCCCAAACCCTAAAACCTTAAACTTTAAACTCCAAACCCTAAACCCCAAAATCCTAAACCCTAAGACCGTAAACCGTAAAACGCGAACCCTAATACATTAACTCTAACTCTAATTTTAACCCTACTCCTAATACCTTAACCCTAACACTTAACCCTAATTTAAACCCTAACCCTAATACCTTAACCTTAATTTTTACCTAACCTAAATACCTTAACCTTAATTTTAACATAACCTTAATACCTTAACCCTAATTTTATTTTTAACCTTAACCCTAATTTTTACCCTAACAATCATCATAACTAAAGGCAGATAACCCTAACCCTAATTTTAACCCTAAGCCTAATGAATGTAACTAAAGGGACCTAACCCTAACTCTAATTTTAATCATAATCCTAACCTTTAACCCTTAACCATAACTTTAACAACTACCCCTAATTTTACCCTTAACCCTAATCTGAACAATTGTAACTAAAGACACTTAACCCTAACCCTAACCTTAATTTTAATCCTAACCCTAATGACCTGTAACTAAAGACACTTAACCATAAGCCTACTTTTAACCTTAACTTTAACCGAATTTTAACCCTAAACCTAACCTTTAACCCTAACTTTAACCCTTAACCCTAGCTCTAACCTTTAACCCTTAACCATAACCCTAACTCTAACCCACATGAATTTAACTAAAGGCTAACCCTGACCCTAATTTTAACTCTGACCCTTACGCCTAATTTTAATCCTAACCTTAACCAATGTATTTAAAGGCACTTTATTCTAACCATAACCTTAATTTTAACTTCAACCCTAACATTTAACCCTTAACCATAACCTTAACCCTAACGAATGGTAACTAAAGGCACTTAACCCTAAACCAGGTTAAGTGCCTTTAGTGTTACACTAGACTACCACTAATGTAAAATGTTAACCTAAATCCTATCATTTAACACTTAATGCTAACCCTAACCCTACCCCTAAACCATTAACGCTAACCCCAACCCTAGCAATTAACCCTAGCCCTTAACCCTAACTCTTAAACCTAGCCTTAACCCTACCCCTTAACCCTAGCCCAAAAGTAAAGTGAAAATGGAAATGCAGGGCAAATGAATTATATATCTAAACAAATAGTAGTAAATTTTAAGTAACTCAAGTTTTCACTTTTAACTTGCATGCTAACACATGTATAACAAAAATTTCCCCTTTTCTAACTCCATGTTCCTTACAATTTATATTTTGACATTTTTTATGTAAAGAATATTATTGAAGTTTGAGACCATGTCAGAGTATATAAACTACTTTGAGGGTATACAACAAAATACATGTCTTCTTTTTCCACTAACATTCTGGTCCATTCAACACATCATGCAAATAAGAGTGGTGTCATAACAGAGCCAGATCAGGATCCTCAGCAACTTGAAACAAAATTTTAATTTACGGAAAGATGACATTTTTAATCTCTGGTAAAAAAATTAAAATAACTATTATAAATTATTACTAATAAAATTTCAATTCACATGCAGATGACTATTTTTTATCGCAAAAAAAAGTTTTAATATCACTACTATTATAAGTTGTTACTAATTTTTTTAAAAAATTCACGGAGAGATGACAATTTTTAGTACTAATACAAAATTTAAAATCATTATTATAAACTATTATTGATACAAAATTTTAATTTACGGAGAGATGACATTTTTAATCCTTGGTAAAAAATTTAAAATAACTATTATAAATTATTACATAAACTTTTAATTCACGGGCAGATGACTATTTTTTATCACCAGTAAAATTTTTAAAATCCCTATTATAAGTTATTACTAAATTTTTTTAAAATTCACGGGGAGATGACAATTGTTATCGCTGATAAAAAATTAAAATCACTATTACAAACTATTATTGATACAGAATTTTAATTAACGGAGAGATGACATTTTTAATCTTTGGTAAAAAATTTAAAATAACTATTATAAGTTATTACTAGTAAAATTTTAAGATGACTATTTTTTATCGCCAATAAAAGTTTTAAAATCACAGAGAGGTGATAATTTTATCGCCGATAAAAGTTTGTGGCAAATATATATGATGTTCCGCAAAACCCGTTCAAACACATTTTAACATAAACTTTATTGCTTTATTTCTTCTTCTATGCTATCTTTGATTTGTATGAATTTAAACTTTGTTACTTTGTTATCTTAACTTGGTGCTAACTCTAAATTACTTGAATAATTGTGTTTAATTTTCTATGTCTAAAAATAGTTATTTTAAATTGCTCATTTTTATCAAATAACGAATATATTTATACTATAGATCTTATCATCAATCTTGCAATATATTATTGATTCAAAAAAAAAATATGGACTTTTTTGATTTATATCGTTTTGGTGTTCCGACTAGTTACAATTAAATATATGTACATACATAGAAAAGAAATCAATAATGACTTGCAAATGAATAAGACAACCTAAACCTTTCTGTCCATAACACAAACAAGGATTTCATGTTCCCTTTATTCTTACCTTCTAACTCAAAAATCTAGAAAAGTGAACACACTCACAAGACAAAGCAAGGTTCCAACCTTTTCTATGTCTATTCTCAATCACTAGTTTAAGTTTCCAAAAAAACACTTACAATAATAAAAACAAAATCAACCCAAAACATCATATAATTTCCTCACAAAAATTAACAATTTTTGGTCTCTAAAATTGAACATCTTCCACAACAACAAAAAAAACTCAACTATGAAACCTTCAACAAATGACACAACCGTAGACATTGATCATAATTCATCTTCCAAAAGAGTTTCTTTCTCTGAAAACAATCACACAAATGGTGAACAACATCAACACAATGTTCCTTTGTTACTTCAACCATCATATTCAAGATCAAAATCCATAATCTTTGATGAACTAAGAAACTTTAGGATATGTCTTAAATGGTGTGCTCTTGATCATTCATCTTGTGTTGGAAAACTCATTTCTTATGTAACTTTCATCTTCCTCACTTTCATTGTCCCTCTTTTCACAACCCTTTTTGTTCAAGTTTCTTCTTCTTCCCCTCAAGATGACCCTATCTCCTTGAACAAGCTTGTTCAAATACCCGAATCTGCTCTTGCCATCATTTCCTTCTTCACTCTCTCCCGTTTCTTCCGAAGGTATCATCAAAATTAACTACATGATTGAGTAAATAAACAATTTCGTCCCTGATATTATAATCATTAGTCAAATTCATCCATGAGTTATACCGATTAGCAATTTTATTCTTGGATTTTTAACACATCAATCAAAATGGTCCCTATATTAAATTTAGTCGTTAATTAGACAGCATGACGTGACATGTTAAATAAAGTTGTAATAGTCTATAAGATTTTAATTTGTGTTTGATTAGTAACACATTTTGTCAGATTATTTTTTAGAAGCTATTAAAAAAATCTTATTTCAACTAAAAAAAACATTTTTTTAGATTCTAATTAATTTAAAAAAGCTTAAACAAATACAATCAAAACGATTAAAATATTTTATCAAATAATCTGTAACAATCGTGCTCTAAATCATATAATGTGATATGACGCAGGTACGGCCTAAGACAACTTCTATTTTTAGATGCATTGCAAGATGACACTACATACGTTCGACGCGGCTACGCGCGCGAGCTAGAGAAAGCATTCAGATACTTAGCATACATAATCTTACCCTCTTTCTTTGTAAAAGTTGTCCACAAAATCATATTCTTCTCAGCAGTTAAGATTTCAGCACCACACATTAGTGCTGGATTTCCACTAAACTCAATTGTGTTTGTGTTAACTTTAATTTCTTGGTTGTATAGAACAGGAGTGTACTTATTGGTATGTGTGATTTTTAAACTAACTTGTCAACTTCAAATATTGAGATTTGAAGGTGTTCATAAGCTTTTTGAAGGGTTTGGTACTGAAGCAGGTGTTATATTTAAAGAACATGTGAGAATTAGAAGACAATTATGGATTATTAGTCATAGGTATAGATTTTTTATAATTTGTTGTGTGGTTACTATGAGCGTTAGTCAATTGGGTGCTTTATTGCTAGTTTTGGCTTCCAAGTCGGACAAGAGTTTCTTCAATTCTGGTGATCTTGTGGTAAGTACATCGTATTATATATGATTCTATATGATTATACATATTTGATTGTTGAATTAATTCTAAGAAATTAGGAAGTGGATTTCACGTGGTTTTAGTCTCCGTTTTTTTTTTTTTTCATTTACGATTTTGGTCCCTTAATTTTAATCTGACATTTTTTCAAATCATAGTACTTCATGTTTCGTAAGAAGTACTATGATTTGATATGATACAAATTTTTGTCCTGATTTTGGTAAATTATTTATGCAGATATGTTCAGCTGTGCAATTGAGTGGCTTCTTCTTGTGCATCTTAGGTGCAGCAAAAATCACACATAGAGCTCAAGGAATTGTTTCAATTGCAACAAGATGGCACATGTTGGTGACTAATGCTTTTGCTGAATCAGAACAATGCAAAGATCAAATGTCTGATGCAGTAGCTAGTGATAGTAGTGATTCTGACTCCTCAGATATTCACATATCAATAATCCCACAAAGACTCTCTTCCTTCCATACAAGACAATCTTTAGGTAAGTTTTATCTTTAAGTAAAATATAAAAGTTATATGAATTCGAATTTCTTGTAGTTAGAAATTCCACATTCACGCATTTGAGACATCAGTGATCGTTCGATCTGTATTTTTTAGACATATTGATCGAACAATTACTGATGTCCTGAATGAGTGAGTGCAGACTATTTGACTGCAAGGAAGTCAAATCCAACGTTTTTAAAAGAAAAGTAAAAATTGATTGAAAATTACACATTCCTCTATTGTGTTTGAATTTTGCAGTGACTTATCTACAACACAACCATGGGGGAATAACATTGTATGGATTTGCACTTGATAGAGGAATGCTTCATACTCTATTTGCCTTTGAGTTCTCTATAGTGCTTTGGATTCTAAGTAAGGTGGTTGTCTTGGAATAAAATATTCAACTCTCAAGAGAAAAAAAAAAAGCCTTGCATATCAAGTTATCAACCATGGAATGTGTATTAATTATTATTAATTATTATCTCATATGGTTGTTTTGAGTACCTTTTTTGTGTGTAGTAATTATTATACTTTTATCTCAAATTTGTATCTAGTGTGAAACCAAGCTTTCTTAGAGAATTGCTACTCTACAACTTTATAAAATAGGAACATTGAATAAATCAGTTCACCTTTTACTTAGGATAAAAGGAAATATGAGCTCATGAAGAGAAGTGTAACTTTGTTTCTTTTGTGAAGATAAGTTAATTTTTGTATTGTAATTTTCTTTGGTGGTAGATGATCTTCTTTCTTGAGTCTTGACTAAGAAAGTAGTCTCAATGAAGTCTTCACTTGCCTCATTATTTCGTGAGCACCTTAATCTAGTTTATAGATAGTTTTTTCCGTGATCCGAATCTCAGTGAAAGCAACAATGTTAATGTGTTATAACTACTTTACTAGAAAACATGAAAAAAACTAAAGAAGAGAAATGCTAATTTGAGCATAATTTCAAATTTATTATATTTAGGCGCACACATGTCAATAAAAAAAATTAAAAATAAATAATTTTGTCTAAAAATAATTAATTTAGATTTGTGGCTTACCTATGCAAGAATAGTTCACTAAAGAAAATAAAATTGTTTTCATTGATTTTGGACGCCTCATAATTATCTTAAAAATTCAATTAAACAACTAAATAAAAGTGGGACTACGATTTCCTACAGGAAAAAATCACACAGTTTCACACAATTTCAATCTTAATCATTACTTTTTGATTAGACAGTTCTAATTAAATCCACTGTAAAATTAATCAAAACAATCTCAACCGTACATAACAGATCAAATAATTTAAAATCAAAACCGCTTGAAAACTGTCACAAATATTACAACATTTTAAATCTACTTCGATAAAAGTGCAATGTAAACTAAGTAAAAGCTCAATCGTCCACACATCTCTTTGTTTAGTGATTTTATTAAAATCATTTTAATTAATAAACAAATAAAAATAAAAAGATTAGGCGGGAAATGTTCGGTCCAGAAGAACTTTAGGCGGGAGTATATAAACATTACGGTTCGCTTCGCTATTTTCCATTTCCCTTCTTTATGGTTTTCGCGATTTTTCGGTTACTTTTTCAATCTTCTCAGAGATTCAAAAACCCCCAAAGGTTAGATTTGTTTGCATTTCTTGTTCTTGATTTTTCTCCTCAACTTTGTTTCTTTATTATCACTTGCTTTATCCTAAAATGATGTTATTATGTATATATGCATTTTGTGTAGTTAATGTGTTTGTTGAAATGCCAAACAATAGTCAACTTGTGTTTCCTAGTGTTTTATATTAGAAATTTCAACATTTCTTGGTTTGACTTTGAGTTGAGGTTTGAAAGAAAGGACCTAAGTTCAAACCCTCGTGAAAGAGAAAACACCAACATTAGTTTAGTCAGGGTTGGCCCAACATGTTTAGAGGCCTAATAAATCAACTTCTATTGTGATGCATTTTAGAAAGGAAAAAAAAAAAAATCAAGGTTTTTTTAGGCCAAGAGTTAACCTAGGTTAAAGTGGATATGGGGCCTTCACTTTTACCATCTCAAATAGAGAAACATTTGGCATGAAATTGTAATATTATATATCTATAACCAAATTGAAATTTTTTGAGGCCTTCGGCCGGCCCTGTGTTTAATGTTTATTAGAAGTTCATACTATATAGTATATTATATATACTACTCTATTTCCTGTATTTATTATGAATGCCGTGGTATTTGGAATACTGTTTTAATTTGGAAAAACTACTAGGCTTGATACTTATAGATTACTAAGTATTGGCCAAGTAAAAGAAAGTTTCTTTTTGAATGAGATAGGGTCATACTACTGAGTATATTGAGACTAACTTATTTTGATACCAATTTGTAGTACAAAAGAACAATACTTTTTTGAGACCAATGAGTGACCAAGATGACTCTCTAACCTCGGAGGCAACAGTGAATCAGACTTCTACTCCACCATTTGGGCATAGAAATCGGTCAGATGCTGAGGATGAATTTAGAGAAGAGACAAATGATGGAAGCAAAAGGCAGAAGAAATCTGATCCATCCTCAACAATGAAGGCAGAACGACAGATAAGTTCTTCGCATTTATATGACAAATTTGACCAAGAGACTTGCGAGAATGAACTTGTTGAGATGTTTATAGCCACTGACCTTCCTATTTCATTCGTTGAGAATAAAGCATTTCAAAAGTTTCTAAAGGTTTTACAACCGAAATTTAGTGTCTCCTCGCTGTTACAGACTACATCGGCAAATGATATTTTGACTATGTGGGATGCGGAAAGAACAAAATTACAGAGTTTTCTTGCACAGCATTGTGGAAGGGTTTGCCTCAGCATTGACACATGGACTTCGTGTCAAGATCAGAGTTATATGTGTTTGACTGCCCAATTTATTGATAATAATTGGAAATTGCACAAAAAGATTCTAAACTTTTTGCCAACCGTAGATTGTTCAATACAGTATATGGTATCTACTATTGTGTGGTGCTTGGATGATTGGGGATTGAGTGATGTTTTTAGCCTGACAGTTGATAATGTATCTCCATATGATTCTGGGTTTCAATTCTTAAAGACAGTGCTAATGTCTCAGAACACATTAGTTTTAAAAGGAGATTACATTCATATGCACTCTTGTGCTCATATTTTGAACATGATTGTGAAGGAGGGGTTACGCAACATTGATTATTCTATTTTGAGAATTAGTGATGCAATTCAATACATAAAATCATCTCCTTCTATATTGCTGAATTTGAAGCATGTGCTGAGCAAGAAAAGATTGAACGTAAAGGATATGTTTACTTGGATGTTGAAACTGAATGGAATTTATCATATGAGATGTTGGAGGCTGCTTTAAAGCATCAAAGTACATTTGAGGACCTTGAGTTACAAGACAAAAAGTATGTCCGTGACTCCGTGAGTTAAAAAAGGGAAAGGGGAAGCGTGTTCCTACACGTGAAGATTGGAACTTTGCTTACTTAATTTTACCATTTTTGAAGATCTTTCGTGAAACTATTTTGCGAATTTCTAATATCTCTAATGTTACTAGTAATATATATATGTTAGAGGTATTTAGAATTGGTAAAAAGATTAGTGAACTGTGTCATTCCAAGGATCTAGATGTACAGTTTATAGCTACAAAAATAAGGAAAAACTATGTTGAGCAGTTTGATCAGCATTATGACCAGCATTGGGAAAAGCATGATGCTTTGAACATGTTGCTGCTAATTGCTCTTGTATTTGATCCTAGGTACAAAGTTGGATATATAAATTGGATGATCAATCAGATTTTTGATTCAGTTGCGGCAGCTAAGTTGAAAGAGAAGTTGGAATCTTGTTTGAAGTCCCTTTTTGAGGAATATAATGGAGAGGAGTTGAAAAATGATTCACAAAAAGCACAATTGGATGGACATGGTAAAAAAGATCCCTATAGTTGGAATGAGTTTTGGCAATCACATAAATCAAGTTGCAAATCTGAGTTAAATAAGTATTTGGAGGAAGCTATAGAGACCTCTGTGGACTTGGATGTCCTAAATTGGTGGAAGCTAAATTCAAGTCGATTTCCAATCCTTGCAAACATTGCTAGAGAGGTTTTAGCTATGCCCGTCTCAACCTTAACCTCCGAGTGTGCATTTGGTACTAATGCCAAGGTGCTCGATTCTTATTGTAGTTCTCTTAGTTTTGATCTTATGCAAGCACTTGTCTGCACACAAGATTGGCAATACGGAAAACCCTTCTCGTTGCTTTCAAACAACGATTTGCAAAAGCTTAAGCAAGGTAAGATAATGAGATGCTTAATTTGGATATGTTATTACTTACTAACTCGGGATTATGATTTGATATGTACTGACATTTTTTTTGTCTTTGTGCAGAAATGGTTTCCCAACTAGATGTTGGTTGTTCAAACTTTGTTACTCCGGATGATTAATTAAGGATGCTTGTTCTTTATTTGGTTTTTAGAATCACTTATCTATGTAAGGTTCATTTCTTAACAATTTATTTTTCTGTCAATTGTAATTGACCTAGACTGAAGTCGATGTAGCAACAGTATTTGTAGTTCAGTTTTTATGGTAGTTGGTTATAACAAATAACAAAGCTTAGAGTTTCTATTCAGATTGTTCATTTTGCTGTGCTTTTTAGTATATCAAATATTGATACATCATGTTATTTATCCAATCTTATTTTCTTTCATATGTTTACGGACATACTTTTTGTCTTGTAACTCAAGGTCCTCAAATGTACTTTGATGCTTTAAAGCAGCCTCCAACATCTCATATGATAAATTCCAATCAGTTTCAACATCCAAGTAAACATATCTTTTATGACCATATTGATTGATGGAAATATCAATAAGGACAAAAATGAAACTTATTTTTTTTAAGGAATCAGAGTGAAACCAAAAATCCTAAGGGACCTGCAGACTAATTAAGCCAATAATAAATAACAAAAGTTGGTGAATTTCAATAACATATCAACTGATTTTAAATTTTTGTAAAATTTTACATAAATTATCTATATGATATAAATTTTAAATTTAACGGTAAATTTTATACTCGTTAATATGTTACCGGAATAATTTTATTTTTTTTAAGAATTCAATTAAAAGTCAAAAAACTAAACGGGAGGATTCGAACCCACAACAGTTGGATAAAGAGGGCACTATTTTAGTGCTGCAACAGAAGTATGGTGATAGATCTAACGATCAAACATATATATAGAATAATAAAGGCATAATTAGTCTACCGGTCTTTTAAATATTTTTTTATTTTCATTTTGATCCCTTAAAGAAAATAAGTTTTAATTTTGGTCCCTTATTGATATCTCCGGCAGTCAATATGGTCATTTTCGTTCATTTTTTCTCAGAAACCGTTAACTTTTATACATACGGTAAAATAGGTTGTTACATGGCAATGACATATGTACAAAAGTTAACGGGTTTTGAAAAAATGGACGAAAATGACCATATTGATTTATGGAAATATCAATAAGGACCAAAATAAAACTTATTTTCTTTAAGGGATCAAAGTGAAACCAAAAAAGTCTAAGGGACCTACAGACTAATTAAGTCAATAATAAATAACAAAAATATGTATATCCTATTAAAAATTGAAAATTCTAGTGTGGCTATAGTTAGAGCTGTCAAAACGGACGGCCCGTTTCGGGCTTCGTCAGGCCGGGCTTAAAAAGCCCGGGTAAAAAACGGGCCGCAAAATCAAGGACGGAACCCGGCCCGGTACGGGCTTTCGGGCCGGCCCGGTTTTTTAAAAAAAAAAAACATTTTTAAAGCAATAGTTGAAGGGTAATGAAAAAATAAGAAATTTAAGTGCCCAATAAATTTGACAAGAGATCACAACATTAATTAATTCCAAATAAGTTGAAATTTGTTAGAATTAATGTAAAGTTATTTAAGCTAGTTACATTTTACGAGTAATTACGTAGAAAAATAATTCACGACCGTGGTTTTATATTTTTAGCTTATTTATTTATTTTAATGACACAATAAATTATTTTTACTTTTAGCTTATTTTCATTTTCTTATGTATATAATTTGCGTTACTATTGCATGTATATAATTTGCGTTACTAGTGCATATTTATTCTCTTAAATGCGCGTTTGATGGAATTGGAAGGTGTGTGTGACATGTGTGTTGTGTTGCTGCTGTGTTGTTAACTTATTATGTTTGTGTGGACTTTTAGATTGGTGACCCAAGTAAAAATATTATAAACATCCTTCCTTATTTACTCATATTTTTTATATTTTATTATAATTTAATCGGGCTTGCGGGCGGCCCGTGGCCCATTCGGGCCGGCCCATATTTTTTTAGGACTTTATCGGGCCGGGCTAAAAAATTCAGATGCTAATTCGGACTAGATTTTTAAGGCCCAAGCCCGGAAAAAAAATCGGGCTATTCGGACCGGCCCATTTTGACAGCTCTAGCTATAATCACACTAAGTCCCTATATGGATCCTCCCCCTGGACACACCTCCGGCGAGTTTAGAATGTTTGTGTTTAGATGGTGGTATAAGAGTTTCTACTCCCTGCATTATAACATTGTAATTTTTTCTTTTAGACTTTGCCCCTTTATTATGAAAAAAAGAAGAAAAAAAAAAAGAAATACAATACAACAAGGTTACACAGTTAATTACTGTTACCAGTAAACTTTACACAAAAAGACTTCATGGCCCAATGGATAAGGCGCTGGTCTACGGAACCAGAGATTCTGGGTTCGATCCCCAGTGAAGTCGTTTTTAACTTTAATTTTTTGTTTCAATTCATTTTACTTAACACTAGGGCTGAATTAACACTTAATTCCTCCCTTAAAACTGAAACAGAAATTAAATTTTGTAGTGACCCTTTTATTCTTTTTGAAGAGCTTAGATAATAAAATTAAAATTGCAAATATGCAGATAGATAAGTCTTTTTAATTTCCTCAAAACGAAGCACAATGTGATGATGATCACAATTATAAACACTAAACAGCATTCTCTCTTCCTATATATGCTTGCATTCATTCACTAACAAGAACAAAAATAATTATCAAAACCAAATTGTAATCTTCATTTACACTCTTGGAGAAGATCACATAGTTGTTTAAGGGTGTTAGAGAAATTTCCTAGTCTTGCTATGAGCTTATCGCCTTGGCGTCTGGTAAATTCAGTGCGGTAATCCTCTATATTCTCCGAGTTAGCTTCCTTACAGTCAGCAGATTCAGCATTAATATCTTGAATCTCTATTGCAAACTCTTGCAACTTCAGAGTCAACATTTCCTCATTTTCCTCCCTGCTATTATTATTTATGTTTCCTACACTGGTTGGCTTTGGCTTTTCTTCAATGTCATGGTTTTCGTCTACTTCGGCTAGGCTTGTTGGCTGTGTCTCTATTTGCTTTGTACGCCTTTTTGCAGGAGATTTCAACTTAGATTTCTTTCCAAGGAAGTCTTTTAAATACTCGTCTTCTAAATGAGTATTCTCGGGCTGTTCTTTATGGCTTTCCTTAGGCTTTTCTTCACGGTATCTCTTAGGTTTACTTTGCTGCCTTTTCCTTTTGGATCCTAACACTTTCTTTTTGAAAAAGCTGGATCCTAACAATTAAATCACAAAAATGCATTAATTGAAAAATTATATGCAAGTTCCAAACTTATTTACAAAATAAAATTAAGGCATTTGACGTATTGTCTCTTTACTGCATATATAAAAGAAGAGAAGTTCCAACTGAACACAGATCTAAAAGAAGAGAAGTTTGACTTTTGTTTCCTCTGCTTTTCTCATTCTTTAATGCTAGAAGTAAAATATAAACCAATTTTCCTAAATTTTAAGATCTGTTGTTCAGTTGTTATATTAATTGCAGAAATTATTGAAAATCTTGACTGCTCAGCATTTGCCAACAAATCTACTGTCACAGCAAAGAATCAAAATCATCCTCATTTTACTAAATTCAATCAAATTTCAAAAACATGGCCGGTCCAGCGTTTAGGCAACTAAAGCAAAGACTTTAGACCCACCGGCATTTAAAAATACTGAGTATGTTATACAAAGAAGATCTATGGTCTAACAATCGATGCCCTTAGCCACAGCTTGTGGGTTTGAATCCCATCCACTAACCACAGATTATTTATTTTGTGTTTTTCTTCTTTTTTTTACCTTGTAAGTTTGAATTGTGTTGGTTTTACTCAAAACTCCCACCTCAACATTAGTGTATGTTTGATCACACATTTATGTCTTCAAAATCTTGCTTCTCAAACCGTTTCCATAGCAATTTTATCGAAGCTCTAAAACTAAGCTTCTGCATCAAAATGCTTTCTCACCATAATTTTGGTGAACATGTCCTAAAAACAAACATATACTCAGACCTACAATCATGTGAATGTGATGCCTCTCCACCTAACAGAGATTCCAACTATGGTTCCCCTCACATTGTGCAACTACTCTCTTTCGCTACACCTAGCTACCATTTGTTTGTCACACACTAGAATAGATAACACAACTATGTCAACCATTTCCCTCAGTTTCAAAATAACTGTCGCTTTAGCAAACAACATTTGTTCCAAAATAAGTATCATTCTACTTTTTTCAAATCTATCCCTAAATTAACATTGTATACACACCACTGGTATCCGGCTCACTGGACCGACTAATCTAGTCCAGGGTAAGTTCAGACATTAAGTGGTTCCAGCTCCCTCCCAATCGCGGTGCGAGGATTGTATACACAACTTTCAACATAATCTCATTATACATTTATGACGAAGATGTGCTTATAACATTTCATTAATTAAAATATGTTCAATAGTATTCCCTCCGACCTTAATTATGAGTAAATGTCACTTTTTAGATACATTAATTATTCAATGTATCTAAAAAGTGACATTTGCTTATAATTAAGGTCGGAGGGGGTACAATTTAGCATATCAACTATTAATAACAACAATTTATAGAATTTATGACAACTATTAATAATCAATAATTAATGACGACAATTTTGTAAAATTTGTATGCTTAATCATTCATTTATTATTGTTCTTATTTTGGAACTACTTTTCAAAAAATGCAGATTTAATTTAACCTAACAACACTGAGAAACGAATCATACCAGTTTCAATTTCAACGGTAGCATCAAGATCTTCATTCCCAATTTCAGCATCACTTTCACGATCAATTTCACCTCTTTCTTCCCTTCCTTTAACAACTCTTCCAATAGCATCAAACAATTCAGGGTCCAAATTGGAAGATCTTCTTCCTTTTTTAACATCATCATATTCAGCAAGTAGAGATCGCCACTTCCGACGACACTGAGCTAAGTTCCGATCGACGTCTAAGGCGGCACAGTTTTCCGATATGATGTCCCATTGCTGGTAAGATGAAAACTCAACGGAACAGTCGGCTTCCACCGCAGCGATTTCGTTGACGAGAATGAGTGATTCTGTTACAGTCCACTCCGGAGCTGCTTGTGATCGTGTGCGTCGGTTCCCGGCGCCGTCGCGTGGGTTTTCCGTCATCTTTCTGTTCATAGGAAGAAATGAAGAAGCAGAAAAAGCAAACATTGATGTAACGCTCCATTTATGAATTTAGAATTTTTTTAATCGGGTTCGAACTCTGATCCCCTGCATAATAATGCAAATGTCATTGAAATTCTTGACACGCTAAGCATGATGTGCTACACGATGCTCTAAGCAATGCGTC
The DNA here is from genome assembly GCA_030408175.1 of Trifolium repens. Classification (NCBI taxonomy): domain Eukaryota; kingdom Viridiplantae; phylum Streptophyta; class Magnoliopsida; order Fabales; family Fabaceae; genus Trifolium; species Trifolium repens. The sequence goes on from CP125836.1 coordinate 6,353,100, forward strand.
AATAATAATCCAAAGCAATTAAAAGAAAACAACAAATAAAAGAAGACAGAGTATTTGTTAACCCAGTTCGGCGCAAACAGCAACCTACGTCTGGGGATACCAATCCAGGAAGAAATATCACTATAATAGCCCTAGTTCTAAGTTCTCAGCAAACGCTCCGTTTACAACCTAGGCACTACCAATGACTCTTCAACCTTACAACCTTACAAACAGCAAGGATTTCACTAACACAATATCAAAACAAGTTTTGGAGACACTCCTAAAAACACCTAAAGGCTTAGAGTGATGCACAAGAACAATCATACTCCATGCTTAAAAGCTTTGGAGAACATACAGAGTTACAACTCAATAAAACATTCCTACAAAAACAAAAATATCAAGATGATACTAGAGAGGCTCACAAATAAAGCACAAGGCTTACAAAGACACGAAACCCTAAAATTCTACATTTTGATGCATTGGTTTCGGTGAAGAAACTAGGTTTAGCTCCTTCCTTTAAATAGCCACGAGTTAGCATGAGCTTGATTTGTTTGACCCAAGCAATAACTCCACATTAATTAAAATAGATTCTCTACAAAAATACTCATCAAGGAGATTTTCTTCAAAAACATTCTTGAGAAAAATCTGAAGCATTGAATAATAATCCTCATAATAAGCCTGATTAAATGCGCCATACAAGATCCATGAGAGAGAAGGCAAACATTCCATAAATAGATCATGTCACGAAGACTCCTCGTGAGATGTCATGATGCTTAAGGCATCTTGTCGCACATCCTGCTACAAAGTTTATTTTACCAAAGATGCAGTCAACACAAAAGACTCAACAAACTCCCCCTTTGACAAATTTTTGGCTAAAACAAATTATGACCAGCCAATAAGATTACGAGGGATACACAACATACATTAAGGGCATAATTACTCCCCCTTAATACCATATTAGGTCATAAACCTGGTATATACTCCCCCTCAATAGCACATCCAAAAAAATATTACTCATTACCTTCTTCCTTGTCTATAGAGCCAGAAAGTATCTTCCCTGGATCTCACCCAGAAACAGAACAGGATGTCTGCTCTGATACCAATTGAAATTCCTGGCACGCTATGCACGATGTGCTACACGATGCTCTAAGCACTGCGTCAGGTCTAGCACGTAATAATCCAAAGCAATTAAAAGAAAACAAATAAAGAAGACAGAGTATTTGTTAACCCAGTTCGGCGCAAACAGCAACCTACGTCTGGGGGATACCAATCCATGAAGGAATATCACTATAATAGCTCTAGTTCTAAGTTCTCAACAAACGCCCCGTTTACAACTTACAACCTAGGCACTACCAATGACTCTTCAACCTAGGAACTCATAGATCTGAGATCCCATCTCACTCCCTTACAACCTTACAAACAGCAAGGATTTCACTAACACAATATCAAAACAAGTTTTGGAGACACACTCCTAAAAACTAAACACTCTTACCTAAAGGCTTAGAGTGATGCACAAGAACAATCATACTCTATGCTTAAAAGCTTTGGAGAACATACAGAGTTACAACTCAATAAAACAGTCCTACAAAAATATCAAGATGATATTAGAGACGCTCACAAATAAAGCACAAGGCTTACAAAGACACGAAACCCTAAAAGTCTACATTTTGATGCATTGGTTTCGGTGAAGAAACTAAGTTTAGCTCCTTCTTTTAAATAGCCACGAGTTAGCATGGGCTTGATTTGTTTGACCCAAACAATAACTCCACATTAATTAAAATAGATTCTCTACAAAAATACTCATCAAGGAGATTCTCTTCAAAAACATTCTTGAGAAGGATCTGAAGCATTGAATAATAAGTCTGATTAAATGCGCCATGCAAGATCCATGAGAGAGAAGGCAAACATTTCATAAATAGATCATGTCACGAAGACTCCTCGTGAGATGTCATGATGCTTAAGGCATCTTGTCGCACATCCTGCTACAAAATTTATTTTACCAAAGATGCACTCAACACAAAATACTCAACATCCATCAATGAAGCTAATTTTTTATTGTTGTTAAAAATATATATTTTATAATTTAGAAAAAATAACATACGTTAAATAAACATATACGATGCAATAAAATTTAATAACATACAAAATAAAATGATCCAAATTTATTTTTCGTCGGTATAACTTAATTGATAGGAATATTGTATTTTATATGGAGGGTTGGATTCGAATTATGGATTTTTCATTTATTCACCTCATGATTTGATTTCTAGCTATTAGACTATTTGACTAAAAAATCTAACTAAATCCTAATATAAAATCAATAAAAACACAGAAATATAAAATCACTCTCTTATGTAGAAGAAATAGGGATGACAAAAATATCCATACCCGCGGATATCTGCGGATAAAATCCGCCATGGATACGGAGCGGGTAGTTTAATGGATATCCACAGATAAAATAAATAGAGATTTCAATTATCCGCATTTAATGAATACGGATGCAAGTTTAATACTATCCGCGTCCGCGGATATCCATACCCGCTAAATAATTAGTAAAATTACTTAAATATCTCTACTTACATATAAATTCTAGTATTTTTATATAAAAAAATTGTATTTTTATATTTTATCTTTTGCAGTTTGGCTATTTTATATAAATTCTAGCTTTGTTTAGCTTTTTTGCAGTTCTGTGAGGTGACTTTTGTTTGTAGATTGAGTGTTTTCATTAAAAATATAGAGCAAAATTTTATTAATATTATGTGGTAATGTTTTGTCTTTAAAAGAAATAATTTTTTTCAATAATGAATTCTTTATTTTAATAAAAAAATATCATCCATGGATATATGTTAATATCCGCGGATACTTCAATATTCGTGGATTACCCGCTTAGCGGATATCCGCATGGATATGGAGCAGACACAAATATCATATTTATCTGATAGTACGGACACAGATATCACACTATCTGCGTCCATGGATATTCATTGACCAATCACTAGCATTCTTATCCTAGTCATCCTCCTTGGAAGTAGATTCACCATAAGGAGGTTTTTCTACAGGTGCTGGTAACAGCAACTATGACTTTGAAAGCAAACATTTCTTAAATCTTTTGTTTAAATGCTCTCCTACCCTCGATTTCCTACAAGAATAATATTTGATTTTCCGATCCCTCAATATATTTTTTTCTGTTCTATCTTAGTATTTTGAGTCTGCAATGTTTTGTATAATCTAGAGCATTTCAGGAGTCAATTGAAATATTTCCTAAAATGCTCGAGGGTTTCTTGAAATGCTTGAGATTATACAAAAAATAATACACCAATTGCAAACTTAAAATGTGGAGATAGAATAGAAAATAAAATTGAAGAAGAATCAAAGATTGTTGTTGCAAGCGGTTGAACATAATTTGTATTTAAAAAAATTCAAGAAATGAAGATTTCTTCCCAAAACCGTAGTTACCGCTACCAACCATCACCTATGGATTTCAACTCTCGTTCAAATGGGAAGAAAATGGCTAGTTATTAAATATTTGTGTGTGTATTACTTATGAGAAGAAGTATGTGTTGGGAAGAATGAAATATATGTACCCTTATATATAGAGTAAATGCAACGGTCAAATTTTGAAATTAATCATTTCGAGAAAAGTTTCCTCGAAAACACTCTTTATTTTGCGTGTTCAAACGGTCATAATACAACTACTACTATACAACGGTCAAATTTTCAAAATGTCTAGCGGAAAAAATATTCCTTGCAAATGTACAATTTACATTTTTCTTTAGGTATAAATTTGTTCAGCACACGTATAAATATGATATAGTTTGAATCTCTACAATTGTAACGTTGTGGAACAATTAAGAAGAGAGAAAAATACCAAGAAATTAAAGTGTACAGAGGAGAAGAAGAAAACAATATATACAAATCAAGCTATCAAAGGAAACAAATTAAGAGCTTTGATTTGTTTCCTTCGATTTGTAAAAAGTGTGTTATATATTTTCATTGTTATTAATTATTTTTATTATTGTTATCAATACCAATTTGTAAGAACATGTGTAATTTACAACTATGATTTGCACTTTTTCAACTTAACATAGATTTGTAATGCACTACTACTACTACTACTACAATTTCTTGGTGTTTATAGAAACTATTTTATACACTAAAAAACTAGTCTATGAAGTAGGTAACTCCTTGTAACCAAATTTATCATCTTCATTTCCTTCCGAATCTTCAATTTTTTCTCCGTGTTCGGGTCCAGAAGCCCAACAAATAACAAGATAATAGAGGTAGTTAATCATACCTAAGATAGCGAGTAGCGCGTAATAGTAATTCAGATGGCCCTTGTTGATGTTAGTTGTTAACCAACTCTCTTTCCCTCCAATACTAGTGACCTTGTCCACAATGTTAACAATCACACTTGCAACTACATCAGAAGCAGCTAGTTCCAGCGTGAAAATCGCCATTGCAAAACTCGACATACTCTTAGGGAAATAAGTGTAGAAATACTCAACCAGCCCAACTGGTGTGAAAGCCTCGCCGAATCCAAGCAAAACAAACTCCGGAACAAGCCATAAAGCCGACATGTTGATTACAGCGTTAGGGTTGTCCTCAAACCCTTGTTCAACCGCTGCATTTCGTCTCACGGTTTCAACAATAGCTGCTATTGCTTTAGCTAAACATACAAACAACATTCCTATCCCGATGCGGACTTTACAACTGAATCCTCTAGGCCGACCTGTGTATTTGGCTAGTAGAGGTACTGCGACGCGGTCATACAAAGGAATGATTATTGATAAGGTGAGTATCATGATAAGATTGAACGATCCTGCAGGAAAATTGAAATTGCCGAATAACCTTCGGTTCATAGTTTTGGCTTGAAGAGTGGAAAATGAACTCTGAGTCGCCATCATAAAGATTCCTGTAGACCACATAGGAAGGACTCTGAGCAAAGATTTCAGTGACTCCACCTGTCCTACTGTGCATAGGTTCCAAGGGTTCGAAATTGATCCATCTGGGTTTAGGTCTGCCTCGTGATTTCTTATTACGCAAGCTTTGTTCAAAAACCTACATAGCAAGAACATGTTAATTCACCCTGAAAGTATATATTACGAGGAAACTAAACTCTTTGTGCAATATGCATAACTTATCCACAAGAGCAAGCATGGTCAGTGAAGTACCTAAGACTATCGGTAGGGACCATCAGCTCTAAATCGAGGTCTTGACAGTACCGATCAAAGTTATGAACAGGAAGACTAAGATTTCTGTTCTTTGTCGCCACAACAATTACTCTTACAAAATTAGTGAATAAGCTCTCGCTTGGCTTCACTTTGACATAGAACGGTGAACCAATAATGAAACTGAAAGCTGAAATCAGCATTAGCACCGCAGGTACTCCAAACCCGATTTTCCATCCTAGGTTTTCTTGAATGTAAGCAATCACACTCAACGCAATAATGGTTGAAGCTCCGATTGATGTATAATACCAATTAAAGTAACTATCCAATATCCTACCATTATTTGAATTTTCCTTAATAGCCAATTGATCTGCTCCAAAAGCTATGGAACAAGGTCTAACACAACCAGCTCCAATTGAAATTAATCCTAAAGAAAGGAACAGAACTGCTTGTTGAGATAATGTAGCAGAACTGCAGATTTCGATGAGTGATGCGCAAGAAGGTTTTAGCATCGGGATCATGGCAGTTAACCACAAAACGGTTAAACCCTGCGGGAAGATAAGAAACATTAAAGCAGATTCACTTCATCATAATGGTAACATCAAAAGAATAATGTATCTGCGATGCTTAAAACATAAAAAGTCGATAAGGGAAATGATTGAGGTAGTAATGAACTTACAAGAAGACTAGAGAAGGAACCGATGAAGATGACATTGAAGCGACCGAGGTAAGAATCAGAGAGAAATGCACCAAAAATAGACAAGATATTGGACATAGCAGACCAAGTATAAAGAACATTAGTAGCCTTAGCAATAGCCATGTTATAATCATTTATCAAGTACAATATCATGTTAGGCATTATTCCATAACTTGCCACTTTCTCAAGACATTCATTCACTGAAAAACAACCAAACACACAAACAAAACATCCAAAAGGGTCATCAAATAATTAACCAAAAAAATAAAGGATTTACTGTAATTCATATGCACTGAACTTGTATCGAATCATTAAAATTATTTGACTCTAATCATAATATCTTAAAAAGTCATACAAGATAGTTTCTGATTTGTTGACGGTGCAAAATATTGCATCAAAACAATTTTACACCGTCAACTAATAACAATCTTATATTCTGTCAAGTCATCGCACTTTCTTCGTATGACATGGAAGATTATATCATCACGAACACTCCGATACATATTTTATAGAAATATATTAGTACACTCTTAAGGAGGATAATTCTGAGTATTTATGAACCTATCAAAACTAACTGTCCGCCTCAGACAGATGTATCGGTACATATCTAAAAAAAATGTGTACCGAACATTTTACTTGATAGACAGACTAGACTGTGTGTATCTATTAAATTAAAAATTAATCTAGAAAAAATAAATAATAAATTAAAAAAAAGTGAGATGAGTAATAGAATAGAGTGAGAAAGTACCTATGATAAAGGGCATGGTTCTCAAACCACCCTTTCTGGGTTGAGAAGAAGATGATGATGAAGAAATGCCATTTTCTATCAATAATTTGTGATTAGTGCCATCACTATTTGTGTACTCCATCTCTTACTTACTCTTCTTCTTTGCTAGCTAGTTTATTTTTGGATGTAAATAAACATGAAACTCATAAAGAAGAAAAGATAAGAGTTGGAAATGGGAGTTTAATTATTGACAAGAAGCGTCTTCTTGTTACAAATTCACGCAGTTCACGAGTTGAATTTTTAATAATTAATTAATTTTTTTGTAGATGCATTATTTTATAATTTAATATATAAACAGATTAAATCAATCAATCACTATCTTCCAAGTAGCACACCACATATGGCACACATCACGACACGCACCGAGCGAGAGACATAACATGTCAGTCGCTCCATAAATTGAAAATGATCGGGATTGGTTTTATATCCAAAAAGTACAAAATATATATATATATATATATATATATATATATATATATATATATATATATATATATAAGCAACAAAATAAAAAAATTGAAGTTATTTTTTTAAATATATCTATATTTTTTTTTTACATTTTCATATTTTTAATGGTTTTCAATATAAAAGATAGTAGTAAAATTAGAAATGTATATGATTTAAATATATTTAGACATTTTTATCAAATAAATAATTTTTTACAAATTTATTTATATATAAAATCGGAGGGAGTATAATATTAAATAATGACCTAATTAATACATTTGTTTTTCCGTTGTTTTAATCGAACTTTGTTTTTTAAAATAGCTAAATTTTATTGATAACACCTTTGGTTACAACATATACACATTCCGTTGTTTTAATCAAACTAATATCAATTAAATAATTTTTTTTAATAATTATAGTTATGAAGATTGTTTACCTTAGATCCAAAAGACAATATTTAGTATCGTTGATATTTTGAACATCTATATCGATGTAGTTCACCATGGGAATCATATGCATATTACAATTTAACTCATTGGGCCTCTTAAATTTGAAAAACTAAATAAATCATATTTACGAGGAATATAATGAATTTAGATTTTCTACATTCAAAATATAAAAAAAAAGTTTTTCAAAATAAAATTTATGGAGTTGGAATTACTTAATGTCAGAACGGATTATCGAACCAGATTCAACTGGTGGTTGAAAGCAAAAAAAAATAAAAAATTTACCATTTTAAATTTTATTAATTAATTCCCAGGAAATGGTTTTTTATAATAAATTATATAAAAAATGCTAAATAGTGCACCTAGTGCACTAGTTAAACTTATTAAAAAAGAAACTTTTTCTTGTAATTTGTGCATTCAACGCATCAAAATTGTAAAAAGTTGTCTTTTCAACATTAATTTTTTCTTTATTTTTCTTTTTGGGTATGCTTAACAAGTGCATCGAGTGCACCGTTTAACATTACCCAAATTATATATCACCATTTGTAAAGAAGATTTCCTATAAGAAATCCATTGTTACACTATACTCCCTCCGTTCCTTTTTATAAGAAACAAAAGTGAAATTTTTTTTGTTCCTTTTTATAAGAAACTTTGACTAATTTTCAAATGTTTTAAATGTTGAATTTCACTTATGTCCTTATTTATTATGAAAGAGAATATTAAAAATAAGTAAATTAATTGAATTTAGAGTAATTCAATAGGGGTATAAATGGAATAAGTTTAAATTTATAAGAGTATTAAATGAAAATAACAATTTACAATGTGTTTTCTTGATATGTGTAATTTTTTTAAACTGTTTCTTATAAAAAAGAAAGAGTATAAAAAATCAATTATTGCAAAGCTATGATATATAAGTGCACAATTAAAATTGAAATGCATATAATATAAGAGCCTTGGCTTTCCCTCAAATTTAGCATATCAGGTGCAACAACTACTCATACTAAATATTCCTTCAAAAAAAAAACTACTCATACTAAATATGTTCATAAATTATTCATCTTATCTCATTAAAATATTTTTTCCATGAAGAGATACATTTCATCATAATCTTGTTCCCTTAATGGAACAAAGGCTACTAATTGCCATCAATGCTTCTTAGTTTACATTATTATTATTCAACCAAGCCAATTAGTTCTATTCTGGCCATCAATGAAATATAACAGAGTAATAAAATTTTAAAAAATGGACTAAAAAGTCCTTCAAAAATTTACTCTACTATACAAATTATTGTCAGATATACTTAAAAATATGCCATGTTCAGCTTTCGTTCTATGCCAAGGCTGCATTTACATCCCCATAGCTGTCGGCTTTTTTTGGGGTAGCTCGCCGGCGAATTTTCAGGTAACCGAACTTTCCTGCACCTGGTGATGAGCCCTCGAAAAGATAGGGCAAGTAACCGGTAGCTTTTTTGTACCTCTTCTGAACCTGCAATCACAATTTTATTAAAATGTGTTAAATCAGAATGATAATGTGTTAAATTCATAATATAATAAAATAAAAAATACCTCAATAATTTGTTCGCTGCTCTTGAGACAATTTTTACCGATTACGCAAACCGTTCCACCTGAACCTCCACCAGTAATCTTGGCACCATATAATGTTCCGCCTTCCGATTTTGACGCTGCACTATGCTGCAATTCTTGCACCAAGTGTACAAGCCTATCTGTTCCATCAGAACCAAGTCCACAAGCACTGTAGCTGTAGTGACACTGCAAATGATAGTTTATATTTAATTATTTTTCTCCTTTGAAATAATTAAAGTTTCATTATAAATTTTCCACGAGTGCACAAAAATTGATGTTGTACTTGTACCTGATATAGCAACTCTCCTAAAGCTGTAAGTTGATCGGACGAACTTGCTGATGTCAGAAGTGCTTTGAAGGTCTGCACACCATATTATGGCGGAGAATTAGGATGCAACAATTAGAAGAAACAATCAGTTACTTGTAACCGATTAATTTATCGAATGAAGTCCTAACCTTGACTCGGAAATTTTCATAGATAGGATGTATTGTGGAAGCTTTCACTCCGTAATTACGCTTCTCATCAATAATAGTGACAGGATCATTATGATTTTTATATTGCTCCAAAAATTTCTCACCAACAATGGACTCGGGAATCATCTTAGCATAAAGAGCCTCAAATCTGAAGACAAAAATTACAAGAAGGAATTCAATAATCATATCAAAATCATTTCCAATCATGATAACCTTTTTTCAAATACACGATTTTACCTGTGAGGTGTTAAATTACATAAGTATTCTAAGGAGGCTTCTTGTTTAAGTAATTCGATGTCATCTTGTTCAACATCATCAGAATTCAATCCTTTTGCAGCAGACATCTCAGTCAATTCCTCAGAAGCCTTCGACTTTATCATCTTCATTCCCATAAAGGTACCAATTCTGACAGATCCATAATCTGCACCGCCAACACTGAAATAGACAACTTTTAAGATTACTCATGAACATCATGAAGATGTTAACCAAATTCTATACTATTTCTGCTATTTTTTATGTGTTATTTTAACATTATTTAATAGAAAACCAACCTGTGTCTTATTCCAGAATCAACTCCCCAAACCCGGATATGGTTCGGAATTTCGACAAGGCCAACAATCTCGGCAGGCTGCATTAATAACACATAGTACCATGATATTGTGTCTAAAGTTTAAAACATAAAATACGAAAGAATTGTTTTTTGTAGCTTGTAACGATGCAAACCTGGCAAATCATAGCAAGAAGTTTGTTGGCTTCACCGCATGCCGAAGCCATCTGGTCCATGACACCACATGGAGCTCCTACAATGTGATTTTCCACCTAATTGAAATTGTAAGAGAATGAGTGAAATTAAATCAAGTGGACAATAACAACACATGCGTGCTAGAAATAACATATAGAACACCATAGGGATTCCATATCGATCACAATATTGAATATAGAGTCTAACCTTCTGGCAGAGCAAAGCCAGATCCCTTGAACCGATATTTAACCCTGAGTTACAAAGACAGAAATTAACATAATGTTTGATTGGAACAAAAATGGATGTATTAAAGTTTCAGTATACATCACGATCAGAAAAGTTAAAGACTTCGTACTATTTTCTCATAAGAGTTTAATTTTGATACACTGTCAATGTAAAAGAAATTACGCTGTCAACAATTCAAGATCACTGATATGTGTGAATTTAGAAGTAGTCATGGTTAAAGTGAAACATTTTTAATGATCTGACGATTATAATTGGTTGACAAGGGAAAAAAATCTTTACATTGACAGTGTATATGAATTAACTTCACTTTATTATAGAGATAATCAAAGATGCAGAAGCATTTTACCATGAGCTGCTGCAATAGCAGACATGCTAGCAACCTCAACAGATGCAGAAGATGATACACCTTTCCCTTCTGGCACCGCAGATGATACCAGTATGCTGATACTATCTTCAAATTTCACACCCAATTCAGTCATTAAGACCAAAATTGCCCCGGCAACATATGCAGCCCACCTGCGAAAGTTTGCCAATAATCATATTAGCATAATAGAATGCCAGAAATGGCTTATATGTATATAAAGTGATGCATTTGCGTTACTGACTTTTGGGCTGGATCTTTAGCAAAGTATTCTCTTGCTTTCTTATACGAGATTGGCTTGTCTCCATCCATAAAATCAGACAAATCCATGTCAAATGTTGGGCCACGGTTGCCTAATTCTGAGCCATATGACACCTGACATGATCCAGATTCAGTGAAAATGCACATTACGAAAAGTTGAAAAATCATTATCATCGTCAAAACTGTAATGCAGTGTTATCAATCAATGAAGACGGTGTTCAATCAATGCACGAATTAACTTCAATTAATAATTGTCGATGTTAATTGATTTGAAAGTAGTATATAGAAATATCGTAAGTTCTCAAACATACAATTTGCAAGACAGCAGTTGGACTTCCGCCTTTGTCATTCTGTCTGGCCTCGGCGTGTTTCCACAGTCTATGCTTACTGGGATGGATTCTTTGCAAAGCAACATGACAAGCTTCTCTAATTGGCATCTGCAAAAGAGTGAAACGAAAGACAAAGCATAGAGTCAGTTGTTGTCTAAAAATTTCATGAATAACAGTCGATAGAAACATTTTCAATGTTTAGCACTGCATGGAATCAAATGCACTGAAAATTAAAATCATCAGGGGACAGAAATCCAACCTGTAGTACAAGACTACCGGAATAATCAGCAATGCCACCCATTACATCTAACCTTCCAGGAGCTCTCGTTACGAAAATTTCTTCCTGTCAAAAAAATGTACAAAGTCAAAAAAGAAAGAATAAAAAACAAAAAGAATCGGTATTTAAGTTCATAGGTTATATTATGACGTGACATAATAACTCAGTTTCATGGGTATTTCTATCTTTATGAAGGTTTCTTGTTTCTATTAAAAGATGTAGTACAAAGAAAAGAAATTTATAAAATTTTATTTTCATATGAAATGATTAAGACCTCCCAATTGAAGATATTAGCCGCAGCCTTGCGCTCCCTTTTTGTGTGCTTCGCAACCAACTCGGATAGGCTCTGTAAGAACGCCACCGTATCCGGAAGATCTTGAACATCTCCGTGAAGAATGTCAAAGTCTTCAGTGCCCCTAGAAAAATAACACAAAGGATACGAAAATAAGAGGCAGTTATATTACGTACTACGAAACAACCAAAAAAATTATAGGCACGAAAAAGAGAAGTGACACTCACGAATGAAATCTAAAGCCTCCATGCCCAGGTGCACTAGGTATTGATTGGTCGAGTTGGTCTCCCGATTTAGAGTACCATTCTGGGATTGCAACATCTCGGCCAGGGGCCCTTTGGAGTTGATAACCGAGAACTATGGCATCGCGCAATCTTCTTGCCCCGCTAAGCTAGACATCAGTAAGTGAAATATAAAATGAAAATCAAAGTTTCATCACTTCTGCAATATTTTAATGAAACCGAACTGTTGAAAAAATTAACGAATAAACATGCTGTAACGAAATAGCAATCATAAGGTATTTACCTTATCTGATGCATAATTTTTTCCAAAAGCTGTCTCCTGAAGGATGTGAGCTGCCACCTGCATTTTCAAAATGTTTTATGAACAAATTTGTTAAACTCTTTTGGAAATAAATAAAAACTTCAACGATTACATGTAACACACCAACAGAAAAGCATGGAAAAGAACAACTCTAGAAGAATATGGATACACAAAAGTTTTTTATGAGTAAATTTTATTACTATCCAAATATAAAGATAAACATTTTAATGTTTTAGTTCAAGTAAAGAAATAGAGAGAGGTAACAGAATATAGAAATAAGAGCTAAAAAGTAAGTGCTAAAGAGTGAGTTAATAAAAGAAAAAGAGGGTACCTCACCACCATTAATGCCTGCTTCATAGCAGGGTTTCAAACTTATCGCACGTTCAAGATAAGGTCTCCAGTGACCGGTGATTAAATCCCTCCTGATCATTTCGACACCACATTGATAATACTAAATAAAAAAACACAAGATGGTCACTATCTTGTAAGATCTTCATTAACAAAAAAAACATTGAAGAGGACAGCAAAACTCATAAAGAAAAAGTCAATAGAGTACCTCAAGCATATTTCTCAAAAAAGGTTCTTCGTTGAAATAATCTCTGCGTACAAAGACGAAGGGGCACTTGTATGCCAAGGCTTCACTACAAGTGCCATATCCGATTTTTCCTAAAAAAATAAAAAACAGTTGCAAGTATATATAAACTCTCCCATTTAATTCAAATTTGTAATTACGCAAGTTTGGTACTAACCAAGCATACAGTCACATGCAGCAATAATGTCGGGCGTATATGCATCTCTAGCAAGTTTCCTAAAATTTGGTGGAAGGTCCTCGTTGTCAGAAGCACCACAAACCTTGATCATGAAAGCAAGATTAGATATGACCAAATATTATGAGAAAAATATATGAATAAAACGTCAACGAAACAATGATACAAAATGGTGGTGGAAGATGTACCAGGCACAACCAGCCAGGAGGTAAGTATTCCTCCTTTATTTTCCATCCTGATGGCTGGAGATAAGACAAGAGTTATTAGCCAAACATGCCATTAATCCGAGAATCAAACAAACAAAATACATTGGTGAAAAGTTGCAGCATTCTAGAGTTCAAATTCATGAGTATATCAGTGTTTGTCAATCGCAAATCGCGAAAAAATAGCAGCTAGTTCAAATTCTGCTTTGCAGCAGTGCAATAGCGCCTCTATAGCCGCTATTAGACATTTTCTCCTAAATAGCGTATCACAGAACAATAGTGATTTGTTCAAATTCAGCAATAGTATAGTGCTATAGCGCTGCTATTTAACAACATTGGGTAATACAATAACAAGAAGCTTTTTTATTATCAATGAAAAAACTAATATCAAGTTCTGGTTTTTAAAAGAGGGGATCTAGGAAATCACCTGGCCGCCAAAGTTGAGAATAACTAGCTTCATATCATCGGGTACGTTCAGTTCCTTCCTCACCTTCAACAAGTGAAATTACAAGCTCAAAGATTAGGAGTTAAATCACACTACGGAATAGATCTACTGAGGTTTGGGAGGTACATACCTCTTTTGCAGATTTGTGCAGCCTCCTCACCACCAAAGGGACATCAATCACATCACGAAAAGCAGGCACTGTAAATATTCGAGATGCCACAATTCTAGTTAATCGTTAATTTAGGTGAGCATTCAAATAATACTGCAAGGTTATCAACATGAAATTATGTAAAAGATGACTTACTTGGACAATATCCCGGGAGTCGAATAAGGAACTCACAATGGGAATAGTCCTCAGCTATCTGCATCAGTGTATATTATACAACTACAATTATCTATCATGCTTCACGCACAAAACATAGTCTTAAATTTTGGGTTGGGCTAGGCCTAACTCAAATCCTACAAAACCGTGACATTCAGGATAGCACAAATTACTAGTACTTATGCTATTCAATTCACGTGACATAGCAATTTTTAACATTTCTCTCAAAAGGACAAACATGGAACAAGAAAATTTCCTTCAAGGAAGATTATTGTCACCTGCCAAACTATTGAACGATGATGAAGTCCAGCAGCCATGACATACTCTGCATAGATGAAGTCCCAACTGAAATAGCAAAGATATATAATGAGAAGGGTATTATGGACACTTAACAAAGACACAGACACGACACACCTACAATGCATTTGAAAGAACCAAAAAAAGAAGAGACAAAGCTCGTGAAAATATTTTTGTTAGCTAAATTTTCTATCGTAATAGCATCAATGGCAAACAGTGTATATACCTCATTAACTTTAAGTACCAAAAAGAAATAAGTCAAATAACACTAAGAAGGAAAAATGATAGTCTATGAGTTACCTGAAATTGGTCACACATACAGAACGAATGCCAGCATCTGCTGCCGCACGACATGCAACTGGAACAACATCGGAGACCTGTTTTCTCAAATCAATTTAAAGTTACTATAAGCAGAAATTAAATTTGTAATATCATTTTTTTTTTCAAATTACTTTTCGCGTTTACTTTTCTTTCTGCTTCCAATCAAACAAGGGGAGAATATTTCACATACCACTAAGTCGGCTTTGATAGAGTTCAGCCATTCGGTTTCTATTGCTAAGATTTTAGCTCGGGGCTTCACTGCTGTTTCAGAATACTACCATATCCAATTACAAAGCAAGGTATCAGCGACACAAACATTGTTGAAGCAACTATTTCAAAGCATTACAGCTATGAACAACCAAATATGCAATGACATTCCAGATTACCTTCTCCAAAGAAGCGAGGCGATCAACGGTCAAAGCATCTGCCTGAACAGCTCCACAGTCCAAAAGCACCTATTTCGTACAGTAAAGCATTCTCAAAAGCAGTCTCTTTAATATGTAAAACAAAGCATTATACTCAAACTACGAAAAAAGTGAAGCTCTAAACAGTAAAAAGCAAATTCATTGAACAAACAGCAAAGCATAATCATCAGGACTGATTTATACATTTTTGCATTTATAAAAACCAAAACTACTTTTTTACACCCAAATCATGTGGCATTAACAATTCCACAAGCTACACACTAAAACTCTTTTTTTGCCAAACAATGTAGCTTTTCATAACATCACAAGCTACACACTAAAAATACGTTTTTATACTCAAATACAGTGGCTTTTCACAACTTCACAAGCTACACCGATAGGCTTTATAAACGCAATTTATGAATCCTCTCCGACAAGTTTCTCTGTATCCCCTCTTTATCCTGCCTAGCAAATGAATTCTCTCTTTTTCTCACTCTTTCTCATTCATTTGCCCTCATTTTCAAGCTGCTGCTGCTGAAAACAGTAGCATACCGGAGAGAATCCAAATTCTTGGATTCTTTCATCCTCTCCAGCAAGTCTCAGTCATTAGAGTAATGTAATGGATACTAATCTAACTTCCATGAGAGCTATTATATTAATCTAACAACTGACATTTGGCTAATGCTTTTTAGCAGATGTTTTTTCTTTATCAAAAACATATCCAATAGTAATAATTTGATTATACTATGAACATACCCCGTTTTTTAATACAAACACATACATGGACACAGGACATGACAATTGACACAGATACATTGACACCGATAATAATTTGAGAAAATTACATAATCCAATGTAATTATAAGTGTCGGTGCACCAGGACATGCCCTAATATGAGAAGTATATATGCTTCATAGTTAAATGCACCATACTTTTTATCCATTGAAGATTAAAAATAAATAAATAAATAAATTGAATGAATGAATCAAAACACAAAAATCACCTTGCGAATGAATAATCTAGGAGACTCAATTTCAGAGGTGAAAACAAAATCAGGTGCACCAGTTACCACATGCACATCATGTCCTGCATCGATCAAATGCCTCGCCACCTACACACACACACATTCATTCCAATTCAAAATTTAACATCGAATCATAACAAATCAAAATCATCCCTTTAAAACAAATTTTTCCCTCTTTTTATGAATTAAGAAACCCAAAATCAAAATTCAATTTTTTTCATTGATCCAGTAACCCATTTAGCCAAAAACAACGAAAAACTAAAAAAGAAGATGAATAGAGAAAGAAAAAAATGAAAAACGAACCTCTGTGACTCGAGTGGCATGACCAAAACCATGACCAGTAATGTAATAAGCAAAAACGAGATGTTTTCTTGAAGCTGAAACTCCATCACTTTCTTGTTCGATCCTCATTTTGATGTGTTTGATTGGTTTCAAATGAATGAGAGAAATTAGATATAATGTGATGTGATACTAATTTTTATGTACTGTTGAAGAAGATTGGATGAGAAATTATATTATTGATTTTATTGACCACTAATATTAATACTTTATTGTTTTGACTATTTGATTAATTTGTTTGTTAATGTTTGAGAATGATGATCCTAAATAAGGACATGCGATAATGATGAGGATGGTGACGATGACAAGGTTGTTACATAGGATATGGATAATGTTAGGAGAGAAGAAGAGGATTGAGTTGCGTGCAAAATTGGTCTATAATTAAGGAATTAGGAGGATTTGCTCATTTGCATACTATAGGATAGTGTTTCAATGTAACAAAAAAAATACTCACTCTATCCCAAAATAAATGACCTATTTGACCACTGACACATTTATCAATGCACAATTTAATCGTTAATATCTCTAATTATATATTATTAAAAATTATAAAAATGGTATATTTTGAAAGTACTCGTCGAGCCAAATCAAACAACATCTCATATGCTAATATTTGCATGTATATATTAGTAGAAAAATAAGGTCAAAGCAGGTCAAATGTATAGTATACTAAGTCAAAAAAATGTCATTTAAAATAGGACGGAAGGAGTATAGTCTTTCAATTTACGATATACGATAAGAGTATTATAGAGGATAAATGTTATTTATACAATTAAATTGTACAACTTTTTGGATAACTCTCTCATAGGCACATTATATTTTTATAGGCTAATGATCCGTATCTTTTTTTTTATATATACTGGCCGCCGTGCCCATTTGTGTGATGGATATAAATAACTTTTTTATTGGACTTAGTTAATTGATAACTTACTAGTTATTAAGAAAAAATATATATTTTTTTACTATAGAAAAACTGAAAAACTTACTTTTATGTGGAAGTTGTGCTTAGTTATTAAGAGAAAAAAAAATTATTTATTAAAAAAAACTGAAAATCTATTTTTATGTGGAAGTTATTTTTCAACATATACAAATATTTAGTTTTTTTTTTGTAGTTTTTTTAAGGGTAAAATAGGAATAATGAAAAAGTCATCCCAAAAATTTGTATCCTTTTTATATATAGTAATAGATTATTTGAGTTCCATGACGTGACATAGAAGTTATCAAAATTGATGATACGGTTTGTATAACAAATTAAATATAATTAATTACTTGTTAATAATATATGATATCCAAAGTGATATCATCATTGGAGCAAAATATGTATGAGTTGCATAAATATTACATAACATTGTTAGGACCACTTTTAAGTGATGTATAATACCCAAAATGGTATCACAATTGGAGATGTTTTTATATTGTAGTATTGTATAATTAATTAATAGCATTAAATTTGTAAATATATAGCGTTTAGATGAGATGACGCGAATCTTTTCTAGCTTATTAATGTCATAGATTCTATGACCCTGTTTGGCCCGGCTTATTTTCCTCTTTTTTTCTTCTCCTTAAAAATAGTAAAGAAGGAAAAAATTGTGTTTGACTTTATTTTTTTTTATTTTTTACTTCTTTACTTTATTTCTCTAATACTTTTAAGGAGAAATAGTGTCAAATATAATTTTATACTTCTTTATTTCGTTTAAGCTAAAATAAAAAGTAAAAAATAAACCGGGCCAAACGGAGCCTATGTCTGACTTGACATGCAATAATGTTAAAACTTTTAGAAAGAATTTTCCGCTTATTTAAGTTCTACAAGGCCCGAAGGGTCTGGTTTATGCAAAAAAAATAAAAAGATGAAAGAGGGCTAGCGATGCACTCGACACCTTTATAAGTGATCCACCGTGTACCAATATTTAAAATTATCGAAAATTCTAATGATTGTTGATAATTTTACGGAAAAATAAAAATCACATACTTTTTGTCTTTACGGATAAAATAATGACATGATTGACGTCGATGTAATACAACATGGGGTTGGAATATGAGGAGAGTATGATTTTTTAAAGTGTATCTTTAAGACTTTGTATTGATGGAATATAATGGAATGAAGTGAAGCGGAGTAGAATGAAATGAAATGGAATGGAGCGGAATAAAATAATATATCATTCCATTATTTTGATAATTTATGATAGAGCAATAAAAAAATTACATTTCATCCTTTACCTCCCAATTGGATGGAACATCGTCAACGCCTATGGAATATTGTCAACGACTATCTACATTTTGTGGTATATATTAATCTTGGTGATCCTTTAAGACTAAAATCACATAAACTTCTATTGGTATAAAAATGATCAAATACATAGTTTAATATTTTGATCTTTTAGTTTTTTAAGTATCAAATTAGTCTTTCTAATTTTTCCAAATACAAAATTAGTCCGCAATAGATTATATTATTACCATTTTAATGACTTTCCACTACAAAAATGCTTATGTTGTTGTTGTCCTTCAGTAATTGCTATTGTTGCTGGTACCATTGGATAATTTGAATCAGTATCTGCAAGTATCGTAATTGCACCATAATATCTCTTTAAAAAACATTCATTAATTTTTAGTAAAAAAAACAAAAATCATCAAGCTCAATGAATGGTTTGTGTTTTAGGAAGCTCTATTCACAATCTTCCAAAACAGATATAGATTCTACCAACCATGTTCGTGTAAGCATTTTTTAACGACCACGTAAGCAATATGCGGCCACATGAGCATTTTTGTAATGAAAGATTATTAAAAAATAACAGTGTAATCTGTTGCAAAATTAAATGAATAATTTGATACTTAAAATTTTAAAAACACCAATCTATTGCAAAATTTAAACACACCTAAACTAAAAAAAATAAAAAAAACGCCCCTAAACTAATTTGACCTATAAAAATATGAACACTTTACACAAAAATGATTTGGAGTGTAGGTATAAATTGAAGGTGAGGATAGTAAGTAACAGCACAATAAATATTTTGTCCCAATTCATCAACGTGACAAGCCCACAAAAAACCCTACCTTGTTGCCTTTGTATATTCTCCCAAATCCAACACATGTACTTGTGTCTCTTAGGTCAAACTAACAACGTAGCTGCTGTCTCTGTTGCAGTTCCAAAAGTAAAAATTGTCTCTTCAATTTGATTCTGTTTAAGGTTTCTTCAATTTGATTCGTACTTATGTTCTTTTTTGCTTTAGATTCTGCCGGGGATTAGAATTTGTACTATTCTCATAAATCTATTTATTTGATATGGTTGGTACATTTTATTTCTTCTTTTTCTCTCAAAATGTTTATGTAATTATATTTGAAAATTGAAGAATTTAAATGATGCTAATTGTAATTATCGAGTGGTGATTCAGGCAGCCTACTTGCTTAAGATTAAATGGCATGAAAGGTGTTTAACTGCTCGTAAATCAAATACTTTTGCTCTTCAGATTTGCTGAGATTTTTTCTCTGAAGCTGGTCTAGTAAGCTCAAGTACATTTTATTTAAATAAATATTTTGTATAAATAAGAATTTAATTAATTTTCAATTACTTACCACCCAAATAAATATTTTTTATAAAATAAGTTGGTCTACTAATTTTTGCCATTACTAAGATCCCTATTGAATTAATTTCTTTAATCTTGAAAGCTACAAATGTTTGTTGTTATTAATTTTTATTTTTTAATTTTTATTATTATTATTGTGCTTCTCTATCTGGTCGGTGTGGATTAATTTGATTCCCATTTGACTCGTTCCCTTGAAGCTATAGTAATTTGTGTTGTTTATTGATCAATTCTCTCCCTGACCTATTTATTTTATGATGGTTTTGGAAGAATGATTGAGCAACTAAATGTAAAGTATTATCAAAGTAGGATGTCTCTCTCAATAAATCCTAGCTCGATTATGTGAGTTTAATTTTAAGTGGATTACCACTTCAACTATAAAAAAAAGTAGGATTTCTCTATAGGAAAAAATGAGAAGGATGCCATCATATCTTGAAATAATTTTTTTACTAAAGAAATACCAATTTATATTATTAAGAATCAAAATCAGAACAGTCTCCCTCCTCTACTTTTATTGAAAAGGTTTTTGAGAAAATGTAAGTTAAAGTTTGTATTTGTAACATTGATATAGTGGTCCTATAACACCAAATGTTTAGTGTATATGATGTTGGGTATGTGAGAATTATAGTGACTCTGATTCATTGGTAATTGGGTAAGGGATAACGATAACGGTATCAACACCTGTTAAAACCGTTTTATTGCGGCCGTTTCGCGATCGCAGATTTTTATTTAAAACTCTGGGAATGAGATATAGATCGCCCAATCAAAATCAGACAGCCTAAAATCTAGCAATTGCATGATTGCAGTTCCTATCAATTGCATAGAATCCATATCCGATTCATTTTGATACTAAACTTAGGCTTAATAAAGCCTTTATGATGTCAAATGAATTGATTTTATTGAACCACTAAAATAGAATGATGTGGTGTTCTCAGTGATGACTATAACGATGACGAGTCCGATGCTATTTCCATTCTTAACAATTATGAGGACATATTGAGGCATTTGTCTGAGAGGATTCCACTTTTCTATATATTATGTGTAAATTTTTTGTTTTTCACTTATTTGATTTGAATATTTGTTGTTAATTTAGTTGTTTTTATGTGCTTTATTATGCTTAAAGAATAATATCACAATTGTGCTGCTTGAAACAAATGAACTAAAAAAAATAATGAAGGCTAAATAAATACTCCTATAAAATGTACATGACTGTTTGTGTTAGACTTTTATGCATAAAATGTTCACATAGATAGTCATGTTCATTCTATGGAGTATTTCTTATGCATTGGTTACCTTTTCTTGCTGTTCATCCGTTTCAAACATTGTTGCTATATCATTCTTCAAAAAATTTGCAACTCGTTAAAAAAAAACATTTTTTGTTGCCATCTTTTGAAGTGACTTCTTTCAAACCGAAACAATTTGTTAGTCAATAACATTTGAACATGTACTAGTAATAATTTTTTTATTATACCCCTCCATTCCATAATATAAGCAAAAAAAATTACTTTTTATTGTTTCAAATTATAAGCAAAATATATACTAAAAAATAATATTTTTTTTATATTATATATATAAAAAATAAAATAAAATAATAAATGTATGACTAAGACCAATCAAACTTTTGAAGGGACAAATTTTCAAAAGGACAGGATAAAAAGAGAAAGGTAAGGACTCAGAAGTGCATCGTAGAATGAAAAGGATAATGATTAATGAATACAATTATACTTCATCTTTCAAAATATAAGTAAAAATTGGTCAACTAAAGTGAATGTATTTGATCCAAATCTTTAATCAAATACATCAAATTTCTTTGACTTTTTTGCTTATATTTTGGACGGAATGAGTACTTATATTTAAATTTAAATATGAGGGAGTAAACTTAAAAAATTTAGTTGATCTTTGCATTTCAAAATCACATGTTTCTTAGACAAAACTATGATCTAATCAAAATTACACACGAATTGTAACAAAACAAAATCAAACCACATACACATATGCATTGTCATTGATCACAAAAGACTAATTTGCCACCTTTACGACATAACCCTTGTTCACCAATGGAATCAACAACCTTTCCATAACTATACCTCAAAGGCATTTTTCCCATAACCCTATGAAATTCAGTTATACACCACCCTCTACTTTTTCTGTGTTCCCCTTTCCTTCCACTCAACCCTGAACTAAACTTTCCCTCATCATTCCTTGCATCACCATAATCTCTTACTCTTTTTGCCCCAACTAAAATAGGTCCCATATTGGTTGAATCAGCTACTACAAAGTTCATAAGTATATCTTCACAATTTCGAAGTGAGTCAACAATCTTTCTCATTTTGGCCATGTGAGGCCTACCCTCACAGCTATATCTGTACAAATATTTCAATAATACATAAAAAAATGACAACAATTTTTTTGAATTATTTTTCCTTGTAGATGCTTAATGAAATTAGGGTTGGTTATTAATTCCAATATTTTGATTGATAAAAAGATAAGCAAATGTGCTATAAATTTAACATTATTTAATAAGTTGGGTTTAAATTCAAATTCTCCACTTTTACACGCTTAAAGTGTATGTCTAGTCACTACATTATTCGACAAAAATAATAAATAAATTAACGAAAATTATGATTTAGTTCATATATTTTATGACTATAAAAAAGTTATATAATATATGATAAATTCTTAAGAGTAACCAGGCTCGGTTCTGGGCCAGTGCTGCAGAACTGGGCCTCAAAAATTTGGGGCCTCAAATTTTTTTTTGGGTAGTATGTAGGGAGTGTAGTAGTAAACAGGAGGCCCAAAAAGCAAATGTATCTAACAAAAAAAAATCAAGCGTATTTTTGTTAGTAGCTAGAATTTTTTTAATGGATTTTGATGATATTGATTAGAATATGACCTTTTTTTGTTAGTCACAAAGATAATTACTTTTGATGTTATTGATATGTTTACAATTTGAATATATTATTTTTTTTTATAAAAAAATAATATATTTTCTATTAGGGGTCCATTATTATTATTAGCACGGGACCTCGAAATTCTCAGAGACGGCCCTGAGAGTAACTACTACTAGAGTGTTCATCTAAATATATTTTTATACATGCATGCATTCAATTGTATCTCATTATTATATCACCTTTTCAAATTAATTATTAAAATTTCTTCACAAATATTGTTACTATGTCACTTTGTTATGTTCATTTTTAAATTGTTTTTATTAGCCGAACATTGTCCAACTCAACTCGTAGCTGATATTGTGGAGATAATGACTCCTATAAATATTGTAGTTTAACTTCTTTTCTGCGCTTCGACCCTCTTTTTATCCAAAAAATAAATAAATAAATTTTTTAGATGCACATGTAAAACTTTTTTACATTAATACTATTTTTTGGGTATGAACGCTATTTAAACAAAAAAATTCATAAAAAATGCATATCACTATTTATCTAAATAAACTTAGAATGTACCAGTAATTAACTATTTTTTTGGAGTATATAATAATTAACTAATAATGAGCTGAACTAATACCTGAACAAGTAATCGCTTTTGAGCAGCATGAACTTAGTAAGCACAATCGAAAACCGGTCCGGGTGAACCGTATAAACCCACTCCTTCCGGTTCAAGTCCAAATCATGCGACCTTGCAAAAACCCCAACAATTCGGTCCCGGTTCGCTGACCAAACCCGAAACACAAACTCAAACGACGAACCATCAACCTCAACATCATCATCACAAACCAAAACGGCATCAGTTTTTATGTCGTTTAACCGAGGAAGAAAACGATCATTTAAACTACCAGAAGGATTTCTATGAAGAAAAACTGAATCGGAATAAGATGAGAGGTTATGAGCCAATTGATTAATGACACGTGGTGGTGTAGTTGGGTTTCCCCAGAGGACGAGTACAGAAGATACTAATGGGGAGAGTGAGTACGTGGCAGCTAGTGATTGGAGGATGGGGATTCGGGATTCGGAGAAACCGTTTATGAGAACGGTTATTTTATTATGTTGGAGGTTTTGTGTGGGACCGCACTGGTTTGAGTTTGATGATGTTGGTGTTAAGGTGGATAATAGAATGGTGAGGATTATGGTTGTTGTTGATGGAGAAGTCATTGCGGTGGTGATGTTAAAGAGGTTTTTGGATTTTGATAATGGAAGGTTGCTTGTTTTTGTTGTGATGGTGTTTCATAGTGATAGTCACATGGAAATGAATGGGTTTGGTGTTGTTGCACGTTGGAACTGAATTGGAAGTGCGTGTTTGACTATTTTGTGGAGAAAAGGTGGATCAACTATAACCGTCCGATGACGATACTCCCTCTGGCCCATTTTAAATTACATTTTTTTTTTGACTTAATGTACTATTCATTTGACCTGTTTTGACATTATTTTTTTACTAATATATACTACATGCAAATATTAGCACATGAGATGTTGTTTGATTTGTCTCGACGAGTACTTTCAAAATATACCATTTTTATAATTTTTAATAATAGATAATTAGAGATATTAACGATTAAAGTTGTGCATTGGCAAACGTGTCAGTGGTCAAACAGATCATTTATTTTAGGACAGAGGGGAGTATATGAATATTTAAATCTATGGTCTGAATTTATCGGATTGGGGTTTTTTGCAGTACTACTACATATTTACATGCACTTCCATGCTAAAATCAATAACAGTTTAGATTAAAATTTTGATTTTAGATTACAATTTAATGTCAACCCGTCAATTTGAAAACGAATAGCTCTAAACAATTACTGCATGCTGCAATTTACAATATTAAATCAATACGCGGATTTATCATAGTTAAATTTGTTGTTTTGACAGCACAGTTTCAAAGGAAGTCAAGAGGAGTTATGTAGGATTTTTAACACCGGATGTAGATTTTAAAAGGATAAAAACAACATTTTATTACTTCAAATAAATGGCAGAATTTGAGAGTTTCTTGAGAGACTTTCATAAGTTAAATTGAGATCATGATATATATGTAAGATGTTTGGGAGTAATTAGTAAATATGTTTTGCATTATAATTTTATAATGTCCATTGTTGAATTAGTACGAGATTTATGAAATATTTAAACTTTAAATTAAAGAATAGAAATTGTGTATCTTATGACGATAATGAAGACCCCTTTAATAGGGAGAGATTTCTAGCTGTTACAGAAGACAATCCATCAATATCGAGCACCACCGGCATCCATTAAGAACCATTGAGGAGTTATAGAGTTGGGATGCAAAACTGATCGTCACAGTGCTAGCTCTTCTAGTTGGAAGAATCCAAAATTTATTTGGGCCATAGCTTCTTTGGGTCTCATGTCAGTCATGTGTAGTGGGCCATAGTTTATGGTCAGCCCAAAGTAAATTTTCAAGTATCAACTAAGACAATTAGATGAGCAAGGTTTCTCTTCCCCCAACATCTCTTTTCTCCCCCCCCCCCCTTCTCCGAAATTCCATTTTTGCCCATGCGTTAAAGTTTGGAAAATATTTTTTGAATTTCTTCTAACAAAAAAATTTTAGAAAATATTTTCCGAACTTTTACGCATTGGCAAAATTGAAATTTCGGAGGGAGATAATTTTTCTTAGATGAGTATCTACTAACTATTATTATTTGTCAAATAGTTATAACCATTTCAACAAGTAGATGTTATTTTATTTAATTTGGAGTATTTATTTTCAGCAACTACAAAATGATTTTGAAGAACATGTGAGAAAATCTGGTACCAAAATCCGATGCCCTTTGGCCCTACATTAATGAACAAATTAAACATGCAAGTTGCTCTCACTATTGATTAGACATTATCCTAAGAAAATGACCAAGATCGTTAATGTCACTAATTTAGTTTAATTATTTCTATTTTTCTTTATAAGCAGCAATTTTGGTTAAAAAGGATATTATCCATATGTTCTATTTTGATGCTCTAAAGTCTACTAAGGTGTGTGTCAAAAAAAAAAAAGTCTACTAAGGTGGTTTAATTAATTAATTAATTATGGTGAGCTGTTTAAGATATCACTGCCTTGAATAATAACTTCGACGATAAAAGAGACCGGAAAAACCAATATACTAAAATTGATGTTGTTTTCCTTACTAAAATTTTATATATACTAAAATTAAAAATTTATAATATTCCTTAGTTTTTCAAATAATTGCAGGTCCATCTCCACACACGCGCAATAAAGCTACATCCCATAAAGTCAAATATTAATACTAGTTATTAACTAAACAAAATAATAAGTAAATAATTTTGTTGTACTCAGTTGGTAGCTACAGATAACAATACTTTGAGTGAATTATTAGATTAATGTGTACTTATTCCCAGACAGGGATGACAAAAATATCTATACCCGCGGATATCTGTGGATAAAATCTGCCATAGATACGGAGCAGATAGCTTAATGAATATCCACGGATAATACTATCCGCGCCCGCGGATATCCATACCCGCTAAATAATTAGTAAAATTACTTAAATATCCCTACTTACATATAAATTCTAGTATTTTTTTATATAAAAAAAATTGTATTTTTATATTTTGTCTTTCCATTTTAATTTTTGAGAAAAAAAAATTCAACTTCTTACAATTGACAAAAAAAGAGAGCAAAATTTATCAATATTTTTTTTGAACAAGCCAAAATGATATATATATATATATATATATATATATATATATAACAAGAAATAAAGTCGTCTCCTCAACACATGGTGTGCACAGAAGAATTACAACAGTGTTACAACGGTATCAATACGAATGCAAAACATTAGTGGTGTTAATGTTTTTTCTTTGAGAAAAACTAATATTTTTTTCAATAGTTAGTTTTTTTTTTAATAAAATAATATCATTTATGGATATCTGTTAATATCAACGGATACTTCAATATCCGTGGATTACCCGCTTAGCGGATATCCGCACGGATATGGAGCGGGCACGGATATCATATTTATTTGACGGAGCGGATACGGATATCACAATATCCGCGTCCAGGGATATCCATTGACATCCCTATTCCCAGGGTACATGATTCAATTCATAGGGAAGGTACACAACTCCATTAATGAGGGGAGTGGAGAAGATCGTGTGAGGCGACAGTGTCGGGATGGCCGAAGACCTGGGGTATTACAATTATTGTTAAACCAATTTTATAGGAATTAATTAAGTCTAACTCTAAATTCTAAGATGTTATTAATTAGGAGAGCAAATCTGGATTTCCCTTCGTTACAACACAATACTATTAGGACCGTTCAATCTAAATTGTGTAGCTAAGACCGTTTACAGTAATTTTAAAGTTGTATTAATTTGAATCTGAATCATTCGATCTGTTATTAATGGCTCAAATCTTAAACTGCTTGAAAACTCATGTGTTATTTACGGCGGCGAATCTCAATCCATTAGAGATCTAGGTTCAATATTCATTGGACCACCTTCTATTATAGGTTTCCTCTATTAGACCACTTGAAGTCACACTTCAAATATCTAGTCCTAGATATAAAGAGGTGTATTAAGAGTTAGACATTCGATACGAAATAACCTAAAAATATATTTATAAGTAAAACAAAATTTTCATTTTTCAAGCTGACAAAGTGAGGTTACATGTGGAGAAAAAGAAGTTAAGATTCTAACTAAGTTTATCTGTTCAAAAAAATAATTTACAATATATATATAGATGTATCTCTTTAGTTTTTCAACAAGTTGCATTACCATCTCCATTTTTTTAAGGTGTACTTCCACCGTAAACATGGTCCTTTAACTCAACCTAACGTGGAAAAACTTCTTTGGTTTTCTCACATGCATGTGACACACATAAAAATTTCAAGACCTTATTATAATATTCATGATCTACCAAAAAATAAATATATATAAAAACTTTCATTAATTATAATATTGATAAATGCAAACTTCCAAGGTCTCAATCTTTCTATAAATTGGAAACATGCAACCTCTTCAAACCAAATTCATCACAAAGAGAATCAAACATATCCAACCGACAAAGACAGAGACACCATCATCATCATGGATCAAAAGAAATCTAACAAAATCAGAGAAATTGTTAGACTTCAACAGATCCTTAAGAAATGGAGAAGAATAGCAAACTCATCAAAGACAACAACAATATCAACAACAACAAACAACATCACAAGTAGCAAAAGCATGAAATTTCTGAAAAGAACACTTTCTTTATCAGAACGTGAAGGAACAACAATAACATCATCAAACAATGGTTCTGTTCCAAAAGGTTATTTAGCTGTTTGTGTTGGAGAAGAACTTAAAAGGTTTATTATACCAACTGAATATTTAAGTCATCAAGCTTTTCAGATTCTTTTGAGAGAAGCTGAAGAAGAATTTGGATTTCAACAAACTGGTGTTTTAAGAATTCCTTGTGAAGTTACTGTTTTTGAGAGTACTTTAAAGATTGTTGAAGATGGAAAGAAAAATGATAAATTTTCTAATCAAGAATGTAGACCACTTAGTATTGAAGAAATGATGGGTTTTTGTTCTTTAGAAAATCAACTTGCTTGTTCTCATCATCCTCAAAGTCCATTGTGCAGATAATGCTATAAATTTTATTGGATGTTGCAAATTTTTATCCATTTAATTTGTTTTTCTCTGTTTTTTTTTGTTTTTATTTTTGCTCCTTTTAAAAAAATTATGTATGAGAGAAAGAGATAGAAGTGAGTTTAATTAGATGTGAGAGAATTAATATATTTGGGAATTATGAAGCAAAGTATGACTTTCATTATTGTTTAAACTATAAATATTTTATTCTAGAGCTTTGTTATTTGGCAGCACTTCTATTGTCTAGTTTATAATTCTCATAAGCTTTTAGTTTTTACCTTGATTTTTGATTTTGGTTTGGTAAAAAATAGCGGATAGCTGATAAACTAGTTTATAGTGGATAGTTTATAAGCTAGTTTTTAGCTTATAGTGAATAAGCTAACAACTAGCTGATTGAATTTGTAGTGTTTGGTAAAATTAGCGGTCGAATTAGCTTATAAGTTGAAATGACATACAAAAGATGTGTTTAATTAATATTTAATTTTTTTCAAGTAAGATGATAGGGGTAAAATTGGAAGAAAAGATAATAAGCTATAAGCTTATAAGCTACTTGAAATAAGATTTGGAAAATAAGCTATAAGCTAATAAAATAAACTATAAGCTCTTTTTTAAAAATTGTTACCAAACAGAGCTTTTAACTTATAAGCTATAAGCTAACTTATTTGGCTTACCAAACATAGCATTTATTCTAAAGTTTTCTTCATTGGGAGTGTTTTCTTACCTAAAATATAAAGTGTTCACTTACTGTTTGATGATTAATCTTTATCGAAAAATTTATATAGCAAAAAATATATGTATAAGTTGGGGTCGAGCTGCGTCAAAAAAAAAGTGGAGATCGAGCTACGTCAAAAAAAGTTGGAGGGCGAACTCATAACCACTTATTTAAGAGGTTTAAATTCTTTATCACTATATTTTACAAGTGCTAGATATCAATTAGTATTACAAATTATTTATTTATTTATATATACATATAAATAAAATATAATGAAAATGCCACAATGTGGTGCAATATAGATAAGTGAATAGTAATTGTTTCTTTTATTATCCGAATGTAATTAGTTTCTTTGACTTTTGACTTTTAATAGAGTTTTCAAGATCTAGGCTCTTTTGACTCACAAGGAGTTAGCAAGACTTTATTTTGAATGCTTTTTATAATAGTCATTTTTTAATTGGTTAAAATTAATGCGGGGTTTTTGAATTTGAAAATAAATTTCATATAAAGTAGTGAGATTTACGTAAGTTTCACCCAATTAAAAAGTGAATATTTGAGAGAGTGTTGTTAGCACACCTCTTGACTCACTATAAAATTAATTCTCGAATCAATAGTGTGTAACATTGGATTTTCCTTCATCTTTCTTTTATAAAACAAGATCGTGCCGTCTTCAAATGGCAATTCCATAAACCGAACTAACATAATTATGTTTTGATGAAATATACCATAACATATGATCTCTAACCTCAAGCGAAGGTTAATACTTTTTTACTAAAAGTATTTCAAAAAGGTTAATTTTTTTTTTTACTTGTTATAAAAGAAACTAATACTATGTGATTTCTAATATTAGAATTCAGATCATTTTTATTTGCTAGAATTGGTTGTGTAATAAAAAAAAGTGTCCGGTCATAATCTCAAGTGAACTCTCTTTAGTGACTTCCAATAGACGTCATGCATCTTCACGACTTAGGTCTTATAAATCTGTTATGAGACTAATTCTTGAGTTAATAGCTATATACCATGATATTATTTTTATTAGGGTTAAGCTAACTATCTTCTAAATGAATAATTCTAAGAATCAAACCCGAATTCTTTTAAAGAAAAAGACTCATGTTACCAACTCTAGTAACACATGTTGGTTAATCAACACAAATTATTAACCAATTTAACAAACTATATTAATTTTAATGATTTAGTATTTTAGTCAATATACACTCTTTAACATTTTTCAATTACTAGTTGTATTTATTAAAAAACCTCACATGATGAAACAGAGCATCAAATTTTTCGCACTCGGGCAAACTAGTACTACATGGTGTAGAAGCTCTTGCTTCAAAACGACTCAACTAGTATAAATTTATAAGGACAAAAAAGTAACCGAGTCATGAGGTATCATTTCATTTGGAACTTGAAAAATGAAGGTCAAAGGTCAAAGTGCATTTTCAATTTTTGCACAAATAACTTCAAATATTTTTTTTCTTGAAGATATAAACATGTTCTGAACCTTCCTTAAAGATTGACATACATGCATGTTCTGAAGCAAATAGAAGTTCCACAATTTCAACAGAGTGAAGGGGATTCCTGGTCAATTGACTGATCACTCTTAGATAAGTTTGCCTAATATTCACAAATAATTAAATAAAATATGACACAGTTTCAAGAAGTCTGAAAGCACTGTAACTTTGAAGCATTGAAAATGTAATTCAGATTAACTCTATCCGCACAAGTGAAATAAATTTTTTATTATACAAAAATTTATTTTTATTATTAGATCATTAAATTCCACTATTGAATTAAATGAGATGTAATGTGATATATTGATTTAGTGGTTAAACTTATTAATTTAACGGCGAATACAAATTCGTGTGAGGTAAAAAAACTCGTTTCATTTATTCATACTCCGTATTAAACAAAGAAAAATGACATTTGTACAATCAAAAGTTGATACTGTAACTTTTGACAACGCTCTCTTACTCTTACTTTCTCTCTATATTCTTATTCTCTCTCCCCCTCTTACTTTATTATTTTTGTTGTAAAAGAAAAAGAAGAAAAAAGAAGATTGTTTCAAAAGTTATCAACTTTTAATTGTACAAATAAAATCACTCATAAACAAAGTCAATAACTCAGGGTGAAAGGTCCATCTCAATCGACCCTCCCCTTATATGGTTTATCATTATCCCTTTTAATAAGTCTATTTTGTAATTTTCTACATTAAAAAGAGTAGATAATTTACATATATAGACTTTGTTTGACAAATAATAGCTAATAGTTGATAAATGAGTTTATAATGAATGAACTTATAACGAATAACTAATTATAAGTTAACATATAACCAATAAATTATCTAATTAAATTTATACTAGTGGTTGATAAAATTAGCGGTTAAACTAATTTATAAATATTTAACGACATAAAAAGTTTATAATTAAGTTTTTTTTTACCAAACTCTCCATACATGTGGTATCAAAGCCTTACTTTAACTTGGTGTAGGAGCATAGTAAATCCTGGTATTTGCATGGAAGTTGAGAACTTATACTTGAGGGGGTTTGTTGAATTTCAACTGAGAGGATAAGTCTCACATTTTCTATAAATGGGTAAAATGTTCGATATAAAAGAAGACGACTCATATACTTAATGCTTTAAGATTTTAGGTGAATATGCAATGTCTGCATTTCTTGTATGTAGTCTGAAGCATTGACTCGTTATATCCAAAGTTCCTTTAAACTCTCCAACAAGTGGTCCTAGAGCCTTGTTCAGCTTGTTGGGGGAGCGGGGTGAATCCTAGCATTTTGATCAAATATATATAGGAGGTGAGAACTCATATTTGAGAGGAAAAATGTTGGGTTCTAAGGGGCCTTTTTTATTTGGCTCATTTTTGAAATTATGAAAATAATTTATGCAAATAAATAAAGTTTTATGTTAATTCATATGTTTTTGCTAACAAAAGTTATATCATTGTAAGCTGTTTTTTTCATAAGTTGCCTTGAAAAATCTATTTATTTACATAAACTATTTTGCATAAGCTCAAAAATAAATCAATGCAAACGAATCCGATCTCGTATCAATTGTAAAAGAACAAAATGTCAGATATATAAAATATGTAACCTATATATCTATTTCTTAAAAGAAAAATTGTTGAAAATGTGACATTTCTTGTAGTCTTGGATTACTATTGACATGTTATTACTCCCGGCGCTCCTCATGACCTCAACAATATTTAGGCTCTATTTGGATTGATAGAATGTAATGGAATGAAGCGGAATAGAGTGGAGTGGAATAGGATGAAGCGGAATGGAATAAATATTCCGTTCCATTGTTTGGATATTTTAAAAATGAGATGAACAAAATTGAAGGTAAGTGGTGGTATGATATTAAATTCATTCCATCATATTACATTCCGCTCCATTCCATTATTATTTTTCAAATCCAAACAATGGAACATTATTATATTCCATTCTGTTCCGCTCCATTCCATTATATTTCATCAATCCAAACAGATAGGGATTTTTTTTTCTTCACTCTAAGTTTATAATTAGACGTCATAAGTCAAATCTAGTTAAAGAATTCAGACAATATTCAAATGAAACCGAAAGATATCCAACATTTAGTTAAATCTCCTTAAATTTTTAATATATCCTGTTGGAGTATATAACCTGATTGTTTTTATATATCCGTTAAATATATTCATAAAAAAAATCTCCTTAATTTCTTTTTATAGGTCACTTATATATCTTGATGGTTAATTTTCTTATTAATTAATAATGTTAATATTAATATAAATATATAGTATAGTTCTGATGACTAGTGTTCAGTTCTTCTAGTTTGAACATGCATGGCATGTGATGTGAGTGATTAATGCAACTCTGAACATTATTACCCTCCCTTGTTTTGTAGGTTAAGTCCATATGGGATTGGATTATTTTAATAAGTTCTGAGTTTATTAGCAGTACCCAGCTGTCATTGGATAACAATTCTATTAACTATGAGATACAAACAACATTCAAAGAGAATCCCTACAATTATGGCATAACAGATGGAGAGTTGTTGAAGAATTAAAAGATTGTAGCTGCAACAAACTATCCAATAAATTATGCAGATTTTTCTCTATACAATAAGGAAACTTTTCTATGTTTTAGGGATTAGTCAATATGTAATTATACATAACCGTTACACACACTGCTATATATTTCATCTACCTCTCTTGTATTATGTAGTGTTCACGTTATCATCCTTTTTCTAATAAAAGTAAAGTTATTCATTCTTGTCCTTATTTTCTTTTTGGTATCACAGAGCCTTTGTGAACACTACCTACAAATCATGACTTCACTATCTCTCAATGTCAGCAACTTTATCACCCTAAAACTAAGCCCTACCAACTACCCATTGTGGCGTGAACAAGCTTTGGCACTTGCAGAAAGCCAAGACATGGTGGGTCACCTTACAAATGAGGATCCAGCCCCCACTCAATTCACCACCAATACTGCAAACTCAGAGCAGTTTGTTCCAAAATTAACCGATGAATTCGTCACTTGGCGCAAGGCAGATCGTCTTCTCCGAGGTTGGATAATCGGAACCCTCACCGAGGAAGCACTTGGCCTAGTTGTCGGCATCGACACTGCCCACGCTGTTTGGGTTGCACTCAAAGATGCATATGCAGAAGATTCACAAGAACGTGAATTCACAATCCGTCAACAAATCACGTACCTTCGCAAGGAAGAGAACCAAACTATTGGTGAACACATTCGCAATTTCAAAGGTTTATGTGACAACCTTGCTGCAATTGGGAAACCTGTCCCAGACAAAGAAAAGGTATTTTACCTCCTCACAAGCCTTGGCCCTGAATATGAAACTTTCACTACAACCATGCTAAAACCTCCAAGGCCATCATACTCTGAGCTGATCTCACAACTTCAGAGTTTTGATCAACGCCGCAATTGGTTTTCCAATGGTGCAAAGATGCAAAATTCCTTTTCTCCTCAAACGGCCTTCTATGGTCAGCAGCAAAAATCTCAACAATCCTCTCCTCGAAACCGTGGAAACTTGCAAAACTTCACATCAATGGGGCGAGGGTTCCAGGCTCAACAATCTAGCAGCCAAAATAAAAATAAACACAACTCAACCACCCAGCAGAGACGTCCTCCACCTCCAGGAGAGCGTCGCATGACTCCTGCAGAACGTGATCTCTATCGAAATGAAAAATGTCAATATTGCGGCACAGTTGGCCATATAGCAAAGATATGTTGGTGGGTGCCTAAGAAACAAACTCAAGCTGATGATATACCTCAAGCACTTGCAGCACTCACCATGGACAACACCATTGCTGAAACAGAATGGATCTCGGATACCGGAGCATCCAATCACATGACAGGTACAACTAGTATATTGAATAATATTCGACAATGTTCAGGTACAGATTCGGTGCTTATTGGTGATGGTTCTCCTCTACCAATTCATGGTATTGGTGATTCCTTCATTAAGAAAAATAATATCACACTACCCCTTCATGAGGTCTTACTTGTTCCTAATTTAACAAAAAATTTGCTCTCTGTTAGCCAACTAACCAAACATTTCCCTGTTAATTGTGAGTTTTCTAATGTTGATTTTTGTGTAAAGGATCGAGAAACTGGGGAACCAATGATCACCGGGAGACGCAAGGGTGATTTATATGTCCTTTCTTCTTTGCCTGAATTGTATTTCTCACATCGCTTCAAATCTGGCTCAGCTGACATTTGGCATCAACGATTAGGACATCCTCAAACTTCAGCTTTACAATTACTAAAGAATAAAGGATTAATTGATGTAGTTGGAAGTGTGAAATCTGAACATGTTTGTGATAGTTGTCAATTGGGAAAACTTAATAAATTGCCTTTTTCTTCTTCTGAAAATTATAGTTCTGATATATTTGAAAAAATACATTGTGATTTATGGGGACCTGCTCCTGTTTTATCTATTTCTAAATTCAAATATTATGCATGTTTGGTTGATGACTTCTCCAAATATACATGGATTATTCCTTTACAACACAAATCTGATTTTGTCAATGCTTACTTATCATTTGAGCAGTATGTTAGAAAACAATTTAACAAAGAAATCAAGATTTTTCATTCTGATGGAGGTGGTGAATTCATCAACTCCAAACTTTCGACTCACTTTCGTTTAACAGGTATTGTTCATCAGGTATCATGCCCATATACACCAGAACAAACAGGTATGGTCGAAAGACGACATAGAATAATACGGGAACTAGGTATGACTATGCTGTTCCATAGTGGTGCTCCCTTATTTCTATGGGTCGAAGCTTTTACTACAGCTGTTTATCTTATTAATAGACTACCGTCTTCTTCTCTTAACTTTGAAACTCCTTACTTTGCCTTGCATAAGACACATCCTAATTATTCTTCACTACGAGTCTTTGGCTCTAAATGCTTTCCTTACACATGGGACACACGACGTAACAAATTTGATCCAAAAACTATTCTTTGTGTCTTTGTTGGATATAGTGATACATATAAAGGATATAAATGTTTTCATCCTTCTAGTAAGAAATTTTTTATCTCGCGGCATGTTGTCTTTGATGAGTTATTCTTTCCTTATAAAACTAATCATCATAATCCAATCATTTCTCCTACACCACATGTAGTTAGCATATTTGACTCTTGGCTACCACATACTAATTCCAATATTTGTGCAGATTTGACAGCAGCAACTTCTACTTCACCACCGTGCTCAATTCCACTACCCACAAATTTAAAGCAATCTCTTGCCTTGCAGCACCCTACTCCGCCCATTGACCAACCAGAACATCCTTCACACACTGAACATGAGCATACTGAACACTATTCACACCATCCACATACTGAAAATGGATTTGAGGTTTTAAATCCTGCTCCACCTATTGAACCTGAACTAGAACAGCCCCCACAAATTGAACCCGAACTAGAACAACCCCCACAAATTGAACCCGAACCTATTCCTAATATCCCGATTGAACTACCACAAGATGAACCTGCACATTCAATTATTACTCGCTCAAAACACGGGATTGTAAAGCCTAATCCTAAGTATGCCTTGCTCACCATGCCGAGTGCAGACATTCCACGTAACCCGCATAACATTCGTTCAGCATTAGCTCATCCTGGATGGAAAGCTGCCATGGGCGAAGAAATAGAGGCCCTTCATAAGAATAAAACTTGGGAGCTTGTTCCTCGCACGCCTAACTTGCATGTTATTGGCTCTAAATGGGTCTTCAAATCAAAAATCAAACCTGATGGGTCTCTAGATCGCCTCAAAGCCCGTCTTGTTGCAAAGGGATATCACCAAGTTGATGGAGTAGACTATACTGAAACTTTCTCTCCTGTAATTAAGCCTGGCACCATACGGTTAATCATTACTATAGCTCTTGTTAAGAAATGGCCCATTCGACAACTTGACGTCAAAAATGCCTTTCTGCATGGTCTTCTTTCTGAAAACATATACATGGAACAACCTCCTGGGATGGCTGATCCTCAATTTCCAAACCATGTTTGCAAACTCCAAAAGGCTCTTTATGGTCTTAAACAAGCACCGCGAGCATGGTTTGACCGTTTTAGTTCTTTTCTTATTAATTATGGATTTTTTTGTAGCTTGGCTGACCCATCTTTATTTATTTTGCACTCTGATGTAGGATCCTTAATTCTTCTTCTTTATGTAGATGATATACTTCTTACAGGTTCCACTGCCTCTCTAGTTACTGACTTCATTCAACTCATGCAATCTGAATTTTCTATGAAGGACTTGGGACCACTTCACCATTTTCTCGGCATTGAGATACAACCAACAAATGATGGCCTCCATTTATCTCAGACACACTATGCTATTACTATCCTAGAACGAGCTAAGATGATTGATTGTAAACCGATGAACACTCCACTCGAAGCCAAAACCAAGATCGGGTCAAATGACACTCCCCTTGATGATCCAGGCTACTATCGTGGGCTTGTTGGAGCCTTGCAATATCTCACTCTTACTCGCCCTGATCTCTCATATAGTGTTAACTATGTGTCCCAATTCATGCATTCTCCCACAGTTATGCATTTAAAAATGGTTCGACGTATCTTACGATATGTCAAAGGAACTATTGATGTAGGTCTTCACTTTACTTCCAACACTACACTTGATCTGTTTGCCTTTTCTGATGCAGATTGGGCAGGTTGTCCTACCACTCGACGCTCTACCACAGGCTATTGTACCTTCCTTGGAGGAAATATCATCTCATGGTGCGCAAAGAAACAACATACAGTCTCCCGCTCTAGTACTGAAGCTGAATATAGGGCCATGGCAAACACTACAGCTGAACTTACATGGTTGACATTCATCTTAAACGATCTTCGCATTGCTCTTGCCTCCCCTCCGGTACTCTATTGTGATAATATCAGTGCTCTTCACATGACCATCAATCCAGTTTTTCATGCCCGAAGCAAACACATTGAATTGGACTATCATTTTGTTCGCGAACGAGTTTCACTTGGCCTTCTTGTCACTCATTACATTCCCACCAATGATCAAGTTGCTGACCTCTTCACTAAACCGGTGTCAAAGTCTACTCTCATGCGCTTCCAAACCAAACTCTGCCTTCAACCTCGGCCTCGTTTGAGGGAGGGTATTAGCAGTACCCAGCTGTCATTGGATAACAATTCTATTAACTATGAGATACAAACAACATTCAAAGAGAATCCCTACAATTATGGCATAACAGATGGAGAGTTGTTGAAGAATTAAAAGATTGTAGCTGCAACAAACTATCCAATAAATTATGCAGATTTTTCTCTATACAATAAGGAAACTTTTCTATGTTTTAGGGATTAGTCAATATGTAATTATACATAACCGTTACACACACTGCTATATATTTCATCTACCTCTCTTGTATTATGTAGTGTTCACGTTATCATCCTTTTTCTAATAAAAGTAAAGTTATTCATTCTTGTCCTTATTTTCTTTTTGGTATCACAGAGCCTTTGTGAACACTACCTACAAATCATGACTTCACTATCTCTCAATGTCAGCAACTTTATCACCCTAAAACTAAGCCCTACCAACTACCCATTGTGGCGTGAACAAGCTTTGGCACTTGCAGAAAGCCAAGACATGGTGGGTCACCTTACAAATGAGGATCCAGCCCCCACTCAATTCACCACCAATACTGCAAACTCAGAGCAGTTTGTTCCAAAATTAACCGATGAATTCGTCACTTGGCGCAAGGCAGATCGTCTTCTCCGAGGTTGGATAATCGGAACCCTCACCGAGGAAGCACTTGGCCTAGTTGTCGGCATCGACACTGCCCACGCTGTTTGGGTTGCACTCAAAGATGCATATGCAGAAGATTCACAAGAACGTGAATTCACAATCCGTCAACAAATCACGTACCTTCGCAAGGAAGAGAACCAAACTATTGGTGAACACATTCGCAATTTCAAAGGTTTATGTGACAACCTTGCTGCAATTGGGAAACCTGTCCCAGACAAAGAAAAGGTATTTTACCTCCTCACAAGCCTTGGCCCTGAATATGAAACTTTCACTACAACCATGCTAAAACCTCCAAGGCCATCATACTCTGAGCTGATCTCACAACTTCAGAGTTTTGATCAACGCCGCAATTGGTTTTCCAATGGTGCAAAGATGCAAAATTCCTTTTCTCCTCAAACGGCCTTCTATGGTCAGCAGCAAAAATCTCAACAATCCTCTCCTCGAAACCGTGGAAACTTGCAAAACTTCACATCAATGGGGCGAGGGTTCCAGGCTCAACAATCTAGCAGCCAAAATAAAAATAAACACAACTCAACCACCCAGCAGAGACGTCCTCCACCTCCAGGAGAGCGTCGCATGACTCCTGCAGAACGTGATCTCTATCGAAATGAAAAATGTCAATATTGCGGCACAGTTGGCCATATAGCAAAGATATGTTGGTGGGTGCCTAAGAAACAAACTCAAGCTGATGATATACCTCAAGCACTTGCAGCACTCACCATGGACAACACCATTGCTGAAACAGAATGGATCTCGGATACCGGAGCATCCAATCACATGACAGGTACAACTAGTATATTGAATAATATTCGACAATGTTCAGGTACAGATTCGGTGCTTATTGGTGATGGTTCTCCTCTACCAATTCATGGTATTGGTGATTCCTTCATTAAGAAAAATAATATCACACTACCCCTTCATGAGGTCTTACTTGTTCCTAATTTAACAAAAAATTTGCTCTCTGTTAGCCAACTAACCAAACATTTCCCTGTTAATTGTGAGTTTTCTAATGTTGATTTTTGTGTAAAGGATCGAGAAACTGGGGAACCAATGATCACCGGGAGACGCAAGGGTGATTTATATGTCCTTTCTTCTTTGCCTGAATTGTATTTCTCACATCGCTTCAAATCTGGCTCAGCTGACATTTGGCATCAACGATTAGGACATCCTCAAACTTCAGCTTTACAATTACTAAAGAATAAAGGATTAATTGATGTAGTTGGAAGTGTGAAATCTGAACATGTTTGTGATAGTTGTCAATTGGGAAAACTTAATAAATTGCCTTTTTCTTCTTCTGAAAATTATAGTTCTGATATATTTGAAAAAATACATTGTGATTTATGGGGACCTGCTCCTGTTTTATCTATTTCTAAATTCAAATATTATGCATGTTTGGTTGATGACTTCTCCAAATATACATGGATTATTCCTTTACAACACAAATCTGATTTTGTCAATGCTTACTTATCATTTGAGCAGTATGTTAGAAAACAATTTAACAAAGAAATCAAGATTTTTCATTCTGATGGAGGTGGTGAATTCATCAACTCCAAACTTTCGACTCACTTTCGTTTAACAGGTATTGTTCATCAGGTATCATGCCCATATACACCAGAACAAACAGGTATGGTCGAAAGACGACATAGAATAATACGGGAACTAGGTATGACTATGCTGTTCCATAGTGGTGCTCCCTTATTTCTATGGGTCGAAGCTTTTACTACAGCTGTTTATCTTATTAATAGACTACCGTCTTCTTCTCTTAACTTTGAAACTCCTTACTTTGCCTTGCATAAGACACATCCTAATTATTCTTCACTACGAGTCTTTGGCTCTAAATGCTTTCCTTACACATGGGACACACGACGTAACAAATTTGATCCAAAAACTATTCTTTGTGTCTTTGTTGGATATAGTGATACATATAAAGGATATAAATGTTTTCATCCTTCTAGTAAGAAATTTTTTATCTCGCGGCATGTTGTCTTTGATGAGTTATTCTTTCCTTATAAAACTAATCATCATAATCCAATCATTTCTCCTACACCACATGTAGTTAGCATATTTGACTCTTGGCTACCACATACTAATTCCAATATTTGTGCAGATTTGACAGCAGCAACTTCTACTTCACCACCGTGCTCAATTCCACTACCCACAAATTTAAAGCAATCTCTTGCCTTGCAGCACCCTACTCCGCCCATTGACCAACCAGAACATCCTTCACACACTGAACATGAGCATACTGAACACTATTCACACCATCCACATACTGAAAATGGATTTGAGGTTTTAAATCCTGCTCCACCTATTGAACCTGAACTAGAACAGCCCCCACAAATTGAACCCGAACTAGAACAACCCCCACAAATTGAACCCGAACCTATTCCTAATATCCCGATTGAACTACCACAAGATGAACCTGCACATTCAATTATTACTCGCTCAAAACACGGGATTGTAAAGCCTAATCCTAAGTATGCCTTGCTCACCATGCCGAGTGCAGACATTCCACGTAACCCGCATAACATTCGTTCAGCATTAGCTCATCCTGGATGGAAAGCTGCCATGGGCGAAGAAATAGAGGCCCTTCATAAGAATAAAACTTGGGAGCTTGTTCCTCGCACGCCTAACTTGCATGTTATTGGCTCTAAATGGGTCTTCAAATCAAAAATCAAACCTGATGGGTCTCTAGATCGCCTCAAAGCCCGTCTTGTTGCAAAGGGATATCACCAAGTTGATGGAGTAGACTATACTGAAACTTTCTCTCCTGTAATTAAGCCTGGCACCATACGGTTAATCATTACTATAGCTCTTGTTAAGAAATGGCCCATTCGACAACTTGACGTCAAAAATGCCTTTCTGCATGGTCTTCTTTCTGAAAACATATACATGGAACAACCTCCTGGGATGGCTGATCCTCAATTTCCAAACCATGTTTGCAAACTCCAAAAGGCTCTTTATGGTCTTAAACAAGCACCGCGAGCATGGTTTGACCGTTTTAGTTCTTTTCTTATTAATTATGGATTTTTTTGTAGCTTGGCTGAC
This sequence comes from Trifolium repens, assembly GCA_030408175.1. Lineage (NCBI taxonomy): Eukaryota > Viridiplantae > Streptophyta > Magnoliopsida > Fabales > Fabaceae > Trifolium > Trifolium repens. The sequence continues at coordinate 6,395,020 of CP125836.1, forward strand.
CCATCTTTATTTATTTTGCACTCTGATGTAGGATCCTTAATTCTTCTTCTTTATGTAGATGATATACTTCTTACAGGTTCCACTGCCTCTCTAGTTACTGACTTCATTCAACTCATGCAATCTGAATTTTCTATGAAGGACTTGGGACCACTTCACCATTTTCTCGGCATTGAGATACAACCAACAAATGATGGCCTCCATTTATCTCAGACACACTATGCTATTACTATCCTAGAACGAGCTAAGATGATTGATTGTAAACCGATGAACACTCCACTCGAAGCCAAAACCAAGATCGGGTCAAATGACACTCCCCTTGATGATCCAGGCTACTATCGTGGGCTTGTTGGAGCCTTGCAATATCTCACTCTTACTCGCCCTGATCTCTCATATAGTGTTAACTATGTGTCCCAATTCATGCATTCTCCCACAGTTATGCATTTAAAAATGGTTCGACGTATCTTACGATATGTCAAAGGAACTATTGATGTAGGTCTTCACTTTACTTCCAACACTACACTTGATCTGTTTGCCTTTTCTGATGCAGATTGGGCAGGTTGTCCTACCACTCGACGCTCTACCACAGGCTATTGTACCTTCCTTGGAGGAAATATCATCTCATGGTGCGCAAAGAAACAACATACAGTCTCCCGCTCTAGTACTGAAGCTGAATATAGGGCCATGGCAAACACTACAGCTGAACTTACATGGTTGACATTCATCTTAAACGATCTTCGCATTGCTCTTGCCTCCCCTCCGGTACTCTATTGTGATAATATCAGTGCTCTTCACATGACCATCAATCCAGTTTTTCATGCCCGAAGCAAACACATTGAATTGGACTATCATTTTGTTCGCGAACGAGTTTCACTTGGCCTTCTTGTCACTCATTACATTCCCACCAATGATCAAGTTGCTGACCTCTTCACTAAACCGGTGTCAAAGTCTACTCTCATGCGCTTCCAAACCAAACTCTGCCTTCAACCTCGGCCTCGTTTGAGGGAGGGTATTAGCAGTACCCAGCTGTCATTGGATAACAATTCTATTAACTATGAGATACAAACAACATTCAAAGAGAATCCCTACAATTATGGCATAACAGATGGAGAGTTGTTGAAGAATTAAAAGATTGTAGCTGCAACAAACTATCCAATAAATTATGCAGATTTTTCTCTATACAATAAGGAAACTTTTCTATGTTTTAGGGATTAGTCAATATGTAATTATACATAACCGTTACACACACTGCTATATATTTCATCTACCTCTCTTGTATTATGTAGTGTTCACGTTATCATCCTTTTTCTAATAAAAGTAAAGTTATTCATTCTTGTCCTTATTTTCTTTTAGTAGGACTAAGATCCTAAGTAAATTATGAATTATTAAAGTGAATGATATAGGCTCTGGCATGTGTATGGACTATGGTTTCCAATGCAAACTGCCCTAACAGTCTTGTAATCGTACAATACAATTGTACCATTTGATATTAACACACCTCTATAGCATTATATTTTATTGCCATCCACACTTCTTATTTTAACTTAGCAATTGGTTCTCTCACTACTCTAACAAATTAAAGTCACATTTTTAGTACTTCCAAGAGAACCATGTGACTAGCTGGACTCGAATTTCCTGTAATAATTATTTGCCACAGTTTTTTGTAGTAGTTAATATAAACCGTTGATCATTGATTGAATGGTTTGAACATATTATCAAAATCAAGTAAAAATCATCATGTCTATGAATTTCAGATCGAACGGTTCAAGTGAATAACTGTGTCATGCACGCAGTTACTACACCAAGTTTGTTTCCATGACTAGCTATGTCATAAATAGCCAACATAAAGTGTGGGCTGAATCAGTTTCTACTCTTTGGATTCCTAGATTCTTTTTTTTTCCCCTTAATAGTCCAATTCCAGGAAAAATGATCCATATTTTATAATTTAAAATTTAGTTAACGCAGCATTAAAATCTGATTAAATATTATTTTAATTAGAATTCAAATATCAAATTCTTAAGAATTATTCATTCTTTTCGAAGTTCATTAACACCGAGTTTAGGGGGCGGAGGCATAGAGGTTGACATAGGGGTCATGTCCAGAGGAAATGCACATTTGATGTATTATTCTCATTATTTACACTCCCATTCCTTAAAATAAGAAAATTGAATTGCATTATCCTCCCATTTTATGTTAAAAAAACCCCTCTTTTTATTTTTTGACAAAAAAATATCAACCCTCTTCACCCTAAAATATAAATACATATTACACTTTAGGAATTGCAAATTTGGATTGGAATTTCAATTAGGTAGTGAATTAATAAAGAGAGATGATCCAATCCCCAACCTAACACAATGCTAATTATACTAATTAACATCTAACATTCAATTTTTTTTAATATAATATATTAAGCTTCTAAGTTATGTAAGTTTTTTCATTTTTTTAACACCATCAATCAATCATAAATTAAATAATCTTAAGAATAAAATACTATTTGTTGAAATTTATACTCCCTTTATATTCATATATAAGAAAAATTAACCAATTGCAAATTAATTAAAATTTTTAATTAATAATTGGTAAAAATTGTTCATTAACATTTTTATTTGTTATTGGTCAGATGGCCAACACATGCATATGCAAATAAACAGAAAAGTGAAAGGAGTGTCGTGAGTTTGAACCCACACAACACTCACACTCATGTAACAAGAGTTTTTCTTTTGATTTAAATTTCTATATAAACTTGTTTTATGCGGATAGTTAATCAACTTTTTTCATAGGTAACCTCCACCAATGCTAAAAGATAATTTTTAATGATGATATTAGATTTAAATATGATAAGTATGATTAACTTTTTTTTTTCTTCGTATAAATTCAGTCTATTAGAATTCATATAAGTAAAAATACTTGATACATTACATTGTCCATCGATAATAATACTTCATACATTGTCAATATTACTTGATACTTCATAAAGTATGATTAACCTGTTCATTATTTATTTATTTTTGGCATAAATCAGGTATCCTCTAAGCATAACTGCAGACACAAATCTTTCAAATTTTGTGGGATTTAAATCGACGGAAAATTTCCCCTAAGAATTTTGACGTCTGCGCCACATGTCCAAGCTAACCTATTTCATTCATACTAAACTCAATCATTGTTGATAGTTTATTCACAAAACAAAAATCATTGTTGATAGTTTAAATTTATTTAGATTAATTGAGTTGCAATTATGATTTGTTCTTATATGAGTTGAGAGGGAGTATTTGTTAATGTGCTGCAAGATGTCCTTACTGTACTATGTACGCAATTTGACTATTTTTATTTGGTAATAAAATTGATTAACATAACTTTGCAAAGAAATCAATGGGTTATTGAATGAATACCGGAAAAGAATATTTCTATAGAAATGAAACTTGGAACCTTTTTCTTTGGTGGTGCATAAAATAAAACAAACAATAACCATTGACTTGAGTTCCTATTATTAGGCAATGATTTGAACATGATTGGGGGTGCTCCTAACATGATCCGCACTCCATTGCACTATTTGGGAGTAGTTAATCAATGATAATCTCGTAATTGTAACCAAATAAATAATAATTTGGTGGGACGGTGTGTGATTAATTTTAAGTTAGTTGGAGTATATGATTGGATCTTGTTAGGACTTCTCCAATTAAATACTCCGAAGTACTTACTATATGCCCTTATTTATACGATTTTGTTATGTTATGGAGTTGTCTAATAAAAAATATGGAAAATACTAATTGGTGTACGCGAAATATTTGTTAAGAAATTAATGAGAAAATTTTGTTTTGATGAAATTGTACAAATTTTATTTTAAAAATGTAAAAATGGAAGTATGATAAGAAGTTGTTTACACTTAAAAATATTCTAAGTTGTTAGGCAAATAAGATAAATAATATAATTATATATTAAGTCAAATTTTTGGTAGTCGTCAAATGAAAATAGTCGAACAATAGTCAAATACAAAATAGGTTATTCTTTCTCAAGGTCACTGGAGTTCACAAAGGTCGTGAGAGTGTCAAAATCGGCAAAGACATATGTGGAGCTTAATAATTTAGTATTTTTACTTGTATTATACTAGTAGTATGTTTGTAGCGCTATTAATTGGAACACTTATCTTTACAGAGACTGATTTACTGTAACTTATGTATGGATGGAAAATAGAAATGGTGTAATATGGAGGCGAAAGAGCAAATTACGTGGGTGCCACGTAACCTAACAACGAAAAAAAAACACACTATACCCGCTAAAATAACTAAATAAGGGAAAGTGCGAGGCTAAATTTTGTAGGCCACAATGTTTTGGGCACCATAGAACCGGCTTTATACATAAATATATGTTGTACATTGCATTTACGACACACATTATCAAACTAGTCTATTTTTGCAAATTTTATCTTTTATTTTTCTGCTTTATCTTTACTTATTATGCATTTCTTAATTTAATATTAATAGTTCAATAATTCAATATTGTATTTAACATTTCTTTAGAGGAATTAAGGAACTCACAACTAAGAGATAGTTCCTTCCCCGACTTAATCATTTCAAGTCTACAGAGAATCACAATTGAGAGATATTAACCAAATTTTGAACTAATTTTTGAAATTCGACAATATTTAATTAATATTTTTTCTTTTAGATCTGTTTAAAATATTCTTAAAATACTTGTCAGCAAGTTTTTAATACAATTGACCAAATGTTTTCCATTTATAATCAAATCATTGGAATAAGAAATCTAGACTTGGTATAGGGATGTGTGGAGTTCTAGGTAGACCCATAATATATAGTAGTATCATATTGCCATTAAATTAATTTCATCATGTATCTAAATTAGTTAAGTCTATTTCGTTGTTTGCCAGCATAATACATCAAGAAATATTTGTGAAAAAGACAAATTAAGTACCTATAGATCTAACTCCCACGTAGGCAGTGTGTTTGATTATTAGAGATTTCATCTCCATATGCCTCTAATGGCTTATGTGTTTGGTGTTGTATTTCCTAAAAGATTCCAAATGCTTTGTTGTTTGGCTTAGCCATTTTGTTTACTAGTAAAAAATACGATACAATTTGGACAATTCCTTATACTTCTTGTTTATGGAATTGTTTATTAATAAAATTTAGCCGATTAAAAAAAATATTATTGACACGTACTATCAATTGAATTAAAATTTATAGACCATCTACTTGATTATTTATTTTCTTTCCTCTGTTCTAACTTTTTTTGTCTCAATTTAATCAAATGTTTTTAGAATAATTTTTCTACCCCTTTTCAACCTTATTGCAAGCGTAATGCATAATATTTGTTTGTAAGCATTTTTTTTACTTGTGTTTAATAGGCCTTTTTTAAAAAATAACAAAACAAATAGGCCTAATGTTGAATGGGCCCGTTTGTTTTTTTGTTTACAAAGCTAAACAAAAGAGAAAAAAAAGGAAGATAAAAACACAAAAGGGACTATTCCCTGATGAAGACAGTTCCAACTGAGTCACTCCTAAGAAGATCAAGCATGCCTGTAGGAGGAGAGTCGTGAATTACAAGATCAGCATCCGAAGAAGCATCCAACTTTGCTAAAAAGTCAACACATTGGTTTCTCTCTCTTAGAGTGTGACAAATAGTAACATTGTTGTGAGATAACAGTTCTTTAATGTCCTGAGTCAACACAGCGTGGACATGAAACTTAGAAATAGGACCTTTTATAAGGTTGATGCAGTGTAGGGAGTCAGAGTAGCAAACAAGTTCTCCAATGGCCATATCCTTGGCAAGAATGAGGCCCTAATAGATTGCATATAATTCAGCAAGCATAATGTCTGAAGACCCCTAAATAAAGCCAGAATAGCCAGATAAATAGTAGCCTGAGTTATTCCTGATAAGACCCCCAAAGCCGGTTCGAACAGGAGAACCGAGACAACTTCCATCAACATTAAGGATGATGCAACAATAGTTGTTGTTATTCCATTTAACAAACTTGTCGATCGGTGCATCAACAAAAGTGGAAGTGAAGCACGACATGAAATCTTCAACCATGCTTTGAATGTTGTAGGATAGCCTATTTAAGGACAAAGTCTCATTTTTCAAGCTCATCAAATTTTGGTGTCTCCACGCCTACTAGACACCCGCCGAAAAGGTAAAGGCTTCGGGACCCAAAGATCCAATTTTTAACCAATCATGAGTATCTATAATTGAGAAGAAATCCACATTGCTAAACCCAAGGTGGATCCAAAGATTCCGAGAGAAATTACAGTCATAAACACAATGGAGGAAGGTCTCATCCTGAAGGCCACATCGAACACGAATAGGTGAATGATTCATCTTTCTATATACTATGATTAAGCAAAGAAAGAGTAGGCACCGAGTTGTCACAAGCCAACCATTGTCAATAGAAAAATTTGATCTTTTTGGTAAGCTGCAACTTCCAGATCCAAGACCAAGAACGAGAATGGGCCAGTTTGTTATAGATGACATAGTTGAATTATTCTGACAGTTTAATGGAATATAGTATTTTTAGAAATTACCGGCCAACTAGCTGGATTAACTTAAAATTATTAATTTCTTTTCAAATGCAAGAGAACATAAATAAAAGTTCTCCCCTTCCAATAGAACCGAACTTTTTCAGTATACAAAAAGAGAACATAAACATGAACTAGTATTTAAACTCTTAATTACTTGCTTAAGAAATTGCATTTTTTATTACTTAGATCAATATATTTCTTTTGAAATTATTGATGGTTGAACTTAAAAAAATTTAAATTAATATAAAAATGGAAAAACAACATAATATTTAATAGTACTATTTAGGTGTCATTTCTTGCTGGAATTTGCTGAAAACTTTTTGATATATTATCAACTTCAGTTTGTATTAGCAGCCGCACCCAAATAAACTAATAGTGCGACTTAATTTCACATGAAAAAATATAATCAAAATTATTTTCTTGACAAATAAAAAATTCTAGTCAATAAAAGATAGTTACATTGTCATATACCAAATAATATTATTAATTGTTATATTTAATTTATAAGTTGAAATCAAAAGGCTTCATGGGAACATAAAATATAATATTTAATTTTCTATTAGAAAAACTTCTAATGTTCATGTAATATATGTATTGGTACTATACAAAAACATTATTATTATATAGAAGATGTGATTCCATCTAATTAAGTTGGTATCACCACAACTGCCAATCATTTGCTCATCCAAAAAATATACTATTTATTAACAACAACAACAAAAAAGAAAAAGAACAATGAGGGAATAAACCAAATCCATAAAAAAAAACTTTTACTTGCACGGGTCTATTGACAAATTTCTTTAAATAAGAACAATTAACATTCTTTTAAGAAGCCAAATAGATGCTAACATTATTCTAATGTCAAAACTTTGTCTAATTATACAAAGTATGGAACAAACAAATATTAATAGCAGTGAGAAGAATGGTTTCAAATTATTAAGACATAAAACGATGAAAATTCTTAAAAAATAGAAGAAGTCTATTGGAAGTGAGAAAATGGTTCAACAATGACTCATTTTCTTGAAGACCAAAAGGTGCTGAAAGTTGTAACACAGGACTTGTAGATAGAGGTACAAGAAGAAAGAAAAAAGTTGTGTTGAGTTGCAACATGTTCCAAAAAAGAGATAGATTCAATTTTTTGTTGTCAGAGCTAGGGTAGTGGCTGAAAATTTCACCCTTAAATTGGATAAGTGGAATGTTCGGGTTTGATTTCAGACCCCTATATTTAAAATATAATGTTCTAACCAACTAAACTAAGCTCAGAGGACATATTCAATTATGCACACCTTCTAATTTTTGAGCGAGTGTGCATTAGCATTACACTTTAAAAAAATGTTAATTCTTATTTTTAAGGCTCAAATAAATTTATGTGGTCTATTACACATATGACGAATATAAATGATATATTGTTAAATGATTTCAATTTCTTACTTTTTTTTATGTAATAATTTGAAGTACGCTATCACTTACAAGAGATTTGTGATTTTTCTCTTAAAAGATTTTATTTTTTTTACTAAACAAAAGACATATACTTGACACAAGGAATATGTAATTGTTTTTTTTCTTAGATAATATTATAATAACATCTTGCTATGAGATGTCTATAGTTACAAATTTTGTTTTTAATTGAACAAACTTAATGTATTTCATCAACTACTAAATGTTCAATACATAAGGAAATAATCTCAAATATATAAAAATGTGCTCAAGAATTGGTCACCCTAACAAAAGTATGAACAACTGAAATTTCTTGCCTCCTAACAAACATAATCACAAAGTTGAGAAAGATAAAAATAACAATATCATGAACAATTGAAAGAAACTCTAATTGCCTCTGCGTCATGTGAATAACATCAACCAACAACTTCCAATCACTTTCAAATTGAACTCGATCCAATCCTCTATATCTAGCTTCTTTCATAGCTAAAAGTAAAGCCCGTACTTCTCATTAAGGTTGAAATTGCATACCACTACCATCGTGTCATACCAGCCATTGAACATGACCATTACTATCACGAAAACATGAGCCCAACGAGGTCAATGAATTGAATACATACCTGCTGTTCCACTCCAATTTTGTTGAAACATGACCATTATATGTATACTGAAACTTGGCTTACCACAAAGAATTCCCATATCATCATTTTCAGCTGGTAAATTGATGTTGAAGCAGAAACTTTTAGACTAATTGAACTCCCATTTTTAGTCTTCCGGGTGCGATTGGAAACACTTTGATTTGTTTCAACAAATTCCAAGATTGTAATTCTGGAACATGAACATTTAGTTTCATATATATGAATTAAGAGAAAATGTCATATAGGATTGGTTGTCTAATATTTGTAATGCTGATTTCTGAAATACTTGGCTTCCAAAAACTTAGCACAAGAAAATCAAGGTTGGGGCATGAAATAGCATAACCAACAGAATGTTGGTAGTGATTTAGATTATCTCAGGACAAATCTAGATAAATTTTTTTTTTGACCATTTCCACTTTCATTATTAACATCACTCACTCGTACGCTATTTCATTCAAAATATTTTCGTGGGGAGTGAAGAAAATGTGAGGGGATAAAAATATTAAATTTTTATAAGGTTTACTAGTTAAAGTGTAATATGAATTCACACTATAAGTAATGAACCGAGTTTCCACTTTAAGTATGAATTATATTTTTTCAGAATATTTTCATGGGAGGTGTAATGGATGCAAATATTGAGGTTGGGATAAAAAAAAAATTGCATTTTGCTATTTAAGGTGCAAACCGAGTTCCCAACTTAAACAAAGTATTTTAAAAAATTTGTTGGGCACACGAGTATTTATAGGGAGTGCGAAAAGAAATTATCTTTCAGAGCCATAAAGCAAAGTTAGGACAGGCCTAAGGCCCAAATTTCTCAAGGAAGTACTTTAGGCCCCTTTTATAGGTTTGAAAAATTCTCATCCTACCCCTCAAAATTTCTTTATCATTTTTAAAAAGTTTGGGAAACGTTTCCCGAATATATTTTAGTGTAAATTTTGTTGAAATTTGCACTTAAAAAATTCGGGTCGTGTTCACCGAAATTTGTTTGTCTTTTAGGGGGTGAAAAAGAAACATAGGGGGTGGGATGAGAAATTTTCTTTACGTTTTATTAAAATTAAAAACGTTAAGCCCAATAAGTAAATTGACACACTAGTGGTAAAAACACCATTTAACATAATTAAAATATTTTGCACATCAAAATGCAATAAAGGTAAAGTTTAATTAAATAAAATTAGAATTAAATATTAATATTAGTAAGATTAAAAATACCTCTATTTAAATTAGTAAGATTAAAAATACCTCTATTTAATAAAGTAGTTGAAGTAAAATGATTAACATGTTTCAGTTAAGAAAGAACTAATTCAGGAGAATTCGAGTTTGAATCTTGACTCAGATTTATTTATTTTTTGACCGAACTTCAAATTATCAGGATTTTTTTCTCTGAAAATCACAAGGTTAAAAAAAAAATGATATATAATATTTTTTTATATCTCACTTTAAATTTTGTTTTAGACTCTATTTGATAAACCAAATAAGTTAACTTATAGCTTTTAGCTTATAAGCTAAAAACTCTGTTTGGTAACAGTTTTAAAAAAAGAGCTTATAGCTTATTTTACTAGCTTATAGCTTATTTTCCAAATACTATTTCAAGTAGCTTATGAGCTTATAGCTTATTATCTTTTCTTTCAATTTTACCCTATTATCTTACTTGAAAAAAATTAAATATTAATTAAATATATCTTTTTTATGTCATTTCATACTTATAAGCTAGTTCAACCGTTAATTTTATCAAACACTACAAATTCAATCAGCTACCTTATCCGCTATAAGCTTATCCGTTATAAGTTAAAAGTTAACTTATAAGTTATCCGCTATAAGCTAACTTATAAGCTATCCACTATTTTTTACCAAACAGAGCCTATAAAAAGTGGAATGACACGAGTCGGTAGAACTTTCCGTCAAGATTGAACAAGTTTTTTGACAATTAATTCATTTGTCAATGACATTTCAAATTTGTGCTGCCCTAGTGTACCACAAAGTCACAAACTATATATTTGGCAAAGGACCTTTAAGGCATATTCTTTTTTCATGTGTCTCTTCCATTTTTACAATTTGATGAAGCCACCACAAGAGTTATGTGTGCTAAATGTTAGGTATGATTTAAGCAGCTGGGTTCAACTAAAGTAAAACATTTTAAAATGGGGAGTGTACCAAATTATAAAATGTTAATGTAAATTAAAACCATTAAAATGGATGATTTTGTGCTTTGTCTCTTCCTTTTGGGGCACTAGGAACACAGTGGATGCAATTGGACTAAATGTATCCACTTATTGCAAAGAATTGTTGGAAATCCACTTCTTATTGCACCCCATTACGTAGCTTTGGGTGAATGGACAGTTCAAATCACTTTAATTTTTTTAATAAGGATAAATTGTCATTTTGATCTTTGAATGTTTGAGGTGTTATTATTATAGGTTTTTTTAATGAATCTAAATCGTAAACATGTCTCAACTATCTCTTTTATTTATAATTATATAAATTAAACCGACTAATGATAAACATATTTAAGAATTTAACAAAAGATTTATTCGATAATCAAAATGACTAATTAAAAAAGCACTTCAAGATCTTTAATAATTGTGCCTTATATGTTCAAAACCAAAATAGAAGTTTACATAATTTGATCCATCTCATGTTTCTTTTGTTTTTACATCATTGATGATAAAAAGTTATGTGAAAGTTATGCAAATGTAGTGACAAATATAAGCATGCTTTATCTTAACCTCTAGCAAGGCTTTGGAAATTTTATATGATTTTCATATGACACTGTCCTCCTCAGCCATTATGCAAATTCCACTATCCTCTTGTCCAAGATTCATTTGTCAGAAAATGACACAAAATGATCCTTTATTTTTTCTTTTTTAAATAAACAGTCGCATTCCTTATAAAACGAAACATGTTGGACTTTTATATCACTTCATGAATGCAGCAAATTTATCATTATAAAATATAAATATGGATCCTTGTCAATCTTTTTTCTTCTTAATTAAACTTTTTTGTTGTTTTCCTTTGACCAACTTTTAAAAGTAATTGAGTTACAAATAAATAATGGAGGTCTTTGTTTTTTCTTTTCTTAAAAAATAATAGAGGCTCACTTTGATATAATAAAACAAAAATTGTCTTGCCAGTTTAAAATGAAATTATATTTCATACAAAATAAAAAGAGAATTTTTTTTCTTTAAAATTCCGAATTGTATATTTTTTGAATGCATTATGATTATTATTGTATTAGTTTTTTTTGCGTTGGTAGGGTGGTCTCAACTAAAAAAAGTACTATTATATTTAGTCATTGTGCCTCAAACTTTTTTCTTTAACAAAACTCTACTTCAAAGTTAAAGTTAGGTTATGAAAATAACATCATTAATAAGATATAAACATTGCTCTAAATATTCCTTTCTATAAATAGGAATGCAAATTTAAAGTGCTCAAAAGATTTCAACAACAAACCAAAGTTCCGTCGAAAGCTAGCATTTTTGGATGGCGCTTATTACTTGCGAAATTACCAACTAAAGTAGCATTGTTTGATAAAGGAATTATCACAACCAATTTGGAGAAGTGCTGCGTTTTCTGTTCAGGTGTAGAGGAAGACATACAACATGTTTTTTTCAATTGTAATGTGATTCTTCAACTATGGGATGCCATTTTCAATTGGTTGGGAACAACTTCTGTTACTTATGTCTCAGTTACAGATCATTTTCTAAATTTTGGAGGAATTCTCAAAGGTAAGAAGACCAAGGGGCTGCGGCACATTATTTGGTTGGCAACTACTTGGTGTATTTGGCGATCTCGTAACAACATTTTGTTTAGAGGAGACAGTGTTAATATTTCTTCTCTTTTTAATCAAATCTTGTATATTGCTTGGTTGTGGTTCATAGCCAGAGAGAGTACTTTCTAAACGCAAAACGCAGGCGTGTTAATTAATTATAATTAATAAAAGAAAAGTGATTAGTATTAGTGAAAAACGGGATTGCATGCATTGTTGCTTTCAAAATCACAAGAGAAGCGTGTAGTGTAGTGTTGTTAATGGTGTCAGCATCAAATCTTTCTTATCTATGTGACGTCAAATGCGCCTTGTCAGAATCTCACTCTCCTTCCATTTTCCATATTCCTAACCAATTTTTTTCAGTTTTCCACGTCCATGTCACATTGTTTTGCCACTTAGGTTCTGTTTGGCAAAAATAGCTTATGGCTGATAAGCTAACTTATGGCTGATGGCTGATAGCTTATGGCTGATGGTTGATGACTTATGGCTGATGGCTGATAAGCTGATTGATGTGTTTGGTAAAATTAGCGGCTCAACTGACTGATAAGTGTAAAATGACAAAAAAGGACATATAAAATCTCTTATAAAAAATTATTATTAAACCTATGTCTAATTAACATTTAAGATACTTCAAATTTAGTTATTCAAATTTATTAATTTAATATATCTTTATATATTATTAATTTTTTATATAGAATTAAATTTTATTCTTTCAATTTTATTTTAAATTTATTTTCTTTATTACAATTTATATAAAATATTAAAATTACATTTTTTAGGTTTTTATAACAAATACATAGAAGATAAATCAAATGTACTAAAAAAACGGTGACAATATACGTCCATCTTTTATAGTAATAAATACACGATGAATAAATCAAAAGTACTAAAATGAAGGGGTGATAATATAGTTATGTACAAATGCGCCGTAAAACAATTTTTTTCGGCCTTTATGTACAACAACATTTTAAACATTTATATATTTTAATTTTAATTTATTTCGGATTAAATCAACATTTATCTTCATTATTTTTATGTAGGAAATTTATTTTCATTATATATAAATAAACTAATATAATAAATAAATTTATATTTTTATTAGTGAATGTTATGTAATGCATTTTCTTCCATGTAGTCTAGTATATTAAAAATTGACGACGTTGTCGAACATAGCGTAAACTATACAAATTGAAAAATAAAAAGAGTATTTGTTTTATTTCATAAGCATTGAAAGTAAAATGTCAAAAAAAAAAACATTGAAAGTAAATGAATGACGTTTTTATTTTATATTTTAATAAATTAAAAAGGGTAAAACTGGATTTTGGGTAAATTGCTAAGGGTAAAAATGGAAGAAAAGATGATAAGCTATAAGCTATAAGCTATAAGCTCATAAGCTAATTGAAATAGCTTATGGAAAATAAGCTATAAGTCAGTAAAATAAGCTATAAGTCAGTGTTGAAAAGGTTGTTACCAAACAGGTCTTTTAGCTTATAAGCTATAAGACATAAGCTATAAGTCAGTTTGGTGGTGTTGCCAAACAGACCCTTACTACAAATACTAGTATTATCTTCTACTAGTACTATATTCTACGATAGAGAGAAAGTGAATTTTTTTTCTTATAAATTGTATATAAATAATGTATATAGTTAAATTGTGTAATTTATTTTAGGACTAGATGGTGTATATATAGGAGAACATATTTAAATATTTGAGAAATTGACTATATAATTTTTAAGTATATAAAATCGGTATGTAAGATGAAGATAATATTTACTTTATAATTAAATATATTTTTATATCATCTCACAATTTATGTGATATTTCGTATATTTAAATCATATATATACTATATTTAAATCATCTCACAATCGATACAAGATTTCTTAACACGTATGTCGGCATTTTCCTAGAAGAATATATAGGCTGCCCTATAAATTTTGATTTGGTGAAAAGCACGCTAGACAGAGGTGATAAGTAGTCAATAACAATTATTTGTGATTAATCCATTCGTGATGGTAGGTGTCGTGAATCATTTTTGAAAAAAATATAGTTATTTAAAATTCAAGTTTCCATAATTTAGAAGTTCATATGATGTATTTATAGAAAAATGCTAACGAGTTTCTCCGAAACACTCTTTAAGAATCTTAAATAATACATTTTTATAAAATATATTCCTACATTCAATATATTAAAAATTGAATTATTTAACTTTTTTAAAAAATAATTTCATAATATGAAATTCTTAAAGAGTGCTCCAAATGAAAGTGTTTAAGTGTTCACAAGAATTATTGGAAAACCAAATTCTCATCTTAAACTTCTTAATTTGTTCATAAAAAAAAAATTGCTCAAATAAAAAAATCACTAATTAAAATTTTGAATATATGTCATGAAAATTATTAACCATGCATGATTTTTTAACTACATAAGACTAATGGAGATATTATAATTAATTCAATCTTCAATTAGAGGAGCCTTGACGAATAGATTAGAAATATTTTGATTAGTAAATTTTGGATGTCTATTGGAGAGAGTTTTGAAATATCTACCTACAAATAAACAAAAGGATAAAGATATATCTACCTATATATATCCATATATATAATGGACTTAATGCGCAAATCATTTTCCAACAACTATTTTTTCTTAAAATGTTGAAAATAATATTGGCAACAATAAAGAAGACTTAAAGTTGAATTATATTGGAGAGGAAAAAGCATGTGACAAAAAGGTGTGGAAAATGTTTTCCACTCTCACATAGAAAATGATTGTAAAGTTTTGTAATTTAGCTAAAAAGCAAGGGTCATTTTTTAAATTCTTATAACCTTTTGATTAGGACAACGATTCAAAACATGTCCACATTCATCTTTCATATGATGTGCACACATATATTGCCGTTGGTATATATTTTTTGCCATATATATATAGTAGAGAAGTGTGACATTAACTCTAAAACAAAATTGCTTTTACATAAAGAGAGCAGAAAGAGAATTATATAACAAACTAGCTTGTTAGGAGAAACGCAAAGATGGAATGGAGGAAATGTTATTTGGATGTGATATTGGTGCCTTTGGCATTTATAATAAGCATTGGTTATCATTTGTGGCTTTGGTATAAGGTTAGAACTCAGCCACATACTACTATTGTTGGCATCAATGCTAGTGGTCGTAGAAATTGGGTTAATGCTATGCTGAAGGTACTTATGTTTTCATTTTTCTTTTTAAATTTTATTTACTATCCATATATACTTTTTTCATGATGAAAATTTTATCATTATATTTTTTTCATAATTATTTATGAATCATAAAAGTTTTATTATTGTTTCATCTTCTTCTTTTTTTTTATAATATAAAACCGATTTTTGTTTAATATAGTATATACACTATGAATGAATTACCTAGGTTTTTTTTTGACAATGAATTACATAGGTTTAAGTTAAAACTCTTTCATTTTTCAATTCTAAAAGTTAATATTCGGTTTAGTCTTGTTGTTCCATCTTAACTTTAAATTATCTCAATGAAGAATCTATTATGTTCAACTAGAGCAGGTGGATTCCAAATTATGTCTTATTCTTAATTATATATAAGAATCTATTAAAATTTTATCTTAATTTAAGACAAGAGAAGGAAGTGTTATGTGCAATACTACTATTAAAAAAAATTAACAAAAAGAAACTAGAAAGGAAAACTGTGAAATTTCACTTTAATTTTGTTACTAAATTTATGACGACAAAATTAGAGAGAAATTTATGACGAGAGAAATTTTATTATTGTAGTATTTTTTTTTAGATCGATATATTTTTTCATTGAATATATTAAACAATGTTGTCAATATAACTTTAGTCTTTCTATTTTGGTAGAGTATTTGTTTTTTTTTTTTGATAATGTGGTAGAGTATTTGTTGTGTACACTTTATATTACATCTTTTCATTTTTTCTTTTTTGAATTATATTACATCTTTTTGTTAAAAAAGAAAGTATAACACGTCTTGTTTCGTATATCATATTACATCTTTTTCAGATCGATATATTTTTATTATTATTAAACAATGTCGTCAATATTAATACCAAAAAGAAAAAATAATGTTGTCAATATAACTTTAGTCTTTCTATTTTGGTAGAGTATTTGTTGTGTACACTTTATATTACATCTTTGTGTTTTTTCTTTTTTGAATCATATTACATCTTTGTTAAAAAAGAAAGTATAGCACGTCTTGTTTTGTATATCATCATCTTTAATCATCTTTATACTATAAAATTGTTGCGAAATTAACTCAGTTGATATTTAACTTTAATTGTTTTTAAATTATATGTTATAAGTATATATAATTTTTTTACTGTTATGTAGTGTTGATTATTTTCATTAGATGTTTCATTCATGCTTCATTTTTTTTTTGTCAAATAGTCTAGTGGTTAGAATTCCACAAAAGTGTACATAGTGAGCTAAGCTCATGAAACTATTCATGTTTCATTTTATTATAGTCCATAGTGCACAAACTTTTCCAATCGTGTTTCAATTTACCATAGTCCAAAGGGCATTTCCTTGGAGAATAAAAATTAGAGTATCTATACCATTATTGCATATTCGATTTATATATCTTTGGGTTTAACTTTTTCTTAATTTATTCTTGTTCCTACTAGATAAAATGTCATTCTAACAACCAAACACAAAAAAAAGCACAACCGAATGTTCTTTCTTATTGGTATAATTAGGTGAATATCCAATACTTCAAGTGGGTTGTTGCTAGATAATATGCATGAAAAAATCCACTAAGTAATGTAATAATAGTTTAAAGTACAAATTCTTAGATATTGTGCTTCAAATTGTTTATATAAAGTTCTTAATTTATATATATTCTCATCCCTACCAATGGAATATCAACACATCTTAAGGGTAAACCACTACGGACCTAGATTTGCTACAGTTCAACGCAGTTTTTAATATTGTCTATTAAATTTAGATTGGACGGTTTAAATTAAAATCTATATTTCTCTAATCAAATCAATCTTGACCGTTAATATCAAATCAGACGGTTTAGAACAAAACAACATGTTACTGCGTCGTTGCTTTATGGCAACAAATCCAATTCGAAACCATTACTTAGCCATAGTTTCCACTCTCTCTTTTTGTAATTTTACATAAATACTATTTAACTTTTATCTATATAATAATAAGCTATAATATCTTAAAAATGAAAATAATATATAAATATCGACGGGTGAAAAAGATTGTTGATTAATCCATTTATCTTTAATTGTTGTGACGTATGTTTAAATCGAAGTCTTCCCTAACCTAAATTCTTATGTATAAAATATAGTATTTAATTTTGATTTACTGATTATGATTAATTGACGGTATAAAAAATCTTTATAGTTGACAATAAAGATGTATAAGAATTAAATCTTAAAACCTTAAAAATGTCTAACTAAGATGTGTTGATTATGACAGGACAATGAAAAGAAAAACATCCTAGCTGTTCAATCACTAAGGAATACAATAATGGGGGCAACCTTAATGGCCACAACCTCAATTCTACTATGTTCAGGTCTTGCAGCAGTTATAAGCAGCACATATAGTGTGAAGAAACCACTCAATGATGCAATTTATGGAGCACATGGAGAATTCATGGTAGCACTAAAATATGTGACACTCTTAACAATTTTCCTCTTCTCATTTTTTTGTCACTCTCTTGCAATAAGGTTCATAAATCAAGTCAACATTTTAATCAACACACCACAAGATCCTATGTCACTTGTGACACCAGAATATATATTTGAAATCTTAGAAAAAGGTTTCATTTTGAATGCTGTTGGAAATAGACTTTTCTATGCAGGGCTTCCTATGTTGCTTTGGATATTTGGTCCTGTTTTGGTTTTCCTTTGCTCTCTCACTATGGTTCCTGTGCTTTACAATCTTGATTTTGTGTATACTAGTGGAAAGGGAAAGATGAATGTGGGTGATCAAAAGGAGGATTATGTTTAATTTTGTTGTAATATATATATGTTTAATTAAATATATATGTAAGATATATAAGCTTTGCTATATTGCAGTGACATTATCACCATCTTATGTTATATACAAAAATTTGCTGAGCAACTTTTAAACTTTGATGTTGTTACTGCAATTGTTGGTTTAAATTATGCAAATTATAAAAAGGTTTTGTTCAAGAATTGATTGATGCATGTGAGATGATGACCATTGTAACATAAATGTTGGTTTTTTTTTGTTTGTTAATTGAGTTGTTCTTAGTCAAAATGTTTCTACTAATATATGTTTTAGAGTTTGTACGAAAACCATCTGAAATCCGTCCGAAATGTATTTGAGACGGAATTTGGGACGACACCTTCAATCTGCGACGAGGGTTTTTTAGACGCTACTTGTCCGTCTGAATTCCGTCCGAAATAATTGTTCCGTCTGAATTTTGTTGGAAATTTGTCCAAATTCCATCTCTAAATCGTCTGAAATTGCGTCCGAAAAAACTTTTTTTTAGTAGTGTTAAGAGATTTACTTACTCTTGCACTTAAAGTTTAATTTATTGGTGGTCAATGGACATAAGTGGATTCATAATCTAATTTTGTGTTTAGATGGTTCTAGTATTCATTTGTATTTCTGTCATTTTCCTATCTATTTGGTACTTGTAGTTGTTTTTATGAAATCATTTAGTGTGTGGGTCCTGTATATTTTCTTCCCTTCTCCTGTTCTCCACTAGTTTCAATATACTAAGTATGTGTTTGGTTCTTGCGGTGGATAAAATTGATTTTGACAGAATTGAGTTTGGCAGAATTGATTTTGACAAAATTGAATTTGACAGAATTGATTTATGTTTAGATATAATAATATAAAAGTGATTCTCAAAATTTAATGTTGTTTGGATAATTTGAATCAAAATTGCTTTTGTATTTATAATTACCAAATAGAATTTTAGCATGTTTTTTCATAAAACAAATAATTCTAAACTTAATTAAATAAAAGGGGTATGGACGATTCACAAAATCTAAAAAAGTGGTGAAGAAATCTTTCACAGAAGAAACATTGAAGGTGAGGTGATGTGCAGTTATGAAAGGAAGAAGAAAAGCTGTTTTTAGGTAGGAAATTGAAGAATTTATGAATATTAAAGAAAATACCTGTTATAAAAAAATTGAGAATCATGTTTTCCTGCCGTGAAAGCTTGGAATTCCAGCTTCAACAAAACTCACGTTTGATTGAAGAATCACGGTAGCTAGAATTGAGTTTGCTTTTTACCCAAACACACCAAAAAGCGCTAGAATTGCGTTTGGGTCGGTAAACTCGCGTTTGCATTCTCCCACCGCCAAAACAACCAGAGCCTAAATAATTGTAAAAAAGTAGATTTTGCGAAGAAAAATGAAATTGATAATTTATTTGTTGTATTCTCTTTAGAAAAATAAATCACTTTGTAAGTTTATTATTTATTTTTGGATTTTTTCTTGGACATTTATTGTTTATTTTTATACTTTAACCAATGTTCCGACTTTTATGAGAAACTTATGATCTCATCTATAAATGAGGCTTTCCAAAACTTTAACAAAAATAATTTTTTTATTAACTCTCTAATTTATTTTTTTAAAAAAAGTTCGATAATTTTTTAATCACGAATGCTAATTATTAACACTTTCAAATTTACTAAAAACTATAGATGCTAAGGTATACTGAAACCTTACACGTTTTACTAATTGTTTGGCAGTTAGTTTAAAGCCTAATTATCTGATTGCATAACGTATTGGTAATGTTATATTTGTATGCCACCTTTAATTTGATGCCTTTACTCGTCAGAGTTTGAATTAATTTGGACAATTATGCTTATGCTTTGGTTTGACAGTTGCCCAAAATTTTAGATGGCAAAAGAATATTGATGTAGACTACAAATTGTAGTTTGAGGTATAAGTGGTTCAAACAAAATCTATTAACCATACAAACTAAATCAAATAAAATTGAAAATTAATCGATCCAGTTTATTTTGAATCAAAAACCCAATTGAACATATAAAAATCGAACTAATTTGGTTTGATTCTCAATTTTCAATTTTTTAAAAAGATGGACTAGTGAATTGAACCTCCTACTATACTATTTTTATAAATATTAGATAAAATAATATGGTTCAAAGTATTACTACTTATGTAAATGGAATTTATTTTTTAACCTAGAAATAAAATTATATCAATTTATTTGAGAGTAAAATGTCAAATACCCCCCTACAATTTCAAAGTTCGTCAAATACCCCACTGCAATTTCAAAATAGGCAAATACCCCCCTGCAATTGTAAAACGTCAATCAAATACCCCCCTCTGTAATAATAAATTGTCGTTGATCGAACTCGAGCCGAGATATTTCAATTTTCCGAGTTGCAGATTACATAAAGAAGCCACCATTTCGTTGATCGCAGTTAAATGTTTCTATTAACCGGCATAGAAGGTATAAATTTCAATTTTTTGAGCTGCAGATTACGTAAAGAAGCCACCATCGCGTTGATCGAACTCGAGCCGAGATATTTACTCAGCGACTGAGCCATCAGAGACATCGACGAGGACTGTGACTCCAGTGGAGTGGTCGAAACAGGAGAAGACATGAACGGTAAGGGTAACGCCATTTGGAGGGGGGGTATTTGATTGACGTTTTACAATTGCAAGGAGGTATTTGCCTATTTCAAAATTGCATGGGGGTATTTGACGAATTTTGAAATTGCAGGGGGGTATTTGGCATTTCACTCATTTATTTGATTTTGAGTATATTGTATAAATTTATTTAATTTGAAGTTGTTTGAAAAATAGAGAATACGAAATAGTTTGTAGAAAAATAATAGTTTGAGAAATTTAATAGCAGAGAATACATCGAAAAAATGATAGTAGAAAATATACAATGTAAATACTATATTGTTTAAATAAAAGAATCATTTGAAACTGATTAATCAAACTGAACAAAATTGATTTGGTTCAATTTTATTACTAAAAAACACTAAAAATCGAATCAAACCGAATCAATAAATATTCACCGATTCAAACACTTTTTTGACTAAAAACTAGTCAAACAAATTGAAACGATTACACCTCCTAATTGTAGCTACTTATAATATCCTTTGAAAAATATTATCTCAAAACATATAAGCCTCAAAGTTGATATCATTAATTTTTTACTCAAATATGAAAATTTAGTTACATCTATACAAACAAAAATATTTTCCTAATACATAGTACGTGCAAAAAAAGAGGGTGCAAAAAAGAAACCTTAAACATAAAGGATTATGGATATTTAAAAAGGCCCAAAACGATAGAAAAAGCCCAAAGTAATCGTGCAGTTTCGTTTCGTACTCCAAAATTCTTCTTCTATTTCTTCACCTTCACTCTCTCTTCTGCACTTCACCAAACAAAGTACAAACTCGTTGATTCTCTGATCGTCACAAAGGGCACTCTCGTTCTCCTTCCATCCAATCAAAGTATGTAACTCTTTCTTTATTTTCCCTTTTCCTTACAACTTCTTAGGGTTTCGTTTTGTTTCGTTTCATTATCATTATCATGAATCTAGGTTTCTTAATTTTGCTGCATATTGCAATATTATTATATTGTATCTTGATTTTTTTTTGGCTGGTTTACTTATATGTATGTTCATTTTAATTTTAAGTTTTGGAAATTTTGTTGGGTAGTTTCTTAAGTTGTGGAAATTTGATTGGATTGATTATGATGTTAGAGAAATTATATTAAATTTTTGTTTTAGTTCAATTCCGTAAGTGTTAATTGCAATTTATAAGTTGACTATGCTTGTCACTTTAATGTAAGATTAAGTAAATGTTCTCTATGATGTTAATTGCAATACAAGTAATTAGAATGTATTGATTATGATGTTAGAGAAGCTATATTGAAAAGTCAGGTATGTATTTGTAATGTGGAATGAGATGTTGGTCAAATCATGTTTGGACATCAAAATTGTTAGGTTCATGTGTAGAGTGTAGTTATCCTACAAGTCAAAGCTTTATTATGTAGAAATAAGATATGGCTCAGCTTTGCTCATAGCTAAGTAAATAAGATTATGTTCTTTCTGATTGTGAGCTGAGTCTAAGCAAAACAAATCTGATTTGGCTCAGCTTCGCTTGTTGCTAAGCTTAAGTATACAGATTTCTTAAGTTGGTAGTTTTACAACATCGCCTAAGTGCTTGTGGTGGGCTTCAAGCTTCATATTTCAAACCACCAAATTGTGTGTGTATTGGAGTATTGTAAATCCAGCTAAGGGCAAGCTGGCCAAGTAGCCCGTTTCCTTTGATTTTCTGGGTTTGGTTACTGCCCTTAGTCACTCACATTCTGGTATAGCTTTTAGTGTTTCCTAGATTTGACTTTACTGTCTCGAATAGATGTATGTAGGACGAGGAATGCTTTAGAGTATGTAGGACTGGTTAATATATCCTATATCAATTGCATTTTCATGGTCAAATGTCTACGTAAGAGAAGAAAAACAAAACATTATTGTTGAGGCTTTCTGGAAATGCACACAATAGGAGTAGGTAGGGAGTTCCTTGGTCTCTTCTGCAATTTCTTGTTGTCCTAATGGTTTCCATTCTCTGATATCATCTCTTGTTGATAATTGTTGTGTATTTCTTTTTAGGGTTGATAATTGTTGTGTATTCCCTTTTAGAGTTAAGTTGTATTTGACTACTTGTGTTGCCTCACATCGATGCTCTCTTTAAATGATTCTCATTAAATTTCTTACAATTATTGTGAGGTCGTTTACTTGAATTTAGGTCTCCCTGTGCCAATCAATTTCGTCGCTTGACACCAAATCTAAGTAGACAACCTTTTCTCTTGACTTTGATGAGTAGTTTAATTGTTCAAAATAGTATTTTCATTATGTCCCATGTATTGATTTGTGATTGTGCATCGTAGGTCTCTCTGTATGCTGATTTAGTGGTATATGTAGAGTGATGGAAAATACCGTCCCCTGCAATTTCTATTTCAAATTTATATCAGCACTCTTTTTATACTTTTATTTATTTTGTTTTTTTTTCTTGCAAAAGCAAAGAACTTCTCTTTATTTCAGTAGAAAACCAAAGTAAAACCGTGAGGTTTACTTTTCCATTTCTCTTTAACTAGTTTTGAAATGTAGCCCAACTCAATATGTTTTTATCCATGTCTTCCATTATCATCTAATGGAATTTGACCTGCATCACCTCCCCTTACATTATGTTTTGTGGATTTCAAAATTCAATATATAATTGTTTATATAGTTAAATGCATTTGAATGATTTTGCGTGACTAATGGAACAGTTAAGTTAGTGAGATAATATTTCAGTTCAATAATTGATAGTAATGCACAATTCTTTGGTTTTAAGGTTTCTCTCCATTGACAAAATTATCTTCGTTTTTTTTTTTTTTCTTTTGCAGAACTTTCTCCTAGCTATAGCCATGTCGTCTTCTTTCCTTCCTGCCACAACAGAGTCCATTGCTCAGGCATTGGAAGCTAAAGACCCATCTGAGGCCATCTCCATTCTTTATCGCATACTTGGTGATCCTTCTTCTTCTCCAGAAACACTGCGCATGAAAGAACAGGCCATCACAAATATTGCCGACCTGCTCAGGCAAGAGAATAGGGCAGAGGATCTGCGGAGCCTTCTCACTCAGTTGAGGCCATTCTTTTCCTTGATTAGTGCAATGGACACGTGATGAAAAACGTACCTTTCTGAGGCAGCGAATTGAGAAAAGGCTTGCTACTCTTCTGATGGAAAGTAAGGAATGCTCACAAGCTTTGACTCTCCTTAATGGTTTGATCGAAGAGGTTAGAAGATTGGATGACAAACTCCTACTTGTAGACATAGAAACTTGCTTGAAATCAAGCTACACTTCTCCCTAAGGAATCTTCCAAAAGCAAAAGCTGCCCTCACAGCTGCAAATGCTATTTATGTTCCACCAGCTCAGCAAGGTGCCATTGATTTGCAGAGTGGAATTCTTCATGCTGAAGAGAAAGATTATAAAACTGCACATAGTTCACAGGCACTTGTCATCCCTTTATGATACCCTTCTGGAGCAGAATCTTTGCAGATTGATTGAGCCATTCTCAAGAGTTGAGATTGCACATACTGCTGAACTTATTGAGCTTCCCACTGATCATGTTGAGCGGAAGATATCTCAGATGATTTTGGACAAGAAGTTTGCCGGACATTGGATCAAGGTGCTGGATGCCTTGTCATCTTTGTTGACCCTAAAACCGATGCTATATAATCTGCAACTTTAGAAACCATTTCTAATGTTGGGAAAGTTGTTGACAGTCTTTTCGGTAGGTCTGCCAAGATAATGGCATGAGATCTCCATCGTCCATTGGCTTACTTTAGTTTACATTTGAGTCATTGATACTTTTATTGTTGTTTTCTTAATGATGAGTAGGAAATCATTTGTTTAGTTTTTGAATCAGTTGATCGCTAAACCGATTCAAGTGTGGCAAATATGTTTTTAATCACAACCATTTATTATTTTCTTAAAACGTAAAGTTTTTGTTTGAATAGATGTGATTGATCTTCTTACTGCTGTTGGTACTACAAAACATTTTCAAAAAAGGGGACAACCATACAAGATAATGTGTTTGGATATTTGTTCTTGAAAATTAAATGCATGTACGAGTTCGTATTAAGAGGTTTACTTTTGATTTGTGAAACAAAAGGCTATTTAATTCTTTAGTTTCAATGAATTTTTAAGATCCTCTTGAGCATGAGGTCAAGTGGATGGAGTTCTTGTTGATATATGTAATTGATGAAGTTTGTTTTTTTGTTGATTATGTAATTTGTTCTTGTTTAGAAGTAATGTTTTGTTGTTTAACGAGAACTCGGTGTTTTGGAATAGCTTGAACATATTAGAATTTAAGCTTAAACACATTTTTAGTCTCTAAATTTATTTATGGAAGTTGGTTCTTTAACTCTTTTCCGTGCAATTGATCCTTTGATTTCATAAACTGAACCATATTTCTTTTATCCAAACTTCCTATAAGGCATAAGCACAGATGTGAACAAGGATGGATCCAAGAATTTCCAATAGTGGGGGTAATATCTACAAACTATGATTTTTCTAAATGTGTCCTTATTTTCTAAAATTGTTCTAAATGTATTTAAGTTTAGGTTCAGAATTTAAGTTTTGGAACACTATTAAGTTGAATTTTTTCAGAAATTATATAATCCCAACTTGTAAGTTCTTAAGTGGGTTTTGGAATTGAATTATCAAAAAGGGCATAAAAAGAACGTGGATGTATAAAATAAAGGAAATGGGCAAAAAGCAACCCTAAAAGTTAAATGCTCATCATATTCATATCTAATCCATGAAAGTTTGGTCTAGAAAGATTGATGTTAGAAATCTTCGCGGCACTACTTATATACGCCACTATTTAAAATGTACATTTACTAAATTTTATCATGTAACATGTAATATAAGCTTATAAAGAGGGTCTCCCTCTCTCAACTGAACATATTCTATATGCAAGAGTCGGAAATTAAAACTCTAACCATTTGTTTATTGGGTCTCCTTTGAATTTGTTGTTGACTTTACTAGAGAGTTAAAAAAACGAGAAATTACTTCAAAGAGAAAAAAAAACTATAAATCCACTAACTTGTTTAAAAGAATGGTTTTGAAAGACAAAAGAGAAAATTATTACGTTTACAATATTCCTTATTTTGGAGATATAATAAAGAGAGAAGCAAATAATAAATTATTCAAAAAGTCTACTCGATGTATTTTTTTTGAATTTTTTTCATATTTGAAAACTTTTAATTTAATGAGAAAAATATTTTCCCATGTCATTTCTCTTCTCTTTATCATCAAAGTTTTATTATCCACTTTCTCCCCCTCGCAAATTTCCAAACGATATCTTAATAGTTTATCATACACATGGTTGGTGAAACCACTAGTATGAAGCGATTGATCTCTTCGTACAAAGAACATTTTTTCCTTTTTTCTAATAGAAATTTTGTAAGTTTTTGGATATAGTTTGTTGGTTTGTTTGTTTGCTTGCTTTTTTAAAATATAAATTCTCTATTTTTTTTAGCTGCAAAGGAATTATTTCTATAAGAAAAATAGTAAAGCAAAGTACAAATAATACTAAATTTACTAGAAAAGATAAAGTACAACTAGTACTCACAAGTCACAACACCCAAACGGAAAAACTAACAAGTAACAAGCATCATCTAAACATACTATTCACCGAATTCGAATCTCACTCATAAACCATAAGAGGAGCACCCACTTTCTTTGCCAATAACCATTGCCAAGAAAGTCTTTTAATATAATTCACCACTTAACACAAGCTACAACCCTTTTCCACCTTTCTTGGATCTCACTAGCAAGCAAAACTTTGAAGTAGCACAAACAAATCCTCAGAGTAAATACCACACCTAGCCAATTAAATATTTCATAACAAACAATCCCAAAAAAATGCATTTTACAAAGAGATGTTCTTCGGATTCTACGTCTTGTCGACACTTACTACTCACTTGATCCGCTTCCTCCGCGAATACACCATGAACACGCAAATTTTGCTTCATTGGAAGACGACTCTGAATTAAGTAACTGTCAAGAGAAAGCCATCACTTTCGATGGGGAATAACTCTCCCATAATCTAGCCATCCATTTTCCTTTTTCCTCTCCCATAACTTTTACATTCAAAATAACACTACATTTCACAAACATTAACTTTACAAGTTTCAATGTAGTTTTAGTGCATGTGTTAAATTTTTTTAACTAGTGCTTTGAAAATAATAATTACTCCCTCCGTACCAAAATGTAAGTTACTTTGGCTATTTTACACAAATTAAAAATAATCATTGTTGTATGGAAAAGAGAAATTATGAGTTAGTTTACAAAATTGTCCCTTATTAATGGTATGAAAAAGATAAATTGAAGAATTGAAAGAAGAAAGTGAAATAAATAGTTAATGATATAATAAAAAAAAGAGCATTAAATGTTTCATTAGTAATGTAAGTGACATATAATATGATACAAATTTTTTTCTTAAAGTAACTTACATTTTAGTACGGAGGGAGTATATTTTTCCTAAAATAAAATAGAAGTTCATGTGATTTTCCTTTAGGTGATTGAAAATAAACCATTTTCTTTTCTCGCTAATATTACTTGAAATAGTAAATGAACTTAATTGGAATCTCCACTCACTCAATTAAACAGGTGCAGTGTTTTCTTTCTTCTCTCCAATGGAACAAAACAAACGTGCTCTTCAAAATGATACGCAAGTAAATTGATCAATGATCACAGGAGGACCATTTAGGTGGACATATGGAGATAAACCCAGCTCAGTAATTAGTGTGTGGTCCAATCTTAAATATGAAAAATATTTGTATAGGCACAAATATATACTCACAAGTAAAAAATATTAAAGAGAAAAGAATACAAGTGATATAAATTGATGTGATAAATTTTTTTTTGATTTGTGCAAGGGTGTTTAAATTTTGTGTCTAAATAGTTATGTCTATGTAAGCTTCTTCCTCAAATATAAACAAAAAATTTCTTTTTAAATTTATTGAATGATTTATATATTTGGACTATATTCCAATATATCACTACTACAGAAAGGGGTTTTTACATCGGGCCATTTTGACCTTTTACATCGGACCCTGGCCCGATGTAAAGACAGCTGATGTTGTAAGTCTGATCCATTTCACATCGGGTTACCGTCCGATGTGAAAACCAATTTATCACATCGGTTATTAATATTGCCTGATGTGAAATATCAACTTTAATTTATATTTATTAAATGCCAAGGAACATTTCACATCGGGCTCTCATCTAAGCCGATGTGAAAACCTACTATATCACATACGTGCTGTTGCGACACCGATGTGAAATCTTTTTTTTTCTTCATTTTTGGCATCTAATTTCTCATATTTTTGCCTGCACCACAAGGACCACATTTTGGTATCTAAGACACACAATGAAAGCAAAACACGAGCTGAAGCGGATCGAGACAATAACATAGCATACTCTAACCTCAACTGATCTCAACATCAAATCCTATGTAAAACCAGCCACAACCAAGACTGTGTGTAGGGAACTCAATCACTTAATTTTGCTAAACCAGTCACAACCAGTACCACAATAACATAAAAACACACGGCAGGCAAAGCAAAAACATAAGCAAAACACAGCAAACAGCAGCAACGCCAAAAAACACCATCGCAGTAGCAGATTAACCAATTCACAACAACAAAAACTAAACATTTAATTAAAATAACATAGAATTTAATTAAAATAACATAGAATCAGATGAACTCAGACGAACCTATAACGACAGACATCAAATTTCTGCGTTTTAGGGTTTCTGCATTTGAACTCCAGACGAACACGAACCTCCTTGTTGTTGAATACGCCACCAACAACCTCACGAACCTAAAACGGGACCAGCAACCTCGTTCGTGACTGAGAGAGAGAAAGGTTCGTGAATGAGAGAGAAAGGTTCGATTAGAAATTTCGTGAATCAGAGAGAAAGGTTCTATTTCTGTGAGGATTGAGAGAAACAAGAGAGAATGATCGATTTCGGTGAGGATTGAGAGATTCACTTTCGGTGAGGTGAGGTGAGGTTTAGGGTTTCGTTCGTGAGTGAGAGGGTCTGTTGTTCGCGCTCGCGTGTTTTAAGTATATGAGAAAGAAAGATTTGTAATTGAAAAGGATTTTACATCGGTGGAACTAAGCCGTATGTAAAATCCTTATAACTTATTTTGCTCTTAATTACAAGAGTGCCACCGTGTCCCCTTTAACATGCAGTATATAATTACCTGATGTAAAAAGTCTAAACCAAAAGTCTATTTTGTAGTAGTGTATATACCCCATACTCAACAAAGATCGTCAAGTGTCTGTTTGTTAAGCCAATCCCGACATGCACAAGTGATGGATATGATGGATGTGCTTTTATGTTATTTTGCAATTATAACACTTAAAATTGTTAAACACTTTAAGTTTGTTTGACTAGATTTTAACTGTATGTTATCAGTCATCGGCTATAAAATAACTTTTCAGATTAACTTTTCAACCATAAATTAATTTATAGCTCAATTTTACGAAACTAAGACCTAAATAAATTTCACACATGCAGCTTACCCACCTCATTAATCATTATTGTTCTTCACCCGTTAATTCATACACATGTATAACGATCACATCACTAATTTGATTTTTGAAATTGTAGGAGGGCTAGTTTATTTTTGGTTTGTAGTAGGAGGGCTTGTTTAATGTTAAGCAGCTATTATTTTAGGTACAAATGTCTCATACCTAAACAACATTGTGTAGAAGTATAGTTTGTTCGATCTAAGTCTTAGCTTTATGTTAGACAATTTGGTCTTCTTCTTAAAAATACTTTTTATATAAAAAAAATTAACAACAAAACTCTCTTTTTAACACATATTAAGCATCTTTTGTCAAAAAACAAAAAACACATGTTAAGCGTAGAGAAATGTGATTTTCTTTTATCAAATAATTTAGTGACTAGACTCACACATTTAAATCTAAAGATATGTTGAATTTAAGATTCGAACTCTAACGACAACAATAATATCTCTGATAGTTACCATTTGAGTTACACTTATGTATTGTAGAGGAATATGATATTATATATTTAAATTTGCACATTGGTATATCAAATATTCATTCATACAATATACTTTTAGGGTTAATAGGTCGTTACCCCTGCTAAGTGGGCGTGTTTTGCATTATCTCCTACTAAAAATTCTTTTAAGATTCCCTCCTGACAAAGTAAATTTGCACTTTTAAATCGGTTGAACAGAATAACCGATTTAAAAAACAACACTTTTTACATGGATGGAACAAAATAACTGATTTATAAAGTGCATTCAAGAGAGGAACAAAAAAAAATTACTTTGCAAGGGGAGAATCTTAAAGAACATTTTAGTACGGGGTATAATGCAAAACATGCTCATTCAGTTGAAGGTAAAGTATTAACCCTATCTTTTATTATATGATATGTATTTACTATTTTTTTTACGCATGTATTTACTATTTATGGGACCGATTTAATATTGTTTATAATATTATTGCTTGATATTTTGATTGTATTGTCTTTTAGCAAGGATTTAATTATTTTAACAACCAACAAAATATAATTAGTTCAAAAAGTTTGGTATATTGAGTGATGAATGATGATGATAACAAGTAAAAGGTGAAGTTAGAATATACAAATAATGAAAGCTTTCCTATTGCCTTTGATTAAAAATAAAAACAAAAACATAACCACGTTTCCAACTTTTTATTGTTTATAAGGTTCGGTGCTTGTCCCAATCAATCACCATTACTTTAATAAGAACTTACACATTAAGATACCTACTTTTAATTGCTCAAACATTAGTTGCCACTCTTTCTTTACTTTGATGATGCCATTCCATTGTCTCATAAGCCACATTCAAGATGGGGAGAAAATGCCTTTAATGCTTTTTTAAAAGTAAAGTTTTTGTGAGAGTTTGGAATTTGTACCTCGTCTCAAATGAGTGGTTCCTATAGTAATATTTTAGTGGCACAATGCTTTCTTAGATTTGTACCCATTGTATGTTGCTTAACCACTTTGTCACTTTGTTAATGTTAACTTTTTGCATCACTAAATCTTTGATTGCCAACTGTGTGGTAAATATGACTCTTAATGTTGACCTGGATCGCCAATTGTAACTGACTAACATATATAGTTTTATATAATAGACAATTTTAACCATAAATTTATGATCTAACAATTTCACTATACGTAATATAAATTTGTTAGTTTAATATAGTATTCAATTTTAATCCTTCTTTTTTATCGAACGGTCAAAAACTACTTCATATTAATGTTAATATATTTATTTAAAAAAAATTAATGCATTTTAATTTACCAGTTAACACTATTGCCACCAAATGCTTTTCTTTTCTATAATATTGACTTGATGACATAAGCTTGTAAAAGTAAACTAAAGACAAAAGATGTGCTGTCTTTTTCTTTTTAATGTAACCCACCTTTTGAAATTTTCATTTACAATTAGATAAATTTGAAATTTAGTGTACTTGCTCTAGAATGAACCTTTGATTTGAATTTAATTATGACTTTTCACTAGGAAAATGTTAATGTGTTACGGAGGTTGTCTATTTTGCGTACACCAAAACTCCAATAATTATACTGCTTTTCAATATCTACTCTATTTATTTATGGGGATAGGTATGGCAATCCTATTATTATTATAGGTCTTGCTAATGTTTAATTTAAGGCCATCTTTAAAAAATTTAAAAATAAATTTATATTAAAAAAAAAAATTTAACGTTTGAAAAATTAAATATACAATTTTTTTAAAAAATATTATATTAAGTTGTTTATCGATCATGCATCCTTAAGAAGGGCACATAGTATTTGTCTATTTGTATTAAGAAAAAAGTATAGAAGAATATTATGGGAAAGCTTCTCGTATTCATATTGCCTCACCCCTCACATGATTATTTCAAGGTCGTATGTTTTTTGCATTTTTTTCATGTCTTTGAATAATGAAAAATTCTATGTAGTATTCCTGAGATATTAATTAAGAAAATAATGATAAGAAATTTTTAAGATTTGTGCAGTTAAAATCTTAAGAATATTTGTACCAAAAAAAAAAACTTAAGAATATAATACATATTATTTTTAATACAAAATTTATTTTTTAATTTTTTTACTAATACCTTAAAAATACTAATTAGCATAACTCTCACAGTAATACTTTCCAAAGTTTTGGTTCAACCTTCAGATATTTAAAACATTGCATATTGTAAGGCACACCATAGTTTTGGTTTTTACCACCAGTTTAATCTGGTTCGGGAGTTAATTATGGTATCAAATGGTTTCAGCCCCCTCCCGATCATAGTTGCAGAAGATCGAACCGTAATCCTCCTTACCAAATTTAGCGTTAATCACCACTGAAAGACATACCATAGTTTGTACCCGGCCACCTTAATTTTTCCTTGATAGAGTCCCTACGTATAAAGATTGCATGGTACCTAGGCTCCTCTATCATATGGTGTGATGATATAACTCTTAATGTTATATACAATTGCAAGATTCTTTTTTGTCAAATAATTTAGTATACGTTCACCAAAAAAAATTTTTTTTTGGACAAAGAGAATCTCATAACATTAATAATCACCCACTACTCACATCAGGATTTGTTTCATTTCTCCTCACACATGAGTTTGCAAGATCCATTGTCATTCCTCATCACCAAAATAATCATCTTCCTCACCACCACACACCAAATAGTCTTTTCCTTGTAAAAAAAATTCACTCCATTTAAATCACAACTTTACATCAAACTTTTATAACAATTAACATAATTAAGCATGCATCATATCAAAACATCTTCGCATCATTTGTCATGCCAATGATGCCATAATTCCTTAAATCCAAATCTCAATCACCTAAGGTCATAAACATCCTCAATCATCAATCTGTAATCCTCTAATTAATTAAATGATCTGGTCTAATCAATTAACAAGTGCACTGAATATACTGTTTAACATGAGTCATAATCCATATTTAAAATCAAATTGAGTATAATAAATATCGTTTTAATAATTTAGATTACGGCGTAAAAAATAATTACAACAAGAATTATTTTTTTATTTTATTTTTTTTTTAACTCAAAAAAGAAGAAGATTCTTAAGTGTTCGTGTGAAGCCACGTAGCACTCTATATGAAATTTCCCTATTTATACGCACGAAGCAGCTTCTCTTAGTCCCTTTTCTTTTTCTTTTCTCTCTCTTCTTTTTTCTCTCTCCGGCGAGAAATGGAATCAAAGTGGAGCAACATTCTAACACCGTCGACGTCAATTTTCTCCACCAGCTTCGAAGATCTCAAATGGATCGCAACAGAATTTGATCATGAACTTTTCACAAAGCGAGTCCAAACACCAAACGAATCAGCCAACGACAACGACGTCAAACCGTGTAAAGTGGATCCTTTCATCGGCGTCGGTGATGTTTTCTCCGGTAACATCGCCGGTGCCGCCGATTTTCGAAATCTGGTCAGTGCTCTCTCACTCTCACACACTATGCACTTTGGAAATTATTCGGAAAAGCACGTTTCAACGTTTATTCCTCTAACGTGGTTTTTCTTAATAAACCAATCACTTTTAAGCTTGTTCAAAACGCTTCCTCACTATATTATTATTATTATTTTTTTTTTTTTTTTTTTAAAAGACTATTATTATTATTATTATTATTATTATTATTATTATTATGCATAGTTTTTTTTTTTGTGCTTCCACCACCTTTGATTTGATATGTGTAATTAACTTTGTAATTAGTTGTTCAAATAACTAACTTGGTTAAAGTGTATAATGATTAGAATCACGATGAATTTGATGAAAATACTCTAATCTTAAGGTGATTTTGTTGAAGCTCTTGCATAAAATGATTCTTCTATAAACTTAATGTGAATTCAAGTTAAACATCATAAATTTGTTGTTGAATTATCTCTCATAGAAAGATCATGCAGCTTTAGGCTGTAATAAATTTTAACTGTTAATTTGAAATCATATCGTTTATGTTTCAAATTCAGTTGTATACAATAAAACAATCTCAATCATGGATTTAAGATTGGACAACTAGATAAATTACGATGATAGAGATAAATTACAGCAACGTTCTGCTGTAATCGCAAGAAATTCAATTTTGTTGTTTGTGATGAGGTTTTGATCTCAATATGAATGAATTAATGTTTGATAGAGTAGAGAGTTTAGTTTGTATGTGAATGGAATTTGGTTTATATAAAGGGTGATTGGGTGAAGCAAAGGAAATTGTGAAGTCCACGTCAGCAGGAATTTTTGTTTATTGGTGAAGAAGGCATGCTGATGTGCACTATAGTCTTTTTTTATTATTGATTGGTGATTTGATAAATTATTGTGTTGCCTTTTGAACTCGTGGGAACGCACTACTTTATGAGGATCTTCACTTAATTAGTTTGTCTTTTACTTTGGAACCCAACAATGGACATGTTATGTGTAGATGTTCATGGCACAATATTTGGTATTTTTTATTGGTTTCACATTATTTTTACTAAAGATAATTTTATTCGAGACACGGTCATATATTAAATGTGGACACTAAATTTGATACCTATATGTTAAAAGGAAGATTTATACAAAGTTTGTCATTGGCTTGCAAATATACATACAATGGTTCTCCTATATATTAGAAAATTTTTACTTTTTAGATTCATTGTGAAATGAATATATTTAGACTATATTATTGTCTAGATACATCAAATCTAGAATGAATCTAAAAAGTAATTTTTCTCTTTTATATAGGATTAGATGGAGTATTCCCTTAAAGTTACATTTGTCATCTATATTCAACGGCTTTGCAGTTGCTATAGCGTGCGGCCGCGAATGGAAATTCAGTCTCGACAAATATGGAGAAATATAATTGATGAGTAAACTTTAGACACGTCTCTTAAATGAGGGAAGCAAAAATGACCGATTTAATGAGATTTCTATTTAGTTGAGAGGATGGAAAGAAAAATTACTCAAGTAGGTTGTATGGTTAATTGAGTGAAAATGTTTTTTATAAAAAAAAGTTAGAGTGAAAGTGTTAATTTGTTTTCTTATATCCTTATCAAATTTCACTTGGTATTTTCTCTCCTCTCCAATATATGTGAGCTAGAATTGAATAATTAGATGAATTTTGTTACCCTTTTCTTATCCTATAAAATGAACCATGAAAAAGGGCATTAAAATAACCCTCTCCTAATTTATAAAAGAAACCATATCCTCTTCTTTTCACTCTATTTCCCACAATCAAACACACTATTAAAATAAATTGCTTATTTTACAAGCATCAAATAGAAATGGAATAAAAACAAGCAACATGAGTCGTTCCTTTTGCCTTCTATAAAACAATATCACAAGCATTCTTTTCTTGGAATTTTTTTTCCAATTTTTTAAAATAAAATACATTACTTCTGTTTTAGTATTATTATCTCTCTCTCCCATTCAGTATCTATTAGGTGGTTTGCCAATAGACTCTAAAATATATGTATCATTATTCTATTTCTACTTTTTATGAAGTGGTCCTAATATTTATTGTCCACAATCTTAGTGGGTCCTTGTGAAAGAGGTGGAGTGTTTGGTTACTTAATTGTGAATATAGCTTATCTTTTTAGGGGATCTTTTCACTGTTTTGATTTATACCTTTGCATGGAAAATTAAATTGAATATCTCACTGAATTTTAATTTTAATTTTGAAAAAAAAAATGTAGAAATGAAAACAATATCCTTAAAGAAGCTAACTAATAGGAAAAATAGAAGTAGCATTACAATATGAAATATTCACCAAAAAAAGAAATAAAAAAGAAGTAGCATTACAATTATAATTATTAATTCAGCTTTCACATTTGCAGGATGCAGTAACTTCATTTTCAACATGTGGTGAACCAACAAATAATACTCTTGTACGCTCCCAAAACCTCACCCCCAAGCATTCCACCATCACTGCAACTATTGAATCTCAGTCATCCATTTCTGCTACCGGTAATACTCTATGTTGTATACACATACATATACTTATAAAGTTTGCTAGAAAAATTGTATTAACAAGAAAAGTTAGAAAGAAAAAGAGCATGAAATATATATTTCTTTTTTTATAAAAAAAACAGTTTAGGCTAGTTGGATTCTATGAGCTCGTCAGGGTTAGAGGATAGGCCTCAATGTTCCCCTAAAAAAATGGAGAATCGGATAATCATATCGTTAAGTGTTAGATACGTCGAAATCAAGGATTTTTTGTCGATAATTGAACTCTTTCAAACATATGCACAACATGAACACTAGATATGATAGTATATATAAAGTGCATTGTTTTTTTTGGATATATGAATTCCCTAAATTTAGGAAATCCATGTAATATAATGTAGTTGGCAAGTTGGGACTTTTGGATATGCAAGACAATTTTTTTAATGATAATTTGTATGACTAAATTTGAAGCTCTATAAAAAGATTCAAAAAGTAAGCTCAAAATATGAAATATCCATGTCCTTTTCTGTTATGATGCAATGGCTGGGGTCTTATGATAATTTGTTGAACTGTAGAATCAACTTTTTTCAAATACAAGATAAGATTGCTTACCCCACCATTGCAACAGTCTACATTGCAAGATATATATAACACTAAGTTACCCTTTATAGATAACTTCATTATATATATGCATATACATTATTTTGTAACTTAATTTGTATAGCATTTTGTTCATATAGAAAATTTAGTTAATATATCTTAGAGCTTATTTTGGATTGAATTGTATAATGGATAGTTACAAGCCCAGTGTCAGCTAATAAACCAAGCAGTAGAGAAAATCAAGCCAAAGGAGTGACTACTACAAGTGGTTCCTCACGTGATCCATCTGATGAAGATGATGAAGCAGGTCCTTGTGAACAAAGTACAAACCCTATAGATATGAAGCGCCTTAGAAGGTATAATCTAAAAAATTAATTTGATGTTCATTGTAAAATTATTTCTGTATATTAGCTCTTAATGTGCCAGTTGATTCTAAATATGATTTTTTACTGCCAAATTTAATGTTCAACTCGCTTACATGTAAACATATCTAAACACAAATTAGTTTACTTTAAAACTTGTGTTTAACTAAATCAATTTTGCAAAATCAATTCAATCCAAATTAATTTTCACCACCGTAGAACCAAACTAGTGTCTAACATAATTTTCATGATTTTAGGAAGGTTTCTAATCGCGAGTCTGCCAGAAGGTCAAGAAGAAGAAAACAAGCACATTTGGCAGACCTCGAGCTTCAGGTAATTAATAGAATTATCTAATTAATATTTTACTTAGAAATTTAATTACATAATATCTTATAACAAATATTTTTTTTACATAGATCTTTGAAATCACTGGTTATCATTTTTCAATACTCATTCATCCTATTTTGTATAGCAATTCAATTCAATTTCCATCCCGAGATTTTCATATATTTGTCTCTCAGGTTGAACAGTTGAGACTTGAAAATGCAAGCTTATTTAAGCAGCTTACAGATGCCAGCCAACAATTTCGTGATGCTAACACTAATAATAGAGTGCTAAAATCAGATGTTGAAGCTTTGAGAGCTAAGGTATATCATATAACCACTATACAAATTCTTATATGTGTATTAGAATCATATTAAGGAACTGATAATGAAGGAATTAGCCTCAGATGGAAAACAGAGTTTCCTGGTTTGAGTTTATGTTTCTAATTAAGGATTAGTAAAAGTTATTGAGTTGCTAATAATTAAAGAATTTACTGTGTAATTTAGGTGAAGTTAGCAGAGGATATGGTCTCTAGGGGCACTTTACCCACTTTTAACAACCATCTTCTCCAAAATCAGAGCCAATTGAACACCACCCTACCACAAATCAACACTAGTAATCTCCGTTGCATGACGCATGTTTCGCCTACCATCACCGTCCACGGAAACGATGCTTCATATGGTGTTAGTGGACAGAATTCAGCAATTGGACTTGGAGACTTTGATATATCTTGCAGTGATTTCAACAATGGAGTCAATAGTGATGCTGTGAGCTCTTTGACTAGCATATGGCCATAAATATTTACACTACCATAATATTGTAGTGTCCAGTTAGAATATCTAAGTTTGTGTATGCTTGTTTTATATTATTAGATTTGCTTGTTATGTTGTAGAAAATAGTACTATTTTCTATAAAAGACTATATATATATATACTTGGTGGTGTATGTATGAAATGGTTTATGGTTTATTTTTCTTTTATTTTGTCTCTCTTTGATTTCTTGTCACATTTTAGTGAGTAAGATGGTGAGTAAATAGAACTCAATGGTGACTGATTTCATGAAATAGGTTTACTGAAGTTGAAATCATGGGAAAGTAAGTGTTTATAGAATACAAGAGCCTCTGATTATTTTAAGCATGAATAAATCATGCTGATTAATGATCACGATCATTGAAATAATGTTACGAAGAGTTTCTTTTACAAAATAATTAATGTCATAATGCAATTAGACTTGGAAAGTGTAGCTTTGAAAAATCACAATAACATTGTAAGTCCAACAAATTCACCGTAAGACAAAACCTCAATGATTCACAATCTCCCTATAAGCATTTGCTTTGTTATGAATTTTTACCCTTCAGCTTTTGTTGCAATAACCTCCCTTGTGGAGGTTTTCTTCCACCCATGTTTTGGTGTTTAATTTCTCCATTCTCTTCATTTTACTGTCTATTGCCTCTAGTCTCTTAATTTATTCCTCTATTGCCTCTCCTATTATGCCCCATAAACATCCACCATGGATTTCCTTTCCCCTACCAATATAAAAAAAAAAAAATCAAGCCACAATCGGATGAACGGAAAAATGTTGAAATATACCCAACTGCTCTCTCCTCTCCTTTTATTAGAAGGAACACTGGTGGTGGATAGAAGATTGAACTGCAACTTTCAATCATATATGGATAGCAAGTGAAAAACCTTTTTGCTAAAAGAGCAAAAAATATATATTATGGACGGCACAATGAACCACTCCCAAGGATAGGGATTTCGATCCTCTCCTTCAATATTTCTCTACATCTCTCTCCTAACACTATCTCTTAAATTTACTCTCTCTCTCTCTCTTGACAATTTATTATTATTTTAAGGCTAAATCATCATTTTCGTCCCTGTAAGTTCACGAATTTTTTGTTTTAGTCCTTGTATCTTTTTTTGTTGCAAATTAGTTCCTATATGTCCAAATCTTTTGGTTTTAGTCCCTTAAAACTAAAATCCGCAGCAAAATCCACAGGAAACCAAAGAATTTTCCTGCTGATTTTAGCTTTAGGGACTAAAATAAAACAAATTTGCACATGCAGTGACTAATTTCCAACAAAAGAAGATACAGGGACTAAAACCAAAAATTTATGAACTTACAGGAACGAAAATGATCTTTAAACCTTATTTTAATGAAGTGAGAGTAAGAGAGAGAGTTAGGAGAGAGATGTAGATAATAGTGAAGGAGAGGATCCAATTTTCAAGGTTTATCCTACATTTCACATGAAAGACAAAGCCAGGTGGATTAAAAATTATAAATACTCAAAGCTGATGATAAATTAATTTATCACAAGTTCAAATTCATGTATACATAATTACATACATTATTTTTCTGAACAGTGTCAGAAAGCAAAACTAGCTCTTGCATTGATTAGCTTCTTTAGTACAAGAGCTGCCCCAATGCACACATAAATTATCAAGGTGATAGATAAAATGAAAATTTATACATGAAATAATGTTTGAAAGATGGTACAAAACCTACCACCCTCAATTAATCATAGGCCTCTGAATTGCATCTCCCTGT
Organism: Trifolium repens; assembly: GCA_030408175.1. NCBI lineage: Eukaryota > Viridiplantae > Streptophyta > Magnoliopsida > Fabales > Fabaceae > Trifolium > Trifolium repens. The sequence goes on from CP125836.1 coordinate 6,434,711, forward strand.
TGCTGAACTGCGTATCTTAAGAAATCGTCAGGCACAGGAATGTTTAACTCTGAACAAACAAGTTGGACAATTTTTCCGGTGACACCTCCAAATGACATTTTGTTTAGTGTCACAGCAATAGAAAATCTGTTAGTAACATCACAAAACCCTGTAGACCCACCCATTCCCGAGTGACCAAAGGCGATGGTTGATCCATCTTTAGAACTAAACCGCTTAAATCCTAAGCCAAAACCACCACCTGGTAAAGTTAAGTTCTCGTACTCTCCTGTACCCAAGAACTCGTCTACAATCCTAGGATTCCGATAGACCGTACCAGAAACATGGGTTCGTAGATTACTATCCACATTGCTACTACCGACATCATCACTAGCACTACTCTCTCTATTGTTTCTGCCTTCTGTAATCTCAGAATCTTCTTTGCTAGGGACTTTATCATAACTTTTGTTAATTGTAGGTAAAGTTCCAATACATTTCCTCTTTTTGGGGGCTTTCGGCGAAGATAATTTGGGAATATGGGGATGACTTCCAAGTATTGGCTTAGAAGAAGAAGAATGAGGTGGTGGTATCTTGCCACCATCAGCTAGGGCAGCATAGTAACGTGCAAGTGCCCTAGCAGATAAATGACCATTTGCAGCAGGTATGATGGCTCGCCGAGCATTAAGTGTATTGAAAAGAGGAGGTAAAGTGGTTGCAAATTGAGCAATCTGTTGTGGCTGGAAGGTGGAGGGCAGGTCAGGACGATTACCGATTGCCGCAAGCTTGCTTAAATCATCTGTATCTACAGTTAGAGCTGCAAGACGTGATTCCACCCCTAAAAATATTAAAGCCATGAAGCATGGTTAGAATTTACAAAGAAACAAAAATCAGAATTCTTCAACTCCAGCTACTTAGGAATATATAGAAAATAAAATGGAAGTTCATAGTAGGCCCATCAGATATAAATTGCTTATCATTCCTAAAAAAATAGTTAAAACTTGCCTGGGGGAATTCCTATATATAGTTCTCCTTCAATCTGGAGGGGACGAACTATTGATTCTTCAAGGATCTCCTGAAATTTCTTTCCCGATGCATGCTGTTTTATCCAAATAAATTATCAGTACATGATAGAAATCCTACAGGTAATTTTACCAGCAATTGCTTTTTGCGGCTTTTTAAAGAATAATAATTTAAAACTAACTTAAACCACGCCAAAATTCCTAATTGCTTTTCCATCAAAATAGAAATTCATAAAAGAATATGCTGATTGTCAACACAAGACTAAAATGATCCAAACAATTTGAATGACACGATAAGCACACAAGTCATACACGTTCAAGGTCTCCTTTAATAGCAATCACTTTTGGCAACTTTGTGAAGAATAATAATTTAAAATTAACAGCAACAATACCAAAATTCCAATATTTATCAAAATAGACATTAATAAAAGTCTATATTGATTGTTAACACAGGATTAGAGAGGCATGCCACACTATAAGCACACAAGTCATATATGTTCTAGGTCCAAACTTAGAGCTCCCAATTGACTGTCATATACTTCACTTTGCATCATTACAAGCAAGAAATTAATTCTCAAACATATATCATTTTATTACTCTTCCTTTTTTTTTATATGAAAATTTTATTGCTCTTTCTTTATTCAACACAATAAATTAATGAGGAAGCAAAAAAAGAAACTTTTGTATTGAAAAAATCACTTTTTACACTTTCAAAAAGTTGACTACACAAGTTTCAAGACACTTTTACTATACTTAGCCTCCTTAACTAGTGCCCCGGGAGTACTATTTAGCATTTTCCTAAATTAATAGTCCTATACTCCTATGGCGTTTTTTGTGTTTTTATACATAAGTTATATGAGATATATTTTTATATGGAGAGACTCTTCTTCAGATATGTAGAGGTAAATTGTAATACAAAACATATTTCTAAATCATATCTTTAAATAAGTAACAAATACTAAACTATTCTAAACAGAAATATAAATCATAAATCCTAATGATATCTTAGTAATATCTTATTTTAATATAAATCGAAAATATACTTAAATCTAAAACGTCAGAAGATATTTAGGCATATTGTTACAATAAGAGTTTAAGTTGTCAATACAAAAGATCTCGCATTTACCTCAATAATTCCACCGCACAACCAGCCAAATGACAAATAATGATAACTCTGCACCTTTCCTGGTTCAGTCTCAGGCACCGAAATACAAATGCGTTTTAAACATTCATCCCAATCTAAAATTAGAAGAGGGTTTTCTTGACTCATGTCTGCCATTGCACTATGCAAACCAGATGTGTGGTTAAGCACATGATGAACCTGAAACAGAAGATTAAACCATTATTAAAAATAATAGTTTCAGAACATTAGGTAGGAGGAAATATCAGTATTTGACCTTAATGACTTCTTTCCCATGTGATCCAAACGATGGCCAAATATTTGCAACATTCTCTTCAAGGTTTAGTTTTCTGTGAGATAATAAGCAGGAAGAGCTATTTCAGGTTAAATGTATAGTGCACGAAAGGGTATGACATCACATAGTTGAAAAAATTAATTTTTTAAACTTTAATGATTCTATCCAAGGACGTTATCTTGGTACAACAGCTGATAAGGGGTAAGATAAGGCATTCACTTCTATTTAATTTAAACTCCAGAAATGACCTTTTGAGGGATTTTCTAACAGATATGTTGAGACACTGTAAGGCTTGCATCATTTTCCTATTTTTCTTTGTTATTTTGTATTTTGATCTCATGTTGTGGAGGACTCCTTATCCTCCAAACATACTGTAATTTTTTGTGTTCTTTTATCATTATTAAAGAAGACTGTGATCAGGTACTGATGATCGATATCAAATGACACCTATATCAAATGACACCTATATCAAATGACATAGTGCACCCAAACCACCAGCTTACGCCTTACATTTCATAATCTCAGACAACCATACTAACAATCGAGCAGATACAAGAACCTATCATATATGAAGCAACATATTCGGCTGTTATCAGGAATATTTCATCCAAGGATGGAGCAAATGCACATGGTATTAGAAGAATTATTGAAAACCAATTTGAAGGTAAACATCCGCAAAAGACTACAAGCAAAATCTATCTATCTTGGCACGAATTTTTAAACAGATATAGGTATACTGCAAAATAGCATGTAACTGTAACATGTAACTCAGCACATCCCCACCACTTAGACTAATTTCGATGTGAAATGAAAACCTTATAGGGCATGTTTACTTTCTAAAAACATTTTCAGTTTTCATTTTATAGTAAAATATACGTTCATTTCAAATTACTAACAAAGAGATGGAAGATACATGTAGTAAACAATTGTGATAGAGAGAAGATAGCAGACAAGCTAGGAAGAAAACATTTTTAGAAACAATGAAAACAATATTTTGGAATTTTCAGAAATTCTGAAAATGCTAGTTCTGTTTTCAAAAATTTAAAAGAAAAAGGGAAATATTTTATTCATATCCTCTTATGTTTGTTAATTGAAGTAAAAAAGAAAACATGAAACGTGGAAAGTAAATGTGCTCTTATTTTTCAAATAAACAAGTTACAGCAAAAGTCAAGGGCAGTCAAACTCAATTCTCGTAGCATTTTACAACATACCCATTGTCAACCAGCCAATGTACCATTCCGGCTGTGATACCCTTTGTAACAGAAAACACTGGAAAAAGACTATCAGGTTTAACTGGACGGGGATCATATTTTCCGAGCACTCCAGCAGCAGTGTCAATAATGACCTCTCCATCTTTGTAGGCGCACACCTTTAAGAGATTGAAGCAGTTTATTAAAACAAATAAAATATGCTTCAATTACTTTCTGGACATCAAATTCAATGGCAGCAACAGTATGTGTGAAAAAGTGAAATACTATAAACTTTCATAATTTTCACCCAGATCATTAATAAATTAATTAAATTCCTGATATACAACCCTGATTTAGTCTAGGGTAGATAAGCTAACTGACCATAAGGAAAGGTAATTAATAATTATAATTGCATTAGGCAAACCAAAGCAATCTTAACTCTCAAACTTAAGTATACCAAGGATTAACAAAAGCAACATGCACCTGGATTCCAAGTATTTTATCATTGTTTCCCAGCTCAATTAAATGTTGCCTCAGCTTGGCTTCAACATCAGAATGAACCGGGGAATCAAAAACCCATCTATCATTTACCGATGGTCCTCTACTAATAAACCTGGTAAGTGCACCTCAGATCAGCCATAGGTGAAACAAGCAATGAAGAAAACACTAATAAATAATAATTTAAAAAAACAAAACGACTCACCCACTCAAAACAGATTCTGCAAATGGCCTCATTATGTCCATATATACTATGGTAACGTTCATGGTGGCAGAAAGTCCTACATCCAAATCAGGCAAGTAAAACAGATTGTAGAGAACAAGTAAACATTACAGTAATATCACACTCACAGAGTGAGACAACAGACCTCTTAGAAGATTAAGAACCCTTCCAAATATTACAATATCACCAGGAAATGCATCAACCTGAAAAAAAGTTTAAAAAAAATATGACTGTAACTAATATACGATCAGCTTCATAAATTTGGCATGGAAAAATATAATGCAAGTTTATATCCAAACTCACAGGATTAAAGCGTTTCATTTCTTTTTGGTTGAGGTTCATTTTCTCCTGTATAACCTTCATATTGGTTTTTCTTTTATCATCTAGAGATTTCATTGTTTCCTTAGCATCAGGAAAATACATCAGAATTAGATAAAAATAAACATCAAAGAAAGTAAAAAATAGTATACTTCCAGGAGCTTAAGGCATACTTACCATTGATTCTCTTGCTGGTGTTGTTGCACGGAAAAATATAGCTGTCACCTCCATTGCCTGCTCTGGTATGTCCAGACGCAGCTTAAGCCCCATTTCTGCAAAGGCGGACAGAAGGGCCACATGGTCCCCCTATGAAAAAAAAGGCTGACAAGCTCAGTCATTATTTTGAAACATCCTTTGAGCAACAGTTACGGAAAACTTATACCAATAATGACAATCCTAAAGAAAATGTCATATAAAAGTGAAAAATTATTCTAAAAGAGGAACGGAAATAGACACTTGGCTATTGCGAAGTTTCTGCCTTGACTTGCATGATGTAACAAAACCACCCAACCAAAGGTTTATTCTTTTTTGCGAGGTCAGGCAAATGGCATTTACATCTCCAGCACACACTCTTGAACCCCCAGCTTGCTTTACGGAATAAAACATAGCTCAACTCAAAATCCACCAATACGATCTACTCAACTTCTCATTGAAAATTGGAGGTCATGAAGACCAATTTGTGAAAGAGTGATTTCAACACCATGTCAAAATTTATTGATCAAATTTTTAAAGTATTACTAACACTGACATGTAGGACCAAATAAATTTATTCAAGAACATTATCACTATCACTTACTATGATAAAACTATTCAAATTTTTAATGGCACAATAGCATCTTAACTTTTATCCTAAGAGCTAACCTTCAATTTAAAACCTACCCCTAAATAACCTACAAATTCTGAGATGATATGCTCACGAAAACAACAATTGTAACCATTAAACTAACAATGTATATAACTTTGTCATCCCTACAACCATCAAAAAGCATAAATTTCAGCACCAACCTCAACAGATGACAAAAACATCTTCGCAAGTGCTTGCTTAATGGTGCTTGAAAGTTTCTTCGTAAGTCCAAAGTCAAGTAAAATGGGACGATGTGGAGATTCCTTGCTCACAAGAAAGTTTCCTATAATTATTCAAGTTAGAGAACCATTTCCATACATGGAATAATTAGAAAATTATTACAGAACGTTATTATAAACTTTCTACAAAGAAATGAAAAATATTGTACATGAAAACATAAACAGGCACAGCCATATACACACACAGAGAGATGCACAGTATACCTGGATGAGGATCACCATTGAAAAACCCATCAATATATATTTGGTGGGCATAGGCACGAGTAATCTCCTCAACAATCTTTTGTTTATCTACTCCATATGCTTCTAGGGATTCTAAATCATTCAACCGAATACCATCCATATACTCTAAAATAAGGACTTTTTCTGTAGCCTGTCATTGGAAACAATCAGATTATATTATATATACACAATAAACTGCAAAGGAAAAAATAAAGAAGAATAAAAAGGAACTACATTTCATTTTAAGCACATAATAAGTTAAGGTACCAATAGGCATACTAATTATATGCATGCACAACAAGGAAAACACTATACTTATCCCTTTGGATGGAAACTGCATTTAGATAGAAAAGGTGTCAATACTCAATACACATATCAACAGATGGCAAAAATGTTTAATTGCATTGCTATGGGACCTTGTAGAGAAATATGTAAACTTAAGTCAGTTCTACTTCTATTCGCACATAAATAAGTATGTAAAATATGTATGTCTAACCAGGTCTGGGTTTGAGAATGAATGGCATCATGCCATCATTTTAAAATAATAAGGACTATGAAAACTACGAATATAAGGGATCACTTATTTCACACATTTTTTAATACTCTCAGATGCCTCAACTATATTGAGATATAACTAATTCAATCATAATATTCTACAGAAGGCGAGATATACCTGAATTACATCAGGAATTAAAACATCCACTCTATTGGGATTCACACTTCCATCATGTTGGTTTCTGCAGCCAAGATTTTTTGCTACAGTCCTAGTGTTTTCTACAGAAATAGTAGTGTTAATAAGATATCCTTCACAACAAAAGCACAAATACAAAACTCTTCAAAATGAAACGGTTGTCAATACATAGTGCATTAATTTTTCAACAACCAGTCAACGAAGGCCCTTTAGAAACTCTGTGATAAACACCAAATACAGATAATTCACAAAGACATTTCTGACCTAGACAGAACTAGGTAAAGATAAAGTCTTGAAAATCCAAGCAACTAGCTCCAACAAAATATACCAAAGATATTTGCAAGCACAGATTTCGTTTTACAACATCGTAATTTAGCAAAGACCAGAAAATTACCAGCTTCAAGATTGAAGTCAAGTTCTTTAGGAGCTTCTTTGCACCATTCATCAATCATAGGATTAAAGTTATACTGTGGCTCAGCCCATGCAATCCAGTCAACAATTGACTTCGCATTTTTCAAGTCCTGAAAAAAATATAGGTAACAAATTATTTAAAAGCCTTCGATGACCTTGATATCAATATATTCCAAAATATAAAAGAAGCAAAACCTCCAGTATGACTGTCTTGATGCCATCGTGTTGAACCTTAACAACCACATCCTGTCCATTGAGCAGAGTTGCACGGTGGACTTGGGCTATCTGTATAAAATGTCTGGCTCAGATTCGAATGAATCAACTCACTCAAGGAAAAACATTTAAATATAGAGATTCTTAACAAAGTTAAAAATCATCCTCTAAAAGCAAAAATATTTTAAGGATCTTACTGATGCTGTTGCCAAAGGTTCATTGACAAAATCCAAAAATAGCTCATCCATTGATTTCCCCAACTCTTTTTGTATGGTGCCATAGACCTTCAAATATAAACTACATTGAGAAGTCTAGTAGTGATGGTAACTCGAGAAAAATATGAAATTCTCATGTAGATTAGCCAATGATAACCCTTATTCTTGTTCATGGATTGTGAAGTTCATTTTCAACGGAAGTTAAGAGTAAAATAAGCAATGAATTCTTAAACTAACCATGTACCAGACAAATATCATTTCTAATGCTAAATAATATGAGGAATTTTTATCTTGAAAATCATTTCCCAAAAACAACTTCTCCTTTTACTACATAGTAATTTTTTAAATCGAAAAGTTTCAAGAAAACCTCTTCCAAGGGTCGCGGAGGAAGGGAGTCCTGTAACTGCTTCAAATTATTTATATAAGCTGGAGGAAGAACATCCGCACGCGTTGACATATATTGCCCAAGTTTCACCCACAAGCCTTCCATCTCTATTATCAGTTTTAGAATTCGTTTAGCATTCCTCTCATGTGCCTTCTCCCACATTGCAGCTTGTTTAGACTTGCTAACCCATTTCTCTTTTTGTTGTACACCCTACAGACACAAATACAAGAAAATAAGAAGTTTAGTAGACTTATTTATTAATATAATAAAATAAAATCTGAGTAACAAACATAGCTCACCTTATAATCTAGGTATACTACAATGGCCATTGTAAATACTCTTACACGTCTTCTGTATAGGTTTCCCAACCCCATCCTGACAGGCACGCTACAGCATAAAATAAAGGCTACAGTAAATTTAAGACCAGAAGATACAGATATGTTGGAAGAGTTGATACTTTGTAAAATATATATATTTCCACCAAATCAAGAACCAAGAAAGTCAGATAATAACAGAATTTAGAAAAGTACTAAGAAAGAACCCAAACGATATTCAATTAAAAAACGCATTTTATGGTATCAATACAATAACAAACGTTGTAAACTCTAAGTGTTACAACAGTATTATAAATGAAGTTCTACAAGTTGATTAATGAAGAAATGAATTCAAATAAAATACAGAGAGAGTAGCAGAGTAGTGAGTACCAGGAACCATGTTGCACAAAACAACTATCAGACTATTAAACATCTCAATATAAACAACACTATACAAATTATGATTTTTTTTATGTGCTATGTAAAAATGTTCACTGGAAAGTCAATGTCATGAAACATACACTGCTCCTAACAATGCACTGGAAATATGCAACAAGAAAACCCGGCAGATAAAAAAGTGAATGAACTTGGCTCTTTTGAAGTAAAAATACATAAAGTCACAAGTCAACATAATCAAAAAATTTAGTCTAATCATTCATCTCAGGAAGGTCTCAGAATACCGAACTAGAGGATAATTAAATAACCCATCTATAATAATTCGATAACATTAACCCACTTGGGTTGGTCTGGTGGTATTGACTTGAGATTCATCTCAGGACGGTCTCAGAATACCGAACTAGAGGATAATTAAATAACCCATCTATAATAATTCGATAACATTAACCCACTTGGGTTGGTCTGGTGGTATTGACTTGAGACCTGGGAGTATGCTACTCCTTAAGGTCTCAAGTTTGATTCTCTCTGATGCCAATTTGGGTGGGCTAATTTAGCTTATTCAAAAATAATAATTTGATAACATGCTAAGCCGGCGATTTTGAGAGGCATTTGCTGAAATTTAGTCTTTCAAGATACAGACTTAAGAAGAAAAATCCATGAACACCAAAAAACATTAATCATTGACTCAAACTTAAGTCCAGTTGTATAAATCTTAATCCCAAAGTTCTATTTTCAGCTAATCCAATTGCTAATAACCATAAATGCACACTTTTCTAGTATATTTCAAGAAGGATTTAGCTCCTCTATCGTGAGTACTCAGTAAAGTAAGAAAATCAACAGTCAATATTTAATCGTCTATGATTTGTTATGCATAACATAAAATAACTAGGACCTTAAATACGCATTAATCGTTGAAATACAAGACAAATTCAAGGTTTAACGATTAAATTCAACTAATGATGCATAAATCGTCAATTACGATTAAATTTTGAATGATAATTGAGAACTGAGATCATGAAGACGATGAAATTGATGAGTTGAGATGATTATTGAAAGAAACAGAGAAATGAGATAAGAATTATTGGAAATTGAAATTGAGATAATCGTTTAGAAAAGAAGAATCGGAGAAGAGTGAAGCGGTGGTTTTACCTGAAGCAAGCTTTGGAAGGAAGGATCAGTAACTAACCGCTTTGGACGAGAGAGAAGTGTGAGTTGTTAGACTTAGAAAGAGTCTCAACTCAAAATATTCATAAATACTCACCAAATGGTAATAATGGTATTATAATTAGGACAAAACTTATATGCATTGCTATAGATACAGTTCTTACTTTTCCTCTCACAAAGAGGTAGTTATTTTAATTGAAAAACAGTTTTCTTTTATTTTTTTTAAATTAAAAAACACAAAAAACTACTTCTTTGTGAGTGGAACAGCAAAAACTGCACATAAAGCAATGCATGTAAGTTTTGTCCTTATAATTATATATTTTTTATGTTTTTCTTATTAATCATAATAATGTATTATAATTATTATTTATTTCTTTATTTTTGGATACATATTATATTTTATATTATAATTATAAAATAAGTATTATACATTAATTTTAATTATCGGTGTAACAAATATGAACTGAACAATAAAAAATAAGAATTTAATTTATATTTATTATTGATGTAATATTATTTTACTTATGTATCGAATAATATATTGATACATGATGTAATATGTTTTAAAACATATGACATATTACATTAATTAACTAATGTGATAACATATTATTAAATAAATATATAAAATAACTTTATATATAAACAACTTTTTATTTTAAACCATGGTGAACTTTGAAGAGAGTTTTTTTATATAAAAGAACAACAAAATATTTCAATAGATCAAAGAGACAAAGATAGTTGTAGTTTTTATAACTTTATACTGATAGTGTATTCTTTGTTAAATTTAAAAATTCAAAAAAAATTATATCTTAGATAATTTTCAACATATTATGAATTTTTTTTAAGCAACGTATTATGAAGTTGAACTTTGGGTCTATTTAAATTGACTTATTTTTAAGCTTATGCGAAACAACTTATGTAAAAAAAAATTATGTATTATTCAAAAAAAATCAGCTTATGTAAATAAATAATTTTTTATGTATTATTTCAAAAAATTTCAGCTTATATAAATAAAATCATTCAAAAGGTCATGCATAGTAAAGTTATGTCGCCTAATTCTATGAATGTAGTTTTTTCAAATATTGGATTTTGCCATAGAAAAATGTTTAGCGGTGTAACTTGTTGTCCGTCTTCTTTTTATTTATGTGTAATTATCTTATATTTAATAAAACTTTAAAAAAAATTATGATAAAACAAATTATAAAATACAATTTTCTTTAATAATAATTTATAAATTATTATAAAAATTTATTTATTTACATAATCTATTTTCATAAGTTCAAAAATAAATCAAATTTTAATCGGCTATTTGGAATGTAGACACATGCATAGACTATATATACTTGTACCGTAATAAATAAATAAAAGGATTATGTACCCAAAATAAAGATTATAGACTGGACCGACTAGTGATTAAAGTCATTTAAAAATGATTTTTTTTTTTTGAATGAAGTCATTTAAAAATGAATTAATTATGTTGAAACGAATTTTCTTCAAACGAATTTTCTTCGAGGTCGAAACGACAAGTAAGAAATGTCGTCGATTTGAATTGAATATTTGGGTTTCGTTTTCTTGGCCGCGGGGTAATTGTGTACCAAACTTTTTGGAAGGTGGGAAACCAGTGCCTTTTCCGTTCGTAGATTTGGTTGGACTTGGACTTCAAGCATAGTACAAAACGCGTTTGCGTAATCACTTTCCATGTGTGACGTGTTTGGTTATGCATTATATGTTTTTTAAATAACTAGTAGGATATCCGTGCTAACGCCCGGGGCGCGCCGTTGGCGCGTCGACCGTCGTGGGGGTTTATGTGTCGTTTGTGTGATTTTTTTTTACAATGTTTTGTTTGTCATATTGAAGATTTAGATTTTAATAATAATAAAATTTATTCAAATATATTTTGTATTAAAAATATTAGTTATATTTAAAATTTAATAAGTATTTTAATTGATTTCAAATTTAAATATTGTTATTATTAGTTAAAATTGATAATTTTTATTTTAATAAGTTAGTGACAATATAAAGAGAATAAATTTTATAAGATTAGAATGTAATAATTATAAAATAAAGATACAAAATATTAAATATACGGAAATACACTTATGAATTAAACATTAATTTTAAAAAGATGACATTAATTTCCCATATTAGTTTTTTTATCAGCTTCTCCGTGTATAATAATAGTTAATTAAATTTTTTCATCAACAACAATTTATTCTTCGTGTAAAAATTTTGATTAAAAATTAATCATTAAAAACAACTTGTTCTCAGTATTATTTAATTTTTGTATCAACTTCGCCGTTCACAATAGTTAATTAAAATTTTTCATTGAAAACAACTTGTGCTTCGTGTATAATATTTGATTACAAATTTTCATCAACTTGTTCCCTGTATTATTTGATTTTTTTTATCAGTTTCCCCGTGTACAATAGATAGTTAAAATATCTTTAGCAACAACTTTTTCCCATATTAGTTTTTTTTATCAGCTTTCCCGTGTACAATAGTTAATTAAAAAATTTCATCAACAACAAATTGTACTTCGTATATAAAATTTGATTAAAAATTATCTTTAGAAACAACTTGGTCCCCGTATTATTTGATTTTTGTGTCAACTTCCCCGTGTACAAAAGTTAATTAAAAACTTTCATCACCAACAACTTGTTTTTCCGTGTATAAAACTTGGTTACAAATTTTCACCAGTAACAACTTACTCCCTGTATTATTTGTTTTTTTATCAGCTTCCCCGTGTATAATAATAGTTAATTAAATTTTTTCATCAACAACAATTTATTTTTTCGTGTAAAAATTTTGATTAAAAATTAATCATTAAAAACAACTTGTTCTCAGTATTATTTAATTTTTGTATCAACTTCGCCGTTCACAATAGTTAATTAAAATTTTTCATTGAAAACAACTTGTTATTCGTGTATAATATTTGATTACAAATTTTCATCATCAATAACTTGTTCCCTGTATTATTTGATTTTTTTTATCACTTTCCCTGTGTACAATAGATAGTTAAAATATCTTTAGCAACAACTTTTTCCCATATTAGTTTTTTTTATCAGTTTCCCCGTGTACAATAGTTTATTAAAAAAATTCATCAACAACAAATTGTTCTTCGTATATTTCACTAAATTCGTTTGATTTCACTAAATTCCCATATTAGTTTTTGCATTAGTTAGTCCATTACGTCAAATATTTCACTAAATTCGTTTGATTTTTACACGTGGCTGGCGGTTAGGACACGTTGACGTTATTTTGGACACGTTGACACTATTTTGGACACTTTTTTGGGGCCAATTCCATTATAATAAGTAATATATATTATTTTTAATTATTATTTTTTATTTAGTTATCATCCCAAATGACATTGAACATGTCCAAAATAGTGTCTATGTGTCCAAACTGTCAGTCACATGTAAGGATCAAACGGATTTATGGAAAATTTGACGGAAAGGACTAACTAATGCAAATGTTGATAACGTGAAGGACCAAATTGAAACTTTTAAAACGTAAGGGACCTGATTCAAACCTAAAATACACGTAAGGGACCAAAAGTACAGTTTAGCATAGGAGAAACTGAAAACACATCTTTCAATTAAAAAATGTTTGTGTTATTTATGAGAAAAGATATTTTGACACACTTTTTCTTATACAATAATACACGGGGAGAGTTTAGTAATATTTTATCTCTTCATTTTTTTTATTTATTTCTCTCTCACATATATGTATTATGTAATAAAAATTGTGTCAAAATATCACTATTAATATTGAATACTGCCAGACTACCACTATATTCGTTTCGGTGGAATAGTAAATAGGATATTATTGCCTATAGGCTAAATAGAGGCTATATATCTGACTTTTGTACTTTTTAGTATAGTACTTTTAATTTATTTTTCTTTGAAAGTTGATAAGTTTTTTACTGTAAAACTAAAAACGTACACTACCACCTACTCACAAAGCTAGCAACACTATCTCTCCTTCATTACATTATTTTTATTACTTTTACTTGTTTTTAAATTCATTCTTCATGTAACACCATTGCAAGATGTAGTTCATTAAGATCTATTCTTCATCGTTGCAGCCAATAACACTATCTCTAGTTTATTAAGATCTAACATTGCTCCTAGATTGTGATTTGTATCTCTATTGTTCCATTATGTCTAATCATCTTTTGGCCTGATATCTTCTTCACCACCATCTTCTTGTTCTTCTTCTTCTTCTCAAATCCCAGTATTTTCATGTTTTTGTTACAATTTTTTACAAGTTTTCATTTTTATGTCTTTTGACATAGATTTGTGATACTATTTTTTTTTTTTCATTTGGATGTTTAGTGATATAGATCTGAACCTTTCTTGTATTTTCACCATTCATATAGTTGAGAAAAGTTTCTTTTCCCATTAACATTCCTTCACTCCACACGTGATTACCTCCTCAACCATAGTGTCAGGTATTTTTATTTTCTTTTTTTTACCAAATGTCAATTCTTTCTCTTTATAAATGATACATGAATATGGTAAGTTCAAATAAAAAATAAATAAATAAGGTAAGTTTATTTCTTGGGAAATGTTTAAAAATTAATTCAATTGAATTTTGTTTTGAAGTCCATAAACTATATTGAATTTTATTTGGAATCCATATCATTAATTCCCTTTTATTTTATGTGAACATAAACCTGCCTTTTCTCCCTTATAGTCTAGTTTAATTTCAAAAAGGACAACTCTAGTTGTTAATTTCTTTCTCTCTCTCTTCAACCAAGAAATTTTGAGAAACACTCTCCTTTCCCACAAACAAACCCTAGCCGCCGGTCACCAAATCCATCACCTCCAACTCAATAGTCAACATCTTCATCCTCTCCTTCTACACCATTTTTTGTCAAATTTATTTGAAAATCAGAGACATTTTTAAATACCTCAATCACCACCTTATTGGCTAGATCTGAACGACCATAGAACATCTTATACAAAAAATCACCATATAAAGACTCCTTCATCTTCTCTACAAAACCCACAAAAGAAAAATTCAAGATTGAAAAAAATTCGCCGGCAACCACCACACCGGAAAGTACAACAACCGCGCCGGAAACACGTTGGTTCTATTTTGTGTTGTCTTCTTCTCCATTTCTTCTGTACATGCAACATCAACAACAAAAAATAATCAGAGTTTGAATTTATTTTCTATGTAAAGATTTTGCAAGTATGTAATTTTTTTCTAAAGACTACTATCAATTCACAAGGATCAATAAAAAGGATGGGAATTAAAAAGAAAAAAAAATGATACAATTTAATATGAAATTTCAATTCTGAAAACAAAATAAGTTAGATTGCATTTTGTTTATCTCATTTTGTTCATTTTATTTGCACACACCTTTAACACTTGAGTCTGTGTCATTTTTTGTTCATATGTCTGCAAAAAAAAAGGCATGAGTCTGATATGTGAAAAGATCAGATCTATGTCTCAATAGAAAGAAAAAAACTTTAAATGTTATTAAATCTACTTTCCTATCTCTATTCAAATATTTTAAATTTGCAAATAAACAAAAGAAATTATTTTCATCATATATTCATGTCAATAAATAATTTATATAATTTATGTAAACAAATTAAATATCATTTATGAGAAAAGTTAGAGAAAAAAAAAATATCAGAAAAGAACATCATTTACTTAATCATGTCATTTGTAGTTTGTTGTGTTTTCTTATGTGCAGTAGGTTCTTTTGTTCATTGTAGAGACAATGACATGCATTATGTTCCTGCAAAATGGTTAGAATATTCAAGTTGAAGATGAAAATATTTACAGTGTTCTTTTTCTCATTGTTTATGTTATCACAACCATTTTCCTTTTCATTTTTCATGTTCTTTTTCACTTTCATGATCCGCAAAAGTAACAGAAGAAGATGAAGTATTTTACTTACCCGTGTAGCGATTCTTCTTACCATAAATAACATATATCCTGCAAAGTAAGAAAGGAAAATGAGGATTAGAAATATGTTGAAGATGAATAAATGTAGATAAGAAGTGAGAGAAAGAAAAGAATGAAGGAAGTAAATTTGAAGATTATAAAATAGAATGAGTGTGAAAGTTGAAATGAAAGTATTTGTTATAAAGTGTAGGAATTAAATTTTGAAATTCGAAATTTAAACATGGAAAAAGAGAGGGAGTTTGAAATCATCATAAGTGAAAAAGTTAACTATTGAAATCAGTTTGGTTACTTTCTTGTAACTACCGGTTGAGACCAAAAAGGACACGTGTCAGTCATATAAGCTTCATGGGCAGTTTGGTATTTTCAACATACCATTTCCTTCTTATATTATAAGGAGATGAGTATATAGTTTTTGTATGTGGATAAATGATTTTTATTTAAGTTTGTGTCAAAGTATTTCTCTCCGAGTAAATTAGAGATGTAAAACAAGATTGGACAATAAAGATAAAACAATTTTGTAGACCAAAAAAGAATAATAAAGAAAAGAAAATTCCATTTTGAACTGTTTAAATAGGCAAATTCTAAAATGGACCACTTCATCAAGTGGTCCATGGTGGACCACTTATAAATAACACTATAACGAATACGAATTTTACAAAATCTATTGTTGGATTGAAAGTTTGTTTCATATAAATCATCCATAAAAAAATTTAAAAAAATTGAAAATCATTTGATATGTTATTGAGATCCATTAAGATTATTGGTTTATGAGTTTTTATTAAATACCGTTAAATTTGATAGATTTCAATAACATATCAAATGATTTTTAATTTTTCTAAAAATTTGTATGGATGATCTATATGAAACAAACTTTCAATCCAACGGTAGATTTTGTAAAATTCATATTCGTTATAGTGTTATTTATAAGTGGTCCACCATGGACCACTTGATGAAGTGGTCCACCGTAGCATTAGCCGTTTAAATAAGAATAAAATAAAATTGACTCTAAGTATCAAAATGTTGTATATACAAATGAGAATATGGATCTCTCCAATTCTTTCTCTCATGTTTTTTCTCCTTTTGTTGATCTAATACTTCTCAATAAATTTAATAATTTTTAAGAAGACAAATAAGCTAACTTATAGTTTATAAACTAAAAGTTTGGTAATGGTCTTTTTATTACGAGTCTATAACTTATTTTACTAACTTATAGTTTATTTTTATTTTAAGGAGTTTATGAGCTTAGCTAATATATTATAATTTTTCTTCCAATTTTACCCCTTGAAAACAATTAAATAACAATTAAATATATTTTTTTTATGTTATTTCATACTTTGAATTTGGCGGTAAAGGATTGAGTGAAATGGAATAGAGTGGTACATATTAATATTCCATTGTTTGGATTTGTAAAAATTCAATGAAGCGGAGTGGAATATAATGGAACTCATTCCATCATATAGCATCCAATCTTTTTATTTTTCATTCCTCCCAATTTGGAGTGTATGCAATGGAATAAAAAATATCCAAACAATGGAATGAATTCTTTGCTCCATTCCATTATATTTTATTCCGCTTTGTTCCATCAATTCAAACAGAGCCTATAAGTTAGTTCAACTGTTAATTTTATCAAATTCTATAAATTCAATCAGTTAACTTATTCGCTATAATTCATCTGCTATAAGCTAGTTTATCAATTATATGCTTGCTAGTAATGAAAGACAAGTTTTCATTTAAATGTGATCGGTGCTTTTAGTTGTGTCATGAGGTGAAAGGACTAGTCCTCCAAAAAATTCTCAAATTAATTGGACTCTCATCTGAATGTCCGTCTTATAATAGATGGGAAGTATTTACATTTCTTTGCAGAAGTCCTTAAAGCACTTAATATATCTTTAAGGCTTGGACTACTAGTATCTAGTTCTTCTATAGAATTTGATGGATTTTTACAAACCGAATTAGAAATTGAAGTATTTTCTATATGAATGTTAAGGGGCTTGTATTGACCTTCACAAGATTCCATGCTTGTTTCATTTGGGGTTGATGTATCATAATCAATTTTAGAATATTCCAAAGATTGTGCTTCATTGTATTTGGAGAAGTCTATTGAGGTATTTAAATCAATGTTCTTTTTCTTCAAAGAACAGTTCCAATGATTCTTGATAGAGTTTTCACTCCTGTAAAAATTTAAACAAAAAAACAAATGTCATTTTAGATCATAGATAGATAGATATATACATCTTTCCTTGTCCTAAATCTACAATTTTAACAAAATAAATGCATGTCATTTTAAATAGCCTTTTCTAAGTACATAAGAGAAGTGTTCTATATCAATACCTTCCAGGCAGAAACTTGGCTATTTCAGCCCAACTATTCCCATATACTTTGTGGTACTTGATAAGAGTCAACTCCTCTTCTTTGGTCCATGCAGTTCTTATTATATCTGGATTTAAATGATTATACCACCTAAAAGGAATAAAAGAAAAGAAAAAAAATGGTTACTTCCAATTTTCAAAGGAAAAACAAAAACATTAACCATTATATGCAAATGATGGTACTAAGAATTGTATTTTCACGTAAGGGTTCAATTGATAGCTATCAGAGATATTATTCACAGAAATTATAGTTTGAATCTCAGATTTCTCACTTCTTCGCACTAAAAGTATGTGTCTAAGTCACTAAACTATTTACTAAAAAAAATATAATTGTACCTAAACATAACATTTACCTTTCTCTACATTGTTTACCTATGCGACCAGGCAAGGATTTTGCTAGCTGAGACCAATTCTTTTTCCCATGTAATATGACAAGCTCACTTAGTAGTTTATCTTCCTACAAACACAAAATTCAGTGGTTAATTAAAATAATATATCCTCCATAAATTTAATGGACATTAAAGAGATATATAATGCAATTTAATTTTCACCTGTTCTGTCCAAGGTCCTTTGATAAGATCAGGATTAAGAACCTTTTGCCAACGATGCAAGCATTGAACATCTGTTCTATCAGGAACAGATGCAGCTGCAAAAGATTATGTGATCACTGAATAATCTTAACATATAAACTGTGATTTAACAAAAGTAAGTTACCTAGTTTCCAAATTCAAATAGTTTTTTTAATGGTACAATTATAATTTTGAAAGACAATTTTGGATTTAGATTTGCTTCGGTCACAAATGTACACACATTCACGCCGTCAGCACGTCAGTAATTGTTAGATAGAGATCGGGTGGTGCAAAAAGTAAGCAAATTTTGATCTTTTTTTCTTTTTTCTAAAATACTGAGCTTGAAATTTTCACAGTACAATTTCGATGTAATGGTTACCAGTATGCTGACTGTGTCAATGCGTGAAATTTGTGACTACATTGAATCCAATTTCCTACTATACCAAAGACAAGATAAGTGTGAAAATTAATGACTTTATAACATACCTATCTTTTTCCAACTTTTTCCATTATACTTTTTCACAGCAGCAATCAAAAGTTTATCCTGTAAATGAGAAAATCACAAGACAAGTAAATTGACAAGAAATTCATTTTGGTTGAATAGTTTCTTGGCAAACAAGTAACTTTAAGAATTGAACCATTTGTTGGTTCATACCTCCTTATCTGTCCAGCCTCCTTTGGTTGATCTTCTTGTAGGACCAGATACCCTTCTATTGGTTATGGTAACAAAGGAAATTAGAGCAAAAAGATGAGCACATTTTGATACAAACAACAAATAAACACATGCATTCGAAACTTTGTCTATATGTTGTAACCTATGTACAAAGCATTAAAATTACCCTCATTGATTCGACACTCACTAAAATGTGCGTGACATAATGATTTGCGCGGATGCACGGTTCTTTTGCTAGTTCAAATGTATAGTTTTAAATTGCAGTCTACAATTGCAATTGCGACTGCATCAGAAATCGTGCAATGTAACCGCAAATTAGAATCACAACTAATCTATAATGTCTCCAAAGTTTTAAATTAAATAGTTTGCATTCTCAACATAAAGGTTTTTAGGATTTATCTAACTGCAATTGCAGCACCATCATTAATCCAGAACTTATTGTCATATAAAGCCATTGAGGTAACTGCAATTGTGACTACAATTAAAAACCATTAATGTGTCTGTCTTTTATAAGATTAAATTTCTCAAAGATTTTGAAACTTTTGCTTAAAATTAAATAAATAGAATAGTGATTCTATAAAAATAAAAATAAAAAAAAAAAGAAGAAAGAAAGAAGAGTAGAGTGATAGAGAGACTAGAATAGAAGAAGCAGGTTTGTGGGATTTGGATTAGGTGCAGTCGCCTCTTCGATGCAGTCATGCAGTCACTAGATCGGACGGTTTAGAAAAAATGATCTTTTTTTTATTTAATAATTCTGAAAACATGTGCTTGATCAGACGGTCAATAATGTCTGACTGCATGACTGCAGTGACATTTTGACTGCACATAACCCTTATCCAGATTTGTGAGTTTCTAAATCATTCCTTTCAAATACTGACGAACTTAACTCCAAAGTCAAATTCAAATCTTTGTCACTTTCCATGTTTTTTTCTACTCCAAACTATATAACAAAACAAAAAATCAAGATTCATAACATTAAAAACCAAAATTATTTACTCTTAAAAAATCTCTATAAATACAAACCTGTTGTGAATAAAATAGAAGAGCAAGATATGAGAGATAGAGAGAATGAAAGTATATTCTTATTATGACTTTTCAAGTGTGTAAAATACAAGAGGATGATGGTCCTATTGTATTTCTCATTCACAAGTGTATGTTTACATGACAATATAGCTCCTATTTATAGGACAATATTATGGGCCAATGAAATGGGCCGATGCTTAATGGACATCCATTCAATTATTCATAACACTCCCCCTTGGATGTCCATCGAGGATATGCCTCATTAAAACCTTACTAGAGAAAAACCTATTAGGAAAAAATCCTAGTGAAGGAAAAAGAGTACATCATCCTTTGTGTGTGAACTGCCTCATTAAAAACCTTACCAGGAAAACCCAGTGGGATAAAACCATGGTGAAGGGAAAAAGAGTGCAGAACATATTTGTGTCTCCCCCTCATAAAGACAATTATATATGAGGTGAAGAAAACCGAATAATCTTCTATATTAGTTTCTCAAAAGCTTTACTTGAAGTTGACTTCATAGAAAGATCTATCATATCTTCTTTATCGTACGCTTCTCCACATTTTCATTTTGTGCGACATTATCTTCATACTGAATTGTTGTAAGAGCCCTTTGACAGAAAATTCACAAATCTCTTGTATTTGATGAATCTCGTACTTGAACCAAATCACATTCTTGATTATCTCATGTAGTGCTAAACTTTCCTCGTCGTTTTATTTCATAAGATTGTTATTGTAGTTAGTTTCACAGATCTTCATGAGTGACTGTATATACTCATGTAAACATATAGTTTGTATTATACAAATAACCTGCATATCTCAAAATAACAAAATATATATAATAACAAATAATATGTCAACAATGTATTTGTCTCCTTTTGAATTAAAATTTGGTACTTTAGGACCAATTCAAGTAAGTCATCATTTTCTTGAGACGTGTGATAACATTTGTTCACATCAAGTGACATTGATACACAAATTATATATTTTCATATAAAATGTGTTTAGTACCTTATTTCATATGAGTGTCTTGGTGCATAAAATCTCATTGAAATACTAAATTTGCAATTCAAAATAAACTTTGACCATCCAACATATTTCATTCCAAACTTTCCTTTAATCAATGGATTTCAAGAGCTCTTCAGGAGTTCTGGTCAAGTTTATATTATCATCATAAAAATCAATTATAACAAATCCATTTTCAATGATGGACAAATGTCATTCTCATATTTCTCATTTGGAAATATTCACTAAAATTATTATACAACATGAATTTTGATTGTATGCATATACAAAGAGACTTATTTATTTTATTAAGTCATCTCTTTAATATTTTTAATTGCATATCTCATGCAAATTAATTCTTTTAAGGAGTTTCATATAATCCTCACTAACAACAAGTGAGCCATGTAGATATATTGTAGCACAATTTTAAAATAAAGTATGCCTTTTTGTGTTACTAAAAGTAAGAAAATATTTTAATTTCACTTCAGGTGAATATCTCTCATTTCACTTGAATACGAAGGCTCATATATGCTTATTGGATTTATACCTTCAGGGCATAGACTTCAAGTCCAAAAACCATTATAATTTGCAAATGAATTGCTTCTTTATATTTTGGCTAACCACACCCTTTAATTTGGGTTCAATATTCTCGCACTTATAATATTTAATTAGCGCTACATCATTTGTCGACAATTTTTCAAGTTCTTGGTTCTTTGTTTTAATTTGTAGAGATATAATCGATTGAGATCTCTTCATTATCAGAAATGACAGGTACCTGAACCTCTTCGGGAGGTATAAACATTTTGCAATCTCTACACTTTTCATGATTATTTTTCTCACCAACAAGACCATCTTCCTTCTCTAAATTTTATCTTTGGAACCAAGTGTTAGGCATGCTTTAGCCTATTAAAATTTCAATAGAAAAGGACATTTGCAGCATAGAGGAATTTAGAAACCTCTTTTAGGTCAGAGAATGCCTATTTTGAACTTCAAGCTCACATTGTTGTGTGCGAGTATTTGAATGCATTCTATACAAATATTTCAAAGCTGCTTATATTTTTCTCTCCCCCTAATGCCGATAACTAATAACAAGATATGAAATATCTTATGGCAAAGACTCAAATTCATTACATAATCTCATTTTTCTATAGTTTCCTCTAACATTGTCTGCTGGACAATGGAAAACATATAGTTCACATAAAAAATTCTTAGATGAGAGATATTAAGTTCCTGACCATGAACAAATTGTAATGGGGAGAATTTTAATGATTCATTGGCTTGATGCACATAGATGTTACTACTAACAAAGTAACATGTCCAAGTAAGGATCTTTGTTCTCATAATAATTGGCTGGCTATAAATATGAAGCATTTAGCTAAATATCTTTCCCAGACCATTCATAATATGAACATGTGCAACTTGACATTCAAAATCATGTGACACACCAACTTGATCAAGGTTGGTTACATTTACTTGGTCATTTATTCGATGCATCGATAAACTTATATAATATCTATGTGGCCCACAAAATATTAAATACATGCACATGTATCACGTCAAATAATGAGAAATTTAAATCCCTTATTTCGCCTTTTATTGGCTTTGAGAACAATATCTGTTAATTCATTATATTGAAGAATGTTCATACTCTTCGATTGCATCATAAGACTCAGGATGGTCTAACCGGTCATGCCAATTATATTCATTTTTTTTTTCAAATGTAGAACTTTTCCTTAAATAAAATGATACTTCAATATTTCAGATAATATTTTCTCGCAATTTGAATCCTTCAGGGATTTTCATATTTCGTCATTTTATCGTCCTACTTTGATACCAATGGTTGGGGAAAATAAGAGAGTCTCTAAATCACACTTGAATTCTCAATATTCTTCCCCTCAAGTGTGATTTCCACCACATCACCATAAACATTGTTTGGAATTTCATAGATCTCTGCCGGAGAATCACCATACTAATTTCGTATACACAATCATGTCCTTCCGGGACAATTTAATCATACTTTGATAAAAGATCACAACTTATATGAAATATTTACTTCAGGAAATATCTCAATGATACATAAATTTATCAACCAATTTACAATGAATAATGGTTGTAGAATACACATGGTATTGTATCTCAGTTTACAAAAATAACTTGATTGAAAAGATAAATAAATAGTTCATGTTATATGTTCATTTTTACTATGAATCTTCTGGATTCTTAGTTAAAGTACATCACACTATGGCTCTTCTGGGCTCATAGTTTAAAACTCAATAAATTTCTATGAGCTCTAATGCACTCTCAATATAACAATAGTTGCTCTTCCGGAGCTTTACATAACTTTTGTAGTGCCAAAAAATTTTAAAATTTCAGGCAAACTATACTCATAATATATCAATCATATTATATAAATAACAATATAAAATTCGAAATTTTTTTCTTTCATGCATTATGATCAAATTCCATTAAATTGGCAATAAAACATTTAAGTCGGGCAAATCATGACAAATCACCGATCTACCATTAACTCACATCTTAGAAAAGACGGAGAAATAAAATTAACGTTACAAATTAAAAGTGAGAATTGAAAGTCTTTAAAATCTTAACCATACTTTCAATTTGTGTTTATGATAATAAATGTCATTAATTGTATTTTATGATAAACAATAAATAAGAGTAAAAACAATGTATCCAAAAAATAAGTTGCTACTTCGGGAGCATATTCATGGGGGAAAGATTCTTCTAATTTCCTTTGGTGTGACACCTAATTTATACTAAAATAAAATAGGCCTTATCAACAACTACTTTGAAAAATAATAATTTTTCAACCTTTTTGGGATACTTGATATTAAATTTTTTAGTTCTTCAAGAACTATATCACCAATATTCATAAACAATGATTATGAAAATAAAATCATTCTTTGAGACTTTAAATAATATGATGCATTCTCAGAGTGATCTTATATTTTCCTTCATGTAAAAACATATTAGCTCTTCTGGAGCTATATTTTGTGCAATTCGTAACTTTGTTACTCTATATAATAATACATTAGCTTTTCATATTACTAATATTACGATCATCACATCTTTATAATTAAGTTCTTCGAGAACTATATAACAAATTTAACAAATCTCTATAATATAATATTGTGTAATTCATTGCATATTATTGAATTCTTCTCGAATTCATGAAACAAATACATATATTAATTTATTTTAAGTTCTCCAAGAACCATATAGAAATCCATTAAGGATACGTGACAATTGAATTCTTCTGGAATTCATAATAAAAATTGAGATTTTTTTTCTTCAGTTCTTCCGGAACTATATTATTGAATTCTTCTGGAATTCACAATAAAAATTGAAATTTTTTCATGTTATTTAAGAACCAGGCTATTGAATTCTTCTGGAATTCATAAAGAATAAAAATTGATTTTCTATGTTCTTCAGGAACTATATGCAATCAATTTTTTTTTTTTTTATATTTATAATTTAATAACAATCACTTTTATAATCCTTCAATAATACTTTAATATTAAATTTATATTAGTAAGAGCAATCAATTCTTTGTGCAATTCTTCAGGAATGCGCAATATTAACTTTATAGTTCTCCGAGAACTATGTCCAAATATTCAAAATAATGATATAATTCATTCTTTGAGATGTCCTTTGCTTCAACATTAATTTTTTTTTCTATAATTCTTCGGGAATTATATCACAGTTGTTTTCATAAACAAAGACAAAGATCAATACTTCGAGCAATTCTTCGAGAATGCTTTAATGTTGAATTATTCTAAAATTCATCAAGATTAAATATGATTAACACATGAAACTATGAATAACATAAAGCACTGTGATAAAGAATAAGTTTTTCTATTAATTAATTTTGCATCAAATGCATCAAAATTGTAGAATAATTTTAATTTATATTCATTTCAAGATTCAAGATGTTGCTAGTAATTTTTATTTTATTTAGATGGTTATTTAGGAAATGTGGACATACCCTTAGCTAAAAAGGAATGAATGATATATACATTGAAAGACACTAATGACATATCAATATAATAATGAATAGTACGTTTCAATCTTGTAAAAATAATAGTATGACAATATTAATAAATAGGAATGAAATTATTAACAATCAATTTGATTTTAATTAGTCAACGTAATTAATATCGTATCAATATTTTTATTTTTATGAGAATAGTAAATCAATATTAGTAAAAAGTCATTAATGATGAAAACATGTCAATAGAAATAATTATAGTATATGAATGTTATTAGTATAAAAGTCATTCAATTATTTTCAATGGAATCAATTAGTCAAATTTAATAGAATTACTATATGGTCAAAATTAATAACAAAATTCAAATAATTAGTTAGGATTATGAACAAAAATGTTAATTAGTTGATTGATCAAAAGGTAAAATTATATCTATATTGAATTAAAATAGACATTATATTAGGTTCATTTAGATAATACATAATAATAATAATAATAATAATAATAATAATAATAATAAATTGCAATAATGTTGATTAGTCTACCTTCATGGATGACTCAAAAATATGAATTGAATTTAAGTTCTTCAGGAACTATATATATAACATAAGAATAATTCATTTTGCAATCCTTCAGGGATGCATTTATATATAATATTGAGTTTTCAAGTTCTTCGGGAACTATATCATATAAATAAAATAAACATTTCATGTTCTTTTGGATGATTGAAGTGTTGATGTTTCACCATACATGTGTCGGTTCCGAAACATAAAATGTTTCACCATACTGTTGTCGGTAACGAAACTCGAACAACTTCGAACATCCAAATAAAATGCAATCCTTCAGGGATGCATATATATAATTATTATTTTTCTTTAAGTTCTTCGGGAACAACATGCAATCCTTCGGGGATGCATATATATAATTATTATTTTTTTTCTTTAAGTTCTTCGGGAACAACATGCAATCCTTCGGGGATGCATATATATAATTCTTTTATAACTTAAAGGGATAAACAAAATGATATATACATATATAAGATTAAAATAAAATAAATATAAGTTCATGATACTTACATTTGATTAGAGCTACGTGCTGATAACGTGTTGTGAATAAAATAGAAGAGCAAGATATGAGAGATAGAGAGAATGAAAGTATATTCTTATTATGACTTTTCAAGTGTGTAAAATACAAGAGGATGATGGTCCTATTGTATTTCTCATTCACAAGTGTATGTTTACATGACAATATAGCTCCTATTTATAGGACAATATTATGGGCCAATGAAATGGGCCGATGCTTAATGGACATCCATTCAATTATTCATAACACCTTTATGACGCAAATCAATTAATCTATAACTGAACGTGTTAATCGTTATGAGTTCACGCAAAAATCAAAAACCAATTTTAGAGAACAAGCAAAGGTTAAATTAAAGGCATAATCAAAGGAGCGCGTTATGGACTGTGTGTGTGTGACTATGATGAAGCAGAGCAGAAACGTTTATATAATTGTTAGTTTTAAGGAGGTTTTAAGTTAATTAATTAATTTGATTAAATTAGGAAAGCTTAAATATCGGAAGTGGACAATGATCCATTAGGTCAAGTACAAATAAAGTACACACGGGTACAGTAAAATTTTATTATTTTTGCAAAAAACTTTGTCCTCCTTGTGACCTAGTTTGTAAGTAAAAAAAAATGTTTCACGCATATTAAAAAATTTGTTGTATTTATTAAATTATTCTTGACAATATACTTCTTCCGTATTAAATTTAGTGATACAGTTGACTGTTGTGCAATATTTAAACATATTGCTTTGATCATATTTTTCTAATAAGAAACCAAACTAAATATTAGCTTATAAGATGTTGTTGGATTCATTTCGATGAGTATTTTTAAAATATCAAATTTTTATAATTTTTACTGTCATACGATTAAAAATATTAATCATTAAAGTTATACATCGGTATACATGAAAAGGTCAATTATGTCACTCAATTTGAGATTTTACTTATTTCACGGTCTAAAAAGTAGAGATTTTGGAATTTGAACCCCGACTCATTTAATAATGTCTACTAACTTTCTCTCTCTAATAGTTTTTCTCTGTTTTCTCACTAAAGAATCTCACGTGCCTTCCTTCGAATTCAAACCCTCCTTCAAAATGTAGAATTTGTTTTAACAATTTCTTATATTTTTTGTTTAGGAATTGTTCATTAATAAAATTTAGTCATTCAAAAAAAAATGTCTACTAACTAATATACACATATATACGAGACCTTTCAATAATATTTTCTCTTAATTATTCATGAAGTGTTAATTAAATGATAATAATTTTTTGTAACAAAATTTAAATACATTTGGAGACTGTTGTTAAATGACAATTATAATTCGTAAGACTTAACTTAACTGACAATACTGATATTGCTATTGTTTGAAATTAGAATTGTGCATTTGTGTAGTTTCAATAATACTTATCATTTCGTGTACACATTGTTACTTTTCTTTTCCTTTGATAAAATAAAATTATACATCGGTGCTCAATAATATTAATTTAGTAAAGTTGTTGTTTTCTTCTTTTATTAATATTTTTTCTTAATTTATATATTTTTAAGATATTCCTTAATTTGTTTTAAATAAACAAATTAATAATATATGATTAATAAAATATATTTAACATTATCCCGTGAGCTTAACTCAATTGGTAGAACATTGTATAAACAATGTCAAATTCGTACGAACATCCAACAATTATTCGAGATGCATTTGTTCAATACTTTTTAGGATATGATGGTCTTAGAAATGGTTACAAGCTGATAAGGTTTAACAATGCAGCAGGAGTAAATATAAGAACCATTGTCCATTGTTTCACAATTGGGAGGGATGAAGATTGAAGGCATGTAGTGACATCAGATTTGATGATATTTATTGACGATGAATGGCTAACGAACGAGGGGAGCACACGCCTGTAGCCAATCATTCAAGTCAGCTCCATGTAATATGCAATGAAATACTAGAAAATGGTTTTTTAAGGAATGCATATTTTCTTTCGACTGCCAGAGTGAACGAGAGATAAGAGTTGCACTTCCCCCAAGAGTTGTCAATCCAATTTTGTGTGTCTTAGGAAATAAGCTTTGGTGTGCCTTTTTCATTGATAACAGGCTTACGATACATCAATTAATTGAAAGCAGTATTTGGACTATATTAATAGATGTCACCGTAAATCCTCCTCCACTACAGCTATTTTTTTAGTTTCTTTCAAAATATTTTTAGCCTAAGCTACGACCAAATTGGGCCAACTATAACTGGTGTTTGTAACATGAAAACTGTCTTATATAAATTTGTTTATTAACAAATAAAATTAGTGTATTTTTTCACCGTTGTTCGGATTAGATTTATAATAAAAATAATTATTTACAAAATAAAGAAAAGTTATTATATTATAACCTACAATTTAATAAATGATGTATTAATATGTGTTTAAAGTATAAAATGAATAAGTTTTGTTTGTCAAAGTTAACATAGAAATCAATAGTATAATGAATAAAAATAGTACATAAAAGCATATATATATATATATATAATTTAGGGATAAGAAAAATTTCATACATATGGTAGTTGTGGATAAAATCTACCATATGCACAGACAAGTAGATTAACAGACACTTGAAGATAAAATAAACTTATATAACAAATACCAATAAACAATGTCGACCTTGAGCACGATTTTAGATGTACAACTGCCCAAAGCCCCATATTTAAAGAGACACCAAATATTTTTTTATTAATACATATAATATGTTTAATTATTGGATGAACATAAATTCGTTTTAATAGTATTGTAAACTATTATAGGATATATTATATTTTTGTTTTTCTAATAGCAATATACTCCGTAAATTTGCACTATTGTCTTTTATTTTTAGGAAAGTATATAAAAAATGAAAGAAAAGAAAAAAGAAAACTACAAAAGTAAAATGAAAACAAACAAGAGATCAAGGAAATAACGATGCAATATTATATGAAAAATTTAGGAGAATGAATTCTAATATATTTATGGTGTTATGCATGACTTCAATAGTCATATTTAATACATGAGAATGAAGGAGTTGCGTATGATTTATTAATATAAATTTTTTATTATGACTTCAAGAGACATATGTAAACACATGAAAATAAAGAAAAATAAAGTGTGCGGTATTTATCTAATATTCAAGTTTGACTTCTAAATTGAGCAATACTTGAGTTTTTATTATTTTGTTAATATACTTGAGTTTGTTTTTTTGTTTTGTTTGAAATATTGGACTAGAAGATAAAGAAGTAACAAATAACTTAAGCAATATTTTACCAAAAGAAGAACTAAGCAATTTTGTAATTTTTTTAAAATAAGATATAATAAAAAACTAAAAAGGAAAAAACATAATATATTTAATTTATTGAGATATTTATGCTACATAAAAAGTAATGAAAATAATATATTTATAAATGAAAGGAAATAAAAATATAATATATTTATGCTTAGAGATTGTCGGCGTTAGCCCTCTTTCTCTAAAAAAAAAAATGTCTTCTGACAAGAGTAAATTAAAGCTTAATTATAATAAGAAAGGTAGATGTGGTGAATATAATGAAAATTAATGGCACATTTTTGTTAGTTGTCTGGTGGCCATGGATATTTGGAAAAATTTGAATTATGAGATTTGTTAGAACCGCATGTGTTAACTACCGGAGACATTTTTGATTCATTTTTCACTATTGCTCCCCAATGCTTTGTTTGCGAGTTTGGAGGAGAGGGGATGAGAGAGCTTTGGAGGGAGAGAAAATTAAAGAAATTTTTTATATTTTTTGAGAAATTATTTTTTATAGAGAATGACAAATAAATACTTATGATTAATATATTATGAATTTAACAATATTATAACAACATTAATTAAATTTGAAGAATTCATATAAACCCTCCAAACCCCCTCCAAATCCTCATCTAATACAATTTTTGAGTTGCTCCAAATTGGGGGGTTTTTGTGTTATGAAGAAAAAATAACTCTTCAAACTCCTTCCCTCCCAAACTTCTCTACTCCTTCCACTTATTTCTTCATTTTTAGTCTTCTCTTCCCTTCCCCTCCAAACTCGCAAACAAAGCATAAATGTCATAGGTTAAGTGTGCTATGTGACTTATAACTATGTGGAGTCTTTGTAAAAGTTGTAACTTGCAAGTTGCGGGAAGAGGTCAATGAGGTTGTTATAACTATTATCCAATGTGCAACGTCGTTTCTAAATCAATGGCAATGGGCTAAGTTGAGCGGCGGTCAAGGTAATGGGCATGATGATTATCGATAACTTGTGTTAAATGGGTAAAACCACTTGTTAGTAAAGTAAAGTGTAATGTGGATGCAACCTTTGGTAATAATAAAGAGAGCATTAGAATGTGTATTTAAGAACACAATGGGTATTTTGTTCAAGCTAAAACATTATGCTATTCTCCTTTGCTTAGTGTGAAAGAAGGTGAAGCATATGGATTGTTACAAGTCATCAAGTGGGATGTGGAATTGAGATTAGACAATGTGATTTTTTAATTGGACGCAAAAGTGGTAGTAAACAATTTTAATAAGCTTTTTCATGATTTATCGCATTTTGGTTGTATTACTATTGAATGTATTTTTAAGCTTCATGCATTTTGTTTTGGTTGAGTTCACTAGGAGGCAAACTAAAGTAGTTGCTCGTGAACTAACTAGGGCGGCTATGTATATGGCTAATTCTCAAGTGTTGGAGTTGATAAATTTATACCAAGTTAAAATAAATATTTTTGAAAAATAGAAAATAAAATAAACATATACATAATAAATATGAAAATGACATAAATATTGAATTTGAAATGAATAAATAAATAAATAAATAAATTTATTGAAATAAATTATGATAAAATTAAATTATACTTTAATTAAATATACCAAAAAATAATTATATAACTAATTAGAAAATAAAGTAACTTAACAAATAAAGTAAAATATACTAATAATTATAAAGTAACTTTACTTTATTATTATATATACAACTTATACCAAAACATTTATATGACAAGTATTTATGTTATGAAGTATTTCATTAAGTTATTTATCTAAATATGATCTCTATAAATTAGAACTTATAAACTGATAGATGCTAACTTAGGGGGAGATCCTCTTCGGTAAAGTTTTTCTCCAATGGTATCACAATCACTTTCAATTTATTAAAATATTTTGGAAGATCAAGATGTACACCGAACTATCTCCGATAAAAAAAACTTAGTGAAGAGGATTCTCATATCCATCACCTTATAACTATTTTATCTACTATAATCGTTGAACGCAAAAATATGTAAATAAAATATTAAAATTATAGAAACATACTAAATTAGGTAAACATTAAAAGTTGAAATTCAAAAAGCATATGTTTCAAACATAATAACCATTGTAATTGTTTGTTCCAAAGAAATGTTGGTATAACTATTATTAGAGATTTTATTCCTCCACTCACTTAGATAGATCCCCTAATATCACTGCCTCTCTCCATCCACCAATCTTGCTATGCTCCTAGCTGAGTTCAGTAACGCCCACTCTGCAACCAAAATTTCAAAACAATTAATTTGGTAAATTAGCACCAACAATTAAAACCATCATAGCTACATATAAAATTGGATCAAGTATATTTTTACCCCCTAATATGTTTTGAAAGTTGTTTTTAGTTTCTATATTCACTATTGATCGGTTCTTAGAAATTTTAAACCAATTAATGTTTTTAATTTTTAAAGAGAGACTAAAATTGAATATATATTATAAAGACTAAAAATATATTTAGTTCGAAAATCATCATCAGAAGTCAAAGTCATCAAAATCTTAGAATTTTATTTTATTGTTTGCTTAAAAAAATGTCAAGAAAACAAAACAAAAAACCCAAAGATTGTATCATTATTAAATTGTACTACCCAATTATATAAAAACTTGTTAAACAAAAATCCTAAAAATAGCTATAGTTATTATTAAACAAAATTACCTCAGGATGAAAAGTGAGAGCCACATGAACCTCTCCACAGTAATTCTGCTGCTTCACAACATTATAAGCAGTTTCTGGTACGCTCCCATACTCAAGAACTGGTCCCAAATGAATTCTGCATTTAAAAAACAATCATACAAATATACATCTAAGGTGTTAACTCTGTCTTAAAAGTTCGTTCTGTAATTTCAAAGTACATAGTTCAAATCTCTTCGAAAATTGTTCTAAAAGAACCATTGATGTTATTTCAATTAATAAAAATATCTCATTCAATTAATAAAATGGATGATATTTTTTATGATTTACTATATTATATTAATTATTTTTTTGTGTTAATTTTGTAGTTCTTAACTTAAACAATCGTGATAATTTGAATTTTAGTTAAAAATAAATAATGACTAACCAAAAATCGTTCTACAATTGTTTCGCACATGAAGCAACCTCGAACTCTTAATTTTAAATGGTTCATCATTTATCACTTGAACTCAATTATTTAATTAACTTTAAAATTTTCGAATAAATTTAAAAAGGAATGGAAGGAACAAATAACTTACTTTGCCTCACCAAGGAAGTCATCCTTGGTAAATGTATCTTCATCCATTAGCCTCAAATTAAGTTCAGCAACATTGTCACAAACAGTGAAGAGGAAACTTTCATTCCAACGAGGATTAGATCCAGCATCTATTATAACACATAATAATTAACTTAGTAATAATATTTTATAGTCATATTTATATCCAATTGAAATGGTGAAGAATTTTGAATCAAAAAAAAAAAATGGTGAAGAATTGAAAACAAATAAATCATGAAACTTACTTTTGGCTACACTGCTTTTGTGCTCTTGAGTCCGATACGTAAGGATCACATAGGGGTCCATTTTCTCTGCTTATAAAAAAATGATATTTAAAATTTAAAAATTGCTTTGTTACAAATAACTTTTTTTTTGCTTAATACAAATCACTTATTTTGATTTGAATTGTTAAACTGAAAAAAAAAAATTAAAGACCGTCATAAATTGATTTTGACCAAAGTTACACCTCATAAATTTAGTCAAAGTTACATAAATTTTTTGACAGGTCAAAGTTACATCAAAACACTAAAAATTGACCATTTTGTATTGAAAAACAAATATTTTAATTTTTACGACCGAAGTCTGAAAATTAAAATGTGTTAAGTTTTTGAACATGAAGTGATTTTGACCAAAGTTACTTTTCAAAAGCTTTGGTCAAAATTACATTGAAAGTGCAAAAAAATTGACCAATTTGTCTTGGAAAAAGTGTTTTTAATTTTCTTCAAAAAAAAAGTATTTTCATTTTGGTTTTACAGCCGAATCATAAAAATCAGAATGTGGAGGGTTCGATCTTAATTTTGTGTCAAAATAGTGATATTTGTATCAAATGCCGATAGGTTAAAAATAATTCAAGAACACTCATTTGATATAATCACACAATGATTTTACTATCAATATTTTGATTTTGACAGATCAAAGTAAATATTAAAAATTAAAACATTACTCGTTCAATCTTTATACAAAGGTGATTATAGTGACAATGTGAAAGTACTAAATCTAAGCATGTGTACACTTACACACACAAGTTACATCATCCAGTTATTGATATAAACTATTGAATTGGGTCGAATGGCTATCTCTCTACTTTAAAACTTCGGATCTCAAATACAAACATGCACAATCACCAAATTACTAATCTAAATTATTAAATTGCGTCAAAAAAATCTAAATTATTAAATCAAGGTCGAATGGTCACGTCTCTACTTTAGAATTTTGAATTTGGTTTAAAATCAATGAAGGGTATATAATTTTATTTTGATTTGAAAACTCATGTCGCATATCAACATCAAATGCATAATGGACAGTAGGAAGTTTACATAATCATATGGTAATTTAAGCCAAAAAAAATTACACTATACTTTAAAAGTTTATACTAAACAGAAAAAGATTTACATGATAATATATATCGACCATTCTCATGTTTTTATCAACAATTATGAAGGCATGAAATTATATAATTAA
This sequence comes from Trifolium repens, assembly GCA_030408175.1. Taxonomy (NCBI): domain Eukaryota; kingdom Viridiplantae; phylum Streptophyta; class Magnoliopsida; order Fabales; family Fabaceae; genus Trifolium; species Trifolium repens. The sequence continues at coordinate 6,469,066 of CP125836.1, forward strand.
ACATTGAGTTTGCAATACTTACTGAAAAAATCACTGTCACGAAGGCCTTTGGCTCCGATGAGAACAACTTCAAGTGTTCCACGAGGCATCTTTGACTTCAACTTTCTCTTAGAACCTAGAAATGAAAATAACTCTTTTGATGAATATCTAAACTCTCACAAGCAATTTATATACAGTGAGAATTAAAGGATTTACCTTAAAAAAAATTGTCTTAAAATTAGTTTTATTTTAGGTTTCTTTTAAATGGGGAAAAAAAGTTTCTAGATGGTTCTTTTTTTCAATTATTTATTTCAGTCAAACAGTTTAATAAGTAAGTAATAATTAGACTCAATTTAAATGTAAAGAAGTAGAGTGTTTGGAACTAAGACATTGAATTCAAGTGATTATCGTTTTAGAGAATTTGAGTTCAATTTCTGGTGGGACTTTATTTATCTCACAGTCAAAAAAGTAGGGGTTTTGGAATTTGAACCCCGACCCATTTAATAATGTCTACTAACTAATATACACATATATACGAGACCTTTCAATTATATTTTATCTTAATTATTCATGAAATGTTAATTAAGTAATAATAATTTTTTGCAACAAAATTCAAATACATTCAAAGACTGTTATTAAATGACAATTATAATTCGTAAGACTTAACTTAACTGGCAATACTGATATTGCTATGGTTTGAAATTAGAATTGTGCATTTGTGTAGTTTCAATGATACTTATCATTTCGTGTACACATTCTTACTTTTCTTTTCGTGTCCCGTAAGCTTAGCTCAATTGGTAGGACAATTGCACTATATATGCAGGGGGTCAGGATTCGAACCCCGATCATCCCACTTATCCACCTTAAATGTGGAATTTCTAGCCACTAGACTACTAGACAAAAAATTATAAATATATCGGTGCTCAATAATATCAATTTAGTAAAGTTAGTGTTTTCTTCTTTTATTAATATTTTCTTATTTTTTATATTTTAAAGATATTCCTTAATTTGTTTTAAATAACCAAATTAATAATATATGATGAATAAAATATATTTAATATATTTAACATTGTCCCGTGAGCTTAACTCAATTGGTATGACATTGCATTATAATATATGGTTGTTGTTGTTTTACAAAAGAAAACTCAATTCATTTTACTAATCATGTAGTTATCAATATAATGAGAAATCGACTCAAAAAGACGGCGATTAGACATGAAATAGGCTATCCTTACTAAAGAGTGAGCAACTATCTTACCTAAAATGAATAATCTATTACTTTTGAGTCACTTTCATAAAATGTATATCGAAGAATTCACATATTTGTTATACAAGATTCAATCGCCTCTTAAATGAGCATCTTCACAATTTGTGAATCACAAATCACACTAGGCTTCTTTTTTTTGGGAAAGTGATATTACCATTGCCAAGTCTCCTAAACATCATGTTGGTTTCATACATATTTAATTTGTAAAAAATTAATAACAAGCAAAGCAAAAGAAAAAAGTTGGGCTGTTATTATTTCAACAAAAACAATGGGCCGACCTCTGTGCAACAAGTGTGTTCAAGACCAAACAAAAAAAAGAAAATAAAGAGAATATATAACAAAAATACCAAATTTTGTTGAGAGTGGGATTTGAACCCACGCCCTTTCGGACCAGAACCTTAATCTGGCGCTTTAGACCAACTCGGCCATCTCAACGTTTTAGATAGTTTCTCGCTAGTCAAATAATTAAATATAGGCATAGCTATTACAAAGTCGTATTACAAAACTACAATTATTTCTTTGGAAAGGATTACAAACAGAGAAATAGTAGTGAAAATTGTTCATTTATCTTTATAGAAGTCAAAATTTATTTTGTACATAACATAATTATAATTGGAAGCTTCTTCACATGTCGAGAACGCATGTTAGCGTAACCCTTTTTAACATTAGCCGGAAAAATGGAACAAAATGGCGAGTTTACACAATCCAAAATGACATGCATTTGACTAGGGATGAACGCGATGCGGTTTGATTCGGTTTTGAGCATAAAAGTCATCATAACCGCAAGATAAAAATGCATGTAGTTCGGTTTGGTTCGGTTGGTTTTTAAAAAGTCATCCAAACCAAACCAAACCAAACCAATGCAGTTAGGATCGATTCGGTGGTTGCGGTTTACAGCTTAACATTTCAGTACCAAACACTTTTAAACATCCAAAAAAAAATTGAATTTCCTAAATAACATTAAAGTACTAATAAAAGTTGTTTATCCAAAATAACATCACAGTACCTTACAATTTTAAATATCCAAAAATAATAATTTAAATTTTCAAAATAATATCATAGTACCGATAAAAGTTGTTGATCTAAAATAATACTCCCTCAGTTCCTTTTTATAAGAAACAGTTTGAAAAAATTACACATACCAAGAAAACACATTGTAAATAGTTCTTTTCATTTAATACTTTTATAAATTTAAACTTATTTCATCTATACCCCTATTTAATTACTCTAAATTCAATTAACTTACTTATTTTTAATATTCTCTTTCATAATAAATAAGGGCATAAGTGAAATTCAATATTTAAAACATTTGAAAATTAGTCAAAGTTTTTTATAAAAAGGAACAAAAAAAATTCCACTTTTGTTTCTTATAAAAAGGAACGGAGGGAGTATTACAACACCAAAGTAACATTACAATACAAAAAATAAGAATAACTTAAAGTTCGATTAATTTGGTGGACTGACTTGGTAATTGGGCTATGTATATTGGAATATATTAAAAACTTAATGTGATTTTAGTGGTATTGGAATATAATAGAATCTTAATGCGGTTAACCGCGGTTTTTGCGGTTCTCGGTTCAATAAAAAAGTCATCCAAATACATCCAAATCAAATGTGGTTTTTGCGGTTTTCGGTTTGGATTGGTTCGGTTTGCAGTTTTACTTTTGGATTGGTTCGGATATGATCACCCCTACATTTGGCAAAGCTCGTGTACATAATTTTCTGTATAAATTCTTCTTGATAGTGACACGATTTAGAAGTTAGGAATCACAAGAAATACTTATATGAACACAAGTCCAAATAATATTTGTTAGGCACACTCATAAAAAACAAAAATAAAAAAAATAAAGAGAAAATAGTTAAAGTGATATGAATTGATGTGTCAATTTTATTTTCTTTTAATTTTTTTTATTTGTGTATGCCTAAGTTTTATGTTTAACTACTTATGCCCAAGCAAATGTATTTCAATTTATAGTCTTTGCAAATGGAGTTCTCCCACCCATTATATTCCTTTAAAGATTAAACACCATTATCGGAGGAATACACCATTGAAGAGGAGGAAGACACCATTATATTGGGATAAATATTACGATTGAAGTTCAAAATGGGCATCCAAATTATTTAAATAATCGAGAAAATTAATCCATTTTACATGACACTAAGAGCATCCATAATGGAGCAACACTTATCACAAATGACATGCAGCAACCTAGAAACTTCTTTTTCACCGAAAAAATAAACTTTGCCAACAATTTTAGAATTTTCACAATAACAAAATTCATTGCAAAATATCATTTATCATATAGGGGTAGCCCATAAATAATAAGGATGAAACAAGCTATAAACACAACATTGATTTTTTATTTTTTATTAGTACACAACAATGATCTCAATCTCAAGAAAAGAGAGTTCTAAATAAACATTAAGAACTTTGTTTGCAGGGTATTTACTTGACCCTTACAACACAATTAAAAACACTTGAAAAAAAGATAGCTTAACAAATATTTATATAGTCTCCTATATCTTAGCAAATAAACAAAATGAAGAACATATCCCAGTGAAATTCATCAATAAGAAGGTGGCCAGTAATGATCAAGATCCACACAATGATCCATAGTACCTTGCATATTGTACCTATTAGGGTTTGCATTATTCACTTGATCTCCTCCACCATACCCTACATTATGATTATTATTATTATTATTATTATTATTATTATTCTCTGCAGCAAGCTGAATATTACTATTTGCACCCGTCATCATGATGTTGGAACTGAAATCATGCATATTATTCTGAACAGTTGATGGCATTGGCCTCAAAATAGGTTGTGAAGAAGTTGATCCACCAAGATTCAAATTAAGTCCTGAAATAGTGAATCCTCCAACATCTCCAACTCCTAAAGATGATGATGATGATACTGGAAAATTCAAATTGGAATATTGCTGCATTGGTATACCACCAGCTCTTAGAACTTCTGCAGTGTTGATGTAGTTTCTTCCATAGAGCTGGAAATGAGTTGCAGAATCAAGTCCTAACTGCATCATTTGTGGTGGTGGCATATTATTATTGAAGTTAGGAGGAGCAACTTCTAGATTAATATTGTAAGGATTCATCATGACTGATCTTGTAGGGTTTGATGAAGGGTATTTCTTTGCACCTGCACTTTTCCGGAAAACCCTGCTAACCACCCATTCATCTTGCTGCATATATTTTTTATATGACATTAATCAGTATTGGAATTCTTGATTTACAAAATATTCTCTTGTACTTTTTTCGCTTTATATATAATATATTTGTCATTCAGAAGAAGAAAAAAAATTAATCAATATTGTAATTTGTTTATGTGTACATGCATTTTCTTGTTTTAGTTTTCATAGAAAAATTTAATAGGGAGATATATGTTATGGATGCATGATAAACTAATTATAAGGTGATTTGTAATTGCTTAGGTGCAACAAAATTTATACTAGTAATGTATCAAATTTAAATGCAATAGTATTCAACCGTTGTTTTTTTTTTTAAATTCGAGGTATCAGGTTCGACTAAGTTGAGATCGGTCTAATCTAACTCTCCATTTCGGAACAGAACTTTGTATAGACTAGTTCATTAAAATTGGAGCAAAAAAGAGGCTGAAATTACTTGACGTCCGAACTGACCCATAAACCAGATTAAACTGATGGTGAAAGCAAAAAAAAAAATTTGGCGCAAAAACACAAATCGAACCTAAATATATTATTTATTAGTTTACTTGTTTTTTTCTTTTCATGATTTTATTGCTTCAGTTTGTGCTTAACTAAGAACTAAAATCTCTTGAATAATATATTATTTATATATACCTTGTTGGTTCTGATGCTTGATTTTGAATGAATACGGTATTCATGCATGACCCAGTTGGATTTTTCTCCTCTAGGAGCTCTACCTTTGTAAAAAACCAAAGTCTTCTTCATACCAACCAATTCAGATGTAACACTATTGAAAATCTCCTTGTCTTTCCCTGTGGTTTTCCAATATCCAGTGTTTGTTGCTCTATTAGTTCTCACACCTGTTGGATATTTACGATCTCTTAAGCTGAAAAAGTACCATTCTTTTGTACCCATCTTTGCCTTCCCTATTCAACAAAAAAAAAATGCAAAAGAATTTTGAAATAAAAATAAAATTTATATAGCTAGTAAATTTTAACCATATCACAAGAAAGATGGAGGTATATTGGAAGAGCAAAAGATTAGTTATGATATTATAACAAAAAAAGATTAGTTATGTTATAATGAAATTGAAACAAGTATATACATGAAGAAGAAGAAAAAAAAGCTACAATATCATGAAGAAATTGGTAAATTGGTGTATCACGTGAAAAAAAAACCCTAGTTTATTGTTTTTATAAAAACATGGATGGAAAAAAATAAATTAAGTAGATGAACAAAACAAATATTTAGTATGGATGGATCTACTCTTGATATAGATCAAATGAGCACGCAAAAAAAAAAAATCAAAATCAAATGATGAATAATAGAAAGATATATATGATTAATAACTACCCGGAAGCTCCCATGGCTCGCACTTGTTGAGATCTACATCACCTATTGCTTTGCAAGTAAAATTATCGGAATCTGAAATCTTGTTTACAAGATAGTAAGTAATAAGTTCTTCATCGGTTGGATGAAATCGAAATCCGGGAGGTAGGGTTTCTTCTTTCGCACGAGTTCCTTCTGTTTCCATTTCTTTCCCTTCCTTGCTAACAACTTCCTTGTCCTTCTAAAATAAGAAACAAAAAGTTTCATGATGTACAAATAGTTGTTGTTTTATGAGCTAGCTTCAAAATTGTCCAAATTTAAAAGAGTTGAGTAAATTAAATATAGGCTTTATAAATTTTTTCAAAAAATAAAGTAAGTTATGTACACAAATTTGAGGATCTAATTGATTGATGACTTTGCTTACTTGCATGGAGAGACAAACTTTTTCTTTGGTTTAGGTTTTGATGATTTATAGGAGCTACCTTTTTTGCAAGAAACACTAACTTGAGGGTAACTGCAATTTATTTGAAGTATGAAAGAGATGAATCTTTCTAATTAGTAATCACACCATGCATGAGATGTTGAAGAATTTATATTCAAGTATAAAATCATTGGAGAAAACAAGGTCAAGTGTGTTTGTGAAGTTTTCACCAAATGTGGGTCTTTACATTCAAGTTGAGTCCTACAGCTGTAATTTCCAAGAAAGATACCTAGCGAATTGAATAAAATATTTTAATTTATTTTTTAGTAAAAATCATTGTTAAGTTTTTCATGTATACCAAAAAAAAAAAAAGTTTTACCTGTACAATATAGTTTCGTCAAAAAAAAAACTAACAATAGTTTTACCATATTAACCAACATAGTATTAGGCACAAATGACACATAGTTGGCTGGGTAAAACCTCGTGGTTAATGATTCATTATATATGAATATGATTAGTTTTATGGTGTAAGATAAGTCTTATGTTATACACAAATTAATTTTTACCATTTGATTTATAAATAAGTTACACCGTTGAATATTGTCAAAAAAACATATTACACCGTTGAATAAAATGATATACAATGTAATTTATTGCTACAAAAGTGAAAAACACATTTTTATATGGTATATGAATTGAATATATTACTTGTGCACATTAAACATAACTCATTTCTAGACTCATGTAGCAAAACATATATGCTATTTCAACTAATTATATAGATTTCAAAATATGTATAACTAAGTTACAAGCATCGGCCAAAAGATACTTTGACATCACCCAAAAAAAAGTTATCTATTTTAATTATTTTATGAAAAATTGTTAATTTCGTCAATAAAGAATATGACTAGCTGTCCCGTGAGCTTAGCTCAGTTGGTTGGACATTACATTATATATACTTGGGATCAGGGTTCGAATCCCGACCATCCAACTTATTCATTATAAGAGTAGAATTTCTAACAATTGGGCTACTTAACAAAAAAAATATATCACTAGCTAATACCTCAACCAATTGCATCCATTAAAAAAAAAACTTCAACTAACTGCATATTACATAAAATATTTATACCAACTAAATTATAATTACGGGATGAACAATTTTTAAAATATATAAATATAATATTTAGTCGTAAAGTATATGAAATGCTTCAATTTATTTATTTTTTTTTTTTTTCACCACCAGTTTAATTTGGTTCGGTGATCAGTTTTAGCATCAAAGTGTTTCAGTCTCCTCCTGATCATAGTTGCGGGAGATCGAACCGTGGTCCCCTTACCAAATTCAACATCAATCACCACTGAACCAACTTTACAATATATAAACATTTGATAATTAAGGCTCTAACATTCACAATTAGGACTTATAAATCATATATAATTTAATGACTATTTCCTATATATACTCTTTTCATATCATATTAATTAAGTGACTTAATTTTCAAAAACAAATGTTTCAAAATAATCTAATTATCACTACTTTATAAAAATAATTTATTAAAAGTTGCATTTTTTTTTCATTTATACAACGTTATAAATAATTTAGGTGAATTTTATTTTAACAGCAAAAGAGAATTGATATTATAAGACAAAAAAAGTATAAGTAGTACACTGTTCATACTAGTACAAGAAAATACAATGATATGCTTAACCCAAACCGAAAGATAAAACTGGCCAAATACCCCAAAATCGGAGGGACATAAACAAAAAAAGTGCCCACCCTCGACCAAGATTACAAGAAATTATCTATGAAAACAATATATTGGATTTACACAATTATTAATAGAGACATGGAGAACGACTCTTTGTAGCCAATGTATATACTTTGTGCACCAATTGAGGAGATATTGATTATTCAAAGATTAAATTAGTAGTTTATTCATAACCCCTTATGGTTACTTAATGGGTTATTACCCCATATAGGCAACAAGTAGTTTTAATTGTCTGGTGATAATGAGTTTTACTTGTATTAAGTTTTTTAATTATTGTTTTTTTCAACGGTAGGTTAGTTATAATATGTATCAGAAAGATACTCAAGGTTTTCTTGTATTTGAATTATCGGAAGTATGCATATATTATATACACTGCATTTTGATCTTTTGGAGGTTACTTATTTTTCTTGTACTTCAAAAGATCTTATAATATCAATGATTAAACTATCAAATTGGTCTATGTTTCTGTAACCTATTTTCAATTAGCTAGGTATCCGACTCTTACAATTGATTCTGATATCTATTTTTTAACACTATTAAATACGTTAATACGAAATATTAAGTGTTATATGGACAAATGTTCATTGAACGGACCAACTTAAAAAATATTTAATTGACACAAAAAACTAATTTAAGATATTGAAAGAGATAGCAGCCTATTTAAAAACGAGTTACATATATATAGACCAATTTAGATTTACTTTAATATCAATTGTTTGCGTCATCATGTTTACATATGTTCATTGGAAAAAAAAAATTGGATTTTAGGAGGAATTGCATAATTTGCATTTCATTTATGATTTATATGTCCGGTAGAGACCGAACCAAGTGTGGTCCGACTAGTCCATCTAAAACGTTAACAATGGGCCTGTTCTAGAAGCTTCAAGGCCCAAATAAAACTATAGAAAGCTAGCCAGTCCGTTTTGCTGCCATAACAATTAAATGATGATATTTATTTTATCACAATACCCCTTTACTCGTGTGTCTAATGAATTTAACAAAAATACTCATATCCGCTATCTAATATCCGCTACTTAGATAGCGGATACTCCTCAAAAGTAATTTATAATATTTATTTTTATAACATTGGCTAATTAAATAGCATACAGTATTTAAAAAAAATTCATTTTTATATCGTCTGCTACTTAAGTGGGGGAGGGCAAAATGGAAAATGGCGTAGGGCGTGCGAAAAACTGATAAGGTGCAAAAAGTTGATCTTTTAAAATTTAAATGATTAGTTGAGTATTACATATATGAAGTATTTTTTATATATTTAAAGGAAATTGACCGTCCAAAAGAAAAATGTTTAAAGGAAATTATATAACTAGGTCCCTATAATTTTGGCTGTCTGTTTTGATTTTGAACAAAAAAATTCAAATTGGTTCTTATAATTTTTTCAAATTTTGTAAATAGGTTCCTATAAAAAATTTCTCAAATTAATTTTTTGAATTCACCCCTATAAACTTTCAAAAAAATTGAAATTGGTTACAAGAAAATTTCAAAACTTGTAAATTTGTCCCTATAATGTTTTAAATTTTGCAAATTGGTCCTTATTTAAATAGTACTGTAACTCATTGTTGACTAGTAACATACTAATATGTGTGCCTTGACTAAGGTTTGAAATTAAACTGCTATTAAATTTCGTTTTTGAATTGTTACTATAAACATCTAATAAATGTGTTGGACTGGGTCAAGCTCATACTATAGAGATGTCTTAGAGGCATACCCAAACGAGATTGGAAACGTAATTAATAAGGACACCAGAGTTCAAGGTTTAGGTTTTAATCTGAAAAATTAGAGTTCATCCTATAAATTACTAACTCATGAATGACTAAGATTAAGATGATTTTTCTAAATTCTAAAACCAGCTCGCACTCTTGGCCAACTACTATAGAGATCGTCGAAGTATTTGCATGTACGTCGTCTCTTCTAAAAGTCGTTTTCGGTCACATTTCCGTCCTTCAATATTGATCCACGTACTACGGATCAATAAGTAATGATTTTGTTTTCGATATATAGCTATCATTGGATATCATGGTCCCAAAGAAACATTGATATATTAATGCACAATGCATGGACGTGTGTAGCCTACTTGTTCTGCACTTAAAGATTATATATATTTGACCAATATGTTCCTTACCTATATAACATACAAAAAAACACATAATAAAATTTTAAAGCTTCATGCATACTCTATAATTTATTCAATAGTTAATGCAACGTACGTACTAAAATTTGTAATATGATCACAAAAACGATTTTTGTTATATGGTTAATTTGTCATGTTGTAATTGGAGTTTTTAAGAATTAGGTTAACCTTTTTTATTTTTTTAACTAGGTTAACTTATACAATCAATCATATATATTCGTTATTAATCATATATCAATATTATTAAGATTTCTTAATAAAAGCACCATCATCTTATACGAAGCCATCTATTTGGAAACAGTTATATGTTTTCATTGAAGTATATAAATCAAGGTTATTGAAATGATAGGAAATCTTTCTTTTTTTATAATAAAATATTCATCACACAAAGTTACATTTTTTGAATTCTTCATTAAATTATATACTAGTAATTAAGATCTATTTGTTGTTCATGTGTGTGAGCATAATTTAATTGGTAGTGATTTGCAACATCCAGAAATTGAGTTTAAATTCGAAATTTTTCACTTATTTGTAGGTGAAATTCTATCCGTTAAGTTACTTGGTAACAAAAAAATCTATCTTCGGAATTATATAATATTAATAGACGTGTCTATTGATATTGATTTCTCCATCAAGGTTAATTTAGATTGTGTCCTGCAACGACTATTTGATTTTAATGGTGAAGTAGTTGAAATGCAGTCGTCACTAAGAAGCAAAAGAAGATCTCTAACTTAAATTGCTAAAAAAGTCATGCTTGTTGTGCTACTTGTCAAACACTTCAAGGTTAAATTAAACAAAAAATACAATAAGGCTGGAAAAGTTACAGTTAGGAAGCAAAAATAGGTATGGTGATTGTTGCTATGATAATTTTCGTTTCCACAAAGGATACATTCTAAAGATGTATAGTTTCTTGTTATATAATTTAGATCTTCTACAATTTGTTTTATTGTGCAGCCAATTATAGATTTTAGATTAATAAAAAGAAAAAATCATCTTCCTTAATCTAATGGTCTATAAGAGGATACACTATAAAATCGATAGTAAAAAATCCGACCACATTATCATAATAACAAGTCAGGGATGGGCATGATTTGGTTTTGCAGAAAAATCGAACCGAACTGAACCAAATTATTTTTAAAATTTATAATAATCGAACTAAACCGAACTGTTTGTCTTTAAAACCGAACCAAACTATTAAAGTGGTTCGGTTTTATGGTTTTAAACCAAACCATAACTAATTTTTCACTAAAAAAATTGAACCATTAAACCGAACCGAACCAAACCAAACCGAATTGTTAATCATGAATGGAACCGAACTGTTTCAGTTTGGTTTAAAAATTGTTGGTTATGGTTCAGTTTTTTTTTTTTTTTGGTTTTTTTGCCCACCCATAAACAAGTGTAGACCCATGCAATGAAAATCACTCAAACTTTGACCCAAGCATTGTAGCAAAGAAAGCACATGTAGCATTGCAGTCTGCTATAGCCTCTCTTTTTTCATAAATTGTGGATGTAAATTGTTATAGATTGTTATGTAGTTAGATAGAGACATATAGACATTCAATCTTGACCAAAAGCTAGCATCAAGATACTGGTAAATCATGGAATCATAATGATAGGCTAGTCAAGGAGACCAAAACCAAACCAACAGGCGCAAGAAATTCAAATCCCTTTTAGATTGAAAGTTTTACGAATTGTGTGTCGAGGATTATAAGTTAAAAAATAAAATAAAAGTGATACAAAGTTTCATGAATCATGAGTTATCTTTTCCAGCTGCATGCTTGCATGGCATCTGTTGGTTTGGATTCTTTAGTTCATCACCAGCCACCAAAAAGTATGCAGTGTGCCTGAAAAACAGGAGTATTGTGGATTGTTAATTGTTATCATGTATTCAAAGGTAACCATTTAGCAGGAAGTTTCATTTTAAATCAGAAAATAAACCTGAAGAAGTTCATCATTTTGATCTTTGAGTCGTCATCTATATCAGGAGTAGTGTCCAATGCTTGTTGCATGTGATGTAACCACCTTTCTGCAGCTTGATGCGTGACAGGAAATGGTCGATGTCGACCAATTAGAGCAGGATGTCCTGCAATATATCAAGAAAGGAACCAAGGTTCCATGTTTGAAATTCAAAAACTTAGTTGATGAATAGAAGCAGTAGGTCCCAACCAGAATGACACCAATACACAACTTTTTGCACATATCTCATGATCATGTGTCTTTTATGTATGACATTCAGTTTCAAACTTTCAAAAAAAAAAACAACAATGTGCTTTCAACTCGAAAAAACAAGATTCAATCCAATCATGCCTTTAAAATGGAAGGACACAGAACATACGTGATAAGTGGATGGAATTGCAAATGGGTTATTGGAGAAACTTCTTCACAATCATGTAAACATTTTTATCAGCAGTTCAGTTAACAAGCTGCTATAACTCATCTAGTGTAGCTTTATTCATAATGGATTTGGATACTAACTTTTCTCCAGTAATAGGACATGGTACCAGTTTGGATTAACTTATAGAAGCTTCTCAATTAAGATAAATTGATGTTTCTTTACAAAAACAAAAAGTCGAGTTATGTTATGACTGTTTATAGAAAAGGTAATGAGAGTTTTTCTAACTTATAAAAGTTGTTGTTTAAAATACTCATAAGTACTGTTAGATTCTTTTAGCTGAGTATTTGCAGAGTAGTTTATCCAAACTCACTCACTAGAAAGAAAAGGACATTTTATCACTCGAGAACCTGCCACAACTGATGAGAGGATCCAGTAGTAATTATAGTTCTTGTAGGTCGCTATGGTGAAGATGTGTCTCATGTGGTCTACAAGGGTGCAATGCTTGAAAATCACTCAAAAACTTTGACGGCAAACATAATAGCCAAATTGGACCTTGCATCTAAGACAGACACCTAAATAATTGATGTTGATTCGATAAAAATAAGAGAAAACGAAAATAGGTTGAATTTTGAGTCACTAATATTGGTCCACCGTAGTCTATGAAACACTTCCCCACTCATGAACTTCTCTACTTACTAAAACTTTGTCGGTCTTTGTTAGAGCTACAAATGATTTTCAAGTATTGGTCCAGCATAGTCTATATGAAACATTTCCCCACTCTAGAAGCCGCCATAGCTATTATATTAAAAGAAAACTAGGTTTTTCTCTCTGCAATGAGTTCATATCCTATTATTCAAAATCATAGAGGGGAAGTGCATTGGTAAAAATGAACTTCAATTGAACAATCCACATTTAACATACTCTCTTGCTTCGCTTCTCTGGATTTTTAACTTACATGGGTCAATCTAACTCTTTCAATAACTACACTAACCAGAGCTACTACTTGACACGATCACTTGTTATATTCCTCTCTAGTCCCTACACATTTTTCTTAGCAAACATCATTTAGTGATAGCTATAGGCTATAGCATGGGTTTAGAAATTACAGATTAACATCTGAACTGCACCATATTAATGGTTTGGTTCAATTCATAAAACTACTTTTATATAAACCAATAAATTTTTCTAAATCAGTTCAGTTCACAACCAGCTCGAACCAAATTCATTCAAACTGGTTCTGAATGACCTCTCATTCATTCTTTCCATCAATAAATATATCAATAATTTAAAATGCAAAAGTACTGTATGATCTAACAGCAATAATACGTCCTTTAAGTTTTACGTTTGTATCAGATAAGTCCTTTAAGTTTTTTAAATATCAGATATGTCCATTAAGTTTTTTAAGTATCAGATAGATCATTTAAGTTTTACGTTTGTATCAGATAGATCCTTTAAGTTTTAAGTTTGAATCAAATATGTCCTTAAATGTCCTTAAGAAATATGACATATTTGATACAAACTTAAAACTTAAAGGACTTATATGATACTTAAAAAACTTAAAAGTACATATCTGATACAAACGTAAAACTTAAAGAACTTATCTGATATTTAAAAAATTTAAAGGACATATCTGATACAAACGTAAAACTTAAAGGACTTATAAATGTATTTTGCCAATAAAATAAAAAATGACCTCTTCTCTGAGAAAAAAGAGGAGGACCTCCCATTCTTTGCACGAAAAACTCATACTGATTTTGAATAGCTTCTTCTTTCTTAGAATTTGCAAATATGGAACGAAACCATTCTTCTTCATCATCATAAACCCTAACAAACATATTAAATAATTTTGTTATTGTTTTTGCAATTATATTATACTAATACATTTGTTGTAAAATTGAATAATTATACCTGTTGTAGAAATTGGTGGAGAGGTTGATGAAAGTTTGAAGACCGAGTTTCTGGAAGAGATTAGTTTCATCGATGGAGAAAGCTTCGTCTGTTGGAACTCCGCTCCATTCTGAAGCTTTCTGTTGTAGATTCTGCATTTTGAAAAACGACAAGAGGTTTTGAATAAAACGGCGATGAAATGTGTTAAGTGATTTATAGGGGTTGTTGGCGTGGATTGCACGGGTGAGTGTGTGGAAATAACAAGAAGACAGAGAAGTTGATTCGATTCAGAAATCACCAAACTGTGGGCGCTTAATCGCTTATTCTGTTTTGCTCAATCAGGTAATAGTGTTGACACAGTTTCATCATTTTTTTACATTATTATTATATTTTTGGGGAAACGGTCATATTAGTCCCTCATTGTACAAGTCGCTGTCATTTTGGTCCCTCACTAAGCAAAAACTACAAAACAGTCCCTGACTGAACACTCCGTTAGTCAATTTAGTCCAATCCGTTAACTTTGGCCGTTAAATCAACAAAAACGCTGATTTGGCCTTTTTTTTTTGACACGTTAGCATGGTGAGGTGGCACGAGGGACCAAAGTGACTGATGATATGCAAGAGGGACCAAAATGACAGTGGAGACAAAATTTTACCAATTTAAATCCCTAAATCCCAAATCTCATTCTTCATCTTTCTTTTCTGTTGTTGTTGTTAATCTTATCTCTGTTTCAATCTTTATGTCTGTTGTTCTTCAATTTGTTGTTGGTTTCCATTAAGAGAATCGATCGACATGATGGGGGGTGGTGTAAATTCGTCACAACGCAGCAACACACCGTCGTCGCGAGCTGGGTTTTCTTCTTCCATTAAGCTTTTTTGTGGTTGTGGTAGAGTGGCAGTTCGACGTGTTGCACAAACTCAGGCGAACATGGGTAGGCCATTCTTCACCTGTGCAATTAACAAGGTAAATTTGCTTCTCTTTTGATATTAGTGAGTTTCCATTTTTAATTCTTCTAGAATTTTGAACTATGTGTGGAAATAAATTCTCTTTTACTTCCTCTGCTACTTCACAAGAGAGGTAACTTAACTAATCTAAAAAAAAAATATCAGTTTAAAAGTTTTTTGCTTTTAAAGTTTGTTTTATGAAGTTTTATAGAACTAAGCACAAAAAATTTGATTGCAGGATGATTATGGTTGTTGTGGATACTTTGTATGGGTTGACAAATTGATGGAATGGCTTATAAATTCAACTGATGAAGGAATTGAAACACTTGGCTTGCATCCTGGAAGAGAGATTGAGCGGCAACAAACAATGGAGGGAAATGTTTCATGGAAATCAGAAGTAGACACAAAGATTAGCTGCATGGGAGTGGAACTAAAGATTTTTAAGTCCATTGTAGTTGGTTTATTTGTAATGCAATTGGTGACCATGATGTGGGTCAAAAAATAAGTGTTATATAAATGATTTATCTAAGTAGTATGTAATGACTCGATGTGTTATATGAATGATGTATCTAAATTGAATGATTTATCTAAGTTGTATGATTCCTACATGATCTACATGATTTATCTCAGCAAACAAAGAAGTAGTTCTTTAATCCACTCTTTAATCCACTCATATGCTGAACAAGAAAAACCAGAGCCACTAGCAAGAAACCAACGCAATGACATCTGTTGAATTGATATAAAACATACTTTGCATCTAATCCCATTATAATAGTATTGATATAAAACAATATTGATATAAAACCATACTTTGCATATTTTAACAGTAGTGGAGTTGTTTCTCAGTTTCAAGTTCAATGTTTTTTGATACTACCATACTTTGCATCTAATCCCATTTTAACAGTATTGATATAAAACAAGCACCTACTTTAACAAATCTTGATACAAAACAAGTAGAAAATAAAACAATGATTTTCACAAGTAGAAAATAATATCAATTCATCATTCTTAATGATAATTTTATATAAGGTTCTATACAAGAAATAAAACCCATCCGCTGCATATTCAGAGAAACAACTCCACTACAAATTAGAATTCAAAATAAAGATATGATCAATGAAATGATTCAGACAATGATTTTCTCTCAGTAACATAAAGACTAGTTGATATGATGTTTAGCAGGTGCTTAACTCAGTAAAATAAAGACATAGAAGCTGAATTACATATCAGTATATTCTGCATTACATAGTACATATACTAGCTGATATTCAACATTACATTATATAGGCATAATACTAGTTGATCAGTAGCTGATATACATTACAAAATAGACAGCAGTACATACTAATTTGCACCACACTTGATCAAAATATTCAAAATAAACAGCAGCACATATAATTCACAAAATGAAACTTCATTCATCATCAAACTTGTATTTCCACCTTCAAGGCCTAGGACCCCTAGGAATAAACCTTGGTGTTGGCATGAATGACATAAGCATTTGTTCCTCAGTAGTAGTGTGATTCTGTCCCCTAAAAGTAGTAGTGGGATTTTGTCCCCTAATAGGTGGTGGCCTAATTCCAGCTGGTGTAGGATCAAATGTTGCCTGACCAAACCCCATAGGTTGTGGTCCTTGGACAACCATATCAACAGCTGGTATTTCTTGAGTTTGAGGATGGGATTGTGACAAATCTATGTCCACTTGATTCTCTTGGACTACATTACTAGCAGGGGGAGGTGGAGGTGGTGGAGGAACCCAACCTCTTGGTTTAGGTGATACACCTTGGCTAACACAACCATTTATGTTGTGACCTTCAAGACCACACCTTGAACAAGTTATGATTGGGTATGATCTTTTCATCTTTTTAGAATTTGATGGTCCTTCCTGAGATGCATCTTTTCTTCTTTGTTTCTTAGGCCTTCCTGGCCTCCTTCTAATTGGTGCAGGCACAGGTTTAACAAAGTCAGTTTTCTCCCAATACTCCATTCCTTGTGTTGGTCTGACAAAATGCTCATATGTTGCATTATATGATCCCATAGTCAGCCACCCATGACAAAAATCTTCGGGTTTTTCGCACTTCCATGCAAGGGCTGCAATGCCATGTTCACATGGAATTCCTAAACATAAAGTAAGAACAATAGTCAGAAGAAAGAATTATTTTACAAAATAAGCTCAAATTGACAGCATATTAGGATATAAGTCATATCAGTCCCTGACTGTTACCACTTACTATCATATCAGTCCCTGACTGTTACCACTTACTATCATATTAGTCCCTGATTGATATCACTTACTCTCATATCAGTCTATAGTATATGTCCCATTCCTTGGTTTAGAATGTTTACCTGTTAGCTGCCAGTTTCTGCATGTACATGTTTGAGCATATATGTCAACGTCCACATGTGTGATCCAATTATTATTTGATACTTGAAATCTTCCATCACCAGACCACAATGGTGTTCACAGATTGCTTTTAATCTTCAACTTCTCCAACCTAGACTGCTGCATTGGGCAAAGTATTCCAGTTCTATTAGCCAACTTTAGTCTATTAGTGCTCATTGTCCTCATAATGTAACACCTTATCTCCTCAGCCATGGTGAGAATAGGCTTTCCTCTATACTTAAGAATACTTGAATTAAATCCTTCACAAGTATTATTAGTAATGTTATCCACTTTTGGCTCAGTACTGAAATAAGCTTTAGTCCATGCATCTTTAGGCCACTTATTTAGATATTCCCATGCCTTCCGACTTTTTCTCTTAATCCTTTCCATGACAGCATCAAACTGGGCTGGTGTAGTTGATCTAGCAGCTTGCCACACTGCACCTTTAAGTTCTTTGTCTTTCCATTGCTTTGTAAAATTCTTCCACAAATGCATCACACAGAATCTATGGTGTGCTCCAGGCATTACCTCTTGCAAAGCAGGTATAAGTCCCTAAAAGTAATTAAGCAAAAGATAAAATAACAGTTGTTCAAAACAGTTGCAGTAACAACAGGTATTTCATTTTTCAAAAGCAGCATATGATTAAATAACTTAAAACATGAATTTGAAACTTATAAAGAGGTTGGTCATGATTATGATTTTTATGGTGAAAAATAGGTGAGATGCTGGTTGGACCTATAAAGGTGTTGGTCATGGATGAAATATCAACTGGTTTGGACAGTTCAACAACTTTTCAAATAATCAGCTCAATCAAACAATCAATTCATATTCTAAATGGAACTGCACTTGTGTCTTTGCTACAACCAGCACCAGAAACTTATGAATTATTTGATGATATAATACTTCTCACTGATGGACAAATTGTGTATCAAGGACCAAGACAAATTGCTGATTTCTTACAAGAAGTATGGGTTTGATTAATTCACTTTAAGTCCTTTCCTATCCAAAATTATAGAAGGTCTGAAGCAAAAACACTCAATGAATAAAAAATTACTATAACATGCACACTTCTAAAAAAATTACAGTTTTACAAGTAAAAAATAACAGTTTTAACAGGCATCATAAATCAGTCCCTAACAGTTTTCAAGCACTGGAGTAACATTAATTTTAGTTGTTGTACCATCATTACTCCTTCTCAGTTCATTAGCATAGTCCCAAATTAAACCATATTGCTCTTTATAATTTCCCTCAACTTTTTCTCTTGCTTGCTTTAATGCTCTGAATAGCTTGGTTTCATTAATTTGAACTCCAAAATCCCTCTTGATGTATTCATAAGCCTCTAAATATGTGATTTTTTGTTGTATTTTAATCTTCTCTTCCAACTTACTTGCAACCCACTCTGTCTTTGCTTGACTGTTCACAAATCCACGAGGACAATCATGATTACTTTCGTAAGTCTTCACTTGAAAATTGTTTGTTAATTTATTCCAAGAACAAAATATCTCCCAATGACAGTTTTCAGCAGTGCATGCAGCTCTACATCTTACCTTATCATTTTTTTTCCACTTTATCTCCCTCATATGGTATATGTTGTACTCCCTCACTGCTTTTTTAAACACCTTCAAGGTTTCAAACTCCATCCCCAGTTCCAAGTGAACCTGCCCAAACTGTGCATTTGCATCAAATTGTGGGAAAATTTGCCTTATACTATCAAATTCATCATCACCACTAACAGGGGTTTTTGGATCTTCAGAATGGTATGAGTCATTGTCACCAACAACTTCATCTTGATCAACATTTTGATCAAGTTCAATTCTTATGCCTTCATTTTGTCTTCTCCTTCTCCTACTACTTTCAGGTTCATCTCTTTCAATCTCATTCAAGTCGCACTCAACATCCATAAATGACTCATCATCATCACTAACTAATAAGGAAGGCCAATAATCAGAATCTTCAGAACTTTCATCTTCATTCACATTATCAGTCACATTGACATCCTCAGCCTCCTTCAAATTTCCATCATCTTCAGTTACATTGACATCCTCAGCCTCCTTTAAATTTCTCTCATCTTCAGTCACATTGACCTCCTCAGTCTCCTTTAAATTTTCATCAGCTTCAGTCACATTAACCTCTTCAACCACCTTCAAATTCTCATCACCAACAACCACAATAACCTCTTGATCCACCTTCAAGTTCTCATCACCAACAGCCACATTAACATTTGCTTGATTCACATTAACCCCTTCTTCTTCATCAATAACTTCAGCAGACATTATTGGCTCATCAATTGGATGTTCAGCATAAATGTGTACATCATAATTGTGGCGTATAGCAATGGTGCACATATCATGGATGTCTTCACCCTCTAACAATTCAACATAACCACCCTTGTTAGGAACCAACAACCATATGTTCCCAATCCTAGAGTACTTTCCAACAGACTTTAACTTATTTTCAATGATCATCTTGTTAAGGTAACCACAATCATAATCTTTCCAAACAAAAAATTGACCATGTACATACTCCATATTACCATTACCATATCTTTTAAAATATCCACCATGATGCAAAAACATAGTAGCCACAGGTTCCATTCTAAAAAAACAACAACATAGAGATGTATTAACAACTATGAAACAAACCCTAATATTCAAAACTAACTTTAACCCTAAATCCTAAATACACAAAATGAACAACAAGTAACCTAAACCATTACACAATCAGAACTATGAATATCAAATATTTGATTTTTGCATGCTCAAAACAAAAAGAAAACAAAGAAGAGATTTTTACCTTGTAGTACTCAGTAGTGGTGATTCTCAGAATGAAAAATAGTTAACAGTTTCAGGGAGTGAATGAGCAAACAGAGGCGACGGCCAGCGACGATGGTTGGGTGATTGGTGGTGGGGATGATCGGCGATGACGATTCAGAGAGTTTGGGAATAGAAAGTGTAAAGGTGATGGAAAGGTGGTGTTGTGTGGAGGGAGTCAATTTGGTCCCCCACCTTCTATTTATAAAGAAACACATTAATTTATTTTTTTAATAATTTTAATTTTGTCTAATTCTTCACTTTGGTCTCTCATGCCATGTCATCATGCCAAATCAGCGTTTTTGTTGATTTAACGGCCAAAGTTAACAGATTGGACTAAATTGACTAACGGAGTGTTTAGTCAGGGACTGTTTTGTAGTTTTTGCTTATTGAGGGACCAAAATGACAACGACTTGTACAATGAGGGACTAAAATGACCGTTTCCCCTATATTTTTTAATATACTTTATCGGTTTTTATTTTATTTTATTTAAATAAATGATTTTTACATATTTTTCGGTTTTGTTTGAATTTTTTTTTTATGATTTTTTGTTTGGGTGTTGTTTTATTTTCGTCCTAGTGCGAAGTTATATGATTTCCTGTCTTATAGTACGGTATTTGTTTTGATTTCCCATTTTAGTATAATGTTTGTTTTATTCAAATTTGCAACGATGCAAATTCATTGCAGATTCAATGACTATAGCATTATCAATGTTGCAAATCTGGAAGCATGGCTATTCCAGACATTTGAATTTTCTCAAATCAATTGTAGGATTGTCACATTAGTAGATATTAAGTCATTTTATATTATTAACTCGGATGTTGTGAGCTTAATTTTTTGTTTTTAGTGAATTCTAATATGTAATGATCCCGATTGATGTACTTTACCAATTTAAATGAATAAATATCGTTCTTTTTAATTAAAAAAGAATACAAGTATGTTTCAAAAAAATTAATATATACTACTAGTAAATGCAAATATTTCTTTTAATAAATGCAAATATTAGTTAGTAAAAAAATGCAAATAGTTTTTGTGAGAGCATGATTCAATTGGTAGTATATCGCATGTGAAATGCAGAGACTGGAGTTCGAACCCTGATACTCTCACTATTTTTCACTTAAAAAGTAAAATTCTAACCACTAGACTACTTGACCAAAAATAAAATATGCAAATATTAGTATATAATAAGATATTTGATTTATCTCAATGAATATTTTTAAAATATTAAATTTTTATAAATTTTAGATAAAATTTTGGTCAAGTGTAATGTATTTATTTTGGGATGGAGGAAGTAAGTTTTAACCATTTCTCACCCCAATTTTTATCTTATCAAGAAATTAGTACAATTTTTTTCATTATTGAATTAGTGAAGTAGGACTTAATTCGGTAGACAAAAGATTATTTTAATATTTTAGATGTTTTTTTAAAAAAATAAAAAGAGAAGAAGAAGAACAACAAGAAGAAGGAGAAGGAGATGTAGAAGAAATGGAAATTTAAAAGCATTTTTGGGATTTAACATTATTAACCATAAAAAAAAAACCACAAGAAAACATCCTCTATCTTGCATGCTAAATTTTGGGTTGGGCCCATATTTGGATTTATGAAGTTCTTTCCCTGTCTCTCACGCCCCACTAAATTTTTATAAACACTCCCCTCAAATTTTAGAATTGGAAAGGTGTTTATAAGTATTTAGATTATAAAATTTGAAATGTAAATTTTTTATGTTGCTCGACTCTATAAATATTGTCTTTCATTCTTCTCTCTCAAGTAAATTTTTTACATTTGTTTATCTTGTCAATTTTTTTCGTATTAAATATTAATCAAACATATTTGTTATGTCATTTCATATTTATAAACTAATTCAACCAATAATTTTATCAAACACGGCAAAATTCAATCAACTAGTTTATCTGCTATTAGCTAACTAATAAGTTATTATCTATAAATTCATCAACTATAAACTAATTTATCAACTATCCGCTTTTTTTGTCAAACAATTTCTAATTCGCCACAAACTCTATAATTAATTATATGTTATTTTTGGTCAACACCCTTTGATTTCAAACAACTTCCAATGTGTTATGAGGTTTGACTATGGAAGGAGAAAAAACAAACATGCATTTTTAAGTTTTTTTTTTGTTACAGGCATTTTTTAAGTTTTAATTGTATATTCCCTAAAAAAAATAGTTTTAAGTTTCTATATGGATTAATTGGATCGATTTGTACTATTATATCCAACGAATTAGAAGATGTGTGGGTTTTGTGCTGCATTTTACATTGAATTAAATTGGATATGAACACCCAAGTATATATACACTATAATCATGGTTAATAAACACCTCTAATTATTGTCACTTTTTCTTTTACTAAAATTATTATTGTCATTTGTTAATTAGACATTAGAAATTGCTTACAATATATAAAATCCAAAATGTTTGTGTTAAATTAATACCTCAAGAGTAAAAGGAGTTGGGACTTAACACTCTCCTTTGTGTTGAAAGTAAGAAAAGAATTAAATAAATTGAATTTGAAATTAATCAAAAAGAATAATCAATATATATACATTTTTGAATCATAAATTAATCCAATAAATGTCTTGAGATCCTATTCCTAGATGGGTCAGCATATCTAGAAGAGAAAGAACGAGGTAGATTATCTGGCTCCATCCACCCACTTCCTTGATCAAAGTTCATTGAGTATGATTCTTCATCATAAATACCTTCTATTGTTGGAGTTGAGCCAAAGATTTTCTTCTTGTCTCTTTTAATCTTTTTCCAAAGTTTTCGCCACACTGGTTTTGTCCCATCAATATTGTTGCTTTGATAGTGTGGTTTTGTGTAGCTTCTACCTAATCTTATGGTTTGAGTTGTTGAATTGCTTGAACTAAATCTTTGCTTCTTGAAATCCATTTGTAGGGAGTTATAAATATTGTGCCTAAAGTTTCTTCAAATCGTTAACCTTTTAAAGCAATGTTAGAGTATTTATACTTTTCAAATAAGAATATGGTTTGTAATGAAATTATGATATGCATATATATATAGTTTTATTGAAGTTTGGGGACCATTAGGAAAGATAGTGGAAGGATTCATTAGCCTCCAATTTAGGCTTCTTTTCTTTATGAAATGGACTATGTCCCACTTTATCAAATGAGGTGTACTCATCTACTTCATAAAAGTTTTGGATGAGTTTATAAATGCTAATACCACAACAAAATTCCTTTTTTTGACCAAAATACAACAAAAATCTTATTGGAAAGAAAATAATTTAAAACGTCTTGGACAATTTAAAAATACAAATTTTATATTGAAAAATACAATATTAATTTTTAAAAGTTGAATGTACAATTTCTAATAAAAAATGTTTACATTTAGTTCTTTAATATACCAAACTCATAATTTAATATAATACTAATAATAACTAGTATAAAAAACCAATAAATAAATCATTTAAGATATATTAAAATTATAACCAAATTTGGATTTTTAATTTTGTTTCTTTGGAGCTTGACCCATTGAGATGGCAGCTTGCAAGTGTGTGCTCAACCTTAGCCAACCAAATGTGTCAAAGTAAGACAGCTGAGAAAGAGTCATCCTTGTTTGCCGTCTACCTCTCTTTACACTATGGACCTTTCAATGTACGAACATTTATTAATCACTAATTAATTTTTTTTGTTACATCTAATTAATTTGCTCAGTCACCACCTCTCAATAAATAAAAGTCAATACTCACCAAGAGTACAAAATATCAAGAAGAATAGTTGGTGACTCAATTCATTATTCTTCCTAAGTCAATATTGTTATATTGTTTACATGTAGTGCATAATTATTCTTTGACCATTATATTTATATCAACAAAAGAATAACATAGTAATTCTTTGACCATGCATTTTGTTAATTAAATGTGTTTCTTAAGTTCCGTTTGGCCCGGCTTATTTTTCTCTTTTTTTTTTCTCCTTAAAAATAGTAAAGAAGGAAAAAATTGTGTTTGTCTTTACTTTTTTGCATTTTTTAGTTATTTACTTTATTTCCTTAATACTTTTAAGGAGAAATGGTGTTAAATATAATTTTATACTTATTTATTTCGTTTAAGCTAAAATAAAAAGTTAAAAATAAGCCGGGCCAAACGAGGCCTTAGTACAATCTTATTTTGCTTGGTCAAAAAAATAAAATAATAAGCTATTGGATTAAGGGGAAGGTAAATTTTACGCTGCCCTTAAAGAAGTTGGGTACCCATATCCAACGATCCAAGTAATGTGCCTTAATACATTTTCTTTAGTTTCTATAGAAGTAGTCAAGAAATTTTGGAAGTAACTGGGTGTGTAACGGTTCTAAAGAGTCGGCGAAGGAACTAGCAGTGCACGCTCTACACTTAGTGGGGGACTGGTGCGCGATTAATGTACAGCAGCAACGCAATTTGGAACCTGTCATGAATCCAGGTATTATGCCTTACGCGTTACAATGGCAGCGGCCTAGAGTCGGATGGTGGAAACGCGTTACAATTACATCATGTTGCTACAAAAGATCCTTGTGCATACAAGATGGGGCTGATGTGTCCGAAATGCACAAGGATCTTTTGTAGCTAACATGATGTAATTTCAGTTATCATAAACTATTGCTAGAGAGTGGACCAACGTTGTGTTCGAAAGCGACACTAAAATTGCGGTGGATGCTATACATGCAAATCATATAGTGGAGTTTTTGAATATGAATTTAGTTCTATTATTTTCTCTATTAAGTTGTTGCTAAATTGTTATTCGAACTTTGAGGTAAAGTTCATTAAGCAACAAACAAATATGGTGGCTCATACTTTAAATAGGACGGTCATTTCTTGGTCTAGTAGTCGCACTTTCTTTGATATTATTCCTCGTATTGAATATATTGTTATCAATAAAATGAGTTGAATGTGTTTCTATCAATAAAAAACAAGAAATTTTTATGTGTTGTATAAAATTGAAACTTTTAAGTATTAATGTAAAATACGTGAGAAACACATGTCATAAACATTAAGCTTTGTCCACCAACACCAAACTAATTGCAGATATAATGCAAATGACTAGAACCTGTAATAGTAATTACCATACACCACCAGATCATTTTACCAGAACACATTATTAATAGGGTGAGATATGACTTCTAAGATAATTCAAACTTGCATCAAAGGAATAGGTTGAATCAATTAGATAGGGTGAGATTCCAAAAATTGACACACACACACACACATATTGATGCACAGATTTTTCCAACCTCGTGTACACAACAAATCCTACAAATTTTTTAAACAAAAAAACAGATCAACAAGCAAAATCAGCCAAGGAAGCATGAAGAGAAGTGTTTTTCACTACAAACAACCCTTATGAAACTTTGCATGAGAGTCAAGTTACTAAAACAATTGCATAATTTCATACCAAGTATTTCCTATAAATCCACAATTCAAAGGGCACCTAAACCACAACATATTTCACACAGAAAACTAACATTTTGAGAATATCATTAATTGATTAAACACAAAGATGGCCTCAACTCAACCCAACAACCCTCCCATAGTCATAGTAGTTGTGGTCGTCTGTGCAGGGGGCCTTGTCTTGCTTTCTTTGATTACTTTTGTACTATTCTGCTTCTTTCAGAAGAGGAAGGAGAAAAAGACACAAGAAACCGATATCATACACATCGATGAGCATAAAAAGGGCAATGAAACCATTGTGTCTGGTCCATTTGGACAACAAGCAATAGAAATATCAGTTGAAGATGATGTGCATGTAGATGAAGAAAAGAGGAAAGAGACACTTGATCATGGTTTACATGCGGAATCATCCTCAGCTATCACACGTATCGATGAGCATAAAAAGGGCAAGGAAACCATCGTGCCTGGTCCTTTTGGACAACAAGCAGTACTTATATCAGTTGAAGATGATGTGCGTGTAGATGAAGCAAGGAAGAGTGAGAAACACGGTCATGGTTTACATGTCAAATCATCCTCAGCTGAAGCAAATCATAACAATTCTAGCAGCCTAGAGGTTGGAAGTTCTGATGGTCATCATCACCAGCTTGAGAACAAATCCTGATTGAAAGAACTGTGTAAATTCACATAGAAACAATTATTCTTGTACATGGACTCCTAACAAATATGCCAATTTACCTAAAATACTTCAATGAATAAACATTCTTCATTTGTTTTTCTGATATTTTTTCCTTTTCATGTAATAAACTCGTCATTTGTTGAATCCTTCTACAAGTTGACAAAAATAAGCTAGAAGCTCCCTCAATGCAGCATTTGAAGCTCTGTGTATACAATCAATCTGATATAAATAAACAACCTCAATTTATATGCTAATAACTAGCTATCACTTCTTGCTTTTAAATATATTCAAAGCTTGACCTAAATCATAAATAATCATGTCATGTATCCTTAACACAGATCCATCATAACACATCATTCATTTGAAGCTAATCATATCCTTATAATCAATCTGACTCGGCTGATGTGCAAAATTTTCTCAGCATGAAAGTCGAGTAAAAGGGTGCATAACATGACATCATAAGATAAGAACACGACAGCAAATAACAACAAATGGAAAGAAAATGAAATACAATAAAACATACACCCTGTCAATGTAATCAATTGTGGATGGCAGACCATGGCTCAAAGCCAAAAAAATCTGTTACTTTGAGCTGCCATCCGTCACAAATTTGCTATGTCAGTGGTTAAAAATTCAGCAATCCGCCATAGCTGATATTGGACAACAATATGTATAGCAGATTTCCTAACCATGAAACCAATCACAGAGGTGCAAAAAATGGAAATGAGAAAGATAACCAAAGCACGACCTACATCATATATATAATCACGCCTATTATCCTTGAAACAAATCCAAAACTCATATAATGCATTTGAAGCCGTAAATACCATCGATCTGACATAAATAAACAATCCTCAACTTATTTGCTAATATCCAAAGAGAAAGATAACCACACATGATTGACCACATTAGTGGCGAATGGAAAATCTAGAAAACCTAAAACCTAACATATAGGAAGCTATGATCTGGCACAAATGCCTACGTTTAATTTACAACACTCTTCAGTCTCTACTAAATAATAACGGTGGTAGTAAGTGATCTTATATGAAATGCATCAACCCACAAAACTACATTATTAAAGGCACCAAATTTCATAATCAAATATCACAAGCACCAAACTTCATAATCAAATATCACAAACACCAACTTTCTACAGCGTCTAGGAAACTTCCTCTGTCACAAAAACAATTCAACCTCTGAGTAATTTTCTTCTGAGAAGGTTTTTACCCCATAGTTATTTAATATTCCAAGTAAAGTTAACATCCCTTATTTGTAACTAATGTAACAACATATTTGCCAGCTACCTTTTAACTACATGCTGACTATTTTTATTACTCAGAAAAGCGACTACACTACTTTCCAAGGCATTACCCACCAACTCCTTTCTTGTATAACTAACGTTTTACAGCAGCAGCAAGCTTTTGACTATGCGATTTTGTTAAATAAGTTCTGAACTGCAACAACAATTTGAGAAAAAACATACCATAAGATTTTCTACAATTCAAAGAAAAGAAGTGACTACTGACTAGTCCGATATATTCAAATACATTAGCTAGAATCAGTCCCACATACCTTCAATTCCAACACTCTTGTCATCTACCTCCTCCACAATTTTACGCTGCCCAACATCAAAGTAGCGATAGAACACAAATTCAGCATTCCGAACAGTTTCATCCGATGGTTGAGGATTCCTAGCGTCCTTAGAAATGCAAACAACATTGCATTTCCCAGCAATAGATTCCTGATACGCCATACAAAAATAGACAATTCAATCAGGCTTATAATAATTGATGGTCTGTTCCAGTCCAAACCAAGCAAAATTGAATAACATTTATTTTTTTTATTAACCCTCTGGTTCTCCGAGGGAGGCGTCCCAGTAATCCAGACTTTAGCTGCGAGGTAAATAAAATATGGCCAAAAATTGTTCCCACTGGGAATCGAATTCAGGTTCTCCCGAATGATTCGTCCAAGAGCTCATTAACCACTTGAGTTCAACATAGGTTAATTAGTCATCAATACTACCAAATGAAGACTACACAAATTCTCTAACAATCTCTTTTCAACATTCTGACCATATAATTGAGTAAAATTCACATGGATTCCAACTAAATTCGACTAAAATTCACTCGAATAAAATAAAATAAAAAATTGTTGAAATTAAGAAGTGAATTATTACCAGAGGATTGATATTGGTGAGACCAGTTCCATCACCACAAGCGAAGAACAATTCATTATAATAAATCTGAATCCCATTCAAAAACTTAGAAATCTCACGAGGACGAAAGAACCACTGAACCTTAATTTTCCTCAACTTAACACGAGTAGGAGTTTCCCATATCTTGATGATTTTACCGATATGAGGTTGAGATTGAGTTCCATTTTGAAGATAAACAGTATCGTATAGAGAGTAATCTTCGCCGTCGAAGGTGAATGATTCGTAGAACTGTGTGTCTTTCTTTTTGCCACCTTTGCCGCGCATTTTTCCCCATTTGAATTCTAGGGTTTCTATGGGAGGAGGATCAGATTCTTCTGGTTTTGCCATGGAACGGAAATGAGTGTAGTGAAAGCCTTCCGATTATGGTAAGAATTATTATATGCTACTAACTGCTCTGTTTGACGGCTGCATCTTCTCTCATTATAAACATGATGATATCACTTTTCCTAAATAGTCTACCTGGTGCACTAGTTAAATACATATATTAGAAAATTCTGTCTTAAAATTCGTACATTTAATACATTGGAGGTATAAAAAGTTGTACATTCCTTTTGCTTCAACTTTTGATGTACATTTAACACGACAATAATCATTCAAAGGACTTTGTCGTGTTCAGTAAAGGAATATTCGTGGATTGCAACGTTAACCTTATCCATAAAGGGAACGTATGGAAAATTGTACTATTGTACTATTATTACTCAAAATGGTTGGGCAATATTCAAACGCGCAATGTAGTGGAATTGGTTTCCTTTCTTTATTATAAGGCAATTCACTACACAAAAATAGTACAATCAACAGCTGACACCTTATCTCTCTACAACTGTCATCACCCAATGATTCTTTAAATAAAAGATCTCATTTGAAGAAATAACTACTGTTCTATTACGCAAGACTCTGAAACTCTAACACTTAAGAAAAATCTGTCATTCTTTATGTTCTTTGTACTTAAAGGCTTAAAATTAGAAAGTTGAGTCTTGTGATTTGAGTTGTATTTTGTAAACACATCTTATAGTATATCAAATATCTGATAATCATCTTTCATATACTTTGTATTTTGAGAAGTCTCTTGTTGTTGAACTTGAGCATTGTGAAGTCTCTTGCAAATGTGCTTGAGCAAGTGTAATCTAGTAAGATTATAGTGAAATTTCTTGGAAGTGCAAGGGGATTGGAGTACTCTAGGTTTGTGAAGGGAACTAGTATAAAATTGTTTGTGTGTCTCTCACTTGTCTTTGATTGTGTTTGTTTTAGTTCTTTAACCGCTACAAAACACTTTGTTTTTTAGAAAAAGTTTTAATCTTTCAAAACACAATTCAATCTCCTCTTCTTGTGTTTTTCCACACCTTCAGTTATAAGCGAGTCCCACAAATATAGATTTACATTGTTATATGAGAGATGGTGTTTATTGTACACGTACAAGTGATATCTATTGGATATTTAATTTTGTTTTTTTATTGGATATTTAATATGTATCAATGCTGGAAAAAATAGGTACTTTTAATTGGAGATGGTCTCGTCGTGATTTCGGTGAATAGATGCTAATACGAATATTTATTTGGAAGGAGGCAGTCTAACATCGTAAAAAGTTGAAGTTGTGGGGATACCTTAAGGCATTTATTGAAGTCAAAGTCCCTGATTGCGTTTATTATTATATCGAAATCATGTTCACAACGATAACAAATGGGCAGCATTTTGAATTGTGGTGTTTAGTCATATCCACATCTTTAATCTCAATGGAGAAGAGTAGTTGCAACCATTATGACAAACAAATAAGAAAGTTTGTGAATGTGAGACTTTATATTTAGAAAATAGTATACTCGAATTTAAATCATGTATTAGGTTTATAGAATGGTTACAATTTTAGGACTTAAATCCCTAGTTTGATCCCTAGCTCATATAGTTGTAGACAAATCGTGATTTGATCTTGCCATGCAGTACTAGTTTGGTCAATAATTCTAATTTGATCAGACAATTCTTACGTGACATTCCAATGTGTCTCTAGGTCAAGTTTATGTGGTGGCCCACCTAGGGGTGAACAACGGTCCGGGTTGGGTCGGTACGGGCCCAAAATGTCCATCCAGCCCAAACCATGGGTACTGTATAAAGACTCCTTCCGATCCATTTTTACATACGTTTAGGCGGGTTCGGGTTACTCGGATTCACGGGTTCGCGGACCTGATTATGAGGGTAACATTTCAAACAATAATTTCATAACAATGTAACTGAGAAAAAAGGAAAATAAAAACTTAGATTTATAATACAAAAACCAGTATTATCATCTCAGATCTATAAAAATCAAACAATAAAAAATTGAAAACTTGAAAAATAACATGATTTTATTTTCAAGATTTCAAAAGAAAATGGAGTAGAAGAAGAAAAGGGACGATGAAAAACTTCATACACGTCATATTTGAATGAAGAATAGAGATTGAGATGTTTTGTTGAAGAAAGAATAGACCTTGAGGTGTTTCAATACAATATTCTATGAGAAACTTGAAGAAAGAAAAGAAAGAAAAAGAGTGAGGTTTGTGATTCAAAAGTTTTGACCGAGAGAGAAAACGATTTTGTTTAGAAGCAATTGATTTTTGTTTTCAATGCTAATAAATAATAATAAATTTTTTTTTTTTTGTTAAAAATTAATATCTTGCAATATATATTAAATAGAGGTAATTACACTTTAATGCAAGGTAAACGGGCAACAAGCTGCGCCGCTAACCCTTTTTGGATGGCGAAACTAATCCTTTTAAATACAACATCTTGAGACCTAGGAGACACCACATTACTATGCATGACTCTTTGAACTCTTTTTAAAACATCCACGGCCTCCGGTGCAAGAAAACCAAAAGTGTCAAATGCAAAAGGTATAAACACATGTTGATTTTCAGAACACGCTCTCTCATGTTTGGCCACTTTACTTGAAGCAGCTTTGAGAGCCGCCTGTCCTACCGTAAAATCCCCTGTCGTCAATCCCACAAGGGGAGAAACCCCAGTCAAGTCCACACATGCATGTTTCCCTCCTACCCAGCCGTACACCAAAATATCAGCTGGCCTCAATGTAGATCTCCCTTCTAGGGGGTCGGTCAAGAAGTTCACAGGCGCTTCTTTCTTCACAGATACTCCTGCGCGCTTAAACACATCAAAAAGGACATCCCGAACAAGGTCATGTCTGTATTTGAAACCTGGAAGCTCTCGACAATGAACTGCATGCTCCCCAAATTTATCGAGACACGCCTTACGACAAACTGGACACACCTCATCAACGGGAAATAAGGGTATCATTAGGCGATATTTGAGGATAGTGCGATACTCTACCGGAGACATGTGTTGGCCTAATCCGTCGATTGGGATAGTTAGGAGAAAATCCTGAGCATGAGCAGCCTGTAAACATCCAAAAACAGCTTTTTGTCTGGTGGTCAATTGAAAATTAACTTCTATATCCTCAACAATTTTACTAAACAAGGCACTCGCCAAAACATGTTGGGCTTTAGGGGGGACGGTATCCTTGCTAGTGAAACTGCTAAAGTCAAAAGCTGGAATCATATCACGAAGACCATCCAAAGCATTGTTAAAATCCGAGTCCATACCACACACGCCACTGTCTCTCAATATATGATCTTGCAACACCCAAGACTGAGCTCTGGAAGCCACAAAAGCATACAAGGCTGCCTCTACTGCTGAGTACAACCCCAATCCCCCAACTTTAATAGGTAAGGAAGATATCCTCCATTGAAGGTCTCCAAAGAAAGGACCTCCACTAACCACAATGTCTTCAACCGCACCACGCAACCCTTTATCAAACAAAATAGCTGCTTCTTCCATGTGAACCGGTTGACACGTCCTTAAGCCGAAGAAAAGTTTGGCGATACCCATGCATGATCGAAGTAGGAGAAGCTCACTTTGTGGGTCCCTTAATCGAGGAAGAAGTTGCATCAATTCAACAGCCTTGATAGCTCTCTTCATGGCCACCCCCTCAATAATAAATCTAAAATAATAAAAGTTATACTATGTAATTAGTGATCTAGTGTGATTCACAAGATAGAGTGGCCCTTTATAGTCACATCATCATTAAAATATTGTTGTAACTACACTAGTACTTAAGCTTTTTAGACTACTGCATTTAGGGCACCCATAGACACGGGTCGGTTTGGGTACCCGTGGTTGGGAAAAATAAACTGAACCAGTCCATCACAGGCTACAGTAAACCGTCTTTTTGAACCCGTTTTACCAATTAAACCCGACCTGTTTTGGGTTTTAAGTTCCAGTTTGCGTGGATTGGCCGATTTTCAGGTTCTGTCCACCCCTGGCTCACCCATGAGCTAGTGACTCGATCCATTAGTAGATTTAGCATTGACTCGTTTCGGAACATCGGATCAAGAGAAAAAAAAAGTTCTTTTTTCTCGCATAAAATTCTATCTTATTTATTTATTTATTTATTATTTTGAGTCTCTTAATTAATTTTTTGATTTCACTTTGATCTTATAACTATTTTTTGTTACGTGTAGGTCCCTTAAATCTTAAATATATTTTTGTTCATCAAATCAGTCCTTTCTATTAACTTTTAACCATAAATGTTTAAGGTGGACCAGGATTATAGTGGTCCACCAAAGTCCTTGTCACTTTTATTTATAGTGGACCAGGATATTCTCTTAAGAAGAAAAAAATATTATTTACTAAAAAAAACTGAAAATCTATTTTTATGTGGAAGTTATTTTTTAAGGGTAAAATAGGAATAATAAAAAAGTCAATCCCAAAAATTTGTATCCTTTTTATATATAGTAATAGATATAAAAATGTCACGTAGCTATTGGATATACACATGTGGATATTTTTTTTTATAGGACACACGTGAATACTTAAATATTTAAAAATGCCACTTTATAGGAAAAATAAAACAATACAAAAATGACTTCTATTATATGATTTTGTATTTATAATCTCCGTTAGCCTATTTGACGGCTTTTTATGTATTAAAACTAATTAACATCGAGTAAATATAAATTCTTCAAAACATTAGACTCATGTAGTTAACGAGTAACTCCCAAGACGAATCATTCCGAGTTTGATTTATTGTTAGGAAGAAAGAGAAACTCAGTCAGGGTTTACATGCCAAATCATCCCCAGGTATCATGCGTGTCAATGAGCATAAAAATGGCAAGGAAACCATTGTTTCTGGTCCTTTTGGACAGCAGGCAGTAGTTATATCAGTTGAAGACGACATGCATCTAGACGAAGCAAGGATGAGCGAGAAACTCGATCGTGGTTTGCATGCCAAATCATCTTCATCCGAAGAAAATCATCACAATTCTAACAGCCTAGAGGTTGGAACTTCTCATGGTCGTCATCACCATATTGAGAACAAGTCCTGATTGAAAAAATTGATTAAATTTTCACAGAAACTATTATCCTCATACACGGACCCCTAACAAATATGCCAAATAACCACAGAAGAAACCTTGAAACCTATCAGCAAGCCATCTACCAATCTTGAATGGAAAGAAGATGAAATACAATAAAACAGACACTCGATACATATATAGCAGATTTCCTAACCATGACAGCATTAACAGAGCGGCAAAATAATGGAAATGGATTCCCTGAAATTGTGAATTAACACAATTGTAGGCTTGCACCTATCGGCTGTTCCATAAAGATCCAATGACTCATATTATATGTTGCGTTTAAAAGCTGATTTGTTGGAGTTTAAATCCAAGTCATCCAACGGCTGATATCTTATGACCACATAACTGTGTGGTTTACCTGGGTGAAGGAAATCCAAGTATGCAAAATACACTATATTGGAGTCCCACACAATGCTATCAATAATTGTATAGGTGCAAACCTAACACGAAATCAGGAACCAAATGCCAGTAGAAGAACCAACATAAATAAACAGTCATCAATTATTTGCTAATAACTAGCTTTCATTTCTTGCTATCATTTAGATTAGATACTCATATTAATATAACCAAAGCATGACCTACATCATAAATAAACATGCCAACTATCCTTGAAACAAATCCAAAATTTGTATCATGCATTTGAAGCCGAATATACCATTGAATGATCTCACATAAATAAACAATCCCCGACTTATTGGCTAATAATTATCTTTCGATTCTTGCATTTATTTTAAATACAACCAGAGCTCGACCTACAACATAAATAGTTGTGCCATCATTGTCCGTGAAGGCTTGAAACAAATCAAAAGCTCATAACCCCTGGACGAAGGGGGTTGAACTTACGTCATTAAACATCTTATGGAAAACTTGATCAAAGATTAGTTCTCACCTAAGCAAAGTGAGAGATAATTAATACAGTTGCCTATATTGTATTTGCAGAGAAACCGCCATATCCAGTTATAGCATGTGAGATATTAAACAGGGAAATAATATCCAGAGAGACAAATAACAGCACAATGATTGACAACATTAGTTAAGACAAATCAAAACCCTATATCCAGTTATAGCATGTGAGATATTAAACAGGGAAATAATATCCAGAGAGACAAATAACAGCACAATGATTGACAACATTAGTTAAGACAAATCAAAACCCTAAAATCCAACATATATGAAGTTATGAGTTGGTTCAAACGGCTATTTTAAAGTTACCAAACTATTCAATCTTTACTTAAATAATAACGATGATATTGAGTCAACTTAGTACAAAACACATCAGGCCATAACTACATTAATTCAAAGGCATCAGACCATAAAACTACATTTAAATCTCCTTTCTGTAACTAATATATCAACATATTTGCCAGTTACCTTTTTTCTACAGACTGGGTATTTTTATACTCAGAAAAGCGACTTCGCTACTACTTTTTAAGACATTCCCCACCAACTCCTTTCTGGTATAAATAATGTTTTTACAGCAGCAGCAAGCTTTTGACTATGCCGTTTTGTTAAATATGTTCTTAACTGCATCAATTTGAGAAAGAAAAAAAAAACAGACCATAAGATTTCCAATAATTCAAAGAAAAGAAGTGACTACTGACTAGTACGAAATATTTAAACACATTAGCTAGGATCAGTCCCATATACCTTCAATTCCAACAATCTTGTCATCTATCTCCTCCACTATTTTATGCTCCCCAACATCAAAGCAGCGATAGAACACAAACTCAGCCCCCCGAACTATTTCATCCGATGGTTGGGGATTCCTAGCATCCTTAGAAATGCAAACAACATTGCATTTCCCAGCAATAGATTCCTGATATGCCATAGAAAAATAGCAAATTCAATTAGGGTAACAAATTGATGGTTCGCTCCGATCCAAACCAAGCAAAATTGAATAACACTCTTATGAAAAATTGGTTACAAAAGCAACAAGCTCATTAATTAATAAGATCAATATTTGCAAGCAAAGCTAGCAACAAACTCTCCAAAAATCTCTTTTCAACACTCTCAACACATAATTGAGTAAAATTCACATGGATTCGGACTAAATCCCACTAAATGATGGTAATCTAATCGCCTATTTAGCGGCATTCATTTCAAATTGATGGGGCCCACATAAATTTTCCTTACCCTACAAAAGAATACTAACAACAAACTATCTAAAAATCTCTTTTCAACACTCTCTCATATAATTGAGTAAAATTCACATGGATACTAACTAAATCACACTAAACAACGGTGATCTAATTGCTTATTTCAAGGCCCTCTTTCCAAAGTGGTGAGGCCGACATAAATATTACTTGGGCTACGTGGCAGCGCTAGCAACACTCCGTCTAACAAAAATCACTTTCCAACACTCTCACCATATATATTTGAGTAATATTCACATGGATTTAAACTAAATCAATCCCACTAAACAACAGCGATCAAATCAAATTCCCTATATTGTGATTTGTGACACTCATTGTAAAATGGTGGATGCCACATAACTTCTAACAATCTCTTTCCAACACTTTCCTAGTAAAATTCAAATGTATTAAAACTAAATTTCACTTAACTTGATAGAGAATGTCTTGCACTCTTGCTATCATTCTTCACTCAAATCAAAATCGAAAAAATTACAAATAAAAAATTTAAAATCTAAAAATTAAATTACCAGAGAAGTAACACTAGCAAGTTCAGTTCCATCACCACAAGCAAAGAACAATTCATTATAATAAATCTTAACCCCATTCAAAAACTTCGAAATCTGACGAGGACGAAAAAACCACTGAACCTTAATTTTCCTAAATTTCTCAACAGTAGGAGTTTCCCATATCTTAATAATTTTACCAATAGAAAGTTCAGCAAAACCATTCTGAACATAAACAGTATCAAATAGTTCATAATCAACACCATCTAATGTGAATGATTGGTAGAACTGTGTATCTTTCTTTTTGCCACCTTTTCCTCGCATTTTCCCCCATTTGAATTCTAGGGTTTCTGATTCTTCTGATGGAGCAGGAGCAGATTCTTCTGAGATGTTAGAATTTCAGAGTTAGATCAAAATTATTATAGATAAAAAATTTATATATGGGATAGTATAATGGTAGCAAGATTTAGAGTGTACCTGTGATTGTCATTGTTGTAGCTAGCATTGATGTTCGGAGAAGAAAGATTTGTGAGAGAGTTTTGGCCTCTTCGCTGCTCAAGACTGAAGTTAATCGATTATATAAAGGACAAAAGAGAAATGCTAATATCACACTCTCAGACACACTCTTTTAACACACTCCAATAATATAATGACACATCACCCCATGTTTTTGTTGGAGAAGAGGAACAATTAAATTCAAATTTATTTTAAAAAATAAAAATAGAAAGTGGGGTGAGGTGTCATCATATTATTAGAGTGTGTTAAAGGAGTGTGTTTGAGAGTGTGATATTAGCACTTCTCAAGGAGAAAATTTAGGTGAATTTTTTATGGGCTTTTGTACGGTTTTTAAGATAAAATTCACTTTTTATGGTTACAACAAACTTTGGGTAAAATATGGGTGGATTACGGTCATTGTAAAACAGTTTTACACAGACATCCAATAAAAATTCATCAATTTGCCATAGAGAAATGCTAATATCACACTCTCAAACACACTCTTTTAACACACTCCAATAATATAATGACACATCACCCCATGTTTTTGTTGAAAAAGAGGAACAATTAAATTCAAATTTATTTTAAAAAAATAAAAATAGAAAGTGGGGTGAGGTGTCATCATATTATTAGAGTGTGTTAAAAGAGTGTGTTTGAGAGTGTGATATTAGCACTTCTCATTTGCCATATCATCCATTTATGTATGGTTGTTTTAAAATTATTTATATGACATGGATGAGTGATGGTTTCTTATTGGATGTCGGTGTAAAACAATTTTACACTGACGTTGTATGCCCATTAAACTCGATATGGATTTGAAAAAGTTTGTTATTTTTACAAATAAAAACGGGTGATGTTTAGGGAGGAAAAAAAATCAAAAAATTGAATCAAACCGTAAAATTAAACCGAATCGAACCAAAAAAATTGAACTATAACCAACAGTTTTGAAACCAAATTGAAACAGTTCGGTTCGATTAATGATTAACAGTTCGGTTTGGTTCGGTTCAGTTTTCTTTAATGAAAAATTAATTATAGTTTGGCTTAAAACCATAAAATTGAATCATTTTAACAATTCGGTTCGGTTTGGTTTTGAAAACAAAGAGTTCAGTTCGATTATTATGAATTTTGAAAACAGTTTGGTTCAGTTTTCCTCCAGAACCAAACCATACACATCCCTAGTGATGTTAAACCCTATTGGACACTTGTTAACAATACTTTTTAAAAATCTTTGTCCTCCACATTTGACACTTTCAATGGTACTAATGAGATCATACATCTAAACACACATAGTACAAAAAACGCTCCTTTCTCCCTGTCGGCTCTATTTTCTTTTCTCTTTGAGTTTCCCTTCTTCCTCTACTGATTAGGGGGTGATTTTAGGTCATTTTTGGCCTATAATCACCCCTCTGCATATTGTTTTCCTTGCTTTTAATTTAAATAAATAATTTTCACATAAATTGAGTCTTCTAGTTTCTTTCTTTTGTATTTGTGATTTCGCCGTCTGAGTGCGGCGCGGTGTTGGTCGTCGTCTTGGTACGACGTTGTTTGATTTCTCGTCTAATTGTGGTGTTCGTTTAGTTCATATTGAAAGATCATCTTCAATCAGCTACAGATTCAATCAATGGTTTGGATATCAACGGTGCAGATCCGGAAGCATGGCCATTCCGGTGACTTTAATTTTATCATGTTGTTTGTAGGCATTTTGCCATTGAATTATGCTTATTATTACGAAACGAAATACACGAACTGATCCTAGCCATTCATTAAAACCAAAGCACCGCATGATTTCCGTAAACTAAGCATATAACTTACTTTTGCTTTATCCAGAGCATGACACGTATATATTCTTGCGCTTCTTCTCAATTTGCTATCGTACCATATAGCAATACTGTTTGCCATTGTATGTTATTAACCTGAATGATGTGAGTTTGTTCGCAGATTCACCCTTTTTGTTTTTACCGATATTGAATTTGTACTTGTATACTCTATCAATTATTGAAATGAATGAATATTGGTTTTTTTTTATATTTTTAAGATATTGAATATATCTTTTACTATCAAAAAATTTACAAATGTAAAATTAATTTTAAATGTCAAAAAATGTTACTGTCAAAAAACATGAAATTTATTACTGCCGAAAAAAAAATATTAAATGTATATTTTAAAAATGTATCTCTTAAAGTTAATGTATATTTGAAAAAATAATAATAATATTAAATCTATTTTTTTAAAATATTTTTTTTAGTAAATAAAGATTTTTTTTATTAATACGTTTAACTAGTGTTTTGGATTTAACATTTTTCTACAAAAAAATATTAATGTACCTAAGTTTTGTCCATTACTAAAACATAAAATTCATTTGTTCATATAACTCGGCTAAAATAGATAGTTGTGATTATGAATATTTTAAAAAAGGTTATTGATTTTACTTATTAAGTTTATCTAATATGTGTAATATTTCACATGTTTTAAAGCGCTTACAAACTTCAGAGAGGGCATTATCAACCTTTAGATGGAGGGAGGAAGGCTTTGTGGTCTTGGAAAGACCCTCATTGAATTCAAACTGTCATTTGGATGACTACCTATTAGCGCCTTCTCACCAATTATCGTATGAGTAAATGGGGTGTTGACATTTCTCCTTTATGTAACATTTGTGAAATTGAAGAAGACACTAATATCTATGTGTTAAGAGACTGCCCAAATGCAACACATGTATGGCTCAAAATTAATTCATTTGAAACCTATGAAGCCCCGATACGCGACACGATACGGATACGATACTGATACATCGTTACGTGAAAATTTTGAAAAATTCATATCCGATACTGGCGCGATACGTTAACTAAAAATTAATTTTAAAACTAAATATATAAATGCACAATATATAAACATGACTAAATAATGATAATTTTTTTTGAAAGACAAAAAATTATTATAACTATTATTATAAACGTCAATAGTTCATTGTACAAAGAGCAAACATAAACCAATTAGCTTGCACAAAAGCAAAACAGTTTGATGTTCAACATACAAGGGCTCCACGGTCCTAACTAAAGACATATAATAGCTCAAAAAACATATAATAGTTATGACATCAAGCCTCTTCAACTTGTCCATCTTGTAGCAATATCAAACAATTATATAGGTCCTGCAGCTGACCAATTAAAAGCATAAAGCATCCATTCTTATACTGGAATTTTGGGACAAGCCCAAATACTTAACAATCTGTTATATAGTATGACACCATAGTGACTTCAGAACAGTGTCAAAGACGAAAAATACTAATTATAATAAATTAAAATCATTAATATTAAGTTAAGTATTTGTGTTTCATAAATATTGTCCTAAAAAATAATGATCACCAGTACATTTTAAGTTATACATCTTAAGTTAAGTATTATACAAAAAGATCATCATTAGTACTATCCAAAAAAGATGTAGTTAGTTACCCGTGTAACAAACATAATAGTTTGACATTTACTAGAAAACACAGATTGTATCAGATATTATTATTTTTTATTTAGAAATAAATATTTAACCGATACTTTTCCGATACGAGTATCGGGAAGTATCGGACGCGTATCGGATATTATTTTTTATTTAAAAATAAAGATTTAACCGATACTCTTCCGATACAAGTATCGGGACGTATCGGAAGAGTATCGGTATCGAGTGCGTATCGGACACGATACTTCACCAATTTTAGAGTATCGGGGCTTCATAGTTTGAAACATGTTTCCAATTTCTTTTTTTTTTACCTTACAGGGATTGGATCTTTAAGAATATCACCAACCATTTTAATGGAATTTTTGAGGTGGATTGAATTTCAACTTTTATGGTGGCGTGCTGCCACTTGTGGACATGGAGAAACAAATCAATTTTTTAAGAAGGCTTTCAACGTCCACATGACCAAACTTTTACTACTCTCAAGGTGGCAAAAGAGATTGAAGGGTGTTTTTGAAGCCGCTGGAAGCAATAAAAATGTGACACGATCTACATTGGTTGGAAAAGACTTCAAGAAGGGTGGATTAAGCTCAACCGTGATGGATCTCAAAATGATAGGGTGGGCCTTGCTGGGTGTGGAGGTCTGTTGAGGGACTCACATAACAAGTGGATCAAGGGCTACTCTCGAAAAATTGGATCTTGTGATGCGCTTCATGCAAAGATGTGGGGCATGTACTTAGGAATGTACCTTGCTTGGAGGCAAGGAATCACTCATCTTCGTGTTGAAAGTGATTGTAAAGTGTTGATAGATATGATGGCTGATAGAGTTAAGCTCAATGAACGCACCCCCATTTTGGTGCTTCGCATTAGACACCTTCTTGCTTTAAGTTGGCAAGTTATTTTGTCTCATACTTGGCGCGAATGAAATAGAAGCGCAAATTGACTTGTTAATATTAGTTACTCTCTTGATTCTTTTGATATTCATGTTTTGGAGACTCCTCCTAGAAAGCTTCAAAGTATGCTTTTTGACGACATATCTGGGGCTTGCATTCCTTGAAATGTTTGTGTAACTTCGTAGTTTTTTTTCTTCTTTTGGGACTTTGCCCCTTTATTCAACAAAAAAAGTAGACAAAAACAGTAACTTTTTATTAAAAACAACAATTATTTATTAAAAATTTATACATACAGTATGGGTATTTCAAAATGTTCACCGAGTCTACCAAACTTTCAAGTTGGTTTATATATTTAACCATGTCCTAAGAATTACGTATATATTTTAACAATAACTTGCTATCAACTTCTTAACATACTACAAGGGGATCCACTTGTTTGGATTACCAGACATAGACATAGAAGTGAAGTCCCAAGTATTCTGATTACGTATCCAAAATCTTAAAAGGTATCCATATTTAGAAGTCAATTTTTCTCATTAGAAACATTTTAATAAAAGATATGAAATTATATTTAATGCCGTTGAAAAAACCACAATTTTCACATAATTTTTTATTAGGTCCGTCTGATCTAAAATGAGTGGTTGAAATTGTTTATAACAATTTTATAACATCATCGATCTGTAATCCAAAATATACAATTCTTAAAAAATATAAATATATATTATTTGATCCAATTTTTTTCAATGAAAATCTTTATTTTAGTAAAAAAATAGCAATATTTGATTCAGAAAAAAATATGATACTCCTACATCATAAAAAAAAAAAACTATAAAAATGCAAAAATATACGTAAACATTTTTTTTTTGTTTTTTTTTGAAAAATACAGTATTATATTTTCCAACGAATCAAACACATTGCCCGAAAATTTCAATTTCAATTTCACTCACCCCTTTGAAGTTTGAACCAGCGCCATTGTCTTGTCACAGTGTAAACCGCTTCATCCTCTTTTTCAAATTCGCGCTGAACGCCAAAATATTCAATTCAACCAATTCTTCAACGTTCATGGCTTCTCACCTTTATTAATCCAACACAACACTCCTTCCTTCCTCCTCCGCCTCCGCACACCACCACTTCCACCACCATGTCTTCTTCTTCCCCTCGGAATCGCCTTAACCAGGTTCTTATCAATTCCCATTTCTACTTCCCCAAACCCTAGATTCAATCACTCAATTCAGTTATTTCGCATCATGATTTAGTTCTTCAATGTCATTTTTTAATTTTGATTTAAGGATTCATATTTGAAATTTGAATTTTGAATTTTGAATTTTTTTGACTTGCATTGATGATTTTGTTGTGTTTAACAGTTTTATACTACGAAGAAAAGGAAAGCGATTTCGCCAGGTGCAAAGATTGTGGCTGATGGGTCTCCAAGTGCTAAAGGTTCATTAGAAAATTACTTGGTTCCATCACAGGGTGAAAATGATGTGGATCCCGTGAGGCCGGATTTGGTTAGGAGAAAATTGGGATTAGATATTGGTAGTTCTGTTGACAATGGACTTGATAAGCAGCCGGTTTCATTAGCCCCAGAGGTTCAACGTTCTTGTGCTACTCGGGCGGGGATTGAAAATGAAGTGTCTGTGGTTGATGATTCTGTTCAGGAAAAGAACTTAGGTGATTTTGAACATGGTGGTGAAAAATCAGAGCTCAAACAGTTTAAAGCAGAACTTTTTTCTCTCTATTGCGGGTAATTTTTTTTTTACTCTGAATATAGTTCATAATTTTATAGCAATGTAAATAAATAAAAGATCTGTTTGAAACTTTAAATTAAGTCAAAGGATCCCCAATGTACTTTTCCTTGTAGATTTTGCAACATTGTCGCGGATAGTTAAAACTCTACTACCCAGTAGTGCTACAGTAGCTACTTGACAACATTTTGTACCAAATAACGCATTATGGAACAATAACAGTTTGTCCAACCGCTACGCTATAGCAGTATAGGGCGACTATAGCTGCTATTTAACAACAATGTGGACTATTTGTGAATATTAGTTTTTGTAGGGCCATTTGTTTCTGGCTGTGATGCGCAATCTGGATTTCTGTTGATAGTTTATTTCATTATTCTTTTATTATTGTTGTTGTTAAACTTTTATACTATGCTATATTCAGTGAACTGCCCCCGGGCATTAGTTCACCATTGGAGATGGGAGTAAAAGGCCACAAGAGACATGATTCTCTAACATTAGTAGAGGAAGATAGTAGTATGCCGCAGAAGTGTGATGACACTAGTGAGCCACATTTTGTTCGCGAAAACATTTCGAGGGACAAGATCTATAATACTATGAAAAGTGTTCCAGGCTGCTCTGCAAAGGTTGAAACCAGTTCCATTACTAGTTTAGATTTGTAGCCATATTCCTACTTCAAATATACATATATTGATGTTTTCAATGATCTGCCTTTTGCGTGGCAGGTTTCTGATGGTGGTGAAACTAATGCCTTTGTCACGGGTTTTAGAAAATGTAGTAATACTCCTACGTCTATGAATATGGCTGAATGCCAAACACCAGGATCTTTGATTGTTAAAGCATGTGTTAAGGAGACCCCAAAGTCAACACGTGGAAGCTCAATGTTTTCACCCGGAGAGGCTTTCTGGGAGGAAGCAATTCAACTTGCTGATGGTTTGGCTGTTCCCATGGGTAATGATTCTTCTAAGGCTATGGAAGAAAGTAATGTGATGGGAGGCCAAGTTGAGATGAAGAACTCGTGTAATTTACAAAATTATGATGGTAAGGCAAGGAAGATATTGGACCAAAGTAAAAACATAGGGTTGACTGAGATGCACACAAAAGATTCTGTGAAAGAAGCATCCAGCCTTCCTGTTAAACATTTTGATTTTTCGTATGAGGACAATAATATGGACGAAAATACCCTTCAAAATTGTCGTGTCGATAATCTGGTCAATGTTACTTGTGTGGCTGGAAAGCAGTATGATTCTATTTCTGTGGCAAGTCATACATATGAACAACCATATAAAGTGCAGGAGAAGATTTTAGCAGATTCATCAGGCAACAAAGTGAGAAAGGATAGTTTTTTCAATATATCATCTAATAATTTTAATTCACCCAACAATGAGGCCAGGACAAAAATTAATATCCATGCATCGCTTGAAGCCAAAACTCCTTCAAGTCATGTGTCACTTGATGATCAGTTAGACCTACATAGCTGGCTTCCACCTGAAATATGCAACATATATAGAAAGAAAGGCATTTCAAAACTTTACAATTGGCAGGTACAGATGCATTTTATGTCATTATACTATACATTATCTTCTGTCTATATGA
The DNA here is from genome assembly GCA_030408175.1 of Trifolium repens. Lineage (NCBI taxonomy): Eukaryota > Viridiplantae > Streptophyta > Magnoliopsida > Fabales > Fabaceae > Trifolium > Trifolium repens. The sequence goes on from CP125836.1 coordinate 6,514,010, forward strand.
TTGATATAATTACTTTTGTCGGTCATGGTTCCTATTTTTTCCCAACCATTTTTATCTTTTTTTTTTTCCCTCTCAAAGGTTTTGGCTTTGAGGCTGAGTTAGGCCTCTATTTGATTTTAGTTCGTGTTTTTTATTTTTTATTTTTTCTTTCCATTTTTTAGGTTGACTGCCTTCGTGTGGATGGTGTCCTACAAAGAAGAAATCTTGTGTATTGTGCTTCTACAAGGTATTCTCTCGCTTAACCTGCAATTCCTGCAAATCTTATGTCATAGTTCTGTCATTTTCGTGATATACATTGTTTAAAAAATTAGGCGAGTGGAACATGAGTTTGGGGATGAGAAGGAGAGTAGGCTTTCCTCTCTCTTAAGGTGGATTTGTGAATAATGAGTTTCATTTCCCACAACATGGAATTCACTTACAGAGAAAGTTAGAGTCTCGATTTTAGCACCGACTATATGGGTCTATGACTGGTCACTCTTTCTTGAAACTACAGACGCTTTTAAATTCTTGTCTCTTTTATTGCTAAAATTATGCTGTATGTCTTCCTTAGTGTTTTACACTTGATACAATTATCCTCCCAATTTATTTTACTTTATGTTCTCTTTCTGTCTGTCCTTCTCTTGCTATCTTTCTTTGTCTTTTATTCGAGGATCACATGTATGGAATGCTTTTCTTTTGCTGCAGTGCTGGAAAGAGTTTTGTTGCTGAGATTTTAATGTTGCGGAGAGTGATAACAACTGGAAAAATGGCAATACTTGTTCTTCCGTATGTATCAATTTGTGCAGAAAAGGTGTCATCTTTTGTTCTCTTTTCTGTCAAAAATTTCAGTTTTGGCTGTGAGAGCTATTTATGGTATCCGGTTTAAAATATTTGACAAATTTCAATTTAGTGAATTTTAATTTAGTTATTTTGATTCATGCAGGCAGAACATCTTGAAAAACTGCTTGAGCCACTTGGTAAACATGTTCGTAGTTATTATGGGAACCAAGGTGGTGGAACACTTCCTAAAGATACTTCTGTAGCTGTATGCACAATAGAGAAGGCAAACTCACTAATCAATAGATTATTGGAAGAGGGCCGTCTGTCAGAAATGGGAATCATTGTGATAGACGAACTGCATATGGTATCATCAGTCTTTACTTTTGTAGTTAATTGTCATGAATTCTATTACATGCTGTTTGTACCAGCATTTTTGTATTTCATTATTATGAAATATGAAAGATAAACAGAAAAGGTACACTTGAAGGTCTCATGGCTTATTTTAACAGGTGGGTGATCCACGCAGAGGTTATCTTCTAGAACTTATGTTGACAAAGCTTCGCTATGCAGCAGGGGAGGGCATTTCAAAATCAAGTGATGGAGAGAGTTCAGGTGGAAGCAGTGACAGGACTGATCCTGCTCAAGGTCTGCAAATTGTTGGAATGAGTGCGACAATGCCTAATGTTGCAGCAGTTGCCGACTGGCTTCAAGTAAGAATAATTGAGTACCACTTATTCCTTATCAGACATAAATTATTGGGCTTCCTCTTTTTCTAGGCCAGCTGTCTTTTTTTGGGTGTGATTTTAGGTGGTATAATTGCTTCAACAACAACAACTAAGCCTTATCCCACTAGGTGGTATAATTTCTTCAATTTGTTGCAATAGGATCTGAATAACTTCTGCAAAAATTTGATATCTAGCCTTTATAAAACCTAAATCCACCTAGTGTTTGCTATGTTAGCAGCACCACACATACATGTTTAGCACTCTGAATTTTACTTTTCATCCAAAAGAAAAATAACTTTGAACGTAATGATTAATAACCATAAACTAGAAATATAGAGGAATATCGGATTTTACAATCCTGATTGAGCTATCCATCTCATGGTTTATAGGTTTTAGAAGAAAACAAATTTGAGTGACATTAATGATTTATTTGGGTTTATGGATGAAAGAAAGTAAGGAGAAGACATAAGAGATTGATATACCATGAAGTCATCATCACTTCTAATACATGCATTGTTCTCTTCTAAAGTCTTCTAATACATGCATTGTTCTCTTCTCAAGTCCTTTGATATTCTTACGTATCATGGCCCCACAGTTCTGAATTCACATCAAAATACTTAGTCTTGTTATGTCTGACATGAAACTTTATTGACACACTTAGCTCACAGTTATCAATATTATTCACAGTTTTTTTAAAACTGATTGTAGGTGTTTCAAAAAAGTCCATGTCCATTTTTTAGGATGTTTTTGAAAAATGAACTTCATTAATGGGTTCAAAACTTTTTTTCTTTTCTGGATAATATCTGTCGATACTACCAAGACTATTGTCATCAAAACAGTGGATGATCTTCATAGAGTTTGCTTGGTCTTCTTTTTGGATGAGTATGAATTATATTATCATGTTGTCTTTTTGGTTTCTAAAATAACTAGGAATATCTTTCTACAATATGTGGAAAATGCAGTATTATCTAGATGGCTCATTGTATTTGCGTGTGTATATGTTGTACTCTGACCAATAGGTTAATGACTAGCACTCAGCTGATCAGAATTGCAAAATGATTTTGATACATAGTGAAGACTATTGTATATGGGAAGATCTTTCACAAAGGAATATAAGAATATCAATTACGCAACAGGCCACTCAATGACAATGAGATGTCAGATGTGTGTGTCTTGATGTTTAGATGGCATATACCTTCTGATATCATATTTGATGCATGCCCTTTTTTAAGAGGCTGGCACATTGTTTTGATCTAATGATGGACTGACTTGCTCTAAAGTATGACGTTCATATGTGAATTATCTCTTATCAATTTATATTTCCAATGGGCGACTGTATTGTTGGAATATTTGAGAATGCCACATTTGTAAAAATGATTCCTTTTCTGATGATCATCTTATGTTATTTTATAGGAAGATCTTCTGCTATTTCCTTTTATTTGTATAGATGGATTTATTTGTACTAAATTTGTGCAACCGTTTTTCATATTTTTTTGTTATTTGGATAGATTTCCCCCTTAGTTTCAGGATAGCAATTAATAGTCTTAGAAATGAGTATTGGGCCTAACTCATCCTTACAAAACCGGCTTGTAAGGTGAGGATTGCCTCTTACTTATAAACATTTTGTCAGCCCTTCTCGCAAGGGCTGTGGGACTTCTTTAACACACCCTCTCGCGCTCAGCACTGTTGGGCTTGTTGCGCGGATATAAATGGTGGAGGGCCCGGTCAGAAATCTGATTGCAGGCAGCCCACGAAGTGGCCCAGCGAATCGTGGATAGGCTCTGATACCATCTTAGAAATGAGTATTGGGCCCAACTCATCCTTACAAAACCGGCTTGTAAGGCGAGGATTGCCTCTTACTTATAAACATTTTGTCAGGCCTTCTCGCAAGCGATGTGGGACTTCTTTAACAAATAGATTATCGTACATTATGTCTATACATTTTTAAGTGTCTTTGTCAAAAACGATTGCTATTTAGTCAATTTTCCCTCTTAAAGTTCTTATAAATCTGTTTGTCCCAAATCGTATCAAGGCAGCACTATACCAGACAGAGTTCCGGCCAGTTCCTTTAGAAGAATATATTAAAGTTGGTAATTCCATTTATAACAAGAGTATGGAACTTTCTAGAACAATCCCAAAAGGAGCTGACCTTGGTGGCAAGGATCCAGATCATGTTGTTGAACTCTGTAATGAGGTAGGTAATTTTAAGTCTTATACCCAACTTCTAGACTTGCAATTCTTTAAGATGAACAATTTCGACTAATTGATATTTTTTCAGATTGTTCAAGAGGGACAGTCAGTGTTAATATTTTGCTCTAGCCGCAAGGGTTGTGAATCAACTGCAAGACATGTTGCAAAGTTCCTCAAAAGCTTTACTGTTGATATTAATGAGAATAATTGTGAGTTTGCTGATATTACTTCTGCCATTAACTCCTTGAGAAAGTGCCCTGCTGGGTTGGACCCCATATTTGAAGAAACTCTTCCAGCTGGTGTTGCATTTCACCATGCTGGCCTTACGGTAATTCTATTCTGTTGGTGTTATGGTTTCCACTAACACTGTTACTAGACTTATGTTTTGGGAGTAGAAGTTGATATTTGATCTCAATGGAAATGCTGGTTTTATTTAACTTACCTTCACAGCTTAACCCGTTTTTTACCGTTCTAATTTTTGATAGGTTGAGGAACGAGAGATTATTGAAACTTGTTATCGGAAAGGTCTTTTACGTGTCTTAACTGCCACTTCGACCTTAGCAGCCGGAGTTAATCTACCAGCTAGGAGGGTAATTTTCCGCCAACCTAGAATTGGTTGTGATTTTATTGATGGGACGAGGTACATGCAGATGGCTGGTCGTGCTGGTCGAACTGGAATCGATACCAAAGGAGAAAGTGTATGACTTTTTCTATTATATCCTCAACTATTATACGGTAGTGTATTTATGATTTTTCTAAGCTGTCATGTTGATTGGTTGCTAAGAATTTCTTTGCCTTTGTTTATTGTACACTACCACTTTTTTGTTTTAGATTTGTTTTTTAATTGCCCTCTAGTTGTACTTACCATAGGTATTTTTTTTCTCTTTCTTTCATTTTACCTTTTTACATTAATATCATAATTTATTTGGGGATATCTTTGTGGCTTTGAGTGTAGTCTTTTATTTTAAGCAATTAGGTTTGAGTCAAATGTTTTGTTGACTTGAATAGGTACTCATCTGCAAACCTGAAGAGTTAAAAAAAGTTATGGGACTTCTGAATGAAAGCTGTCCACCATTACATTCCTGTTTATCTGAAGATTTAAATGGAATGACTCATGCGATCTTAGAAGTGGTTGCTGGAGGCATAGTTCAAACTGCTAATGACATTAACCGGTATGTTAGATGTACTCTTTTGAACTCCACAAGACCATTTCTGGACGTGGTAAAATCTGCTCAAGAATCTCTAAGATGGTTGTGCCAAAGAAAGTTTCTTGAATGGAGTGAAGACACTAAACTCTACAGTACCACACCTCTTGGACGTGCATCTTTTGGCAGTTCTCTCTGTCCAGAAGAATCACTTGTAAGCATTTCTTTTTAGTTAGCTTTGGGTTTAATTCCGTACTGACACTTCCTGCAATATTGGTTTTGATTGATCTATGAATGGTTTGAATTAAGCTAAACAACATTAGGTAGTAACATCATGTTCTGATTGGCATTAACCATAATGTAATTGATTTTTTAGATTGTGTTGGCTGATCTTTCAAGGGCAAGGGAAGGATTTGTCCTTGCATCTGACTTGCATTTGGTTTACTTGGTGACACCAATCAATGTTGATGTTGAGCCAGATTGGGAATTGTATTATGAGCGTTTTGTGAAATTGTCTCCTCTTGATCAGGTGGGTTTGTGTTAAATTAAATTTCTCCATTCTTGTGTTTTAGCCAACATGTTATTAAACCTTCTTAGAGTTCACCACATGTTTACTATCACCTATTTTATATTGCGTACATAATATATCAGTATTATTTTGGAAGAAATTTTGGAAGAAATAAATATATAAGAAATTAAGTTTTTCTACAGAAAGATATACATCAGTGTCATTCTTGTTATAGGATTCACCTCTACTTAAAAAGTGTACTATTTGAATAGTCATTTGATTTCTATAGATATCAATTGTTGAGTCTTTTAAGTTTGCAGATATAGTAATGTAATTTTGACATGTTTGTAAATAATGTTAATTGTAATTATAATATGTTTCTAGTCAGTTGGCAATCGAGTAGGTGTGACAGAACCATTCTTGATGCGTATGGCACATGGTGGACCAATGGGTTCAAACAAGACAAGATGGTTGCACAATAAACGGAAAGGTCAACATGGGATCTCCAGTGGAACTGTTAACTCAGATGATCAAACACTTCGTGTCTGTAGAAGATTCTATGTTGCTCTCATTTTATCACATTTAGTTCAGGTACTTTTCTGTAGTATATCATTTGCATATTTTCAGTAGCCCATTTATTAGCATAAAATGTAATTAGACCCAAAGGCTCAGTGTTTTGTAAGTATTAAGAGGTTTTTTTTTTTAGGAAACTAGGCTTTTGTGCTCCTTCCCTATCTGTCTTTTCTCTTTTCCATCTTAACTCCGAAATGTCATTAGAGCTTATATCATTTTATGAATAAATGTGATATGATGAAGGAAATTCCTGTGGGCGAGGTTTGTGAAGCATTTAAAGTTGCTAGAGGAATGGTTCAAGGTTTGCAAGAAAATGCTGGTCGGTTTGCATCTATGGTTTCTGTGTTCTGTGAGAGGTTGGGGTGGCATGATCTTGAAGGCTTAGTCGCCAAGTTTCAAAACCGTGTGTCATTTGGAGTTAGAGCAGAAGTTGTTGAGCTTACCACCATTCCCTTTGTTAAAGTAAGTAGCCTAAGTTCCATGTCTGTTTTACACACTCCTTACTTCAAATAACTTATGGTTTGTTGTTGTTGAAGTACTCACTCTTTTCCCCTGTTTCTTCCATTCAATTTGCAGGGCTCTCGTGCAAGAGCACTCTACAAAGCAGGTTTACGCACACCTCTTGCAATTGCCGAAGCATCCATTCCTGAAATAGTAAAAGCACTTTTTGAATCTTCATCGTGGGCCACAGAAGGTAATGTGTGAAAATTGTCTGTAATTAGTCTAGCATTTTCATGATAGTTGTGATTATGTTGTTTGTGTTTTGTTCCTTGAAATATATATGTTAATTACGGAACTAGAATATCGGATAAACATATTCTTTATGCTATATTTTTTGCCACTGTTTTCTTGAGGATGCTTTAAGGTGAAATGTCATTAGCAATGCATTATACTTCTAGTTTGTTGTCCAGATGCTTTCTTGGCTTTTGTCTTTAAATATTAATGTCACCAACTAAATTTGCTTTGCCAATCTTTTAATTTGAAGTCTGTGAAGCTGCAGTAGATTTTTTTTTTGTCATTGAAAGTTGATTTCACTTCTTTGGAAGGTTCTGCACAAAGGAGCTTACAATTTGGTGTAGCAAAGAAGATAAAGAATGGTGCTCGCAAGATTGTTCTTGATAAAGCTGAAGAAGCAAGGGTTGCTGCTTTCTCAGCCTTTAAGTCACTTGGATACGATGTCCCACAGTTAGCTCCACCCATATCCACTGTTGCACGTGATTCTTTGAGGAAAGAAGTTGGAAGTTCCTCTGGAAGTGACACAGCTGATACTAGTCATAGCTTTGTTGATGCAAATCACATTGAGAATTCTAATATTAATCTAGTTGCTTTAGAAAAAGAAAAGGATTTTATTAAGTCATCTGATAAATGTACTGTAGCTTCTGTTGAAGGAAAATCAGACAGTGTGATGCCATATAGTTTGTCTACTGTTCCAGTTGTAGTACCTACAACAAATGAGCTCAGTATGACTTTTGGCTCTACCAAAATTCCTGATGTTACCACCCTCTCTGTTCAGTTAGAGAAAGAAAATTTTAAGTCCAGTATACATGATGGATGCCATGCTCATGGTACAGGGGAACAAGATCATAAGGGGAATTTGGTTAGTGGAAACATGGATAGTTCTAGCCGGAAAGGACCCATTAATGCAGTTAGTAGTCCTGGCGGGCTTGATTCATTTTTAGATCTATGGGATACAGTACCGGAGTTCTACTTTGATATCCATTACATCAAACGATTGGAATTGCACTCTGCTGCCCCTTTTGAAATACATGGGATTGCCATCTGTTGGGAAAACTCTCCCATGTACTACATTAATCTTCCCAGGGATATTCTGTTGTCTGACAATAGAAAAGACGATGGGTTTTCCTTGAGTGCATGCAGCTATAAGCAGAAAGTTTCATCATCTAATTCTAAACAAGATATTATAAATGCCATGAATAGATGGAGCAGGATTTGCAAAATAATGGAGAAAAAAAAAGTGAGAAAGTTCACCTGGAATTTGAAGGTTCAGATTCAGGTGCTAAAAAAGCCTTCAGTTTCAACTCAGAGGTTTGGTTCCTTGGACAAACTTGATAAAAATATGGACCTTGAAGTTGTAGACAATTCTTACTTATTGTTGCCCCCAATCCATGTTAAAGATGCAATTGACATGTGCATTGTGGCTTGGATTCTTTGGCCTGATGAGGAGAGCAGCTCTAGTCCAAACCTGGATAAGGTACCACAAATAGTTGTATCGTACGCATACATAGGGATACACTACACACACATGCACATCTTCTTTGGTGTCAATTTGTGATGATTTGATAGTTGAGTCTACTAGTACTAGTATTAACAATCAATCATATTTGATAATTTAGGAGGTAAAAAAAAGGTTATCCCCTGAGGACGCAGCAGCAGCTAATCAGTGTGGCAGGTGGAGGAATCAGATGCGTAAAGCTGCTCATAATGGTTGCTGCCGCCGGGTTGCTCAAACCCGAGCATTATGTTCTGTTCTTTGGAAATTGCTTGTTTCTGAGAAACTTGTAGAAGTGCTTATGGAAATAGAAATCCCATTGGTAAGCATCTATTGAAACTTCAGTCCACTTAAAGAAAAGTGACGCCATGTCTGAAGCTATTTTAAAAGGAAAGCTAAAAAGAAAATATTCAATGCATTAATAAAATTATCATAAAGATTTGATTTTTTATGAATATTTAGTGATGTCTGTTTATTCCACTATAATTTTAGGGCATTGTTAAGAGACGGACAATATATTGCATCTGTAAAATGTGTTTCCAAATAAATGAAGATATGATTCACCCTAGCTTAATAGGAAATAAGAGGAGAAAGTGATAATTGATAATACAGGGAACATCATTAGCTATACCAAGTCAATTTCTCGTTTACTATTATGATTTTATGTTCAATCAGTTTAAATGATTATATTACAATTGAGAATGGTTATATATACCTGGGTGTGTGGATCTTAACAGGTTACATTCTTGAAAGTATTTGATGCGACTTTAACACATCTTGTCAGGTGAATGTTCTTGCTGACATGGAACTTTGGGGAATTGGTGTTGATTTGGAGAGATGCATTCAGGCTCGCAAATTGTTGGTGAAAAGGCTGAAGCAACTCGAAAAGGAAGCTTACAAACTGGCTGGAGTGACGTTTTCATTGAATATGCCAGCAGATATTGCAAAGGTGCTGTTTGAACACTTGAAGCTGCCCATACCCGATGGGAAAAATAAGGGAAAAAACCATCCAAGTACTGACAAACACTGTTTGGATGCACTAAGGTATTGAGAAAGTTTCCTTTCCCCTTTTTGTTTCTCCTTAATCCATATTAAAGAGAATCTTATAATGATTTTTTATGCTTTGCTTTTTCTTTAGTTGGCATTTTAGAAAAGAGTAAATTACACAATCCTCAATTCATATTATAAAACCTACACTTACCACCTCTGAGAGATAATATGTATTACATTGTAATCTGTTTTAACATAGGTACATTGAATGACTATGGTTGAGCTTTGTGAAAATTTTCTTTTCTCTAAACTTTTAATGTCACCAACAATTTATTGTGAAGAATTTATTATTGATTTTAGGTTTCTTGAAGATAAAATTATTTTTTTTTGTCAAAAAAATATTATATTTTGAATACCCATTTTATCGGCTCTGAAACTTTGTCCAACATATATTTCATCTTCTAGTGTCTCAGTTGAGATTAGAGGTTCAAGACTATATATATTAGCTAAGAATCAATAATGAACCAATGTCTTTTAGGGGAGGGAAGTGTATGTTTCAAAATAAGAGGGAATGGCTGTGTAATTTAAGCATCTCTCAGATGAGATGAATGTTATTATTTCTTCGGTAAATTTTAATAAGTAGAAGAGTAAATAATCCTTACAGGAATACATCTCCTAAATTTGTAAAGTGAGTATCTGCACCTCTAGATAGTCTTTGTCTATGGTTTTTCATCTCTACAAAAGAATGCGTGGACTCCCTGGAGGGAAAACTGAGTCTCCTTTTAACATCCCTGACTTCTCTAAGCAACTCAGAAAACATTTGTTTGACTGAAGGCATTTTTTATTTTATTTTTTAATAATTGATTATTATTTCAGGAATGAACATCCCATTGTTCCAATCATCAAAGAACACCGGACATTGGCAAAGCTCCTGAACTCTACACTAGGATCAATTTGTTCTCTGGCTAGGCTATCTGTAGCCACACAGAAGTACACATTACATGGTCATTGGCTCCAGACATCTACAGCAACCGGAAGGCTTTCAATCGAGGAACCTAATCTTCAGGTTTGGGTTCTCTTTTCACATGTTTTATTTTGTCTATTTCTTCTTTCAGCTAACTGATATATTTAATATCATGTACCATCTTGTTGGGTAATGCAGTGTGTTGAGCATGCAGTGGACTTCAAGATGAAAGGAGACAAAAATGGAGGCGATGCTGATGAGAATTGTAGAGTCAATGCCCGTGACTTCTTTGTTCCTACTCAGGTGACATAGGCCTTTAACTCTGATTTTTTAATTACTTGTTGGCTGCAATAATAATTATTTATTTCCTTATTTAATTCTGATTGGTGTATTGTGTATTAGATAAACAAGGGTTAGTGCTTAGTCTTTTTTGTATCATAAAAAAACCATCAATAATAATTTGGAGTTTTATTATTTCTCCCTCTTACCCCCCTCCATCACACACACCCCATATACTATTGTGACACATTCTCTCACACATGCTAACAAAATATCCTTGGATTCTGCTTACACTTCCTAATCTAAATTCTTCAACCTGTCATTCAGAGCCTCTTATATCTTCTTTTTGTTTTTAATTTTGTTTGGCCTTATGCGTTCGGTTACTTGTTGGTTTATTCTTATTTATCTCTTTTGACTGCAGGATAATTGGTTACTGTTAACAGCAGATTATTCTCAGATAGAATTGAGGCTGATGGCACATTTCTCTAAAGATTCTTCACTCATAGAACTTCTTAGTAAGCCTGACGGCGATGTCTTCACAATGATAGCAGCAAGATGGATTGGGTGTCCAGAGGTTTCTGTAGGTTCTCAGCAGAGAGAGCAGACCAAAAAGATGGTGTACGGCATTCTTTATGGTATGGGTCCGAATAGCCTTGCGGAACAAATGGATTGCACTTCTGATGAAGCTTCTGAAAGGATTAGTAACTTCAAAAGCACTTTTCCTGGTGTTGCTTCTTGGCTTCATGAAGCTGTTGCATTTTGTCGTAGTAAAGGGTGAGGAGACCTTGTGTCACTTTTGCACTTTGTTTGTATATTATTTCTTGTTAATTTAATGTACTTGTGGGATTGTAAAATAATTATGTTTATATGTACATGTGATCCAGATATGTGGAGACTCTCAAGGGAAGGAAACGATTTTTGTCAAAAATAAAATTTGGCAGCAGTACAGAAAAATCAAAAGCTCAGAGGCAAGCTGTCAATTCCATTTGTCAGGTATAATATATTTTTTCTTTCTCTTCCAGTTTGGGATATGTTTCCTTCAGAGAGACCAGAATTCATTTTAATGTTTTCTCCTTTCCCTCCCCCTACCAGGGATCTGCTGCCGACATAATTAAAATTGCAATGGTTAAAATTTACTCTGAAATTGTTACTGGAGTTGATATCCTGGATTCAAGTTTTTCAGTCACAACCAAGTTCCAGATGCTTAGAGATCGTTGCCGGATTCTGTTACAGGTTTGTTTTAGAGGATTTGTATCCTCCAATTATTTTTTGTTTGTTTCTTTGTCATAATCATTTTGGTTAATGTTAACTAGGTACACGATGAATTAGTGCTGGAAGTTGACCCCTCTGTGGTGAAAGAAGCTGCACTACTGTTGCAGACCAGCATGGAGAATGCAGTCTCACTTCTTGGTTTGTACTATTCCTTAAACAAAATATGCTTTTTGGAATTTCTTTTTTGTTGAAGATATAGAATGGTTAAAGTAATTGATGTTCTGATTGTATGATCTAATGACATATTCACTGTTTATATGTTTGCCTCTGCAGTTCCCCTGAATGTCAAATTAAAGGTTGGAAGAACATGGGGTTCTTTGGAGCCATTTGCACCTGATAAATTTAACGTTGACACTCCCATCGCTGAATCCTGAAGCCCCAAGATTATCTTTGTTCATGACAGTGTAAAAATATATTTGTTGGTGTTGGGTGGTGCATTTGCGTAATTGATTCAGAGATTTGAAACTTTGAAGGCAGTGGAAATTTCTAGTGCCCCAGAAGATTCAAATTATGATGAGGTATGTAGTTTATAATATCTGGATTCCTCATTAAGTAAAAAACAAACGAGTTTCAATAGATAGCAAGATGCAGTGCAGCTACCATCTACCATTCTTTACACCATTTTTGATATATAGGATAGGAAAACCAAAATTTTGTTGAGTTGTATATATCGATTCAAACATTTGCTTGTAAGAATGTGTTGGAAAGAAAAAAGTCTCCCCATAATGTATATAAAGAAATTAAGTTTCAATTTAAAGTAGTTTTATTCAAATTATTATTTCATAATTTTTCTACGCGATCTCCCAATGTACCAGATGGAAAAGTTGAGGAAAAGGTTTATATTTTTTACTTGATCACTGAGTTGTATTGGGGTACCCTGACATCTAGAGATGAGATTTAGTATAAAATGAAATAAACTCATCTATAGTGAAGAAGTGAAAATATTACAATTCAATCTGAAAATCTCGAGACTGATTTTCACCCAATTAAAAAGCTTCATTATATCATAAGTTAACACACATGTAATACATCATAACTAGAACATACCTAGAGCTGTAAAAGAAAAACAAATAACACACTTGTAATAATACATCATAGCAAATATATAGCATATCTGTAATACAAAGGGGTATTCATAAAATAACTGTAATCAGTTTCATAGTTTACTTTATGATATTAAAACTGCATAACTATTCTTGGATGTCACCAATGGGATTTGTTTGTTTCTACTTGGAAATCCAAACAACATGATCCTCAGGCAGGAGGTGGCAAACTGGAATAGTCCCAGGTTTAACTTTGAGGACTTGAAAAGCCAAATGCTTTGGGTTCCATTTTGAGGTATCAGTGTGACAAACAGCAATAGCTTTAACTCTGCTTCCATCAGCACCCTCCAAAGGCACAGAGTAAGCTTTAGTTGTATCTGTTTTGTGACAGTAAAACACTGCATAAGGGTAATTCTCTTTGTGGCACACAACAGCTTTGTTCTTCTCACCCAACTTTTTCACTCCTTGTGCTATAATATATTGCTGTACCTCACTTTCTTTGTTCACTTCAGTTGAAACAGCCTCAACATTTTTACCAAGCTTAGAAGTAGTGAAATCAACCATTGACTCCAATGAAGTTACACAACTCTTTTCTTCTCCTTCAATGCCTTGTTCTTCACACTCATTGATGGTGTTCTTCACAATCTGAGCACCCTTTGACCCTTTCTTGATGTTTAACTTGTTGAGTATATATTCCACCTTGTTTGACGAAAAGGGCATGGAATTAGCAACTTGACGAGGCAAGAATGTGGCTGCATTTGAAGTGGTCTTGGTGAATTGCAAGTTCAATTTTGTTCCATGGTGCAAGTCCTTTTCCAAGAAGAAAAGTGCTACATTTTGTTTATCATGTAATTGAGTCTCACTTGCAGCATAATTGTAATCAAATGGAGAACGTCCAACTCCAACATTCACATCAGTACCATCTCCTTCATAGTAGCCCTTTCTGACTCCAACATCTACACCACCCTTGCCTACATCCACCCATGTTCCTTTCTCTTCACTCCAATATCCAGCTTCATATAAAGGGTAAATTGAAATATATTAAAATATATGTAATAGTTATATTTACATTGATATATAAACATTTTTTAAAAAGTTAGTCCTTCTATGTTCAGAACTTCAAATACATCATGGGTCCGACTGACAGAGATTATTTCATAAAAATAAGAGTTTAATATTGATACACTGTCAATATGACTGTTTTTACTATCAACAAATCACAATCAATTTTATGAGTGATTTTTGAAGTAGATATGATTAAAGTTAAATAATTTTAATGATCCAACGATTATGATCGATTGACAGTGTAATTTTTTTTTTTTTACATTAACAATGTACATAAAATAAATCCTAAATATAAATATTTTAAAGATGGAAGTAAAATTCCATCTTTATATAAAATGATTATGAGAGGTTGGCATATATATATATATATATATATATATATATATATATATATATATATATATACACACATTTAGAGTATGATACTGACCAGACTGAGATTAGTGATGGCTTTTGGCATTGGAGTGTTGGGAAGCATGGATTTCCAATAAACTTGAGGTGGTACCATTGCAGCATTAGTTCCCATTACCACAAGCTACATTTGAGAATATATTAACATTAAGTAAATAATTTAATATTTTTACAAGCAAAAATAGAGAAATAGAATATCACAACTATATGAAGAAATTAAATTGGTTGTGTGTTATGGAGTTGAAGCTTCTTACCATGAGAAAAGTAACAATGTGAAATAGGGGAAAGTCCATATTTGATCAATGATCAAGAGAAGTTGAGATGGAATATGAAAAACAAAGGTGCATGCAGCCTTTATATAATGGTGAAAATTAGTATGTAATTATTAAAAGATAGATTTATCACAAAGTATCAACCAACTTATTAATTCAACTTCCCCTGGCTCAACTATATATGTGGCATTAGATTGGTAGGAGAATTGTTCATAATTTGGCAAATGTAAAGTTTGGTTAAATATATGGTTGTAGATGCTAAAGAGTAACAAGAGAGTTATTTTTGCTGTCGGTAACACTAAAGAGTGTCATGAGAAAAATGAAAAAAGTTAACCGAAAAAAGTTAACCAAGTACAAGAATAGAGTAAAAGCAATTAAAAGTAAAATAATTCACTTTTTGACTGCATGTAATTCAAAAAAAGTGTCTCAAGTGCAATCCATAGTTAAGTTTGTAAAGACTTAGTAGTGAATTTATTTTTGTTATAAACATAATAAACTTACCATCTGAACATTGAGCAAGCATAGTATTTGTTGGATCCCCTGTTGTAACTATTTTACCCAATTACATGATCTTGACCATAGATATTTGATCGGACAACTATTGTAAAAGTAGTTAGGTTTTATCTTATTTTTTAATCAAAACCATTCATTTTAATCGGATGGTCCGAAATAATTAATGCGTCACGCAATAACTATGTTAAATCAAAACTCATATTAGTTGCCATTGAATTTTTGCTCCACTCTTTATTATTATTATTGATTTAAACAAAAAGATTCGAATTCAAAACGCATTTCATATTGGCAAACTTGAATTTGAAGTTATTTGACGCATAATCGAACGAGCAATCCATCAAATTAAAACAACTCTTTTTCATATTGTATTCCATACATAAAACATTCTTAATTAAACATAATAGACATAATGTCAGTATATATAATAATACATTGTGGACATACACAAACTCAGTAACCATTATTCATAATTTCACATTGCATACATAATGCAAATTTTATTATTTAAATGTAGTGGTTACTGTTTATTATTCAAGCATAAATGAACCATATATGTAATAGAAATTAATCACTTGGAAATCCACACAACATGATCTTGTGGGACAAAGTGACAAATTGGAACAGTTCCAGGTTGAACTTTAAGCACTTGAAAAGCCAAAACTTTAGGATTCCAATTTGAAGTATCTGTGTGACAAACAACAATAGCTTTAACTCTGTTTCCATCAACATCTTTCAAAGGCACATAGTAAGCTTCACTTGAATCTGTTTTATGACAGTAAAAAACTGCATAAGGATAATTCTCTTTGTGACACACAATAGTTTTGTTCTTATCTCCCAATTTCTTAACTCCTTTTTCTATCACATATTCTTGCAACTCACTACTTTGTTTTTCCACTTCTGTTGTAATAACTTCAACATTGTTTCCGAGTTTCGAAGTAGTGAAATCAACCATTGACTCTAATGATGTTACACAAAGCATTTCTTCACCTTTGATACTTTTTTCTTCGCATTCGCTTATCGTGTGTTTTAGAATTTCAGCTTCCTTTGATCCTTTCTTGATGGAGAATTTATCAAGGATGTTTTCCAATTTGTTTGATGAAAATGGTATGGAATTAGCAAACCTCTCTACGTAAGAATTTTGCATCATAATTTGATGTGTTATTTGTGAATTGATAGTTCAATTTTGTTCCATGATGTAAGTCCTTTTCTAAGAAGAAAAGTGCTGCATTTGACTTATCATGTAATTGAGTCTCACTTGCAGCATAAATGTAAATTAATGGTATATGTGGAACAACGAATTTTTCATCATACAATTTCTCCATCCATGTTGCTTTCTCTTTATTCCAATATTCAGCTTCAAAGTTAAAAATAGTAAATTGAAATAAATTAGAATATGTTTAATATTTACATTTTACTTTGGCCCATAAACATTTTTTAAAAAACTTTGTATTTCAATGTTTCAACTTTTTAAAAACGTTATGAGTCTATTTGATAAAAAAAAAAAATTCCTATAATCCTTAATATAAGAAAAAAAATTCACATTTTAGATTCATTGAAAGATGATTGTATTAATCTATGGTATAAACTAGAAATATCAATCTTTCAATGTATATAAAAAGTGAATTTTTTCTTATATTCAGAAATACTCCCTATATAATCCTTAATATTTTTTCTTATATTTGATCTTTGGTATTAACTAATATTCTTTTTTTTTTTGTAACTATTACTAGTAACTTTAACTAATATAGTTGTGACTATGTCATATCTAATATTATATGCTCCCATTCATGTTGATAGAGCTTGAAATTAAACATATGTAGAAGTAAAATTATGTGTATATATAGAAATCAAATTTAGAGTATATATGATACTGACCAGGGTGTAGGAGATTAGTGATGGCTTTTGGCATTGGAGTGTTGGGTAGCATGGACTTCCAATAAACTTGAGGTGGTAATATTGCACCATTTGTTCCCACTACCACAACCTACATTTGAGAATATATTAACAATATTAGAAATCAATATTTTTACAAGCAAAAAATAAGACCAATAATTAATATCACAACTATTTGAAGAAATTAATTAAAGTGGTTGAGTATATATTAGAATTGAAGCTGATCATCACCATGAGAAAAGTAATGATGTAAAAGAGTGGAAATTCCATATTAGATCAGTGATGAAGCTGAAACTCTAGAGAAGTAGAAAATCTTATTAGTCTTATGGAAGAAATATTGAAGGGAAGTTGAGATGGAATGAAAATGTATGCATCCTTATATACATAAAGAGCCCGTTAGTTTAAGATTATAAAAAAAAAAAGAGTAAAAAAAAAGATCATTTTTAATATTATTTTTTGCTAAATTATTTTTAATATTTTAGTATATTTGTGTGAAATTTTTTTTGAATCAAATGTTTGTGTGCAAGTTTTTTTTAACTCTTTTCTTTTTTTTTTGGTAAATTTTTTAACTCTTTTCTATTATACTCTTTCCTATTTATTACTCTTTATTTTTCTAATTATTTTAATTTATCTTTCTTTTTTGCTAAATATTTTATTTTACCCTTTCTAATATTATTAAAAAAATTATTTAGATTTAGTGCTACCGAATGAACTAAAAGAACAAACACTCTCTCTGCACACTAATTTAGAGATATATAGGAACCAACTTAATTTACCAAAAAAAAAATATAGGAATAAGGTGATCAAGTAGAGTGGTTAATAAGGTAAATTTTTTATCTTGATGAAAATAGTTTTTAAGTAAAAATCCTAGCACTATTATTTGCACACTTTTTTTGCACACTTTTTTTTTTATCTATGAATGGAGGACGTGCACACTTTTTTTTTATACTGGAACTATTATTTGCTTAAGGTGTGGAGTAGGGTCACGGTGATCCAGGTCGATTGAAGGTCTTTTTGTTGTTTGTCTAGCTTTTGGGGTAGATCTCTTCTTTCCATGAGGGGGAATTGGTGTACGTGGGTCGGATTGGGTTGAGTTTGGTCAAAATCAAAACTCGGATCACATAAGGTATTATGGGTTGAGTTTAGTAAAATAACCACCCGTTATAATATTGGGCCAAATTGGATAAACTCACTAATTTCCGGGTTGGATTGAGTTGGATAATGTGTTACCCGAACTATTTTTCTATTTTTTTATATTAAAAATATAAACATCCAATCATCCTTATGAAAATTATTCAATATTTCTATTTTTAAAATAGTGCGATGAATTATCATATTTGTTTATAAAAATTATTCGATCTTTTTATTTTCTTAAAAATAGTATAACTTATTTTCAATATAAAAATATTTATTGATCAAATGACAAAATCTTTAGTATTTTTATAAAAATATTTCAAAAAACATAACACTAGTGGGTCGGTGGATTTTTTGGGTTGGGTCTGGTTTTACCCGAAAACCAATTTTTTTATGGGTTTTTCATTTCTGAAATTCATATCCACCCACTTGCCCGACCCAACCCACTTTTTTGGATTGGATTAGATGGATATGACCGGATCGAGTGAGTTTGCACAATCCATATACACCCCAAGAGTTTGGTCTTATCGTGTTTGTGGCGATAGTTTGGTGTTTTTGTCTTTGGTTTCTTGTATACTTTTGGGGTAGATCGTTGTTTGTATGTTAACTAGTTTTTTAACCCGTGCTATCGCACGGTTCACTATTTTCATTATTGACATTGAATTTTAAATTTGTGACAGCATAACAATAAAAATTTAATACATAAGTTTTATTAAAATAAAACCACTTTGAATTCATTGGATCAGCATGGTCCGAAACAGTGGGTTATGGTAAGTAAAAGTTAATATAGCCCAATTAATATGAAGTATATCCCAAACAACAATTTCATAAAGAGTGGTACTACAATAAAATAAAAGGCCAAATATCAAATAGATATTATTGAATATCATCACCCCCACTATGATCAGACTGTATTATAAGCAGTAAATATAAACTCATCGTCAGTTAAATTGCATACCAAATTTTATTGCATTCATAAATATTTAAAATATCACAAAACTATATACAACTTAAATATTTCCACTGCATACAAACAAATAAACACCAGAACCACTGTTCATCATCAGCAATGAAACCGTGGTACATTTTAATCCTTCTCAATCTTTACTTTTTTTTAGAGGAACACTTGTTTGGCCTTTAGCAGCTTTATCAAAAGACTTGGATAAATTTCTCTTGACAGTAGCAGGGATATCACTATCTATTTCATTTCTCCATGAGACATTGAGGGTGTAACAATAAGATCCTTAACAAACTTCATGGCTTGTAAATCATCACCAAGTGTCATCAGAATCCGCATCAGAATCAGAATCCAAATCAACGGTATTAGTCATTGCCTGAAAATAATTACGAAATGAGTTAAGCGAACAAATTTATGCAAACCATAACAAATATATAGAATATAATAGCACTGCACATATACACCGGCTGACCTTGGATGAGGTGAAAAAATTTCCTTAAGCATAGAACGCTTCAATAATCTTAGGATCCATACAAACTCTCTTGACCCTATGAAATCATCAGATACGACCTCCTGCTTCATTGATCTATCAACAGCGAATAACATTTTCTTTCCAACCAAACTTTCAAATTCAATTGGATGTGGACCAAAGTTCTTAGCCTATGACAATATTTGATTAACATCAGCTGGATAATGTTTAACACCATGTACAAAAGTCAATTAAAACTAAGTATCATGTAACCTAAGAATCAAACAGAACAAACACACTGTTGGAGTAATTTGAGAATAGAGAACGAAAATGAATTGAATAGAAAGATTAGAAAAAATGAAAGTTGTTATTCATCCACTAGGGGCAAAGGTATTTATATACAAAAGGAGGCTTGCTTCACTACCAAGCAATTGTAACTAACTACCTAAGACAAAACAAAAATCTATAACTGACTAACTAACTATCTATCAGTATCTCAGCGTTCAGAACCTGCGTGTTCAGAACCTGAGTCTCCAAAGCTTCTTGAGAACCTGGAGCTTCGCAGCTTCTGAGAGCTTCTCAGCTTCTGAGGGGCTTCTCAGCTTCTGATCTTCTTGACCTGTTAGAGCCTCTGAGCCTAAAGCTCAGCTTCTGACTTTTTGAGCTCCTGATCCTCAGAGCCTCTTGAGGATATGAGAACTTGGATTACAAACATCACACCTCCTAATTCATGTTCTCCAACGATCCCATTCCTATCAGTTTCTTCAAGGTATCAAACCTAGCCTTAGCCATAGGTTTAGTTAGAATATCTGCAAGTTGAATCTCAGTGTTGCAATATTCCAACTCAAGCTTCTCTTTGTTCACTTGATCTCTCAAAAAGTGAAACCTTCTTTCAATATGCTTGCTCCTGCCATGACTCACAGGATTATTAGCCAAGTCGATTGCTGACTTGTTATCCACAAGCACCTTCATCTTTGTTACTTCAACTGCTTTCAGTTCCGATAGTAACATCTCAATCCAATTTGCCTGACAAGCTGCAAATGAAGCTGCAACATACTCAGCTTCACATGATGATAATGCAACTATTCCTTGTTTCTTAGAACACCAGGAAATTGGTGCATTGCCAATCATGAACAAGTAACCTGCAGTGCTCTTTCTGTCATCTTGATCTCCTCCCCAGTCAGAGTCTGAGTAGCCATAAGCCTCTAACTTCTTACTACTGTTCCTTTGGTTTGGAATCAAAATGCCATGATCATTAGTACCCTTTACATATCTGAGCACTCTCTTTGCAGCAGTCAAGTGACATATCCTTGGTTGATCCATGAATCTGCTCAACAGACCAACACTATGACATAGGTCAATTCTAGTGTTGCACAAGTACCTCAATGAACCAATTATCTGCTTGTACAAGGTTGAATCAACCAACTCATCATCTGAATTCTTGCTCAGCTTCACACCAGTTTCCATAGGAGTAATTGCTGGGTTGCAATTGCTCATATGAAACCTCTTCAATATGTCAGCAACATACTTCTTCTGATGCAAGAAACAGCCTCTGCTTGTCTTAGCAAACTCCATGCCAAGAAAATATGATAGCTCACCTAAGTCAGTCATCTCAAACTCTTTCATTATGTCTGTTTTGAACTTCTCTAACACAGCTTTGTGTGATCCAGTGATCAACAAATCATCAACATACAGACATAGTATTATCATTTCTTCATGATTTGAACCCTTCACATATACTCCATGTTCTGTTGTGCATCTGGTGAATTTCAAATCAATTAGGAAGCTATCAATTCTCTTATTCCAAGCTCTTGGAGCTTGTTTCAAGCCATAAAGGGCTTTCTTCAGTTTGAACACTTTGTTCTCTTGACCTTTAATCTCAAAACCTGGTGGCTGCTTCACATAAACTTCTTCATCTAGAGGACCATTTAAGAAGGCAGATTTCACATCTAGCTGATGCATAGACCAATTCTTGTAAGTGGCTATTGCAACAACTAATCTAATGGTCTCTATCCTAGCCACAGGTGCAAACACTTCATTAAAGTCAAGTCCTTGCTTTTGAAGAAACCCTTTTGCCACTAGTCTTGCTTTGTACTTAGCAATTTCACCATTAGGTTTCATCTTCAACTTGAAGACCCATTTCACATCAATTGGTCTCTTGTTGACTGTTTTGTGCATTAACTCCCAAGTGTTGTTCTTCTCAATAGACTTTAACTCTTCTTTCATGGCTGCCTTCCATTTAGAGTCATTTAGAGCTTGTTCTAATGTAACTGGCTCCAATTCAGCTATCATAGCTTCATTGATCAGTTCACCATCTTCTGTTATTGCTTGATCTGGAAATACATCATACTCATTCAACCTAACTGACTGCACTCTATCTCTTGTAGATCTTCTCAGAGGCTGATTATTAGGAATATGAGCGTGATTACCAGCTGCATCATCTTCTGGTTGATCAGCTTCTGGTTGATCATCTATTTCCTCAAGCACAAGCTTTCTATTGAGCAATGAACTGGTGTTCTCAGCACTAGTACTTTCAATCCAGTCCCAACCCTTTGATTCATCAAACTTTATGTCTCTGCTTATCACAACTTTATTCTCTTTTGGAGCATAAAGCTTGTAAGCACCAGTGGGGTGATATCCCAATAGAATCATCTGCTGACTTCTATCATCAAGCTTTCTTCTCACTTGATCAGGAACATGTCTAAAACAAAGTGAGCCAAAGATTCGGAAATGACTTACACTTGGTTTGAGACCTGTCCAAGCTTCATAAGGAGTTTTGTTCTTCAGCTTCTTGGTTGGACTTCTGTTGATGATATGTACTGCTGTTGAGGTTGCTTCTCCCCAGAATTTATGAGGCATGTTCTTTCCCTTCAACATGCTTCTGGCCATGTTCATTATACTCCTGTTCTTCCTTTCAGCAACACCATTGTGTTGAGGAGTGTAAGGAGCAGTAACTTCATGCACTATACCTTCTTCTTCACAGAATTTTGCAAATTCTAGTGAAGTGTATTCACCACCTCCATCTGTTCTCAATTTCTTAACACTACAGTCACTTTGCTTTTCAACTAGTGTCTTAAATTTCTTGAACTTAGTGAATACTTCACTCTTCTTTTCAATAAGATAGAGCCACACATGTCTGGTATAGTCATCTATGAAGGTTAAGAAATAGCTATTACCTCCAATGGACTTTACTTCAAAAGGTCCACAAACATCTGAGTACACCATTTCTAACTTCTGAGTTGATCTCATTGGCAATTCATTCTTGAATGAATTTCTGGTTTGCTTGGCTGCACAACACTCTTCACACACTGTACTAGGTGTTCTTATCAGAGGCAAGCCATGCACCATCTCTTTTGTCTTCAACAAGCTCAAACTTTTGAAGTTCAAGTGCCCAAATCTATGATGCCACATCCAATCTCCTTCAGAGTTTGTAATTGAAGCGAGGCAGTGATGATCAATTACATTGATTTCAATTTTGAAAGTCCTATTGTTCGACAGTGGAGCTTTCAAAATTAATCTACTCTTAGCATCATAAATTCTCAACTCTCTATTAGCCATCTTCATTGTATAACCTTTCTCAAGTAATTGACCTAAGCTTATCAAATTACTTGCCATAGAAGGAACATACAATACCTCATTGATGGTTGATTCTTGACCATCCTTTCTTTTCACAAGAACAGTTCCCACGCCAGCACTAGTAACTTGACTGTTGTCTGCAAACTTGATGTTTCTCTTTACTGAATAATCAAGCTTCAAGAACCACTTCTTGTTACCAGTCATATGATTGCTACACCCTGTATCAAGATACCACAAATTTGACTTGTCTGCCTCAGAATTTGTGATTGCCATTAGGAGTGAATCATCAGAATCACTACCACCTCCATTAGCATATTGGGCTTCATCTTTGTCTTCTCTGGCTACCTTCTTAGAGCGACATTCTCTTGCATAATGCCCAAATTTTTGACAGTTGTAACATTGAATTTCTTTCTTATCAATCTTCTTCTTGGAACTCTTCTTGTTCTGACTTGAATCTTTAGTGGAATCTACATTCTGATTCTTTGAATTCTTGGTTGAATTCTCTGAATCCTCTTTCTTTTTCTTCCACTTATCTTTTCCTTTCTTGTTCTGAGTCTTGGCCTGTAATGCTTGTTCCACTGCCTTGTTCGAACTCCTCTGCTTAACCCTTAGCTCATGAGCTTCTAAGGATGCTTGCAGCTCTTCAATCTTCATAGTTGCCAAATCCTTTGATTCTTCAATAGCAACCACTATGTGATCAAATTTCTCAGTTAAGGTCCTCAAGATTTTCTCAATCTTGACCTTATCAGTCATTGCTTCTCCACAAGACTTCATCAAATTTGTCAAGGCCAGCATTCTCGCCAAATACTCAGAGATCGTTTCTTGTTCATTCATCTGCATCATCTCATATTGCCTTCTCAAGGCTTGAAGCTTGATACCCTTCAATTTCTCATCACCACCATAGATTTTCTTCAATGTATCCCAAGCTCCCTTTGAGGTTTCTTCTTCTATTATCTTCTCAAAGATATTAGAATCCACACATTGATGAATGATGAACAAGCCTTTAGCATCTTTCTTTTTCAATTCTTTGTGTCGAGTTCTTGCTGCATCATCAGCATTTGCAGCCAATTCTTCTACTCCATCAGTTACAATTTCAAGAACATCTTGAAATCTGAAAATCACTTTCATTTGTGCACACCAACGATCATAGTTTTCGCCTTTGAAAACTGGAAGATTTGCTGGGAATTGCGTGGAGGTTGTACCATTGTTTGTCATGATTCTTGATCAAGGAATCAAACGAAAACGATGAATACGAACCGGGCTCTGTTATACCAATTTGTTGGAGTAATTTGAGAATAGAGAACGAAAATGAATTGAATAGAAAGATTAGAAAAAATGAAAGTTGTTATTCATCCACTAGGGGCAAAGGTATTTATATACAAAAGGAGGCTTGCTTCACTACCAAGCAATTGTAACTAACTACCTAAGACAAAACAAAAATCTATAACTGACTAACTAACTATCTATCAGTATCTCAGCGTTCAGAACCTGCGTGTTCAGAACCTGAGTCTCCAAAGCTTCTTGAGAACCTGGAGCTTCGCAGCTTCTGAGAGCTTCTCAGCTTCTGAGGGGCTTCTCAGCTTCTGATCTTCTTGACCTGTTAGAGCCTCTGAGCCTAAAGCTCAGCTTCTGACTTTTTGAGCTCCTGATCCTCAGAGCCTCTTGAGGATATGAGAACTTGGATTACAAACATCACACACAGGTAGATCCACCATCAGACACTTCCAATTTCACCTTAAACCTATGAATTACTATGAGTATTAGTACAGAACAAACAAATTAATTCTGAATGATCCACCACACATGAACATGACAGAGTAGTGCAGACTAATAAATAAATTTCAATACCTCGGCACAAAAACTAAACACACCACCCTTAGAGAGGTTATTTAACTCGACAACTGTTTTTTTTTATGCATACGAAGGAAATCTTCATCAATTCTCAATACCATGCACAACAATACTGATTTAATATAGCAACATAATTAATTAAAGACTGCGCAACAATATATAATTATCATCCATGTTCTACTATGAAACCACACAAACCTGTTCCTAAACAATTCAACCCCAGGAATTTCTGGATTAATCAATATCCTTGTAGTGTTAATGGCATTTTGGATGGATGCTTTGTCTGTAAATATACAAATCAATCAGCAGAAAGTTTGAAAAGTTACTAATTCAAATAAAATAAGGCATTACTTCTATTTTTTTTTTCAATTTTGCATATTGGACAACAATAGCAGGCGAACCATTGGTAGATTTGCCCATTTTCTTATTCAATTCACTCACTTCCCACTGTTGGTGACAACCACAACCAAAATTAAACACAAAAATTGTAATTATGTAAATCATAAAAGGTTTTGATTACACTATAAATAAAACAACACTTACCAATGATTTGTAAGCTCACCAATGACCCTTTTAGTAATCTTACCATTCCTAATATAATCTTGCTCAGCAGATATGCCCGTCATAAGACCAATTACATATACATATCAATTAATCAACTAATTGTGATAAATATATCAATTTCGATATAGTTCATAAAAATCAAACCTAGTCCATATATATTACTTACCAACCAAATACTCATAGTTAAACCAAACAGGGAGATATCAGAACTTTCAGAGAACAAAATAAATACAAAAGGTAAAAAAAAAAAAAACTTCCTACAAAACATAACAAACAAAAACACTAAAATTTTACTTCAATGTTCAATAATTCTAAAATAAATCATCTTTTTAGACTGCCTTATTGCACCATAGCTTCTAATGTTGATGAGCATCCACAAAAACATTTTATCAAATACATGGTGGGCATATATAAAATTGAAATAGAACAAAGTAAAATTGATAGGGTAATCCTAACCTTGATGCATAGACCTTATTTCCCAAGCAATATATCAGCAACATCACCAAACTTCTTATCAATAGCAAGCTTCTCATTGTAAACCATTTTTCCCAATTGAAAACTGATGGAGCTCCAGGTCCTGCATTTATGAAAATTAAAAGCATTGAGTATATGCAGATTTCTTCATTGTTGAAGCAAAAAGAAGCTAAGAATGAGAAAATAATATGTATTAAGAAGTATGAATACCAATTTCTAAGTCATGCCATGGATGAGCAGCAGCATCTTTGTTATCAGCAGTATTCTTTCATTGAGTGCAACAACTGAACAAAAAAAAATATGTGTTAAACGAATTGTGAAGTAAACACCATTTATAGACAATCAGAAAGAATATAATATGATTATCATTCAAAATTGAGATTAAAGAGAGTTGAAATGTGAGGGAAATCAAGAGGGAGGTAGCAATTGAGATGAGAAGGTGTTATCTAGACAGAACGATCTACATTAGGAGATACCACAAGGAACTATCTGTGACCTAGGCTATAAAGGATAAAGCATAAAGCATTGAATTCAAATAGGATGGAAATCTTAAAAATGGAGATGGGGAGGTTTTATCCAGGCAGGACTTCAAGAATAAAATTAAGACCAGACACAATGAACTGACATTGGCCTAACCTACAAAGCTATAACAGGAGGTAGTAGATCAACCGTATATCACACGCGTGATTAATAAGCGGCAGAGAGCAAACAGTGAATATGAATTAAATATTATTAAATTATTAAACTGAACACAAAAAACAAAATATATATATATATATAGTATAACAGTTGCAACTACATGGCACGGTAAGATGATTCTACAGTAGCCAAAACCGGTTTGGTATTTGTCAAAGTATTAGATGGGGTTGTTTTTTGTACTTTTACCTTTTGTTTATGTGTTGAATTTCTGATCGTTGTATTTCTCATACTTATTTGTATTCTGAACTTTCTCTTATTTTTTGTATATGTATTTTATATTTGCCATTTAAAAAAAAAAAAGAAAAACTTGAGAGATAGTATCTATTTGCCGCAAAACATTGATATTTCACTTTCAATTTAAACTAATGAATTTAATTACAATCGGTTTATTAATTGCACACCGAATTGTACAAACACACACACATACACTCCGACAAAATATTATTTCATACAATTACATGGACATGTTAGCTGTAAGTAACAACCATTGAAAAATTCATGTTTTCTATCCGAAACAATTGTGTTGAGGACAAGCAATGATATATAGTATGGAAAAATTTGTTAGCTTCGTTTTCTACCTACTTTTTATGGGTTATTATATTTTATTTATTAATTTAGTTGTTTAATTTTATTTTAGGAATCTATTACAACTTTTTTGTTCTATTTTTATTAATGAGTTATGAAAGAAGTGAAAGAATTGATGCCAAATTTAATATTATGAAAGCCTGAGTAACTAATGAATAGAAGGAGATCAAGGTTCGATCAAGAAAATGTGAATCCTTACAAAACTATGGGAGCACTACGGATTGACAATCCGTAGTGCTCCACTATGATCGTGCGGGACCTCAAGAACAAAAGAAGATTCGTGCACAAGTTGTGACCACTCATAGTCCTAGGCTATGACCAAAACAACTCTGCCTTTTCATTTTCGATCTTTTTTTTTTCATAACTAAAATCTCAAACACCAAATTAAATTTAATTAAATTAAACCGAATCTTCATATCAATGAGATTTCATCAAAGTAAAGCAGCTCTATTGCATATTGCATTTCATTTAGAACATACATAACATAGTGCTAACCATACTAGGTACAAGCAAACTATTGTCCATATAATAATAAATAATACATCATTTAGACATACATAAACTTGTAACCATATAACTTAATATTAAACATACAACATTTATAATTTAAATCTTTAAAGTAGCTATAAGCTGCTATATAGTGTTTATTATTCAACCATAATCCTATTCATGAAACTGTTTGTTTTAATCACTTTGAAACCCAAACAACATGATCTTGTGGGAGGAAGTGACAAACTGGAACAGTTCCAGGTTGAACTTTAAGCACTTGAAAAGCTAAATGTTTAGGATTCCATTGCGAAGTATCGGTGTGACAAACCGCAACAGCTTTAACTCTGTTTCCATCAACACCTTCCAAAGGCACAGAATAAACTTTAGTTGTATCTGTTTTATGACAGTAAAAAACTGCATAAGGATAATTCTCTTTGTGACACACAACAGCTTTGTTCTTCTCTCCGAATCTCTTCACTCCTTTTGCTATTACATATTGTTGCATATCACTTTCATTTTTCACTTCTGTTGAAATAGCTTCAACATTGTTTCCGAGTTTCGAAGTAGTGAAATCAACCATTGATTCTAATGATGTTACACAAAGCTTTTCTTCTCCTTTGATACCTTTTTCTTCGCACTCGCTTATCGTATTCTTCACATTTTCAGCTTCTTTTGTTCCTTCCTTGATTGAAAACTTGTTGAGTATGTTTTCGACATTGCTTGATGAAAAAGGTATCGAATTAGCAACTTCTTTAGACAAGAATTTTGCATCATTATCGTAGTTTTGCGCGAATTGTAAGTTCAATTTTGTTCCTTGATGCAAATCTTTTTCTAAGAAGAAAAGTGCTACATTTTGTTTATCATTTAATTGTGTCTCACTAGCAGCATAATTGTACAAAAATGGTGATTTGTATCCGACATTAACATGAACTGGTTTTCCTTTTCCTTTTCCGGCGTGAACATTGACGCCTCCTTTACCAACATTAACCGATGTTCCACCAGACGGTTTTCCTTTTCCGGCATTTACATGAACTCCGCCTTTACCTACATTAACTGATGTTCCACCTGGCTTTGTTTTCCCTGCATCAACATGGACTCCACCTTTTCCAACATTAACTGATGTTCCACCTGGTTTTGTTTTTCCTGCATCAATGTTGACGCCGCCTTTTCCTACGGCTACTGATGTGCTTTTCTCTTCTGTCCAATCTGCACATTCATATAGTTTGTGTCCATTCATCATCTTATTCATAGGACTAGATAGATCATCATGAAATTGCGTAAACAACTTAATTGAACACTTATTAAGTTCGACCTGACTTAATTGAATTTATTTATTGATATAAATATTTGTGAGACTGTTTAAGAGAAATTATAATAAAAAACTAATGGGGTGTCAATAATAAAGAACAAACTTTTATGTCCTCAAACACTATTTAAACCATTGGGGTGTCAATAATAATCGTTGATATAAATACGTGTTTTGTTCTTAATGAAATATAGTTATTTTATTTTTAACGTGCCGTTATTATTATAGTCGCTAAATATATCAAAATTACAAAACCATCTTTAATGTGTTTTTCATTAGTAATTATATAGACTAATTTGATATATATATATATATATATATATATATTTGTGGTCTAAATTAACCTCTTTTTTTTATGCAGTGGTCTAAATTAACTACTAAACATTGATAACTAAAATGACTAATAAATAAATCACGCATGGACATGTTTGTAATTTCATTACAATCAGTAACAAATATAAAGATTTATACTTTTGGAACCAAAAAGATCATTTGCCATTAATTTTTTCACTAATAGTTCATGCTTATTTGCTTTATTCTTGAAATATTATCGGTTGTAAAATATAAGTAAAAATAGATCAACAAAAGTTAATATATCTGACCTAAATTATGCACCAAATATATCAATTGTTATTTGTCAGTTTTACTTATTTTTGGGATGGAGAAAATATCTAATAATAATATGTCTTTTACAATCAGATAAAAAAAATCAGTTAAAAAATATCAATTTAAATCTTATAAAGACGAGTATGGGCAGCCGTTTAAGAAAAAAAAGGAGTTTATGGGCTCTACGCACCTTTAGCCCATAACATGTTTTTTTGTCATTGAAATTTTGTTTGATAGTATTTAGAAAGTTTCGTTTTCCATCCCCATGTTTCTTTTTCATCTCATAGCATATAAAAAATTTCGGAAAATACATTCTGGAGTTTTTTCTAATGTAAATTTCAGTAAAATTTATACTAAAAAATAATTCAAAAAATGTTTCCCAAATTTTTTTGCATGCTGGAGGGGTGAAAAAGAAATGTGGGGGTGGGAAGAGAAACTGTCTAGTATTTATGTCATAATTTCTTATCTCTTGTCATTCAAAATAACTATTTTTGAGACTACTGAATAGTGATGTTAGGACTTGTAGGATTTGAATTAGCTTATTTGAACTTAATTATTAATAGATTTTGTTAACTACTAGTATTTTTGGAATATTCTTTAAGCATTCAAATTAAATAAATTATTTATTTTTTTTTAAAAATGAAATATTTCAATTCTCAATGTATTGATTTCACATATCTCTATAAAAACTAGTACTAGTAGCATTTTCCATTATTTATTAGCATAATGACTTGTGAGATTGTTTAATGGAATTTATAAAAACAACTTATAATTTTTTATAAATCACTTATTTTACCTTTTTTTTTATTATATAAATCACTTATAATAAACTCTTATATATGATAACTACTTATCTATATTAAGTTGTGTATATGTACTAACCAGCTTGAAGGAGATCAGTGATAGCTTTTGGCATTTGAGTTGTGGGAAGTTTGGACTTCCAGTACATTTGAGGAGGTAAGGCAGCATGTGTTGCTACAAGTGCAAGCTACAATACAAGTTAACATGTATACATCATATTTTATTATTTATTTATGAAATTAAATGAAATGAAGTAATAATAATAATAATAATAATAATAATAATAATAATAATAATAATAATAATAATAATAAGGAACTAAATATTGAAGAATGATTGTAGGAAAAATATTAAGGCAAATGCTAGAATATAGTTTGGAAGTTGTTGCTTACATTGAGTACAATAAAGATGGATAAATAAGGAAACTCCATAGTGGAAAGTAATTAGAGCTCCAATCCACAACTATTAGTAAATGGTCACTGAAAATAAAGATTGAGAAGTATAGAAATACTGAAAGCAAGATAGAATGAAGATCCCTAAGTGGCCTCACACACTACTTATATAGATAGATGCCCAAATATAATTTAATTTTATTAATAATATTAGGAATATTTTCTAAGGGAATAGTTTTCTAGATAAAAAGTCGGTTGTATTCTTTGGATTGCAACTGACTACCAATTTTGACACACATTTACTAACTTCAACTGTCCCTGGCATGCCACATTAAAGTGCCATTAGTATTTGGACAGTTGGTGCTTGGTTGAGAGGAGCAAAACTTATACTGGTCTCAAGTACAAATACTTTGGATTTAGGCATAGTACACAAATGTTAAAATGTAGTAGAATAATAAAAAATTATTACTTTTTATTATAATTAATATAATATTATTTTAGTTTCTATTTTTTATAATTTGTTTGTGTGTCTAAATTCATATTATTTGTGTTAGTTGAGAGATTTAGAGAGTGTACATTGCATTATTAACATAAAAGATAGAATGCTATTTCAATTCCCAAAATGTAAATACTACTTTCGTCTTTAAATATGAGACTTCTTTGAGAAAATTGCAGAAATTAAGAAAGTTGATTGTGATATTAAATTTGTTGTTAAATAATATTATTTTTATAATTTTATCCTTCAAAAAATAGAAGAGTTAATTTTTATTTTTTAAAAAAATTATATATTGTAGAAAAAAATGCACTATAATTATGTTGGTAAAAAAAGTAATTAATGTTCTTGAAAAATTGAAAATGATCTTATAAAAAGGGACAAAAGAAATTCTCAAAAGGGTCTTATATTTAGGGACATAAGTAGTATTTGATAGAACAACACTTACGATAAAATAACACATGATAAGACAAAACACAAAATTATAAGGTATTGAACAGTATATGAGATGAAAATTAGTCTTATGATTTAACTCGAGACACAATAATTTTAGCTTTTATCCAATCTCTTGCCCCCATTATTGTCCAAACCCAAAATAGTTTTAAAATTAAATTCAATATAACTAGAATTATTATGCCCAATTTTTCATTTTTTTAATGAATCAAACACACTGAGAGGCATCAAAGAGAGAGAGGGAAGAAAACATACTCTGAAAGCAAACTCTCTTGGTTCTTTTTACTAAAAATAAATAATTATTAATTCATTCAAATTGATAAAATATTAATTATTTATTTTTTACCACCAGTTAAATTTGATTTTGGGGTCAGTTTTGGCATCAAGTGGTTCCAACTCCCTCCCAATCGCAGTTGCGGGGAATCGAACCGTGGTCCTCCCTATCAAGTTCAGCGTCAATCACCACTGAACCAACTAACAATTGATAATTCATTTTTGTTGTATAAGAACAAATATGTACACATTTAAACATCGTTAAAATCACACAATCAAGTCCATAAAAAATAGTTGATGTGTACTGTTAAATTACTTTATCCTCAATTGATTGTCTTTTTATAGGTTTTTCTTATTACTCACCTCGTTTATAGGTCTTTTATTTTCTCTTACAATTGCCCATCCTCCCCTCAAGGTTCTAGCAATCATTCCCTCGCCACAAATTGAATATATATGAGTGTCAAAATGCCCCCACAAAGTTCAATGTAGAGTCATTGTTGATTTGCATCTAAAGTCTTGCCACTCCATTTTCAATAGATTAGGACATAATCTATCTTATTAATTTTGAGGAATGTGAGACTTTTTTATGTCTACTATAAAAATTAATAATTCTCTAGTCGAGGCTAAACTACTAATTACTAAAGTATTTGTCACTCCTTGTACGTACGCAGCTTAATTAGACTATAGCTTCGAGTGCCAATGTTCCAATCGATCTCAAAAATCAAATACTATCATAACTTTCCTCCTAGAATTTGCTTGTACGTGTTTGTTGCAGCTTGGAGCATGGGCTTATCAATCAATTTAAATGTATATACAGAAAAATGTATATGCAGACACGTAGCTTTACACATACTCCGTCACATTATAAATATTTTTTAAAATTTATTTAATATATAGTTGATGTACTATTTGGTCAATAATATGGACCATATATATGAATTATTTAACAATTTTTTTTTTAAAAAAAAAATATTTATAATTAAGTACTCCCAAAAAAGTTCACATACACACAAATTTATTAGAATCTGAAAATGATACTAGCCACTCTCAAATTCCTATAATAAAGGATGGATTAAATTATTTTGACTTTTATCAATATGTATCTAATAACGTTCAACTACTTTATTTATTTGAAGCACAATATGATACTAGTTGCTAGTCATTTTCACTGCAGGAAACTGGTGTTGTCTGTGAAGAGTTAGTTTAAAGTGATGTTAAGTTTAATAATCACACTTATTTTGTGGGAAAATACAAAAAATGTTGTGAATAGAATTCAGAGACTCACAAATCAAAATATTAGATTTAACCGATTAATGAATTTATCCTAAGATGAATTATTCGAGAAAACTTGAGTACAATTTTTCTAGTGAGAACAATTTTTTATTAAACTTTACATATTTTACGATCGAGTTTTGAATTATCGAAACTTCATCTAAGAACTGAAAAGTTAATAACCAAAAAAAATAATTCAACGACTCACCGTAGTAACGGTTGCAAAGTTAACCAAAATTTTATGGGGTCAAATTGTCAAATATAAAGAAAAAGTAAAATATGTTTTTATAAATGTTGTCATGACAATTTTGTTGGTGACAAATATAAAGTAAATATTTTTTCTTTCTATAAATTGCTATTAAGTTTTTACAAATGGACTTATTTGACATAGCTAAATATACCTTATTAGAGTAGGTAAATATAAAAATACATAACTAATTCCAAAAATCAAATAAATTGAAGGAAAATATTGCGGTTACGAAATGTCAATGGATATCTATAGATGCGAATAGTGTGATATCCGCTCCGTCAGATAAATATGATATATGTATCCGCTCCATATCCGTGCGGATATCCTCTAAGCGGATAATCCACATATATTGAAGTATCCACAGATATTAACAAATATCCATAGATGATATTTTTTTATTAAAAAAAAAGAAATAATTATTGAAAAAAAATTTAGTTTTTTTTAAAGACAAAACATTAACACATTATATTCATAAATTTTGCGCTCTATTTTTAATAAAAATATCCAATCTACAAACAAAAATCACCTCACAGAACTGCAAAAGAGCCAAACAAAACTAGAATTTATATAAAATAGCCAAAATGCAAAAGATAAAATATAAAAATACAATTTTTTTATATAAAAATACTAGAATTTATATGTAAGTAGATATATTTAAGTAATTTTAGTAATTATTTAGCGGGTATGGATATCCGCGGGCGCGGATAGTATTAAACCTGCATCTGTATCCATTAAATGCGGGTAATTGAATATCCATTTATTTTATCCGTGGATATCCATTAAACTATCCGCTTTGTATCCATGGCGGATTTTATCCGCAGATATCCACGAGTATGAATATTTTTGTCACCCCTTACGATAGATCGTTGACAAAAAGCTATTCGAACAATAGTGTGTTGACTAGAAACTACATCGGAGGTGGTATCCGTTGATGAGTTACAAACACTCCGACATATAAAGTAGAAAAATGACGTATTAGACTTTGGTCAACCCTAAATTTAGTCTAGAACAAAAAAAATTATGAAAATTAATTGAATTATATATATATATATATATATATAGGGTTTGCTAATTTAGACCCACTTAAAAACATGTGGGTCTAAATTAGCAATGTGCACCTTTTCATTTTAGACAAAAATAACCTCTTACCCCTAATTTATGTTAGTTTCAATTAAAGGACAGTTTTGTAATTTCGTTTTCAAGAAACATAAACCATTGCTAAACCTTAATCTTTGATGGTTACAAAAGTTCTCAAAAGTTTTTTATCGCGAGCGGAAAAGTCTGCAACCATTTCCTCCTTACTTTCTTACACTTTCATATACTGCAACCATATACTCCAAAAGTTTATTACTATGTACCTACTACCTAGGTTCTGCTTCCTCTTACGCTTTGATTTAATTTTGCAATGCATTTTTATAATAAATAAATATGTGTGTTTGTACAGAAAAATCAGTCATTGGCTGAGAAGGTATTTTATGCAAATAATAATTCAGCGACGTTTTATGATTCAGTCGGTGTTTAAGTTTTTTTTTTATATCAAAAAATTAATAGTAATGTTAAAATTAGAAATTAGTATAGACTTAAAAAAAAAATAGAAAATAGTTTTTTTATTTTAAAAGAAGATGAATCTAGATTGGATATGTTTTCCTAAGTTGTCCTTTTTTAATTTCCTAGGTTTTCATGTGTTTTCCTAAGTTGTACTATATTTATAATTAAGTGGGTCTAAATTAGCAAAGTGAGTGCACATTATTTAATAAAATTTACCTAACTAACCCTCAATTGCTAATGTTAAATAAGCAAATATCAAGGATATTTTTTGTCCAAAGTAAAAAGGTGCACATTGCTAATTTAGACCCACATGTTTTTAAGTGGGTCTAAATTAGCAAACCCCTAATTACTACTATCAAATTGGTCATTAAAAATCAGAGTTCTTTTGTCCATGTATAAATTTTAAGAGAGTAAATGCTCGACCATATATTTTCACGGTAAATTGGTGATACTACTCCAATGATCTATAAACAAGATCACGAGTGTTGTAGCAAAATATAAACTCAATATCTAACTAAAAAGGTAAAAACTCAATAAATCGTCTTAAAAATCCTATTGAAATTATATTATGGAATTTGTAGTTAACAATTCAATTGGCTGCATTTGCAATTCAATCGGGAAGTACTAGTACTTTTTAATACGAATAATGAATTGGTTAAGGAGCATAATCAAATGACACCGATCTGTGCCAATTATTGTTCTTAAATTAACTCCATTCACAATTATTATATTCGTTTTTCTTCATATATGTATATGGAAAATGCTTATTATAGCGAAACATATTTCACGAAAAACTCACGAAGAAAACGGCAATTGAAATAAACTGATCAACATGCTTTTAAATCACCGCTTCATCTTGTAAATGAAACAACATCTTCAATTTTTTTTACACAAAACAACATCTTCAATTAATTATCAAAGAGGGTCTCTTCCAGGATGAAACTATTTTAGTATTAATATTATATAAGTGTTTTTCTATGATGTACAAATTTATACATGTTAAATTATAAATAAAAATGCACAAATATATATAATTTTTCAATAAATAATTATTGGTTTTCGATAAAAAGTAATACTTTTAGGTTATTATCGCTAGTTGGTTTAGTAGTGATTGACGTTGAACTTGGTAGGGAGGACCACACTTTGATCCCCGCAACTGCGATCAAAAGGGGGTTGAAACCACTTGATGTCAGAACCGACCCCTCGAACCAGATTAAACTGGTGGTAAAAGCAAAAAAAATGTTATAAGGACACTAGTTAGTATTTTCTTAATTTTTAATATCAAACATATATATAATGTGATGTTCCTACTAGGCCCGACCACATGGGAGTGCAGGGTGAGCGACGACATTGAGCCTCAAAATTTTGAGGGTCTCGACTCAAAATTTTGAGGTCCTATAATAATAATAATTATATATTGTTAGTATTTATAAAATATCAGATGTACTCAGCTGATTAATTTTGAAGCCCTATAATAATTGTTATATATTACCAATATTTATAAAATATCATATGTTTGTTAAAAAAAATCCTAATCAAGTAAAAAAAATTAAACAAAAAATAATTCTTTTCAATTTTTTAATATTTTTTATTAAATATCTATTTTTGATATTTAAACCGGACCTCTAAATAGTCAGGACCGGTCCATTTCCTACCAACTGAACTAAGTTCCATAAATACTAATAGTAGTGGTAGTGGCAAAGTTAATTGTCATTGCCTTTTATTTTAAAATAAGATTATTATAAAATTATATAATAATTATAGCAGCTTTCATGATGTAATTTAATTGAGCAATGAACACATAACATATAGTAAAAGTACGCTCGTGATATATTCGTGAAATCAATTTCGCGATATATAGCATTACTGCTTAATTAGATGGTACAATAGTACTGAGAACAAAATTTATATTGTATTGAAAATTAAAATGAGCTGGTTGTTTTAGGAAACATTTAAGCTCCTTTCCGTCTCAAGTATAAAAAAATAAGTTGGTTAAAGAAAGCTCAACTTTCTTTGAGAAAGATTTACTTATATTTGACACTAGTTAAATGTAGTAGGTCAATTATTTTGAAGTAGAGGGAATAACTTTTTGTTAGCAAGGTACGGTACGATTAAATAGGATTGAGATTTGCTGCAGTCACTAACTGCTAGGCATGAGCATCAGCCTGTTTCTGTTGAGTTCAGGTCGAAAATTAATATTATATACTATCATTTATGTCCAGTTTTTCTCAATTGTTAACCTGAGACCCAACCGAATGCTTCAATGTGTTGTCGGTTATATCAATTTCGAGTTTGGTCACATGTCGATGCTTAGCCCTACTAACTACATACAAATATGCTAAATAGATTTGAATGACAACCGTTTATGCTAAATATGCTAAAAAATAAAATGTACTTAATATTTAAACTGTCTAATTAAGATTAGATGAAGTCACTGATCACGTGAATGCAAAAATATGGACCAGCTATATAATATATTTGTATTCTATATATATAAATGATGTGTGAGACCATCTTCTTCCATCTTGCTTTCATTTCTAATTTCTAACAATCTTTATTTTCACAATGAAGTTTCCTTATCTATCCATCTTTATCTCACTCATTGTAAGCACCAATTTCAAAACTTATATATTCTAGCTTGTGCCAAATATTATTTTCTTAGTTCCTTTTTATTATTTCATTTCATAAATACTAAAATTAATATAATGTATGTCAAATTTTAATTTGCAGCTTGCACTGGTAGCAGCATCCCATGCTGCCTTAACCCCTGAATTGTACTGGAAGTCCAAACTTCCCACAACTCAAATGCCAAAAGCTATCACAGATCTCCTTCACCCTAGTTAGTACACACATACTCCCTTTGTTCCTATTTAATTATCATTTTTTTTATAGAAAATGTGTTAGATACTTATACAATATTACCGTAATAAATAATGATAGTCCATAAATCTTAGCTCAACTGGTAGAAATGTCGAAGTTGTTAGTGTTGGATGTCATGACCGGGGTTCGAACTTCAGTCCCTTCACTTTGTGTGTGAGTTTCCAATTATGGTGCTGATAGATTTTTGAAATGTACAAACAGGTAACGCAAATGGGAAAATAATTAAGCCAGATTGTCTTACACTTTACTATCGTGCTGCAAATGAAACACAATTACATGATAATCCAAATATTTCAATGTTCTTCTTGGAAAAAGACTTGCATCATGGTACAAAATTGAACTTGCACTTCATGAAAACTTCAAACTATGGTGCAACATTCTTACCTCGTGAAATTGCTAATTCCATACCCTTTTCATCAAACAAAGTGGAAAACATCCTTAACCATTTTTCCATCAAACAAGGATCAAAAGAATCTGAATTTGTGAAAAACACTATTGGTTATTGTGAAGTGCAAGACATGAAAGGTGAGGTAAAGAATTGTGTAACATCATTGGAGTCAATGGTTGATTTCGCTACTTCGAAACTCGGGAACAATGTTGAAGCTGTTTCAACAGAAGTGAACAAAGAAAAAAAGTTGCAAGAATATGTAATAGCAAAAGGAGTTAAGAAATTGGGAGAGGATAACAAAGTTGTTGTGTGTCACAAAGTGAATTATCCTTATGCAGTTTTTTACTGTCACAAAATAGATGCAACTAATGCTTACTCTGTGCCTTTGGAAGGTGTTGATGGAAGCAGAGTTAAAGCTGTTGTTGTTTGTCACACTGATACATCACAATGGCACCCTAAACATTTTGCTTTTGAATTACTCAAAGTTCAACGTGGGACTATTCCAATTTGTCACTTTTTCACACAAGAACATGTTGTTTGGGTTTCTAATTACTCAAAGTTTAATTTGGGACAGTTTGAGTTTGCCATTCTAGACTTAGAGGATGATGATGTTAAGATTTCCAAGTAAAATACCAATTTCTTGAATAATACTAACAGGTATATTATAATACCTGCATTATGTATTAAGTTAATTTGTATGTTTTCTACAAGTACCGGTAAAGGGTTTGACCATGCAATATGAAAAGACCGTGTTTAAATTTTCTCGAGAATGGTTATAAAATGGTCATTAGTTTCATCTTAAATAAAAACTTTGCATGTCGTTGCTAATATAAATGATGTTTATTTATGTTATATATTTTGAAATTCAACTAAGACATTTGGTCGGATCTATTGAATCTTGAGTCGAGGGTTTGATTGACTCAAAGTGGCCTATCGAATAATACATGTCATTAAACCAAGGGGCATACAAAAATAACTAAGGGCCATACAAATTAAAGTAGCGACGGGAGGACAAAGTGCGTTGCATTCTCTTCATGGATTTAGGGTTTGAATTTAAAAGAGATGGATTAATGTTCTCTGCGAGGAGAGGTGTACTGGTTTTTACTGGGGTGGGTTTAGCCGTTTTTCTACTGTTTGGGCCTGCTGTTCTTTCTCCTGGGTTTTTCTGTTTCTTTTTCTGTTTGTGGGCCTTCCTGTTTGTGGCCCGTTAGTTTTGTTTTTTCTTTTGTCCTTCTTTGTGGGTTTTCTCTTATATTTTAAATTTTTTATCCTTTTAAAAAAAATGTATTCTCTATGGGGGATTTAGGGTTTGGAAAATTAAGAGGGCGAATGAAATAATTATAAATGTTTTAGCATATTTTCACATATAAAATAAATAAACAATTTATTAGATTACTAAACTAATAAAATCTAATATAATACTCCCTCCGTTCCTTTTTAAGTGTCCGTTTTGAATAGTAACAGCAAATTAAAAAAGTTTATTTTTGCACCTTATTTTCCTATTATATCCTAATTCTAATTCACCAACAAAATCCTATTTTTTTGCACACACTTTCTCTTTCCAATAAATTTAATATATTATGCACACAAAAAAAAAACAAAATTTAATATGTTATGTACCAAAAAAAATAAAAAGATTTAGTTTTCCAAATATATAGCATTAATTAGTTTTATTGAAAAAGATATGAGTAATTGACAAAGGGTATAATTGACAAATCGTACCCTTAAAACACCAAATGGACAATTAAATAGAAACGCTAAATTCGACGTTTTTGGACACTTAAAAAGGAACAGAGGGAGTATGAGGATAATTTCTACATATAAATTCATGTTCAAATCTTCATTTTTTTTTTTTGAATTAGGCTAAATTTATTTCAAAACAATAAGTACAAGAAGACCATATAAATTCATGTTCAAATCTTAAAGTATGTGAATAGGGGTCATACATTTTTACATTAGGGTCATACGTTTACACCCTTGAAATTTGTGAATAGGTAAAAAGACCATAATTTTAAAGTATGTCCAGCAACATGGTCCTTCTGCTAAGACCATCTACAATGGGTCTGTTTAGAGGGTGTTGAAGTTGGTCTCAACACATGAAGTCCTTTGCAATGGGGTGTTGAAGTTGATGTGGCATCTCAAGGTGTTGAAGAACTTCAACAGCGTTGAAGCCTGCAGAGGGGGGAGGCGTGGCAGCATTTGGTTCGCTCAATCTGGCGCGTGTAGTACACGGTCAGACACGCGTGAAGCCTGCAGAACGCGGAGAGAGAAGATGAAGCTTGACACATGGCGAAACGCGATTGGCTGGGCGGATTTTTATCCCATTTTATCTTTAAACTCAATTATTTCATTGCAAATTATTTTTTTATTTTTTTATTTTTATACCAAAATTCATGATTTTTTTTCTCTATAAATAGAGACTTGGTTCATTTGATTTGGACACAGAAAAAAAAAAAACCAAGTTTTTCACCCTCTTAATCTTATTATTATACTTCTATTAGTGTTTATTTTTAAGTTTTAGTCTCTGTTTAGTGAAATGGATCCCAATAATAATTTCAACACCCAAAATTCTTCTAATAATCCAAACAATTATCAAAATCCCAACAATTTCCAAAATCCCAACAATTATCAAAATCCAAATTATTATCAAAATCCCAACTATTATCAAAATCCAAATCAATTTTCCAACCAACATCCTCCAAACTTTCATCCATATTATGGATCTATGACGGGAAATTCATCTCAAGCACCCCCGTTTCATGGTTATATGCCGATGGTTAATGAAAATTTTCCGAGTAGTGGTGCACCTGAATTTCCCGGGTTTTCAACACAAATGACCACTGGTGGAATGACATCTGCTAATGAAGTCACTCCAAGTTCAGAGGAATCAACTCCTAAGAGCCGAAAAAACCCGCAACCAGCATGGAACACTGAACAAAATTTGGTGTTAATTAGTGGGTGGATTAAATTTGGAAGTGACAGTATTGTCGGTAACAACCAGAAAGGTGAAACATTTTGGGGTAAAATTGCTGAGTATTGTAATGAGCATTGCTCATTCGATCCTCCGCGTGATGCATCTGCATGCCGAAACCGTTTTAATTATATGGACAAAATGATTGGTAAATGGGTTGGTGATTATGATAAAGCTATGTGTTTGAAAGGAAGTGGTTGGTCGGACAATGATGTTTTGTTAAAAGCGCAGGAAATATACGCGGGTGGGAAGAATGTTAAATTTAATTTAATGGCAGAATGAGACGCTCTCCGTGAACAACCACGTTATAGTAGTCAAGTAGGAGGAAATAATGGCTCAGAAAGTAGTGGATCTAAGAGATCTCGCGATAGTGATGCATGTGGCTCAAACACTATAGGATCTAGTGGTCGTCCCATGGGTAGGGAGGCAGCTAAAAAAAAGGGTAAAAAGAAGGGCAAGGAAGCTGCCTTGGAGAATTTCAACAACGAAATGTCTTCTTTCAAACAATTCAAGGAGAAAGAGCTTGAACGATTGAACGAGATAAGGGAGACACAAGATAAGTTAAGGGAGACGCAACAAGAGGCTAACCGCTTGAAGAAAATGGAAATGTATCTAAAGTTAAGTTCCGAAGAGCATCTCAATGATCGTAAGAAAGAGATGTTGAAAAAATTGGAAGAAGAACTTTTTGGTAATTAATTTCTAGCTGCAAAAATTGTCAGTGTATTGTTTGGTTTAATTATTGTGTTTCAATATGTCAGTGTATTGTTTGGTTTAATTATTGTGTTTCAATATGTCAGTGTATTGTTTGGTTTGATTACTGTGTTTCAATATGTCAGTGTATTGTTTGGTTTGATTATTGTATTTCGAATCCGTCAGTGGTCCACCACTCAAATCCAATCGTTATCTGATAATTAACTCTATACAATAAATATTTCGAATCCGTCAGTAGTCCACCACTCAAATCCAATCGTTATCTGATAATTAACTCTATACAATAAATATTTCGAATCCGTCAGTGGTCCACCACTCAAATCCAATCGTTATCTGATAATTAACTCCATACAATAAATATTTCGAATCCGTCAGTGGTCCACCACTCAAATCCAATCGTTATCTGATAATTAACTCCATACAATAAATATTTCGAATCCGTCAGTGGTCCACCACTCAAATCCAATCGTTATCTGATAATTAACTATATACAATAAATATTTCGAATCCGTCAATGGTCCACCACTCAAATCCATTTATATATAGGGACTTATACAACCATTTATGTACCAATATCTCAAATCTCAAATCTCATTCAAATCTCATCCAATCAATCTCAAATCTCATCCAATCTTAAATCTCATCACAAAAAAATGGATCCATCAGAAGATCCGTTTGTTTATTTTGATGTCGAAGCTTATAGGCAAAATCTTGAAGTTGAAGAAGCTTTTATGACCAATCGATTTAGAGAGCATCGAAAGAAAATTGAAGAAGATTATGCACCTCGTAATAGGAAATATATCAAAAGAGATTATGCAGCGGCAAACCAAAGACTCATTGAAGACTACTTTGCCACTGAGCCTACATACGACGATGCAATGTTTCGTCGTCGATACCGGATGCAAAAACATGTTTTCCTTCGAATCGTTGGGGACCTTTCAAGTAGTGATAACTACTTCACCCAGCGAGTTGATGCAGCCAACAAAGAAGGTATATCACCCTTGGCAAAATGTACCACGGCGATGGGATTATTAGCATATGGTGTGTCAGCAGATGCAGTCGATGAGTACATCAAAATAAGAGGTACTACAGCATTGGAGTGCTTACGTAGATTCTGTAAAGGAATCATACGATTGTATGAGCCAGTGTATATGAGATCACCAACCGAAGAAGACCTGCAAAAAATACTACAAGTTAGTGAAAAGCGGGGGTTCCCAGGGATGATTGGGAGTATTGACTGCATGCACTGGGAGTGGAAAAATTGTCCTAAAGCATGGGAAGGTCAATTTACTAGGGGGATAAGGGAACCACAACTGTTATTCTTGAAGCAGTTGCAACTCATGATCTATGGATCTGGCATGCATTTTTTGGATGTCCGGGAACGTTGAACGATATAAACGTTCTAGACCGGTCACCAGTGTTTGATGATGTGGAACAGGGAAAGACTCCAAGTGTGACTTTCTTTGTGAAAGCTGCTATAATTATTATATAATTTTATAATAATCTTATTTTAAAATAAAAGGCAATGACAATTAACTTTGCCACTACCACTACTATTAGTATTTATGGAACTTAGTTCAGTTGGTAGGAAATGGACCGGTCCTGACTATTTAGAGGTCCGGTTTAAATATCAAAAATAGATATTTAATAAAAAATATTAAAAAATTGAAAAGAATTATTTTTTGTTTAATTTTTTTTACTTGATTAGGATTTTTTTTAACAAACATATGATATTTTATAAATATTGGTAATATATAACAATTATTATAGGGCTTCAAAATTAATCAGCTGAGTACATCTGATATTTTATAAATACTAACAATATATAATTATTATTATTATTATAGGACCTCAAAATTTTGAGTCGAGACCCTCAAAATTTTGAGGCTCAATGTCGTCGCTCACCCTGCACTCCCATGTGGTCGGGCCTAGTAGGAACATCACATTATATATATGTTTGATATTAAAAATTAAGAAAATACTAACTAGTGTCCTTATAACATTTTTTTTGCTTTTACCACCAGTTTAATCTGGTTCGAGGGGTCGGTTCTGACATCAAGTGGTTTCAACCCCCTTTTGATCGCAGTTGCGGGGATCAAAGTGTGGTCCTCCCTACCAAGTTCAACGTCAATCACTACTAAACCAACTAGCGATAATAACCTAAAAGTATTACTTTTTATCGAAAACCAATAATTATTTATTGAAAAATTATATATATTTGTGCATTTTTATTTATAATTTAACATGTATAAATTTGTACATCATAGAAAAACACTTATATAATATTAATACTAAAATAGTTTCATCCTGGAAGAGACCCTCTTTGATAATTAATTGAAGATGTTGTTTTGTGTAAAAAAAATTGAAGATGTTGTTTCATTTACAAGATGAAGCGGTGATTTAAAAGCATGTTGATCAGTTTATTTCAATTGCCGTTT
The DNA here is from genome assembly GCA_030408175.1 of Trifolium repens. Taxonomy (NCBI): domain Eukaryota; kingdom Viridiplantae; phylum Streptophyta; class Magnoliopsida; order Fabales; family Fabaceae; genus Trifolium; species Trifolium repens. The sequence continues at coordinate 6,558,423 of CP125836.1, forward strand.
TCTTCGTGAGTTTTTCGTGAAATATGTTTCGCTATAATAAGCATTTTCCCTAATTAAGATTACTTACATCACTTCCAATTTGATATCTCCCACTATACATTTATCATAAATGTTCACATTAAAATAAAGTACCCGATCTTTATTAAGTTCTAAATATGATTGATTATAGTCTTTTAATGAAGGTTTTAAATAAATGTCCGAACGACCGCGACAAAACAATTTTGGCAGATGCCGATATCATTACCGTTATCATCGTTTTTTATATTAATGAACAGAGTATAATTAATTCACACTGCGACGACCGCTTAGTGTCGTAACACCTGTACCGACCAAAATTGCGAAAACTTTTACGTAACCGAGACATGACTGCGGCCTTTCTTACTTTTAATTTTCTCTATTAAGTTTTAAATTTATAGTTTCAATCTTCCGAATGATGGAGGTTATCCCATTTATGGATTGTATTGATTTTTTATGAATAAAGTAAGAAGCAGATAGTGCATAAATTCAAAAGGAAAGAAAGCTAGTAAATGAATTTACGATGGATTGTAAAGATGGTGAAAACTTTAGTCGTATCAGAAAAAGGGACAAAATATTGATTTTGACACAAGAGAGTGAACAAGATCCCCTTTTGTGTGTTTTTGCCAATTATTTCTTTCTCAATGGGAAAGTCAGAATCGTAATAACCAAAAATAAACTTGTTTATGTCATGCTCTAACTACAATTCACATGCAATGGTATTTGGTATTGTCACTATATATGTTACGTTGTTTACATTCTATTAGAGATATACATAATTAGTAGTTTTAGTTATTCGTTAAATAACCAAATTAGTTAGTCTATAAATAAATTTTGCTCTAATCATTTGTACTTAATTTTCTCATTTTGTAATACTATTTACTATTATTCATATAGATAAATATTCTAATTTTCTCTCTAATTTTTTTCATATGAATGTCATGGTTCATAACATTATTAATATAATCTTGATTTATAGATTGTTTTTATGGTGACATTTAGCATGGCTTAAATTGTGTTGCATATGCAACTATGCAAGTAAAGTACTATTCTTTGTTACCAATTACAACCGGTTATAATAGATAACAAAAGTATTTGTATACATTATACAATTTAAGCTTTTGTGAAATCATGGTGATAAGCCGATAATATATCATTTGACAACAAAACCAAGTTAAAAAATCCCAGAGAACAGTTGATTGCATGCTAATTATGAGAGAGATCGATGATAAAGTATGTTAATAACAATTTGAAAAAAAAAAATCAGAAGAAAAGACAATGTGGCTATGTTATGAAAGATGACCACGGATATGAGACGAATGGTGTTAGATATAGCATCAAACCCTATATAGATGTAATGTTAAAAGTTATAAAGATAATTTGATGGTTGAAATTGATGAATTTGAGAATAAAGTGACAAAAATATCAAGGGTTTGTTTCCTGTAATTTTGCAACGTGTTAAAAATTTGAATGTTTAATATTAACATGTGTTATACCATCGACTAATTGACGCTAAATTTTTATTATTTATAAAATGTGAAATATTCTTACGGATATTTTAACTTTTAAAAATATAAAAGGTTTAATTACAGTTTTGGTACCCCTATTTTGCTTTTTTCACAGTTTTGGTCCCCTATTTTAATTTTAATCAGTTTTAGTCCTCCTTATACAATTTTGTGTCATATTTGTAATGACATGACAAACATAGTGCTGATGTGTCAGAGTCCACATGTATTAGCACTTTTCATGTCACAATTTCATTTATTTTAATTAATAATAAAAATACCAAAATTAAAATAGCAATTATTATAAAACAAAAAATAAAATAGAAAATCATATTGTTATTATTTGATTTCACAAATAAGAATCAAGAACCCTAAAATAGAAACATTCAACCCCAAATTTCTCAAATCTCATTCTCTCCATATTGAAGTACCGAAACAAGTGCTTTTGTATTTTGTAGTTGTGCATATCAGCCTAAGTTTTAATGAAAACTTAATTGGAATTAATTTGGAACTTGCAAATAACAATCTTGTGTCTTATTGATAGAATCAAACAGTAATAATTTTATTTTTATTTTTATTTTTTTGTTTTGTAATTATTATTATTTTGTTATTTTAATTTTTGTGTTTTTATTATAAATTAAAAAATAGATATAATTAGTGACATGGAAAATGTTAGTACATGTGGATTCTGACACATCAGCATTATATTTGTCACGTCATTAAAAATATGACACATAAAAGCAAAATTGTATAAGGGAGACTAAAACTGATTGAAATTAAAATAAGGGGACCAAAACTGTAAAAAAAACAAAATAGGGGGACCAAAATTGTAATTAAGCCCAATATAAAATATCACATTTCAAACTCCAAAACATTATTCCTTGTTTTTTTATATTAAAATATTTTTATTAAGACAATAAAAAGAATTAGTTTTAGAAGAAGGCCATGCATAGTACTGGCTTACATGTAATGCTTTAAAAATTGGATCTGTGAAACTAATTAATAAATATACATTTAATATTAAGTATATATTACAACAAAAAAATTTCTTTTTACAATAGTTTCACAGGCCTAAACTAATTATTTTAGAGCCCACAATTATTTTTTTTAAATTACATGGACTTATCCCTATTCACTTATCAATAGTTGATTTTTCTCTTTTCGCACCCCTCTTTATTTCTTGTGTGCCCTTCTAAATTTTAAAAAAAAACCACTTGCATTTTAGAATGAGAATGTTGATAAAATGAGTTTGAATTCTCCCACTTCCCTTTCCTCACCCCACCCACACAGCCTCCCCCCCCCCCCAAGAGGTAATTAAAATGATCAAATTATATTTACATGAATTTGCACTAGATCTCATTTTCCTTGTTATTTTTGTCTCGCTAAATAATATGGTTAAGAAATGTCATACAAACTACACTCTCCTTCTTTTATTGCTTAAGGAAGTCTGAATCATGCTTTGTAGTGCAAACTGACATGTCTGATCTGATAGGCCACTTGAGCCAATCAAAGCCTCGATTCAAGATTCAACAAGTCTGACCGAAGATCGAACTCTGAATTCTTCATTTTTAATAGTATGTAAGTCTAGTCATTAGCTGAACAAAAAAAAATATATAATTAAAAATAATAATATTAGCAACAATATAACTTTAAATTTTTAAAACAAGGTAACGGTTAAAAAGAAATATATTTGTTGTATAAAAAAGTGATACAACATATATAATACATCATGTGTTTATTTAGTTATGAAATGAAATAATAAAAAGGAACTAGAAAAAAATATTATAGACACATGATAGAATATAAGTTTGGAAATTAGTGCTTACATTGAGTGAGATAAAGATGGATAGATAAGAAAACTCCATAGTGAAAATAGATTGAAAATTAGCTAGAGGAAATGAAAGCAAGATAGAATGAATCCCTAACTTGTCTTACACATCATTTATATAGAATATAGATGGCACATAATGCCATGCTCTGTACTAAAAACATATTTAATCTCTATTAAAAAAAAATTATAAGAAAACTTTTATCCATAAATAGTAAGGTCAGTTTAGGATACAATTAGGTACAAGTAAGACTTTTTTAAAATAAAGGAGATTAAAAAAAATTATAAGTCTATTTGGCTAACAAAATCAGACCATGGGCTATACATAAATCAGACCATGACTATCTAAGTAAATATTAATAATATTTTTATTACTATTATTATTATTATATTAAATTTAGTATTTTGGATGAAATTATAAATTTGTTAACTTTTTCGGTAACTTAAGTTGATTAGTTTACATTAATTTTTTACATATTTAAATATATAATTATTAACTATAATTGAAATATAATATTTAATTTTCAAAAATGATATGTTAAATATAAAAATGAAGATTAATCTCATTGGATTATTAATTTTTGCAAATGAAGCTTGGTTCAACCAAACCCATTCCCACTAGTAATAAAGATTAAAGAGTAACTAACATATTCTCCACAAACTTACACTACAAGAAAACACTGCATTATTGAGGGCTAAAAAGATAAAAATCCGTCAACAATGAAACCATTATTGAGGGCCAAAGTCCATCAAAAAAAGCTTCGTCTGTAATGGTTATTGACAGCTCAGGACCCTCAATAATGCGTCCAACAACTTTATGCATTATTGAGGGCCTGCAGCCCTCAATATATTTTTGATGTCTGCAACCCTCGATAATGGATTCGAGGTAAAATTACTGACGGCCTGCAGCCGCCAATAATGTATCTTTAATTAAAAAAAATTAATTATTTAATTATTTAAAAATCATATTATTTAAAAAAATTTGATTTTTAAATTATTAAATTATTTTTTCAAATCAGAAGTTCAATTTCTATATTTTTAAATTTTTTTAATATTTCACTGTTTCTCCCAAATTATACACTATTATAAATAAAATACAATTCCATACTATTAATACATAATATCATAAATTAAATTATAAATAGATTCATTTACATAATATTCATGAAACAAAGTTTCCAAAAGTATAATTGTGGATTTAAATATATCTTAACAAAACCAAACTATGCTACTACCAAAAAACACTAGCCTAATCAAAAGCTAAACAAACTGAGACATACAAACAAAGCTCAAACCAAACAGTACCGGCCTCATAGAGATCCCAAACATCGCACCTGCACAAAGTCACAAACACAACAAAAGTCAAGTATAAAAATTACAAAGAAATGGAAATGAGCATATGGTTATGATACAAAGCAACCTAGTACAGAGTCATTTTCACACCATCACATCAGCATATCCTCATAAAAACAAGAACAAGATATAAGTTTAATATTTCATATAAATATAACATCCAGGAAAAAATTGATCAACACTTGGAGCAAAACCAACATTAGTGTTATATCAATTGCAAAATCAACATTGCAGCCTCATATATCAAACACACCCAAATCGTTTTAAAATTGTATCTTTACATAACATAACATAAATATCATGGATGTATTAAACTTACTTGAAAGTGTTTCTGCTGCATTTCCTTCCATAGAGATCACAAATTTGCTTTGAGTTCTTGGAGTCACTAATGGGCTGAACATTGAATACATGTCCAATGATGACCACCTCAAGTTTTCACTTGTAAAAAAAAATAAAGTAAAAAGTCAGGAAACAAGGAGTGACATATACATGTGGTAGCAACCACCCATAATGATTAATCATGTATATCCATGCTTTAAGAATATATGGTCATTGCATCTATACTTTAGTTTTAGCCTTTCAAGACAAGACTAAGTGGTGATCTTGAATGGCTAGTTCAACATTTTATTTGGCATGGGAAAGTGTAACCTCACAAATGCATCTTCAATGAAATCACCAAACCCATGGATCAACAATCTACCTCAGAAACTAAACAGATGTGGATCACCATAAAATACAACTTTGATCTACATTTATAAAATGCATAGTTAGCACTTAACAGTCATTTTAATTTCACTTAAATGAACTAAATATACAGCAAAAGAGGAAAAAATACAAAATAAATACCAATACCCAACCTTCAATATACTACACTGCATCATACCTTTAAAACATTAATCTATGCATATTAGGAGCTGCACAAGCAACACCTACACCAGGACCTTTAAATTTTTTGAAATGTTCTTGTTTTCATCCTAATATGCTACACTTTTGTTGAGATATTAGAACACCAACCGAGTTAAATCCCATTTTATAGCCAACATGTGAGGTGTGAAAGGAACAAATTCTTACCATTCAATCCTATAGAGAATAATCATGACCAGGTTTTCTTAAATTTAATCTTGAACATTCAAGTAAGATTGTATGACCTCTCAAAATCTGCTTAATTCTGAACTAATGATACACAAAACCTAGAAAAATTCTGTAACAATCAGTAACATAAGTTTATCAAATGAAGTTGAAAATAACAAAAGCAGCTTAATTCTGAGCTAAAACTCTACTCGAATTTCATCAGATTCAAACAAATCAAAATTTCCCAAATCAAAATTTCCCAAAAACCTAAAACCTAGAAAAATTATAGAATTTGAAAATATTATACCTCTTTCGCGAGAAGAGAGATTGAGAAACAAAAGGGAGAAGGAGATAGGCAGAGCTTTTGTCCTGGTGGTCATTGGCGGCGTTGGTTGAATCGGCCGAGCAGAGAGAGAGAATGGTGCGGTCGAGCAGAGAGAGAGAGGTGGCGGTGGACCAAAGAGAGGCGAGTGGTGGTGGTGGTGCGGCCGAAGGTTACCCAGTGAGTGAGGGTGTGATGGTGGTGCGGTCGCACGCGAGAGAGAAAGGAATACAGGGAAGTGTTTGGGTGAGTTAGGGTTGGTGTAGGCGTGTTTTGGTGCTGGTTAAGGTTTTTTTTTTGTTTTATTTTATTTTTCCAAACAAACATTTTTATTCCAATACTATAAATATTATACTAGTAAATAAATATTGCCAAAATTACACGTTTGGTCTTTTATCTTATTTTTTTTAACACTTTGGTCTTTTACCTTTAATTTGTAACATTTTGGTCATTTATCTTATCTTTTTGTTATACTCTGGTCCTTTATCTTTTATTTGTAACACTTTAGTCTGAACATGAAAATATAAAAGAATTATGAAGATGATGAACATATTCAATCTGGCCCCTTGGTTTTGTTGTTGTTATGACACAATAGCCTTGTTTGTCAGTTTTTGTTGATGGACACGTGACATATTGAACTTATCAGACATTACGAGCCATATCAAACGAATCATATAGTGGATATTTTCGTTCATTTTTATGTCCACAATATTAGTCTTTGAATTATACCTGGTACCTCTACTTGAAAGATCAAACTAATTACAAGAAAACAATACGACTGCTTTCTTATAATCAAGGTAATTGTATGAGATTTCAAATATGTTCACAATCACACTGTAAAAATCTAATTCACACCTTTCATACACACTCCACTATTTATTGTTGTTTTTTCTTCGGTCCAACTATGTATGTTAATTTTGTATCCGTTGACAAAGTAGGTGTGCAATTTTTAACGATTGACTTTGGACCATAAGATAAGTTCCTCAAATGTTGTATGATAGTTGTTGCATGCGTTTGAAGGTACATGTATGTTTTAAACCACGCTAGAAAATGTGAATTGATTTGAGCATAAGATTCTTGTGGACTTATCTCCTTGGATGTTAAAAACAGTCTGTCATAATACTGATAATTTTGTGGCATTACTAACGATTCATTAATACGCTTGAAGCACCTTGGTTCACGGGTGCAACACTCGTCGACATTGACTCGCCGTGACTTGACCAAACTCAATAATTAGGTTGAAATCCTTTATTATATAAATGGACCTTAATTTCATCTTCACTGCGCATACGTGTACATCCACAAACTACACACAGACATCTAATCCCCCCTTCACGTATGACAATGGGAATATATTTTATGATATTGATAAATAGTTTAACCCCCTATTTAAAAAACCTCTGCAATACATAAAAATCATATATGCGTAAGTTTAAATAATAATTATTATGTTAAAAAAAATTCTACTATTTTTTTTAAGTTAAAAAAATATATACAACGCAATATATAATTAAAAAAATATATTATTTTATCGCCACTCTTTTAACTTTAAAGATTTTTCTTTACATAAAATTACTAGAATTTTCTATTCTTTCAAATTATAATTTTTCTTAAATATCGTACTTCTTTAAATATTTTTCTATAACATATTTGTCCTTTCTTAAAATATTAAATTTCCTTTATGTTAATTTTTTTAATTAATATTATTTTTAAGTTTATATATATATATATATATATATAAAAAATATATAACTTTTCTCTACTTTATAAATTGCCGTTTGAATTTGGTCTTATAGGAAGCATTATTGAGGGCCATCAGCACTCAATAATGATTGATCAGAGTTTTGCAAGTTTCACGTCTCCCCGTATGCATTATTGAGGGTCATTAACACCCAATAATGACTAGTCAATTTTTTTTGAAATTGAAGACAATTTATTGACGGTCTTTATACACTATTGAGGGCTTTAAGCCATCAATACATTATTGAGGGCCTAAAACCCTCAAAACTTTCCGTCAGTAATATCAAGTATTCTTGTAGTGTTAACTCAGTTGGTAGGGACATCATATTTTATATGCAATAGTTAGAGTTCGAATTATAAACACCCTACTTATCCCTTTTAAAAATAAAATTTCTAGTCTTGAAAAAAAAACTAACATAAATGTGCAAATTAAAGCAACCCAAATCAGCACACAAAATGATACTACCACGTACTCCATGTGTGCATCAACACTCTTTTAAAAGATACAAACTAAATAAAATAAGAAAAGATTAAGTGGTAATACAAAACCACCCCAAAATAATCTCATTCCACACCATTTTTTTTAAGTAAAAGATACAAACTAAAACAAAAGTACGACTGAAACTATTTTGTCTTTTATATCATTAGGAGTGTTTAGATTAGAAGATTTCTAAATATAGTTTGTTATTTGCTTAATTGCTGGTGATTAACAAATTACCAAATAATTGACACAGCAACTGCCCGTCACATTCCTACATTAATTGCTATTAGTATTTGGACAGTTGGTACTTGGTAGAGATATTGAGAGAGTGTACTATAAACATGAAATATAGGGAGACATTATACATCACTTACTTTTTAAGTGTCATTTAAGCAAGGTTTACATAAATTAATTAACTTTCTCTATATTATTTTTGACAAAATATTAATTTTTACTAGTTTTAAATATTAACGAAAATTGGTTAAAGAAATTAAAATTAATGTATTTAGTGTAAAATTTAAATAAATACATATTACATTATTTAATTTGTGTAGTTTATTTTAGACTTAAGTAAGTGATTTCAACTGTGGTCAAATTAAAGTTATAGTTGGAAAAGATTAAAGATGATTAAAAAAAATTAGCCCCCTTTACATTAATAGCAAAAAATCAAAACTACAATTTTAAGTTTAATATTTCAATGATGCTAACAACATAGTTTAAGAATACTTTCACAGGGCTAAACTAATTACTTTTGGAGCCCAATATTTTTTTACTTTTTCTTTTGCCACCTTATGAGTTACTCGCGAGCCCTACGAAATGATCAAATACATTTTCGTGGTTTAAGTCACGGATGTAGGAAAAATGAGTAATTTTGAAAATGAACATCTGCTACTTAAATCACAGATGTTATAATTTGTATGGTATTTTGGGGGTGTCTGTAGCACAAGTCACAGACATGGGCATTTTGGTCATTTCATAGGGCGCTCCCCAGAAATCATAAGGTGGAAAAAGTAATAATCTATTTTTTTATGTTATATGGATCTAGCCCAATTCCCTTATCAATTGTTTATTTTTTCTTTTCGTGCCCTTTATTGTTTCTCGCGCACCCTTTAAAATTATCAAAACTCCCTCTTACATCGGAACATGTTTTGCATCAGAACGTTGATAAAATGAGTTTGTGTTGTCCCACATCCCTTCCATCGCCCCATGTTAAGCTTTTCTAAAAAACAATGTTGGACCTCTAAAATTTGTAAGAGGTTGTTTTGAATTGTAGAGTTTGAATGATTCTATTATAGGATTAAAATATTTAAAAGCAATTTTGAAGTTTCTGTATTATTAGTCAATACATTATAACTCATTATGGTCCTAGAAAGTCCGGATCAGGATTCTCTCCCGTGGACTGTCCACTGGAGGAGGTCCAGTTAGATCCTGGCCTTTCACTTTAATAAAAATAAAATGAAAATTGCAAGAATAATAAAATTGATGGATAAGATAACACTGTAGGCAAAAATATACTGCAGAGAATTTTTTTCCTAGAAAGTCCCTTGTTGATTTAAGGCCCTATATTTTTTTGTAATGATAGATATAATGATAAGCTATTGAAAATCACATACATAATAAAAGGGAGGGATTGTAGTGCTTCATGTTAATACACAACCTTATAATATATAATATATAATAATTAAACATCGTCTTTCTCTTGAGATTAAGATTACAATCTCAAACTCTTATCACTTGTATACGACATACAAAGAAACATAATTTATAATGTAGGTATTATAAAATACCTTGTTATTATTCAAAGATATATGTATGTATATATTATTATGGATTGAATTGGTATTTTTACTTAGAAACCCAAACAACATGATCATGTGTGACAAAGTGGCAAATTGGACCAATTCCAGGTTGAACTTTGAGTACTTGGAAAGAAATATGTTTAGGGTTCCATTGAGATGTATCATTGTGACACACAGCAACAACTTTAACTATGCTTCCATCAACACCTTCCAAAGGAACAATGTAAACTTTAGTTCCATCTATTTTGTGACAATAAAAAACTGCATAAGGATTATTCACTTTGTGACACACAACAACTTTGTTATCTTCTCCCAATTTCTTCACTCCTTTTGCTATTACATATTCTTGTAACTCACTACTTTCTTTTTCCACTTCGTTTGAAACAGCTTCAACATTGTTTCCGAGTTTCGAAGTAGCGAAATCAACCATTGATTCCAATGATGTTACACAAGGTTTTTCATCACCATCCATGCCATGTTCTTCACATATACTAATTGTGTTTTTCACAATTTCAGACTCTTTTGATCCTTGTTTGATTGAAAACATGTTAAGGATGTTTTCCACATTGTTTGATGAAAAGGGAATGGAATTAGCAACTTCTTGAGGCAAGAAAGTTTTTCCATAATTTGAGTTCTTTTTGAATTGCATGTTCATTTTTGTACCATGATGCAAGTCCTTTTCCAAGAAGAACAAGCCCACATTTTGATTATCATGTAATTTTGTTTCACTTACTTCAGCTCCTATATCATCATTTACTTTTCCATTACCTGCATATACATTTACACCACCAATTTAATGTAAAACATTAAAATGTAAAGATTGATTAAAAAAATTTAAATACAAAACAATAGATCGCGTAAAAATATAATTAAAAAGTTCCATAAAGGTGGTTCAGTTGGTAGACATTATTAGAGGAGTTAAGGTTCGAACTCTGAATTCTCAATTTCTACATACTTATAGTGTGTAAGTCGTCACTAGATTGGACAAAAATAATATATAATTAAAAATAATAATTAACAGCAATATAAATTAATATTTTAAAAACAAGGTAATGGAGAGAATATGTATCAATTACCAGCTGGGTGAAGGAGATCAATGATGGCTTTTGGCATTTGAGTTGTGGGAAGTTTGAAATTCCAGTACAATTCACATGGATAAGCATGGGTTGCTACAAGTACAAGCTGCAATACAACATATATAATACATTATGTGTTTATTTAGTTATGAAATGAAATAATAAAAAGGAACTAGCTAGGGAAAAATTTATAGACACATGATAGAATATAAGTTTGGAAATTAGTGCTTACATTGAGTGAGATAAAGATGGATAGGTAAGAAAACTCCATAGTGAAAATAAAGATTGAAAAGTAGAGGAAATGAAAGCAAGATTAATGAAGATCCCTAAGTTGCCTTGCACATTTTATAGATCTATAGATGGCATTTTTTTATCAAGTAAATCAGACATCTTCCTCTGCACGCAACTGATTAGATTAAAATTTTGTGAAATTCAAATAGACAGTAAATTATTTCTAAAAGTTTTAGCATTATTGCATGTTCAAATCAAGAATCAAACTCATGATATTGGTTAAAGTAGAAGAGACTCGCAAAACTTTGATTCAACCCAACCTATTTTTACCCGTAATAAAGAGTAACTAACATAATGTACCCAAAAAAAAGATAATGTACCAAAAAAAAGAGTAATTAACATAAAATGTGCAAAGCTACCCAAATCCACACACAAAATGATTCTACTACGCGGGATAGCCCGGTTGGGCCACCCCTGGCTCCGCCTCTGACTAAGCCTTGTGTGCAACAACACTTGCTTAAAAGATTAAAAGTAAATAAATTAAGAAAATATCAAGTGCTAATACAAACCACCTCTAAATAATCTTATCCTTCACCATCCCATGTTAAACAGTGCATCTGGTGCACTTGGTAAACATTCTAAAAAAAGAAATAAAAGACAAAAATAATAGTGATAAGATAACTTTTGACACTTTCAAAACATAAAATGCATAATTTTTATAAAAAAAATTCTATAATAATTTGCTTAACTAGTATATCAGATACACTGTTTAGCACATTTTCCTTTTTGTCTTTTATATTTATATGAGTATTTAGATTAAACTAGGGAATGGTTTGTAGATATAGGTCCGTTTGTTTTGGATTACCAAATAATTGATACAACAACTACCAGTCACATTCCAACATTAATTGTTATTAGTATTTGGACAATTGATACTTGGTAGAGATTTTGAGAGAGTGTACTATAAACTTGAAATATACATATACTTTCATACAAATTTTTAGTTTGTTTAGTGGTGATTGACATTAAACTAGTGTGGAAGATCACAAGTTGATCCCTGCAACTGCAATAGGAAAGGGACTGAAATTACTTGATGTCAGAATTAATCCTCTAAATCAGATTAGGGGGTCCAGTGGACCAGATATTGATGGTGAAAACAAAAACAAAATTAATAATAATAATAATACTTTCACTAGTTTAAATATAGAAAAAAAACTGATTAAAAGTTTAAACATTAATGTATTTAACCTAAAGTTTTAATCAAACAAGGCCACTTTTTTTGTTTAATCAGATTTTGATTTTATTTTAGAATGAAAAAGTCCTCCATTTTTTCCATGATAAATGTCGTTCTATATCGCACATATTATAAATAAATAAATAAAAAACTATAAATGATATATGAAACTAAAAAAAACTATATATGAATGAATAAATATTTTTTTATTAATTATTATTTGTTTATTAATTATTAATATCATAATGTATTGTAGACTATAATTACTTGAGGAAAAAAATTATCAAACTTAAGAAAAAATGTTAACAAGTATTTTAATGTAAAAAGTTGTTGGCCCAAGTTTTCTTGAGAGAAAAGTTCTCTCTTTTGTCTAAGTGCTCTTTCTTCTTTGGTTATCGGTGAGGGATGATTTTGAGTCATTTTAAATTTGTCGTATGAGTGTAATATTAATTTCGTTTGTACCACAAAAAATTCACACACATAATTATAATATTTCAAATTTAAACTTAATTGAAAATATATATCACATTTATCGGTTGAATTAAATCTTACAGATTAGCAAATATCATTCTAAACTCGAAATATTCATTTCTTTGCAACCAAATGCATACCATCATGAAACCTACCTCGTAAACAAATTGATAATACACCAATTTAATATTTAAAACACTTTATTCGCATTCTAATTAATCACTCCTGTCTAATCAAGTTTTTTTTAGCCTGTGTTTGGTTTGAGAGAAATAGGGAAGAGAGAAGTTGGGGCGAGAGAAATTGAAGAGAAAAGCCCAACTTCTTCCGTTTGGTTCAAAGAGAGATTGGAAGGAGAGATGTAAGAAATGTGGGACCCACGCGTTTTCCTTTTCTTCGCTCCCTTGCGAAGAAATAGCAGAGAAACAGTTAATTTTTTTTATTTTACGTTTTTACCCTTGACTTCTTTATGGGTTGCACTTTCTCAAAGTTACAACCTGCAAACAAATTGGAAATGAAAATTCCCAACACTGTAAGAACATGTTTGAGTGCATTGGGTGGATGGCAACGAAGATAAACATCCAGGTGGATGTAAAGGGGTTAAGACACGTTTATGGGGGTGATAATATTCATATTTGATAACAATTTTGTAACCTTTTGTTTTAAGCAAATATAGTTTTGTTACTTAAAGTAATTAAATTTAATTAAGTATATAAATTAATTAGAATAATTAATAATATGAATTTCACTAATTAATCAAATTTCTTAAATATATAAAAATAAATATTAAATTAACTTTCAAAAAAAATGAAAATAATAGTAATTTTTTAGTTAAGGGTATTTATGTCATTCCAAAAAATAATACACTTCTCTCTTTTCTATTTCTCTTCTCACTCTCTTATACCAAACAACACATTAAATCTATTCCATTTCTCATCTTTTTCTCTCTTCTCATACTCTTTCTTAATAGAGGATAATTTTTCATAATTTCAGAGAAGTATAAAATTATATTTCAATGATATATTTGGTAATTAATTGTGGTTAAAATTATATTTGGAAATTAAAGATTAATAGAGGATAAAAAAATCAAGCCCCCTTGACATTAATAGCTAAAAACTAAAACTACAATTTAAGTTTAATATTTCAATTCCGTATAAAAAAAGATTAATATTTCAATGATGCTTTAAAAGACAAGCTCCTGCCCAAGATAGGGTCCAAGTGCATTATTTGTTCATGTGGTTTGTAATGTTTCGCAAACTTTACAGTGAAGTTATTACTCTCATCTTTTTCTTTGAACTACGACATCAACACAAAATCTTTGTTTCTTCTTCACATGTTAAATCAAACCAAACCAAATTCACATCACAAATTCACCACTCCATTTTCAAGGTGAAGAGAGAGGTTGAGAAAAAGAAGAATTTGAAGAGTAAAACACAAAGAGAAATTGCAATGACAATTACTAGGTTACCAATTTGGAATTTTAAATTTTGCGCGAGAAATAAAATTGAATAATTGAGGTTGTTTAATTTTAATAATAAACAATATATAAAATGGGTTGTTTAATTTTAAAAATTATTTTTTATAAAATAATAAATAGAATACTTAAAATAATTATTTAAAAAAAAAATCGTTCAAACTTAGCGGTGGCTCTAGCCATCACAAACTGGTCAGACCTGCAACACTGCATTAAGATTTAGTAAGGGTCAAGGCCGCCAATAAATTTTATCCCAATACTTTCTGATAGTTTTGGCCACTAATAAATTTATTAACGGCCATTTTATTGACGGATTGTAGGCGTCAGTAAATTGGCCATAAAAAGGTTTTTTTTTCCTCTAATACTTGAAGAAGTAATTTATAATTGCCTAAAACCATCTTAAAGTAATTGTATGCGCACGCGAGTGTCAGTTTTCATTAGCATAATTGCTTTGGTTCACCACTTAAATAGGCACTTAATTTCCTTTTCTCTTTGGACTCTTTATACTATTAATTTAACCATTTAATGACACATGCATCATGCTCGTAATCATATTTTGCTCATTTCAGTTTTGATTTTGAAATGAAAAAAATAAACGAATTCAATAGAGTTGAATTTGAGTGATAATGAATGGATCAAATAAATTCATTAATCCATGAACAAACCATTAAATTTTATAAAAAGGTTCAATCTGTTCCATCCATTATATAAATAAAATCATGCAATCCATTTATTTTTTATTTAACAACCATTCAATTAATTTATTTAAATACATAAAATTATTTCTTAAAAGAAAAAATATCTTTTTCCAAAAAATAGAAAATTTCCCAAAAAAACACATAATTTTTTCTTCAGAATTTTAAAAAACAAAATGCCTTAAACAAGAGAAACCAAAGAAAATATTTTAATGACAGAATTTTTGTTAAAATCAAAAACAAAATTCTTTATGTAATTTAATTAATAATATTATGAATACCTATAATATTTTATTTATTTATTATGAATACCTAGCTATAATATACTTTTTTTTGGCAAATTCTAAAATGGATCAATTCATCAAGTGGTTCATGGTAGACCAGTTATGAATAACACTATAACGAATAAGAATTTGACAACATTCACCATTGGATTGAAAGTTTGTTTCATATAGATCATCCATAAAAAAATTTAGGAAAATTGAAAATCATTTAATATGTTATTGAGACCCATTAAGATTAACAGTTTATAAGTTTTTATTAAATACCGTTAATTTTGATAGATTTCAATAATATATCAAATGATTTTCAATTTTTTCAAAATTTGTATGGATGATCTATATGATGCAAATTTTCAATCCAACGGTGAATTTTGTAAAATTTGTATTCGTGATAGTAGTATTAGTCACTTGACCATGATAGATACTTGTGAATGTGGTCCACCATAGCATTAACCCAACTAAGCCCACTTTATTAGCTAGGCTTGGTTTCATTACAAAAAAAGCTGTATTATAATCAACGGTCCACTTATACAATTTTCTTTCTCCGCTCTATTAGTTTTTATTTTTACTTTTTTGTTAGTAGCAAATATTATAAAAGTGATAAATTTTTGTAAATGTCGTCCGCTATTTAAGTAGCAGACGTTATAAAAATAAAATTTTGTATGATATTTTTGGGATGTATCCGCTACATAAATAGCAGACATATATATTTTCATAAATTCGTAGAACGCGCGAAAAAATTGATAGAATGACAAGAAAAACCTTTCCCCTTATTTGTTTTATTTTTAATCAGATCACCCCATATTTTCTATTTCAATAAAGGACATAGAATATAAAGTAAACATTTTTTTAACGAAAAATATAAAATAAAATTGTAAACATGGGATGGGGCATAGTTTATAGCTATAGGTGATGAGCATCTTGGTTCAGTTCCCATTTGTGAGGGACTGAAACTTAGTTTACTAAATATGTAAATAAATAACAACCAATGCCTTTTCATAATTTCATTCATTACAATTGTAGCCCCATTTGTTCATTTTATAAGATTATATTATAGGTGAAAGTGCCACTCTTGCGTGTTCCGCTTTGAATTGGAGATAGACTCCATGCCACCACATTGTGCGAGTACTCCGGGAAAGTTCGGAAGAAACACCATGAGTCAATGCTTTAGGACAATAAGAGACTTTAATATCATATATCCATCCAAAATCTTAAGGCATTAGGTTAATGGATCACCTCTCTTATAAATCTAATATTTTTCTCATACATAGTCGAAGTGGGACTTAATTACTCACATTTGAAACCCAACATTCTCTCCCAAGTGTGAGTTCCCACCAACTATAGTCAGGCTCTAATACCACTGTTGGGGAGTCCGGGGAAGCTCGGGAGAAACACCATGAGCCAATGCTTCAGGACCACAAGAGACTTTGACACCACATATCCACCCAAAACCTTAAGGCATTGGGTTAATGGGTTACCTTTCTTATAAATCCAACATTCTTCTCATACATAGTCGTTGTGGGACTTAATTACTCACACTTGAAGCTAGATGCATTTTTTAAAAGACATGCAAATTAAAATGAAATTAAGGGAACAGATGTCAACAAAGGCAACACAAACTCATTAGATGACTTTGTCAAAACAAAAAAAAAACTCATTAAATGATTCTTCCATCTTCTTTGCCAAATAGTTAGGCAATCACAATAAATATTATTTGCTGATATATATTTGAATATCAAATTTATAGTGTCCAAGAAAATTTTAGGAGTATCTTTCAAGACTAAGACATAAATTAAAATGCAAGAGTATGTATCCAATTCATTAACTTCAAACATGCCCTATTTATTAAGCTTAGCATGCTCCAGAGACTGAAGTATATATTTCATTATGGGAAGTAGTTTCTAAAAAAAAGCAAGTCAATAGATAAAAAAAAAACTTAAAAATTCATGCTGCTGTATTTTTAGGACTAAATTTGTAACGGAAACAACTAATTAAGCAAAGGAAGAGACCCAAACCATATGCATCTTATCCAATACCCTCTTGAGTATATAGGGAAAAAATTTCTGGTCGAACTAATTTGATCTATAAAAAAAAAAGAACTAGTTTAAATGGAATTGAGATAAAAGGTAATAAAATCGGTTTAAGAAAAAGTTTATGGTGCATAAGGGATCTGCATGAATTCAGTGCGGTCAACACCTGATGACTACATATAGTTAGTGTGATCTCGTGTGATCAAGAGAGGACGATTTAGATTCAAAAGTCAGAATTTTTATATTTTATAAAATTACAGATACATTTAAATATGAACTATTTGATTTTAATCAGACGGTTCTGATACACTACCTACATCTTAGCTGACTGTACTGAATCTATTTATGTGCATAAATGAAACAAGCCTTTCATGATGTACGAGTTTGTTTTTACTATTAAATCAATAAATTTTATCATTAAATCAAATGAATAGATAATGAATAGATGTGAAGTGAACGTGATGTGACTTATTATTTTAATTGTTAACCTATCGATTAAATAGTGAAAATAAATTGTACCAAAAAAAAATAGTGAAAATAAATCAATTTATAATAAAAAAAATTATCTTACTTATGCATATAGACAAATTATCAATTCAATATCTATATTTGAACACAACTTTAATTCTCGTGCATTGCCATTTAGGTGTACTTTCTTTGTGTTCTTCCCAAAATTGGTTGACATTATTCAAGGACATATAACTATCGAAACATTCTTCCATAATTGTTTCGACCTAATCAATGCTTGGATTTTGGTAGGATCTTGGACCTTATAGTTAGGTCTTAGAATTGATTTATGACAAGGTCTATATTTAATCATGTCTTTTTTATGGATGATTGAATTAGCAATGCACACTTTTTTAATTGGATTAAAATATTTACGATAATTATTGTTTAAAGTTAAGAATTTGAAGGTTTATTTGGTAAATTTTATTAAATTATTTACATCTATTTTGTTAATTAACACCGAAACAATTATAAACATACAATTCAAATAAACACACGACAACTTAGGAAAACAAATCCAATAACATTAATATACACATTTTTTAAACTGTTTATAAATGTGTGGATGTAAATTAGTAAGGTGAGGGCAACAATAATAAGAATTGTTTCTAAATTAATTTTACACTGACGTTCAATAAGAATTATCTATTTCTCCATATCATACTATAGAATGGATGTAGTAAAGTGATTTGGTAAAATACACGGTTGTTATTGGATAGTCGTATAAAATAATTGTATACTGTCAATATGTATATTCCATTTTCTCTCTATATAAATAAAACATTTTATCTACCAAAAACATGGATCTCTACCCAATTTTGATAACAAAACCACAATTTTGGGGTTAATTCTTGCATATCCATGACTTCTGGTTGCGGAAAGATTGGTCACATGAAATTGGGTTGCACAATTTACCAAAGGAAAATGGAGAAGTTTGAAAATAAGTTGAGAAAATACTATTTAAAAGATAGAACAACATGGACTCTTCAAATATCTCAAACGAGATTAAGTGGTTCAACTTTACCTCAAACCCTACCATGAAGAAGGTGAAGAAATAAGTGGTAAAGAATAAAAAAAATATATAAACCATATTCGTAGATGATGAGTAGTAAAATAATTTTGAAGATGAGCCATATAATGACATCTATTTTTGTCACCCTAAGCTTTTTCTCGCATGCCATACGATTTTATCAAAATATTCCTGTCTTAAGTAGAGGACACACTCACAAACATCATACAATTATAACGTTTGCTACTTAAGTAGCAGACAACATTTTTCAAAAATATGCTTTTGAAGAGGAGCCATATAATGACATATATTTTTGTCACCCTAAGCTTTTTCTCGCATGCCATACGATTTTACCAAAATATTCCTGTCTTAAGTAGAGGACACGCTCAAAAACATCATACAATTATAACGTCCGCTACTTAAGTAGCAGACAGTATTTTTCAAAAAAATTCATTTTTATAACGTCCATTATTTAAGTAGCGGAAGGATAAAATGGAAAACACGTAGAGTGCACGAGTAATCTGTAGGACAGCAAAATTAATTATTCCATATAATATATTTTGGATTGAGAACATCTGGGCAGGATTTGAGGCCTAAATTTGACCCATAATGACAATAACAAAGAAAATAAGATGGATAATATGGACCATATTTATAAAATGGTCTATCGTTGTTCAATACTTAAAAAACATTAAAATTTAAACACCGACATATGCAAGACACCATTTTATTACTTCGTCCACGACGTTCAAAATTTCGGAACCGGCCCTACAACTATTGACGTTGTTTCTCATTTTACCACTTGCTTAAGTTCATATATATACACACATACACATATATAGATACAAAGAGATATCACAATTATTCTTCTCAGTCCCTCTCTATGATCAATGCTGATTTAGCCTCTTAGTCAGTGCTCATCCTTCCCTTTTAATACCCTCCTCCATTGAAAACAACTTACACACAAAACACAAACTCACATAACAAAACTTTCATTTTCCACAAATCAACCAATCCTTCTTCAGCTTATAGAGCCAAACAGTTGCCACCAATCCCCAAAATATTTCATTCAAAAACAGAGCTTCCTCTGTTTTCTCTCTTGAAATTCAACCAGCAGTTTTCAAACACAACAAAAATCCTAAACCAACCATCCAACCATAAACCCAACATTAATTTCAAGACATTGATTTCATCCTTGTCCATTTCATTCTTAAACTCCACTTGCTAAAATTTCTTTTTTTCTCCCTATTTTCTTATTCAGTATCAGCCCTTGTCGCTTCGATTCGTGAAAAGAAAAAAATCTTGTTCAACACATATTTTCAGGATGGAGTATAACCTAAGAGAATTAGAAGGAAAACAAGCAAATGACCCTTTATTCATGGAGAAAATGAACAACAACAATAACAAGAACTCAATTTCTTCAACTGATAGATGTTTATGGATTCCAGGTCCATTGATTGTAGGAGCAGGGCCTTCAGGACTAGCAGTAGCAGCATATCTAAAACAAAAAGGTGTTCCAAGTTTAATACTAGAAAGATCAAATTGCATAGCTTCACTATGGAAACTAAAAACTTACGATCGTCTTCGTCTTCATTTACCAAAACAAGTTTGTGAACTTCCATTGATGAAATTTCCTTGTGGTTTTCCAACATATCCAACAAAACAACAGTTCATTGAGTATTTGGAGAGTTACTCAGAAAAATTTGATATTAGGCCATGGTTCAATGAGACAGTTATGCATGCTGAGTTTGATGATGCAATTGGTTTTTGGAGGATTAGGAGCGAAGGGAAAGGAGGGATGGTTACCGAGTTTGTTTGTCGGTGGTTGATCGTTGCAACCGGAGAGAATGCGGAAGCGGTTACGCCGGAGATTGAAGGTGTTGGTGAATTTGGTGGTAGTATTAGGCATACTAGTTTGTATAAAAGTGGTGAGGAGTTTAGAGGGAAGAAAGTTTTGGTTGTTGGTTGTGGAAATTCAGGTATGGAAGTTTGTTTGGATCTTTGTAATCATGATGCTGTTCCTTCTATTGTGGTTAGAGATTCTGTAAGTACTCCTAAATCTTTCTCATTTTACTTCTCTATCTCTCTTGGACATGAATCCCTACGACTGCACGGTGCAGCAATGGTGAAGATCATTTGATCTAAAAAGATAAATTTTCTCTTATTGGATCTAATGTTCTTATAATTGTTGCACCGTGTAACAGTCGTAGATGATTATGATTATGAAAATTGTCATGTACTAAAAATACTACTAGTATAAAGTTGTTTTCATTTTTGGTTAAAAATTTGTACAACCCTCGTTTTTTTGGAATTGGTGATTTAACATGAATAAAACTAATTTAGGCATAGTTACAAGACATTCACTTTTTCCTTCTTTTTATCAATTTTGGTTCTATTTATGGGTTTTGTCAAATTTGGAATATAGATTACTTGTTATGTCAAACCCAGATTTGGGTTGATTTTTATTTTATTTTATTCAAAAAATAGGATATTTACATAAACAGAAAATGTTGAAAGTCCCTTCTAACATCAGTGGCGAAGCTAGTCAGTTTTCATTGAGGGGCCAAAGCCAAATATTAAAATAAAAATACTCTTAATATTGTTTTGACAATTTTTATTGTTGATAACAAAGTTCTCTTTGTAGTTGTTTAAGAGCGTGAAAGTATTAAAATAAGACAAAATACATTTATAAAACAAATGATGTCTTTTAACTTCATTTTCGACAAATAAATATATTTGCGGTAGCTAAATTTATATTATTAGAATAACTAATCATAAAATATACTAAATTATTTAAATAAATTTTTTTTCGGGTAGCATCGGCTACCCCATCCTAACATATAGCTTAGCCCCTGCCTAGCATAAAATTCAATATCAATAAAAAGAGGTTACAAACTTTATGGAACATGGAAATTGTAAGCCTTGGTGGTGAAAGAAAGGTCTCAAACTTACAATACTATTTAGATTCTAATATTGTGGGACATAATATGCAAGTAAAATTTACCTTCAAAGTTGTGTTTATCTTTTTTCTAATTTAGCATATAAATTCAAAAAAATTATTCATACTATCACCTAGTGGCTACAGGTACAAATTACAATGAATTGTTAATTTAGAGAAAATTCAAAAGTATTTTGAATATTTCATTTTTTTGAGCACTAGTATTATAAAAAGTATGATATTATGTACCCAAAAAATGAAAAGTATGATATTTCACTTTTTTTGGGATTCTCAAGCATGCCTAGCATGGGATAGAAGAAGCCCCAGTTGCTTTTTTCTCTCTTCTTTTTCCTTCCCATGATGTTCTTTGCAAAAGAGATACTTTTCCCTATTGCAAATGGAGCATGGCCCCAAACAATTAAGACCTACCAAGGGCCAAAATCCCCCCACATAAGCTCCTACCTTTTCCTCTTTCTTATTTTTTTCCTTTCACTTTTTTGGTGTTTGGAACTAAGCTGTTATGAATTATGATGGGAAACACCAAGGCATCTCCACAACTAAGTTTTAAGTCTAGTCATGGTTCATGTGTCACATCCTTTCCTCAATAATATGAAAAATAACATTCATATTTTACTCGATTTTTATTATATATATAAAAAAATTATTTTAGATTCATAGAATATTTAATGTATTTAGTCCATATTATAAATTAGATCGTCAAA
This sequence comes from Trifolium repens, assembly GCA_030408175.1. Taxonomy (NCBI): domain Eukaryota; kingdom Viridiplantae; phylum Streptophyta; class Magnoliopsida; order Fabales; family Fabaceae; genus Trifolium; species Trifolium repens. The sequence continues at coordinate 6,581,202 of CP125836.1, forward strand.
TATTCTATAAATTTTTAAAAAAAAACTTTCTTATAAAAATAACTAAAATGAATAACAAATAAAAAGAACCATAATCACAGTTACAGCATTCACAATGATTGTTGGGTGACATTTGTTATCACATCAAAAACTTTGATACTATGATCAAAGTTGTGATTGCAAACATATTAAGTATTAATTCTACACAATTTTATTTAGAGTTCTGTTATTTTGACAATCCAAAATGGACAATCAATTGACACCCCACTCACAATGCACGCAGGCCGAGATGTAATAAAAAATTGGAAAAGTAGATGAATTCACAAATGAAAGTTGTCCGACAACTAAATGGTTGTTAAATAAACTTTCTCTTTTATTTAAGTTAAATTTTATAACATAAAATATTATAAATTGTAAGTACTCTTGTTGTTTTACATTGCAGTTTTTTAACATAAAATTTGAAGTACTCTTGTTGTTTTACATTGCAGTTTTATTATATTAATTATAGTCTAGTAAGAGTTTGATCTTTTAATCACAGAGTTTAAATTTTTTATAAAACAATTGCAATAGTATCATTTTGCTTAATAATAATTTTATACTCTGATATTTTTGTATAGAAAAAAAAGTATATTCAAATTATGCAAGAAAACTATCTCATCACCATGGTACTTTTTCTGTTGGATTGATTGAAGGTACACATCCTACCAAGAGATATGCTGGGAAAATCAACTTTTGGGTTGTCCATGTGGTTGCTCAAGTGGTTGCCCGTGCAACTTGTCGATCGGATCCTTCTCGTCATGTCATGGCTAATGCTTGGCGACACAGAACGGTTCGGATTAATTCGGCCTCGATTGGGTCCCCTTGAACTCAAAAAATTGTCTGGAAAGACACCAGTACTAGATGTGGGTGCCCTTGCCAAGATTAAAAGAGGAGACATTAAGGTACTTTCTATCAAATCAAGTTCAACTTTTTTTAATCCTCAAAGATTTTAGTATCACTTTGAGTACAAAAAAAGATTTTAGTGTCATTAGAAAATTAGTTTAATTGGACCCATGTTTTTTCTTTTTAGTCATATATATGAATAGTTAAACTAATGATCAAAAGGCCTATGTATATTTTGTGTTTGAAAGATTTTCCATCATTATGTGCTTTTTCAATAAAATCATACTTTAAGGTTTATAATATGAGTATTGTCAACAAAAAAAGAATATCATAATTTGAGTTGAATTAATTTCAATACATTATCGGTGTAACAAATTTTATATCATCACACAATCACAATTAAATGTAATTTTTTTATAATAATTTGATGATTATAATTAATTAATAGTGTAAAATATATTTTCATAAAATTAAGGTAATTGGCCATTGGCCAAAGAAATGTCCTCATTTTGTGAGTGTAAAAATGTAATTGTTTTTATTAAATTGTTTGTTTGAACTTCATAGTTCCCTGATTCAGGTATGTCCAGGCATCAAGAGATTAAAACATCACACAGTGGAATTTATTGATGGAAGAATAGAGAATTTTGATGCCATCATATTGGCAACTGGTTACAAAAGTAATGTTCCCTATTGGCTAAAGGTATTAAATCATAAATCCTATTATGCACTCTATAATATTTTTCAAACATTGGAAGAAAAATTCAAGGAAAAAATTATTTTATATCCTAAAGGCTAAAAGTTTTATTGGGTAACATATCTTACGGATAAAATCCAAATAAAATTTGGAAAATGTTAACTAGTGCTCTTTGGGCACTAGTTAAGGAACTATATATAATAAAAAAGGTCTTGAAACTTGTATACTTCACTTTTTCAAAATATAAAGAATACTATTATTAATACAAAACTTGCTTTTTTTAGTATCTTTAACAACATGATCCATAAAATTTTAATTTACTTCATAATAATGAAACATAAAAAATGACATGTTATTAGATGATTTTTAAAAAATAAATAAATAAATCTAATGTTTGTTACTAGTTTGTTAAATCTAACAAACTAGTTGAGCAATCCAATTAGACGATAATATATCAGAGTTTGAACCATAATCCCTACATATTACATAACATGCAATGTCTCTATTAACTGAGTTATGTTTAAATAATTGAAAATAAAATGTCAAAAAATATATTTGTAAAGAGTGTATCGTTAGTATTCATTGATTGAATATCTTATATACACAATCCAACTCTAAAGCATAGTAGTGTTCACAAATTTTTAATGACATTATTTTTATTTTAAACATAATTCTAATATCTACTCGCTAACAATTTGTAAAAAAAGTTTTACACGTGAATTCAATCAAATTTCATTATGATATCATATTTGCAATATTATTTATTAATTAAAAATAAGTATAAATATTTATTTGAATTTTTTATGAAAAACGTTTCTATTTTTATGATGTCAAATAACCGATTATCCCAAAAGCTTAAGCTGTTAGGATTAGCTACATCAATGGTTTTATATTATTTCTAACACGCCCCCTCACGCAAGAGCCCATTTGGGCTTGAAGCGTGGATAATGCATAGGCCCACCTACCATATGCTTAAATTCCACTTTTTAATTAGAAAGTGAGGGAGCGGGGATCGAACTCTAGACCACTTAGTCATAGAGGCTCTGATACCATTTCAAATAACCGATTATCCCAAAAGCTTAAGCTGTTAGGATTAGCTACATCAATGGTTTTATATTATTTCTAACATATGAAGAAGAAAAATCAAAACGAAAAACTTTTTGTGCAAACAATAACATGCATATGTGCTAAACTTTTCTATTTTGAACAAGAAAAAAACAAAATGGAATAAATTCAAAGAGTCTATCTTTTTTTGTTTTTTTTAATGGCATTCAAAGAGTCTATCTAATTATCTATCTATCTAAATTTTGAAAATGATATAAAGCAAGAAAAAGAGAGTAATATAAATAATTGAAATGAAATGGTATATATGTGCAGGATAAGGATATGTTCTCAAAGGAAGATGGATATCCTACAAAGCCATTCCCTAATGGATGGAAAGGTGAAAATGGCCTCTATGCTGTTGGTTTCACCAAACGTGGACTTCTTGGTGCATCCATGGATGCCAAGAATATAGCTGAAGATATTGAAAGATGTTGGAAAGATGAGGCAAAACATACTCATGCTTTTGCTCTATTGCCACACAATCTAACTCATGATTATTAATTGGTTTAATTAATTAGGCCAAATTAATTAATAAGATGTTTAATTAAAGTTTGGTGTGTCTTCTTGACTAAAAAAAAGTTTGGTGTGCCATAACATATATATGTGTGCATAATGTTATCAAGGGTGGTGCTCCCTTGTCCATAAAAAGGAAGGAAAGAAAAATAGACAAAAAAGAAAATGGTGGGAATTTTTTCCTATGGGGGTGCATTTAATTCATGGATTCAATTATAAACATAATTTTGAGGTAACTAATCTTTTTTGTGTTATTGTCGCCGTCGGACACAAAATGAGGACATCTCTTTTAAGTAGAGTTTGAACAATAATTTGTTATATTACGAGAGACTGTCACTGAATTCAACTTCTGTTGGTGATGATAAGTTTTTATTTTATTAATTTTCTTGTAGTTTTTTTTTTTTTTTTGAGAGAGAGGGAATATATGAATATTGTATAGTGCAGTTTTTTGCTATTTAGGTTTGACTTGCTAGAGAGAAAGGGAGAAAAAGTGACAAAAAATGAGGGTGAGGGTTTAGAAGATAGTAATTTTCAAGAGTGAATGTTTTGTTATGTGTAATTGTGATTAACCTATATTCCCATGGATTTTTCATTTAATTTAATGGAATAGAATTTTGATGGATGGTTTTTTCTATGCCACTTTGCAGTTCTAATACTTCAGTTTGCAGTGTTTTTTAGTAAAAAAAAATACTTTAGTTTGCGGTTGATTTTTCAATTTAATTTTTAGTAAAATTTGAAAAAAGAGTATTCTTTTTTTTAAAAAAACACAAAAAGCTTAAATGCATCGCATGATAAACTAAAACATTTTAATTATATATAATTTTTTTATAAAAAGAAACTATGTACATATCTAGACTTATGAATGGGCATCCTAAAATTGGATTCAAATAGTTAATAAATTTAAATTGTAGAGAAGAATTTGGGTTTTAATTTATTAAAACTAGCGAGCTAATAAAAAAATGGTCAATTAACTAGTGTCCCGATAGAAGTTAAGGATATAAAAAAAGATAATTTTTATATTAAAAATAATATTTTTTATATTTTATAAAAATTGACTATACAAATTCTAATATTATTTTACTACATTGAGTTTTAAAAAAAAATATTGGGCTTCATAACTTAGAGAAGTACAACTGCTACTACATTTATTACCTATTTCCTCACACACCAACTCTATTAAATTGATATAGTTCTGAAGAGCTCTCACAACAAAATGGCCCTTTTTTCAGTTACCCACTTCCCACACTGTACCATATGCCACAAAGAGAGCAGTGTACAGACACAACCCCACTTGTTTTGCGCAAATTGTTGACAAAAGCATTTTTTATATAACGAGAAAAACTAACAATATTCTCTTTTTAACATATATCAGGTGAAATTGATGTGGATCTCATATATTATAATTGAATTTTACATAAAGTGTGTATCATATAAATTTCACCCGATATAAAAGAGTAGGTATTAAAAATTCGCCTATTGGTATTGTACTATTGATAAGCTCCGCAATTGCATGTAGAGGATATCTTGTTTACGTCAAACAAAAGATTTATTAAAAATAAAATAAAAGTTTATAAATAATAAAAAATTAATATATTTGATTTAAATTTTAAGCAAAATCCATTTTTCTATCTCGTTTGTAATTGTTACTCTTTCATTAACTTATAGTTTATTTTTATTAACTTATATTTTTTTATAAGCTACTTTTATTAGTTCATAGCTTATGATATCTCTATCAAATTTTTTCTCCGTTATCTTGATAATATAAATTATTATAATTAAACATATTTTTTATATTATTTAATATTTATAAATTATAGTTCAGAAGTTGATTTTATTAACACAACAAATTTAATCTGTTGATTTATACTATACTATATATACAAAGAGCTAAATAGTGGAGAGTAAATGTCACGGACTTGCCGTAATGCCGTAATCAAATACTTCCTTCTATTTTTATTATAAAAAAAATCACTTTTTTAAGTTTATTAAATAATTAATATATTTTCTCTAAATTATAAATTAAATATATCAATCTTTTAGTAAAGGTGAAAATTGATTTTTTTTTTTCTTAGGCAGTATATTGGAATTTTCAAGTATATTGTGATGGAAAGAGGGAAATATACAAATGAATCGAAGCTAAAGAAAGAGGCAATAAGCAAATGTGGGTCAACGTTAATCTAAATGACAAACTGTCAATTCTTAGACTGCATAATCGGTAATGGGAAGATGGTGTCTATTGCTTTTCCTAAATTAATTTTCAAGCCCCATAGTTCAGTTTTACTAAAAATTTAGTACTATAAATTGCTTGTCATTTCCATATGACCCCACTTCTCAAAAAATTATTGTTCTTTTCTTTTTCTTTTGCCTCACGTTTTAGTTTTCGGATTTCTGAAAAGGATCCTTAAACAATAATGGAATAAGAAAGAGAAAAATAAAAAACAATAAAAATGAACGATAATAACATTGTCAATCAATCACATTCTAAGGTCATTTCAATGGTATTTTAGAGGTGTTTTAAAGTGATTTTGATCATATTTGAAGTGAAAAAGACTTAAAATAAAAGGTAACTTGAAAATGAAAAAAAGCTGAAAATATATTTTTTTTTTGTCTTTTAGTGGCTGGTAGCCTAGCGCCCAAACTAGCTGAAAATAGCCAATTTTGGTTGTGTTGTCTGGAAATTTCGCCCAAGCGAACTTGATTCGCGGGAGGCGAACTGTGACTCATTTTTTACCCATTTTTGACATTATAGAAGGGAAACTTGACCCATTTGAAGGGAGTTATAAATTTGGAAGTAAAAAGGGTCTTGGAGCATCATTTTGGAGCTTGAAATCAAGAAAATCATGATGGAGAAACAAGATTTGAAGTCTTGGAAACAAGATTAAAGATCTCTCCTCATCAAATTCTTCCTCCAATTATCATGTATCTCAATTCTATTTCCTTTGCACCTCTTGTAATAATGAATTGCTAAACTTCTTATGATTGAATTTTGTAATGAGGATCTAGTATGATGCTATGGTTTAAATGTTAGCTTTTATTAATTCTCTTGTGATTGATTCAATTTACCATTTCATTAATCTTGTGTTTTATGCTTCATGAGTGTTGATGAATGTTCTTGTATGCTTTATTATTCACGCTTGCTAAGAGATTAGATGTATGAATTGGATTAGGATTAATGAATGAATCTTGTAATTTTCCTAGAGATAGGAGTTTTGGGGATTGAGACTAAGGGTTTAACAAACTTGCATGTCTATGTTAACTTGTAATTGGTCTAAGAGATTAGGGAATTTTAGTGTAACATAGTGAGTTGCATGACCATGAGTGTGGGTGTAACGAATGAGTTAAATCGACTTCGTAATTGAATGAATCATATGAAGGGAATTAATAGCCAACCGTTTGATAAAATTTCAAAGCTTCATTTTCACAAATATGAATGCTAAAGCTCCCCCCTATGTCTTTAATTTTACATTTACTAGCTAAGTCAATTTGTCATTGTTGAGATTATCTCAATCCTTGTGGATACGATAACTCTCTTATTACTTGCGATATTCATACACTTGCGAAATTATCCATCATTTTGTTTAACTAAATCTTATAAACTTGGTTCGTAAAATGAAGATTATCTCTATCTATATAACGTAAGACTCTTAACATACTCTTTCACGTCCGTGTGAATATAAATGTCAGGTGGTCCGATAGCGAAAAACCTAACAGCAATTCATTCTACAAATGAAAGGCTAAGCACAAGTTTTTTTTTTTTAGGAGCCTACGATTCATCTTAAAATTTTAAGATGAAAACCTAACAGCAATTCATTTAAACGTCCGTGTGAATTTTAGGAGCCTACAAACTTTTAAAACTTGTGCTTAGCCTTTCAATTGTAGGATTAAGTTATGTCTCAAATTTTAAGATGAATCGTAGGCTCCTAAAATTCACACGGACGTTTAAATGAATTGCTGTTAGGTTTTCATCCTAAAATTTTCAGTCTAGCGGATTTTTTAGGAGCCTACGATTCATCTTAAAATTTGAGACATAACTTAATCCTACAAATGAAAGGCTAAGCACAAGTTTGTTTTTTTTTTGGTACATCAAGCACAAGTATTTAAGTACACATGATGCATGCACATAGAGATCGTCAGTTTAATTGGGATGGACCATCGTGGTTTAAGGGAGCAAATGAAAGGCTTTATAATAAGTGTGTTTTTCTACTATATATGCTTTAATAGGTGTACGTATTGATCACAATGCATATTTTGTTGTTAGGAAGATATTGATGGATAGTGTACTCTAATACTTGTCTTCATACATACTTGTTTGTACCCATGGTTTTGCGGATATGTTGACAAATTTTGGGTTGTTATAGTGGTTTTGTATTGATATTACTTTTAAAAAAAAAAAAATCTTCTATCTGTTGCAAAAAAAAAATCCTATAAAATTATTAAAAAAATTAATTTATTTATAACCCTCGATTTTATATGAGCGATGTTTTACTCATTAAATATAATTTATCTTTTTTTCTGATTTAGCCAAGTAAAAAAAGCATTCAAAATTCAAACCTATAATAAGATAGTAGTTCAGATGATAACTACTATTAACATTATTTGAAGGGTTAGAGATCGAATTTTGAGTTCTTCACTTCTTCACACTTTGAGTCTAACTACTAGGTTACTAGAAAGAGAAAAAAAAAATATTCATTAAATGAAAATTCATCCATATCCAATATCCATAAATGGTCCAAATAACACTTGTAATACTTATTAAAAAAATGGTCCAAATAATACGTACTTGATTACGATTGAAAGAAATCATTGGTACTATGTATTCCTTAGAAATTAGAATGTCTGTCTATGTATTTGTCGAGTGGCCGCAATAGTATAGTACCCTCAAAGATACGCTATTTGAAAATATATCATCATTTATTTATTTATTGGGTAGGATTGGTCCAAGCAACAAATTTGGACCCCCTTAATATTATAATTTTTGGTACTTTTTTTTTTACAAACTACCCCTTAATAATTTAGAGAATTCAATTACTAACTTTTATGTATTCGATTAATTAACAAAAATATATCAAAAAAATTATATATATGTAACAATTTTTTAAAAGCAAAAAACAAATAAATACTAGATTAGATGTGTATGTATGTTCATGCGCTTAATTCACTGGACTAAGAGAACAATCAATGTATATATGCTCTTCTTTCCCTTCTTATTCATTACAATCAAATGTAAAGCAAAGAAGACATCTTTGAGGCACTTGTCATAAATTTCAATGTTTGTTATTCTCATCCTCATACACAGCTGCTCTTCCTCTCCTTCCTATGACAAATGGTTGTGGAGTGGTGTTCTCCTCAGGCATGTTCAGACCTTGATAAGTTCGATTTGCGAAAAATTCTGCTCCTGACTTAGCATCTCCTTTGATTAGAGTATTGCAGTTGTCCCGTAACTGCAATGCCTTCTCTGCTGTATTGGCTAAAGCGAGATCATCTCTTTCTTCCTCGACATTTTCTGTTGAGATACAAGAAAACAAATTTAGTTACCTCGTGAAATAGACCAATCTTATGCCGTTTAGATGTTCCGATATGGTGGAATTAGAATTGAATTGAATGTATTCCGCAAGTGCAACTTATATAGTAAAACATTGTGTGGACATTTGATGTGTTGGGGCACAGGCTCAGATCAACAATACTCCATTTTATTCCACAATTAATATGTTCGACATATCCACCCTACTTGAAGAATCATTTTGTTGCTAACATAAGAGGCAAGGAATATAACCTACCTTGATTTTCAAAATCTTCGACGTATCCACCCCGTATGAATGAAAATCGTGCTTCTTCCTGGTTTCCAGCCTGTACTTGAGGGAGATTAATTAGATCTCCAAATCCCATTACATAGGCTCCTGTCCACTGGCTTCCCCTGGAAATCGATTAAAACAATAGCATCAGAAATTGAGAGATGTATATCATAATTCAAAAGCCTAGAAAAAAGTAAGATATGTATTCACATGAACTCAGGTATAGATGTCAATAAAGATGGATTGTACTAAATCTATCAGAAAAACATGTAGAGAGCAGAAATATCAACTTTTTTATTTAGAGGTATTTGGTTTTATGAAATCTACAAACTTTAATATCATTGTAGAATAAAGCATGCAGAAGGCACGACAATGTGTGATCGATGAATACAAAGGAAGAAGAATAAGAAACAAATGGTTATATCCAATTACTAACATAATCGGTTATATCCAATTACAACATGTATAAATTTAACAACAAATTCAAAATAGAGGTCACATGAATATCTTAGCAATCATTAGGAAAGACACTATAAAACAGTAAATTTGTGATACCGGTAGGTCTCGCTGTGACACGGTACCTGTTGAAAGCAATTGTTGCTTCAAAGGGAGTAATAACTGGTGCTAGATACTCTTCGCTATCCAGTAAAGCAGTTTGGGCACAAGAGACATATAGGAATACATCACACTGATGAAAAACAAATTGTTAGTAAACTTTCAGACGAATTAGCAAGTTGAAGTATGTACTAAAATTGAATTAAACTTCACCTCAGGAAAGTTAGCAAGTTTAGCTGGGTTTGGTTTTCCCATAACCAAAGTATAGGCTTTCTTGCCTGCCGCGGTAATAAGTTCCATCATCTGATTAATTATGTGTAGATAACCAGCTGCATCAAAATCCAGTATGTTAAATTAACCCCATTTATGTATCAAATGGACAATAAAATGAATTATTTACTGACAAATCATAACAACAGGCTATAAGAGATCATTTGCACATTTATCATGAATCAATTACATGAATGGTTTTTAATATATAAAACACATCCCCTCATGCAAGAGCCCTTTCAACTTGAAGCATGGCCAATACACAAGTTCATTTACCTTATTTAGAAAATTAACATTCAATTAGAAAAATGGAGGCGGCAAGGATTGAACTGTAAAGTACTTGGTCATACTCATAATTCATAACGGTTTTTCTCTCAGGTCTTGAACAAACTATCTCAAAAGCTTAAGCTACTAGTTGAAGCTACATAAATGGTTAATAACAAAGGTTCCCTATCTAGATACTTTTCGCATTAGAATTAGCTGATTAAATCAAACATACTTGGGAAATTCAAATTCATGCTTAATAAGGTGTGTGATGATATATATATTTGGATATACTTATGTTACTTAGCAATAACTATGCAAGATAAAAACACAAAATTGATAACAAAACATACCAACTCCGAGAGTTCCAACCAAAATCCCCACAATATTAGCATCCTTAGCCCTCTCCACCAGGTAATATCTGCACAGTTCACAAGTGGACATAGTAAATTTCAAAGACATAAGATGGTTTACAAAAGGATGGTGTGTTCATATCGGATACATACCTACGTTTAAGGATCCTCCTCTGTTGAGACAAGTCTGTCACCATTTGATTCTTAGTTGCATCATATCTGACTAAAACCAACAACACCATTATTAAAACAATATATAAAAAGAACCTATACCGGAAAAGAAGTGAAGGTGCATTCACACTAGATACATAATATGTGTATAAAAAAGTTATTCCAAACCATGCAATAATATCGCAAAGAATGTCTTCCCAAAATAAATCCTTTTGATGGAGAAGCAGGACTAAAAAGATGATAAAGGTTGAGTAATTGATATAATCATCTCATGCAATGTCCTCACGACATATCATGATAAAAAGATACAGCATTGTAAAGCAAAAGAATGGAAGTCAAATTACAAGGTTGAGTATTTGTTATAATCATTTCACGCAAACATGTAAAGGTCCCTAGAAGTTGAAAACGAAAGATAAGTTTCTATATATTGTAGCAAGCAGAGAGAATCATGACAATACATACATATTAGGAAAAGTTTCAGCAAAGATAAGAGTAAATTATTAACCTATTTCACAGGCATTGAATGTGAGCACAACATTTGCAAAAGCAGAATTATCTTGTCCAATCCAAATGAGCGAGTAGTCTTCCATGCTTTGTCCCTCAGGTAATTTCCAAGTCAAACCTCCAATGTTATATATAGTCCCACTTGGGCCATCAGAACTGGAATTTTTACCACAGCCACAAGCTTCTTCTTGGATCCCGTTTAACTTTTTAATATCTTTTGATGGAAACATATATGGAGATGGAACATCGGCAAAGTGAAATTCTGACTTGAGGTCAGATTTACAAGTTGATGATTCTAACAATGCTTTTCTAATTTGTTGTATTGAATGTGCATATTCCAACCCAAACAGGACCTACAATTGAAGAATAAATGGTCCAGAAAGTAAGAAACTTTTATTGAAAATACCCTTAAACTTGTCTAGCCTAGGCTTGCAGAAAAACAAAAAATAATACATATTGCATGCACAATAGAGTAGATCAGCCCAATTGAGCTATGTTATGTAGAGATGTGAAAAAGGACACTAATAAATATTCACGAAATTTTCCCTTAATAAATTACATGATAACTTCAGCTATTTTATTTTCTATACCATGATAGGCTTGCTATTTGTCAGCGCATATTGTGACATACTTTCAACACAATCAGCTATGCCAATGGAAGCCTTCCCAAAAACAAAAAATGCTGGTAGAGCTGTTGTCCTGTAGAGAGAAAAGAGGATGTCAATGGAAGCACATGAAGTACAAAATCAGTGCATAAACAACATAAAGAATTAAAAGCAATAAATTATTGCCACAGAAACTGTACGAACTTTTGAAAATAGGTACTCAAGGAATGAATTGAATCCAAAAGTAGCTTTGAAAATCATGCATTTACAGCATTACAAAATAGATGATGTAATACATACTATAGCAACAAAAAAATTCTTGACCGAATCATAAACAAATAGTGATGATTATATCAAGTATATCTCCACACTTCATAACAAGATATGAGAAAAGAAAGATACTAAATATGCCGAAATTAATACTAAAAAAAATATGGTACTCACGGGCTAAAACATGTATGTCCATAATGTATAACACAGTCCGCATTAATGTGTGATGCTCCAACTTCATCAACACAACAACTACCATAGGCCGTATCGGCCATGACAAACAATCCAATGTCTGTCTCCTCCCCACTTCCTGTAATATCAGATTCTCTCAATGATTGAAGTCTCTTGCGCAGAACAGCGACCACTCTTGTTGAATGCTTTAGGAGATCATCTGGAAACTGAAACTCACAAAGGAAAACCATTGCAACCAATATAAGAAAAGGGTAACTTCACTTGTTTTGCAAAGAAGCTTAATACATTAACCTACAAAATTCAAATTTCATTTGGGGTTTAGGGTAGTGTTGTTGATAAAGACAAAATTTTCAAGTGCTATACACATTACCTTAAAATTTTACTATTACTTAATTTCTTCATACTTGTAAGTAACTAAACACGAGTCTAGTATCCGTGTATTAAACGGTTTGAAAGGTTCCGACTTTAGGTTTATTTAACTTTACCTACTAACATAAGCACTTGTAAGAGTGTTTGGGAGAGTTTCTGAAAACAGTTTATGACATGTTCATAAACTATTATCAGCTTATTTCTATAAGCTCTACTTCAGGTTAACTTATGAAAACAACGTATAGCTTATATGAAAACAATTTTACTTTATTTTATCTTTTGCTAGCAAAATAGTATATGAGCACTGGCTTATTTTTGAGCTAATGTAAAACAGCTTATGCAAATAATTAAGTTTTATGCCATTATTCAGAAGATCGTCAAGGTAGTTTATAAAAAAATAGCTTATGAAGATACAATTTTCGCTAGTGGTAACTTGTGAGCTTATAACTTTATACGCTACTTTTCATAATCTCAAAAATACGCTAATCCAAATAGACCTGAATTTATTTTTTCTTTTGTTATACAAAGAACTTCTACATAAGCAATTATGAATCTATTTATCCAAACAGGGATTTAGGCTATGGTGAAAGAATTTAAAATTAGAGGAAAAGGGATTTACTTGTAAAGCAACTCTGGTGAAATTGTGAGTGCGAATGAAGTCGGAAGTGGCAGCAATATCGTAATTTGATTCAAAATCCATTGCCACTGGCAGTGGCGGAGCCAGGATCTTTAGTGAGCCTGGGCAAAATTTTAACCATAAATTTTTACGTGACAAAATATATTAGTCATAAATTCACATGTGACATAATTCACTGCTCCAAACTAAGTTTGATTACAAAACAATCACCAATACATATGTTTTAAATCTCATATTCAACCTTGATCTTACGCTACAGACTACTAATATTTAAACAAAACTGCCAAGGAAAAAACACCAAAACTAATGCATTACAAAGGAGCCATTACAACATGATCTATATAAGCCAATAAAGGATAATCATGCAAGAATTTAGCCACTGTCAACATAGGTAAAAAACTCAGCATACCAGAAGCCAATTTTGACAGCAAAACAACAAGTAACAACAAAACAAAATTCACATTCACATTCTTGCTTTAGGATTGCACAACATTCACATTCTCAATACTTGCTCTAGGAACCAAAAACTTCCTCATCTCTAAAATTAAAATTATGGGATTTGTCAATGGCAACTCACAAGTTAGTGATTTGGAAAATCACCACCTCATGTGATGGGATTTCTCCTAAATAAACACATGTGGAACTAAACTGGTCATTAGGAATGAAATCAAAATCAAAAGATAGCTCAAACTACAACCAAAATTGAATTTGTGTTGTTGGGAAATCAAGTCAGTCAGCTTATTTATAAAATCAAAACAGCTTAACAAAAATATAAACATAAAATAGAGTTTGTCTAGGAAATCAAGCCATCAAACTAAGATTCTAGACGCTAGAAACAGAAACATAAAATAGAGTTTGCTTACCTCAAATTAAATCTGCGAGAGGGAAAAAGAGTGAGATCGGTGGTGCGGTGGAATGGCGGATTTGAGAGCAGCCGAGAGATTGAGCGGTGACTGGTGAGGGAGAGAGAGAGAGAGAGAGAGAGAGAGAGAGAGAGAGAGAGCTTCAGCGGCGAGGGAGAGAGATTGAGAGCAGCGATTGCGAGGGAGAGAGAACGAGAACGAACGCTTCCTGTTTTTGGCGGTCGACGACCGACTCAGGGTGGATTTTCCGGCGAGATGTTACGTTTTACGGTCAACCTGAGTTTTTGTTGTTGTTTGTAGGGTTTTACAAGAAGGATTTAATTTAAAAATAATAATAAATAGTTTTTTTTTCTTACAAAAATTTAAATGTATTATATATCTTCTTTTTTTTGTTATATCTTATCCTTAAAATCTAATTTTTAAAATTGTTTAATTTTGTTTACTTCTTTAACGGAATGAAGCGGAGCGGAATGGAATAAAAAATGTTCCATTGTTTGGATTTGAAAAAAAACAATGGAACGGAGCGGAGCGGAGCGGGATAGAATAGAATGGAATAAGTTTCATCTTGTACCACCACATACCTTCAATTTTGTTTTCTCTTTCTTAAAATATCCAAACAATGTAATGAAATATTTATTCCATTCCGTTTTATCTCATTTCACTCCACTTTATTCCACTCTGTTCCATTCTATTGTATTTCATCAATCCAAACGGAGTCTAGTGTAATAAATATAATATTTCAATTCAAACTTTAATTATAAATGAAAGAACTTTTGTCAAACAACTACTACTTACAGATTTTTAGGCATAAATAGAAATGCACCTTTAAAATTAACTTTTTTTCATTTTATAGGTTTGCATAAACTTTTTCAAATATTAATATAATTTTATTGAAGAAGTTTTAACAAGTAAAAAATAAGTTAAAAAACATATTTTAACTTAAAATAAAAGATGTGTGCACAAATGGTTGAATGCAATTTAAATACCGTCATTTTGTTCGCAAATTTATTAGTAGTAATATATACTTATTATCAATAACTTAAAATAAAAGATTCTTTTAAAATAGAATATTTTTTATTCATTATCACGAATGAACGACATTTTCAATAATATCAGTCATCAACACGAAACTCGGTTGAAAATAACATGATAACTATTTCAAATCTTTAAAATATTTTCGAAGGAAGCTTAAGTGTATGTTTGGTTTTGCGGTGACGAGAATTGATTCTGTAAAATTGATTCTGGCCAAAATTGATTTTAAGTAAAAGTGGTTTATGTTTGAATATATTTATGTAAAAGTGAGTTGAACAAAAATTTTGAGTGTAAAAATAAATTCTAGAATCAGAAGCTACGATTTCTATCTTCAAGTAGAATCAATTCTTGAGGCAGAATCAATTCTACTTTTGAGAAATCAAACAAGTCAGAATCAATTCTACACGTAACTACTCCAAAAGTGGAATCAAACATACGCTCAATCTTCGCAACGCAATCGTCACATAATATTGAATATACTTTGTCATAAAAAAAAGTTACTTTGTCAAAAAAAAAATTAAAAAAAAAATAACTTATACTTATTATTTATTAAAATTAACACAAAATAAAGAAGGAAAAAAATTTGGGGCAACCACCCCATGTTCCTTGAAGCATCCGGTTGAACCGAAATGAAGAAGAGATGGCGTCAGGAGGAATTAGGGTTTTATCCATAGCAAGAAAGAGTTACAGAGCAATACTACAACACCATTTCTTCTTCCGCAATTACTCCAATTCATCTTCAAATTCCAATCCTCTTCTCCTCAAATTGCTTCAGCTCCCTAATTCAAACATTAAAACGACGTTGGATCACGAATTTCCCTCCCTTCCAACTTCACTACTTTCTTTCGACTTTCTTATTACTTCTCTGTCCCCTTCTTCTCAAAAACCTAACTTGGTAATAATCACTATTCATCTTCTCCTCATTCAACTTTTTTTCTTTTTCTTTTTTAGTTACTTCATTGATGTTTTACATGAACAAAAATTAAGCATTGAGCACATTGGGATTTGAGATTAACATTATAAATACCCGACACAAACTCATATGATTACATTGAATTATGTCATTTTTTTTAAAATTATTATCTGTGTTGATGTGTCGGTGTGTTGTAATGTCTGATATTCGTGTCTCTGTAATGAAGCGCATAAATGGACATTATACAAAACATTGGGTCCTCGTGAGTTGTGAGCTATGAAACACTTACACAAACATTATACATGATAATATGACAAGTAGACATTGTAAAACGGTAAAAACTTGAAAAAATAGACGTGATAGTAGAATATAACATGTATTAGTGTCCAGTTCCAGTCGATGTTGGACATATATGTGTCAGACACCAGACACATCTTCAATTTGAAGTGCTTGCACTAATTGCTAAATAGCTTGCGAGACCCAACTCATCAAAATTCAAAACTTTATTTATTGAAAAATGGAGATTTTCGCCCAAAAATGTTCTTCCTTTGCCAAAAGATTTTTACCAAATTATGTGATGTGTCCTGTGTGTACAATGTGATTTTAGTTTACAATTATATTTCCTAGATTGCCTATAGAATCTGTGATAATCCTTTTCTCAATTTATTATTGAATGGTCAGGTTTTGGAATGGATTTTGGAGAGATTGCTAAAAGAAAATGTAAAAGACCATTGTCCGTTCTCTGAGCTCATCTTTCTGTGTGGAAAGCTGAAGAATGTGCAACTAGGAATGCATGTTTTTACTTCTATGGAGGCTGTTGGAGTTAAACCGACGTCCCAGGTTTTCAATTCCCTTATAAGTGCATGCCTGTCTTCACATGACATTGTTACGGCATATAGTTTATTTCAGATAATGGAGAATTCAGAGAGCTATAAACCTGATTTTCACACTTATAATAACTTCATTTCAGCATTTTCCAAGTCAGGGAATGTTGATGCCATGTTAGCTTGGTATTCAGCTAAGAAGGCTGCTGGACTTGGTCCTGATCTTCAAATGTTCGAATCGGTTATATCAGGCTGTGTTAATTCAAAGAACTTTGAGATTGCTGATAGAGTTTTTCAAGAAATGATGATTTCTGAAATTATACCTAATGTTACCATACTGGAAAGTATGTTTAAAAGACATTGCTCCCAAAAGAGTTTGTGTCGAGCTAATGAGTTTTTAAAGTTTGTGCTAGATAATGGATGGCAAATCAGCGAAACCATGGCTGAGATGTTAGTAACATTGTATCATGAACAAGGGCAAGTGGAAAAGATGAAAGAGCTACTCGAAACTATATCAAAGTATCCAATTGATTCCAATGTCCTCTCGCGAATACACTGTGGGATTGTGTTAGGCCCAATATGAAAAAATTAGGCCCAAGCTAGTGAATCTTTGGTGCATGATGAGAGAAAGGAGTGCAAGGAGTGGATAGTGTATTCTCGTAGGGGCAAGAAAGGAATTAGCGACATGAATGAATGATGTGGTCAGTAGTTGTTAGAGACTGTTCTCAGTTCCAAGGATATATGGAGTTATTGAAGATAGAGATCACTCTTGTATTTTGTATTGAAATATGCTTCCTAAACGGAGCACAGCTCTAGGCAGTAAAGGGTGTATTCCTTATCTGTAAACTTTCTCTCATTCCAATTAACAATAATTCACTCTCTTTGATTTCCATTGTTGCTCTGTTACTTTGTTATTGTTGTTCATCTGTTTTGTGGGACGTAACAGATTGTAAAGGTTTATGCTTTGTTGGATAGATTGGTAGACATGAAATCAGTGGGATTAACATAACAGCTTATGTTGTTAAATTAAGTTTTCTGTATAGTTGATAACATACTACAGGGTGATGGTAGAGACATTTGTATGGCACAACTGAAATAATGATGAAACCAAATTTCATGTGTTGTATAACTTAACTTTGTAGCTGGAAATTTGATATTCCGATAATTGTTCAAGAGAATTGTTCAACGCTGTCTGATTTCATTTGGATTATCAGAGAGGTGATCTAATAATACAAAATTCTGCAACTTTTTTACTGTGATATATCTTAACTTTCTCTTGATAGCATTTAGAGATGATTTTCTATAAGCTATGTTTATGCAAAAGCATTGTACTAAGATGGGATGATACAATACCATTGTGATATAACGCAAGGGGTTGATACACAATGTGTGAATGTTGTAAATTTCGGATTACCGAGTTCGATTTCTACTCATAAAAAAAAAGTGCATGCTGCAATGAAAGAATCATACTGGCCTATGTCTTGTTCTCAACTATAACTTAACATACTTGTATTTGTTGAAACATGCTCTTATGATTTGCTAAATCTTGGATTGCTTAGGTTCACTTTTTATGAAGGATACAAATATTTATGCCAGATTTGTTCTACCATGATCATTGATACAATAAAACACTTACTTTCCTAACCAGCTTAGCTGTCAATATATCATGGTTGCAATTATATTTGGGTTTAGATCCATGTTTGACAATTATGATTTTTAATTAACCTAATTTGTTAAATTGATTTAGTTAACAGTTGATTTTAACTCGAGCAAATTTGACCCAAAATGTAGTATAACTTTCATCAACCTAACACAAAAAAAGTTATTTTTAATCACCTCTAATCAAGTCGAGATTAAGAACAAAATGAATTTTAATAGAAATAAAGAAAATTAACTCATTCAAGATGAATTTGGACAATGTCTTCGCTACCTACTTTGTGGGGTTACTATGATTTTTAACACCCTTAAAAATCATTCATTTAGTTTTTCACCCTTCCATTAAAGTATTACCAAACCTACAATATGGGAAATGCAGAAATCATAACATTCTGTGCCTGCACCATTATGTTCAAGAATTGGACATGATTCTATCAATATTTCTCAACACAAATTCATCCATAAAATTTTCATACTTTTTATTTAGCTCTACTGATGAAAATTTTGAGCTAAAAAATACTTTCATTCATATTATCTATCATCATGAAAACACTAGGGGTAAAATTGTATTCTCGCCCGAAAAAGCAGGAGAGCTCCCAAACAGAAATGTAGGAAGCAAATGCATTAATCAAGGGCCAGAAGTGACCGAAACGGAACCAAAATCACGAACCTAATAATTCAAGTCTCACATACAAAGACCTTATCAAATAAAATTCTATAAGCCAAAAATGATTTGAAAAAAAACATTACAAATCCTACAAAAGATATTTGGTAAAACTAGGATTGACATAAAGACTAAATACTAGGAAGTTGTAATGAGCAAATGTGACTTTGATTTATTCAATGAAAAAGGTGTCAACTTGTATTTAAGATGAAATCATTAATCATATCATGTGTGAAAGCAATTCCATCACTTCCAGAATTAAAATTCCGAAAGTCATACTATCTAGTCACTTGATTATACGCAATCTAATCTAGTCGCTTGTTTTCAGAAATGAACTTCACGGGAAAGGTTCGATTGAGAGAGATTTGAAAGCACTTATCAAACTTGAAGACTTGGTTACTTGAGAGGTAGAAATGACTTCACCCATTCTTTCCACGGAGCGTCCTGCTGTTGCTCAACCCAAGACAAGAAACAGCTATCCAACAAGCAGAAGAAGTTCACATAAAGTAGCTGATACCTTACAGGTACATACCGAAAATTCGCAACCTGAACAACTGGCCATATGCCTCCTTCTAAAATAAACGCTGGGAGAAAGTCTCTCTTCACGTCTTCTTTTATTTGAGGAATACTCTTTCCGGTAGAAAAACCCATGTAAGTAAAAAACACAAGTAAATCCAATGGTCCAAAGAGAAAGCCATCGGCGCCAACTTTGGCAGCAACAAAGCGGAAGGAATTGGGTTTAAGCAAGAGTCTGTATCTTATAAACTTGTCCAAACCTTCATACCTGTAATGATTAACATAATTAGAACAAGGATAATTAGTAAGTTGATTTGTTTGATTACAGTATAAATAGCAGTTGCTAACATCTCTCTCCACCAAACGGAGAAAAATAAACACACTAGTAGATACAAAAGCATGCATATAAAAAGTCTCTCCTTTTCTTATTCAGCACAGTAAAACTGTGGCTGCAAATATTTTAATGAGTGAAAGAAAAACTGCTAGAAGTTAAATTTAAGTATAATGCAAATATAAACATGATATATATTAATTCGTAAAGAACTGACACAGACACTAGACACTAGACACAAGACTAGCACGTAGACACCGACTATGATTTGAGAAAATAGAAGTGATGAATATAACCACGTGTATTGATGTCAAACACCAATAGAAAAAGGCGATGCTTTTTACCAGTAGTGACCAACAGGGCCAACAAATGCTAATCCAAACAAGCTGGTTGTAGACACCCGTTTCCAGTTGATCTTGAATTCTTTTTTGTCATCCTGTGAGTGAGACTGTTATTAAACAAGAGAAATGAGATTATTAGATGGGTTTTTTACCAAGAGTGAAGTGTCACATCATCATATACTAATATGCAAGCTAAAAAAGTTGCTAAAGAGCAAAGATACAACATGTTAATCCACAATATAGGAATTTTTTAAAATAAATATAATCAGTTCCATTAAAATGTTGACAATATATCAACCACTTAAAGCATGTCCTTTGCAGTTTCACTAAAGCCAGAAAAAACGGTGAATTATTTTCCATGTCTCACTATATTTGAGGGAATGAAAATGTAAAATTTCTCTGGAGTATAGTCAGCAATAAATCAAATATTTCTATACAATTTTACAACACCAATTTCTTTAAAGAGAATTGAGTGTTTTAAAGAACAATTATGGCCATATTAGCTGGCATTATCCTCCAATTTTAGTATCACAATGCAGCTGCAATTTAAATCTATAGCATCAAGGTTATTAAATCGTGATTCCAACTGTGAATAGGAAAATTTATTTTCCGGATCGTGAATTGAATCTTATCATGAATTGTGAGATAGATGATCAATAAAAATGCGACATTTATAAATCAAAAAAGTGACATAAGCAAAAAATAAAAAGCTAGTATGTCGTATATGAACTTCAAAATGATTCAATATTCAAGTCATAAATCAAACAAAGAGCAATAATAACACAACAGAGAAGCAAGTAGAAAGATGCATGACATGTGGAGACGAAAGAGAAAGAAAGCAATGTCTTCAAACAAGATAAAAGGGTACCAAAAGTCATTGAAAAACAGTGGAGAAGAGAAAGAATAATGAATTAAAAAAAATGAATTTAGGAGGGAGTGCAAACCAAAAACATATTGTGCTAGGGTTGTTTGTTTGTGCATCTGACTTGGGTTTATTCAGAAGGTTTGATTTTGGCTGATTATGTACCATTTAAGAAAGAAAAGAAAAAGCAAAATTAGAAACAACCCAAGCAGGTCTTTTAGAAACCTGGTATCACAACACAATTAAACCCACAATTTGAAACCATTGCATTAGCATTACCGTATTTACCTTTTCCCAACTGTTATTTTCTTTCTACCAATCAAGTGCAAAAGAAGGGTGTGTTTCAAGTTTCGACAAATGGAATTATTTGAATGACGACATGAAATAAGTATCTTAAGATATCTTTCAAAGGAATAAAACAACAGTAGAAAGATTCCACCACTCCTTGATATCTACAATCCCAAACTTGTGTCCATTCAAATTTTGGAGTTGGGGAGTTCAAGGAGGAAGGCACCACTTTTGGTGGGACTATCCTTCCTTCATCAAAGAACCAACAAAATATCGACCTTTTGTGCATATTTTCTTTTCATTCCATTATCACTCATTCCCTTCCGTTCTCTATATTCTTCGAAACAATACCCTAACGGAATACCAAAACAACATTATATTGACTAAAATAACCTTTCACCAAAATCCCAGGAACATTATAAAGGATTGAAATGTAAATTAGCAATTCCCCTCCATCAATATCTCATTAAACTTTATATAGTTTAGTCATCTCTATTACCTACAAAACCCCATTCTCTAAATTCCATTACAACAAAAATGACACTTGAAAACACTAACCATTTTCCTAACTGGAAAACAATATCACATTCACACATTGTAAAGGTAACAAGAAAACACCCACATTTTCCAAGGATTCAATTTCAAACCCTTTAACCCACACCACTCACCCCACAACAACAGAAATGCAAGTTATCATTTCAATTCAACAACAAAACCATCACCTATTCAACAATCACATGCAAAAAACAAACACACCCATCATCCAAAAACAAAATCTTTTTCCAAAGGGTATCTATAATCTATATTCCAAATTTACAAAACCTACCTCAATTGAAGTATGATTCTTGGAAGTATAGTGAGTAACACACTGAGCAGCAACATCACCAACACCCCAAATGAATCCAGAGCTAATAACCTGTGTCTTTACAGGATGAACAGCCAAACAATTTTGGTACCATCTCCACAACTTCAACATAATCAAAAATATTCAAAACAAGTGATTCAAATGAAATAACAAATTGGGTATTTTTATTCTTGATCATGGAAAATCACAACACCCCTTTTTATTGATTTACTCAAACGAGCATAAATTCGCCGCAGAAGGAACAAAAAGATTGAAATTTTCTTTATGAGGAAATGGGACTTAGGTTTTTTTTCTATGGATTTGTGATTCTATTTGAACTTGTTTTTGAGGAATTCGTTTGATTTCGTTCGATCAAAGACATTGAGAGAAGAAGAAGAAGAAGAAGAAGAAGAAGAAGAAGAAGAAGAAGAAGAAAGGAATGAAATTTGGGTCAGAGAGGTGAAGATGAAGAATGAAATTTGGGAAGTTCTGTTCAGGTTGAAATTACTTCCATTTGCTAGTGGTATTATGGGAAATTCATATATTGGTGAGGGGGTAAATTTGTATTTTCAATAATTGTCCTCTTTTTGGGCCTGGGTTTATTAAGGCATTTGTTTTCGTAATTTTCTTTCTGCGCCCATGAGCTTCTAATATTACCCCCTCGCATGTTGGATAGGGAGTGTATAGACTAACACGTGACCAATTTTGATTGGACATGTTTGTGGCTAGGCCATCAACATGGAAGTAGACCCTTCAAATATTCGGTTTTCTTTTGGAATGAAAAAATGTTGAAAACGATTTACTGAGTTTAAAAAACAGAAAACGATTTTGTTAAAAAACTGGCAAAGAAACAAACTATTGGCTGAGTCGCGTACTAGGTCGCTTTCTTTAAGACGTTTCGCGGAACTACTCGAAAAGTGCACTGTAGTATATCGACCGCGAAGTCCGCAGGATAAAACAGCCGTTTTCAAAGAAAATACCGAAGCACTACTGCACTGCAGCGATCGGTCAGAAATACACCAAATAATTGATATACGAATATCAATTCAATACGGCAACAACCGTTCGATAATTGAAACAACAGAATAATTTCGAAAAAAAAATAGAGAGAAGGAAAATAACAGAGAATTCTCAGAATGCAGAGAAAGCGAACGAACTGAAATTGAAGAATGAAAGCAGTATTTATAGAGCAAGTAGGGAGCCGAAATCAGAGCAAATAGTGGAGCGGTTTTGGCCCAGTCAAACGCTGATTGTGGGCAAAAAATAAGGGACACGTTTTTTTTTACCCGTTAACGGATATGCTGATCCGTTTCAAACTTGATTTGGTCTAATGCACATTTAAATTGTGCGCAATTTAAGGGACACGCGTAAAGAAAAATTAATTAAGATTTTTTTCTTTTTCTTCGCATTAAAAAATTAATATATCACCCAAGCCCGGCCCGGTCCGAGCCGGCCGGACGGACGGCGGCGGCGGCGCGCGCGTGTGTGATATTCGACATGGTGTGCGTTCTCCCTTTCATACAAAAGTGGGTACCCCAAGGGCACGCCCTTGCTTGTCACTTTGTAGTATATAAACACTACCAAGAAGTGTGATCTTAGCAATGTGGGACTCAATAGAGTCTCTTTTTTCAATTCACACTATACATGGTTCTCAAGCTTTGTGTTCATTTCCAATACCAAGTTCCCTCCATATTTATCATCATGTTTCAACAATCCCCCACTTGAATTTAAAAAAGTTGTTTCAGTCATAACGTTAAACGTTTCAGTAAGATTGTGCATAAGCGAAGGTGAACTATGTCTTGGAACCTTCACGTAGCTAGTAAGAGCCCGATTTAGCAAGAGTGACGTTTAGTCTTGGAACTCTATCTCAGATTTTTCTCAAACCAGCACACAACCTCTCTTAAGGTGTATTCTTAGGCCCGTGCACTAGTGGCCCTGCACGACTATCCCAGTTTCATGAATGCTCTAGGAGTTCGCCCTAGAACTCCAGAGGAACCGGCCTCAGTTCCACATTCATATAGGTGATTCTATCAAGAGTACTCCTGATGTACTCCACTCATATAGAGTATAGATTTCATTAAGAGTTTTACTAACTCAACCTTTCTCTCTTCAGGACTCATGCCTATTATACTTGCATGTTCATCTCATATTACTCACGACTTGTTGTTTACCCATTGGAACCTAATTCTTGGGATCTCCAGTCTTTTAGGTTGGGTTACCATCATAAGTAATTCGTAGGCTTTAGTCCCATCCTTATTGATGTATTTTGGACTTTCTCTCTAGCCAGTCCTTTCGTCAAAGGATCTGCTAGATTATCATTAGTGCGTACATGATCCACTCTCACAGCACCTGTAGTGATGAGCTCTCTCACTGTGCTGTGTTTCCTTCTAATTTGACGTCTTTTACCGTTATAAAAACGACTCTCAATTTTAGCGATAGCTGCAGTACTATCACAATGGATCAAGACAGCAGGCATAGGTTTTTCCCACAAGGGAATCTCAGATAACAAGCATCTCAACCAGCTTGCTTCTTCACTAGCAGTTGCTAGCGCTATCATTTCAGACTCCATTGTGGACTGAGCCAAAATGGTCTGTTTCTTTGACTTCCATGATACAGCTCCACCGGCTATACTAAATATATAGCCACTAGTTGCTTTGGAATCATCTGACAAGGTATTCCAATCAGCATCACTGTACCCTTCAAGTACAGCTGGAAATCTCTGATAGTGTAATCCGAGATTCATGGTCCTTTTCAGGTATCTCATGACTCTCTCAATAGCGTGCCAATGCTCATTACTGGGTCTGCTGGTAAACCTACACAAGAGTCCCACGACATAGGCGATGTCGGGTCTAGTACAATCAGTGGGATACCTAAGACTGCCAATGATGCTCGCATATTCGGTTTGTCTTACGCTATCACCAGTGTTCTTAAACAGTTTTACACTGGGGTCATAAGGTGTGCAGGCAGGTTTACAGTCAAAGTAACCGTATCTCTTTAGGATCTTTTCTACGTAATGTGATTGATCTAGGGATATCCCCTTCTCAGACCTAGTGATTTTTATTCCAAGAATCACGCTTGCTTCTCCGAGGTCTTTCATATCAAAATTGTTACCCAATAGTGATTTCACATTATTTACGGCAGAAAGGTTTGAACCAAATATCAGCATGTCATCTACATAGAGACATATTATAGTGCAAATGTTACCATCACATTTGTAGTAAATGCATTTGTCACTTTCATTGAGTCTGAACCCATTCAAAACCATTAAGTTGTCAAACTTTTCATGCCATTGTTTTGGAGCTTGTTTAAGACCATACAGAGATTTATCTAACTTGCAGACCTTAGTTTTCTGCCCATGTATAACAAACCCTTCAGGTTGTTCCATATAGATTTCTTCTTCTAAGTCACCATTTAAAAAAGCGGTTTTAACGTCCATTTGATGTACAATTAAGTTATAAATAGCTGCTATTGAAATAAGTACTTGAATGGACGTTATTCTAGTGACAGGTGAAAACGTGTCGAAGAAATCAATATTTTCTCTTTGTCTAAAACCTTTGGCCACAAGGCGAGCCTTGTATTTATCAACCGTGCCGTCAGGTTTTAGTTTCTTTTTCAAAATCCATTTGCAACCAATTGGTTTGCATCCTGGAGGCAAGTCTACTAAGTGCCATGTTTTGTTAGATTCTAGAGAATCCATCTCATCATTAATAGCTTCTTGCCAAAGATCTGCATCCATCGATGACAAGGCTTCTTGAAGATTTGCCGGATCTTCATTCAATGTACAGACCGCATAATCCGGACCATAGTCTTTAGCAACTCATACACGTTTGCTTCTACGAAGTTCAGTTTCTACTTCGTCATTGCTATCCGTATTTGGTATCACTGGAACGTGACTCGACTCAGGAATATTATCCTGTTCAGTGCCCCCACTATTTCTTGATTTAAAGGGAAATTTATTTTCATAGAAATCTGCATCATTAGATTCTATGATTACTTTTTCATTTAGGTCGTAAAACCTATATGCTTTACTGTTTGCTGCATAACCAATGAATACACGTTCATAGGCTCTACTAGCGAGTTTAACTCGCTTCGGGTCCGGTTTACGGACATAGGCTAGACATCCCCAAGTTCTTAAATAAGACAGATTTGGCTGTCTTTTCTTTAATATTTCATAAGCTGATTCGCTTCTTTTATATTTGGGAATTCTATTCAAAACATAGCAGACAGTTAAAATTATTTCCCCCCACCAATGTTTAGCGGCACCAGAGTTTAACATAATAGCAACAACTAATTCAGTAAGAGTTCTATTCTTTCTTTCTGCTTTGCCATTCATTTCAGGGGAATATGGAGCAGTCGTTTCATGTATAATTCCGTGTTGTTTATAAAAATCATTAAATAAACTAGAATTATATTCGGTTCCTCTATCACTACGAAGTTTCTTGATTTTCGTATTAAACTGATTTTCTATTTCATTCACAAATAATTTAAACATATCAAAGGCATCACTTTTATTTTTCATTAAATAAACAAAAGTATAATCTGAACAATCATCAATAAAAGTAATAAAATAACGTTTGTTATTTCTAGTCATGGTTCCATCTAGTTCACATATATCAGAATGTATAAGGTCCATTGGTTCAGATTCTCGTATAACCGATTTATGTTTACTTTTTGTTATTCTTGCTTGGCTACAAAATTCACATTTTTCTATGTCATTATAACTAAGTTTAGGAATTAATCCTAGGTTACTAATATTTATAATTGCGCGCTTATTAACATGACAAAATCTAGAATGCCAAATATTAAAATCACACAAAGAGTAAACAGAAGTAGAAATTTTATTCATAACATCAACATCAATATTAAGCTTAAACATGCCATCAGAGGCGTACCCCTTCCCAATAAAAATACCATTCTTAGTGATGGTGTACATATCAGCCCCAATAGATTGATTAAACCCAGCCTTATTCAAAAGAAAACCAGAAACAAGATTCTTCTTCATCTCAGGAACATGAAGGACTTCTTTCAAGATAAGAGTCTTTCCGGAGGTGAACTTCAAAACAACATCTCCAACACCAGCAACTTCAGAAGTGTTTGCATTACCCATCTGCACCTTCTTATTTTCAGCATTCGTGTATGTTTTAAACATAGCACGATCATAACAGACATGGCGGGTAGCGCCAGTATCTATCCATCATCCATCAGTACCACCGACCATATTAATTTCGGTGATCATAGCAGTATATGGCTCTTCAGCTGCCACATTCACATTAATATGTGCAAGGTTAGCCGGGTTAGGCCTCTTTGGATTTCTGCATTTCTTTGACATATGACCTGTTTTCCAACAATTGAAGCAATAAAATGGTTCAACAGCGTCATTTCTAGGAGGTGGTTGCTGATGCTGCTTAGCATTATGGCCCCTGGCCGGGTTACCATTCTTAACTCGGTTTTGATTGCGGTTCTGATTCTTTAAAGGTTTGCCCGAAGGCTTCAGAGCCGCACCGAATTTCTTTTTATTGTTGTTCGAGACAACCAATATCTTTTCCTCTTCTTTCATATCTTGTTTCCTTGATTCTTCTTCTATACGAAGACGGGTAATCAGACCTTCAATGAAAAACTCCTTTGTCTTATGACGGAGCTGATTCTTAAAGTCTTTCCAACTAGGGGGCAGCTTATCAATAATCACAGAAATTTGAAATTGCTCATGTAAAGGCATACCTTCTGTTATTATTTCATGAGCAATCTTCTGCAGTTCATGTGACTGTACTTCCACCGACCTCTCATCCACCATCTGATATTTCAGATACCTGCTAACTGCATATTTCTTCACACCAGCTTCTTCAGTATCATACTTCTTGCTCAAAGCCTCCCACACATCACTAGCTGTTTCATAGGTTCTGTAATAATCATACAGATCATCTTCTAAGCCATTAATGATATAGTTTTTGCAAACATAATCATTATCAATCCATAGCTGCCTTTCTTTTTCAATTTGCAGCGTTTTTTCTTTAATCTGTTCTGCTGTAGCCTTACCTTTGTCTTTGTCTGGCTCAGCAGTTACAGAATCACCGTTGGTGTTAACGGGCTGTTCTTTAGTTCATGAAGCCGAAGCATCAGACACGACAGGAACCACAGGAATAGGATCTTTCAAAACGTAGGCACATTTTTTTAAGGTCAGGAAGAAAAACATCTTTTGCTGCCAACGTTTGAAATGATTCCCTTCAAACTTAAACGGCCTTTCAGTAGCACCGACAGATGAACTACCAATAATTTCTTCGTTTGCCATGATATTTTCGAAACGTCTTAAAAATGTTAATGTTGAAAACGATTTACTGAGTTTAAAAAACAGAAAACGATTTTGTTAAAAAACTGGCAAAGAAACAAACTATTGGCTGAGTCGCGTACTAGGTCGCTTTCTTTAAGACGTTTCGCGGAACTACTCGAAAAGCGCACTGTAGTATATCGACCGCGAAGTCCCCAGGATAAAACAGCCGTTTTCAAAGAAAATACCGAAGCACTACTGCACTGCAGCGATCGGTCAGAAATACACCAAATAATTGATATACGAATATCAATTCAATACGGCAACAACCGTTCGATAATTGAAACAACAGAATAATTTCGAAGAAAAAATAGAGAGAAGGAAAATAACAGAGAATTCTCAGAATGCAGAGAAAGCGAACGAACTGAAATTGAAGAATGAAAGCAGTATTTATAGAGCAAGTAGGGAGCCGAAATTAGAGCAAATAGTGGAGCGGTTTTGGCCCAGTCAAACGCTGATTGTGGGCAAAAAATAAGGGACACGTTTTTTTTGACCCGTTAACGGATATGCTGATCCGTTTCAAACTTGATTTGGTCTAATGCACATTTAAATTATGCGCAATTTAAGGGACACGCGTAAAGAAAAATTAATTAAGATTTTTTTCTTTTTCTTCGCATTAAAAAATTAATATATCACCCAAGCCCAAGCCCGGCCCGGCCCGGCCGGACGGACGGCGGAGGCGCACGCGCGCGTGTGTGATATTCTACATGGTGTGCGTTCTCCCTTTCATACAAAAGTGGGTACCCCAAGGGCACGCCCTTGCTTGTCACTTTGTAGTATATAAACACTACCAAGAAGTGTGATCTTAGCAATGTGGGACTCAATAGAGTCTCTTTTTTCAATTCACACTATACATGGTTCTCAAGCTTTGTGTTCATTTCCAATACCAAGTTCCCTCCATATTTATCATCATGTTTCAACAAAAAATGTCCATTTTTCTGATTGTGAATGAAAAGTGAAAATGGTGGAGTTGCGTTAAAAAAAATTGTCACTCGGCACTCGTTATGTAACCTGCGAACTAAATTAGCTACCTAAGTAACGACGGGAGTATTTTGATCATTTTGCATGGCGCGCGAGAAACAGTGGGGGATGCAAAAAAGAAAAAGCCTTTGTTTTCCCCCCACCCCTCTTTTGTAAGAGTTTTTCGTTTTTACTTTCATTCAATTAGTCATAACGTTCTTGATTTTGACCACTATACTACTCTCAATCATATCGTTAGTGAGGGTCAATGAAAATATTACGACTAGTCGACGACAGACTATTAGGCCGTTTATATGCGAAATAACTAAAATAACCAAAAACAATGACACAGAAATTGAGAGAATAAAGGAGAGACGGATGAAATATGAAAATTTAATTTGAGGTTTCAATTTATAGACTTCAGTGGGTGAAGCATACGAATTGTTAAAAATATGTCACAACCTCCCTGATGGGCAATCAGAATTGGCCACCGTACGAGACCATTTGATTGTGACCACCCCTAAAAATTTGACTATCGACCACATTTTAGAATGTGAAACCTCATACAAATGGTTCAAAGTTCTGGGTTTGAACAATCTTTTTTCAAATTTTGTGTTTTTACAATGTTCGAATCCTAGAATGCGAGCAAACCGTTTTTAAAAATCGAGGAGGCAAGCGAGAAGGTAAGGTGGTGAGAAGGAACAATTCATTTTGTATTTTTTCCAGTTTTTTATTTTATAGGATTAGGTGCATCACACGCATTTTGGCCATTCGATCAAGATTTGACGGTTGAGATTTAAATTGATTTTTTTTTATTTTTATTAATTGAAAGTATCAGGCTTGAAATTTAGGTTTGATGATCTTAATCAAACAATAAAGAAGCATGTGACTACGTGTAGTAACAACCATGTGACTGTACTTAATTTGGATATGATTTTATACAAGTAACCCTAACTCTGCAAGAACATACACCGCCTCTTTTCTTCCTAACAACAAAACCCTAGTTGCCGCCATCCCCAAATTTTTCTTCACAAATTCCTTTAACGTGTTTCCTGCTCTACAGTTCTTCTCGTCAACAAAATTGAAGAATATTTTCGTCACAATCATTGACCTCTTCTTCCTTTTTGCGATAGGTAACTCGCCATAATCCTTTTTTATGCTTGTTAGATTTGATTGTTTGGAATTTATGATATGTGACAGAATTTAATGCTTTCAACTTAATAATATTTATATATGATGCGTAATAAATGAGCTCTTTGTATATTGCAAAAATCGATTGCATTTGAACCCAGAGGGCGCGTTGTTGCGCAAGGTCATAAAAAATGGCTAGAAAGGTCACGTGAAACCTAGTCTCGTGTCTGGTTACCAAGAATTGATGTTAATTCATATCTTAACGGCTTAAAGGGCTTGTTAATTGTTAGCTAATATACAAATCATGTAGTTATTTGTTTTTGAGCGAATAGGTCATGATCTGTCATATAATTTGTATCTAATTAGGTATTTTATTATGATTCGTCCACAACAGAATAATAAAATGTATTAGAGATTTTGTGTGTTGTTACGTTCTTCATCTTCACATTATTTAATTTGTTGTTGATTTTTATGAACTTTATAGGATGGACAAATTCATCACTTTGATACTTCATCATGGAGGAAGTTTTGAGAGAGATAAAAACCGAAAACTCGAGTATGTTGGTGGGGAAGTAGATGTTTGGAAGAATATAAACCCACATCTGCTCAATCTAGTTGCTATTGAAGATAAGGTGAAACGAAATAGGGGTTACAACAACATTGTTGGACTCTATTACTTGAAGCCTTACAAAGGTGTGGAATTGGATATGAATATTTGTCTCTGTTCTTTAACAACAGAAAAACAATGTATCGATATGCTCAATGTTGCAAGGATGAATGGGGAAGTGGACATATATTTTGCACACTTTATTATTAAAGAGCATCAGTTTCTTCCACCTAAGCCGCAACAAGAAGAAGTATGTTAAAAGAATTGTAATTATTTATTTATGTCACTTTTTAATAACGAAACCTAAAACTATTTATTTATTGTGTCAATATTTGGTGTAGCAGGTTATTATTGAGCCCGCTATTACCCAAGCTGGAACCAAAGCAAATGATATTGTGCATCATAAGGTATAAATTTACATGGAATATTTTACTTGTAAGTGTGGTAGTTTATGGACTAATATGAATATATTGACAGGGATTTCAACCAATGAGGTGTGAAATGGGAGATTCAGTTATACTTGGCGATAGATTGAGTGGTTTCAAGTCTCCACCACAAATGAGAGGTCCAGTGGACCTTATACCAGTCTCATTCTCTGATTGCGAAACTGGATCTAGGTTCAGGTCTCATGAGCCAACTCCATGGCATTTCCTTCCACCACCACCCGGATTGCCACCGACAAGGATTACACCACCATCAGGATTTAGAAGTAGTTTCAAGTCTCCTCAAAATAAAGAGTCGCCTCCACCACAAATGAGAGGTTCGCGCGAGCCTTATACCACCAGCTCCATCCCCTAATTGTGAAACAAGATCTGGTAAAGAATATATTTGACTCTATTATGTCACTTGTTGCTTTAAATTTGGAATTGCGACGACTTTCTTATGACATTTGTGGCATTTATTTTGTAATTTGTAATTTGGAATTGCTACCTTTATTTTCCAATTTGTATTATGTTGCCTAGTTGCGGGTACGGTACCTATACCTGATACGGCTACCGTACGCGGTACGACATTTTTAGAAAACTAAGGTGCGGGTACCCTCGTATAATTTTTGTTAATACAATTATATAAAGGGTAAATAGGCTTATACCCCACTGCAATGTAG
The DNA here is from genome assembly GCA_030408175.1 of Trifolium repens. NCBI lineage: Eukaryota > Viridiplantae > Streptophyta > Magnoliopsida > Fabales > Fabaceae > Trifolium > Trifolium repens. The sequence goes on from CP125836.1 coordinate 6,613,615, forward strand.
GCGAGTTTTATTTTTTCCCCCTATAAATTTTTTTTTTCGACTCGCCCCTTGCAATGTTGAATTTTTTTTTCTAGTTCATTTTACCCCCTGTACCCTCTGCAATGTTGGCCTTTATTCCTCTATAGGGGTCAAAATGAACTAGAAGAAAAATAAATCAACATTGCAAAGGGTGAGTCACAAAAAAAAATTATAGGGGGAAAAGCAAAACACACCAACATTGCAGGGGATAAAGACCTATTTACCCTTATATAAACGAAATAATATAATTATATTGTTATAACCAATTACTAAACGTAAAAAATACTACACAAGTAATTCAAATTGTTCAAAAATATCAAATTAAAATGCAATTAGTTCAAAAAAATTATTTCGCTCTCTATCATCATTAAAAAGAGCAGCCTCTAGTTCTGGTTCATCACAATAAAGACTAGCAACTTCAAGAATAAAAACTACATCAAATAGATTTCATTCATCTCTACCAATATCCCACATTTTTGTTGCTCCTTCATTAGAAGTATTACTATTTCTCTTTCTCGAGAGAAAACGAAGATATGTATGAATAAAAATGAAATATTCAGCTCTCTTTGGATTGAACTTATTCATTTTCAATGAATGAGTGAATAAATTCGGTGACTACCTTGTTATTGTTTTTTAGCAGTAGCTGCTACATTTATATTATTATAAACAAATAAAAAAACTTAAATCTTTCTATAAAAAAAATGAATAAACGAAAAAGAAAAAAAAAAATCATATTTTTTTGGATTTGTGTACTACGTGTATACCAATTGCAAAAAATAAAATAAATACACTATCGGTGTGTATCAAAAACATACCGAACATGTACTTATTTTTTTATGACTATTTTTATAAGCACTTTCTTATGGCACTTATTGCCGAAAACTTGAATTTGCATTAACTTTTTTTTGTTTTTTGGTCAAGTAGTTTAATGGTTAGAAATTTCACCAGTATTATGGATAAGTGGGAAGACCGGGATTCGAACTCTAACCTCCTACATTATGCATATGTAATACAATGTCCAATAACTGAGTTAAACTCACGGGACTGATTAACTTTATTATGACACTAGTAACTAGTTGTTGTCTTTATTTTAAATTTATAATGAATTAATTATGTACTAAAATCAACACTATCTGTCAAATAGCCCACAATTTTTTAAAGAAATTCCACTCTCGAACCCTCTAAATCCTATCTTTTATAATACTTCCAATACGGGATTAAAATCAAAATCCATAAAAAATTAAAAGTTTCAACCAATCAAGGGTGCGTTTGTTTTTGTTTTTTAAAAAATAGATTTTATAGTGTTATATAATTTTGTGTAAAAAAAATTTACATTTTTTTTAAAAAAAACTTCAAATGAAAATTTGGTTTGAATAGTTATTCTTAAAATATCATTTTAGGTATTTCATCATTTTATTGAGAAAAAAAAAATGGATATCAATTTTTTTTAAGAAATCACTTAATTTGAAGCTATTTCAAATAGATTTTCAAATCTTTTTTGAAAAAATTGCGATTTTGACTATATTTTTATCTTCAATAATGTATATTTGTGTTATATGATGTAAAAATTAGTGTTTCAATTTAGAAAAAAATAAATATAAAAAAAACTTTTAATATTTCGAAAAACGGTTTTACAAAATATATTTTAAAAAATACAAAGAAAAAAATCCATTTTTTTAAAGCTGAAACAAACGCACCCCAAATCCCATAAACCACTTAACAACAAATGACACAAATCTAAATTTCCAATACAACACAAAAAATTGATTATATATAAGAACGGAGGGTGTATTTTGTTGACTTTCATAACAAAGGATCAAAAAATTGGTTTTAGAAAAAGGAGGAATACGAGTTTGTTTGATCTGTAAAATGTAATTACTGGACAGTTAACATGACAACACAAGACAAAGTTTAAGGTATTGAACGAAATTTGTCTTGTACACTACAATTGAAGTTGTCATGTGCAGTCTCTTAATATTTTAGCAGATCAAACACACTCTAAATGTAAAAAAATGCGTAAATAGGAGGGTCAAAAGCACATTTAAACCCATTAGTAACAACATTTTTTCGGTTTTCATTTAATTTAAAATAATATACAATTTTACCACATGTATCAGCGAACTTAGATCCCAATCATTAAAATTGCCCACATGTCCATGTCATGTCAACGTTCGGTAGAGAAAGTTGACAACAGTGATCAAATTTGGGGACACAATATTTCAAGGACCATTATCCATTGAAAAACTTTAAAAAGACTAAAAGTGAAAATTAATATATTTAAAGGGACACAAAATATATTTAATTCAATTTAAAAATAGAAATTTATCAATTGATACTATCAATAAATTAGTTTCCACAACTATGTGCAGACTATATCCAATTATACAAGCTAAAAAGAATAGCAAAGATATGGTGGGAACAAAATATCAAATTAATATTATGTTTTCTAGTTCTTGGTAGCTTTTTGAAACGGATATACTCCGCACACAACTGCAGAAACTAAAAAGTTCGAACCAATTGTTGCCATATGTTCTATTTAAACAACTGAAGCTAATAACTTTCGTGTAAATCGATGAAGTTGCTAGACCTTAATTCATCAACAGAGGGAAATTTGAAACCTGATCTTAAGACATACAGATACAATATGTCAAAGCATTTGTCAATCGGGGAACGTGTCTGAGGCATGGAATATGGTGTGTAATATGACTGCTTCTGGAATGCTATCTGATGCTGTTTAAGCCTAATCTCATTGTGTTTAATAGCCTGATTAAGGGTTTTATCAATTTGATGGATAGAGATGGTGTTGATTAGGCAATCTTGAAACTATGATTACACGTTGTTTCTTGATTAAACAATTTTAGGCTCATATGTTTCAGTTTGTCATAATCTGAATTTATTGCTGAAAGCCTTGGTTTCTGAATCTTTTTATTCTAGTCAGGTTTTGGTGTTTGTCAAATTAGTGACAAATGCATTCCATCTACATTTATATGCAGTTGCACAAGTGAACCTCATCTCAGATGATTACATTTTGTTGTTATACATTCACATGGTATGGAATTTATATAAGTAGCATCATTCTGATCTATAAATAATCGTGGGCATTTTACAATTCTAAAGTGGATTATCGGTCTGGAGAATCAGAAGGAACTTTGCTAAGGAGCCAAACCAAGAGCACACCGACAAGAGCACCAGAAAGATGCGCAATATGATTGACATTTTGCAATGAGCCTCCGCGGAATGTTCCTGGTAATGATGTTGAAGCTTGAGCTGCTTCCATGACCTATTACACTCGTAAACAACAGACCGATTATAAAGGACACTGATGCTCTTAGTTGTTCAAGCATAACCCAAATAACAAGACCAAAAGATGAGCTTATTTATCTCTTCAAACAAGTAAATCATTAAATTAAATGATCAGTATAGAAAAGGAAATAAATCATAATATATTGCCAGCCATTTACGCAGCACGAGTCATGACACATTATGAAACTGGACACACATACAAAAACAAACAACTTAATGTTACATATTAGACACATGAAGTGAAGGGAGCACTTTAGAGGTTAATTAACGCGCAGAATTATGATCAGTAAATGAAAATCAATAGTTCGGGTTCTAACTGCTTCATAGTTTGTAATACACCGGTGTGTATTTTGTCGCAATCTCAACCATTGAGTTTCAAGTCAAAGATTATAACCCAAAAATGATTATAATCACACTTGATTTGCCAAAGTACACCAGTGAAATTTACAGGATCAGAATTCCAGTATATCTTTGAAATATGCAAATCTGAAAGGTTGTGATATTTTCACTATAGTAACTTTTGCTAAGTTCTGCAATCATTTAGAATTGTTTTACAGGGCAAAAAGAAAAGAACATTGGTTACTTTTGCTCACCTTCTCTACGACAAACTGACCCAATATAAGCACTTCAAGGATCTTCCTCCAATCCCAGGACATATAAATCAAGTTCAACCAAAAGTGTAAGAAACTGAGGAGCAACTGAAAACAAAAGAACAATAAAATTCAGAATACGATTCCAGGTACCTTTACAAGGACGCTGATTGAAAATAACCCAAAAACGGCACCAGAAGCTCCAACTGAGACTTTGTTTCTTGGTAAAAGTAGCCAGGAAACAAGATTTGCTCCAACACCGGTAAGAATGTAAGAAAGCCACAAAGCAAAGCTCCCTCCCTCTTCTTCAACAAGCTTTCCTGTTGTGAAAGCAACGAAATATCAAATGTTCATGCTTCAATCTGATGAAAAGTCACATCCCAGAAAGAAGAGTGACTCTGTCACAGCCTTACCAAAAATGTACAAGAAGAAAAGGTTGCTAGAAAGATGATTCCTGCACAAGTTAAAGTATTAGTCAGACTGTAAAATGAGATAATGAGAAAATAATAGTTCATAAAACCGAAATAGAAAATGAAAAGAAAGAGGAAAAAAAACTTCTAGCTTTGTTCATGTGCAATGCAAATTCTTAAAAAACACAAGATAACAAACACAACCGTAGAAAATTGAAATCAAAGAAGAGTGGACTCACCAATTAGCATGACAAAATGTTGCTGTGAGAAACTGGAACCAATCAGGCCTGCTGTGAAACAAATACAATGCTTTGATGGCATCAACCTACAGAAGAAATGACGGAAAACCATTCATCATAAAGAACTCCTGAAATAGGAAGAAAAACATATGATGAGTTCATACTAGGGTCTGTTTGATTTAGATTCTCAAGTATTGAATTTGAAAATATTAATGTGGATAGAACTTACTTTGAAATAATTAAGGTTAAAATTAATTGATTTGTGTAGGCAATTATAGTTCAAAAGTGAGTTTAGAAGAATTAGGTTTATTTGGACGGTCTATACTAAGAAGCACTAATACAGACACAAACACTAGCCACGACCCTAACACATAGACACTGGTAATAATATAAAAAATGGAAGTGATTGAAAGTAACAATTTTGAAAATCTTTGACGACATTGTCTTCATTATTTTAGTTAGGAAGACTAAATGATGACACGTAGTACTCACTCCGGTTCTAAATATAAGCAAAAGTCAAAATCTACCTGAAAAAAATGATCGGCGACAAATATTCCAATGTTAAGGAGAATGATCCAGAAAATCCCGTTGACACGTTTCTCCGGTTCCCTCTTCTTCGCTACTTCCAACTGCGATATCATATCTAACCAACCAATCCAAAATGATAATTAGATAAGATAAACAAGAGAACAAGTTTGAAGTTTTTTTTTATTCTTGCACAACACGCAAGCAAGGTGTTCGATAAAATGCCCCAATGAAACGTGAACGGAGCAGTTAGTGACAGTTTAAATTAATGCAAAAGTTAATGGTAGAGTGGTACCTGATTTGTTGTTGTAGCATGAAGTGAGAGAGGGGGAAGGAAGCGTGAATGGGAAATGGCGAGAAAGACGAAGATTTGGAGGGTGTTTGATGTTGAAGGTGGGGGGAGGTGAAGAGAAGAAGGAGGGGGTGTGAAGATGATGATGATGAATGGATTTGTAAGATGAGTTGAATTTGAACGTTGCAGCTACAAGTTGTGTCATTTTTCTTCGTTTCTCAGAATGTTTGAACGAATGTGAATTTGAAGAAGAAGAAAAAGAAAGAAGGGTTGCGTTGCGCTTTCTTTCGATTAGTTTCTAACTTTCTACTACACATACATTTTTTGCGTCATTGAATAAATATCAGACGGTAAGAATTCAAATTCGGCATTTTAGAAAGAAAAAAAAAAGAGAGACAAATGTATACGACACTGTAAAATAATTTTACACAGTCAACCAATACTAACTATGTTTTCCGCCACATCACTCCACTACACCCCACCTTCTTAATATGACATGGCAAAATGATGATTTTTTATTGGCTGATCGTGTAAAACTATTTTACACCGTATGTGCATCTCCATTAAACTAAAAAATAATCAAAATTTAGGATATATAAATTTAAATCATCTGATTTCAATCTACTAATGTCTAATAAATAATTGAGCTGAATGTGTGAATGCCTCGTTTTTATGATAGTACGAGATTGCATTTCCTACATTTATTTTACTCCATTATTGGGATTTGAATTTACTTCATGCTCTCTCGCCAAAAAATCTTCGTCTTTCTCGCCAAAAAATCTTCATCTAATTTGCCTAGGCTGAGTTAGGTTTTTCAAATTTGAGTCTGATCTGTCAAAAAATTAAAGGTATGAGTTTGATCTATGACCTGTCATATGCTTATTTTTTATACATAAGTCTGACCTTCTGAAAATCTGTTATTGTCTGTTAGCATGTTTAAAAATCTATAATTCACATGAACATATTTAAATAAATAATTATATTTATTTTTAAATATATTAAACTTTATTTTGATATTTAACATGATACTTTAGAGAATTTGACTATATATAATACAATATTTCAATTCTAGTTAATAATTATACATTTATTATTATATATGTGGAAGTTAATCTAAATTAATAAACTTAAACTATTGGAAAAGTTAATAGAATTATAATTTAATCAAAGTATAAATTTTATTATATAATAATTATACATTTATTATTATATATGTGGAAGTTAATCTAAATTAATAAACTTAAACTATTGGAAAGGTTAATAGAATTATAATTTAATCAAAGTATAAATTTTATTATATAATAATAATATAGTAAAAATATTATTCATAACTAGCCGCCAAACCGTGCCCGTTTGTGTAATCAATATTCTTTTTTTTCTTCGTGTGTGATCGATATTCTGTATTGTGCAAATATAAATAATTACTTAATCTCCTTTTTATTAGACTTTGTTAATTGATAACTACGTAACCTCCTTTTTTTGTTATGGTTAGTTATTAAGAAGAAAAAATATATTTTATTTTTACTATAAAAAACTGAAAACCTACTTTTATGTAGAAGTTGTGCTTAGTTATTAAGAAGAAAAAAAAATTATTTACTAAAAAAAACTGAAAATCTATTTTTATGTGAAAGTTATTTTTTAAGGGTAAAATTGGAATAACAAAAAAGTCATCCCAAAAATTTGAATCCCCTTTATATATTAGTATAGATGACTTAAATAGACCGGCCTAATAGACATAATAGTTTTTTAATGGATTGAAGCATTGCCTTTTTAGCTAAATAAACTTCTAAAAAGACTTTGGTATTCTCTATTTAAAAAATAAATTGGCTTAATCTGAACCTATATAGACTTGACCTTAAAGCCTTATAAGTCGGCCTGACTTATTCCTAATCCTAAACTCGTCGTACTTGTCCTGTTAGTGTAATATTGATCCATCTTGGATGAGAGGTCTCCACCTACCTCTATATGAATGTTCTAATTAAAGTGTTTCATTCAGTTGTATACGTACAACATGTGTTGGTTCAATTTATTTTTAGGTTCTGACCTTTCTATTTTCATGAAAATGACATCCTAATATCTAAAGTTTGATAAGAAGGTGAGTAAAGTATAAGAAAAATAGTTCATCTCCAAAATTGAATTGAGATTATTTTAAATGATTCGTCTATTAATTATTTTAGCTCAATCACTTACTATTCTGAACTAGTCCTAAACCTAACTTGGCATCGAGCATCACCCGAGTGTTGAGCTCGACCCAATATCATATTGGTCTAAGGCCACGCATTCCGCATATAGTGCCACTGATCTTACTTAATCATGTTTGGCCGGTGAAAACGTCTCTTCGGTGGTGGTGGTGGTGGTGGTGGTGAAGAGGGGTGTACTTGCAAGACAATTCTTATAATTTATCTTAGCTATCGAAATAAAAAAATTGTTATCATCTATCAAAATAAGTCATTTTTGTCATTATTGAATAACAATTATATTATGTTTTTAATGTAAATTTGTGTCGACAATAATAAACCAGCAAATGATATATGGTACAAAGCCTTCATAAACGAAAAATGATGAATGTGTATTCACATACTTACAGTCAATCCACAACTTATGCGTATTAAAAAAAAAAGCGTAAGACATTGAAATGGCTTGTATCACAATAAAATATCAAAAGAAGGAGTAATTTTGGTTGTTTGGCATGCGTGGCACACAACCTCTACATGGGTGGCACATCAAAAGAGCATGACGCTCAACTCTTTGGACGGCTAGGTGAGTGGCGGCGTAGCGTGCAGCAATCCTAACACGTAGGTTTGGAATTGGGCGCTTGGCGCGCCTCATATTTGAAAACATTCTGGATGATTTCTCTAAACATTAAAAAAAAAATTTACATAAAAATTAAATTTTCATACATGTTAAATAAAAAAATATATACTCTTTTTGTAGGATTTTTTTTTATATTCTTAACAATTTGTTTTTTGTGTAATTTTTTTTATAAATACTAAGTAATTATTCCAACTTCGAAATAGTCTTATGAGATTGATTTTGACTAAATATTATTTAATTTTTTATATTTGGCTAATAGTTTTTTTTTTTTTGAATTAGGCAAACTTTATTAATTCAAAAAAACCAGTTCTATACAGGGTGATCAAAAGAGATCCAACCATCAAAAGGGACAAGAAATAAACAAAAAGAAGACCAAACTAGATAAGCAGTTGAGCAATATGCTCCTAAGTTTAGGACTTCTCCAACCTCTATATACTATGGTGTTGATAATATCTTCATCTATGTGTGTATTATAAATTTTGTTACCAAAGCAAACATCATTCATATAATTCCATAATGTGTAGATTGTTTCAGCAGCCGCACTCTTGAGCAGTTGGGCCTTCCACCCCTTGCCTTTGCTGAAACTAGTGATCCACCTCAATTCCTCATTCCATTCCATGGGGACATGATCCACTTTCAACCACATGAGAACCTTCTGCCAAATTCCTCTATATTTGGCTAATAGTTAATACTTTTGATTTTTTTTTTAGGTAAATTAACACTTTTGATGAAATTTTACTATTTTACTAAAGATTTTAATATATGAGGAGAAACATTGTTTTTTGACCTTTTTTTTTTGACCATTTCATTAAATTTTATGTGCTTTACTTTTTAAAAAAAAGCATTGTGAAATTTATATTGTTTTTACTAAAGAAGTTTCTTTTTATAGAACTGATGTATTTTTCCAATGTTTTTTTTTTTTGACAAATATTTTTCCAACGTTGTTGGGTTAGTTTTTTTAAAAATATATTAGTCATTATACTTAATATAAATATAACCAAGTCATTGAACTAAAGTGGTTAATAAATTTCACCAAAAAACGATTTTGGGAGAACTCTATTCGATTCCCTAGTGAAACAATTTTTTAGCCAGACTTTACTTACCTCGTGGGCGAATTTTGAAATTAAATTATTTTATTGTACATGAATAAAATTGATTAAAATTAAATGATACATAAAATAAAATAAAATATATAGTAAATATCCGTAAACAACATCGGAGCACATATAAATAATGGATGAACATAAACATAGTTTAATTATTCATGGCGTTATGCATGTAATAATTGATTGTGTGTGTTTTTTGCGATTGATGTGATTGACCTCAAAGAGTCATATTAAATACACGAGAATAAGGAAATTGTGTACGATTTTTAATATTAAATTTTAATTTTTATAATTGGTTGGTAGTATTCTTGGTGATTGATATGTGTGACTTTAAGAGTCATACTTAACACATGAAAATGAGGAAAAACAAATTGCGTATTATTTATCTAATATTAAAAAAAATTATAATATATTACTTGTATTTTCATTATTTCTTTAATTAAATATTTAAACGTTTTTTAGTAGAGGTAAAATTCTCAATTTTAAATTAAATTCAAAATTAAATTTTCAATTAAAAGTATTCAAATTTTATCTCTAACTTAAACAACACTTGTTTTATTTTTCTTCTTCGGCCTTGCGACCATACTGCCCCAATGCCACAATAAGCAATACTTGTGTTCCTTTTATACACTTTAAGAATTTTTGATAAAATTTTACTATGAATTTTAATATAGGATTCAAGGAGCAATTGGATAAACATTGTTTTTTTTACCATTTAAATTTTTATACTCTTAACAATTTCAAAAAAGTAATAACTTTAAGAGCTTTCTTTTTAAAAAAACATTATGAAGTTATTATTCTTTTTGACTAAAATAATTATTCGCTCACATAAAAAAAAGGAGAGATTAACTTCTATATCAAGTAGGCGTAATTTTTTTTACACATATTTTTTTTTTATTTTCAGCATCAACATCCGATCTGTTGAACCGTTTAATTTAGTTCAAATTTCAAACATCAAGCGTTTCAAAGATTTTTTACACATATATGTCATCAAATCATGATAATTTAATATTTGTAGAAATATATCATCTGATTTTATTGAATCCATATTAATTTTTTTTTACATAGTACAAATTAAATAAAGAAATAATGTAGATTTATAAGGTACTAGTATTTTTTGGGTAAAATATTTCATAAATCAGACGTGGCATAAAGCAAGTTTTTGATTGGTTGAAATGCCTAAAAACACGTGGGTCAGTTACTAGGAGCCAAATCTTCATTCATCCTTTCCTCGTAAGTCGTAACCGCGGGCTCAAAAATTACAAACATTAAAAAAAATAAAATTAATTAATTGCCAAATAAAAAAAAAACTTTAAACCCTAACTCTTTAAATTCTTCAAAAATCATCCCAATTTCTACCTTGCCTTCTCCGATCTGCAACCAACGTTTGTGCATTTTTCTAAGGGAACGATTTTCTATTGCAAAGAGGTGATTTTTATAAAAAAAATCAGAAAAATTGTTTTTTTTTGGGGTTAAATTAACGATATATTTGGGTTTATTGAATTGATGTTGTTTATGATTGTAGGTTGAAGCAAGATGAAAAATACGGAGAGAATTGCGAATTTGGCTTTAGCAGGTTAGTTTTTGTTGTGTGAAATTTCTTCTTTTGTTATTGTATTTGATTTTTATTCAATTAAAATCAAATACTTATGTGGGTTTTAATTTTTGGTTCCAATTTATATGCTTAATGTTGCTGAAATAAAATTTCCTTTGAGGTGTTTTAGTACAATGTAGTTGCTGTTTTTATTCTTTAGTGATGGTGCTGTTTAGTATTGACACTTCGGATTGAATGTGTGTTCGATGTTTGACACGTGTAGTTACATTAAATTACTTTTATTTTTAAATTATAATTGGTGTCAATGTGTCCGTGTTAGTGTCGTTTCGTGTCTGATTTCGGTTATTGTGGTATAGCCTTATAGGGTTTATATTCTTTAGTGATGATGCTATGTATCATTGACACTTCGGATTGAATGTTTGTTTGGTGTTTGACACGTGTGGTTACATTAAATTACTTTTATATTTTTAAATTATTACTCGTGTCAATGTGTCAGTGTTAGTGTCGTGTCTGATTTCGGTAATTGTGGTATAGCCGTATAGGGTTTAGGGAGCATTTAGATAAACAGTTAAATCAAGATATTGTTCATTAAGCGCGTAATATATAAGTTGTTTTTTTATGATCGAAGAGGGAATGAGGGTCGACTTTACCTGTATAATCTATCTTCGGGAGCTTCGAAATAAAATCAAGAAAATAAAAGCAATTTTCACAGATCTTATAAACATTTACACACCTTTGATGCCCCCTTAATAGGGTCTGGCATTTAGATGGCTGTGCTGTTGTTTACGTTTTGGTTTTCTTTCGACGAGTGAAGTTAAAATCCAGCGATGTTTATAGCTTTCAAGTTCTTTGTTTTCTGATTTTATGTTATTGCATCATTGAGAGGTAAGGTGGTGGTTTTTTTTTTTTTGTTTCTAGATCTCTTTTTATTAACTATTTTTCTTATCTCTACTTGCAGGTTTAACCTTGGCACCTCTTGTTGTGAAAGTAAATCCAAATGTAAATGTTATCTTGACTGCTTGCATCACTGTGTTTGTGGGATGCTATCGTTCCGTCAAACCAACTCCGCCTTCTGTAAGTAGTATTTTTTATCCCTGATTTCTTCCGTGTTGTAGCTCTTATCAAGTTTAAAGAATCATGATCCATGATCTGACTTATATGAGTTGCGTTGGAATAATGCAGGAGACCATGTCCAATGAACATGCCATGCGTTTTCCCTTTGTTGGGAGTGCAATGTTGTTATCACTTTTCTTGCTCTTCAAGTTTCTGTCCAAGGACTTGGTCAACACTGTCTTGACACTCTACTTCTTTGTACTGGGGATTGTTGCCTTGTCGTATGTTCTATACTTCAGCCCTTTGTTTTTCTTTTGTTATTATGTAGACGCTAGAAAGTACTTATAAAATAAATTTTGTTTTCTATTTTATGACACCTTTGTTCTCTCTCTTCCTACAGGGCAACATTACTACCATCTATCAAACGTTTTTTGCCAAAGCAATGGAATGAGGATGTCATAGTCTGGCGTTTTCCATATTTTACTTGTATGTCAAGTGCTTGCCACCTTATTTGTCTGTTCTCTTGCTGTGAATGAATGATGCTGTATCTCTAAACTGTGGTATCAGGATTATATGATTGTGGTATCAGAATTATATGATTCCTCGTGTTTGATTGTCAATGTTGACAGTATGTGGCTTATACTTCTGTTGATTTCTGCAAGTATGAAATTGCTTGTATGAAGTATCTATCAGACATCTGATATATATTTTTCTGACTAATTTGTTAATAAGCTAATAATGTTGATACTCTTGTCTCCACATGAGAGAGCATATTAGTTGCTTCGGAGAATTTTGTCATATCTCAAATATACACTTCTTTTCTGGATGAGTTGCTGACTTTATTATGGTCAAATTTTACTTAGACCAATAGGAGCTAAGGCATTCTTTTTGTACAGGCATGATAATTGGTTGAGAGAAAAAATAATTTTGCAATAACATCACATGTTTCTTTCTAGATTTTTATTTCGTGGACATATTGGCAAGATTTAGTCGTACATTTTCTTTCCTTTACTGACTAAACATTTAAAGGTTGATTATCTTTGTTGTTAATGAGCTTTTTTTAAAAAGAAGTCATGATATGATGATCATCCTGTTTATCTCAGAGTCATAGCATGCATGTTTGTCTTTTTTCGGCTCTTTGCATTTGATCTAGTTGTCGATGACTTGCTTCTATCATGCAGAATGATATTTTTCATTACACCTTTCTTACACAGCTTTGGAGATTGAGTTTACGAAGTCACAGGTCGTTGCTGGAATCCCTGGAACCTTCTTTTGTGGATGGTATGCTTTGCAGAAGCATTGGCTGGCAAATAATATATTGGGTCTTGCATTCTGTATTCAGGTTCGGTTCTTATGCTGTTACCTTGTATAATTGTTTGAATTCCACTTTACTGGTTTTAAAAGATGCCTTTTTAGTTGCGGTTGGTATTTTTTGGATGCCATCTATTGAATGTTGTTACATAATATGAGCTATAAGATGTGCTAAATAATAGTTTCCATATTCCTAAGGGAATTAGCATGGCAAATCAACCAGAGGTGATCTTTTATGACTGTTTCTGCAAAATGATATTCACATTCAAATTGTAAGCAGTAAAATGACCACAATGATTCAATGTTTAATATTTACAGGGAATTGAAATGCTCTCTCTTGGCTCTTTCAAGACTGGTGCTATTCTGTTGGTAAATATATTTTCTCTTTAATTATGGTTTATGGTGCTAAAAGCCTTTTAGTTACACATTAATTTTAGTTACACATTTATTAGCATCTTGTTTTCTAAATCACCCATCCTTTGGCCGCAAATGAACCAAACTGTTCTGAATGATCTCTTTCATTAAATTATAACTCATGCACATAAACAGTTGGCAATTTTATCCGTCCCTTGCAACCCCTGTTTGTTAATGAGTTTTGAATCTTTTCATTTTTGTTTTGTAGGTTGGACTCTTCTTTTATGACATATTCTGGGTTTTCTTCACACCAGTGATGGTTAGCGTTGCAAAATCATTTGATGCTCCAATAAAGGTTAAGATCTTGGCTTATTGAAATTATTTTATTTTATTTCTATCTTGATATGAACTTTGAAATGACATGTTATACTATTTCTTCGTATTAATGATTATTTCAATCATTTTTCAGCTTTTGTTCCCCACATCAAATTCTGCAAGGCCATTTTCGATGCTTGGTCTCGGTGATATTGTTATCCCTGGTAGGCTGAATCTTTTATGTCGATTTATTTTCTTGTAAATGTGGCCACTGTTTTTTGAGCCGTAATGTTAAAATTTAGTACCTAGTATTCAGTTGATGTGCTATCCATTTCCATGTATAACATCCATTTAATAATTTAGTTGTCACTTCTATTCATTTTGACGACAAATGTTTTCCCTTCAGGTATCTTTGTAGCATTGGCCTTGCGTTTTGACGTTTCTAGAGGAAAGCAACCCCAATATTTCAAGAGTGCATTTTTAGGATACACTGTTGGCTTGGCCCTCACAATAGTTGTGATGAACTGGTTTCAAGCTGCTCAGGTAAATGGACCTGTAGTTTCATTCTTTTCATTTTGTTGATATGCTTTTCAAGTTTCTATGGAAGGGAATTGTAACAGTATTGTGAAACTCAATACTAACAAGTCAGACCGGTAGAGTATGTGAATATGTCATGGATTTTTTGTGATCAGTCTTCTCCATTTAACATTTTTACTTTTCTTTTTATCCTTGTTTTCAGCCCGCGCTTTTGTATATTGTACCTGCTGTTATCGGATTTTTGGCTGCTCATTGCATATGGAATGGTGAAGTCAAACAGGTTTGTTTCACTTTCTAATTTTTTCTTTTCTATTCTTTATCTGCTCATTGCATATGGAAATAATGTTACGCTATTTTCCTTTTTGCTCGTCATTTTCTTGTGCCTTTTCTCCTGAAATATAACATGTTAGTTTTCTGTCGTAACTATGCATGATTCACGAAATTTAAATATGAGCTACCATTTCTTTGAACCAATCAGTATGGTAACTTTTGATCTACATTGCTGACTCGACTTAGTGGAAAAACTTCCGTAGTTGTTTGTGCATAATTTTGTTCATTGATATTATTGATAGTAAGAGGGTCATATAAAAAGGGACAAGAAAGTTTCTTCACATTACAAATGTTCTGTCATTGATAACTAACTTCTATGCTTTTTTTATTATTGATATGAAAACTTCGAAAAATATAGGATGAAGTTTTTAAGGTTCATCTTATCGGTTTGGAGACATTGTCCAATTTTTTGTGATTCTTTAAGTTAAGATTATTTGATGTGATGTGGTTACCTAAATCGTAATAACTTTTTCTTTGTTTCAATTCAGTTATTGGCGTTCGATGAGTCGAAGACGGCCAAATCATCTGAAGAAGAAGAAAGTGATGACAAATCTAGCAAAAAGGTTGAATCATCTGAAGAAGAGAGTGATGCCAAATCTACCAAAAAGGATGAATAAAGCACTTTCAATACAAATACTTTTTAAGCCATAGAATACCCAATTACCTGTAATAGTAACTTATTCAGCAGCAAACAATGTAATAGATTTTGTTATTGAGAAAAACTATTAGTCTTATTTTCGGCACTTGATTAAGGTTTGTTTTTGTCTTGAATAGTTTTCATTTTTTACTTGATAAAATCAAATTTTCCCTTTAGTACAATCTTGTTAAACGGGGTTAATTTGATGAGATATATGGTCGTAAGATCTAGCTCAATTGATAATGTTGAAATTATTAAGTTGGACACCTTCACTCGAGTTTGAAACTAACTAAAGTCTAACGGTTGTGTGAGTTTCTGGTGATGTTTGTCACATGAGTTACAATCATCTCCATTTTTCTAAAAGAAATGAAAGTGTCCATTACTAAAGTTTTGATGTATAAATGTCTAATAAATGCCCCAATTCTAAAAATATGTGTATTCATATTCTTAATTTATTTTAAAACTTTAGTAAAGGACATTTTCATTATTTTTAGGAAATGCAGCGGATTTCAACTTAAATTCTTGACATATTGATACACAATTAAATTTAGATGGTTAATACTACTCAAATGTGGTTAATTGCATTTGTTGATGGTTACTGATCATGGTTAACCATGATACAGAACACCATTAATTAAGTTTTTAGGTGTTCAAATAAACATTTGGAAAATGCTAAACAATGCCCCCGGGGCAATGGTTAAGCATATTGAAATAGAAAATTTATCTTGAAGTGTGTGCATTCAACACATTGGAAATGTAAAAAGTTGTTTTTTCAATATTTAACTTTTCTTTTATTTTCTTTTTTGGTATGCTTAACCATTGCCCCGGGGGCACTGTTTAGCATGACCCTAAACATTTTATTTATTATGATCATCCTAATTATGTTTAGATAAATATACATGTGGTTAATAACTTTCTAAATCGTAGTTAATTGTTTGAAAGTATCTTATACTAATTTTTATTCTATTCCCATAAAAATAGTTGCCTATATAAATAATTTTTTTTATGAAAATAAATGTAAGAAATTGTAATAGATAAAACAAATAAATTAGTACTAATTTTAATTTATCATATTTTAAAAAGGAAACACCACCATATTATAGACTATTTTGGAAGATTTTGTTCAAAAAATTGGGTATTTTATAAAAGTCTCATTATTTTGTCTGAATATTTTAGACTATTGGGAAGTGATTAATGAATTGCAAAATCTCATTGTAAATTATTTTTTTTGGTGCATATTACTCTTTTTTTGCTACATATCTTATTGTATAGTGTCAAAATAACACGACTTTATATCTTACATTACAGGTGAGAGATTGTCTTGCATATTTTCTAAATTAAATGACATAAAAAGATTATCCACGTGTCACATTTTAATAGGATAACAGTTTCACCAGTACCTATCTATAGTATTGTACTAAGTACTTTGTGAAACATACAATTTCAATCTCTTCAACAGTGCAAAAAAGAAAACTTCAACAGTGCAAAATAGAATGATGAGATATGGGATATTGGGATAACATCAAATATTAAATCAGCATTAAATTAAGAAAATAAGGTAATATTTTGTGACACATTTACAAAGAAGCCAAGAGCCAAAAGCTACTAAATCTATACAATTCAATAGGCTTTGATGAATGTCAAAGAAGAAATAAACTCTAAGAAACCATCTGAGGGCAAAAAGAAAAACTATGCGACAGCTATTATTTTCTATATTTTTTTTTTTCTCTTATGCTTTGATTAAAATTACAGCTTCTGTATAACTGTGAGGTTCCGATTGATGATGCGACGGGTTAGAGCTCCTTGCGGAGAAACAATACTTGTCAACATGATCTCAATAATCCTAATTCATGAATTTTCTGCAGTTTGGAGCTTTACATAAACAAGGGACTTTGAATTCATCTGGCTCATCAGGATCAAACAAGTAGTCATACCTGTCAGGTACAATAAACTTCGTTAGACCGATTTTGATAAAACAAAAGTGAGTAAATCACCAATTTAGTCTTTCAAATTGTAAGAATTAGTCCATTTATTTATTTGAAATTCATGAAATTCTAATATAATATGATGCCTGCTATTGAATATTCTTGATCGAAACGGTGATTAGTTCCTTGTTGACAAATTCATAGACAAAATTCTAATGTTGCAGAATTTCATAAATTCATAGACCAAAATGATGATTCACTCTAAAATGCATGTTGAAATGATACAGGAAAGCATGCTGCACAAGAGGGAAGCATCGATAGGGAACATACGTTAGCTCATCACCAGCAGATACGTTGGTCTTCGCAATGAGTGCGATCCGGCTCTCATCATGACCCACACTCATGATTCTTGCATAGCAATTTGGCATACACTGTATTAACATACACCAAGAAGGGGTAAGATGAGATGACTAATAACCAGTAATATGTACTAAAATGACTAAATATAGGCAAATATCAGATCTGTTTTCAAGATTGGCGATAGATTTTTGAGCAGCGTACTGTACAATTTGGGATAGGTGACTTACAGAATGGTTAATTAGTCGTGCAATATTTCCTTTATCAGTTGCATCAACTACCACTTCTTCACTTATTTTGAACAGCTGCCAAACAAAACAGAACAATTTAATGTGATATAATATTAACAATTAAGATGTAGAACAAACAATCAGCTACAAAACCGGGAAATAACAAAATAGTAAACCCTAGTTAACAAAATAAAAGTCAAAGACAAGAGGATCAACCCATGGGAAGGTGAGGAGAATGAACTTACATAGCAGTCTTTCCTTTCTAATTTATAACGTGCCTCCCGTAGATCAGCAACGCTACGCCTTACTTGTTCACCGCGATATTCAAGGACCTGCATTGGATGATAAAATCATGATCATTATTTCTACACTATTTAGATGTAAAACTGAAACACAGGATCATTGGATTAATGATGTTATGGTTTTGTAAATATTAAATCCATATTTCAAACCATAATAGAAGCAAAAGAGGATTAAATTATGTGAACATCTGAACCCGAAACCAACCAACGAAGGATACTCGAGACAGAAGCAGCTCAAAAAGATAAAATATACAGGAGGAGGGAAATGAAAATTAAGGACCCGTTTATTATTTCCAAAAATGCATCATCCGAACCTAGCAACTTCTTTCCATCACGATAGTTCACTTCAAGAGTTTAAAAAATGTATTTTAAAAAATGAAAATTAGATGTTTTTACAAGGGACCTAAACTTTATCACGTTCTATGTCATTTAGAAACCGCTGCATCGATATGCATACATTGAAAACTATGGCCAGGAATGTAATTAAACATACATCATTTCTAAGTTTTAGCAACTGCGAAAGCAAAATTGTTAAAAAACCAAATGTTGATAAATATTTGTTTGGAATATATCATTATACAGTTCTTTATGTCAATAATGATTGCCAAAGCAAAAAAAAAGACTATCATATTCTCAAACAGCCAAAGAGGTTTTCATAAGATTTTCATATTTCATCATTTGAGTATGCCATTCATACCATTTCTCCTTCTTGAATATTTTTTCGTGCAAATAGACCCCATCCATGTATGCCTGATCTACCGAAGCACACTCGTTCATTTTCGGTTCTCTGGAGTCATGCAAGTATATCCAAAATAACAATCAGATAATCGTTTAGCAAACCCAATAAACCACCACCAAAGAAAAATAAGGTCTACCTGTAAGTGATGAAGGCGCTCCCTAAAAGATGAAAATGTCCGAGACTCATCTACCACCTATTTGAGGGAAAGATATGAGCAAAAGAGTGAAAATAAGGGGGTACACACTATAAATCTTACATTCAAGGTTTAAAGAAAGAATAGGAAAATCCTATTTATATCAGAGTAAAAGACTTACTTTGCATGCATTTAATCTCTGTATTTCATCTAAAGAATGATGGCAGTGACCCCTCACTTTATGAGGAATGGCTTCATCAGCTGCCCTCTGGCAAGTAGAAAATATAAAGATGAGAAATGTGTTGTTGGTTCACAAGAACAGATAAAGTTGCCAAAGGACATGTTAGAGGTAATGGTGACTAACAAGGCCTTAATAGCAAGCATGGAAGCCGAGGAATCAATACAATAAGCAATGAGTATGATATTTCACCATCACATCACCATCACATACAAAATAAAAGTGTAAGGTGAGGAGATGAGGAGTCAAGTTATACAAGTACTAGAATGGCCAAATCTCTAAGCTATGTGGCAATATAAACCAGCATACTAAAGGTGTTGTACATCTGCAATGAAGGCAAACAAAGTGGACCAATAACAGACTACAGAGCGGCCGCAACTAAGGCCAAAATACCAAAATTATAAAATAAACAACAGAGAAAAAGTTCAATTGATTATCTTACAAATATTCACCAAGAAGAACAATATTTTCGAAGTTACCTTTTTTGTGTGGTTTGTTCTTACAAAGACCCGGCACCTAGCAGCAGAAAATGGATCATGTTCGGTGTTATCTACTGGAGGAGTTTCTTCTACCTTTATTCTGTTCGATGAAATTAATCTTGACCCAACTTTTCTCTTATTTTGGATAAGGATTTTAGTTGAAATGACCCCATTAGGGGTTTGTATAATCAAAACAGTGTCTGGATTGGGAGCCCTGCAAGAAATATAGAAATCACAAAGATGAAAAGCTAAAACAAGAGTAAGATGAATTCAAATACACCCATACCCATACAATTCCAAAACAATGATTTTTTTTGATTTTTTTGCAATTTGTAAAAAGAAAACTCTGTAAAGGAAACACTATAAAGGGACAAAGGAGAAACAATATTGTCATAATTGAGGATTACATACCTGTGATAAGCACAATAACAAACCATTCTTGTTGTCTGTTTACCATTTTTCTCTGAACAATGCAACTGCATTTACAGAGGACAAAAATCAATAACTAATTCACGGATCATAAATTATACATATGATAAATGAAAATTATCAGCTTAAAGTCAACCATGATACAGGATAATATTGAAGCTTAGACTGCAATATGAAGTAGTATATATCTTATAAATTATTATTGCCATTAGATTCCATATTTAAATTGAACTTCAAGCAAGCACCCTGCATTTTTATCGTAAGCCACCTTTACAAATAACATGTATTGCAATAGGGTTTTTGAAATGACGAGTAAACCGTGACATTGAAATGTGTAGTTTAGCCTACAATAAAAATATGTAAATGGTTATACAAGGCATGAAGTTAATTTTAATTTCCAGGTGAAAACATATTTTCTATCAAAATCAAGATTACTGTCCCTGTTTTTCTTCATACAGCATGAAAGTAACTTTTTAATCTTATTGGTAAAGTTCTAGGCAGGGGTCTGATCAATACTTGTAATCAATCCTCAAAAGATTGGTGAAGCTCTAGGCAGGGGTCTGATGAATAATTGTAATCAATCATCAAACAGTATAAATTAAAGCTAAATCATATTTGCATAAACCAGGACGGTATTAATTAAAAGTGGCATTACACCTGTTTTAAATTAAATTAAATTAAAGTAAATATTAGAACATATCAGCAAAACTTCTGCAAATGGAAACCCAGTAAATCTAAGTGAAGCCTCACCTCCATGCGATAACCGGCCCTTGATGCACACATGACATGGAAAAATGTGGAACACTTGACACATTGTGTGCACGAACCATGGATTTGCTTACAAATAACACAAATCTGAAATTGAAGTAATGCAGAGTTTAGATAAAATTGGAATGAACAAAACTCAAGAGACATCTAAAGGATATTCATTTTAAAGAAATCTAGACCAGAGCCGAGGTTGTTTCATGTAAAAATGGACTCACTCTCCAGCTTAACAATGTGGTAGGACCGTAGGAGTGAATGTTGTAACTTAGTGTGAAATATGCAAAGAATAAATTACATCAATTGGTAACTAACATTAATTAGGCGTGGACACCATTACTGTATTTTTTTTTGGGGGAAAATGGATCTACCGTTACTATCTTTTATTATGATAAAATATACACATTAGTGATACTATCAAACTATAGTTCTTTTGAAAAGAGATATAAAGTACATTTTCTGAACAGACAAAAGAAGAGTTACAAATACGCTACCTTCACAAAAGAATTTGATGGAATACTCAAGATACCCAAAGCAGGCTCCATTTTCTCATCACTAGCAAAAGATACTTCAGGTCGAAACCAGGCACAAGTCACATGAACCCATAATGGATCAATATCAGTAGGCTTTAGAGCACCACCTGAGTGTCCAACAATACATTTCAGATTATAAGATCATACACACTAATAACAAAACAAATTTTGAAACAAACTTACCAAATCTACATGATATTATCCTAAACGCTACAATCATGAGAAAGAAAAGCAAGATTTATTCATACATGCATTGCATATGCAAGGTTATAATAATCTAGTGTCAATTCCAAAAAATAAAATACATAGGGGGAGATATAGCTCATACAAATAAATGAGTGACATACATAATACAATACATCTAAAATATTGTGGAAGACACACCTTTTACAGGACAAAGACAACACTCTCGTGTGATGTCTGGTGTTTCACAAGCTTTACAAACCCATGATGTAAAGTCTCGAACATGTCTTGCTCCATAGCATTCTTGATGAACGGCTATTTGACATCTATAAAATATATAATAACTCATTTTTCATATCAATTGTAATACCATTCTTCATAGAGTACAATAAAAAAAAGAAGCAAAACAAACAAATGGTTTTGTTGTTGTCAAATAACCGATTATCCCAAAAGCTTAAGCTGTTAGGATTAGCTATATCAATGGTTTTATATTATTTCTAACACGCCCCCTCACGCAAGAGCCCATTTGGGCTTGAAGCGTGGATAATGCATAGGCCCACCTACCATATGCTTAAATTCCACTTTTTAATTAGAAAGTGAGGGGAGCGGGAATCGAACTCTAGACCACTTAGTCATAGAGGCTCTGATACCATGTCAAATAACCGATTATCCCAAAAGTTTAAGCTGTTAGGATTAGCTATATCAATGGTTTTATATTATTTCTAACAGTTGTAGCTGGTCTCACTGATAAGAAGGATGAGAGGGACAAACACACACACATGTGTGTGTGTGTGTGTAAGTGTTTATTATCTTATAAGGGTGCTATATTACCTGACACAGATTATAATTTTGTTGTAGTCCCAATCTTCAACCCATCTACATATAGCACATCGTTCTGTAGTCCACTTAGCACAAACAGGTTCATACTTGTCTGCCAGAGACAATAGTTTCCATTACCATTTCACTCTGATAAATTTATCTCCGGAACTTATTGTATAGCCATATAAAAGAGGATAGACTTAAAAGGTACCTTGTAGAAAGGTAAGCAATTTATGCTTTCTTGCTTTCGTGGATGGTCTTTTAGGTTTGGCAGAAACTATAGCTTTAGCATGAAATTCAGCCAACTGCAGCATCTGAGAAGTCAAAACAGATTGTATCACAATAAAGGAAATCTCCAACCTAATTCTTTCTTTTTCTAAGTGCTCCATATGCTAAATCATATGAGAAATAAGTTCCCATGGATTCTCACTAAGTCAATAACATTGCCATTTCGATACTGAAAACTTCATAATATCAATGTTGATGAATAGTAGTAATATATAACATGAAATCTCGATGATGAAATGGAAAAATTTTCGTTATTGACACTGATTGGTAAATACATAGCCAACCTATTAGTACTCCAAATGAATCATATTGACCAATAAGCTACAAGTCTAGAAAGCGGATGATTGGACACTTGAGCAGTCAGTCATTTTATACTAGACTAATCAAATAAATAAGCAGTGAATTTTTAAGGCAAAGAGATGTGGAATATTATGCATCAAAATTAAATGATACAGTCATATACGCACCCATTGTTCCAGCGATAGCATAGATCCTTTAACCTGAATACTTGTTTTCCAGTTTCTAAATTTGGAACCTGTGTGGCGTTCCCATTCACTGAGTGCTTGCTTTTCAGTGTCACAAAAACCACACTTGCACATTACTCTGTAGGAGAACATGGAAAACCAAGGGGAAAATATGCATCATACATAAATGATAACAATATTCATATGAAATTAGCATCAAACAGTTTAGAACAGGCAATGTCACTGGAAACTAGACAGACATGATGATATCTCGCATTTTACTTGAGCCCACAAATATCAAATCAAACACACAAGTGAACAAAGCCAACAAATATTTCCTATAAACCCATGTTCATCATATAGCTATTGTTTCAATGAGATTATAAAAAAAGCTCTGAAATATATAAATAAGATGTTTTTAGGTATATTTTCATGAGGTATATGCCTTTGCGATAGCTTAAAACAACTTAATGTAGCCTTGTTAATCAAAATTCCAAACACTCATTTTATGCACATTTTTTCCGAAGTGTCTATCAAAATACTATTGAGTGAACTACTAATCACAGTGAACTACATGTTAAAAATTCATTGGACATAATTTTGCGACGAACTGCTAATTACAGTGATCTACATGTTAAAAATTCCCGTCAGGTTTTCATTTTAGTAAAAAGAAAATTTCATTGATGAGCTACTGCCATCTTCTCCCTTTTTAAAAGAACACAACCAAATAGCATTGTGGGTTGTGGTTAGTTGTTTTAAACTTTTGATTACCAATTTTAAAAAAGTATTAATCTTTTACTACTTCCCACATATTTTACAAACAAACCAGCTATATGATCAATAACTATAACAGACAAAATCTATGATGATAAACAAAGCACAAGATAGAAAAAACAAATTATGTAAAACAATCCTGAAGGAGTTTATGCTTACAAATGAAGGCTTGGAAAATATATGCCTTCCACACCATTGCAGAGAACAGTGACCTTCTTTGGAAGTTCTACCTGCCCATTGTTTTTGTTCCATCTATACAAAAAAAAAAAAAACACCGCTATAGTTAGAAATACAAACTACAGGAAGAAAAACAAAATGATGTTTATTCAAAAACCTACAGAAATATGTTAAAACGGCAGATATAGTTGACTCTTAAAAAATAGGATTAGCTTCATAAGAAAGTTACATGGAAATACTAAGTTAGGCTACAAATAGGGGGTGTGGAGAAAAAGCGTGAACCATATCTATAAACTTACTTGACTTTTGGATATGATTTTTCTGAATCAGATAATTCAAAATTAAACTTCACTTTGCAAGCAGGGCAGAAATAATCAGTGCTTCCAAGATTCTTCAAGAAACAGATAATAAAAATCAGAATAAAAAGTATCTTTCTGAGCTTCAAAGTCCACGAAGAAACGACAATTAGATATAAAGTGTGAGGTGTAATGGATAAACCTTGAAAAGGATGCTAGAGATTTTGTCGCATTCGGCATGCACCCACACTTTACATCCATCACAACGGACCTAATTGAAGGCGAACATCCGGAAAGGAGGAAACTTTAATACCGCAAAAATAAAGTTTATGAGCTAAAAAAGACAATACTTTAAATAGATGACGATATCCAACTAACTCACCCAGCTTCCGCTATCCGATTGATTCCAAACTTTCTTACATATGCCGCAATAATGTTTTGATTTTGTTAACTGTCCAAAGAGAAATTGATTTCAAAGACGACAATATATGACTTTTCACAACAAATACAATGTACTTCAATTATGACGTTTCCATTTCAGACTTAAATATAAATTGTTAGAAGAAAAAGGCAAGTTATACAAACCCTAGCACATGTTTTACATAGGAGTTGACCACCAGGAGTCAAATCCTTTGTTTTCTTTGACATATTGAAAGGAAGGTCCAATCCACATTCATCACAAAGTCGCATGTTTTTCTTTCTGTTAAATGAATCCTACACATGGAATCAAATCAATAGTGTTATGTCCATTTGAACACATGTCAGCATGCTACATCACTTCTACATTTTGTTGTAGTATAACTATGGTGAATTGCATAATAATTGCACTATCAAAGCAGAACAAATCAGTATGTCAAATCTACTAGTCAGAAAAGGAGAAAAGTAGTGACTTTGTCGATTTTTAGTTGCAAATTGAAGTTTGCAATTATATCTAGTATCCTTAAATATCCTCCAAATACAATGCACGACGTCACTAATAAGCCATGCAGAACTCAAAAACAAAAGAAAATACGCCACGAAACTGACTTACCTTCTGAACAAGATCCGCATTCCGTTTTGAAGCACTGACACTCTGAAACTCTTTAAGAATAGAATCATTACTGCAACCATTATTACCAGCCACCGCATTTATATCTTCTATAATATTCTCCACAATCCCCTGATCAGCCAAAAACGCTTCCTCAATTGCCGCATGAAATTGCGATGAATCACAGTAACTCAATTCAGACTGCTCTTGAAACCTAATACAAAATAACATCATTCCTAAGTAAACACAAACACAAACTCTTCCAAAAACATTAATCTAAACAACAATTCTAATACAACGTACAACAAATAGAAAAAATCCTCACCTGTCTACATTATCCATAAATGGAAAAATCATTCCACACTTCACCCATGCAAAATCCTGTTCACAACCATCAATAAAAAAACAAATTAAATAAAGTTTCCATATACATAAAACTACTAAACTAGTAGTAATAACTAACTAATTTTAAACTATACCCTGTGATTTTCATTCTTAGAGTATCCAAGAAACATGACACAAGTAGCATCAGCTATACATGATCTTAAAACAAGCTCAGGTGCTTGAGACATTGGTTCAAGAACAAATGCAGGCCAAAATGGTTCCTTTTTATTAGCTTTAGCCCACACTATTTCACCTGCATAAAAATCTTCTGGCCCAAAATACCCTTCTTTCTTCTTCTTTTTCTTCTCTTCCTTCTTCAAAACTTCATTATTCAACTTTGTTTCCTCAAAAATCTCACGCAAACTCAATTCCTTATTGTTAGCAGCACCAAAATTCTTATGCAACACTTCCTCACACAATACCGAATACCCGCGGCGACCCGAAGTTGCACTTGCACCATTCTTTCCTTTTCCGCCACAGTTCTTCATACTGAATTCATCAAATTCAAATTCACGAAAGCTTGTGGCAGCCGTGCCGGCACCGGCACCACCACCACCACCATTCCTTGCATCCTTCTTCCAATTCACAATAACAGAATCACTAAACCGCGACGGCAACACTTGAAGCCTGCCGCGCGATGTTCGAACAAGCGGTGGCCGTGTTCCAGTCGCCGCGTTCTTAATATCAGTTTTTCCGTTAGATACGGAAAAGCAATTTTCCGATGATGCAACGGTGGTTGCCGGAATTGCACCGAGTAATCCCTTAATACTAGCCGGAATTGCACCGGCGAGAAGATTTAACGGATAATTACCGTTACTTTTCTTCTTCTTATTCTTCATCTGAGTCAACTTTGACTCATCTTCTTCTTCCTCCGAGTTACCGAGTCTACTCCGTTTCCGACTCGGCATTTCCGATTTGAGATTCTTCTTAATTATCATATTCTCGAATTAACGAATGAATAATAATCAATAATTATCAAATTTGCATTACAATTAATCAAAACATAAACCCTAATTTGAAACGAAAATTGAATAACGAGAAACAGAGTAACAAAGTAACGAAGAAGTTGAAAATTGAAATCGCGTTCAGAGAAAAAAAAAAAAAATACGACAAGAAATTAAGGTTCGGAGAGAATAAGGTTACTAAGTTAAAAGAATGTCGGCGAAATTCGATAACGAGATCGATCGCAGAAAATTGAAGATAGAAAAGAAAGAAGAAAGGAAACAAAGAAAGAAAGAGCGATCTATTTGGAGAGAAATTAATAAAAAAATAAAATAAATTTCTGAGATAAATAATAGGAATAATAAAAATTGAATGAAATTTTAATTAATATTTTTTTTTTTAATGTGATGATGAAAAAATGTATGTGATGATGGGTTTGGTGAGTGTGAGTCACGTGTTGTTTTGATTCTTGTTGCTAATTTGGGCCGGATTTGTTTCAATTTGCAGAGAGTTTTTGAAACATTTATGTTAATTGCTTGAAATTTGGAGGATTAAATATTAATGTGTGTTTGTGAATTTTTTTGTTTGAGGTGAGGTGAGATTTTTTTTGTGTGTGTGTGTGTGTGATGATAATGGTGATAGATGTTTGAGTTAAATTGGAACTTTTTTGAGGACTTTAAGGAAAATGGAATTTGAGTAGCTTCTTTGTTCATTTTGTACAATTGAGGATGGAAGAGAGTACACAAGAAAGAAGAGAAGTACAAAGGAAACATATTTGTTATGAATTATTTGAATTTGAAGTTTGTTAAAATAAAAGTTTTGATTTAGATTTTGGAATTTATAATGATGTAATGGAGTTTGAGGCAGCATGTGTAAAGTGTTTATGGAACAAGGTTGGTTTTCATGGTACGCATGAAACATGAATTTTCTTATTCCTTAATTTACTATTCATCTCAACAATAATTGGGTTGTATTTTTTGTTTCAAAAAAATAAATTGGGTTGTATTTTTATCTTGTAAATTCTCAATTTTTAATTGTTTTATTGAAAGAAAAAAAAATTTGATTCATGGGTTCCGAGTGGTGGCGATGGTGATGGATGAATTTAGCCACCATCATCTATCTTCTCCATCTTTGAACACTTTGAGAACTATTTTGATTTTTCATAAAAAAAAATACTTTTGTTTTAGTTTCTTTTACTATTTTGGGTTCAAGAGAAAAACGATGGTGTTTGCACGGTGGCAAAGCAAGTACATGTTTTTTTTTTTTTTTAATATTGGAAACTTAAGGGGTATTTCTTCTATTTCGTTAATAAAACAAAATTTTATGTTCATATTGAAAAGATGAAATGAAAAGTAATTTAGATATCACGATATATGGATCTGAAGGAGAAATTGGATCTATGAGTTGAATTCATGACATAGTGATGTTTTGATTTTGAAGTCAAACTGAGTTTGCTAGCATGGATCAACAAAGTACGAGGTTGTTTTTGTTATATTTAGAAGGAAGGTACGAGGTTGTTTTTGTTAAGTAGTACATACATGTTGTAAACTTGTAATCTGTTAGTGGCGTTTGAACTTTGAAGATGAATGGATTAAGCAAGATTCAGAGAATATAGAAATGTTTGTCCTTCTCTTGGTGTTAATTTGAGGAAACTTTTCTCTTTCTTTTAAAGGATTTTAGGCAGATTTATTCATGGACAATTATAGGATAGGAGGAGGACACTTTTTTTTTTCTTGTTGGAAAAAATTCTCAAAAGTTTTAATGATTTATAAGTCAGATCTCAAGACTCAAAAAAACGTGTACCGGATATATGATGAAAATAAGAAATTTGCGCAAGTAATCATATTTTATGTATTTTCTATGTAATTACAATATTCAAGTTGCTTTTTTAAATAAATAAATAAAAAAGCCTTTAAAGTGGTTTAAAGAGGCATAAAAGATGTTACTTCTTGATTGAAGTTTTTATCTTTTTTCCTATTTGGGGTGCGGTTTTGGATAAATTTGGTTTGCTAGAGAGAGGTTAGTTTTTCTTACTTTAAAAAAAAGTTTGGTCTTTTCTCAACAAGAGCTTTCCTTTAATCAATCATGAGAACCTACATAATGCATAAACAACCAGTTGAACCAGTCCTACTGATTCTTCTCCAAGGTTTTGTGAGCCTCAATTGTGATGGACGTGGCGAAGTTTATTCGAAACGGTCATGAAATTTTCTATTTGCTTTCTTGTTTTTTTATTATGAGATTCTGCTTCGTAGTTCAAATAGAACTATGGAGGGATCTACAAAGGTTTAAAGTTTGCTCGGCACAAAGTGTTTATGCTCATCTGCATAAGCTCGGACTCAGCAGTAGCAATAGATTTGATTAAGGAAAGTTGCTCTAGAGAAAACATAAACATTGCATGAAATCTAAGGACGTATGTCTTCTACAACTGAATAAATTTTTTAAAACATTATTATTTAACTCACTTTTAATAAAAATTAATTTTCTCAATATAATATTAGCTGTAATAGACCGATTCATTCAAAAAAAAACATTTTGTTACCTAAAGTCAAATATACATGATAAATAGGAGTATTACATAAATTGATAAACTAACATGTCTATATCTGAGGTTAAAAAAAAAAGAGACTATATTGGAGAGAAGAAAATGTCACTTTAGGAGGAAATTGATGGTTTTTTTTTTTAAGTGATTAAGATTTATTTAAAGAGCTAACATCTTCTAATATACTCCCTTCAATGTGGTATGAGTAGCTTATAGGTTAGGGTAGCAGTAAAAAAAAATTCTAATTCATCCAAAATATTACGAGTAATTATGTTAGTAGATAAACTCAAAAATAAAAATAAATCGATTCAATATAATAATATACAGCAACCTCCCTGGTAGTAGTGTAAGTAGGATCCATTTTGACTAAGACATAAAAATTAGGGCAAGTACAGATATTATTATAGAATATAAACATGATTCGACTCCAATAAAATATCTCTATCAATTTGACAATATTTTCTTATTAAGATAATAGATATTCTGATAAAAGTTCTACTTTTCTATCTTGAGGATAATAAGATATTGGTAAACATTGCTCCAAAATAAATGTTGATTGCAACTAAAAAATTAAAGATAAATAGACATTGAAAATGCGATAAAGAGGATACGCGATTTGATCACGAAGTTATGTCAATTGTGGTTGCATCTCGAACAATAGAGCACTTGCTATGATTCTATTAATCACCACTACGACTACGTGAGTACAACTTGTTTTTAAATACTATACTCTACTTGTTGAGTTTACAACTCCGCTACACTTAGATATATGTTCACTTATCAATAAATATGAGTCATACCTAACAGAAGAACGCGCGGTGCTTATGATATTTGATAGTGATATGCAACTTAATATATAATCAATAATGCAAGGGTTCACATCATAGAATAACTTAATTCTAGAGCCCACAACTTGCAAAGGGAGGTATATTATTATATACTCCCCTAAAAGAGTACTCTAAAGTAATTCTTTATATTATGTTTCCTTGTTTTAAAAATAGGATACACATAGTTTTTTTAAAAAAAATCCACCTAAATTTTACCTAATTATAGATAGAATGTTGAAAAATTAGTGTATTAAAGAGTTTGTTGCAAACACTTCTATAGCATATGTATCTCACTCACAAATCACAATACTAAAAAGCTTAAAAATATAACCAAGCTTTTCACCACTTAAACCAACTTATGTTGGTAATTGTGTTTCACTAGTAAATCATTGAGATATGAGGAATTAATCACATCAAAACTATTTCACACAAACTTAAATACAACAACAATCATATTAATAAATGAAAAGATATATACACCAAAGTTAGTACTAATGGCAATTTGTATGCATCAATATGGCCAAAAGTTAGTACTTAGCTTCCACCAATAATTGTTAGAAATAATTCTAAAGTCTTAACATCATTATTAATTAACATAATACAATTAAAGAAAAAGTTCACAGATACAACCTTATCTCTTTTTTTTCCTTCTTTTATTCATCAAACCTTTGTACATATCTAGAAGGTTATATCCATCTACAAAGAAAATGCTACTACATAAGATATAAGGTAACTACTTAGGAGTCTAAGGTTTATCTTATTCCATGATACCTGCTCAAGTTATAAGCTTTTTCATCTTTCTTGATCTCATTCATCAACTTGATTTCTACTTTCTTGTTTTTCCAACTAATAAATCAATTAATAAGTCATTCATTGCCTTTTGACATCATATTCCTCCGTTTTCGCAAATCTTCCACGGATTCTTGGTTGACTGTCAGCGAGCGCTTTCCTGCAGGCATACTGAAACCATAGAAAATTATTATTAGTTGAGTTTAGAATGTGAAAAGTCGAAAATAGAATCATTAATGAAATTTTGCAGCATGAAAATATTAAGTTTGATGCATATCGAACAGCTTATGTATATATTTGGAAACAGGTTCTCTGTGGTGACTGTGTCACACAGTTAATGATCTTGACCGTCTGATCTAAATTAATGGAAGAGATTGTTTAAAACTAATTTTGTGAATGCATGATCAGAGTTGTTTGATCTCAAATTAACAACCTTGATTTTTTACTACATCGCGCTTCTCTTACATCATGGAATCGAGATCCTTAATATTTAATGGCAAGGGATTTCATAGAAATTTAAAGGCTTCTATGTTCTTGTGAAATTTGCAATTTGTATATAAGGTTAACCATTCTATATTTACCTTGATTTTCCTCCCAAAGTTTCGCCTTGTCTTCTTATTCCTGTATCTAGAGAGTTTTTCTTGACGTTGCTCGCTCGTGCAGTTGCTGAGAAGAAAAGGCCTCTCGAGAGTCAATTGGCCAACACTCAAGTTACCATTGCCAAGAGTCTGTCATACAAAAAGTGTCAATTATAAACAAAATCTTGTCGAGATGGCAAAAAGCGTATAATTTATAGCTATCAAGAAAACATCACTCTGCAGCGCTGCAAACAATGTAGAGCCGTTGGATCTGGGTGCAACATTGGATCCACCCAGACTCAACTCCTTTACAATTGTTGTAGTGTGCAGTGCTACAGAGGATCTGAATATAAATAAGTATTGCTCTCTTTATAAATTCTATTTAGACTTTATCGCTTTTCAATGTGGGACTCCAATTCTTTCCAATACAGTATATAATGTTTGCGGCCGCAGATGTTACTTAATTTATAAGAAGCAACATAAAATACTTTAAAAATTTAAGTTGACCTTTATATCTCCTTCACTAAATGCTCTCCGCATTCCATAAACCGCGCTGAAATCAATTCCAGGGAAATCAAGAAAAGCAGGCTTCATTGCAGCTCCGTTCATCCTCCAATCCATTGAATTCAAACTTCCCGAACTGACACTCTTCGGTAATAGTACATCAGGAATTGGTTTGTTTTCTTGAATCGAATTCTCGTCGATGTTCAGAGCAGGAATCTTGATTTCAAGAATTTCAGAAAGAGGTGACTCAATAGCCGCCTTTTCTAACAGATCCTTTTTGCATTCATAGTATACCTCACTCAAAAGCTGTTCATTTTGAAGCACATCATCAATCTCCGAAGATTTTAGACCTTGTGACGACACATTTTCCCCACAAGATATCATTGACATAGCTGCTTGCATTGGATCAAGATCCATCGCCGGTTCTTCCATAATCGTCTCGGGCGCTTTGAACAAATCTCCCTCAACAAATAAATCAAATTCCGACATTGCAGATGATTGAACTAGGTCACTCTGCATTAAAAGACAGAATATAAAAACAGTTAACAAAGAATCATAAAATCACAAAAGACATTAAACACACCAAATGTCGAATATTTAATCGAAAATCGAAAAGTATCGTAGCCCTTTTTATATCATGTTAAATACTAGTATTGTATTTATGAAAATAATTGTAACTAAACAACACATTCATAGAATAGAACATAGCAGAAGTTTTGCATAAACGAAAAACGTGAATACAATTCAGTTGAACCTTCACATGATTGCAAATTCAAAGCCCATGCTTCACCCAAAAAAGCTGACTTTGAAAGAGCCCACCAAGTTGATGGCTGAAACATTGAAACTGCAATCAGATATTATAATTCAGTCCAGAAGGAACTGGACTATTACTCAGCTCAACAATATTGATCCAAAACTTTCTTCTTTTATGAATACATACACAAAACATTGAAACTTTCATACAAACCTAAATCTATTGCTTGCCTATGCAGACTTTCCAACTGCACCGTAGCCGTTGGATCAATCTAACGGCTGAGATCATATAATACATTCGGCCGTTAAATTAATCCAACTTTTTAGTGCAGCCGGAGAGATTGCACGTGCAAATTTTTAGCCTTTTTATGAATATAGACAAAACATAATAATCGGTTGCTTCTGCATCCTCTCTAACCGTGCCTCAATCGTGGGATTAATTTAACAGGCGAGATATAACACACTCTACCCTTACGTTAATCTAACTTCAAGGTGCGGTTGGAGACACTGCATAGGCGGCACTGAACCAAGCCTCTCCAATAACACCTTAACCGTTGGATTAATCTAACAGCTGAGATATAATGCACTCAACTATTAAATTAATCCGACTTATAACGTGCGGCTGGAGAGGCCGCACATGTGGCAAATAATTCAAGTCCATGAAAAGATCTTAAGTTAGGTCATGCCTTTAGAATTGTTTCAATTTGAGTGACCAAAAGACCAAGAAACATTACATGAAAACCAACCCACTAATATTTTTATCTTATATTGTTGAAGAACAAAAATAGAAGCAAAATATCATGATTTCCATTTTTGTAACTATATATTTAGTGCAAGACAAAAGACCAAAAATAAATCATTAAGTTGTGCATTCATAAGTCCTTTTCCATATTACCAAAAAAAAAAAGGGAATAAAATGACTTTTTCCTTCTTCAATAAACCTCCCCTTAGTGGGGGAGAAAAAGACAAATTCCACTAAGAGTTCATTCACATTTCAAAACCATAAAACCAATAAATAAAAAATGGAAGAAAAATTAAAGAGCACGGAAGTATCACAAAAAAAAAAAATAATAATAAACACTTTCCATCTAAATCACTTTTTTTTTTCTTTTTCCTTTTGTAACACTTTTCTAGATCCAGCAATTAAAGCTAACTTAGCTGTTTCCACTTGTGCTATGAATATGACTTAGTAGAAACATTCTGAATAATTCACACTTAATGATTAAATTAAAACAAAAAAAAAACATTAAGCTTGATATTTTCAATCAACAAGTTCATGAAGTAAGAAATGAAAGATTAGAGTAAGTAACTAAACTTAATTACTTAATTTAACCATATGTTCATAGAGAAATTATCATGATTAATATGATTAAAAATTAAATTGTGACCATCCACATGATTTTAAGATTAAATATCATTCACTATATTTAGATAGATATATAGAAATTGAGATACAGCAAAGTTTCCAAATTTAGAAAAATGAAAAACTAAAGTACAAATATGGAAATATTTAGTTGAGACAAAACAATGAGGAAATCTTCAGAAAACATAAGAAAAACATAACATAGAATTAAAATTAAAAAAAAATACAAAATTTAAATTTCTTTCACATAAGTAAAAATTCATCAAGCAAATGCAGTTCAAAGGGACATAGAAAGAGTAAGAAGCATATCAAAAAAAAAAAAATTAAAAAATTGAAAAAAAAAATCAAAGAAATTGGAAATAGAAAAAAGAGAGAGAAATAGATGGTACCATTGAAGCATTGGACTTTTGAGTCATGCAATATTCTTCAAGTTGTTGAAACTCTTGAGAGTAATTCTGTAAATAAGGGAAGAGAAGACCAGTTTCTGCAAACATTTTTTCAGTAGAAAGAAATACTGAAACACTGTTTGGAAATATCAAAGTTTCAATGAGAAACACAAAAGGGAACAAGACAAACACAGTTTCACTTGAAGCAAGAGAAAGAAATAGAGAGAGAGATTGTGTGTGAATATGTGAGAGAGGGTTTTGAGGTTTGATGAATGAATTTAAGGCCAACATGAAAGGGAATTTATATCATATAAAATTTTGTGGTATTATTTTAACATCAAAATAGAGACACTATTTTTTTTTTTCTATATAAGTTATCTTCCTCTGTTTATAAATATAAAATAATTACACATGAATAAAAAATAAATAGATAATAAATTGCGCCACTAAATTATTTTGCATAGCAAAAATTCAATCATTGAACAACTACATTCATAGACTTAAGTGACACAATATTACTATGCATGACCTTTAATATATGTGAAATTATGAGAAAATAGAAGATACACCGATTGTGTAAAATCGTTTTATATTAACATCCAATAAGAATCGTGTATTCCACCAAATTACATAAATATTTTAAATTTACTTATATGACATGACAAATTGATGATTTTTTATTTGATGGCCGTAAAAAAAATTTACAGTGTTAGTGCATATGCATTGAACTCGTGATATTATGTATTATCTTTGATATATTATTTACCCTTTTATCTTTTATGACTTGTACATGTTTTTTTTTTTTTTTTTTTTTTAAGCAAATGGGGGAGCAGATGGAGAGCAGCGGCTCATCTGCGCCACCAAAAAAAAAAAATATATATATATATATATATATATATATATATCAAAAGAAGCAAGCACAAAAAGAGAAGGGGGACAAGAACCAAAACCTTCTCAAGCATGAAAATTGAAATAAAAACGAGAAAATAAAAGACAAACCTAGAAAAGATAAAAAGATAAAATAAAAAGCATAATAAACTAAGAAGATAAAAAGAAAAAGAACAAAGAACGCTCAATCTGGCATCCTACCCCTAGAGCGGGTATTACGAACCTGAAAACCCTTCTGCAAATTCTTTTTCTTGGATTTAGACACCACTTCGATGAAAGGCTCTTCTCTTGAATCTTCACGGTTCTTCAAGAAATTTATTGCTGCCGCTGTCTCTTCCTCATCGGTATAGACCTTATGCCCAATGCCACTACCAACATTTTCCTTCCAATACTGCTGTAAAATAGCCAAATCATGAGCAACATTGGGATTCAAGACTTCATCAGTAACAATGACTTGGGAAGAACTCATACCACTCCCAGATGGGGGTGGGTCAGTAGTATGAACTTCTTCAACCTGTACTGCATGCACAGTATCTGCTCCAACAAGAGTATTAAGAAAAAGATCATCTTCAAAATTTAATATATTTCCTACTAGCTCACTAGATGCAACCTCTTTAGACCTTATTATATCAATAATAAGAGGGTCTTCATCTGCCACCACTACAGAGCAACCAAGCATTTTGTACACGACGCCAGTATCCACATTACTTTTGGGAACAAACACCTGTTTTACTTTCTTTGCAGGATCTTTTTTAGTATCAACCATTTTGCGAGAAATTTTAATGGTAGGATCTTTTCTACAATGATCTGATGAATGACCAATAGTATTGCAAGTGGAACAAAAATAAGGAGGATTTTCATATTCAATCTCAATGTCAAGAGCATAATTTTCTCTTTCAACCCACAAAGAATCAGGAAGCATACCGGCCATATTGATATCTACTAATACACGCGCATAGTGACCAAAAGAATGGTTTCGAGTATTCTCATCGATTGAAATGGGTGTACCAATCGCCCCAGCGATCTCAAATAAAATTCTAGGTTGCCAATATTCTAAAGGGAGATAATGAAAACGCACCCATACCTGACATGTTTTGAAAATAGTTATGATTAAAGTTAAACTGTTATTATGATTTAACTATTATGATTGGTCTATGTGTAAAATATTTATGATGATTGTCTAGTAAATTAAATGCTTAAAAATTACATGTAAAAAACAAAAGATGTTGTATTTGACATCAAAAAATTAATGTATAGATAAATATATTTTTGTGAATAAAATAAAAAATGAAAAGGTGATGTAAATAAATAGTTATGATTAAAATTAAACTGTTATTATGATTGGTTTATGTGTAAATTGTAAAATATTTATGATGATTGTCTAATAAATTAAATGTTGTAAAAAACAAAAGATGTTGTATTTGACATCAAAAAATTTACGTATAATTAAATATATTTTTATGAATAAAAATGAAAAGGTGATGTAAGAAATGCTAAAATAAAGACAAAGTTAGGAAAAGGACAGGATGATGTTTTATAATGCAGTGACCCCATGTCTGAATAAAGAAGAAGAAAATAAAAAGGGTTATAATAAGAAAAGATAAAATGAATTTATGTGATAAAATAATTGCAAATTGGAGCATATAGAAAAGAGGTGAAGTGAACCAAGGCAATAATAATAGGTTGTGGACCTTGGACATGTTGGTGGGGTTGGAAATGAATAGTGTTCATCACTTAGCAGTGAATAGTCATCACTCTCTATCAACTGCAAATATAGGATGGAGCAGTATATATAATTAAATTAAATAAATATATTTGTTTGTAGCAAAAAAAATAAATATATATAAATATTATAGCCTAAGATTCATTCACATGTCCATATCCATGCGCTCACATGTTGCCCTTTTCAATTTTATATTTTTTTGGAGCCATGTTGCCCTTTTCATGTAAAAATACATCACTTGTGTACATCGATCATATGATGTTTTTTCCATGTAAAGAGTAAATATAACCATTGATTAAGGCTTGTACTAAGTTTTTACTTTTTATTTTTCCTTTAATTATATAAATAATGTCTTTTTATCAAAAAAATTAATTTCTTTTTAAAATATTTTTTATTATATATTATATATAACTTTAAGTGATGGCTACTTTAATTTTATTTGCATGAAAAAGATGTTTCAACATCAAAATTTAGCTCTTAATTTTGTTGCAATTTTTTTGTGTGTGTAATTTTTAAAGGAGAATGTTAAACAGTGCTCTTGGGACACTCTTTAAACATTAAATAATAAGTTTTTTATGAATTTATTATGGAAATATTCGAAATTGAAAATTGAAATGCTTTACTTTTTTAAAAAATAATTTTTTTGAATGGATTGCTTGGAGAGTGCTCTGAGGCACTAACTAGCAAAACCTTTTTTTAAATATGTAAAAATAAAAAATAAAAGAGAAATAAGGATATACGTAGGTTGTCAGATACATTGTCATTTTATTTTGGATTAAATACTTTTTAGTCTCAATGAAATTTTATGTTTTTATAACTTTTTGCTCTATTTGTCAAAAAAGTATATCAATTTAATCCCATCCCATCCATATATGATGTATTACATTTGTGGAATGGGTTGATTATATATGACCAATGATTAAGTAGAGTTCAGCAATCAAAATGATAAGTTAATCCTAAAAGGCTTTCAACGAGAAAAAAAAAAAAAAACAAATGCATTTTATTAAAATAAATCAATACATACTGAAATGCCCAAGGTGAGAAATTTATTTATTCAGTTAATCACATAGAATAATTTATTATACTAAACAAAGAAAAATAATTAACAATTTTTTTTTATCAAATAGTGTAGTTATTAATAGAATCTATTACTAATACTATACATAAAAAGGATATAAATTTTTTGGATGACTTTTTTATTATTCTCATTTTACCTTTAAAAAAAACTACAAAAAAAATTAACCATAGTTCCAAATTATTAGCACGAATAAAATCACTAAATTAATAGAGATGATTTTTATTTATTATCTATTACTATTATCCATACCAATATATAAAGAGAATACCTCCTTTCGCATGGACTTTTCTTATTGCCATTTTTGCTCTTCACTCTATTTAAATACTTGTATATCTTCAAAAATAACTTCCACATAAAAATAGATTAAGTAGTTATTTATATTTGCACAATAGAGAATATCGATCACACAAAGGTGCCCGTTTGGCCGCTAGTACTAATAAATAGAATATTTTCTAGACATACTTTATGTTTATTTATTTTATTCAGGCAATTCTAATTATTCACTTTTCTTCTTTTATTTTTGTTGGTAAATTAATTATTCATTTTAATTATTCACTTTTATATCAGCCCAAAGGCCCAAACTATTCGTTTTCTAACTATTTGTATTTTATTATACTGTACAATAACATGCATACTTTTCCTTTTTATGCATGATTTATTTTATAATGAATATTGATTAATTAAATGTGCATATTTTTATTTTTTCTTTCACCGCCACTTTAATCTGGTTTGAGGGTCAGAGTTCCTCCCAATTACAGTTGCGGGGGATCGAATTGTGGTCCTCCATATACTAAGTTCAACTTGGTTTAAATGTGCATATTTAGCAAACAAATATTGGTTTAATATATAAGAACTTGAATAATACTCTAACTCTCCGTGTCTTAAGATCAGTCAAAAAAAAAATCAGTCTAGTTTTGATGAAAGTTTGAGGTGAATATTAATAAGGAAACATCTTTGAATTATAATAAAATATATCACATTTCCTTAATAAGAAATTTCTGTGATCAAATCAAAAGACTTTCATGTTGTACAATTTGTCATTTAGTGACATTTTGTATGGCTAGAGCTATGACTAATAAGAATTAATTTAATAAAGAAACAATAACTAAAAAAATAATTGAAAAAACTATGCACAACTCATTGAAGTTTCAATACAAACTCCAATTGCATGGAATCATTTTCATATGCCTAATAGGATCTTATGGTTTCTAGTCAAAAGCTGGTAATAATTAGATGGAGTTAGATTGAAAGATCTAATATTAGATTTATACTTGATTTTAGATTATTATTATTATATATAATAATCTTTGACATAAGTATAGAGATAATGTTAGACTAAGACATTCTTCATAAAATTACAACAAATGTATAAGACACTTTAACCTCTTTAGAAGCCTATAATAAAATTAAAGCATGCTTATCTAATTTAATATTATAATAACTTATCTAGTTATTGTACAACTCAATAATTGTTTTATCGATATATAATAAGTGATTAGAAATATATAACATTTTTGTGTATATATTATAGCTGTAAAAATGAGATAATGAATGGATAGATTCTATGTTCCAATTCGATGAGATTAATTCATGAATTATTAGCCACATTCAATAGCCCTATGTGGACGAATAGGGCTCACCATATTGAAAGGGAATTCATCAATTTGATCAAATCCCCTTTCAATATGGTGAGCCCTATTCGTCCACATTTGCAAATTGAGTTTAAAAAACATTAGTTTTTATAAAATTTTAGCCTAGTTTTTGTCCTTTCTCAAAAAGCATAAAGGAAAGAATAATTATTAGCCACTCAATGGAAAAGTTGATTAATATCAATAAACTCAAAGTAAAACCTCATTTTACTTACTCAATTGGATCGAAGTTGAAGATCCGATCCGATAATTAAATTGAGTCAAATAATTTCTCGCTTCTAAAAAAATGATTATTACGAATAAGGGTCTTGTTAAACGGTGTTTGCGAGACATTCTTTAAGGATTTTATTTAAGGAAATAATTTATTTAAAAAGTTGAACATTTCAATTCTCAATGCGTTGACTTCTCATATTTTCATTTTTTTATATTTATAAAACCTTACTATTTAAAGGTTTAAACTTTAAAGGGTGCTCCAGGGGTATTAATATTTGAATTTCAGCTATGTAATGTTAATATTTAGTGTCTGATATACATTATGTAAGATCATTTCTAGAAATTCATTTCTTGAATTTGAACTTTCTCCAAGAATATTTTAGCCATGCTTTTATCACCATATAATATAAATGTAAAAAACATCTCTTTCAATCTATAAGAAATTAGAAATTCATTCCTAATGGAATATGAAATTAAGCTGTAAACGCGGTGAGAATGGCTATAAGGAATTTAAGTCACACTCTTCCTTTCAATTCAATTTAAAAGGAGATTCACTAATTTAGAGGGTATATGCTTATCTTTTTTCCATCTTTTTTAGGGCAGGAAGCAACAAGTTTCAGCCCAAGAAGGTTCAATTCAAATAGAAGCACATCATAACCTTAATTTTCCCATATTGGGAAATTAGAAAATATTCACATAAAAATAAATTAAAAAATAAAAATATTTGATGATGAAAAGAAAAGGGAACTTCTAGGAACCTACCTAAAAGAAAATAGTATCTCTTTATTAGGTTGGTGCTGGCTAGCTAGTAGTACTATTGTACTTACTAAATATACAACACAACAAAATTCTTTTTTGGAATGTACATGTCTACATCTTGAATTTAGATTCAACTCAATCATGAAATCGCGAATTCACACATTTGGGTTATTGACGAGTGATAGAGTCTTTTCAATATTTGTTAGGTAATACGTTATCGAACCATTTATCATTTATATTAACACATCAAATTTATTAGTGTTGGACGTGATGAAGATGTGTGTTAAAGGGTCCCATTTGGGTTAAGCGATGATTTAAACATGAATCCATTTTGAGCTAGGTCAAATACTCAATTCTACGAGTGTTAATGATTCCAAATTTCATATTTAAAATTCATATATTATATTTTTATCGAATGATCATCAATACTCTACATGTGTGATGATGACGGCCGAGGAACCGAATCCGTCTATTTCGTGCCATATAGAATTTGTCTTTTTGTGTGATTTTCATGACACGTGGATGCTTCTAGTCACACCATTTGGCATTTTCATTTTGGGGTGATTTATGGCTTCTTTGAAGCAGACAAGTGATGAACATTATGTATTTTTTGTTTCTTAACTTTTGGTTGAAATTAGTTAAATTTTCCCTTCCCCACCTTTGTGGGTCGGAAACGTGTTTATTTATTTTGGGGTAGGGGAGTGGAATGTGAGTAATTGCTTTGGGTATTCTTTGATTCTAAAGGGAATAGATTCATGTGAAAAGAAATTGTAATATGTACATATTGTGAACAATCAAGCAATGGGATTGGCCTACAACTCAATTAGTTAGAAGCAAAATTTTTTTGCAAAGTTGACTTAAAGAAAAAGGGTGGTTAGAATTTGGTATCATTTTGTGTAGTGTTACATTCTCACCACTCATCATCACATTAAATTCCCTCACTTACTAAATATAAGAGTAAAAGTTTATATAGAAGCATCCAATTTTAATCGTTAGTTATAAGTGTGATACTAACCAAATCAATGTACACAACAATGCAACTGAAATAATTTTTGCATTAGTCCACTCAAAGAAACTTATACGGCTCAACAAAAAAAGAGAAAACTATATAGTAATTTTAATATTTACCCTTGGTATTATGACCCATAAAAATTTCTACCACAATAATTAATGCAATATAATAAGTGTTATTGTTGTACAAAAGACATGAGAGACCCGACTAGAAGTATGCTTCAATTGGGAAGATGAGAGAAAAATTATGTTTTCTCATTTTTTATGTGATTTAATTTATTCTATTATGTGTTTGTATAGTTAAAAGGCTTTTTTTAGTAGAAGACCAAAATCCAATATACATAGGAGTAATATTATAATAATAGACTAATACTAATATAATAATAGAGTAATGCTGGTAAAATAATTCGAAATTTTTTGGCGTGGACCACAACCTCCACCGGTCGTCTCACTACCTCCTCTCCACTTTTGGTGGAGAAGCAGAAGTTGATCTAATTATTGGATCAACTATAAAATGTGGGAACTCATATTTGAAGGGAGATTATTGGATTTTAAGTAATGTGAGTGTTTATGTCTTACATCGACTATATATGATAAGAATATTGGATTTATAAGATAAGCGA
Source organism: Trifolium repens (assembly GCA_030408175.1). Classification (NCBI taxonomy): domain Eukaryota; kingdom Viridiplantae; phylum Streptophyta; class Magnoliopsida; order Fabales; family Fabaceae; genus Trifolium; species Trifolium repens. Next base: position 6,656,168 of record CP125836.1, read on the forward strand.
CCTATTAACCTAAAATCTTAAAATTTTAGGAGGATATGCGGCTTCTCCCGTTCACATGATCCTAAAATATTTGGACATTTTGTTGTTTCTCCTGTGTCTTTAAACTTTCCAAGGCTTATAAAAGCTGATAATTTGGAATGGATGGAGAGTGGTGTTTTTTTTTTGTATAAAGAGTGGTGTTTTATTAACCTAAAATATAAATATTTATAAACAGAGTTATTAATATATTTTATGATTATTTTTTTATTAAAAAGTATCTATATTAGTGACTTAAGCTTATTGTTGTCTTTTTTTTCCTTATTAATTTTTAAGAGAAGAAAACGTGTTTTGTACTTCTTTTGAAACAAGTGAATGCAACAAATATAATTTATTTATGCATTTTAAGATCATTTTCTCCATTTAAGGTCAAACTAAATAGAAAATTTATAAATTATGTGAATACCCGATCAAAATTTAAGGAGGCAATTATAAATTAATAAAATAAAATTAGCATCACAAAAGACTTATTTAAATGTTTTCAAATAATTCAAGTACAAAAAAGTAATTAAACCATATATTTTCTATGATCCTATTATTCCTATCAAATAGAATTAGAAAATAAATTTTTTATTTTCAGTACTATGTTTCATTGCATTTTTTTGTCCAAAATACAAAAGTTTCATTGTATTTCAATCTATGAAAAATAAGTTGAAATTAGAAAGAAACAGCTGGAGGTACCGTCTGGTTGTGGTTTGTCTCTTTTGAGACGAATTGTAATTGGAATTGTTTTGGTAAATGGGGCCCTTACTGTCCCTTTTATGGCCCAAACTTGAAGACACTTTTTGGATTCTTTTGGATGTAAACCCTTGATATTACGTGTGTGAAAATGAAAGTATCTAAGGCTCTCAAAGTGGTGTTCTTCAACTTAGTTGAGCATGATGACCATGAGTATGATGACTGAAAAATTAAAGTTGATTTCTACATGTCTTTGTTAATCACCTCAATTTGAATCTAAAAAAAATAGAGCCCCAATCACTTTCTAGGTTAACATTGTCTTTTTACACCTATTCATTAAATAATTCAATTTAAAAATAGGTTTAATAGTACTTTTTGTCTCATGTCATATTTACAAAAATAGTCTCATTTTAGGGTATCAAAGCCTAATTTCATATCAAGCGATAGGTATGCAGCATAAATATATAAGACATGTTTTTCATCATCAAGATGTAATTTATTTGAGGCGTGTCAAATACTAAATACAAATACTTTTTCCAACCAAGATTCAAACATTGGTTCATCATGCTGTGGAGTATAATTCATTTTGTTAGACTCAATCCCATTACCATTAGTCTAATTTTATTTTTTTAGCAGTGAAGAATAAAAGATAACACTATTATTCAGACATTCACGATTTAAAATTTGTATATAGCAATACTTCCAAGTAATTTGAAAAATTATTCAACTTATTTTTGCTCAAGCAATCACACACACCAAGTGCTGAATTTTCAGTCTTGATTTCAATCATATTGGTTTGGATCTTTGCAAGCCACTCTCATCTTATATATAATTTAATTTCCACTTGTTAATTAAAGTATTATAAATTATTTTACCATTCGTCTTCTCATACAAGAATATTCCTTGTTTTCTCACTAATTGGTAGTGAAGAGTCGTGGCCATAATCATGCAAAACTAGGAGATTTTAAGTATGCATGTTAGTTGTGTAAATAAAAAAGTATATACTATGTCATAATGAATTATTCTTATATGTAAGAATAATAATGTATGATTACTAATAAGCAAATGATGTTCACAAATTTGATTTCTGCCTCATATGAAAAAATTTGGTTGGGAAAAAATTATTTATACATCGTACAAATTTTTTAAAAGAGATTATATATATCAAACAATTGTTAGAACCTTGTCGATAACATGGTAAAAAAGTGAAAATAAATAAAATGATAATGCTCTAAGTTTCTTGTGTATTATGCACTAAGATTTGCTATTTTAGAAAAAGATACAGAATCACATATGTTTATCATAGATCGAACGATTCAAATTGATGCACTTGTAAAATTGTTACAAACAATCTCGGCCACACGTTTTAGATTAGACGGCCCTGAACTAAAATTATTTGAAAATTATGTGTTTTTCAACGGCATTAAATGAGTAAACCACCAAATTGGTCCCTGACTCTGTAACTCGCTCTCAAATTGGTCCCTGACTCTATCAATATCTCAAATTAGTCCCTGACTCTATCAAACGTTTCTCAAATTAGTCCATCTGTTAACTTCTGTTTGCTGACTTTGTTAACTCTGCTTCTGTTTGCTGACAGATGATAAGTTTTCACTTGATAACTTTTATAAACTTTACTCTAAGAACAAAAAATCTCCCAAGAACATTCATGCTCATCACATTTGGTTCTTACTCTTGTTTTATCATTCTTCACCTACATTTGATAGAGTCAGCAAACGGAAATAAGAGTCAAATGTGATGAGCTTGAATGTTCTTGGGAGATTTTTTGTTCTTGAAGTAAAGTTTATAAAAGTTATCAAGTGAAAACTTATCATCTGTCAGCAAACGGAAGCAGAGTTAACAGAGCCAGCAAATGGAAGTTAACGGATGGACTAATTTGAGAAACGTTAGATAGAATCGGGGACTAATTTGAGATATTGATAGAATCAGAGACCAATTTGAGAGCGAGTTACAGAGTCAGGGACCAATTTGGTGGTTTACTCGGCATTAAATCATGTTCTGTGTATTATTAAGCCAATTGTGATTGGTGAGAGTTACATGATAGGGTTTGTATAAGGACCATTTCAAATCAGAAAAAAATCACTTAATGCATGCTTTGTCCTTAATTTGGAAAAGATGCCAAATTTAAATCAGAATCAGGCATGCCTTTGCCACATGAATTGATCACATCGATGTCGGCAAAAATACAATAATACAAATATGTTGCGATTGGCTCGGACATTATATAAAACATTACTACTTGATGTGATCACTGATTTTAATTAGAGTACAATAACTAATTGATTGCATATATTATAGGCAACATTTTATTTTTTAGTAACCGTTGAATTTCAAAGAGTAAAGTGATTTACCATGGTTTTATGTGGCTAACTTTGAATTTCACTGTGGTAAACTATTGACTATAACCATGTTTAAAATAGTCGTGGCTAATTTCTTTTTGGTGGTATGCTTGTGAAAACTATGACACTTTTTTATTTGGTATAAAAGAGGACAAAAGCTCAGAACGGTGACACTTTTTATTAGTCGCGATTAAGCTCAAAACAGGAAAAATCTATGATTGAACTCAAACCACGGAAAATTAATGTCGTTGGCAGCCTATGAAGCACGAACACTCATTAGATTAGATGTGTTCCAGTGACACTTGTCTGACACCGACGCTTATAATTATATAGAATTATGTCATTTCTTAAAATATTATTAGTGACAACGTGTCAGTGTTGATGTCTTGTCCAATATGTCCATGTCTGGGTCGTAGTTGTTTGACACTTATTAAATAAGTTGTATTTATAAGACAAAGTTGGTGGTTTTTATCATCATTTTATTTTTTTGTTCTGCAATTATGATTTTGACTATTAATATATGGACTAAAATTTGTCTATTTGACAAAAAATAATTAGGTATTGCGTATTGCCACTATTGGTACTAGACGCCTTGCCCGTGCATTCGCACGGGTTATATAAGTATCATAATTATAATTGTTTCATATAAGTAGCTAACAAATATTTTACGTCAATCAACATAGCAATAAAAAAGTATGTTTGGTTTATAGTTCAATTAACTACTTCATTGATTAATGTCCATTCTTATCAACGATCTAGAACTACCATGCAAAAGTTGCATATTTGTGCTTAATGTCAATTTTCTATCATGTAACATATATTGTGAAAAACATATCGATATTTTAACTTACCATTTCAACTATTAGAGTTCGATCTATCAGCAAATGGAACTCTATAATCAATTATGCTCTTTTTATTTGAACTCATTTGTTAGAACTTCTATATTAAACAAAAACAAACTGCAATGTGTTTCTGCACAAACTACATGATTCAATGGAAAGGGGAAAGCGTGTCTATAGAGATGTGTATATAAGATCCTGTTCTAGAAAAATCTCCTAAACTTTGCCGTAAATTTCTTCTTGGAATCTCTGTTGACAATATCCAAGCTAATAAGAAGTTACAACTTAGTAAATTGTCGGTGCTAATCAATTAGGTAACATTAAAGAGGGATACAACAGCATATTAGGTATACTAAGTGTCATCATAAATTTATAAGCACAACTAATCATGAATTTATTTTATAGGGTGAACTATTATTTATTAAATGCTGATTCAATTCTAATCTATTCATTTCCTGATAAAAAAAAAACAACATTTATTAGTTTTAGAGACTCAAAAAACGTATGCCTATGAGTAATTGTATGAGTTGCTCTTATCTATGGAAAACTTTGTGTATCTAGAGAATTGCATGCGGTGCTATCTAATAAATATATTTTTTTGGTTATATAAAATATATGATTTTTTTGTAAAAACAATTATGATTTTTTTTCACAAAATATAAAATATATGATTAACCACGTAACTATAACTATTAATTATGATGGAAAAAAGTTTATATCTATATGGTGTTTTTTTTTTCTTTGAAAATTGAAAGAATCTAACATATTGTGTTATTTGCTAGACTTTGACGCAAAAAATAATGATAAATAGTTATGGACGCGCCTATCTGTTGTGCTACTTTCCCAATAAATAAGGATAATTAGCTACTTTCCCAACTGATTTTTGTATAATTTAATTAGTTTTAATATTGAAATTATTATAATTGATTTTGCAGGAAATAACTTACGGTGGTTTCATTTTTCCTTGGATAGACACGTTTTGCACCATGACCAACTCCACTAAATACTTTCCTTAATAATAGGACACTAATAACTTATATTCCTTTCCAAATTCCAATTGATTGTAAAAAAAAAAAATCAAACTTTTTATGAGCGTTAATTGATCATAAATATTTTGCCTAAAAAAGAGCAAGTTATAAGGAATGAGATTATAACTTTCCTCATAGTGCAAGCTCGGCTAAAAAAATTTGAAAATAGAAAAAACATAACACAAAGGAACAACAATATCAACCCTCTTTTTCAATCTTCACCCTCACACATTAAACTTTTGTAGGATTTGTAACTGAACAATCAACATCTTCAATATTAACAATTTCATTAGACCCAGCACTGTGAAAGCTCATTTTTCCTGTAGATTTGCTGTTAGGAGTTGCATCATTCTCTTTGTCAACCACATCAGTTTTGGTTGAATCTTCATGCTCAACATTTGGCAAAGTAGTTATTCCATCATCGGCAAGATTTGCAATTACATCCTTATATTCTTCCTCATCACTTGCAACCTATTTGACATTCAAAAAAAACATCACTTGCAATTCATATTAATAAAAATATGCCAATCTGTCATGCCTTGTTACATCAATTGTTATCTGCAAACTATTTATATAAACTTCTCACCATCAGTAATAGGATTAGGATTCATAGAGTTTGAAAAATTAAATAACAAAAGTGTTAGCAGATATGAATATTGCAAAACAAAATTAACACCATAAAACAGATTAAATGGTATATGCAAATCCGTCATTCTATTAAGAGCAAGGTTGATGAGAGTGTTTATATTAGCCGTTTGATGTTTTGCTAATATGAAAGAAAAAAAAATTACAAGTAGTGGAGAGAAACTTGAAGGGCGTGGATATAATTTTTTTTTTAACAGGTAGTGAAAAGGGAAGTAATTGGGTCAATTTATAAAATGATTGATATAAAGAAAAAATAAATAAAAAAACATTAAACAGACAAAACATTTAATGAGATGCTTGGAAAATCTCTTATACAGCAGTGCATCATGGAAAATCTCTTATACAGCCTATAAAGCAGCGCAGCAGTTAATTAGGCAATTAATGAGGAGATTCCCGCTCATTAGCTTTGCTAATTAGGGTTTAGGGAGTAACTCTTTATTCCCACTTAATATAACTAGACATCTTGCCCGTGCAATGCACGGGTCATATATTGACATCAATAATTGGAGACAACATAAGTTATCAAAACTTTTGATCTTTCAATTTGTGTCCCATACTCATTCACCGGTACTGCTTTGGGTGGTGTTTGCTTTGACCCTATAGATTCTTCTTTCTATGCAATTGGTTTTAATAATCCTTCCTCCTTGGATCTTCACGTTCCTGCTAAGGCATTAGGTGCAATGAGTGTTGCCAAAGAAATTATGGAAGTAATGCCACCAAAATATAAGAGTATATGATTGGAGAGTCATCTTTAAAAAAGGTTGATTTGCATACCAGAGCTGTTGCAGAACAAAAACAGAAGAAAAAAACTTGATATATGTCACTACTATTCTATCTTCGTCAGATCTTAAACAAAATAAAACTATATAAACACAACTACCTGAAAAGTATGAAATTCTCATTTAGTTGATTGTGGTATATTTTGATCAATCTAATTGGAACATAATTATTATATTTGAATCAATTTTTTCTTATATGTTTGAAGCTATCCGGATCATATATATTATGGAACAGGTAGCTCATTCTTGAGTTTTGCAGTTGCAATGCAATTTTCTTCTTTGCCTGAAATAATTGAAGGTTAGGAAAATAATATTTAATCAAATGCTCATATAAAGGGCACCATAGGGAAAAAAATACCAGGTAGTATAAAAATGTGCAATGCTAATGATAGAAATTAGGCCCAATGATCTTTATTTGTCTGCAATGATAGAAATTGGTTTTAATAACATCAGAAATTGTACAACGGTCATAATAGAAAGAAGGAAAAAAAAAGTAGATGAAATTGTATGACCTTAGCAGCAGAAACTGTTAAAATTGAAAATAATACTGTGTTGAATAAGAATCATATACACAGATCCCTCACCCATGTTTTTGCTTTATAATTTGGGAATCAACATGCAATCCCATTGTAGAAACAATATCCATTATTAGATGAATCTAAAATGGAAGAAGATCATGTGAGTTGTCACAGAGAAGAGAAGAAGAGTTATCACAAAAAACAAACACTAAAATTGAGGGGTAGAAGATGAAACAGAGAAGAATTTGAACAATGAGTTTTCCATTTTTTTCAATAAGAAACCCAACTCATTGGCGTGCTGTGAAATAGGACGTTGATGACCGCATTGGGAAAGGAAAGAATGTCTTTGGCGTGCTGTGAAAACTGAAAATAACATCCTTAAAAGATGAAAACATTAGCACAACAATTAACTTTGTAAATAAAATAAATAAATACAACCATCAACAGTTGCTATTTTTTAGAAAAAACTGTTAATAAAAAGCCTTGAAATATGATAAGATTAATTCGTGGCTCTATGTGATGATTTTGTTTTATTTTCAAGAAACAAAATTAATTGATTTTAGTAACTGCCTAATTAATTAATACTGTTGTACAAAGCAACAATAAAAAAAAGACATTATAGAGACAAATCATTTACTCATTTTTTCTAGTCAATTAGTTACACATGATTAGGTGGAAGCATTAATGATAAAAAATTATGCTGCAAAGCCATTTATTAAATACGATTTTCCCTCCCTTAATCAACATCTAATTAGGGTTTAGGGTGTTACTTCTTATTCCCATTCTATATAATAAAGATAAAGATAAAGATAAAGATAAAGATTTGTCGTGACTGCAACTTGATAACTAGATATTTATGTGCTAAAATTCACTAATTTAGAACTTTAGGGAAGATTCAAACAAAAGAATTAAATTTCATAAGCCGTTATCTTGCTCTATAAAAAGTAAAAACAGTAATCACAATTCTAAACTATATACCATAAATTATACGGATAAGGTGGGTAACTTTACTGATTTAAATTGTGAGCTAAAAAAGTTGAGTAAAAATTCATAATTCAAGTCCTAATGAAAGTGGAAATTATTAAAATTTTAACAACTGATTACTAACTCATTTAAAAGGAATTGGATCCTACAAATAAAAAAAAAAAAAAAAAAGGAATTGGATCCTCTCAATATCTATTTCTCTCAACGATTAATCCAAGCCATTATTCTAAATTTAATGGTAGAAAGAGAAAAACACCACCATAAACAGAAATACCATATAATAATTTAATTTCCTAATTTGAAATTTGTCTTTTTTTTGTCATGAAAATTTGTCTTTTTTCTTCTAAATTTTTATTGTACATAATTGAATTAAAGTCAATCATATACTATTAAAAAAGACAAATTTCAAATTAGAAAATTAAATTGTTATATTGTATTTCTATTTATCGAGATGTTTTTATCTTTCTACCATTAGATTTAGAATAATGGCTAAGATTAGTTGTTGAGAGAGATTGAGAGAAATAAAGATTGAGAGGATTCAATTTTTATTTAAAAAGAAAAAAAAAATATAAATTACACACTCGGAATGTTTATAATTTTTTTGGTTAAACAAAAGTATTTTTCATTTACCATTGTTTTTTTTTTTTTTGATAGGCAATGTTAGTTGTTAGTAAATTACAATGTTAGTTTTTCTCCTTTGCCAGGACTTGAACCCTGGACCTCCAACTCCTTAACCCTTAGCTCAACTAGTTTAACCAATTGAGCTACCCTTCCCCCCCTTTTCATTTACCATTGTAAAGAGTAACCTAAAAGAATAAGTGAAATCTATGTCAACCGTTGAAATATTGTAACTGAAATTTTTTATACACAAGTCAAATTCTTAGGAAATTAGTATTATACCATTTTAGTTTGTTTAATATTACTGCGAGTATATGTTAAAATTACAGTAATTTATTATTAATTTTGAAAGTTTTTTTTTTGTACAATAATTTTTTAAAGTTATACAGTGTATTATATATCATTTAATAAAATATAAGAGATACAACCAATAGAATAATAATAATAATAATAATAATAATAATAATAATGAATATTGGGGCTAAACTGAAATAAAGACATTTTAGAAAGATCGTGAAGGAGTCAACTAACTTTACCTCCTAACATAAACTATATGTTTTTTTTTTTTGACAAGCTAACATAAACTATGTTGTAATCACTATTAAAACTATTGTAGACTAGCCGCCAAACGTTTGTGTAATCAATATTTTTTTTTTCTTCGTGTGTGATCGATATTCTGTATTGTGCAAATATAAATAATTACTTAATCTCCTTTTTATTAAACTTTGTTAATTGATAACTACGTAACCTCCTTTTTTTGCTATGGTTAGTTATTAAGAAGAAAATATATATTTTATTTTTACTATAAAAAACTGAAAACTTACTTTTATGTAGAAGTTGTGCTTAGTTATTAAGAAGAAAAAAAAATTATTTACTAAAAAAAACTGAAAATCTATTTTTATGTGAAAGTTATTTTTTAAGGGTGAAATTGGAATAACAAAAAAGTCATCCCAAAAATTTGAATCCCCTTTATATATTAGTATAGAATAGATAATCCTTTTGTTTTTTTTACAGTATCCTTTTGTTATTTTTATGATTTTGTAATTTAAGAACAAAACAAGACTGCTTTATTTAAAGTACTAAAGTGGTCCCGTTTTCTTAAACTATATGATAAATAAATAGTTCAATCACACATCACATTCAAGCCTAATATTTCCCATGGAACTTCATGTCTTATTTGAATTGTTTATTGAAAAATACATTTATCATCAAACTCATTTTCTCGCGGATTCTACAAATTTACTTAAATATTCTTGTCTGCTACTTAAGTAATAAATACATCAAAAAACACCTTATTATTATAACATCCTCTACTTAAATAGCGGACAATATTTTCCAAATAAAAAAAAGCATAGGGCACACATATAACCGATAGTGTGACAAAGGTAAAATTCCTTGTTTATTAGTACTAGTTTAGTTGGTCCACTGGGCAATGCAATGGGCTCATAATTGTATAGGATAATATTTAAATTTTGAAGTTAAATATGTTTTTCCGTGCATATAATTATCATATTTTGTGTTTCATCTCCTATACAACTTAAGAAGGGAAATTACTGTGGTAAAGTCCAAACTGCCCTTTGTCCATTTCAACTGCCACCTGTCCAATTTCTTCTAAATTCATCATTACAATTTTTCACCTTTTGTACTTTTTGCATTCTTCAATGCAGATTCAAATTTCAAATTTCTTCACTATCCCTCTTTTTTGCACTTTATATTATTGTTTATGTTCTCTTTATTTATTCATCTTCTTTCTCTTCTCTCTTACTTTCTGTCTTTTTTTTTCTTCTGCATATTTCTATTTTTCTGCATATCTATCTTTTAATATTGTATCTTTTTTATTTTCAGGATGCAACTATAAGTATGATTACTATGTTCTTCAAATTTATTCTTCATCTTCACTAATACATCAAAGGTATTATCTTCACAATTTGTTTTTTTACTACTGATATGATTTGGTACAGTACTGGTTTTTTTTTTAAGTAATGAATGTTCTTATCTCTGCAACTATATGATGAGAAAACAAAACTAGAGTTTGATTTTGAGAAAAAAATAATTTTAGATCTAGAAATAGAAACAATACTAAAGTTTCTCTATTAATTTTTTTCAAATGTGCAAAGAAAAAAAATAAACTACCATAAATATAATCTAGAAAAAGGGAAAGAAGCTGTAGTAGACAATTACTTCCAAAACAAACTACTTGCTTTATTTGTTAACTTTTGATTTTTTTATTATTTTTTTACAGGAAATTGGAAGATGCAGTAGGATGAAAAAGAGCAAGTTTTGGAAAAAAAAATTGTTTCAAATCTACCATTATCAAAACAAAATTCAGTAAAATGCAGTAAACAAAAAAATCTAAAAAATAGATTACAAACAAATATTGAAAAACAATATACAAACATATTTAGTATTTTGGAAAAAAATTGTGTGGATTTAGGGATTAGTTCTTGAAAAATATGCATCAAGTTTACATATCTTCTTTTGTATTCATTCGGCCCACATCTTTTAAGTCTCTATATCTTCTTTTAATTTATTACTTTTTTTTTTGCTTCATAATTTATCATAAACCTTTTATTTTATCAAAATAATTATTTTACTGTCTACTAATTAAAAAATAACTTTTCCCTAATGATTACATTTTTATCATTTTAAAAAAACTTTTAACTAATAATTAAATTTTTAACAAATGACAAATTTTAACATCATACTTTTTTTCAATAATTTATTGTTTATTTTCAATATTGAATTTTTAATATGACAAATCATATACTTCTAAAAATACCTACGCCCCACGACCCAAAAACCCCGACAATAGTGAACGCGCCTCCGTGCGGAGGCACGGGTAATTTACTAGTTTCTATATAAAAAAGAAATTGTCATTTTGTTGTTTATTTGCACACCTTTTAAATCATGGTGTATTTTTCACGATGGTTTTGCAGATACCTTTGAGTTTGACTGGTTCGCTAAACATATTTGCTTTTCATGCTGAAATTTGAGTTAAACAATAGTATGACATTTAAAAATAATTTACGGATTAAAATTATTTAAGTTCAACAAAATTAGACATTGTTTAGGTATGACAAATTTTTATCTCAGAATGATATTTAGAAATTTAGATATTTCCACCAAAATAGTTAACCTGAGCAATATAACTGCAACCTAAACACATGAAGTATATGCGTATTCAATGATGGCTAAATAAGTACATACACATTAAGAATTAAAAGATTACATGATCTTAAATCCTTTCATTTTATCATGCACTACAATTTTTATTTTTTGTTGGCAAATTGCACTATGAATAATTTTATTTTAGTTAAAATGATCTATTTTAGCATTACGTAAGAATATATAAACAAAATATGAATCAATAGAGAAAATTAACTTTTTCTAGCTATTACTTAAACAGTGATATAAAAACCTAAAATATTTTCAAATATAAGGCAATGTAATTTCACCAAACATGTTTGCGAACAAAAACCCAATTTAGACCCCAAAATGGGGTTTTAGGAGGTATGACTGTATTCCAAAACAGAAACATGGTTGGTTGGACTAGAAATAATCAAAACATGTAAGCTAAGATTATCCCAAAAGGTATTTCAAAAGAAAAGTAATATTTTCAGGACCCAAAAGAAAAAGCACGGTAAAGTCAAAGCACCGATCTAAGATAATTTTGCCCTCGAGAAGTCCATCTCAGGATGCTGCAATACATAAAATGTAACATGTTAGCATATATACGAGAGAATGACAAAGTTCGACAGAGGGCGCACATGTGTTGAGAAGGAAGAAAAATCAGTACAAAAATCAAATGTTCACCTGACTCATAAACTTCTTCATGATTTCTTGTTTTTGAAGCTCCTCACTAGTAGGAAGGCCCATAGACTTCTGCCTCTGATCAAACTGTTGAACAGCAGACGATAACATTAAACAAACAAACACACAAAAAACCTTAAATTCAAAATATCTCATGAAATAAAAATGATGAAATGGTTTAAAAACAAATGCAAGTTGTATAAGCACACAAAAATCAACTAGTTACCATCATCTTTTCAACTGTTGAACGAGTCTCAGGATCGAGGTCACCAAGTTTGCTGTTCTCTGGTTCAACTTTTTGGGTGTTAATTTCAGGATCACCCTTTACTAAACATTTCCACCAATCCATTTGATCATGCTTGGTTAAAAGAATAGAAACCATGCTCTGATCCTCTGCAAAAATTGGTTTGAAAATAATTAGCAAAATACCAACAAGACACACCAACCAAAATTTTCAGAAAACCCATCATGATGCTAAAGAATTATTGCAACATAAAAATTAGATTTTCCACATATGCAACTTAGTAGTCTTATACCTATGCTCCAGTAACATTCATCAGGCTTGATAGATTTATATAGCTCCCCCTAGGAAAATGAAAAATCACGATCAATCAGCACAAATGTTATAAAAACTTCAAAGAAACTAAAAATTTCAGATTTTTTTTGACACAAAAAATAAAACAAACATTCTAAGCAGGAGATATCTTTCAATAGTAACTGTGTCTGCTAGTATAAGTGTATAACTTAGTACAAACTTACATCAATAATCGGTGGCTGGCCTTTGAGCCCAACTGTTAGATGGTTCTTCTTTATCTCACAGGTGAGAGATCTTGATTTTGTTCCATGTGGCACCGGAACATTCACATTGAGCTCTTGCAGAGTTTGAGTCCAAGAATATTTCTCCAGATCCATACCATTACCCTTATTTGGAGCTGTCCATTAAAAAGAGCAAAAAAACCTTCAGATATAGAGTTCATTACCGCTTCAATGTTATTTGTTATTATTATTCCATTAGCTAACAAAGAGTTAAATTATATCAAATGACAACAACAAAAAATACAATAAAATTACTACTCCATCTTTATAACCAATTCCTCACACAACTCAACTTAGAGACAAAAGATAGAACACTAGTGTCAAAGTCTCTCGGGGTTCCTAGGTTATTGTTTCTAGTTCTCTCCAAGTATTTGTCCACAGACAATAAAAAAGTCATGTAAACATTCAATTAAAATCAAACTCTATCTTCCTGTACTATAAATTTAGGGTTTGAGAATCTCTATCAATTAAAATCAGAACCCGTTTTGCAGCAAAACAGAATCGCGTTTGAGGAAAGCGTTGTTGGGAACGGAGGGTTTGAGAATCGCAATCTTAGAAAACGAGGGTTTGAGAATTGTATTATCGGTGGTGGATTTTATTTTTACAGAACCCATTACCCAGACAAAAGATAGAACACTACTACAATGTTCATAACTAACACAGTTCAATATTAATTACAATAATATCAAAAAATAAATAATAATTAAACAAATTAATAAAACTAGGGCAAAATAAATTTCAAATCGTAAATCTCTTACCAGCTAATGAACTTTCTTGATCCTTCTTCTCATCTTCCTTACTTTCAACCTCCTTATCTTTCTTCGCCGCCTTCGCGGCTTCGGCAGCAACCTTCTCAGCCTTCGCCTTCTCTTCAGCTGCAATCTTAGCTTTCTCAGCAGCTACAGCCTTAGTTTTCTTCACCTTCGCAGCACGAACAGCGGACAAAATAACTTTCTCGGCGGAATCCTTTTCGAAGAAATCGCTTTCCTTAGCGATGAAGTCGAAAACCTTTTCAAGAAAAGCGGTTGGATTTGATGGATCGAAGGTGGAAGTGAATGGAATCGATTTTGAAGGTTTTGGTTGAGAAGATGATGATGATGATGGAGGAATTTGTTTTTTGGTTTGTTCTTCATCTTGATAATCGGAGATAATCGCCATGGTTGAGTTTGTTAGGGATTCAAGAGTTTCAGAGAGTGATGTTAGAGATTTTTCAATTTCAAAGTATAAACACGCGAGAAGGGTATATTGATTTATATATATGAGTGTGATGTGGAAGATTCTAGAATTCTTCTATGGTTTCTGCTTTTTGGGCCTAATCTTATGAGCCCAAATCCAACCCAACATTGCTCTCCCTCTTTATAACTTGAATATTTTTTTTTTTTTTGAAATATCTTTATAACTTGAATAGATAGAATCCTATGATATTTTCCTTTTTATTGAGAGATGCTGTTTTGTAGTTTAAATATTATCAATAGATATTATTTGGTAGTGCATTTACTAATACTAATGTAGAGAATCTTGAGGGTGAAGAGCAACCACCGCAAAATCTGGGTTTTTTTTTATGAATGAATTTGATTTGATTTTGTTTTTTTATTGAATTAATTTTTTTGGGTTACTCTTTTGATTGTCAAATGAGGTCTAGTAATTTAAGATTTGATTATCAGGTAAATAAAATTTAGTTAAAAATTATTAATTTGTTGTCAATTTTGAGTTTAGTATTAGTTAGATAATAAGTATATCTTTTGTAACAAAAAAATAAAATAATAAGTATATTTTTCAAAAGATGATAGCTTTCTTTCACCTTCAAGGTTTTTTTCTAAACTAGCATATTATAATTTGAGGGTATTTATTCATGATCAATGAGAACAAGACACATAAGTAAATTTATATGTGATCTCTACAATTAATGTAACAAATTTGTGGGGATTACATACAAATCTAGTTTGTTCTCATTAATGAGTAAATACTCCCAAATTATAAAAGAGTGAAGTAAACCTCACATTCTTTCAAAAAAGAAAGATAAAATCTTGAGAGAGAGAAAAAAAAAAATCTTAATTTTTTTTACTAGAAGGATTTTTATTAAAAATCAAATGTAAATTTATTTATTGGAGTAAATCAAGTATTCTTTGCGCCTACTAGATATATTAATTTCCTGAGTCCTGTGAGCCCAAAATGGATGGCAAATTCATAAAAATTTAGTTTAAATATTATATCAAATTACTATGACTTTTTAAGTAGGTTAAATATAATTTTTAAGGTCTACCAAAAAATAGTACCATTTTAAAATGGCACAAGTTATGGTGCAAAAATACCCCAATTTGCTTAGTGCACCTCCCAAATTTTTAGTGCACCCCCAAATTTCTTAAGGCACACTCAGATTTTTAGGGGGTGTGCTAAACAATTTGGGGTTGCGCTAAGCAATCTGGGGGTGCATTAAGCGATTTTCATTAATTATGCACAATGCATAAGAAAAAAGCTTATGCACCATAACCACTTCCTTTTAAAATAGCTTCTCATAAAAATATATTTTTAGAGATATCTATTGGGAAAAAAATGCCATTTTTATTATGGTAAAATCTCTAACAGTCATAGTATTGTAAAAAAATACTCTAATAGTAAACATTTAATTTACTGGTGGATGTGTGTGACTATTTGTGTTTTTTTTTTTACACAGACTCTTTGGGTTGTTGACCGCGGCTAGAAATGACTATAATATAATATGGTTGGTCAGTGACTTGTTGGTGAGTGAATTTGTTACCGTGTTACTGTTATCTAAGGTTTCTCTCTTATTACAATAGTTTGAAAAGAAAGAAATGAGTATGAATTGATTAGAGTTATAAAATCGGTTTATACGTTGAAGATTATCATTTACTTATAAATTTATATTCAGGTCATCTCATATTTGATGTGGAACTTCTTAACATGAATAAACAACCAACAACCGATTGTCAATTA
Organism: Trifolium repens; assembly: GCA_030408175.1. Classification (NCBI taxonomy): domain Eukaryota; kingdom Viridiplantae; phylum Streptophyta; class Magnoliopsida; order Fabales; family Fabaceae; genus Trifolium; species Trifolium repens. The sequence continues at coordinate 6,672,231 of CP125836.1, forward strand.
TAACTTGTATAATTTTTTACCACTTTGATCAAGCGACGTCATCGATTACTTTGTTACATTTTATGAAGTTTATTAATAAAAAAAATCATAAGTTTTGTAAATAATTTCATTCATTAATTAAGTAAATTTTAATTTAAAACAACTCGATGATAATGGTAAAGTTTCACAGCAGCTTGACATTAAATTAAATTCTTTAAATATTTAAACTATTTCAGCAATGTGCCTTTTCTTAACAACATTATCACAAATGAGTTTGAGTGATTCTTCTAAATCATCACATAGGAGGTAAGGATCTGGAATGATGGTTGGATCCACAGCCAGAGAAATAGTCATCTGATTAGCATAACTTTGAAAATGGATCGTTAGTGCCTGCATAATAAATAAATAAAAGTTTTAAATGATTATTACAAATATTTGAAGTAACTCTAAAATTATTGGACAAAGATAAGGGCACTTACGTATTTTAATTTTACAAATTCAAATCAAATTAAAATATGAATTTCACATGTACGCATATTAGTTGCATATAAATCTAAATTAATAATACACTATGTTCTTATAAGAATAACTCAGTTGATAAAAACATTGATGTAATGTGCATGACTGAAGTTCGAACACGATACTCTTAGATGTTCACCTTATTCTATCAACTAGGCTACTGATAAAAAATAAAATAAAAAATATTCCACTTCTATTCACACCCCCCAAAACAAAAATGATTGTGAGAAACTTAATGCTTACATGTGGGTGTCCATATACACTTGGAGCAATGTATGCAACAGGATGTCCATAGAAGCTAATTTCTTCCACTGGACCAGGTACATTAGAAAATGCCATAGTTGTGTGGAAGAGAGCTCTTCTTGTAATGACACCAGCAATCTGTATGCAAATTCTAAATGTAAAAATGTTATCCAAAAAATAAAAAATACAACAATGATAAAACTAGCTATTTGATCAATGTAGCTTTCCTAAGAGTAGTTTAACATGGATACACACATCACTTTACTAGATTTAGATTGTAAAATCAATGTTTTAAAAATCGAATAAAAATTGAACCTGTTGGGTCACGATGGAGCCCGAGGGGTCATCCAATTGGAGTAAGAACATTCACATAAGTGAGTTGGACACCACATCTTTATCCAAAATCTCAAAGGATTGTGTTTATGATTGTGGGACTTCTAACTCACATTTGCTACACGGCATAACCTTAAATCAACCTTTACTAGAGTTCATTTTATTTTGAAAGTTTGATCACGATTTCATTTAAACTGTTTAAGGCGGTCGAACCATAATTTTAGAGGTATCACCGGTTCAATTATTTAAATTTAACATAAATAAAAATCTAGAAACAAAGTTATGGTCAATATTGTATACCTTAACTCCAAACAAATTGAGTACCAACTTTGCAAAAGCATAAGAGCAAATAGCTTCCAATGAGTGTTTTTTCCTTTCAACTGTGGCCTTAGCTTGACGAACATATTCCAATGGATCTTCATGTAAAGCAATGCTAAAAGGACAGATTATATATCCCATATGGTTACCCCATCTGGCTTTTCCTTTCTCAGCCATCATATTTGCTATATCCTAATTAATAATTAACATAATAATTTATCAGTTTGTTTCATTAGTTGAAACTATTTTTAACTATAGAAAAGAAAAATTAATCATAAGAAATATTATATATTTTTTGGGTTACGATAATATTGGAACAAAGTTTTCACGGCTCTTAGACACAAAAGGTGGGTTCTCCTCACTCAATTGAATTTTTTTCCATATGTATGACTCATAAATCAAACCCCTAACCACATAATTATACATATACTTATTAAATTATGATGTGACAAATTAAAGAAGCATCTAAATCTAAATCTATATTAATTTAGAAACCAAAATTACCTGAATGCCAGGAGAAGGTCTAATGTTAACAAGAATTGAGGCCCTCATACGAATGTTGTTGGGGATGCTATTTTTCCTCTGCTTTGCAGCACCATCATTTGCATATTTCACACCTAATTATAGGATATAGAACATGGTTTACAAAATGTTACCAAAAAACAATTAGATTTGTGTCATTTTATTTAAACGCTTTTGGATTAAACTAACTTAAATTTGAGAAAATATGAGTGAGAAAAAGAAAAAAGAAAAGTAGAAGCTTACCATATTCCCGACTTAAGTAGCGACTGAGACCAGCTTGTGTCAACCCCAACAAGACGTCATTGATGGTCTAGTTAATCAATATATGATACAACAATCAAAATACTTTCTTAATTGTTTCTTAAGAAGCAAGATTTATGTATAGCAGTAATCAAGTAGTAGCACTTGTACAAGAATAAGAAAGTATAATTACGTAGGCATTGTTAAATAAGAATTACTAACGCAGAAGCACATGCCACAATAGTACATTTACATATCGATAATAAATGGATAATAATTTATAAAAATAGAAGTGATTAAATGCAATGATATATGTTACAAGATAGTAGTAAAAATGAGAAATTCAAATTCCCTTGTAATATCAATCCCACAGTTTATTAGTGGGGCCTATTTAAACCTAAAGTTTTGTTTTGTATAGACTGACCTAACACATAAAGTGGCTTTTGGAGGTTTCCAACATAAGATCTTGAAAAAAACACACTTTAAAGTCTTAAGCCTTCACCACCAAGTTAACCCATGTATATTTTCAAACTCAATTTGTAGTTTTAAAAAAATAAAATATCTACTGAAAATCTACACCATCTAATGTCGACCCAACAACCAACAATGTGACTTACTACATGAATGGAAAAACCTATGACTTCTAAAAATCCAAATTCTAATATGAGCTAATAACAATGAGCCAACTTGCACCACTCTATATGTGACTTTTTTTTTTATTTTGACGGAATGACTGAGTGGCGAAGCTTGCCACTTTTTTAAGAGGGGGCCGGATTTAAAGAAACAAAATAAAATTTATATTAAATACTGTAATTTTTTTGCCAATTTTTATCTTTAATAAAGTTCTCTTCGCTATTTTTTGAGAATTACAAACGTCAAAATAACATAAAATACATCTATAAAACAAAAGAATATCATTTAAATTATTTATTTCTATTATTGTTTGACATATAAACTCTTTTATGGTGGCTAAATATGTAGTATTGAAGTAGCTAATTATAATTATACTAGCCTATTAATTTTTTTTTTTTTTTTGAGGTAGCCATAGCTACCCCATCCTTACACTGGGCTTCGCCCCTGACTGAGATGAACCAACTAGTGCTGATAGGTTCAACATTTCAATACCCCGTTTTTCGCCCTTACAAACATGAGTGTCATGCCGACCCATGTCAGACATTAGACATATCTTCCAATAAAAAAACATAAATAAGAAAGAAATCAAATTAAGTTACCGTTTTCATTTCAGCCTTGACAAGCTTAATGTCATCCATACTAACCATCCGATACACAAATCTCTTGGTATTGAGCTCAACTCCATGTGCACCTTTTAAAGGAGTTTGAGTGTCCTTAAAGAACAAAATGGTCAAAACAAGAAACAAAACATCCACAATGGTATTCCAAATCAACCTCAACCCCCACAAAATACTCAACAAAAACTTAACAACAATTGAACAATTGTGCACATTTGATATAGAGTCATCAACTTTCTTATGAGTTGTACTAGGAACAGTTGGTAATGCATTAGGATCAGAGGTTTTTCGAGTAGCTGCAATGAGAAGTGATATAAGAGAAGTACCATCACCAAGTGAATGATGGATTCTAAATATACCAACTGATTCTGCATTTGAAGTTTTGATGTCAAGAAGATGAAATTCCCATAATGGTTTTGATATGTCAAGGGGTGTTTTGGTCAAATTGGATATGTAGTCTTCAACAAATCTATCTGGAAAATCTGGTTTGGAATCTATTTTAGGGACAATGATGTGGTTGTCTAGGTCAATTGTTGTTTGTGTCCATTTTGTTTTTCTTCCCTTCTTAACCTGAAATTTATAACAAAGAACTCAAAGATATGGTCATATGAAAATCATAAACTATATAAGATAAAGACAAATATTTTTCATTGTTTGTTTTTTCATCTTATCACCTTTTATCTCTCTCCTAAAAACAATGAAGTGTACAATGCATGTCTACAGGGGTGTCTCTGATTTTTTAGCGAGATCTCTGAATTATTAACAATAAGTCATACTAAAAGAAAAAATGCAAAAAAATTCAAAAGATAATCTTTATCACAACCTCTCTATTTAATAAAACAATAGTATAATAATTAATTATAAAACATTTAAAAAATTGATTTACAATAGATAAATCTTTTTTAGAATATTTTGTAATTAATAAATCTCTCATTTTAGAATAAAGAGAATCTCAAATATTTAGACTTCAGAATCCCTCGTTTGGAAGCTCAAAATCTCTCGTTTTATACCCTTATTTATTTACTAATACTACTACCCTATAATTTTTTTAAGGCCCCCATTTTTTATGAGGCCCTATGTCATAGCTCATGTAGCATATGTATGAAAGATATCGCTGCATGTCTATGAATTCAAGTAGTGTGGTGGTTATAAATTCATTTTTTAAAGTGAATAAGTGAAAGTATCAGAGTTCGAACTTTTTTTTGTACCAGAGTTCAAATTTTATTCCTACATATTACGTGCAATATATCTACCAACTGAATTATATACTCATGGGAATGTGTCGTATGGTTTTTTAAAATTCTAATTACACAAATAAAAGTAAAACAAAAAAGGGTTGGAGAGTGTGTGACTTACAAGTTTGCTGGTGAATCTAGGATGCTTAAGAAGAGTTTGACATAAACCATCTCTAATGACTTGAAGATTGATGTTTGTCTTGCAACCAATGATGGCAATCACATAACAGTTAAAGGATGGTGAATGGAACAACCGTGCAGCTGGACTCAATGGTTGATCAACATCTCTTGAAGATGCCATATGTTAATTTACTTAGACAACCCTCAAGACCAACTAACTGTTTGGAAAAGACAACAGCAACAGCAACAGCAACACATATATATATGTGCCCAATCAATTAATGTTATCCAAATTAAATGCCAAAAATTAATGAACTTTTTCTAGATATTATATAATATATTGCATATATGTATTATAAAAAGTAATATTGCATTAGTTTTTTTTTTGTTTTTTTAAAAGTAATATTGCAAATGTCATTTAAAACGTCGGTTGGTTGGTGAAAAATTAGGCAGCAGAGAAATTAAGGAATAGTCCATACATGTGGGAAGGGTGGGTAACATATTAATAATGATCAACAATCAATGTGAGCCAAAATAGATGCACCAAATCTATGTTATTGTTTTTCTTTTAAAAGAAAATATATTAAGAGACAGAACCAGAATCCTAATAAAGGTTTGCAAATTTTAAATTGTTGAAACTTTTAGACAAATGATGAAAAAATAAAAGTAAAAAAAAAACTATAAGGAATTCAAAATGAAAAATACAAAATACTCGGGGGTGACATTATTTTAGAGTGTGTTTGGTTTGATGGAAAGAAAGTGGAAGGAAAAAAATTATATAAACCAATGAATGACTTGAATTAGAGTTAGTCCAAGTTTATTCATTAGTTTCCATAATTTTCTTCCCTTTTATTTTCTTTCCATCAAACCAAACGAACCAGTAACTTTATTTGACCCCCTCAAACCATTTTTTTACTTCGTAATCTATTAATTAATCCTCTACTTTTTTAATAATATTTATCTTATTTTCTTATAAAGCAAGATACATCGAAACTAATAATGTTTGGATCAGATAATGAAAGTATTTTTTTCTATTTATTTTTTATAACAAATTTAATGCATTTTATTCAAAACAATGTTTCTCAATAAGGGAGGAATGTAATCAAAAAATAAAAATAAGGGAGGAATGTAATCAAATAGATGTTAGACAAGGACTAGAGCATAAAATTGTGATGTCCTTGCAAGAAAATAAGCAACTTTTATTGTACTATCTTACTTGAAAATTTATTTAATATTTTCAAATAAATTAATTAAATTTGATCTATGAAAATATAACAAGAGAAAAATTTATCACTTTAGTGGTCCAATCTTACTTGAATAAATAACTTGTCTCCAAATGGCGGCGAATAAAATTTATATGAACCGTATTTGTATATATTATTAAGAAAAATATTTTATCTTTTAGAATCAAATATCCTTTGGATGCAACTACATAGATCAATTATTCGGAGAGATTTAACACTGTTTATTGCATTCTCAAGATTGAATTCGAACTCAAGAAACTTCTAATTATACTGAAAGAAATCTCTTACCATCTCATTCAGAAACTAATAAATTTTGCTAAATATTTTGGAGATTGTATTGTATGTGTTGAAAAGTAAAAATTGTAAGAGAAAAGGTTGAAGAAATTAATGAACCTGAAAAAGATGATCTGGGCCAAGAAGCAAGCCTCTGTCTGTGGATCAAAGACAAAAAGATATAAAGATGAAAGAAACTTTGTCCTTGAAACTTGATGATAGATAGATCTCTTTCTGTTAATAATAACTCTTGTGTTATGTTGTGGTGTCTCTGACCCTCTTTTGTCTGTGTTTTGTGGGAATAGATCATTGGAGAGTTTCTTGATTCTTGTCATCATCAACATCATTGATAATATGTTTGATTATAAAAAGTTGAGGTTTAATAAATGTGGTAGCAGGACACATATACTCTTACTCCATTGATTTCTTTATTCAACTATATTTTCTTCTTCTTTAACTATGGACTGGGTCTCCACAATTACTATGTCACTGAAATATTAATTAATTTTTCAGATGCTTTCAGTTTGGATATGTAGAGGTGAATTAATGCTTGTACACAAGTTTGGTTTGTGTCTCTCTTTCAATTTTATTTCTAATTTTTTATTTTTTTGAGAGTAATTTTTTTTTTTCATTTAATAGTTTTCAATAGATTATTATCTTCAATAATCTTATTTTGATGTGTGTTGAATGCTAAATATGAGTAGTTTTTTCGGTTGTGATTCCAACTTTAATTCGTTTTTTTTACACAAATTTTAATTCGTTATGTACAATTTAACATTTTTATGGTAAAGTAAACTCTTATATATGGATGAATTAAATTAAATCGGTGTAATATTTGAACAATGTCACACTGTTCAATTCAAATCGGTGTAATATTTAATAGATATGTCGAAATTACTTTGTTTCTTGCATGTTGTCATTTTTGTAGGAGGTCGTAGTCTTAGTTTGTTTTTTTTTTTTGCTAGTGTTATATTTGAGTTTCCTTTTGCTTTGTTATATTTCTATATGGATTTCTTTTTTACTTCGTTAATTTCTGTTTCGATTCATTGTTGATTTTTTTTAAACATAAGTGTATTATAGATAATTATCTACAACACACTTATGAATCTATGATGATTTTCAATTGTGGACTTTAAGTGTAAGAATGAGAAACTTGAAGAAGAATGAGATCTAGCATTTTTGATGAAAGAAATATTCCAAATAGTATAATGATAGATTTTTGTGTCCTATTATTAAGTACATGATCGTCTTTTTTCTTTTCTTTTGAAACACATGACGACCGTCTTATTTGTTTCATTATTGTGAGAGTTATTGCAACATTCACATCACATGGTGAAGTGTTCGATATGCCAATTTTGTGTGTCCAAATGAGAAAAATTTGTTCTAGAAATGGATGATCTACTAAAGAACATGACCCATGATACTACTATTGAAAAAGTTTATTTAATTTTAAACGAGCAGATGCATGTGTTTACTTTTCTTGAAATAAGACACATAACTTCACAAATTAATCCTTTAAAATAATTAAGATCTGTTTAAAAGATTAAATTCTTTCGGTAAATAATTTTTTTATACACTAATTATAAATCCAATCCTAAATTAAATGTGTGTTACTTTGAAAGATGAAAACTAGCTAGATCGATTAAAGGAGCTAACACATTTTCAATTTGTAACAACGAGTCAAAGAAAATGAGTTTGAGTTTTCTTCATTTGTTATCCCTCCATTTATTCTCCATTTGGAGAAAGATAGTCATATTAAAGATTAGCGCGATCCATTAAAAGTGTGAACCCTACTAATCTTCAATTGTGTCTATCTCTCTTCAAATGAAGAATAAATGGAGGAATAATAAATAGATGAAACTCAAATTCAAAAAAGATATACAATGGGTGTAAAGTATATAAGAAAATATATGTATGCTTTGAATCATTCCTCTCTACCATATACTATGTAGAAAATAAATGAATACTGTAGCATTTTTAGTGCATGAGATCTAAATGCTGGTAGATAAGGTTACTAAAATTGAAAATACCATCAATCACGATATCAAATTTCGTTATTAGTCTATATAAAAAATTCATCAATTTTGATCTCTCAAATGAGTGCAGCTTTGCTCCATTTGCAAAGGCTCCTTTTATTCATGTTCATTGCATAGATGGATGACACGTGGAAAAAATTAAATAGATGGCTGAGATCAAAATGTTAGTATTAGATTCTGTTTACATGTTTATACTGTAAAAAAAAAAACACGCGTGAGTGAACTCAGTGTTATACAGAACAGAAACCCTTTCACCTTCACCTTGCCTCTTCTTCCTCTTCCCTTCGCCGCCGCCTCCGCCTCTTTCCGTCACGGCAGCGTTCTTTCTCCATTCTTCTCAACACACCGTCAACACCACCTTGCCGTTTTTCCTTCCTTTCATCTTTAAGCACTGTGTTTATTAATAATTATTTTTGATGAATAGTTGCTGATTGAGATTGAAAAGATGAGGATAATGAAATTGATGGAGCTATGCTAATCAGTGGTCTGGTTTATTCAATTAGCAATGGTTGTATTTAAATGTTATGTTGTTTAGATTGTTTTGTTTGTGGAAACAACGGCGGCGGCGGTGAGACATTGAGGTTTGCGAGATGGCAAGACGATGAGGTGACGTGTGCCGGTGTGTGGAGACGAATGAAGGAAGGTCGCCGCCGTTGTGATGGACGGGGAGAGGCGGCGGAGATAGGTGGTGAAGTGTATATGGATGGAAGGTTGCATCAGTGAAACAAGAGGAAGAAGATGTACACGCTCACTTTCTTTCTCTGGTTTTTGTTTTTTATTAAAACAAATACTAGTTTTAATCTTAGCCATCTAATTTATGTTTTCCACGTGTCACCCATCTATGTAATGAAAAGGTATAAAAGGAGCCTTTGCAAATATAGAGAGTATGACTTTATCACCTCCGATTTCTTCAGCTCTACAAATACTCAAGAGTGGCTTAAATTTGGCTCCACGGACTCTCAATCTTTTGCTTTTTTCGCTGGCGTTTGGTGGGTTTGGTGACACTGAAATTTGATGTGTTCAGAGAATGAGCCATGATCTATCAATCGTCTCTCCTTTAATATTGAATGTATGATTGTCACTCCCACTTCTTGTTTCTCATCTCGTTCAACTACCACTACGGAAGATATCCTTGTAAAATGGAACAACAATAATCACTCTGGTGTCATTCTTAATATTGACGGAAGTTGCCTCGGATCGCCCTAGAGCCGACTTTAGAAGAGTTATTAGAAATGGCTCAGGCTACTATTTGTCAGGTTTCTCGGATTTCATTCAGGGATCCCCACATATTACTTGCAGAGTTATTTGTCATCTACTAGGGTCTCATTTTAGCAAAAAATATAGTTATTTATGAGTTGATTTGCTACTCTGATTCTCTTCACCGCATCGACCTCATAAAGGGTCCGAATATCAAATATCATGTCTATGTTGAGTTGATTCAAGACATCAAAAAGTTGCTTTCTCAAAGTAATATTACTCTATGCCACACTCTTAGAAAGAGAAACAATTATCCGAGTTTCTTAGCCAAACTTGGAGTCTTTTTAAATTTTGATCTCACGATTCACACATCTCGCCCAAAAGAGTGCTTTAATTTTCTCAAAAGCGACACTATTGAAACTTTATTCCTTAGGGAATAGTTTCCGTTTCTTTTTTTCTTTCTCTTTGTCTTTTGTTTATTTAGCTTTGTAAAAAAGAGAGAGTATGGGTTAGTAAAAGTAAGGTGCTGAAAAGCAGTCCTCTAAAGAAAAACCAATATCTGATGATACTTTTAATTTTTTTGTTGAAAGGAGATCATACTTATTTTATACAAGCCACCACATAGCCTCTGTTTACTTGGGCCTAATCAATTTCTCTACCACATATCACATGCCTCGTCCCCAACCCAACTACCAAACCTCCTCTGAACAAAAAAAATGATTAATTTACTTCATACCCCTCAAACTATACCTCTTACCCTACACATTATTGAATTACCTAAATTAGATATTTTTTCCCCTTTTTGTACAATAAATTAGAGAATTTTAACGGTGCATTATTCAATTTTGGGCATATATTGCTTAAATTAATAGCTAAATTTTTACTAAAAACTAAAATTAATAACTAAATAATTTTTTAAAAAAAATATTTTTTTCATTTTAAATATTTTTTTTGTTACCAAGGTATAAATACAAACTTTTCATCGTCATTTAACAGTAACTAATCTCCATAAAAAAATTTATTTTTATAACGTCCGCTACTTAAGTCACGGACGTCATTTTTCAAAGTTTCTCATTTTTCTTACATTCGTGACTTAAGCCACGAAATGGTATTTTGGTCATTTTGTAGGGCGCACGAGTAACTCATAAGGTGGCAAAAGTATTTATCTTTTTCAATAACTTTACGGGAAAGCCCAAAATGTGATAATATTTTTTTCTTATGAAATGATATTTTAAAAAATACAAAAGTTGACTAGATGTTGTTGATCTTTTGCAAAGAGTTCAAAAAATCATGCATAACATAACAATGTTGTCTCTCCTAGGTCTATGGATGTCGTTTTCAAAATGATTGGTTTTGCCATCCAAAAAAAATTAACGACGCAGCTTGTTATCCGTTTACCTTTCATTCATGTAAGTATGTAACATTATAAAAAAAAGTTGACATATAACTCTTTAATTCATTTTTTTTTAATTTATAAAAATAATTATTAATGTATTGATGTATAGAACAAACATACCCCAACCTCCAATCTAATAAATAAAAAAATAATTTCCATTTGTTTATGTGTCTGACAAATTTAAAGTTTGAGTTTATATATAGAATAAAAATGGTGGGCAAACATTTAACCACAATATAAAGAGATTTTGGCAAACTCAAATGTTGACTTTGAAAAAATATAGTGCCGGTTACATCTTGTTTGCGAATTGATTTTTGAAAGAGAATTGTAGATAATTCATTTTTTTTAAAGAAAATTAAGAATATTTTAAAATGTTTAAAATAAATTACCAACATAATATTTCAATTACGCTTATGCATCACATTGGGTCGTTGTTAAACATTTATCCCTCAGGCTATCAAGAACATATATATGTAAGAACACAAAATAAAAAAAAGAATAATCTTTACAAATCTATGATAAGGAACATATAGTACTATCCAGTATGGTTTACTGTTTATTATAGTGGAAATTAAAACACTTTTGTAAAGCATTTAGGCAAAGAAGGGGACGTATTACATAAGCATCACAAATGATTGCTTATTCATGAAGTCTCCGGTCTCCACTATTGCTATTGCCTCATTGCCTTAACTATATTCATCATTCTTGGAAATATTCACTTTTTCTTATCACAAATGAAGTGGAAAATTGCATTGAATAAAAAATGTGGTGAATGTATCATTAGTAGAAGATTTTTTTTTTAAGATAATAAAATAATATACAAAGAAAACTATTGTTCTGAACTGGGCTAAGACCCATGTCACTTTGTTCGCTCAATAACACAAAGATTCAACTATAAGATTTCAACTGTTAAAATCACAAACTATCATATCTTTATCTATTTCTTAAACGTCTTCGCAACCAATAAATGTTTTAATAACCATCAATATAATCATTTATGACTGTTGTTCACACTCGCTCTCCGGTGAATGATTAACAGCTCCACGTGGGTCTGTATATAACCCTTTACTAGCTAGAAAGACTAAGGCAAACAATTCCTATCCTAAAACCTCTCACTCTCATATTGACTTGAACGTCAGAGTGTTTGCAAGCATCTCTATCAACTTCAACAATGACAATTCACTGTTTGATGTCGATCGTCGATTCTAATCACTCCAAATCATAAATACTTGAACTTGAGTATTTGTAAGTATATCTACAAAATTCAATCTTAACGGTTCACTATGTGACGTCAGCCGCCAATTCAGATCACTCCAAAAATCATAAATATTTTTACAAGTTAGCTATTTTTAAGCCATAGAAACTTTCCCTTTTAATGAAACCATGTTATAACAAAAATAATTGAAGCAACTTTCCTAGAAAGTGTCATGTTAACAATTGATGACCACATTAATCCCCAATCGTGTCACTTGAACTTTCTCTTTCATTTCCTCCCTTTATACACATGAACACTAGCTTGAAAGCTTAGCTTGTGAGAAACTTCGTAATGAAAGCACACGAATGAGTGAGTTGTTAGTCTAGCATTTGAGCAAAATGGTAGTTCATGAACCACTTGTGACTTATAGATAAAAGTCTTTTATTCGTAAATGAAAAAGAAAAAAAAAAGGTTTTGTGGTCCTTAACTATCTGAGTGCATGGACCACTAACTAATATACTTACTATTCCCTATAGTTAAAATTTCCATATTCATTTAGGACAAAATGTTAATATTGTACGTGGTCCTTAATTATTAATTTGCCCAAGACAACGTACTCCTAATTCCACTATGGGGGCTGGGGTGGGGGTCGGTGTTAGAGTGGGGAGTTTCCTAACTAGTTCTCTTTCCCTCTCCTCTTTTACAAGACATAAATTCCTCTAAATTGATGAATTAATAACATTTCTTGAAAGTCTTGTTTGTAAATAGTTAAAGTGAACATAGTAATACATCAATTTAACAACATTGCTGCTATCTTTAAATATATATATATGACACTTTTAAAATTTGTTTTGATCTCTTTTTATATATAAATTTTTTTTTTTTGTAAAAATAATAATAAAATATATTGTTTTTATCTATTTTTGTAGGATACAATTTAAAATTTTAATTGTATTACTTATATATTTGCTAATTTTCTTGATTCTCATGAATTAATCAATCAAGTCTTATGTCTTAATTTTTTAGTAGTTTTTTTTTATTTTAATTTATATTTTCCATGGTGCCTTTGTTGTTTTGAAAATCCATTTTGGTTTTGCAAGAAAAAAAAAGAAGAGATTAATTTATATTTAGACCCTACACATAAATATAGTAATTACTAACTATATATTTAATTCATCGATAAATTGCAATTGCAATATAGTATTTTCCATAAGTCGTGATACTATACGTACACAAACGCATCTTTATATATTAAGATATGATATTTTATCAACAAGATTTTTCTCTTCTAAGTTTTTTATTATTCTGCCTAAACCACTCTCATTAATTTTTTTTTGTTGTATTAATTTGCAGCAGCGCTCATTAATTTTATTATCACTAGCGGCCACTGTGTCTATTTGTGTGATCCATTTTTTCTATTAGTGTTGTTATGTTGTAGTGCGCGTCTCTCTGAATATTTTTTTCTTGTTTGTTCTTATTTTATTTTTCTATTCTCTATAAAGTGCAGTTCCAATAAAAATATTTTTGTTAATTAATATAACTATTAAGAAAGAAAAGAAAAATGAAAACCAACTTTTGTGTTGAAATTTTTCAACATATCTAAATATTTGAATAGAGTGAAGGGCAAAAGTGGTAATATAAAAAGTCTACACCAAAAAGGATATTCTCTTTATATATACTAGCGGCCAAACGGACACGTTCTGTGCCCGTTTGGATGATTTGTGTTTTCTATTCTACGGAGGTATATAAATTGTAAAAATATTTTTGTTGTAACTGGTTTTGTTATATAAGCACTTGTTAAAAAAAGTAAACCATAATTGGTGGTTACTTTTTTTTTTGTTAGTTTTTTTTAAAGGTAAAATAAGAATAATGAAAAAGTCATCCCAAAAATTTATATCTTTTTTATATATAGTTGGTTACTTTTTTTGTTGGTAGTTTTTTTTAAATATAAGATAGGAATAATGAAAATGTCATCCCAAAAATTTGTATTCTTTTTATATATAGTAATAGATGTATAGATCACTATATTCATTCTTGAGTCACTATTTAAATTTATGTCCGTTTTATTTGTTAGAAAGCATAAAAGAAAATACTCTTAAAGTGAATAATTATATTTCTAATAACAATAAAAATGCCAAAATAATTATTTTTATTATTTCCTAAAATGATTGTCAAAAAATTATTTTATGAAATGTATTATATTTAGCTAGCATTTTGTATATATCCCCTCTCAATGACAATGACTCACTATAATAATCTAATTTCTTCTTGTTAGCTGATAAAATTAACATAGTATAACATAAATGATAAATATTTGAGTCATTTCATCATGAAGTTCATAGATCGATTCTTGACCAGTGTGTGTATGGACAAATATTTATTGGCATGAGTCAATCCTTAAATGAATTTAAGTTATGTTGAAGACATTAGTCTTTACAATTTCGTGTGGATGATATTTTTGCTATATCAAAAAATACAGAATGTTTTCATTTTCACAAAGCAAACAAGATATAAATAAGCATAATCACTTAATTAATGAAAACTGTATCGTTTAATTAAAGTCTTATATATAAATTGTTTTCGTAACATTGTGAGGTGCTTTTTTTTTGTCGATAGGTGATGCAACACGTACAAAAAATTTACACACTAACTACAAAGTTCGTATTTAAATGCGGGTGAAAATATTCAGTCTAATAATATCTAAATTGTTAATTGAGTTAGATCTTACGATATTGTGCGGGTGATTATCCGCAAGCTATCCAGAGTTCTCAGGCTGTGTTTCATGGGAGCCCGTCATTTTTAGAGAATGCTACATGTATTTTTTATGAATGAGTCATTTTTCAGTGATTTTTGTGAGGAATAAAGAAATGCTTTTCATAATGACTACAGAGTAGTACTCCCTTCGGTTTTATTTATAAGCAAAAGTTGCTTTTTAATTCATTTAATAACTAATGTATCTAGTTTAAATATAGGCTAGATACATTACTTTTCTAATGAATCTGAAAAGCAATTTTTGGTTATAAATAAGACTGGAGGGAGTATATTTTTATGGAGTCTGATTATTTTCTAGGGGAAGCATGGCAAATCATTTGGTGTTGTTCTGCTTTTGTTTTCCAGATCTGGTCATAATTATGTCTTGAATCAATGTACAACGTAGTGGTACAAGTAGTAGATATGGATACACAACATTTTTAGAATTGAAGATATTAATTAATTATTTTTTTTAACGGCTAAATTTGTTTAAAAGCAGAACTGAGTGCAAGATGAACACAATCCACAAAGTCAAGTCATACAAAATTCTTCAAAAAGGAAGAATTTCACACCAATGACATCTAAAACAACAATCTAGAACAATAACAAAAAATGCCCCAAATGTCAAACCAATGCAATTACACCAAATATCATTATCCACCCATCCTACTTTAATTTTCATGAAGAGATCATGTTCTTTGATACTTGCCTTGAGCAAGTTAAGGAACTTTTTGATGATGATGTTGAGGGAATCATAGTTTTTCGGACACATGACTAAGTCATAGTTTTTCTTCTTTTTTTTCAAATGCATATGTATGTCTTTTAAATTTTACGTTTGTATTAAATAGATTCTTTAAGTTTTTTTTTGTTTTAAATAGATCTTTTAAGTTTTTAAAATGTATCATATAGGTCCTTCCGTCCAATTCTGTTATAAAAAAAAAAGGACGCGGCCGTTAATGAAGCTGACGTGGAACGAAAACATGGCTAATTGCTTTCATGGTTTTGGTCCTCATTACTCTTCCTTTTCTTGGTTTTGACTTTTGATCCCACATTAATCTACTCAGATCTTCATTTGCCACCTCATAATTGTCACGTGTGCAAATGTTAGCGACATCAGTGTTTTTTAAACGGAAATGGACGGCATGGACCAAAATCATCACAGTTTACACATTCAATTTGCAACAAAAAATGATATAGAGACTAAAATAAAAAATTCGCATCCATACAAAAGACGAAAAGGTTATTGAAGCCTTAAAATTACCATAAATCCTAATGATAGTTTAATACGAATTACATCTTTATTTTCTATTGTTTTAATCAAATTGATTTCGTTAATTTATCACTTCAATAGTAAAAATAAGAATAAATATTAACTTATACTTTCAAACAAACATGTCGTTAATAAAATTTTAAATATTTTCAAATATTGCTTCATAATACACTACTTATATTAAAATTAAACAGTTCTAATAAAAGTGGTCATATGAAAATACATTAATTCATACTAATACTTCTAGAAATCAATCTGTTAGAGTTGACTTCAGTATAGTCTTGCCAACTGTTTTTATCTACCAGACACAAGATTTGGTCTTTTACGATGAATACGCACAAGTACAATTTGAGCAATATTCATAAGAAAAATGTTACTAATTACAGTACTTAATTCATTGTACTATTCTCATACCATACCACTTTCAACTATATTTCGGATTTCCTATAGTAGTAAAACAGTAAATTTTAATAAAACAATTTTCATGTAAAAAAAACATTTTTTATTTCTTTTAAGTAAATGATGATTGTGTACAATTTTTTACAATAAAAATTATTGTAAATGATGTAAAGTATAGCATAAATTGTACGCAGAATTAAAGCTATTTAATTTTCCCAATCCATAACGCATCTAATAAAGATTAAAAAGAGAGCAATTTCTAACTTACAAAAAGGAATTTATGAACAATAGAATAGGTAGAATAAGTGGGAACTTTTTGTGACATGATTATATAGTAGAAAGGCTAAAAAATAATAAAAAAAACACATTAGTTTGGACGACAAGGATATGTGTCATTGGAGCATTAGCTTAATACTTAAGAAACTCAAGGCACAAAGTCCCTTTTTTTTTTCCCAATTCATAAAGTTCCAAAGTATTTCAAAATTCTTCCTTCTTAGACCATCTATTATTTTATAGAAGAACAAACAAAAATATTCGAATAAGTTAAGAATTTATGATGCGCACATACGTACATAATTAGTCATTATACATTATTCTAAACCCAATTTCACAATCTCCGTACGTTTTATAATTCAATTATAATGATGGATGTCACTATTATTGAAAAAGAACATCCAAACTAACACATCATATTTTCAACAACACTTGAGATTATTTAGGTCTCTTATACTTTAATTAGATATTCTAATTAGTAAATTGATCAACTCTAAGAAATAATAACTTAATCTGAATAGACAACAATTTTCAATAAAATACTAAACTAAGTGTAAAAATCTATCCATACATGTAAAAACCATTGTCTATTTACCCATTTTGGCAACAATTTTTACTATTTCCTATTGCTTTGTCATCTAAATTCTAAAGTCAAAAATATTGTAGTAAATAATAAAAGTAATTATCGAAAAATTTTACCGTCTATTATAATCCTATCATCTTTTACTAATAAAAGGAAGCTCCTACATAGCTCATAAGCCTCCATTTTGCCTATGTGGCATGCTTAAGAAAGCTTCTCATATTTAATCAAAATTTGTCCAACAATTTATTTTATGTGTCTATTCATCCTCCAAATGTATGTTACAATAATAATGACTACTAATATTTTTTGAAAAAAAGTTAAACAAAAATGCTACAATTGATGTTGATAATTATGCATGTGAAAGTTCAAGTGACAAGTAACAAGTAACTTAAATTAGTAGAAAGTGTAACATATAGCATAAATTAATAGTAATAATATATGAAAAAAAATTATAAAAGATAAATGAATAAATATATGTGCTCCTTCCTCTTTTAGACTATCAAACATAAAAAAATAAACCATGCATGCGTAATTATAATTTGAAAAAGTTTACTTTAAATAAATATAAACCAAATAAAAAATTTACCCCATAAAAAAGTTTGACCAGCTAAATAAATAAATTTTATGAAAAATACTTTAGTTATATTGTGTATTAATTACAATTGTGCTATTATTCTTTTAAAAAGTAAATAACTTTGTCTTACCACCCTTTAAACTACCATTCTTTCATATTCTTTAACTCTTATTCCTTAACTATGACAAATAAATTTATCATACAAATCCTTTGAAATGTTATCTTTTCACATTCCTAACCTGCATTGTGTGTATAAATATATGATTTTTCATCATCACTTTCCTCAAATAACAATGGGATGATAGCTCTTCAATTTTGTATTATAGGTTTTTTCTCTTTTTCCTCTTGATCTCTTCATCTCTTCACAATTTATTAGTTTCTATATAGCAACTTATGTTTCTCTTACATTGTGTGAAAAATTTAGACATTTTTATTTTTATTATTGATATAATATTTGTTAGCCTATTTTTCTAACTTATTTTTTAAATTTCTTAATGTAGATAAGGCCAATTTTTCATGTGAGTTAGGAGAAGAGAAAAGAAGAGAAGGGAGACTTCTATTTTTATCTTTATTGCATGGTTGATGCTCGAGAAGTCAATGAAAAATGATAGTTACAAGAAACTGGTGTGACCCTCAGTTGCATTGCTTTTCAAGTGTTCTTAGAATTAATCATTACTTTGACATCTTTTTTTTTTGTGAAAAATGAAAAGTAGTTCACATGATCATTGTGCAAATGATATTATCGTGGAAGTGAATATACTCCTCTGCTCTGAAGAAAATAATGGACAAGTTTTTGTCATTTTTAGTTGTATATATCACATCTCTTCGTAAAGGTAGTTGTCATAACATTAAAATTTGAAGGTTATTTTTTCTTAATTTTTATGTCATTTTTTTCGTTGATTATGTGTCGTAGAAATCAACCTAACTTTTCTAAATTTAGATATGATCAACAACATATTTGAGATGGTTCTTCTTCAACAAAGTATTTTTCTTTTTTTTTTGTTACTCACCTTTTTAATTTTACATGCATTTTAATGAATGAAACTCAAAAACTGTTTGAATTCAATAGTTACATTTCTACATGTTACACTCTTTAGAAAGAAATAAAATATTTGAAAAATTTAAAAAATTTCAATACCAACATATGTCATCTTGCCTCTAACGATCGAACAAGTTTTGAAGGCATAATTTTAACTTACTGCCATGCAATAATATCACTTATTTTTTAGCGGAATGATACTAAAATTGTTAAAACAACAAAATCGTCATTTTGAAATACATATAATTTGCAATCACACAATTATTCATTTATATATCAATATATCTTTTGAAGTAACCAAAAATAAAACCACAAATCCACGTTCATTTGTTATTTACAATAAGATCAAGTGTCTTATAACAATAATAAATCATTTTAATTTTGTAGCAGAAAATATTTTACATAAGAGAGATATGTTGTAATTTGATGATTATTATCGAATTACAATAACAAATATCTTAATTATTTATATAAGAATGTTCCGGTTCTTATTAATTAATTGTAAAAAAAATGTAATTAAGACTGGATTACAACAATGTGGACAAAAATTATACAAATTAAAATTAAATAATATTTTATCTCTTGCGCAGATACCACCATATTGTGCACTTAGATAAAATTGTAATAATAATTTAGGTTAATGAAACTAAAAATTAGAATTCAAAGATGTTATCATTAAATAGTATGGCAAAAAAAAAAATCTACACCCAGAAACAAATGTTTTTGTAAATTTTATATATCAAAATAAATCAAAAAAAAATTGGGGGACATAAACATCACAAAAAGAATTAAACAAATAAAAAAATAGTAAACCAAACAACATAAGAAAAAAATTTGGACCAATAAAAGTTGTGAAAGTTTGAGAGAAAACTCTAAAAGAAATCAATATATCAATACATAAATTGAGTTTTTGTTAGAGACTTCAAATTGAATAAGAAGAGTGTAAACAATTATATTATTTGTTAAATAAGATAGACAAAAACTATAAAAAAAAATTTGAAGGGACATAAACTAGCTTCAACGAAAAAAAACAAAAAATGATGAAGCAAATAAATAAATGCAAACCAAGTAACAAACTAAAAAAACTAGGACTTATAAATCCGGGATAAAATCCCACCCAATAAATATATGAAAAGAAATTTTAAAAGAAGTCAATATATCAACACAAGAATTGTATTTTCGTTGAATATAAAGACCTTAAATTTCTTAGAGAAAAGTATATTGTTAGGCTATTTGATACGTAATTTTCAAAGAATGATATCATATCATAAATAAAAACCACCATATATTAATCATTTTATATTTTCTCATGACCAATATTGTAGGCAAGTATATATATATATATATATATATATATATATATATATATATATATATATATATATATATATATATAAGCAGAATGAATTGCGTATATACAACTACAACTCAAATAAAGAAAACTAAGTTTTTATACCATGATTAAATTCAATAAAAATTGAATTTAAAATTATTTAAAAATGTGAGATGCGTTGCACGGGTTCGATTACATCTTTTATATTAAAATATATTTATAAATAAAAGTTAATAATTGTGATAAGTATATATATACAGTTAAATGATATATACTATTTTAAAATATGATTATATTTAATATTAATGTATGCATAAAATAAAACAATGACACACATTTATATATATACGAATAATGCATGAAACAATATAAGCTAAATATTTTAATGTATACATTCAAATGTGATGAGATAAACCATGACACACATTTATATATATACGAATAATGCATAAATATATATTTCTAAATGTGATGAGATGAACATGAAGTTAAATAACACCTTCATCATAGTTTTTGTCTAGAGATAAACCCGTGCGTTGCACAGGTTCGATTAAATATATATTTAAAATATTTTAATAAATAAAAATAATAATTATAATAGGTATAATTATACATGTAATATATAGTTAAGTGATTGATGGATATTATTTTAAAATATGATTATATTTAATATTAATGTATGTTAAAAATAAAAAGGTTGTTTAGTAATATTATGAGATTTTTATTGTATCGCAGATTTTTTTTTATTATATACTAATGATGTTTTCCACCCATTATTGTGAAGACTAATTCTTTCGAGGTAACTGCAATTCATTTAAAAGGTTAATCTCTTCCGATAAACACTTCGCTTTAAGAATGAATAATATAGTTTACAATAAATCTCTCATAATATTTTATTTAATAGTGGTATATTAATATTTAATATAATGATATTTTAAAATATTATCAATCATTTGACTATATATGTGATTATACTTCTCACATTTTAAAATCATTTTTAATTTAATTTTTGTTCATATATTAATATTTAATATAATCATACTTTAAAATATCATCAATCATTTAACTATATATGTGATTATACTTAATTATTATAATTGTATATTTTAACCGAGCCCGTGCAACGCACGGGTTTATTCCTAGTATATACTTAAATGATTCATGTGTGTAATTACATGCATATGTTTGCATAATATATGGACCATGATTTCCTGATGTGGGAGTTTCCCACAGTAATAAATCTTAGCAATTAAAATTAGATCAGACAGTCTTGATTAAAAACACATTAAATAATATTATCCGTTGATTCAAATCAAACGATTCACATCTATTACGACATGAAATCCATATTCGAATAACAGATGACTAAAGATAATAAACACATCACATAACATAAAACTAAAATATAGGTTAAGGAAAAGACATGTCATAAAAAAAAATTAGAAAGTAGAGAAAGTAGATGAAAACATCATCTATATATATTGATCCATCCAATGGGCAATACATGGAAAAATTAGTAGCATCCAGCTAGCTAATATCTTAGACATCGACTTCACACCAACCTAATTACTTACATTTTCATTTTCACATCACATTTTACACAAAACCAAATCACTATATCTCACTCCTTAAAGCAACATTATAAACAAAAACCACTATACTATAACAACCTCTTCATACTTCATAACTAACTCTCACACAAACACACTCACCACAATCACAATGGACTTTGATAGACTTGGACCGTCCGATCCAGGTGGTTCATCACGTCGCTCCACCGCACCTCTAACAAACTCCACCACATCAAATTCATCTCAAAAAAATAAAAAACTCATCATGATTTCAATCCTCGCCGCTTCTTTAATCATTGCCTCCGCCATCTCCGCCGCACTAATCACCGTAGTCCGTTCCCGCGCTTCATCCAATGATCAAAGTTCCCCGAACCACCGCGCCAAACCAACTCAAGCAATCTCCCGAACCTGCAGCAAAACAAGATTCCCCACACTTTGCATAAACTCCCTCCTTGATTTCCCCGGCTCCACCGCCGCCAACGAGCAACAACTAGTCCATATCTCATTCAACATGACACATCGTCACATCAGCAAAGCACTCTTCGCCTCCTCAGGCCTCTCATATGCAGTCGCGAACTCAAAAGTTCGTGCTGCATACGAGGATTGCCTGGAATTAATGGACGAATCCGTGGACTCAATCAGAATGTCCATGGATTCACTAACCACCATGTCATCAACTCTATCCCGCGCCGACGAATTATCAACCGTTGCGGGATCAGAGGATGTGATGACATGGCTGAGCGCGGCGTTAACCAACCAAGACACATGTCTGGAAGGATTTGAAGACATTAGCGGCACCGTTAAGGATCAGATGGTTGATAATTTGAAGGATTTATCGGAACTCGTGAGTAATTCTCTCGCGATATTTTCAGGGAGTGGAGATTACGATTTTACTGGTGTGCCGCCGATACAGAATAAGAGACGGTTATTGGGAATTGAGAAAGGAGAAAATGATGATGATGTTGTCGGCGATATCTCGCGAGAATTTCCGAAATGGCTTAAGAAACGAGATAGGAGATTGTTGAGTTTACCGGTATCGGAGATTCAAGCTGATATTATCGTTTCGAAAAGTGGTAACGGAACGGTGAAGACAATTACTGAAGCGATTAAGAAAGCGCCGGATCATGGTAGCCGTCGGTTCATAATCTATGTGAGGGCAGGAAGGTAATTTCATAAATAATTTCTAATTATCTTTTTTACTTTTGTTGGTTTTGATTTTGAAAGAAAAAAAATTATTAAAACTTTTTACTAAAAGTTGTTCAATTTCCGAGATAACGGACTTGTACTTTTTCATTTTTTTTTTTAGTCCTTGTCAAAAATATTGAGCCACATTTTTTGTTGAAAAAAAGTTTCTAATTAATTACAGTATTTTATTTAATTGACTATATTATTGTAGTGACGGTGGTGATATGATATATTCCAAGAAAAATAAAATTGGGTCGGTGATGGGTTATTATTTTTGTTAGAAAGAAGTTTATTTGCATGAATTTTGAAACATATGTAATAATTATTGTGAAGGATTGATAGTGAAGTTTTTGTTTCTGTCTTTATCAAAACAAAATTGAGCTAATATGTTCTTTCTAATTTTAATATATAGTGTTAGTCAATATTCATACTAAAAATATTAATTTTTGTTAATTCAAGAATTTTGTAGTTTTTTTTCAATAAATTTAAAATTTTGGTTAATTACAGTGCTGAATTAACATTGAGCATACAAAATACAATACTACCTAGTGTTATATTATTTAGCCAAATGTGGTAATTTGTTAGTGTTTTTTTACTTTTGCTAGTTGAGTAGATAAAAGTGTGACATATGATCTAACTTTTTTAATATGATGGTGGAATTAATTTTCAGGTATGAAGAGAATAATTTAAAGGTGGGAAAAAAGAAAACAAATATTATGTTTATAGGAGATGGGACGGGCAAAACTGTAATTACAGGAAAAAGAAGTGTTGGAGATGGAATGACTACTTTCCACACCGCTTCCTTTGGTAAATTTAAATTCCTTTATCATATATGCTTGATTAGTTGGTTGTATATGCTTCTTTTTTACCTTTTATAAAAGATTCCATGCACTTTTATAATTTTTTTTAAAATAAAAAAGTAGTATTTAAATTGAACAATAATAAAGTAATAATAGAGTATATAAATAATGAATAAATACCATGTCCATGCACGATACTATAGAATATATATGGAAAAATATACATGTGGCATGCTTCTAGAGTTTGACATATTTTAGAATACTCTTAGTTGTAAATTTGTAATGTCTAGTTGCATGTTTTATTTCAAACTCGAAGTAGACTGTGAAAGTGTACTTGGATGATAATTTGCCCCCACTGTTTCTGTATTTACTATGATGGAACATTCTATGTGACACCCTGTTAATTTAGAAACAAAAACAGCTTGTTTGATCGTGATGTTCATTTCATTAGTGCATGCATTATTGTTCTTTTCACATAATGTTAAATTGTACCCTTTATAAAGATTAATTTAATAGATAAATGTTAATACTGCATTAATTCTAAACATAATGATATTGTGAAAAAAAAAGATTAATCCAGTAATGTATTAGTTAGAAATTTCACTATTAAACTTTCAAAAAAAAAAAAAATTCCACTATTAAAGTAGATAAGTAGAATGACCGAAGTTCAAACTTTTACTTTCTATTGCATGTTTCTATCAATAAAGCTAAACTTACGAACATATTGTGAAGCTTCCTATTTTAATTACTATAAGTCCAAGCCATATAGTTCTATTTTATAAAGTGTTTCTAAGGTTAAAATTAAATTAATTATTAAAGCGTGACATTGCAGAAATCTTACGCATCCATATTCCTAAATGATCATTCCCTTCTTGACTTTTATTGTGATCATATCATATTACTATGCCTTAATATTAATCAATTAGTTGTTTCTATGTACACCCAAACATCAATTAATTTAAATAAGCAAAATTAAAATATTTATTACGGGTCAATCATGCATTACAAGACAAAGTTATCTACAATATCTTATTTTGATTCTTTAATTAGTCAAAAATTACTATAGTTTTTGTAACTTAATTAATTCTTACTTGTTACTTGACGCAGCTGCTAGTGGTCCTGGTTTCATGGCACGTGACATCACATTTGAGAACTATGCTGGACCGGAGAAGCACCAAGCGGTGGCGCTCCGTGTCGGAGCAGATCACGCGGTGGTGTATCGCTGCAACATTATTGGGTACCAAGATGCATGCTATGTGCACTCAAACCGTCAATTCTTCCGCGAATGCAACATTTATGGCACCGTAGATTTTATATTTGGAAATGCTGCGGTTGTTTTTCAAAAGTGCAACATTTATGCTCGTAAGCCGATGGCCCAACAAAAGAACACTATCACGGCCCAAAATAGAAAAGACCCAAATCAAAATACGGGTATATCCATTCATGATTGTCGGATCCTACCAGCCCCAGATCTAGCCTCATCAAAGGGTAGCATTGAAACATATTTGGGTCGTCCGTGGAAAATGTATTCTAGGACCGTTTATATGTTGTCCTATATGGGTAATCACGTGCATCCACGCGGATGGTTAGAATGGAATGGAGATTTTGCTTTAAATACATTGTATTATGGTGAGTACATGAATTTTGGGCCGGGTGCAGCTGTTGGACAACGGGTCAAATGGCCTGGATACCGAGTCATTACTTCAACTGTGGAGGCCAATAGATACACCGTAGCCCAATTCATCTCCGGTTCATCGTGGCTACCATCTACTGGAGTGGCATTTTTGGCCGGGCTATCCACTTGATCTCCAATCCAGATATATATAGAAAGAATTTACATTGTTACATAGTCCAAATTAATTAACCACCTCAATTGGGGGAATACATGCATTTTATTTTTATAGTTTGATTTTTGTCTTAATTGTACCAAAAATATATAGACTTTTGGGAAAAATTTATTTTGTCAATGATGCTAATAATAAGTGTTAAGTTGTAATCAGGCTCTATATATAATAGATGTAATTGTATTATTCCCCCTTAAAGTCAATCAAAGGTGTAATAGTTGACTCAAGATTTTGTGCCATTTTTTCATTTCATATTCGTTGATTGTTGATGATAAAAAACAACTTAGAAAAAGGTACAATTTCAACTTTAGCATATTCACTTTGTCCAACTTGGCCTATTGGATCATGTTGCATGTGACCCATAAAAATCCTTAATAATTATCGTACTAATGTTGTTTGTTTGCAATTGATATGAATGGTACACTGTTTCCAAATCAAATGTGATTATTAAGAGTGGTTAATTTCTTTCTTAAATGTATCTCAGTTATTTTAAAAAAATTAGTTTCTACGATTAAAAAAATAATATTACAAACCCATATTGACTTTGTCCTAATTGAGGTAGTATAGCATGATCATGTAGCATGTGGGTATCGTGCGGTGAGAATCTCTTCTCAAATTTGAAGAGTCTTGAACCTCAGATTTGCTATTGCTAATTTTCTCTTTTATTGGAGTTGGTCAGTTGGTGGTTGTTTAGGACAAAGGAGGAACAAACATGTCCAAACACCAACTAGGAAATGAGTAGTGACACACTATTCTTGACATTAATTTGACATGTGTATTCCTTATCACAAGCTCAACTCACATGTACAAACATTAGGATGGTTTTCCTCCACATGCATCTAACAATTATTGTTAGGAAAATGTTAGTTAAAGGCCTAGTAAAGTAAAATGATTTTGAAACTAGTTAAAAGAGCCTAATTAGTATATTTCATCTTTTTAAATTATCGAAAATATTTTTTTCAATATAAAATTTACCTCTTTTGACTTTCTTAATTAGTGTTTTGGGAGTACGCTTAAATATCAAGTCTTTCTTTAGTCAGGATCTCCCTAAACAACACATTCACAGAATTCATAATATCACGCTTATTTTTTTATGTGGAATATGTTGCAACCATAAAGCATACTAAGAATTGTGATATCTTATCGAACTGAAGCTCTTGATACCACTGTTAGTATGTCTAAATCGACAAGAGAATTATTACTATGTGAAAATTTGTACAACACATAAACTTCTCTCACTCTCACTCCAGTACCCCAATACAATTGCATTCTCGCAAAACAGATATTTAAACTAAGTCAAATATAAACTTAAAGTACTACCGACAGATGCATCTAAAAAGATAGAACCTAAGTCAATATATAGCTTTGGTCTCCCCTTTGTTTCACCACACTAAGCAATAGTGAACTTCTCAGATAGCTAATTTTTAACTTATTCAACAATAATTCTTTAGTGAGTCATCTTAGGAAGCATGAGAGTGGTGCATCTCTTCAAGTTGCTTGCTTGTATATTAATTTGTCTCTGAGATTGTACGCACAAAGTTATGTGTTTGCCTAAATCAGGAGGGAATATTCATGTGTTGCTTTTCCTTTACTTGATATATAGTTGGTTCGAAAGAGTTAATACTCTTTGTGAAAATTTCAATTTGCAACAACTGTTAATTGTTAAATGATGCTATAGTCAATCATAGATTTCAATGACACGCCATGGATGTGTTTCTCTGTCATCTATGATGGTTTAAATATGATGTTGACTCGAAAGATTAGTGTAGATACTTTGCTGAGAAAATCTAGATCTCTCTATCGATCACTTTTGTGAGATATCTACATCATAGTCACACGGTTCGCAATTTGTTTCGGTACACGGTACGAGTACGCGGTACGTTTCCTTTAAAGAATTCAGTACATGGAGTATACTTGGTCGGTACGTTAATCGGTATGTTGTTAATAAAAAATTAAATAAAATATTTGATGAAAATATTAATTAGTATTAAATTTATGATAATTAATATTATTAATCTAAAGTTTATATTAATCATAAAATTGAGAATCAAATTTCCATCAAATAAAAGTTGAGTGTATCCTGATAGCACATGTGTTTCGTGTATCATAGAGGGAAAATAAGTAACGCATCAAGAATTGCAACTAACATTCAGAGGTAATCAAAGTTAGAAATAAACAATTTGTTAGATGTTCCAATATACAACTCAAATCCAATATACATTGTACAAAATGCAATGTACTGGTGGACAAGTGATGTTATACCTGTAACCATCATATTTACAGCTAAGTCTAAATCAATCTCAACATTTTATATTTTATTATTTATTTGATTGTTGGGGTGGTTCGCCGGTACTTAGGTTTAAAGAATTCGAGACGAACCAATTCGCAAAAGTACCACGAATTAGTACGCGCGAATCAATTCGCAGTTCGTCACATTTGGGAAGAATTATGTGACTATGATCCAAATACCGGTTACAATTATAAGTCATTTATATCTATATATCTTATTTGATATTTCTTTCGTCTCACAATGAATTATTTACGACAACAATAAGTTATCTTAAAATAATTTGATATTTCTTTCAATTTTTATTGTGAAACTGGATTTGAATCGCTTAAGTAAGTTTATGAAACGATAGTAAAGTCATAATACTTGGTGATATTTAGATGTTAAATTAGTGGATAATGTATTTTGATTAAAGTTAGTTTGAATCTATGATGTTGATGTTACTTGAGTGTTTCATTGTTGCGTTTTTTATGGTCTAATCATTGCATTTTGGCATAAAATATGGGCGATGTCATGTACTGAAATACTATTCTTTGGGATTTTGATGGTAAAATAGTATAATTTTCTTATAAAAATGTTTATGCATACTATTAGATTATAACTATAATGTTTAACTTAATTTGGATTTCTCACTAAAGATCTTAGAATATGGGTATCAACATTTTGATAGGTGAAATTGGATTTCAAAGTTGAATTGTGATTTATAATTGTATGAGAATTCTTTCTTGTACAGTATAGTTTATTTACTGCATATTCAGGTGTTTTATACTTGTACTTGTGTAAAGTAAACTTGGAAGGATGCACTAGTAGTTAAAATTAGCTTAATCAACTTTTAAACTTAGGTGGCATAAATTGGGTTAATTGGATTTGACAGTGAACTATCATAATGAAATACTTGTTCAGTAATTTTAACCATGTGATTGGACTCAAATGAATGAATGACTAATTAAGCCTCCTAAGATGAATTGTTCCGAAGAACTCTCAATTTTTTGTATGAACAATATTTAGCCAAATTTCACATACCTCGCGGCCGAACTTTGGATTACTAGGAGTAGGAGTCCATTCTCCTAGGAACAGGAGGACAAAAAAAAATGTCTTGCTTAAACATAATTATTATTTTATTATGCACCATGTTTTAATTACTAGAATAACTTTCTCAAAAGGAGAAACCTCTTTAATCCCATATCCCATAAAATTAAGACAAATCCCAGTTCCAAATCATGTTTATTACACAACTTGAAAAAAAGACTGAAAAATCCAAAGCCATCACCTTAGTACCTTACTCTATTACAAGTTTACAACATACACAAAGTTGGTGTATTGTAGATATACATCACACATGCAATAAAAACCACATCAGTTGCAAAGATTTGGTATGCACACTCCACCATCTGGATTTTGTTGTTCTTTCCATATTCTTCCTGTGACTCTTAGTTTCAGTTCCTTCCTATCACCACCAGAGAAAAAGAGGGCCATATTTCGTTGAATTATGAGACCGTCGTGGCTATCTCGAACTTTACGGTGGCTATCACGGATACTCCGTGGTGTTCCCTCCCAAATGAGTTTTCTTCCATTTGCTCCAACCTCGAGGCTATAAGTATAGTTCCGAGCTTCGTTCTCGTCTCCCATGAAACGAAGGAATGCCATGTACACTGGAGCCATGCCTAGCTGGAAAGCTTCAAAGTGAAGGCAAAAGTATTGGCCAAAACAATGAAATACCTATCATAGAAATGGCAAAGAGAAGAATCAGGTAAGTGATGACTGATGAGCATAGTGAGATAAGACTAAACTCGGTAGTTAATTATTCAACATTATACATCAGCAAAAATAAGTCGGTGGCTTTTCAGCTCACGATTCACATAATCTCGTATTTGACGCACTCACGCAATCTTCACAGTCAGATCAAGATTAAACGGTTCATGTTCAAACTTTAGTAAATCGAGTCCAAAATACGGTTTCACATTAGTAGTCCGATTTTGATCTGGCGATTGTGTGAGTGCATGAATATAAGAAATCCAAAACTTGTGGTGGCAGAATATTCCACTTCAAATATTTGAGGGAGGGTACAAATAATGTATAAAAAAAATTCTTGCAAGACCCCTTACAGTGAGCATCCAAGTAGCATTCTCTACTTCGCGAGGATTTGACTTCACATAACGATGGTTGAATGTGCATCCTGTGTGCATGTCCACCTTATGGTCATCCCTCAAATGCGCAACGAGGTAGGGAATATCGCCAACAGCAGAGCACTCTGATCCAGCATAAGGACAAGTGTATGGTCTAAAATTGCATATCATCTCATGCTTAAGCTTGCTGTAGTATGGAAAGATTTCTGGACATCCAAGAGAATAGTACTTGCATGGTAACTCAAGTGATTCGGCAACCTTCTCTAGTGCCAGACACCTAATATCTCCGAGCTCTTGTCTACAAGTCGGGCATCGATTGTGCACCCTTGTTTTACATGTCGAACATAATGTGTGACCATTGTGGCACTGCAAGAAAGCTATTTGTTACTTTTTATTTTTGCCGTTATAGTTTTTCCAGCATGTATCAAGTTCCAACTAATATGCTTCAATCATGATGATATCAACTTTACAAGGTATCAAATGAGGAAGTAAATAGAGAATAGAAATGCACAAGTAAAATATCAAGTAACATTCAAATAGCAAGAAGTTTTTGTGCACAATGGAGCCTTATCATTCAGTTGTTGTATTTTTCATTTAACACTTAACCAAAGCTACTTTAAGCATGTCTACGGAAAAATAACTATTTTGTTTCAGACCATCCAATCGTCGTCAAATCCACGCGAGTCTATATGAGCATATGTGGGTCTGCTTAAAACCATTTTGCAAACAATTTAACTCAATTATGATACCAAGAGTTTAGCAGTGTCCAAGCGAGGCCACTGATAAATCACTAGTTTGCAAATTAAACAAGACATTATATGGGCTGAAACGGGCACGCAGGACTTGGTTTAACGGACCAAAACAAGCTGTTATGCAATATGGCTTCATTGACAACAAATGTGATTCGAGCATTTTTATGCTTCGCTCTGAAGATGTAAAACCTCCAAACCAAACTAAAACAATATTGAGCAGAGCTAACCGCAACTGAAGCTCCAACTAGGTGTGCCATCTTTAAACTGAACTAAAACAATATTGGACCAGAACTATCCGTATGTGAAATCCTAGCAAAAATTTAAAATTGCCGGTGGTGTTAATGGCGTCACGAATGTGAACCAAATCGGAATAAAAAAAATGAGATCTGGAAATAATTCCTGCATAGCCGGACAGTTCAAAATCCTTGATTCATTGTAGGGTTGACCACATCGTCCACACTCTAGGCCCATTGGGGCTTAGCGTGAAGGGTGTGTATTGGAAATTCCAGCTTAATTGCAGTCCTACTCTAGCCTCCCCCTAGTTTCCTTTTACTTGCCAATATTTTGAAATGAAAATTTTAACACCCCTCTAGCATTTACATGTCCTGTGAAGAGTTTGATTAAATTCACACGCCTCTTCTAGATCTCAACATTCAGGTAACTCTCACATAATTAACCACTTCCATCATTGTAAGTGAATTATGTCAAGGGTCAAATCACCAAAGCTTATTCCAGTAAAAGGAAGCACAAAATTTACTTCAAAATCTCTAACATGCCTACTCGTGCACGGCCCTTTGAAAATGAATAATGGATAATGCAAAGCCTACTTTTAACACCATTTGCTATAATTAAACTTTCATTAGAAGAAACGGATGAGATGACACTGATGGAAGTATGGAACTACCGGAAAATTGGTGATGGAGACTTTGATACCATGTCAATAACCAATTACCCTAAAAGCTTCAACCATAGGTAAAGGCACTTAAAAATGGTTTTGTATCTAACGTTTCCTCTCCTTTTGGCTACAAACAATGCACAGAATCACAGACCAAGCTAACATGTGAAATTCAACTTTATCACTGTATTAAAGACACGCTACAACTCTAAAGCATTTTAACAAGCTATACGGAACCGAGATTCACTACAACGTGTGCACTTCATCTCAAGAGATCAGACAATATTTGTTAACCGTTTACCAAAATTTTAACACACAGTTCATTGCTTTAGAAGAAGAATACATAAATAGTCCTACAACCTAGATATCAACTTATATCTTGAATGTGCAATCTTTATGGAACTCGAAACACTAGGTAGTAAGTAGTACCACTAAGTCAACTGATCGATTTTCAATTATTAAGCACAAAAGAAAACATTAAACTGCAACAAGAATCTTTCCTTTGCCCAAATACTTCATTATAAAACAAACACAAGATTGAAATTTGACACCAATGCAAATTCCTTGACTCCAATCCAAACCTAACCTTACTAGTTGCTACCATTCCTTACTCAATTACACAAAGGTGAACCACTCTGTTAGACATCTTATTTGGATATATACCGGTATACCATTAAGGTGGATAATTCTGATAGGTCAAAAAGTTAATAAACATTATTTGTGAACCTATCAGAAATATCCACTACAAGTACATATCCAAATAAGATGTGTACCGAAGAATTCACCTTACACAATTTTCGCAATGAGGTGAAAACAAAATCTCCAAAACCAAATTTAAGACATCCACATCCTACTAAGCCCCAAAAGAACAAATCAACTCGATAACACTAAAAAAGCAATAAAATAAGTCAAACAAGTCACAATAAGCATAAAAATTAAAGCCAAACATGCAATTTCATATAACCAAAAAAAAACTAACCTGATGAATTGGAGGATACATTGAATTGGTACAAACAGGACATTCCAACAACTCATGAACACTAGTTGCAGGAGCAATAACTGTAGAACCAACAACATGATGATTATTATTTCCATTACGAGGTTTCAAGGAAGAAAACTCAGTGTGATGATGATGATGTGGATGTGAATGAAGAATACGATGTTGGATCTCATCTTCATCCATTCCATCAGAAGATGAAACACACTCAATGCTATCCAAATCCATCATACATAAAATTGAACTAAATCAAAAAGAAAGAAATACCCAGTTATCAAAATCCAAAATTTCACCGTTTTAATTATCTGGGTATCTCTCTCTCTTTCTCTCTCTAACCCTCTCTCTATATATATAACCCTTTCTCTCTGGGGAAAATATTTAAGAAAGAAAAGAAGAAAAGGAAAATAAGAGAAGGAAAATGGGGATGGTGATCATGGATCGATGATGAAAAGGGTGGAATTTGAAGAAGCAAACAGAAACAGCATGATGATGATGATGATGATGATGAGGAAGAACAGGTTCTTTTCTTCGTGTTCTTTTTCTTTCTCTCTCTTACAGAGGTTGAGGTTGAGAGAAAGGAATGAGAGCCGTTGGATTGTGATGTTGGAAGGCTGATTTATTGATCTGACGGTAGATGGATTTTTAATAAAGAGTAATAATGAAAGTAAAAGGTCGGAAAGTGACAAAAGTAAGTGTGGAGAAAATGAATTTGTAACGATTCTGGTATCATTTCAACTATAAGTGTACACGTCTTCATTATCATCATCATCATCTCCTCTTCGCAACAATAAATTTCATTTCATTATTGTAAGTTTGTATCGGTTTAATTCAGTGAAATTAATCTCACATAATTATAAAATTAAGTTTTGAATCACGACATTCGATCTAATAATTTCGACAATTTTTTATCGGTTCAACCAGGACTTATAGGAAAGAACCGTACAATTTACGTTACTAGTACTACTATATTAAGAATGAATTAATTAGAGTAATGACTTACAAATAATCTGATTTAAATTAGTAAATTTAAAGGCTTAAATTGTAACAAAAAAACAACTTAATTACTGTAACATTTTGGTCCCTAAAGAATTTTTTGGTTTTATACTGGTTTTTTAATGATTAAACAATCACCTTTGTCTTTTTCAGTAATTAGTAATTTATTTATTTTTACGCAAGTAATTAGTATTTGATAAAATTGGAGGTAAATAGTAATTACCTTATAAAGTAAGTATTATTTTTTACTGTGAATATAAAGTTTTCATTTACACTCATACTCATATTATGACTTGAATATTTATATAAGTATACCTCACCGACAAATTTATGCTACAAGAAAATCATCTTGTCCATAGATCTTCGGTAGTTTGTGATACAAGTTAATTTGTACCTTGATATGATGATATCCTTCTTGACAGTATACTTTTGGATAGTGTAGTATCATCATTCGAAATCCGAACCAAAATCCCGATAACAAAAGATCAACTATTCGATGACCAGATCAAAAATACATCGCAAAACATAAACCGTCTAATTTTCATTTAACAACCGAGGTCATTTGTGAATGTGAAGAATCCAAATCCTGTAAAACGGTCTACATGGATTCAAAATCAGGGATTATAATTTACAAAAAGTAAGAAAAATGTCGAACACGGTTAAATCAGTCGTTCATACAACAATCTAGCTAAAAATATTCAAACTAGCTAGAACTATTTTCCAACAGCATCTTCAAAAATTCAACTGGCTAGTACTTGGATTTGAAAGTTGATGCACATTGTTCTTCAAAAAATTCATCAGTACTTAGCATTACTCTACACTTTGAGAGTGGTTAAAATCAAAATAAATAAAACCAACAGCAATAGTAAAATTGCTTCTGTTGAGAGTTATTTGTCAAAAAGTTGTTGATGGCGCGACTTCGGCTTCTTCTGAAAACTGCAAGATCGCCCTAAATTAAAATAAGCCATCTAAATATATACTTTATGCTATCGATTAATATAATAAAAAGATCATCATTTTATATTAAAGGATTAAGAGTAAAGTACTCATTTCGCTCCCACGAGCTCAGTGGCTTCAGCAATAGCAACATCAGCAGCATATAGTGCCATCTTCTTTATCTACGGACAAATAATATATGGAGTATAAGAAATACCTCCGAGTATAAAAAACTAAGACGGCATGCAAATTATGATATACAAGAAACCTAACAAACCAAGCACAGAATAATCTGCTAAAATATTAGGCCATAATGTGCTCCAGAATGATGTAAAACATGTACCTCTAATTTATCTTCCTTAGATCTATGGTTTTTTGGAAGTAAGCGAAATTCTTCTGTCAATCGAACACATTCCTGAACATTCTCAGGAGAAATGAAGTCCATGGCCACTTTTATGCAAGACTGAGAAAGAGAATAACCGAGTCAAATTATATAACACAAAATTGACGATTATGAGATTCGTTTAGGCTATCTTTGAAAAACTATTTAGAGACCTAATTTGATGAAGTTTCTGTATATGAAATAAGTATTACCTCTTCTAGAGATCAAGATGAGATTTAAATATGCATTGTTGTTTGCAGGTAAAATGTTCTTTAAGTTTTCCTTTGATTTTATTTTTAATATAAAAAAATAAAATAGAATTGTGTTCCTTATTTACCTTTCTATTTCTCACTTGATGTGGACATCCTGCAGGTATGAAAACAGCTTCGCCAAGATATTGCTCAAAAGTCCACGGTTCAACACCTGGTATGAAAAAAAAGTTAATGGCTACAAAATCCACGTAAAAAGGAATAACTGATTAAAGTGTAATTTCATACCATATTCTAGCTTGAGTTGCTTTTTGTGCTTTTCATTTAAGTAAAGGTGCTGGTCATGAATAGGATGAATCACCTGAAGTCAAAGAAGAGAAAAGCATATCAATTTAGAAAACAAAATTATCGAAATACGACAATAATCCAATGAAGGTAAGGCAACTGTACTTACATAACTCACTGGAAGACTAGTTACGTGACGAAACTCTCTAAAGTGTTTAGTTAGGTACTCCCTTAGTTTGGGTACGTCCTGCCTACGGAATATGTCCCACACAGCACTCCCGTATTGAGTCTCCAAATGAACATCATTACCCGATATGTCATTTTCAACTGACTCTATTTTGTCAGTCTCAATATCCGAACTGGACTCATCTGAAGAATCTAATCCATTGACAAATTCTGTTTCTTTTGTTTCACTACAAGGTTGATTATCAATACCTGGTGAAATTCCTTTACAAGATTCATCACCTGGTGGTGAGCACCGTTGTTCTTCCGCATTATCATAATGCATCAACTCACAATCATTTCCAGGAACCAAGAAACTGGAATCGTGACTATTGAGATCAAATTGCTGAAGCCTTGGTGGATCAAAGATTTCCTGTTCACTCACATTTAAATCTAATATACTTCTGCTGGGTTCGGAGAATTCTTGAACACAAGCTTTTGCATCAAGTTTCTCTTCTTTTCCTTGACTTCCAAGTAAGGTTGAGTCTCTACCCCTGATGTCTTCTTCTTTTTCAGGGATTTTAGGATCCACGGCATTACCTATGCGACACTTTCTGCGTTTTCTTCCACATGAACCAGCTGCCTTAATGTCTTGACCATAGAGCTCGCGCATATCTTCAACTTCGTACTTCTTCTTTAACTTTTTTATAATTCTGGATTGCCATGTTGGTGTCTTTACATCAGCTGTGTGTGTCAGAATATTGACCTGATCAAAGCATACCATAACTGCGTTAGTGGAACTAGCACCTGACGCATAACATGACAAAAGAAAAAAGTTTGTATGTTGACAATTGACATGCAACACAAATATTGTGATTTAATAATTCCGATGAATCAGTGTAGTTTCCAATTTTACATGCAACTATTTATTTCTTGCCTAAACACTCCAGCTCAAGTTAAAGCATTTAAGCGAGTTACATGTATATTTTAGGATCCTTTGCAGATTACATAAGCTGATCATTTAAGCTGATAAAACTAGTTTCAGCTTTCAAATTTCAATGCCAGTAAATTTCAACATGCTTAGTCTTTTCACGAAATACAAGATATATATTTGATAAGCAGTGTTGTTTGGTTATTATTTTAAATTCCAAGTGTAAACTACCACCACTTTGGTCATACCATTGACAAAAAAAACAAATTTGATCACATATTTTGTCAAAGGAAAGGTTCTGTTGAGCAATATTGTTACCGACTTCGTTAGCTTAAAAAATCAGTTAGTTTATTTACGTTTTCCAACTTTAGAGAGTATTCTCAAAAAAAAAAAAAAAAAAACTTTAGAGAGAGTGTTTCAATAGGAGTGTGTAAGTTAAGTAGAAATAGAACAAATTACATAATAATGGTTGGCACTTAGCATTATTTGTGTATGATAAATTCAAGCAGAGGAAATCTCTAATTTAAGAACTTACTGCATCTGAAATGTCGCAATGTAGTTTTGTCACAGAATCACCTCTACTCAACTCTTCTAAAGCTCCATAAGCAATGTATGTTTTAGGACCCAAATCTGGCTTCAAAACAGCAGGGAGCTTTGTGGCGAGGTTTAAAACACCGGATTTGGGATGTGTATAATCACTAAAAGGAAGCATTGCTGTAAACTCAGCACCATGCCTTGGCAAACACTCTTCAAAAAAATTTGATGGAGGCCAATCTTTTAGCTTCAGCATCTCCGGCCATCCATTTCTGTAATGACGCCCTGTCAAGTAGCCTTTGAAGAACTGAAAGGCGTTAACTTGTACCTGCATCACCATAAAGAACACATAATATTCTTTTGTTCAGAACTATATTAAAAATTTCAAAACAAAAGCTGACAAATAGGTGAGTTGATTATTGTTTGATGATCCAAATTGTTAAGAGTCTTCTCAAGATAGTTTTTTGTGACAACTTATACAACTTGGATAATTAATATGATTTTTGCACGACTAATTTCATGTAGAAGCAAATTCAATCTAGAAATCCAAACACCAACCTCGCACCAATCCAAGCAGTCGATAGCTTTAAAAGTAACTGCCTCCTCTTTTAATATTTTCCTTGCCCCCCTAAAAGCTCTCCACATCACCATTGGGTCCCAGCTAAGGCCAGTAGCCTTTTTATAAGCATTCCTTACAATAACAGGTTCGCCTCTTATCCAGTGTCTTTGGAAATGCTCAAATTCTGTGTCTCCGATTTCAACGGCATCTGGACAGTACAAAAAGTTGTCATGACCGGTTTCTCTAGAAGCTGCCTTCCTTGCAGAATCATGTGCTGCATCTTCCTCTAAAATATGGCATTCTGAACATCCTAGAGAAAGATCAACAATGGGTGGGATATATTTGATTGTAAGTTCCTCTGCGCCCTTGGTCAATTTGTCAATCCAATTAGGTTTGAATAGGCGCCTCAGTGAAAGGGTAGCAGTACCACAACCTCCTCTAGCTTTTGGAGGGCAAGGAATGCTACCATTTGTCTCTGCTCTCCAAGCAATAGTTTCGGGTGGTGTATCGACCATTTCCTCATTACCAATAGCAGGAATATATTCGCAATGAACTCCATTTCTTAGTTCCGTGCAACAAGTGAGACAGAGATCGTACCGACAATAAGGATTGGTACAACTTCTGTGGAAATTGACAATGGATGTACTGCAGTTGTCACTGTGAAACAAGAAAATCGACAAATCTGAATGAGAAAATTAGTTAATCAAAGTATGGATAGTAAGATGAGTCAAACTTTGCAACATATTCCTACAATTTATAAAATGATGAGATAATTGGAGTTAAAGCTGAAATTAATTCATGAGTATCTATCTATCTGTGGCAATAAAAGTAATTCCACATATACCAATGCCAAAATATGGAAAATGGAATATTAACTTCTCTTGTAGTAAGTTTTAACATATAATATGACAAAAAGGGAAATTCAATTACCAATATTACTGTATTGAATCATATGAATTGTTAACTTGCAATTACACTGCACTCTGGTATTTATACCAGAAATGTCTAACTAACACAAGATTAGTTAGTTAGTTAGTTACGAGGCTGTTAGTCTAGGTGCTGAGTCAGCACTTTCTGTTACTGTAATTCTGTTACAGTTAGAAGCCTTACAGGGCTTAGCTTGCGCTACACACTACAGTACTCTATTACTACTCTTGTTTGTCCTTTTTAGGTCCAACAATGTTAGACCGGTTCCAATCTAGCACCTCAGCCTTCACTTATAGTATTTTTCTAAGCGACGAGGATCCTGCGAACTCTCCTCTAACTCCAGAGTATACTAGATCGTGATCATAACGCAATTAAGCAAAATGAATACTTAAACAAAAACATGAGAGGGTCCATGATATAATACCAATAGACTCGATCATCATCATCAACTGCTGCCTGCAGAATATCCTCCTCTTCCACCATCAGAGAACCTGAGGAAACAGCACAATATTGTACATTTGAAATCATCGGTCCATCTACTTGATAACACTAACCAAATCAAATCAGAGTACCGTGTATGCTTGCTTCTACTTCCAATTCTGATTTCTGCTCCCGTTGGATATATTGGAGTAAGGGCAATGTTTTTTTAAGCAAGAAAAGCAATTTTTGTAATTTGGCATCTCTATCTGCTTCACCATTTTCATCCTGTGGACAAATAATTCATTTCACACAAATTGCAAAGGCACAAAAATTATGCAAAGCATTATAGAATGCAAGAGAATGAAAGCACATACCATTGTAGATATAGTTTTCTTCAAGCACAGTCGGCAATTGCAATAATCAAGACAAAAAGGGCAAGCGGTCTCTATCTCCTCTCTAGTCTTATCTTGGTACCTATATTTTTCAAATTTAAATATCATAGCAACACCAGAACAAATCTACAATCAGCAACTAACATAATTTGAGTTATACAATATTAACTTATTTGTGTAAAGCTATAATATTTCAAAGTTAATAGAACTATTTTTCTCCCATGAAATATTCTCATTGGATTAATCGTAGTAAAATTCAATGGAAAGTAGAATACTGGGGGGAAAATTGCGCTTAACATTACCATTTTGCTATGCACTCGTAACAATATTTCTTTCTTTTGCACTTGGTACAAACGACGAGACCAGTCCTACTTTTCTTCCAGCACTGATGGCACCTTGAATTTCTACGCTCCTTTTTTATCTCTATGTCACCCTACAAAGAGAAAGTAGTACAAATGAATTCAAATTGAGATTTTTGAGTAAAGAAAGAATCAAATTCAAAGTCAAAAGAGAAACAATCAATGCTAAGGTACTAACTCTAAAGAATGGACAAGAATGTAACTTTAAAGAGCAACTCTCACCATCAAATCTGTAGATTCCAATCCATCATGGTCTATAGTTTCTTCCACCTCATTTTCAGAAAAAGTTTCTTCCACCTCATTTTCAGAAAAAGTTTCTTCCACTTCAAAATCTTGATAATTCTTGTGGTCAGTTTGCAATGTTCTTAGTCTTTCACTGCACCTCTTATGGACATTGCTGGATGCACTCATCAATCCTTTTGTTCTCTTTTCAATTCTGGAATCCTTTGAGCACTCCGGCACAAAATCTGACTTTTCTTCTTTATTTACTTGACCTTCTGGCGGTGAAATGGATTCTTCATTCATACTCAAAACACCATCAACACAAGTACTCTTCTGACTTTTAATCTGTGAAGCCAATCGAGCCGCAGCCTTCTTTTGCTTTTTCCCGGAACCCTTTGGCCTACCACGCCTTTCAATCTTCGAATCCGATTGAACAACAATCTCCTTTTGCTTTTCTCCAGAACCCTTTGGCCTACCACGCCTTTTTTTCTCCTTATGCAACTCGTTTTCAGCTTCACCAGCAATATTTTTCTTCCTATTTTTAGACGCCTTTGGTCGACCCCTTTTTGGTTTAACATTTTGAACCTCGTCTTGACCAAGGGTTGGCAAAACATTTGCAGTTCCATCATCATCTTCAAGACAAACATCACTAGACATTCCTGGATGCTCATAACCCTCAAATCCAATGCTTCTCAATTTATTCCTTGTACACAATGCAGGACCAAGTTTTTTAGTTAGGCTTGCAACCTCGTCTGCACCTTTTTGACATGGAACGCTCATCATTTTGGTTTCTAAACCTTGTGTTGCAATCTCCTCAGCTCCTTCGTTACTAGAAGCACAAATATTGGTTACTGCAATCTCGGCATTCTTCTCCTTGGTTACCGAACCCTTTGATCTTCTACCACGCTTTGTTGGTTCTGTAATGTCACCATACCCAGCAACTTCATAACCAACCGCCAAAATAATCTCCCTTCCACGCTTCCAATCATCCGGTTGACCACGCTTCTTTGTCCTTGCAATCTCATCCTCGGCCACAGCTTCCTGACCAGCCTTACCACAACACGGTGATTTTTCATTCTCTAAAACTTCAACAGTGCTTGTCCCAATCGCTCCAGCATTACCACAAACAGTTTCTCCATCCGAGGTTAAGTTAACCCCTTTCTTCTTATTCTTGGAACCCTTAGGCCTTCCAAAAACAGTGCTCGTCCCAATCACTCCACCATTACCACTTCCACAAACAGTTTCTCCATCCGAAGCTAAGTTAACCCCTTTCTTCTTATTCTTGGAACCCTTAGGCCTTCCACAAACAGTGCTCGTCCCAATCACTCCACCGTTACCACTTCCACAAACAGTTTCTCCATCCGAGACGAAGTTAACCCCTTTCTTCTTATTCTTAGAACCCTTAGGCCTTCCTGCTCTCTTAGTCAATGGCTTCAAAACATCAGTTGCCTCATTATTGACAGAAACTCCTCCACTTAATAACAGTTCCGTTCCCTCTTCCACGCTAATATCTTTCACCTTGTTACTTGAGTCAGGAACCTCTAATATACTACCAACATTTTTTTCGCCTTCAAATTTGCCGCCACACTGAACTACATTTCTAACACCCCCACCACCCTCACCTCTAAAATCATAAGCATTTACATCACCTAACCCTTGAAAACTAGTTCCATCAACAACTAAATTCACATCATCACAAACCCTACCTTGACTAAGAAGTGCTTGAAAACTACTATCATACATATCCCCAAAACCAGCTTCACCACCAACCAACCCTCCAATTCCTCCAGAAGGAAAACCAAGTGAACCATTTCCACAAACACCATCAATACCATTTCTATTATCTTCTTTACCAACACCAGAAACACCACCAGCATTTCCAAATACACCTACACTACTCCATGGCTGACCTAAACCACCATTAACCCTATTCCTATCCTCAACAAACCCACCTACAAACTCAACTCCATCACCAAGAAATTGACCTAAATTTCCACTCCCTTGACTAAAAACCCCAACTTGTTGACCATCTTGTTGCCAAAGATTAAAACTTTCACAACCACCATTGACTTCATCTCCACCAAAAATCCCTCCAAAACTACCATCATCAGCAGCAACAACCCCATTTTGTAAACACTCTTCACCTTTTCTTTTTGTACCTTTCTTTTCATCAGAACTACTTTCCTTTTTCATTTTGGTTCTATCAGCATCATACTCATGATGCTTCTCACATTGAGTTTTTCCAGGTAAAGCTTTCTCTTTACACCTCCATCCACCAGACCCATTTGTTGTAATACACCTAAACTCATCATCAACACCACTTTCATCCATTGAGAAAAACTAAAAATGATAAAAAAAAAAAAATTGGTTTCAGTCTTTCAAGTATTATGATGAATTATGAATATTGAAATTTGAACAATAGAGTCATCATGATGATGATGAAGTTTGATAGACAGAGAAGGGTAAGTGTAAAAACACAGTGTTCAATGCAAGAGAGAGAGTGTGTGTGCAACAGAGAGAGGAGAGAGACAAAGTGTGTGTTTGGGACTTTTGAGAATCTAACGACGACAAAGTTTGGAAAAGTCGATGGTACTGTGATAAGGACAAGTATCATTATTATGTTATCAATTTTCCAATAATAAAAAAAAGTATTATCGGTTATTATTATTAGTAGTAGTATTATTATTCATTAGAGAAAACGAGACATGGACGAACAACTTAAGTTTTTTTTTTTAATCGGCTAAAATTTATTAAAAAATAACTCCTCCACAAGAAGTGAAAGAAATTGTTGCGAAACATACAATGAAAGGTAACGTGATATAACACAATTACCAACACCTAATAAAACACCTCAATCCACCCGTACACCAATAATGATTCACTAAACCTACCAGAGAAAACCCCTATCCGACCCTAGGAGACACCACTAGACACTAACTTCCGAACTCGAATTAAAATTACTCGGCCCATCAGATCCAGAAAGTAGCCCCAATAGTCGAAGGCAGAGGGACATCGGTAGTCAAAAATCGACAGTCAACACCTGATGCAGTAGAGTTCGACCAGATATCAGAGACCTGCAAATCTCAACAGACTTGAACACCCCTCAGCGACTCCAAGAGTCCTGCAAATCTCACCAGATTTGAAAATGGTCAGAGACTCTCGTATCAGGAAGAATCCACTCACACTCGGCATTAACCATCCAACACCTCTCCGTCGCCAAAACATCCCGGAGGTACGATAAAACAACAACATCCGTCAACACGGAGTGTCTACATACCTCGCCCTTTCGGGCACGCCAGGACAACAACCAAGACCAAGAAAAGCCTCAATCAACCACCACCTCAGCCAACCACCACCACCACTGCCAAACACCTTCAAACAAACTCCATTGAAACCAACAACACCTAATCACACGCACCACTACAACCACTGCCACCAACACCTCCTCACCACCTCCAACACACCTTTACTACCTCATCACCATCACCTCAACACCATCTCCACCGTGACACCTTGACTGCCAAAACCAACCGCCAACCGGCGGCACCAAAAACCACCGCCCATGACTACAAGGTCTGCCTAAACAAAACCGTGTGAAAACAGATCCTGTGAAGTAGAGTCCGTGAAGCAAAACCACCATAAAACCACCGAAACAAAATCCCAAACCATGAAATCCAAAACTAGATCTGCCATGAAGACAGAACCATCGAAACAAAAACCCCAAACCATGAAATCTAAAACCAGACGAACAACTTAAGTCGTTAAATATTATATGTATACTTGTTATAAGAAAAAATCTACTTTTTAAATTCACATATATTTGATGTATTTAGACCATATTATAAATTAAATACATTAAACATTCTATCAATCTAAAAAGTAGATTTGTTCTTATAATT
This sequence comes from Trifolium repens, assembly GCA_030408175.1. Classification (NCBI taxonomy): domain Eukaryota; kingdom Viridiplantae; phylum Streptophyta; class Magnoliopsida; order Fabales; family Fabaceae; genus Trifolium; species Trifolium repens. The sequence goes on from CP125836.1 coordinate 6,716,220, forward strand.
AGGATAGTATTTTACTAACTAAATTCATTCTAATGATATAAAATGTGGAGGATGAAATATTTTTATATTGACATGGTCATTAAACTCTATTATGATTATTATTGTGACAAAAATTAAGCATTTGATTGGGAAATGATCATTAATTTACGTTCACTCTCTAGATATAACATTTCCTTTTAAGTGTATTTGCCTTTATTTATTGAGTTTAATTTGAATTTGAATACTAAAAATAAATAACCGTTACATGAATAGTGATGAATCATGATTAATTGAGGATAAATATTTTTTTATGGAAAATGATTGTTGGTACGAGAAGTGAAAAATAAGAAATACAATAAGGTAAAATTAAAGAAGTAATTTTAATATCAACTCACCTATGATCTCCTCAAAAAGGGGCGTTACATTTTGACCAACCACTTATAGCATTACATGTAAGCATTCTTATTTTTCTTGCTCAAATTGTCTCGTACCAAATAGCACTACTTTTTTTTTTATATCAATTTTGTTAAACTAGTACTAGTTAATTTTTTAGGAAATAGGACATGTATTGATAGGGCAAAAAATATTTATACCGTCAGACAATATTAATTATGTATTCTGCAAAATTATCTTATTAAATTCCACTTTCATGTATAATATGAAGGAATAGTTTATTCTTATTAAACATTTGTTCAGAAATATTTTACACTGACGTACATGTCTATTAAACTCTTGACTTTTTTTATGCACATTTTATTTGTCAATAAATTATCTATTTTTATCAACTGAGTCAAATTAAGTTGATGATAATATATTCCTTTTACATCAAATTTAAATGTGAAAAATTATATCATTATTGGTTTATTTTTATTTTTTTTACACACAATTGGTTTCTTTATTAAAAGTAGTAATTAATTTTTACTAGCTAATAGAGTTAAGAATGTGTGAATATCACAATAACGACAAAAAAAATGTGCGTTGGCAATTATTATTATTATTATTATAAAATAAAAAAATTATTATCATAAAAAAAGAAAGTAATTTTTTTATTTATTTATTTCTTCTTGAAACATTGAAAATTACATAGTCAAATCATACGTGTAAAAGATTATTCTAAAACAAAAAACGTGTAAAATTCTTTTTCCTTTTTCTTCGTCGACTTTCCTTTTTTCTTTTTCCTTTTTACTCTATCATGATCATTTTTCCCTTATTACATTAATAGTTGTCTTATTACTCATAATTTAAAAAAAAAAAATATCCAGACTAATAAATATAGGGTCTATTTGATGTTTATAATATGATGATTGCCGATTGGCGACAAAATAAATAAGGATGTGATAAGATATAAATTGGATAACAATTACTTAGTATTTTGCAGTTTTGTATTATTTTTCTACATTAGTATGTCTCATACTTATGATTGAGTGTTATAATATATTTCTTTATTCATAAAAAACAATAAAAACTATTATATCATGTTTTTTATGCATTCTAGGTAATAATATGATAAGATATGTCATATTTAAATCACAAAATAGCCCAATTAGTTTTTTTAAATAATTTAGTTTGTAATATTTTAAATTTTATAAATAAAGAATCGTAATAATTTAGTTCTTTATCTTTTTTACGTCATTTCAGTCCTTTTTTGTATCCATGTTTGTTTATAATATTCCATGTTTGTTTATAATTTACGGCATATATATATGATTCATGTAAAGCGAACAAGGAAGTATAAATTTGAGGTTTGAAATTTATATCCAAACATGATAAAGTGACCAAAATGTAACTAAAAAAAGATAGATGGTTAAAGTGTTATCCAAAGTTAGGTCAAAGGACTAAAAATGTAATTTTGCCATAAAAAATTTAAATAAATAATCAAATAATTTTATATAATTTTTTATTAAAATCATGGGCAAATAAACAAGTTAAAATTTTCATAGGAATCATGATTAAATAAATAACTCAATTATATATGTTAGATAAGTTAAATAAATATATGATATATCTTATACGTAAATAATAAAACTACAATTGCTATTTTATTTTTAAATATTGTTATTTTAGTAAATTTTGATTTTTAGTGAATTGAGAGTTGGACAATTTAGATCAGCCAGGCACAATAGGACAAAAAATTTAAAGGTTGATTAATTGAAATTTTGGTCTCTCTTTCACCATTTTACAGATTTGATTGTCTATTGTGAAAATTTGATAGTTTTATTTTAAACCCTTTTAATTGTGTTGTGTTTACAGGGACAAATGTAACATGTTTTAAATGACATAATATATGATTTTATAATGAAACATTGATGAAATATAAGAAAATTCTCTTAAAAACTTCATTTAAAACATGTTACTTCATCCGTTCCTTTTTAAGTGTACGTTTTAAATAGTAACACCAAATTAAGAAAGTGTATTTTTGCATCTTATCTTCCTATTATACCCTAATTTTAATTCACCAATCAAACCCTTTTTTTTTTCACACGCTTTCTCTTTCCAATAAATTTAATATATTATGCACACACAAAAAATGTACCAAAAAAATATAAATAAAAAAGATTTAGTTTTCCAAATATATAGCATTAATTAGTTTTATTGGAAAAGATATGAGCAATTGACAAAGGGTATAATTGACAAATCGTACCTTTAAAATACTAAATGGACAGTTAAATAGGAACGGTAAATTCGACGTTTTTGGACACTTAAAAAGGAACAGAGGGAATATATTATTGTATATTAGATAAAATATGTAATAAAGAGACTAAAATTTTTAGGTTTAAAAATAAGAAGAATGTTAACATATACATACCCCTTATATACAAATATGAAAATATTCTTTGAAAATTTTTATATTTAACTTTTTAAATATTAAATACTCATTTTAAATTATTAAATACAATTTTTTTTTATATATTTAAGTATCTCATGTTAAAATGATCCTTTAAAATAAGAGAACAAATTTCATAAAATAGTAATAAAATTAAGAACCTAAATTATAAGTATTAAATACTACTATGATAATGTATGTACAGTAAACAACAAAAGAGGTGCCGAAAACAAATACTGTAATATGTTGCCGGCTTGACGCTGATAAATAAATAAGTACAACCACTTGTATGAAAATGTTAGGAAGGGTGGGTGTCTTTGCCACATACACAGTAGCCTATACTCTATGGTTATGAATGAATATGGTTAGCTAGGTTTTTAATTAAGGAAAATGTTAAACAGTGTCTCCGAGACAATGATTAAAGATACAAAAATTATAAAATATTCTTGAAAATAGTGTATTCAACAAATTGAAGTGCTAAAAAAGATTTTTTTCTATTGAAAACTTTTGCTTTTATTTTCGTATCTTTAACCATTGCCCCAGAGATACTATTTAACATGACCCTTTAATTAAACACCAAAAAAAAAAAACATATTTTGAAGTATATAAAAAGTATTTGGAACCACTTAATATCACATTTTTGCATTTATATTTCCAAAACTATATAATAATGGAAAAAATAGAAAGAATGAGAAATGGAGAGAATCCTAACTCCCCAACCACCGGCACAGCTCTTGTCTACACCTCAATTAATCTAAATACAAAGAGACGTTTAAGAATTAATACACCTTAACAATATTGTAAATAGAAAAAGGCGAGTTAAGAATTAATATATATATATATATATATGAGTCAGGATCCGTTAATACCAACTATTTTGACACCAAATGTTACACCTCTCAATAACGTTTTGACTGATATAAGTTTTATAAAATCCACCATTGAATTGAAAGTTTATATCATATAGATCATTTATGTAAAGTTTCAGAAAAATCCAAAATCATTTAATATGTTATTGAGATACATCAAAATTAACGGTTTGCGTCTTTTTTAAAATGTCATTGATCTTTATTTGCCTCAATAGCATATCAAATAATTTTAAATTTTTCTAAAACTTTAATATATATATTATGAAAGGAGTATGTATTAAAATTTAGTGATATTAATAAAGAATAGGATAATATTAACTGGTGTCCTGGGGGCATAGTTAAGGAACCAAAACATTCATAAAATTTATTCACACATTAACACTTCATTTCGGTATGAATATTCATACATAAGTATTTCGTTTCAATTGGAATATTGAATATTCATAAACACTCATCCCAATCGAGGAATGTTTATCCCGTGTTGTTCTATTTTAGCTCAAACAATTATACAGGGTCTTCTTCGACTATTTGAAAGCCTTGTCCGAATATTAAAAATGCCCCTAATAAAAAAGCAACAAAAAAAAAATTAAAATATCATTATCTATTTAAATTGTAAATAACATAAAAACGCATAAAAAGTAATTATCATCATGTATAATATCAAAAAGAGACGTCGTAATAAGTGATTAAAACGACTATAACTAAAATCATGCAAAAAAAGACATTGCAGGGATTTGAACCTATGATCTTGCACTAAAAAATATTATAAGCCATCATTAATTTGTCGATACACATTTCATAGTTTATGAATATTAAAAATATATAATTATTATTATAGGGGCTCAAAATTTTGAGTCTCTCAAAGTGACCTCAAAAATTTTGAGATCCGATACCGCTGCACACCTAACTCGTGAATGTGGTCCAGCCTTGCAATTATATATGTGAATACAAATAAAGTTTAATTTTGATACATTGTCATTAATTATAAGAAATCTCGCATTGTCAACAAAATCACAATAAATTATTTGTGGGACTTTAGAATAAATGGTGATTTATGGCTAACAGTTTTAATAATCTACCATTAGAAGAAAATTGCATAGGGTGTTCCGTGACTTAGATCACGGATGATAAAGTGGCCTGATACTCAAAAACACCAGAATCAGTAATGAAAGGCAAAACGTGGTATAACCATAATTTTTTTTATTGATACATCAGACACAAAAATTACATCGATTTAAATATTACATGTTTAATTATAATTGCTAATTAAATAAACTAAATGGCCTACTCTTGTGAAATTTTGTTGACAGAAGGTGAAATTGCAGGTGAGTCGAAACTTTCAACAGGTACGCAGGTGAAATTGCTGGTGAATCGAAACTTTCAACAGGTACGCGAAAGTCACGCATGCCTACAGATTTTGGCTTCAAACCTACGGGAACCATCAGGGCAAACCCATATTTCAAGGAATCGCCGTTTAATTCTTCGGTTAATCACAGCTTACACAATAATTAGGACACAAAAAATCTCTCGTCGATTAACATATCACACCCAACCATGGCGAATAAACACATCGGGGGGTGCAATATAACTAACCGATGAACGACTATGCGCTCAACTACACGCGAAATGGCAAAAATTAAACACACTAACATTCTATGAAGCATGGGTACTCCATTTTAGGAATAGTACCGGTACCCGATACTTGTATGGTACTCCTTGGGTACGCACCGATGGCGTACCTATATTTTTTTATATTTTTGCAACGGGTACACGTGTGGTACTCCTGTGGTATGCGTCTGGTACACGAATCCAAAATAACACATTTTTTTTTTCTTTTTCTTTTATTCGCTTTCTTTATTTATAGGAAAATTTATGTTTTTTATTTGTTTATAATATAAATATAAAAGTAGCAGCTCTACTAAAATAATAACAAAGTAGTAGTTGGATTTATTCACTTATTCAATGAAAAGGAATATGCTCAATCTAATTTTATTCAAACAAATCTTCATCTGCTCTCTATCGAGAGAAATAATAATACTTATACTGAAGGAACAACAAAAACATGCGATATTGGTATGTAGATGGTATTCTTAAAGTTGCAAATCTTTCTCGCGAAGAATCTGAGTTAGACGTCATTTTTTTAATGATAATAGTAGAGCTGTCGAATGGGCCGACCACTCCGACCAGAGCCGAGCTGGCCAAGACATCTACTGGGCTTAAGAGGGCCGACTCATTAAGGCCCAAGGCCCGACCCGCTTAGCCCAATAAGCAAGGGCCTACATGGCCCGATGGGCCGACCAGACAATTTTTTTCATATTTTTTTTATAAAAAGTTGACAATTTTTTTTTATTTTTAAAATTCAATGGATAATAAAACTACATATGCATCGCACATAAATTAATATCCATAAAAAAGTAAATGTCATGATTTCATAAAATAATAAATACTTCAACATATCCATGCAAAAGTCGAGAGATATGTGGATGATGATTCATAAAGTGCATCCTCAAGGCTAATAAATTTCAAGCTTACATCACACACTAAATCTTAACATAACCATTCAAAATACATAAATTAAATTATAAATTATAAATTAGGTAACTTCTCGCCCTAAGTCTCTTCTTGATCTTGACCACTTGATTTTTCATACAATTGTATATCCTCTACTTCGGGTATATCTGCAATTCATAATACATGATAATTTGATAAGTCATCAACTAAAGATTTTATGTTAACTCATAAATCTCATCATCTTTTGTTACTTATTTTATCTAAGGATTTTATGCTAACTAAAATTCCTTATTTTTAGGTAAAAAAAAATTTAGATATTTTTTTAAAATTCTTTAAGGGGCCGGCCCAAAAGCCCGTGGGCCAGCCCTTAATGTACCATTTAAACAATAGGCCCGGGTGCCCAGCCCGATAAGGCCCAATAATAATTTTTTGAAGCCCGATCCGACCCAACTCGTATAAAAATATAGGGCTAATGGGCCGACCTGATAGCTCAGCCCATTTTCACAGCTCTAGATAATAGAGAGGGAAACAATTTGACTTTTTTTAACTAATTGCTTTTCATTTTTTTTTTTGTAAGGTTTAATAATTTGTTTTAACATTTGTAAAAAAATTATTTGTTTTAACAATATAGTTCTATCATTTTATTTATATAATTATATTAAAATAAATTATACAGACATATCCGTACCTTAGTTTTTCTAAAATTGTCGTAACTCATACCAATACCGGATACTGATATCATACTCACACCTAGGCATCATACATTACTATTAAAAGAAAAATTGAAACAGAGTAAGAGAGATGTGAGTTCAACATTATGATGCTTTCCATTTATATGCAATTTGGGCGTGGCCAATAATTGGGCCATGTGACAGGCCATTGACTGATCAACACAGTCCAATAATAGCAAATTAATAAGGTCCAATATTTTTCTCTTCTCTAACCTAAATAATGAACAACAAAAACAATATGTGATGTTCATAGAATTAATTTTTGCCAACACAAAAGCTACATATTGTAGCTTTGACTGAAATCGAATCACATTCTTAAATGATTGCCAAACATTTTTTAATTTCACAAAGTGAAGTTTGGATTGCCAAACATCTTTTTAATATCACAAAATGAAGATTGATGCTCCAAACGCACGTTGAGGCGGAGTGCTTAGTCTTCTTCATTTTGTTCCATGGGCTAAATAGGCATACCAAGGTCCAATATTACGAAAACATATTTATTATCTAAAAAACTTATAACAATCGCAAAATATAAAAGACACCGAATGCATTTAGCCTTTTCATTTAACAAAGCCTCAGATGTTCAGTATTTGAAAATGTGAGAAACAATTGTTGACTAACAGTGGATCAAATTAAGATAGAAATGAAGCTAAAGATTCAACACTACATAGATTTATGTCATCAAAGTTTATATATATAAATGACAAACGTCATCGATGGTGTAAAAAATAACACAAGAAACATAATAGGTTAAAATCTCAACGTTCTAGCAAATATTTCATCTACATAAACACCACATTTAATTTAGTAAAGATAAACACCATATTTAAAATACTACTCCCAAAAGTCTCCCCAGGCTTTCGGGAGAAACATAATAGGTTAAAATCTCATCGTTCTAGCAAACATTCCATCTACATAAACACCATATTTAATATACTACTCCCAAAAGTCTCCCCAGGCTTTTGGGAGAAACATAATAGGTTAAAATGTCAACATTCTAGAAAATATTCCATCTACATAAACACCACATTTAATTTAGTAAAAGATAAACACCATATTTAATATACTACTCCCAAAAGTCTCCCCAGGCTTGCTTTCACCCCATTTTTCTTTCTAACACAACAAAATCATATCCATAGCATGTAGATTCATGTAATAGACATGGATTATCTGCAAAAGGAATAAATAATTAGGGTTAGGTGGTAAACATTGAGAATATATGGCTGTCATTCACAAAAGTAAATTTAAAAGTTACAAGTCTCTACAAGCCATAAATTGCAATGCCAAAATTAAGAATCCAATTTCAAAAAATAAAAAATGGAGATATACAAACAACTAAAAAACCTTATCCCATTAAGTGGGTCGAAAATTTAAGAAACTAGAATAATTTAAAATGACTCAGCTATCCGGAGGAGTGCACCCATTAAATACTTCAACAGTGTATCAAACAAAAAATACCATTAGATTTAGTGAGTGGACTAGATTTCTTAGAAAAGAAAATAAATGAGAACATGTAACCTCTTTTCCCCGTTTGTGTCCTCTTCCTCTCCGAGCCATAAAAAAAATTTAGAAGGTTCAATTTTTTTTTATCTTTTGTATAACTTTTTTCTCTGCATTAAACAAATTCATCCTCTAAAATTTGATGGTTGCTTACTAGCTATGTAGCACGGACACTCCTCGGATTAGGCGTGTCTCAGTGTCGAATACGCATTGTGTCCGACACTTACAATTACCTTAAATTATACCATTTTTTCCCAAAAAGGAATTGGTGTGCCAGTTTCCGAGATGTGTCCGCGTATGTGTTTGTGCTTCATAGCTTACTAGAAAACTAGTAATGCCCTTTGCCTCACAGCCAAAACAGTCACTATAGCTATATTTGTAACATTGTCTGCAACTACAACTTCCATCTTTCTTTGAAGTAACAAAGCAAATATTAAAAATTAAAAACATATGCCAATAGGGAAGGGGTGAAGACTTGCTTTATCCTTTGCCATGAGGGGAAGAGGGTGAAGAGACAAAGTCCTCGAAAAACATTTAATTTTTAGTTATGATTTATCTCCTTTCTTCACCCGTTTATTTAATTCCCTCCGACCAAATCCTCAAAAAATGAATGAAAGCATGACTAGTGAGAATGAATGAAAGCATGACTATTTTTAATCTAATGTTCAAATTGAGTGGTAACCCGCAGAGGGACATAAACGAATGAATGAAAGCATGACTAGTGAGAAGTGAGGTTAAAATGTGGAATGCAAAGATGGAAGCGGATTTCGTAAACTTAAAAATTGACAACAAATGGTAATCAAGCACTACTAGAGCAGCAAACAAATATTGTAACTTAATTTAATGCCATGAGCATTTATAAATCGTAGAAGAATATAGATAAACCTAGAAAAGATTTTAAACAGTATTACCATGGTGGAGTGTATTAGGGTTTAATGCGACACTCGTGGACAACACGGTTTTGGAAAAGGGATGAGCATTCGTCTACCGGTACAGATACATGGGCCTGGAAAATTGTTAAACAATGAAAGCTGTGTCCACTTGGTTTTGCTGCAAAGGTAATGTAATAATCGGTAGGATCATGACGAAAAACACCATCATCATGAATACGACCAACATGAGTAGTACAGGTACACTTGATAAGGTCACGAAACACAAAAGTTGCACCAAAATCCTAAGAATTAATTAAGAAGAATGAATTAGTTTAATTAATTAATGAATGAATAAACATAGATAGAAGAATAGTAATAATAATAATAATAATGTAATGTACCTGGTTGAAACGGTTTAAGGCCATCCAGGAGAGATCTACGAGAAGAGGACGATTAGTTTGGGTTATGAGAAGGGGGTCGACAGGAGAACCACCGGCTAACCTTGATGTTCGTGGACGGGGGATAGCATCGTAAAGCTGCGAATCAAATAATAAAAAAAATTTAATTGATTAATTAATTAATTAAATAGATGTAATTAGGTTGTTACTTACACTTAGGTTGCGAGATTGCTCTAAATAAAGTTCATCTTCTTCAATGGATTTTTTTAAAGATAAATTCAATTCAGCATGTAACAGCCGACTCTGTTCCGATTCGAGATCGGATAGAATCGAAAAGTAATCTTTACTCATTGCAGGAGTCAGAACCAGTCCCTCTTCCCAAATTGCTTTCGGCCGTTTCATTCCGTAATGTTTCAGTTCCCAAAACCGTTTCGGTGATATCGGTTCTGAACAAACTGATTTCATCCGTTTCGGTTTCGGTTCCAGATCTGCTTTCGGCCGTTCGACTCCGTGCAAGCTGGTATCCGATTCGCTATACATACTGCAACACGGAAGGAAGAAACGTTTTTCTAACCCTAAACCAACACACCATTCCTTCTCTTTATAGATAGATACGAGTTTGTTTTCTTTGGGTTTTGGTTTTGGGCGTTTGTTTATGATCCACCCCGGCCCAACAACATAAAAAAGTATGTGGAAAATTTCTTTTCCGACCCCCCAGGAATCTTTTATAGCCCCCTAACGGTCGTATTTACCCTTGCACGGTTTCGTGGTTAATAGAAACCGCGACGCCCTAATATAGTAACACAGCTCTTTCATTTCTGTCAGTTACGAAATTTGAACAAAAAACACCAACACTTCTCTTCAACCTCTCTTGTGCGATATTGGGGCTAAACATCAACTTCCAACTTCAAAACATACTTAATCAAGTAAGTTACATACATTTTTTATCATTCATTGTGTTTGTTTCAAAGTTCATTACTCTAGGTTTTTTTTTTTTCTCCATAAGAAAAGTTATATAATTCAATTTTTGATTTTGTGGTTTGAAAGGTTGATTTAGTTGTTGGAATTGTTGATTATTTGTTATTTGTCAAATTAAATTACATGTTTACATCATTGCATGTGGAGTTTCATGTTTTATTTGAATTTGTTGTTGTTTCTATTGTATTGCATGCTAAGTGTTTGACAAAATGTCTAAATGAAATGGGAATATTGTTTATGAGTGAAGAAATCTAAATCTACTTCCGATATATTAAAAGAAAACAAAACATTTCAGAATTTATGTCATTAAATGTAATTTTAAGTTTAAACTAAAAAAAGATACAAAATAAAAATAAGAAGAATAAAAAAAGATAAGCATAAAAGAAAAATCTCCCTTAAAATAGTATCTGAAACTACCTCTAAAAAAATATATTAGTCCAATATATTTAACAAAAAAAATTACGCATAAAAATAGAAATAAAAATATATATAAAAGATACGCATAAAAAAATAGTACTAACGTTTTTTGAATGAAAAAATAGTAACTTAACAAAGTGGATCTTCATAAGCTGGGAAACCTAGATAATTTGGACATGGAAATGGGTGGTTTAGAAAAAGGGAAACTTGGAAAAGAATGTGTCAAAACCACAACTTGTGATGTGTCACAATGTTCAAGACCTAAGAGGATCATTTACACTTGTTTTTATTATGTTTGTTTATTAACACCCCCTCCCCCCCAAAAAAGTGAAGTTATTATGTTCTTATTAGTTACAACTAATTTGTCATTCATCACATAAATTCGAGTTAGTTTGTTTGTCCCATCAAAATTATGTGAAATTTCGGTAGCAAGTCACAGATGTGCAGCGTGATGTGGAGCAGTTAGGAATTTAGGTATACGATGTGGTTCATAATGTGCCAACATTATAGACATGCAATAACTTGATGAACAAGGAAAAATAAAGTGCAGAAGATAAAGAACACAGTGAGTTTGTTAACTCAGTTCAGCGCAGCGCACTTACGCCTGGAGGATACCAATCCAGGAATGAATCCACTATGATAGCTCTAATTCAAAGCTAAACTTTCCGTTTACAACTTCTCGCTTAGACACTACCTTGTGCAAACTCTACCTTGCACTCCACAAGATATAACTTCCCCCAGTCACTTCCCAGCTATCCTACCTTGCTCCCCGCAAGGATTTTTACTACCTTGTTCCCCACAAGGACCTTGCTCAACCACTAGGGTTTTTACAAACTCAATGATGGAGACGCACTCCTAAACTAACGAACCAACCCGTGCTTCAAAGCTTTGAGTGATTCAAAGTCCAAATCTTGTTTCAAACTAGAACCAAGAAAAGGAACAGCTATGTGCTTAAAAGCTTAAGAGCTAAATACAACCCTAATTCAAGTTTCAAACGAAACAAGAAATTTTAGGGACAAAGACTGAAATCTAATGACTATAAAGTATTCTTCTAAATTCAGTAAGTAAAACTATGTCTTCAGTCTTCTTTATATAGGACGAGATCTGGTAGCTGTTTGTTGCTCTCTTAAAAAACAAACTTAATCTTTTAATAAAAGATATGTTTGTTTTAAATCTTTTTGTAACAAACCAGCTTTTAAATCTTTTCTGAATCTTTTTCAATCTTTCAGCTCGTTCCTTGGCGCGCAAGCTAGCGTGGATATGTTTGTTTCAAAAACAAATCTTTTTCAAAGATCACACGCAAATTTCTGAAAGCGCGTTTATAGAGTATTCAGTTCAGGTACCACATGTGTGCACATCAGTCACCACATCTGGACCAAAGGCTTATTTTAACAAATGAAGCCAACTCTAAAATAAACTCAACCTTGCATGTTGAAAACACTAACATTATGTTCTTGTTAGTTACGTTTTCTTTTCGTGGAAACATATTTGTGTTTAGTGAGAAGACAAACCTTGTACAATTTTTTCAAAAAAAATACATCAATTTCTTTTAATTCGGTCTAGAGATCGATAAATGTGAGGAAACTAATACAATTGCCCACTTGTAATGACCACATTTAAAGCCAGAGTTTTTACTCAATATGGACTATTATCTATCAAAATTGACATAAAAAGAAAATTGAACTTAAAACTTTGAGAGAAACATATTTTAAGGTTCCAAACTAACATCACTGGATCGATCCAAGTGAGTTACTTTATACGAAATTAGATTTTGATATTATTTAAATTTATTTGATTATAGGAGAGGAATAGAGACTGACAAAGTTCATGTTAATTTAATACCTTAATTTAATTAGACAATATTGTAGCAAATTTCTTTTTGAAATTTGGTATAGCTTATGATAAAATATAATCTAACATTAAACAAAGGGTCTGTTTTCGTCTAAGGCTCCGTTTGGTTCGGCTTATTTTCTCCTTTTTTTTTCTCCTTAAAAATAGTAAAGAAAGAAAAAATTGTGTTTGACTTCACTTTTCTTTATTTTTTACTTCTTTACTTTATTTATCTAATACTTTTAAGGAGAAATAGTGTCAAATATAATTTTATACTTCTCCATCTCGTTTAAGCAAAATAGAAAAGTAAAAAATAAGCCGGGCCAAACGAAGCCTAAGAACGGTTAAAATCTAATTGGCCCGGTTAAAATTTTAGTGTGTTAGGGATTAATATAATCATCTCAAACTGTTTACCATGGATATTTGTTTAGCATTAGATATTTATAGAGATATTTTAAAAATTAATTTAAAAATAATATTATGAAATATTTTAATTAAATATATATGTAAAATAATTTTACACAATTGGTTGTATGCAAATTACATCATTACTTAAAATATGACATACCAAATGTGAAACTTATGCTCTAATCATTAAATGGTGCATAATTCTTAGATTTATGTCAAAGATGGGCATGAAACTTTATGAAGAAGGACTAAGGACCAGTATTATACTTAAAACAATATGTATAAATGTTATAAGTCTCCTATTGATTCTAAAAAAAAAGTCTCCTATTAAATAGATAAAACACTCAATCTGATATTTCTCTAGGTTGGACTCTATATCTTTAATCGCGTGTGTAATTCCTAACAATAAATATATATGTTGTACATATAGTTCTAGATACTTTTAATTTATCAAAAATATTGTACATATAGTTGTTATTGTCTTTTCTAACCCTCCAAAAAAATAAACTCTAATAATATAAAGTTCAGCTAAAAAATAAATAAAGACTTATAAAATAATATAACATAACTTGTATACTGGTGTCAGCCAATACCAATATTCATATACCATACTACCTTCGTCCCAAAATATAAGAACTAGTTTGACTATTACACGTATCACGTATGCCAACGCACAATTTTGATCACTAATTTTAATATCTTTAATTCTCTTATAGTAAAAATTATAAAAATTTATAATATTATATATATAATATAATTAATTACACTTTAATGGAAGGCAAACAGGCAACAAGCTGCGCCGCTAACCCTTTTTGGATGGCGAAACCAATCCTTTTAAACAAGATCTTATATGCTTATATTTACCTCTATATATTATTAAAAAAAAAATGGTCAAAATATGATAAGTGAATATTACCATTTAATCAAAATGGTTATAATAAAATGGGATGGAAGTAGTATTATTTAGGATAGATTCGAATAATTTTTCTTATTTTTACCTCATTTCACCTGTGATTAAAGAAAAAGGAAAATGTTAACTAGTGTCCCAGACACTAGTTAAGAAAGCAAATTAGTTATTTTCTATTTACACATAAATGTTAGTGTATGAAATGGTTATGTTTTTTGATTTGGGAATAATGGCATCACTTATCTCAAAGAAAGGTTAAGTAGGTGAAGAGTGTGAGCTCACAAATTGTGGGAATACTTACACCTCATGCCTTAACTGAATAATATGTATGTGTTCACTTGTGGTCCAATTATATGTCATGCAGTACTCTTTCCTCAAATGTTGCAATTTTAAGCTTATAAATAAAAATGTGGCAACTTTAATTTGGTTAAAACACACATTAAACTTTTATATTAAAAAGAAAAACACACACACACATATATTATTCAGCAACTATTTAAATTTCCACATAATGAACCCAACAATTATATTTCCAAAAAAAAAAAAAAACAATTTTGAGTGTACTATTTAGACGCAAAAAACTAACACCGTTTTCCATAGACATTATAAATGAATGATGTGGATTCAAAAATAAATTGATTGAAACAAAAAAAAAAAAAAATAGGTAAATTATTAATTACCCATTCTAAAGTTAAAAGTACCCAACTTAATTGTCATAAGCATGTTTTTTTTTTTGAATCGGCAAAATTTTATTAAAGAACAACTCCTCCACAAGAAGTGAAAGGAATTGTTGTGAAACATACAACAAAAGGTAATGTGATATAACACAATTACCCAGAAACATAACACCTAAACATCACCCCAATCTACCCGTACACCAACATTGGTTCACTAAACCCACCAGAGAAAACCCCTACCCACCTTAGGAGACACCGCTAGACACTAACTTCCGAACTCGAATTAAAATTACTCGGCCCATCAGATTCCAGGAAGCAGCCCCAAAGGTCGAAGGTCAAGGGACACCGGTAGGCAGAGAACCGATAGTCAACACCTGATGCTGTAGAGTCGACCAAATACAAGAGCCCTGCAAATCTCAACAGATTTGAACACCCCTCAGCGACTCAGAAAGTCCTGCAAATCTCACCAGACTTGAAAAACGGTCAGCGACTCTCGTATCAGGGAAAATCCACTCACACTCGGCATTAACCATCCAAACACCTCTTCCACATCGAAACAACCTGGAGGTACGATAGAACAACAACATCCGTCAACACGGAGTGTCTACGTACCTCGCCCTTTCGGACGCGCCAGGACAACAACAAGGCCAAGAAAAATCTCAGCCAAACATCACCTCAGCCAACCACCACCACTACCAGACAACTCGAAACAATCCCCACCGTAGCCAACACCACCAAATAAGCATGTTGGTCCGTGTACACCTAATTTCTACTATCAATAAAAAGTGTGTAATTTTTTAATATTGGAAATTTGTCATACGACATTTTTTTTCTTCCGGGTAAGACATTTAGTGTAAAATTATTTTTCAAGTTATAAATAATTTTTAAATGCATGTAACTCAGAAATAATAATAATAAAAGACGACTCATATTATAATCCGCAATTTATTAAATGAACTTTTTATTATATGCATAAAATACAAAATAAATAAATCACAGTTGTCTAAATTGAGATAGAATTCAACGATATATATTATAAAAAAAATCAAATTGTTTAAAAAAATAAATTCAATAGTATATGTATAAAATGAATATAATGAGCTGGCAAAACATAAACATAAAATTTATTTTATTTTAAATATATAAAATTAATTAAAATAAATAATTTAATCAAATAATCAACTTAACAATTTTTCCTATCAATATATCATTTAAAAGTGATTTATATATGGTGAATTAAATATAATTAATGAAGAAGATAATTGAGAAACAAATAAATAGTTTTAATATAACTAAATAAAAATATTTTAGAAAATATAAAAGCCAAAAAATGTATAGGTATACAATATTATTTTTGGATTTTGTCTAAAAACAAATAGCAACACTATACGCCACGAACGACAATTCTGCAAATTTCATGATTGTGGCTTAGTATGACGGTTTTTTTAAAATAATTTAAAATTATGACTTAAAAATAAATGTATAATGTTGAGGTTTGATGGAAATTATGGATGGTGATAGTATTATTCTTAATTTTCGTTAATTAGTCCTTGGTAATAACATGCATTTTCCAAAATAAAAAATAAAAATTCTACAACGTAATCAACGGTGTTTCATGTTTCTATACATAAGGGAGTTCACATTTCTAAAACAAAGAAAGTAAACAACTGCTAGCAAATTCACATGCAACATTGAGAACACCTGGATGAACATCGTTTTCAAGAAAACAACCGCTTCTTTTTATTTCTTGTCGTTTCTTCCTTCACCAAAGAAATGGGGAATTATAGAATTTTTATTGCTTTATACAGTATAATGTATTATTTGGGGAACAAATATTCTATTTTGGATGATTTTTGTTAGATAATAATAGGTTCTTGGACTATTTTATTGGGCTTGTTAGTTTAGAGTCAATTAAGTTTTTTTTATATATTTTTTTTGGATACAATTTTATATATATTTTTTATTAACCTTTTGTAATATCATGCTATTGATATTCTAATGAAACCCTGACCTTCCTTAGTCACCAACCACCGTTCATAATCTCGTCAATCAAAGTATACTGTTTTGATTTAAAAATTAGTAACCTAAATTTTTAAGCAGTGGTATAAATCAATGGAGTTTGTACATGTTGTGATGGAACATATAACATATTTATGTGTGAATTGAAAATAAAATCACCGAGTTCCATATTGAGTAGTAGAGCATATTGTATATATTTTTTTTTAAAAAAAATAATGAAAGATATTTTTCCATATATTTTATTTTAATCACTTTTTGTCATTTCATGTTTGATTACTTATAGTATTGAGAACTAGTGTGCAACCGTTCTAAAGAATATATTGTCGGTCTATGAAGCAGCTTCTGGTCAGGCTATTAATCTTCAAAAGTCTGAATTTTATTGTAGCCGGAATGTTCCGGCAGGGATCCGCGAAGCTATTGCTGATCTTCTTGGAGTGACTCAGGTCCTTGGCACAGGTAAATACCTCGGATTACCTTCTATGATTGGCAGAAGCAAGAAATCTACCTTTAAATTTATAAAGGATAGAATTTGGAAGAAGATTAATTCTTGGAGCAGCAGACACCTATCACAAGCAGACAGAGAGGTTATGATTAAATCTATCCTACAATCCATTCCCACTTATGTTATGAGCATTTTCCTCCTTCCGCGCACTCTAACGGAAGATATAGAAAAAATGCTCAATTCCTTTTGGTGGGGACGCTGCAATAGTAACAGCAGTCATGGATTACACTTGCTATCTTGGGAGCGCCTTACGGTGAGTAAAGATTATGGTGGTATGGGCTTCAAAAATCTCCAAGCTTTCAACCTTGCCATGCTCGGCAAGCAAGCTTGGAATTTGGTTACAAAACCAAGTAACTTAATCACAAAAATCTTCAAAGCTAGATATTTTCCAAATTGTGATTTCTTTGATGCAAATATCGGGCATAATCCTAGCTATGTTTGGAGGAGTATATGGAGTTCAAAATCTATTATCCAAGGTGGTTACAAATGGAGCATTGGTACAGGAGAGAATATTGATATATGGGACCAAAATTGGCTAATGAAAGGTCTCTCAATTCCAAAACCTACAGACCTGCATCAGCTTAGTGATATCTCAAAAGTCAAAGACCTTATCATGAGTACCTCAAAAGCTTGGGATGTTAATAAAATCAATGGCTCTTTTGACAGCATCACCTCTAGCAGAATATTGAAGACTCCACTTTTCGCTTCAGTCAGTGACGACGCGATTGTTTGGAAGCTCGAACACGATGGAGAGTACTCTGTGCGTAGTGCATATAAATATTGTATGAATACTGCAGGTACACATAACAGCCTTGGTATTATAGGTAGCTGGCAGCTCATTTGGCGAATGAAAACTCCACCAAAAGTTAAAAACTTGTTGTGGCGAATATGCCGTAATGTCTTACCAACGCGAAGCAGATTGAATAGCCGTGGAATTAATTGTCCGGTGAACTGTGCTGGTTGTAATGATGCAGCAGAAGACAGTATTCATGTGTTGTTCTTATGCCCACGTAGTGTTCAATGTTGGCAACAAGCAAGGCTTTGGGATCAAGTATGTGCAGGCTTTAACAATAACAACAATATCATAGAAAATATCTTCTCGATTCTGCATAGGCTTGATAAGGCTCAGCAAGAGTTTTTTAGCGTTATGGTGTGGAGTATTTGGAAGCGTAGGAATAATAAAGTTTGGGAAAATGTTACTAATACTGCTCAAACAGTGTGTGAACGAGCAAGGCATCTACTAACAAGCTGGCGAAGTGCTCAAAACTTTCAATCCCAGGCGAACATTACACAACTGGTTCCTCAGCAGACAAGGTGGAGCAAACCAAGCAACGGAAGATACAAATGCAATATCGATGCATCATTCTCACATACTAATAACAAAGTGGGAATTGGTATATGCATAAGGGACGATAATGGACGGTTTGTGTCTGCTAGAACGGAATGGATAGAACCTATACTTGATGTGGAGGTTGGTGAAGCCATGGGCTTGTTGAGTGCGCTTAAATGGGTAGACGAGCTGCAGCTGCGCAACATGGATTTTGAGATGGATTGCAAAAGGGTAGTTGATGGACTATATAGCAGGAGAACTCAAACCTCCGACCTTGGTGCTATCCTAAGTGATTGTAGGCTTATTCTAGCTACTAGTTTTGTGAACTCTCATGTTAAGTTCATTAGGAGACAAGCAAATGAAGTCGCCCATACACTTGCCCGGGTGTCTACATATCTAGCTAGTTTCCATAATTTTATCGATATTCCAACATGTATTTACGATATTATTATTAATGAAATGAGATAAGTCTTTTACCGTAAAAAAAAAACTAGTGTGCAACACACATGAAGGAAAACGTTGAAACAATTATTGTTAAGTTTTAATTTACAATTTATTGTGTTTAATGAATGTCTATTGTGCGATTGTTCTTTACTAATATTACTGCAATATCAACTTATCTTCTTTCTCTTAAATAATAGTAACAGATATTGTTACATATTTTTATGATCTAATTTCAGTGGATGATGTTAAATATTGGTAACAAATATTAGTTTTTATGATGTAATTCGGGGGAAATATAACAGAGGTAATCCAAACTTTAACCATGCATGTTGTAAGTAAATCTAATGACTCAAATTTATTGAATAGCTTGGTGAATATTTGGAATAGTTTTAATTTATGAGTTTTAGACTGTTGGTAGTGGGGGTAAGGTTAGAGCGTGGGATCATAAGTGGTTGTACCAACATAAATCCATTCATGACTTTGGCATCATATGGGGGTAGGAGGTTCGACCTGTTACTACCATGGTTGGCCAGCAATATCTTTGGTAAATTACATGTAATTATGCCTCCTACTAATGACAGCAACGATGATACCATGGCCTAGAGTGGTGGAGTACTCTCAACACAATGGTCCCCTAATAGTAATACACCCCTAGAAAGATTTATCATAATCATTTCTATGGTGCTCTATTCCCCTTTCATTTCAGAGCTCATGAGTGACAAAATCTCTAATACTTCAAATTCAACACCACGTATGTTTGGGACTAAGATATTCAAAATCAAATTCATAACAAGAAATATCTCCCTAAAACTGCATCAAACAAAAACGTAGTATCATCATATAACTTGAATATGTTTTTATGGTGTCAAGTATATGGATGGTAACTATCTCCCCAAAATTGCATCAACCAAAAAAGTCATATTATCCTGATGCTGTTGATACCACAATTAAAAACAAAGAAACAATCCAATACCTCTCAATGGGAACATACCATGTCATTCCATTGAACACAAACGGTATCTTTGGATGATTAATGACAGAAAAGTAAAACAACTTCAGACAAAAACAAAGTTTGTAGCTTAAAAACCGTTACATGTCTCACCATTTCAATTGCAAACAGCCAGTAAGACAAGACAAAGTGAAAAAGAGGGCTAATAGGTGACATTGTTTGGCAGGTTCCGGATTACATTACTCTTCATTCCCATCTTGCGACGCATTTGCTCCACGCCTGATCTGTTCATCTGCTTCAACACTTTCATTCTCACAAGTTGCTCCCTTGATTGTACAGTGGCCAAACCCATGCTCCGGTACCTGAAAAATTAAGATATCCATCCATATTACCAGGTGACAATGATTTGCTAAAGTGGTACACTATATATTTCACCACAGCATTGCACAGAACATAAGTATGGTTTTAAAATGGCAAACCTTGCAGCCAATTCCGCAGTAACAGCAACGTTATTTGCTGGTGATGGCCGTGGTTTCTGACGATAATAACGCAGGTATTCGCGGCTTCCTAGAGTTCTGGTTGATTTTTTGTTACCAGATAGCTTAGTGATTACAAGCTCAGACCCATCACTAAGTTCTATATTGTTATCAGCATCACCGGATACAACTAGCTGCTTCCCTTGCTCATCAAAATAACTGATAAAAACAGAATTAGAAATAGGAATATTTGCTATCTGATGTAGAAATATGCCATACAAATTTTATGTTATGATCCTAGAGGCCCAAATTAATGTAAGCCCAAAATTACATGGAGTGACTCATCTACCTTCTAGAATAAGTTTGTTAGGCATTTTATTATTGTTTTGTTTGTTATGAGAGTCTCTATATATAGACTTGTATTGGCTTATTCAATTATTATGAAAAATGAGAAATTAGTCTATTCTTCTTATCTTTTTCTTAGGAGGTTTCTCTACCCTCGAAGTAGAGTAAATCTATTTTCACAACCATTACATTTTATATGGGTAGCTTATAATAAAGGGAAAATTTAAACAAATATCAATATATGAACCAAACTAACCTGCTGGTATAATCATAGAACTCTTCCAGCTCTACTTCCTCCTCATCGTCATCGTCACCATAATGCACTTTACAGTGATTTTTTGCTGCTATATGTTTCCTGACTGCTTCCAAGCTGCTGAAAGGATGACACCGATCGTTGCAGTACAGACACAAGTAGTCCCTTTTGACCTAGAAATGGAAAGATGTCAGTAATATTTTTGAACCAAACAAAAGTATTTTATAGGAGAGGTGGGATTGGGGAGGGGGTTGCAGAATTATACCTTCAGTCCAAGATAGGTGAGGAGCCCTTTTGGATCTTTCAAATACTCAACATCTGGAATGAAGAGCCCATGGTGCTTGTGCATGTGAACCATGCAGCTTTCTAATGTTTTGTGCTCTTTATCACACATAAAGCAACACGATGGATCCAAATCCACAACATCATCATCATCATCATCATCATCTTCGTTCATATCATCATTATCAGCATTCTCATCCACATTCAAATCTGTCAAGGACTTTGCAGCATCATCATGCAGATCATCATCAGAATCAACCTCTACCCATTCATCTTCACTTTCTTCATCATCAGCAGAGATATATACCAGTCTTCTAGGAGGAGGTTTATTCACAACGCGTTGTGGAAGTGGCTTAATTATAGCCTTACCATCTGAATGACTAGCTCCTTCAGATGCCTGCATCATATGAGTTCTCGACTTAAGATGCTCGGCATGAGCCTTTTCACTTTTGTACCCCTTGCCACATAGGCCACAGCTATGGAGCATAGGACTTTCATTAGATTTATCTCTCTCTCGAGCAAGAGCAGCTTGTCTAGCTAGAAACAATGCTTCTGTCACTCCAGGAACCCCAGCCACCTATTAAAGTGAAGCAAAAATTAACACTGCCTCTATATTTTCAGGACATAAAACAAGTTCAAGCAAGATATTCATTCATTAGTTACCCAAATCCTCCTCCACAACTACAACTAAGAGGAAAAAACACACACTAACCGGAAATGCATTCACTAACTTAATTAGTTAATGTTAGAAACACAAATATGTGGCTGTGAGCGTGTTCGTAATTTTAAATAGAAACATTTTAAAAGTCTTTGCTTTTTTATTATTTAACTAATAAATAAAGCCCTCCCTTATTTTGGAGCTTAATTACGAAACACAGCCCTCCCTTATAATGTTGCTTTAAGGTCACAGCACACATATCAGAATGAACTAAACCAAATGGATCAGATAAAGACAAAATGTACATCAACATATGCAATTTTGAGATACCTCCAACATTAACTCCTTGAAAATGAATCCTGGATGTAGTTGTTCTTCTGTTATCTCAGGTATCAGTTCAACGTGTTTGACAGAACTAGGAAAAACTGAATACAAAACAAATAGCAAGCATAAGAATATACAACACTGAAAACTAATTTATTTCCTAATGATTAAAAGATACACATCAATCAAAATCACCTCGACATGGAAAAGATAGTGACAATGGAACACTTTTTGAAGTAATCATCAAAGTAGCTCTATAGGTAGGACTTATCTTATCCAATTCACTACTTATAACCATTGCATCCTGTGTCAATCATTCCAAGACATTGAAATAGTTAATTTTTTTTAATCAATATGACCAAAGAAGTACACAAATATGCATACCATGATTTGTAAAGCCATTTTGTCAACTGAAAGACCAATATACATTCCTTGCACTTTGAAGTACAAGTCCTTTGCTGCCTGAAGTTGAACCGTCAGATCCTCTGGAGTTTCTTGAAAAGGTGCTTGATTACCATGGATGTCATAACCTGCAATGGCTAAGGTTGGAAAGGTAGAACCAACCCTGTACAACAAATCATTTGTTCGATGACATACCAAAGTACACATTCTTGATCAGAAGTGGAAATACAAGTTAAAATTACACAATTTTTCAATAATTAAAACAGACATGTCTGAGCAATAAGCGAAGTAAAAAATTAATAAAAGCAATGGTTATAAGGAAATATATGTTAGTCTTACAGATTCATAAGCAAATATCTATAGCAAGCATACCTCACATCAAGCTCTTGACATTGGTCATCAGTTAGAAGTTTGTACTCCACAGCACAATGAGAAGGTGTTGCTGTCACCCTTTTGTCAAAATTTCTACTGATTGAATCCACCTAACAGTCAAAATCATCAAGGCATGATATTGCATTGCATGATGCTCAAAGAGTTGAAACAATAATTTACGAAAGAAAACTACAACTTACAATATATAATCCAAAACTATAAATATGGAGGTTTCAAGTAGAATATAATTGAAACCTCCATATTAAATTGTCCCGTAACTGTAGCTCAGTTAGTAGTTACCGGGGACATTATTAGGGCAACCGGGGTTTGAAAACCCCAGAGTAGAATTAAATTAAACAATACAGACTTGACTAGTGATAATAAATTCAGGCAATCCCTTTTGATGCTCTTAAATTGAGATGTTTCAACTCTTCAAAAGACCCTTATTTGTAAGAGAAGAAAGTTTTCAATCATGAATTTAACATAATTAATTATTCATGACACTAATACTAACATGCTAATTATAGACATTAAAACAGCTAAGTTACTATTTACAAATAACAAATTGATGTCATTTGATGACAAATTAACATTTCAAATCTAATCTAAATAATCAAAAACATACCAGGAACTACTTGGTATTGTTTCATGACGAAATTTCTTTCGAGGACAACTTTTGATGATACCATGACCACAGGAGGAATGAGAGTTCAACCCATATATTTAAAGGATTTAAAATGACGTGATCAACATCCCAAATTAGTTAATAGAAAGAATAAACACAAATTTCACTTTTGTTACATTGGAATCACAGGTAAACTTTTTCTTGTTTGAATATAAATAAAAAATTATCGGCATATTACTTTCTAATTTCAAATTTCTTATTTTATTTTATCGCAGAAGGATTGCAACTAAACAAATGAATGAAATGAAAGTATGATTGAACCAAACCTGTATCTAAACTCACAATTGAAAGTATAAATAATTCACGAGACAGATATGAAAAGGAACTAATAATATGCTTACCACATCAGCCTGCTTCCGATTATAATGGTGTGGGACCGGAATAGAAGCAGGAGATTTCTGTTTTATCTTTTTAAGTCGATTTTCCCATTGAATAGTTTCAACAGGTACAAGCTGTTACATATTGCTTAGAAGTTAGAAATCATACAGCCTTTCCACGGTATAGAACAAATATACAACAGCATTTAATCACCAAACCTTTTCGTTGTCAATCACGGTCATAGGTAAAGACAAAGCCCTACCAATATCCAATGTGGGGTTTTCTTCATTACTCACATCAAGATAGCATCCATTTTCTTCTGGGATACCGATTGGCCTTCAAAATCAAGCAAATGAAAGTGAATAGAGACGATTTTAAATGATTTTAGAAGGCATAGTTTTGCAAAAATATGTACAACAAACCTGCATATGATCCGAGCATCTCCTATTAACAACAAAACATATAAAGTGGTCAGCTCTAATTAAGTTTCCGATTAAAGCTTGATTTTTGTACTATATTAAATTCTTATTGACAGCATAATTTTCTAAGCAACAAAAAGATCCACTGATTATCAACCTTATAGTATTCAAAACTTATATAACGCTTAAAGATATAAAATCCTTCACGTTTTAATAACATGGATTTAATTTATATGGAAATCCATATTGAACGATATGATAATAAATTCTACAATGTAGACTGTTTAAATATATTTCATTGCATTTTGTTCAATACTGTACTTTTAATTTTCTCCTAGGCTAATGCTTTACAATCAGAAATCTTACCACCCGTCTCTCCTTCAAAATTTTCAAGCAAAAAGTACTCTATGGTTGCATAAACATTCTGGCTGTGACACCCTGCGCATGCTCCCTTTAACACTTTAATTCTCTGTCCACTACTCCATGTCTTTTCCTTTCTCTTCAGAACCCGATGAACTCTGATGACTGCATATTATAAGAAAAATAGAATCACAAAAAGAAAGATACAATTTAGTTCACTAGCAGCAAATATGTATATTTTAACTACAAAAGGACTAGTCTAGTCTAGTCTAGTGTAGTCTAACTGTTCTAATATACATATCATAAAGTCATGTATAAGAGGAATAGCAAGGTTCATTTATTCCTTTGCTAGTACATACATAGGCATTTTCTTCAAAACGCTATGGATTGAATTGCCACAAGTAAAACATAAATCGAAGCAATTGCCATCAAAATTTTGTTAGTCATACCATCATTTGAAAGGCCAAGTGCTTTCTTGTTTGGTGGATTGAGAAGTATAACCGGTTTATCCTCACAGTCACCGGCATCAGCTTCTACATCAAAATCATTGTGCATATGTAATATCCACTCCCGGTACTCCTTTTCTAGCTGTAAAGGAGTTATCACTTTTTTATCCCTGGTAATTTCAACAGAAACATCTGTTGATTTAAAATAAAAGATAAGTTGAGTATTTTAATATATAATAAAGACAACAAACTTGAAACAGTGTCAAGAAAATTTATAAGCAGAAAATACCGGTCTCTTTGTCTGAGATTTTACTGCCCAAGTTCTTTAAAGCAATGGTAAAAGGATTGTGGTGAGCTAAATCCGTCTGGAAAAGAGAACAGACTCATTAGTTTCATACCCAACTTACTCTCCTACGGTTTCATACTTCATAGCAGTATACATGTATCTATCTATACATGTTGTGAGATTTTATATTGGATCTAACTTATCATTACAAAATCGGCTTGTATGGTGAGGGTTGCCTGTCATATCTCTAAGCGATGTGGGACTAAATCCCCCGCTTCAAACCCAACACAATGAAGGTGTTGGAGGCAGCAATGAAAACAACCCAAATGCCACAATTAGGCGGACTGGGGGAGGATCAATGGAACATACAGGATGCATCTTTTTATATGTGCACCACATAATATGCCACCAATTTGGCATGTGATATTGTTAAGTGAGCAAATAATTACAACAATATTCAAAAGAAAAAGACACATGTAGCACATTTATTTACAAATATTTTAAACATTTGCAAGCCTAACCTTTGACTGAGTAGGCTTAAAACCAGCATCAGTTTCTGCAAATTAAAAAAGTCAGACTCAGATGATCAAGCAAATAAACATAATAAATATGAAAGTGCATGGTAACAAACAGTTGCTACATACCAACATAGCATTTAACCCTCATGGAACATCTCTTCAATATCCCTGCCTTATAAGTCTCCCTTTTGTTCCTATAGTCCATAAAAGGAAGTAAAGGCTGGTCCAAAAGAATTGCAACTCATCAGTAATCTCTAAAAAAGTAATGAAGAGACAAATTTTATTGACAAGTTCAGGGAAAAGGTTGGAAGTTTACCCAGCGAGCCTCTGGAAAGAGACGACCAAGCCGCCTAATGGAAACACAATTAAAGGTTTCAAAATTTTCCTTCCAAAATTCTGTCAATACTCTCCTTTCCCTGTAATTATATACATATTCATTTGATTGGTTTTGATAATGAGATATGAAATGCAATATAGACAAAGTTCAATACTGTAGGCTATTTATTTCTGTTACCTCTATGAAAGGGAAATATACAAATCTAAGACGTGCATTTGCTTTTTGGAGTTCCCTTGAACCTAAAAATAGTTATTCAAATAGAACTCAACACTCACATTTCTTTACAGATAATCAGATGAAATGGATAAGCTGTAATATTAGAGATACTGATCAAAAAATATCATTTATCATATCTCAAACTATATATTGCTTGTTGCTTGATAGAATTATAATTCATCAACATACCATGGTCCTGTAAACGAGACATATGAAGCTGCAGAACAAATTCAGAACCATTGCAAGAATGCAAATTGGTAGTTGCAACCTCCCCGCCTTGAACCTCTGTCAGATCCATACAGTTGACCTGAAAAGAACCAAATTTGTTACAATCTTATATATGCTGTTTCATGACATCAAGTAACCCTTTCGTGGAACAAAAATTACAATTTTTCTTTAAATATTGAATATGATATGCTGATACATGATTCTTCAGCAAATCTTAGTTGAAACAGGAAAAATATGCTTTAATGCGAAAGCTTCTTCGCTCATAAAATGATATAATTGAAATATAAATTGTGTTCATTGTGTGTATAATATTCATGCTGCCATTTTTCTCAGTAAGGTTTGACACAGTAAAACTCAAGGAGTCTGCAGCCATCCACCGAAAGAATAAAAGAATCCTTTGTCAAGATTCATAAATTAGATTACATGTCTTTTTTTCTTCTTCTCAATATAGTCTGCTAAGCAACAAATCAAATCAAAATGTACAAAGACACGATACTTGTAAAGAACAAGTTTCCGCAATACTTAACACTAATGCCAACTCCGCAATAATTAAATTAACTGAACACAAGTATAATATGTATTAACTACTTAAGATAAATATGCTACCAGATTAACAGCATCAGTGACTTGACTTGGCCTCTTGGGTGCCTGCAGATGTTCAAGGACATTAAAGTTAGAAATCAGAATGTAAAATGTACAAAAATTATAGAACTAATAACAAATAAAAAAAACTAAACATTACTTGGCTTGGTGCGGTAGCCAATTTCTTTACCACTGCTTGCGCTTCATCATCTTGGTCATCAGCACGCGCAGATCCTGCCCGCCACGCAGGTATTATTCTAGACATGATATACCTCGTTGTAGGACCGGATTGAAGATACGCAGGCTGTGGAGTGGCCAATACGGTGGGCACAACTCCGTCTGAAATAAGTGGCTTTCCTCCGGGGCCCCATATATTCATGGAAAATTTTCCATACCCGTTATGGCCCCAATCTGGACCATGCGAGTTTTGGATGAGCCAATACGGTACTGGTTGTCCATTGATGACTTCAGTTCCAAACCCAATAACCGTCAGCATGTGTCCGACAACCAACTCTCCTGAAGGAAGGAAAAAACTGAGTATATTTTGAGGCCCAAGATAAACACCGTCCTGTACAATTGAAAACCTAAATTAATTAACTTATAAAAGAAACAAAGAAAATCAAGTATTTTCCTATTTACTTACCCCTTTCCAAGTTGCCATGCAATCCGTCCAATAAACAAACACCGCAATTGGTACAAATAAAAATGATGTCTTTTCAATTTTGATGTGGTACGGTTTTTGTGTTTTTATCTCGGTATCAACATATTGAGCAGCACAGCATTGTACTACGAACATTTCCTTTTAAGTGTATTTGCCATTATTTATTGAGTTTAATTTGAATTTGAATACTATTTTTTTTTTACTGTTACATGAATAGTGATGAATCATGATTAATTGAGGATAAATTATTTTTTATATCAATTTTGTTAAACTAGATTAATTTTTCAGAAAATAGGACATGTAGTGACATGGAAATAAAAATTATACCGTCACACAATATTAGTTATGTATTCTGCAAAATTATCTTATTACATTCCAATTTCATATTATGATAAAAAAGAATAGTTAATTCCTATTAGATATTTTTTTAAAATATTTTATACATATTTCCATTAAACTCGTGATTTTTTTGTTTTAGTCAATATATCTTTTTTTGTTTCAAAATAGTTTCTGTATGTTCAAATCTTTTGATTTTAGTAACTTAAAACTAAAATTCGCAGGAAACTAACGAATTTTCATGCGAAGTTCAGCTTTAAGGACTAAAATAAAAAAATTGCACATGCAGTGACTAATTTACAACAAAAAAATATACAGGGACTAAAATAAAAAAAAATTATAAACTTACAGAGACGAAAATAATGTTTAACCTATTATAAATGATATTCTTAACTAATGTTCCAATAAACCAGTTAGCATTTTTCTAAAGAATACTTGAAAAATAAATAGAATTTAAAAGGAAAACTTTTTAAAGAGTCTATAACAAGAAAGAGAGATAGTACGTAAGTTAATCCATGACAATTAACTCTTCGGTCCTATATATTATTTTGAACATTTTCACCAAAAAGCGTTATGGTTTGATTTAGAGAAAAATAAATAGTGAGTTGTTTGAAATACATGTCAGAACACTTTATATGAATGTTTTAGTTTGAAATCTTTTATTGGAATATATTTGATTAATATCGACTTTATATATTCAATCGAAACGAAGTGTTTATGTATGAATATTTACATAAACACTTAATTCTGATATGAATATTTATATCGGTTTGAATATTCATACATAAAATCTTCATTTCGGTATGAATATTCATACACAAACATTCGTCAAATTTATTACGGTATTATCTTTCTTAATGTAAATGTGGTGATTTTATTAACTTGTTAAAGATTACTTTATTAAAAAGGTGATTTTTATTACAATAAACAAGCATAAATGTATTATCATCCTTGCACAAGAGCCATACTAATCTTCCCTTTATCGTTTTAATTTTATCGGATGTGTCCGAAGGAGAGGGGAGTAGGGGATTTTACCTTCTGCTTTTACGAAGAAGTTGGTCAAACAGGTTTCTATAAAAACTCTACTAGAAAAAACAACTTTTGTAATTATGAAGAAGAGTCATAATTCACGAGGGACAGAATAACTTAATTAGAAAACTCATCAGCAAATAACATCTTTCATGTTGTGTAAAAAATATATTACATATTTCATATTACTTGCTCCCTCTAGTCTCATATATAAGCAACAAAATAAAAAAATTGAAAGTCTCAAATATAAACAAAAAATAACTTCTAATCATTACAATAAATGTCACTTTTTCAAATATATCCTTACTTTTTTCACATTATTATGTTTTTAACGGTTTCCAAATTAAAAGATAAGAGTAAAATTAAAAAAATGTATAACTTAAATACATTTAGACATTTTTCTTAAAGGAAGAGTTTTTTTTTAAGAAATACATTTATATAAGAAATCGGAGGAAGTACTATACAAATAAAATATAAATATTTTAAAACATCTTACTAACAACCTTGTGGCATCTATTACTACATGGAAGTCTTACATATGCACATTATTTAGATATACAATTTAGGCATACACAAAAATTAAAATATTAAAAGAAAAATAAATTTTAAAGTAAATATTAATTAGTTTAGTCATCAACAAAAGTTGGTGGATATTTCCTACTATTAAGAAATGTTATTGGAAGACTAAATAAATAAAATGAATTAAAATATAATTTAAATGGTTAAATTAATCCGCTATTAATACTAGAGTTAGGTATACGGGTCAAGATCCGCAGATTGACCTGTTTAACCCGCAGCCCGCACGAGCTTGAGACAATTTTTTTTGTTAGTTTATATTTTTGCCCATTTGGGTTGGACCATTAAAATTAGTTATGTGGGTTAAATCCGCGGGTTTGACCCGTGACCCGTTTATATTAGATTTTTTGTTGTACTCTTAATATTGGTGTGTACTGTTAAAGTTCTTTTAAATTTTTTGGACAAGACTATGAAATTCTTATTAAATACCATTTGGGTTTATTTTATGGATTTGAGGTGTGTGGAAAAATAATGACGATGAAAATTAGTTGAATTTGATTTTAATTGCATTACTTGCATAAAGAATATAGGTAAACTCAAAAATGTCACAAACTTTAATTTTTTATTTGGTACTTACAATTTATATGTTATAATATAGACTTATTAACTGTATAGTTTTTTTATTTCAATATTTTAGTTATTTTTGAAAAAAAAACAATTGATTTTTTTAATTTTTTTTTGTAATAGTCTGCGGGCAAACGCGGACCGAACTCGGGCCTACATATCATAACCAGTTTATATTTGCGGACTTATGCGGGACGAGTTAAATGGGGCGGGTCAACCCGCATACTCAGCTCTAATTAATACTGGTTCTTTATAAACATTTATTATTCTTGACAAACTTTTTTTTTTAGAATTTTATTATCGCTATTATATACATTACGAAATTCCTACGGAGTTTTTCTGTGTATTCTCAATGTAAAATTGTTTATGTATCATTCAATTAAAGTTTTTCTAATATTATACTTATGCGGAGTTTCGAGCTTAAGATCTGCTGTTTGAATTCCACCGACGATAATAATTAAATTTTTATAATATTTTATGGAAAACTACCTTATTTTTTTGTTTCTATCTCAATTAGAGTTTTTCAAATATATTTTCTTAGAAACTTTTTCAAATTTTTTTTTTGGAAAGCCTAAAAAAATTTGTGGAAACTCTCCTAAATATTATATATATACTTTTTAGAAACTCTTTTCCTTTTTTATTATTTTAGGAACTCTCACAAATATTATATTTTTTAAAAAAACTTTTTATTTTAGAAACTTTCAAATATTATATATATTATATGCGAATGATACTAACAGGTTGGAGAAACTCTCCTTTTTAATCTAATGATAAAAATTGAAGTGAGATGAATTTGTGCATGTGAGAAAGTATTGAACTTTCAGATGGTGGTGATCACTCTAGCTAAACATTTATTTATATACGACAAACGGTATGGATAAATGGACAAGCCTTCTCATTTGAAAAGAAAACAAACACAGAAATAGTATAAAGAACTTCGTAGGTTATATGCACACTAATCCCCATAATCCCCATGTCAGTGTCAAAATATGTGGTACGGTTTTTGTGTTTTTTTCTCGGTATCAACATATTGAGCAGCACAGCATTGTATTGTACTACTAGGCCAAGGAACAAAAACTTTGCTGTGTGAGAGAGAAGTAGTATGAAGAGAATGAAGAATCTACTCTTTGCTGTGTGGGTTGGTTAGGGCAAGCAAAAGAAATATGAAGAGATTCCTACACAGTATATTAACATGAGAATGAGACTCTTTTCCTTGGCAAAAGAAAAATTTGACTTTTCAAACATTTTAATGAGATATTATACACCATTTAGATGTAAGAAAAATGGTATGAATTTTGATGTGATAAGAAATGTATATGCATAAGAGTGACTTTTTAAGTGACTTTTCAATTTTGATGTGGTACGGTTTTTGTGTTTTTTTCTCGGTATCAACATATTGAGCAGCACAGCATTGTATTGTACTACTAGGCCAAGGCTACTGTAGGCGACCTCAATGAGTCTTCTACCATAGGAGAGGAAACAAAACTGTAACTTTGTGAAATATTGTTTTTTTTTTTAATAAATTGTGGAATATTTTATTAATACTCTTTTCGACCTTATTTATAAATAAAAGTTGTTTTTTAGATTCATTCAACTACTAATGTATTTAATTTAAATATAGGTTAAATACATCAATTGTTCAATGATTCTAAAAAGTAACCTTTGTTTATAAATAAGGTCGGAGGGAGTAAATTTATTTGAAAATCAATTGTCCTCGTGAGCTTAGCTCAATTGGTAAGGACATTGCACGTTATGTGCATGGACTAGGGTTCGAAACCGGATACGTTCACTTATTCACTTTTAAGGGGTGAAATTCTAGCCACTATACTATCTGACAAAAAAAAAATTAATTAAAAATTTTAATGGTTCCACTATTACAAGATCAATATTGGTATTTTTCATCAATTAAAATATTTGTATTATGTCGCATAAGTCCCAGCTCAACTGACATATATTGTCGAAATTATTAGGCCGGACGTCATGACCCGGGTTCGAACTCGGAATCTCACAATTATGTGAGTTTAATTTCAATGGGTTACCACTTTTTCTAAGATAAAAAATAATGTTTTTAGTTTAAAGTATATATGTTGGCTAACCAGATTAACAAGTGGTATACTATGAAATAATGGTTAAAATTATCATAAATTCTAAAGACTTTCGATAATATTTTATAAGAGTAAAAATTACGACTCTTCTCATTTTTATGACTATAGAAATCAATATTATTAACGTCAATTCACTACGAGTTACATATTTATTATATATTGTTTTAATTAAATTGGTGTCAATTAAGTCATTATTTTAATAATAAAAATATCCATTAAATTACACTTTCAAACATAAACATATATTATTGATGTTATTTTAAATAATGTTTAGATACTTCAGCTCTAACTATCCAGGATCTCTCGGACCCATTTTTACCTAATTGAACTAACAAACGAATGGAAGTTTTTTTTTTTTTATGTCCGGACTCCGAATGAATAGATAGATTGTAATAACAGTCACATTGAAAACCTAGTTTTGATGAAACAGTCATGAACTTTAACTGAAACTACAGATTTTGATCGGAGATTTCAAATTTAATAAATCTGACCGTTCAATATCACCTAATTGGACTAACAAACGAATGAAAAGATAATTTTGATGATCGGACTCCGAATGAATTGATAGATTAAAAAAAATAGTTTTAAGGAAAGGGTCATCATGTTTACTTAAAACTACCCATCGCAGCAATTTGTCATTAAAACTAGATTTCCTATTAGACTGTTATTACAATTTGTCAATCTATTCGGAGTCCGATCATCAAAATTCTTTTTTTTTTCATTCGTTTGTTAGTCCAATTAATTAGGTGAAAATGGGTCTGAGAGATCCTGGATAGTTAAAGCTGAAGTATCTAAAAATTATTTAAAATAGCATCGATAATATATATTTATATTTGAAAGTGTAGTTTAATGGTTATTTTTATTTTTTTTATTAAAATAATGACTTAATTGACACCAGTTTAATTAAAACAACATATAATAAATATGTAACTCGTAGTGAATTGACGTTAATAATGTTGATTTCTTTAGTCGTAAAAATGAGAAGAGTCATAGTGTTTACTCTTATAAAATATTATCGATAGTCGTTACAATTTAATTATGATAATTTTAACCATTATTCCACAGTAGACCATTTGTTAATCCGATTACTCAACATATATTATAAACTATAAAAACTAATAATACAAATATTTTAATTGATAAGAAATACCAATATTGATCCTGTAACAGTTGAACCATAAAAAAATTTAATTAAATTTTCAAATACATTTATTCCTAGAATATTCTACAATTTATTAAAAAAAGAGTTTCCACAAAAATGCCGTTTTGTTTCCTCTCCTACGGTAGGAGACTCATGGAGGTCGCCTGTAGTAGCCTTGGCCGTACTACGAACATTTCCTTTTAAGTGTATTTGCCATTATTTATTGAGTTTAATTTGAATTTGAATACTATTTTTTTTTACTGTTACATGAATAGTGATGAATCATGATTAATTGAGGATAAATTATTTTTTATATCAATTTTGTTAAACTAGATTAATTTTTCAGAAAATAGGACATGTAGTGACAGGGAAATAAAAATTATACCGTCACACAATATTAGTTATGTATTCTGCAAAATTATCTAATTACATTCCAATCTCATATTATGATAAAAAAGAATAGTTAATTTCTATTAGATGTTTTTTTAAAATATTTTATACATATTTCCATTAAACTCGTGATTTTTTTGTTTTAGTCAATATATCTTCTTTTGTTTAAAAATAGTCTTTGTATGTTCAAATCTTTTGATTTTAGTACCTTAAAACTAAAATTCGCAGGAAACTAACGAATTTTCCTGCGAATTTCAGCTTTAGGGACTAAAATAAAAAAATTGCACATGCAGTGACTAATTTACAACAAAAAAATATACAGAAACTTAAATAAAAAAATTATAAACTTACATAGACGAAAATAATGTCTAACCTATTATAAATGATATTCTTAACTAATGTTCCAATAAACAAGTTAGCATTTTTCTAAAGAATACTTGAAAATAAATAGAATTTAAAAGGCAAACTTTTTAAAGAGTCTATAACAAGAAAGAGAGATAGTACATAAGTTAATCCATGACAATTAACTCTTCGGTCCTATATATTATTTTGAACATTTTCACCAAAAAGCGTTATGGTTTGATTTAGAGAAAAAGAAATAGTGAGTTGTTTGAAATACATGTCAGAACACTTTATATGAATGTTCTAGTTTGAAATTTTTTATTGGAATATATTTGATGAATATTAACTTTATATATTCAATGGAAACGAAGTGTTTATGTATGAATATTTACATAAACATTTAATTCTGGTATAAATATTTATATCGGTTTGAATATTCATACATAAAATCTTCATTTCGGTATGAATATTCAAACACAAACATTCGTCAAATTTATTCCGGTATTATCTTTCTTAATGTAAATGTGGTGATTTTATTAACTTGTTAAAGATTACTTTATTAAAAAGGTGATTTTTATTACAATAAACAAGCATAAAGGTATTATCATCCTTGCACAAGAGCCATACTAATCTTCCCTTTATCGTTTCAAATTTATCGGATGTGTCCGAAGGAGAGGGGAGTAGGGGATTTTACCTTCTGCTTTTACGAAGAAGTTGGTCAAACAGGTTTCTATAAAAACTCTACTAGAAAAAACAACTTTTGTAATTATGAAGAAGAGTCATAATTCACGAGGGACAGAATAACTTAATTAGAAAACTGATCAGCAAATAACATCTTTCATGTTGTGTAAAAAATATATTACATATTTCATTTGCTCCTTTTAGTCTCATATATAAGCAACAAAATAAAAAAATTGAAAGTCTCAAATATAAACAAAAAGTAACTTCTAATCATTACAATAAATGTCACTTTTTCAAATATATCTTTATTTTTTTTCACATTATCATGTTTTTAACGGTTTCCAAATTAAAAAATAAGGGTAAAATTAAAAAAATGTATAACTTAAATACATTTAAACATTTTTCTTAAAGGAAGAGTTTTTTTTTAAGAAATACATTTATATAAGAAATCGGAGGAAGTACTGTACAAATAAAATATAAATATTTTAAAACATCTTACTAACAACCTTGTGGCATCTATTACTACATGGAAGTCTTACATATGCACATTATTTAGATATACAATTTAGACATACACAAAAATTAAAATATTAAAAGAAAAATAAATTTTAAAATAAATATTAATTAGTTTAGTCATCAACAAAAGTTGGTGGATATTTCCTACTATTAAGAAATGTTATTGGAAGACTAAATAAATAAAATGAATTAAAATATAATTTCAATGGTTAAATTAATCCGTTTCAGCTTTCAAATTTCAATGCCAGTAAATTTCAACATGCTTAGTCTTTTCACGAAATACAAGATATATATTTGATAAGCAGTGTTGTTTGGTTATTATTTTAAATTCCAAGTGTAAACTACCACCACTTTGGTCATACCATTGACAAAAAAAACAAATTTGATCACATATTTTGTCAAAGGAAAGGTTCTGTTGAGCAATATTGTTACCGACTTCGTTAGCTTAAAAAATCAGTTAGTTTATTTACGTTTTCCAACTTTAGAGAGTATTCTCAAAAAAAAAAAAAAAAAACTTTAGAGAGAGTGTTTCAATAGGAGTGTGTAAGTTAAGTAGAAATAGAACAAATTACATAATAATGGTTGGCACTTAGCATTATTTGTGTATGATAAATTCAAGCAGAGGAAATCTCTAATTTAAGAACTTACTGCATCTGAAATGTCGCAATGTAGTTTTGTCACAGAATCACCTCTACTCAACTCTTCTAAAGCTCCATAAGCAATGTATGTTTTAGGACCCAAATCTGGCTTCAAAACAGCAGGGAGCTTTGTGGCGAGGTTTAAAACACCGGATTTGGGATGTGTATAATCACTAAAAGGAAGCATTGCTGTAAACTCAGCACCATGCCTTGGCAAACACTCTTCAAAAAAATTTGATGGAGGCCAATCTTTTAGCTTCAGCATCTCCGGCCATCCATTTCTGTAATGACGCCCTGTCAAGTAGCCTTTGAAGAACTGAAAGGCGTTAACTTGTACCTGCATCACCATAAAGAACACATAATATTCTTTTGTTCAGAACTATATTAAAAATTTCAAAACAAAAGCTGACAAATAGGTGAGTTGATTATTGTTTGATGATCCAAATTGTTAAGAGTCTTCTCAAGATAGTTTTTTGTGACAACTTATACAACTTGGATAATTAATATGATTTTTGCACGACTAATTTCATGTAGAAGCAAATTCAATCTAGAAATCCAAACACCAACCTCGCACCAATCCAAGCAGTCGATAGCTTTAAAAGTAACTGCCTCCTCTTTTAATATTTTCCTTGCCCCCCTAAAAGCTCTCCACATCACCATTGGGTCCCAGCTAAGGCCAGTAGCCTTTTTATAAGCATTCCTTACAATAACAGGTTCGCCTCTTATCCAGTGTCTTTGGAAATGCTCAAATTCTGTGTCTCCGATTTCAACGGCATCTGGACAGTACAAAAAGTTGTCATGACCGGTTTCTCTAGAAGCTGCCTTCCTTGCAGAATCATGTGCTGCATCTTCCTCTAAAATATGGCATTCTGAACATCCTAGAGAAAGATCAACAATGGGTGGGATATATTTGATTGTAAGTTCCTCTGCGCCCTTGGTCAATTTGTCAATCCAATTAGGTTTGAATAGGCGCCTCAGTGAAAGGGTAGCAGTACCACAACCTCCTCTAGCTTTTGGAGGGCAAGGAATGCTACCATTTGTCTCTGCTCTCCAAGCAATAGTTTCGGGTGGTGTATCGACCATTTCCTCATTACCAATAGCAGGAATATATTCGCAATGAACTCCATTTCTTAGTTCCGTGCAACAAGTGAGACAGAGATCGTACCGACAATAAGGATTGGTACAACTTCTGTGGAAATTGACAATGGATGTACTGCAGTTGTCACTGTGAAACAAGAAAATCGACAAATCTGAATGAGAAAATTAGTTAATCAAAGTATGGATAGTAAGATGAGTCAAACTTTGCAACATATTCCTACAATTTATAAAATGATGAGATAATTGGAGTTAAAGCTGAAATTAATTCATGAGTATCTATCTATCTGTGGCAATAAAAGTAATTCCACATATACCAATGCCAAAATATGGAAAATGGAATATTAACTTCTCTTGTAGTAAGTTTTAACATATAATATGACAAAAAGGGAAATTCAATTACCAATATTACTGTATTGAATCATATGAATTGTTAACTTGCAATTACACTGCACTCTGGTATTTATACCAGAAATGTCTAACTAACACAAGATTAGTTAGTTAGTTAGTTACGAGGCTGTTAGTCTAGGTGCTGAGTCAGCACTTTCTGTTACTGTAATTCTGTTACAGTTAGAAGCCTTACAGGGCTTAGCTTGCGCTACACACTACAGTACTCTATTACTACTCTTGTTTGTCCTTTTTAGGTCCAACAATGTTAGACCGGTTCCAATCTAGCACCTCAGCCTTCACTTATAGTATTTTTCTAAGCGACGAGGATCCTGCGAACTCTCCTCTAACTCCAGAGTATACTAGATCGTGATCATAACGCAATTAAGCAAAATGAATACTTAAACAAAAACATGAGAGGGTCCATGATATAATACCAATAGACTCGATCATCATCATCAACTGCTGCCTGCAGAATATCCTCCTCTTCCACCATCAGAGAACCTGAGGAAACAGCACAATATTGTACATTTGAAATCATCGGTCCATCTACTTGATAACACTAACCAAATCAAATCAGAGTACCGTGTATGCTTGCTTCTACTTCCAATTCTGATTTCTGCTCCCGTTGGATATATTGGAGTAAGGG
The DNA here is from genome assembly GCA_030408175.1 of Trifolium repens. Classification (NCBI taxonomy): domain Eukaryota; kingdom Viridiplantae; phylum Streptophyta; class Magnoliopsida; order Fabales; family Fabaceae; genus Trifolium; species Trifolium repens. The sequence goes on from CP125836.1 coordinate 6,754,982, forward strand.
CAATGTTTTTTTAAGCAAGAAAAGCAATTTTTGTAATTTGGCATCTCTATCTGCTTCACCATTTTCATCCTGTGGACAAATAATTCATTTCACACAAATTGCAAAGGCACAAAAATTATGCAAAGCATTATAGAATGCAAGAGAATGAAAGCACATACCATTGTAGATATAGTTTTCTTCAAGCACAGTCGGCAATTGCAATAATCAAGACAAAAAGGGCAAGCGGTCTCTATCTCCTCTCTAGTCTTATCTTGGTACCTATATTTTTCAAATTTAAATATCATAGCAACACCAGAACAAATCTACAATCAGCAACTAACATAATTTGAGTTATACAATATTAACTTATTTGTGTAAAGCTATAATATTTCAAAGTTAATAGAACTATTTTTCTCCCATGAAATATTCTCATTGGATTAATCGTAGTAAAATTCAATGGAAAGTAGAATACTGGGGGGAAAATTGCGCTTAACATTACCATTTTGCTATGCACTCGTAACAATATTTCTTTCTTTTGCACTTGGTACAAACGACGAGACCAGTCCTACTTTTCTTCCAGCACTGATGGCACCTTGAATTTCTACGCTCCTTTTTTATCTCTATGTCACCCTACAAAGAGAAAGTAGTACAAATGAATTCAAATTGAGATTTTTGAGTAAAGAAAGAATCAAATTCAAAGTCAAAAGAGAAACAATCAATGCTAAGGTACTAACTCTAAAGAATGGACAAGAATGTAACTTTAAAGAGCAACTCTCACCATCAAATCTGTAGATTCCAATCCATCATGGTCTATAGTTTCTTCCACCTCATTTTCAGAAAAAGTTTCTTCCACCTCATTTTCAGAAAAAGTTTCTTCCACTTCAAAATCTTGATAATTCTTGTGGTCAGTTTGCAATGTTCTTAGTCTTTCACTGCACCTCTTATGGACATTGCTGGATGCACTCATCAATCCTTTTGTTCTCTTTTCAATTCTGGAATCCTTTGAGCACTCCGGCACAAAATCTGACTTTTCTTCTTTATTTACTTGACCTTCTGGCGGTGAAATGGATTCTTCATTCATACTCAAAACACCATCAACACAAGTACTCTTCTGACTTTTAATCTGTGAAGCCAATCGAGCCGCAGCCTTCTTTTGCTTTTTCCCGGAACCCTTTGGCCTACCACGCCTTTCAATCTTCGAATCCGATTGAACAACAATCTCCTTTTGCTTTTCTCCAGAACCCTTTGGCCTACCACGCCTTTTTTTCTCCTTATGCAACTCGTTTTCAGCTTCACCAGCAATATTTTTCTTCCTATTTTTAGACCCCTTTGGTCGACCCCTTTTTGGTTTAACATTTTGAACCTCGTCTTGACCAAGGGTTGGCAAAACATTTGCAGTTCCATCATCATCTTCAAGACAAACATCACTAGACATTCCTGGATGCTCATAACCCTCAAATCCAATGCTTCTCAATTTATTCCTTGTACACAATGCAGGACCAAGTTTTTTAGTTAGGCTTGCAACCTCGTCTGCACCTTTTTGACATGGAACGCTCATCATTTTGGTTTCTAAACCTTGTGTTGCAATCTCCTCAGCTCCTTCGTTACTAGAAGCACAAATATTGGTTACTGCAATCTCGGCATTCTTCTCCTTGGTTACCGAACCCTTTGATCTTCTACCACGCTTTGTTGGTTCTGTAATGTCACCATACCCAGCAACTTCATAACCAACCGCCAAAATAATCTCCCTTCCACGCTTCCAATCATCCGGTTGACCACGCTTCTTTGTCCTTGCAATCTCATCCTCGGCCACAGCTTCCTGACCAGCCTTACCACAACACGGTGATTTTTCATTCTCTAAAACTTCAACAGTGCTTGTCCCAATCGCTCCAGCATTACCACAAACAGTTTCTCCATCCGAGGTTAAGTTAACCCCTTTCTTCTTATTCTTGGAACCCTTAGGCCTTCCAAAAACAGTGCTCGTCCCAATCACTCCACCATTACCACTTCCACAAACAGTTTCTCCATCCGAAGCTAAGTTAACCCCTTTCTTCTTATTCTTGGAACCCTTAGGCCTTCCACAAACAGTGCTCGTCCCAATCACTCCACCGTTACCACTTCCACAAACAGTTTCTCCATCCGAGACGAAGTTAACCCCTTTCTTCTTATTCTTAGAACCCTTAGGCCTTCCTGCTCTCTTAGTCAATGGCTTCAAAACATCAGTTGCCTCATTATTGACAGAAACTCCTCCACTTAATAACAGTTCCGTTCCCTCTTCCACGCTAATATCTTTCACCTTGTTACTTGAGTCAGGAACCTCTAATATACTACCAACATTTTTTTCGCCTTCAAATTTGCCGCCACACTGAACTACATTTCTAACACCCCCACCACCCTCACCTCTAAAATCATAAGCATTTACATCACCTAACCCTTGAAAACTAGTTCCATCAACAACTAAATTCACATCATCACAAACCCTACCTTGACTAAGAAGTGCTTGAAAACTACTATCATACATATCCCCAAAACCAGCTTCACCACCAACCAACCCTCCAATTCCTCCAGAAGGAAAACCAAGTGAACCATTTCCACAAACACCATCAATACCATTTCTATTATCTTCTTTACCAACACCAGAAACACCACCAGCATTTCCAAATACACCTACACTACTCCATGGCTGACCTAAACCACCATTAACCCTATTCCTATCCTCAACAAACCCACCTACAAACTCAACTCCATCACCAAGAAATTGACCTAAATTTCCACTCCCTTGTCTAAAAACCCCAACTTGTTGACCATCTTGTTGCCAAAGATTAAAACTTTCACAACCAACATCAATATTAGCACCACCATTGATTTCATCTCCACCAAAAATACCTCCAAAAGTACCATCATCAACAACAACCCCATTTTGTAAACACTCTTCACCTTTTCTTTTTGTACCTTTCTTTTCAACAGAACTACTTTCCTTCTTCATTTTGGTTCTATCAATATCATACACATGATGCTTCTCACATTGAGTTTTTCCAGGTAAAGCTTTCTCTTTACACCTCCATCCACCAGACCCATTTGTAATACACCTAAACTCATCATCAACACCACTTTCATCCATTCAGAAAAACTAAAAATGATTTATTTATTTTTTTGGTTTCACTCTTTCAAGTATGATGATGAATTGATTGGGACGGAGGTAGTATCAATTTTCCAATAATAATAATAAAAAAAGTATTTTATACTGACCGTAACATGGTCATTAAACTCTATTATTATTATTAGCGTGACAAAAATTAAGCATTTGATTGGGAAATGATTAGGGGTGCTCAAATCCAAACCAATCCAAATAAAAACCGCAAATCGATCCAAAAAAACCGAAAACCGCAAAAAACCGAATATTTTTGGATGTGTTTGGATGTCCTTTTTGTGAAAACCGCCGGATCGGATCGGATTTTGGATTGATTTTTCAAAACCGATCCAAACCGAACCAAACCGCATACATATTTTTTAACACTTATTTAACTTTTTAATAGTATGATATATTGCATTATAATATATTAATTATTGATTTTCAATTTTCTCAATAATACTTATTAGTTCAATTTAATGTATTTCTTTTTACTATATCATAGATTTCAAATATAATTGATAATTTTCATTGCAAAATATTAATTTTTAACATATTATATATTGTATTTTACATCAAATATATTATTTTACCGTGTCATTGTAATATTAATATTTAAATAAAAAAAATTAATTTGTAATTTGGATGTCCAAAAACCGATCCAAATTAAACCGCATAAAATTGGATCGGATTGGATCGGATTTTTTTAAATTAGTCATCCAAAACCGAACCAAACCGCAAGTAATATTAACTTTGGATCGGATGGATTTTTGTCTCAAAACCGATCCAAACCGAACCGCGAGCACCCCTAGAAATGATCATTCATTTACTTTCACTCTCTATATATAACATTTCCTTTTAAGTGTATTTGCCATTATTTATTGAGTTTAATTTGAATTTGAATACTAAAAAAATTTAACCGTTACATGAATTAGTGATGAATCATGATTAATTGAGCATAAATAATTTTTTATACTACCAATCGTTAGTTGGTTCAGTGGTGATTGGCGCTGAATTTGGTAGGGAGGACCGCGGTTCGATCCCCGCAACTGCGATTGGGAGGGGGCTGGAACCACTTAATGCCAGAACTGACCCCCAAACCAGATTAAACTGGTGGTGAAAAACAAAAACAAAAAAATATCAATTTTGTTAAACTAGTACTAGTTAATTTTTGAGAAAATAGGACATGTATTGATAGGGCAAAAAATATTTATACCGTCACACAATATTAATTATATATTCTGCAAAATTACCTTATTAAATTCCGAAGGTTTCTGGTAGAGATTTTCCTTTAATGTCTTCGGCCCAACTATATATGTACCATATATACCTTGGTACATGTATTGAGGCGAGAGCATAATATTTCTACCCGTGAGCTTCAAGTGAAGATGTTCTGCAGTTTTCGTTGCTACAAAGGCATGCATAGCAAGATCTTCCCATACCCTGGTTGTAGATTTAGGGCAAAAGAATATGAGTGAACATACACATGTGTGGGTTGGTTGTAGATTTAGGGGAATAGAATATGAAGAGACTCAACATAATAGTACACCGCTCAATATGTTGGTAGAGGTGTAATTTGTTTGGACTTGGTTGTTGACTAAAGTGAAAAGGAAGAGAGACAAAACACAAAACCTGCATAACACATATTTTACACTAACATGGGAATGAATGAGTATGCATATAACCTAAGAGCTTCTTTATACTATTTCAGTGTTTGTTCATATGATATAAATTATAAATTTAATGATAATTTTTTTAAATTTTTATATTCCGTTAAAATGTTATCGGTACAATTTAGTTTCTCTAATATGTGTATATAAATATATAAATTGACCAATCCTTTAAAAATAAAAAAATAAAAAATTTGACCACAACGTTCTTGTTGTGTAGAGACTTCATTCAAACTTGCAACATAGCAATTTATTTGTAAAAAAACTCAATTAAAAGCTAAACTTGCAACATATAAATTATAAATTTAAAATGTTATCGGTACAATTTAGTTTCTTTAATATGTGTGTCTATATAAATATAAATTGACCAATCCTTTAAAAATAAAAATAAAAAATTTGACTACCACTACAAGAAATAAGATTTTTGGCAGCGACTTTTCTGCAGCGACATTCAAATTGTTGATAAAGACATGCATATAGTAACAACTAATTTAAATTGTTGTTATAAGTTATTTTTTTTCTCAACAATTATATTATCGCTGGGAAAAGTTAATTATCCCAACAATAAAAAAATTATCTAATTTATTTACTTATCTTTAAAAAATTTAAGATACAGATGGTCTTTTTTTTTTGGTTTTTTAATACTAAGATATTATCTCAACATACATATGGTACCTAAGATATTATCTATTAATTAAAAAGAAATTATGTTATTTGGGATTTGAGATATAGATGGTCTTTTTTTTGTTTGTTTTTTAATACTAATTGGAAATTAATATTTGTACGTTTTGACTAATTTGATAGACACAAACATTTAACTGGTGTCGAATATGTTATTTGGGATATGCATGTTTTTTATTTTATTTTTATTTTATACTAATTGGAAATTAGTATTGTGTGTTTTTACTAATTGAGATACGTACAAACTTTGAACTCACGCGTGAAAACAAACAACACAGCGCCGCTTCACTTCCAAATTCTTTTCTCAAGACAAACCCTAGAATGCTAATTTCTCTTCTCCCAATCCCTAATCATCCCATCATCAATCAATGTTATTTCTTCTTCCAATTCATATACAATGGAATCATCACTCCTATTTTCCAGGTAATTTATTTCAATTTCAGTTGATCTTACCTATATAAATAGAATCAGATTCATCGATTCTCGTTCACCCTTCTTCTAGTTTGTTCATCTCTTGGTTCTTGATTCTGTATCAGAATTTTGCAATCGTCGCTGGAAGACCCAACTTTGTTAAGGAAGAAGATTTTTATCCATTTGATTATATGAAGGATGATTCTGAAGTCTCTTGCATGTGAGTTTTCTATCAATTTTATTTTTTTATATCATAGTATATTGCATTAATCACTTTTCATGTTTGCATATGAGTCTCTTGCATATGAGATTTCTATCAATTTTTATCAATCTTTCCTTACTTTCATTCAAGCAAAGGTCGCAACTTTGATGAGGTTTATGCTGTGTGAGCGTGCCCTTCGATGATAGTATCCAGGTACATATATTTTGCTACTTTTTCTATTTCATATTTTTATAGAGTTATATAATGTACCTGTTAGTTTAATTCATAGTATATTGCATCTATTACTGTATTTCATAATATTATGGATAGTTACTTACTAATTATTGTTATAATTCATTGTTACTTTAATTCATAATATAATAGGATTACTTTTATTTACCAAAAAAAAAAGATTATTTTTTTATCGCATTAATCACTTGCCTTTGAATAGTCATTACTAACGGAAAAGGTCACCATTTTCTTTTTTAGTTTTCTTTGAGTTTGTTGTGTTTTTCAGGTTTGTTAAGTTTTGTCTCGCAAATGGAGATTTTAAACAGTTGTTCCTGTGAGTTGAGTTACAACAAGCTTATCTGACTATACAAAGAAGAGAGTTTGCGAATGGAGACCGTTTTTGCAAGTTTTCCGAGTAGGAAATATGTTGTAACAAGCTTGTTACGAGTAGGAAGCTTATCCGACTATATTTTAAAGATTGATTTGCTATCTTTAGGAATTGTATTATGATTTTTAAAACCCTTGTTTGTTATCTTTAAATTGATGTCTTTCAGAAAATATATTAAGAAATAAATTTGTTGGTTTATGTTGTATATATTTTATTGTAAATCTAATTAGTTGGTTTATATGTTGTATATCTTTTATAGTTGGAAAATCTAATTTATTCCAACAATTTTTGGTGTTGAGGTATAAAAGATATAACAACAATTTGTATCGTTAACAAAAATAACTATTTCGCTACAAAAAACACTACTTATGGCAGTGACGTTAATTGTCCTTGAAAAACAATTTTTTGCTGCGAAAAACACATTTTTTGCCCGCGACAATAATTGTTGTTGCAAAAAAAAAACTAGTTATGTCAGCAACATTAATTGTTGCTAAAACCACTTGTTTTCACTACTAGAAAACAGCAAAATAGAGTCCGATTTTAGCGTCGGATCCCGACACCGACGCTACTAGCGTTAGGTTAGCGTCGGCCCAACCCACGCTATAGCTGAAACCAGATTTTATATTATTTTTTCGTTATTATATTCAGAAATACAATGCTTAGAGTATGTACAGTTGATTTAGCCTCTGCATGGCCGAAGCTACGATTCTTATTTCTTTTCTATTTCATATCATCAACATAATAATAATTTATATCATAATAATAATAATAATCATCAAAAAGAAAAGTCTTCTTCTTTCCTTTCTTACCATCAAACCCTAGTCCCTCTTTTTCCTCTCTACTGAAACCCTCAAAATCCTTTCCATCTTTCAGAACCACTCTCTCTTACTCGTGAGTCTTGAATCGGTTACCTGAGCATGTAAATCCCTAACTTCGCAGTCACCGATTACGGTAAAATCGGTCAGATCCAACCATTGATCTCCGTTTCGAAACTATCTACGTTCACGCCTCAGATCGAATACTTCGTTTAGCTCCACCGGTACGCAATCTTCAATTTTTGTTTTTTCAGTCAATCTTTTCCATAAGGTAGTTTCGCTAGTTTGAGAAAAACGCGTATCTTTAGTCGTGAGAGCACTTTGATTTTGAAAGCGGGTATAGGAGCAGCTCACAAAGTGGAAGCATCGATTGTAACTATCAGTACCAAAGCCTCTGTATTGGCCGAGCAAATGCGCCGTGTTAGGTGAAACAGATTGCAAGGTTAGTCTTTGCAAATTAATTATATGATAACTCAAGGTTTTACAATGGGTCCAATGGTGAAGCATCGAATGTAAAATTGTATAGTTTTACAATGGGTCCAATGGTTTTACAATGGTGCTTTGATAACTCAAGGTTTTACCTCTAATTTGTTTGTTAATCAGCAAATCCACCATATGTAATATTGATAATTATTTCATGATAATAAGTAATAACAGTTAGTGAATAAATTATGAAATTTTTGCAATAGAAATTTCATCTTAGTTTTTTACCGCTTCTCTTGAGCACTTTGATATTTCAGATGTACCTTTTACTTGCTGAAGATAATCTATACATTTGTTATAAATTAGGTGAGAATGAGAAAGTGTAAAAGCTTAACAATATGGTTTGTTTGTGTTTGCTTTAGGTTGAGAAATTGTCTGCTGCACTTTGATGTGATGATGTTCCTTGTAGAAGCTGGTCATTTTTTCAAGTTGAGGAATTATTGGGTTCACTTTGATTTTGGTGTGGGTATAAATGAATGTTGTAATAATTTATGTTTACACAAGTCTTATTAACATTGTATATGTAAGCAAGTAAAACTCACTTGTATTGCTATGGTTGTTTTAAGTGAGCATGTCTTATGTAATATGACTTTTGAATGATTCTTTTCTTTTTTGTTTTGAAATATGACTTTAAAATGACTCTTCATAATAATTTTTTTATGATTTAAAGCACATAACACACTATTGAGCACTTAATTGAATGTGATAATTATTAAAAAAAGATTTAAGTTGATATAAATCAAACGTGAGTAATATGCTCTGACAATATTATTCTTGTTTTTTTTGTTTTGTTTTAGGTGGTTGTGAAGATTCTCTAAATTAGCTTTGAAGATATAATTAAGGACTAATGTGGATCTATATAAGTTATAGGAACGTGAGGATAAGAAGCTGGTTGAGGATATGTTCTTTCCCGCGGGTAGAAGACACGATGAGGTATGCCTTATTTAGTCATTTATCCTTGTCTTTTCCTAAGTTTCTTAAAGGTTTCAAGTAAGGAAAGATAAATTAGTTACTCAAGCTGCACTTTTAAAATTATTTTATTGTACAAAGGCTTCTCCCTTAATGAACTTTAGAAGCTTGTCCATTCTCTTCCACTTTAAGATGCATTTAATATTATGCTGCTCTGAGTTAATGGTATTAAGAAGTCAATTAGACTATTGTCCAATGTGCATTGAAGGGAAAGTTATAGGAAAAGAGTTGCTGAAAAAAAGTTCCATGATGTGGACCTATTTACAATGTTACATGCTGATATGCATATTTTGTGTAATTTTGTTCCATCTGGAATCATGTATTGAGTGGATGTGTGAGCTGAATCTTGTGTGTCTTTTCTTTCTAATTGCTTACAATCTTTTGTGCCTTTTAATTGGCAATTCTATATATATTTTCTTTAGAGTTTTTTTTGCTTTATAATTGTCTGGCCAGCTCCCTGCCTCTGTGTTGAAAACTTAAAAGTCATGGTTTGTTTTTTGTTACAGAAGCATCCTTGGCTCTTTAAAGCCAATCCGACACTTCAAGAATGGACCAAGAAACTCAATAATGTGAGAGAATCAAAACAGGTCAAGTATTTCAAATACACTTTGCTCTTTTCTTAGTTAGGACCACATCATTCCTAAGCACCATCTAGAGAAAGATGAAATTAAATTTAGTGATAACTAATCCTATACTGTTTCACAAATCTTTTGTCTTTTTCTTGTATGTATATCTCCTTGACATATAATTTATAGTATTTATGAGGCAATAGGGGACAATACAAAGTTATACTATAGATGTTGCCTAGTAGCTAGTATTTGTGCGGTATGGAATATTAGTTATACTATAGTTTATATATAGCAGCTAGTAATTCTCACATCTACATTGACTTGCTTTTGATTAGGTACCTGATACCTGGTATCTAATTCAATTCTATGTTTGAAATCTCACTTTAGTTATATAGACCTTTTGTAGGTTGATTTGTATGCTATATCTTTGAGCTATATGGCATTTATGATGTACATTTCTAATTTAGTAACTTGGTGTTAAATTATGAAGTTGGTGCTTTATATAACATGAAGACCTTATCATTATAACTATTTTTGATATGTTGTACTTCACAGGCTGACACAAGCGTTATATCATGGTTCCTCTGTCTTGTCAATGCTCTCCGTACGTGTTTCTTGAGGTAACTCCAGTATTCACGTTTTGTTCTTTATGTTCGTCTCTTGTGAAGTAGTGCTTGTGATTTTACTTCCCCTATCCCTCCCTTTCTCACATGTTATCACATGTTTGAACTTTGAACAGTTGAAATATATTTGAGCCAACTTCAAAGGTAACTGTAACCACATCGTGAGACATATTGTTCTTTTATTGTGGTATTTGGATATTCTATAGTAATGAACAAATATATTTCTTTCAATTATATTTGTTTTTATAGTGAATAAGTATGTTTCTTGGTTAATGATATAGATAATTTTCTCTATAAATGAGTGATTTATTACTGTCATTATGTATAAGTAGGAACAAAGCTACATGACAAATTGTGTTAGTGGAAAAAGAAACTTGATGAAACAAAAAAACAAATTGTGACTTGTTGCTTTGTTGTTGTTTCTTAGTATCAGCTGCAACACAAACAAAACAGGGTGATATGTAATTCCTTTTTTTTTATAAAAAATTCACATTTAGCGTCGGATAGGCCGACTCTAGCATAAATGTTGACTTTTCAAAGTTGACTTTAGAGTCGGATAGGCCGAAGCTATGTGATTTTGCTGACTTTTCCATGATGGACAAAATTAGAGTCGGATGCAAAGTAGAGTCGGATATTGACTCGGCCAAGCCGACTCTAATATAGCGTCAGAGTCAAATTAGCCGACGCTAGGTTTAGCTTCGAACGTTTCAGCCTCAAGCCCGACCCCGACGCTACTCGGACGCTAAATAGGTTTTAGCGTCGGTTTTTGCCCCTTTAGCGTGGGTTTTTGGCCGACTCTAAAAACTGTTTTTCTAGTAGTGTTTGTCAGCGACATTAATTGTTGCTGCAAAACATTAGTTATGGCAGCGATATTAATTGTCGTTGTGAAACTTTTTGCAACGGCACTTATGCCAACGACATGCAGCAACAATTTTTTCGCTGTGAAAAACACTTTTTGCAGCAACTTTGCATTTTTAGCAGCGACATTTGTCGCTGTCAAAAACGGTATTCTTGTAGTGTACAACGTTCTTGTGGTTTTGAGTCAATTTTATGGATATTATGCACCATTTAATATACACAGTTTGATGTAAGAAAAATGGTTCGCAAAAACTTACATCAATTTTGATGTGATAGGAAATGTACTAAATTAAGCATTGCATAAGAGTGACTTTTCAAACAATGGACTTTTTCTGATGTAAAGTGAACTTTGCAAACATTACTTTGCATGTAAACTAATAATAACCGTTTTGTCTTCTTCATTTTAAATAATGATATTTGTTTTGTTATTAGTATTTTTTTTACGGTGCTTGTTTTGTCATTAGTTGTTGTTATCAAGGTTGGAGTTTTGGATGGACGTAAAAATCTGTGAGATAATATGGCCTCACATAATATAGGATTTGGATCCTCCTCTTCTCCATTCTCTTATTCATTCTCCCAACTTTCTATTTCTCTTTTAATTCTACTTTTTTTTCTCTTGATTATTAATATTTTTTAAATTAGAAGAGAGAATAAAATTAAGAGAAAGATAGAGTTAGGAGAGGGAATGAAAAAAAAAAAGAGGATGCAATTGTCAAATTAAAATTAATATTAATATACATCCTTTAACTTCCTCTATAAAAGGATATGATGCTAAAAGATCCGAAGCACAAAAGTTATATGCTTGTCTTTAGATAGTAAGTATAGCTAGTAAATTACTCTAGAAGTTCAAGGACATTATCAAGTTAAAAATGCATAAAAATTACTCTAGATGCATGCATCTTCAATGTACATTCTTAGAATTTTAGAAACAGAAAAGAAAAAAAAAAGACTCTTGGACCCCACCAATGTAGCATAGTATTTACCAGGTTAGTCTAAAATATCTTTTAAAATATGACCTACGACTAAGAAGAAAAACACACACTAACCGCAAATGCATTCACTAAATTGAGAAATTAGTAGTGTGAATACAACAATGAGATCCAAGAGAATAATCCTCTGGAGAATTTAGACATAAAAATTGTTTTCTTAAAAAGCAGAGTGTAAAATGTACAAAAATTATAAAACTAATAACAAATAAAAAAAACTAAACAATATTACCTCGCTTGGTTTTTCATTCAAATATGCAGTAGCCAATTTCTTTAGCTCTTCAAAAGCATCCTTCTCCACTGCTTGGGCTTCATTATCTTGGTCATCTACATCTTCAGTAGCACGCGCAGATCCTGTCGGCCACGCATATATTATTCTAGATATTATATACTTCGTTGTAGGACCGAATTGAAGATATGCAGGTTGTGGAATGGCCAATAAGGTGGGCACAAGTCCGCAAGAAATAAGTGGCTTTCCATTGGGACTCCATATACTCACGGAAAATTTTCCATACCCATTATGGCCCCAATTTGGGCCATATATGCGAGTTTTGAATAAGCCAATACGGTATTGGTTGTCCGTTGATAGTCTCGGTTCCAAAACCGATAACCATCAAAATGTGTCCTTCAACCAACTGTCCTGATGGAATAAAAACTGCTCATATATTGAGGCCCAAGATAAACACCGTCTGTACAATTGAAAAACTAAATTAATTAATTTATAAAAAAAACAAAGAAAATCAAGTATTTTCCTATGTACTTTACCCCTCGCCAATTTGCCATGCAATCCGGCCAATAAACAAATACTGCAATCGGACCAACATATCTCAAATAATTCATCATTTTGTCGAGTGCTAGGTATTCCCAATCAACGTAGAATTCCTTACAAAATAATTGTAAAATTCAACCGGCATGTCATATATATTAATAATAATAACACACTAATAAGTAACATCTTATAATAATGATACTCAAAAATAGTAATTATAATAATAACAATTTAAAAACTATTAATAATAAGAATAAGAGTTAGAATCAAACTATTAATACTATTAATACAAATTGCATGGTATTGTTGATGATATTGTCGCTGCTAAAAACGCAAAGTTGCTGGAAAAATTGTTTTTCATAGCGAAAAAATTGTTGCTGCATGTCGCTGACATAAGTGCCGTTGCAAAAAGTTTTGCAAATTGATTCCAAGATGTTTAAACAATTTAAACATAAAGGGATTGTTTAAACATAAGCGGTTTATGATGTGTTTAAATGATTTAAACAGAAACTTGATTAAGTGGCTTTCCATTGGGACTCCATATACTCACGGAAAATTTTCCATACCCATTATGGCCCCAATTTGGGCCATATATGTGATTTTTGAATAAGCCAATACGGTATTGGTTGTCCATTGATAATCTCAGTTCCAAAACCGATAACCATCACAATGTGTCCTTCAACCAACTGTCCTGATGGAATAAAAAATTGTTCATATATTGAGGCCCAAGATAAACACCGTCCTGTACAATTGAAAAACTAAATTAATTATTTTATAAAAAAAACAAAGAAAATCAAGTATTTTCCTATGTACTTTACCCCTCGCCAATTTGCCATGCAATCCGTCCAATAAACAAATACTGCAATCGGACCAACATATCTCAAATAATTCATCATTTTGTCGAGTGCTAGGTATTCCCAATCAACGTAGAATTCCTTACAAAATAATTGTAACATTCAACCGGCATGTCATATATATTAATAATAATAACACACTAATAAGTAATATCTTATAATAATGATACTAAAAAAATAGTAATTATAATAATAACAATTAAAAAACTATTAATAATAAGAATAAGAGTTAGAATCAAACTATTAATATTGTTAATACAAATTGCATGGTATTGTTGATGATATTGTCGCTTCTATAAACGCAAAGTTGCTGCAAAAAGTGTTTTTCACAGCGAAAAAATTGTTGCTGCATGTCGCTGGCATAAGTGTCGTTGCGAAAAGTTTTGCAAATTGATTCCAAGATGTTTAAAAAATTTAAACATAAAGGGATTGTTTAAACATAAGCGGTTTATGATGTGTGTAACACCCAAACCCATAATTATATAAAATACACCTTTATAAAATATTACTCGAAAATACGCAACGGAAATAATATTTGATTTACAAAAGGTTTGGTTCGAGTATTACATCGTACACATAAAAGCTTACTAATAACTTAATTAGTAAAACAATTATTGTACAAAAATAAGTTTCTAAAAAGATACATCCTTAAATACATTGAAATAAGAATAAGACTCAATATACATTATACAAATGATCCCGTCCCCGTGTCATGATCAGAGCAGAGCTTCACCAACGACTGGAACACAAACATAACCTGAGGATCTGGAACCCAAATCCAGCACATACACAAAACAGAGGGTTAGATAATATAACCATAAAAGAAACTAAGTACAAGAACACTCTTAATACTTAGGACATATCACGGTCATGTCTAACAACTCATTCCATAAACAAATATTAATCTCATATCATTCATATTTCATAATCATAAAATATAAAGCATCATAATAATACCACATTCTCAATCAATTGACAATCATACACTTCATCATCAATTATCAATTAATATTACACACCTCATAATATGTTCAATCATAAGTATCACATTATTCAATCATTCACAAACATAATGGAAACAATGACAATTACCAAATACCAATTAGAGTGCACAATTACCCTAATGCCAACTAATGTCACAAATCTCATGTCATGTCACCCTAGACATAACTAAATGCATGTGGTACCCGCATCAAAATAGTGAACACCCCCCAAGTAACCTCAGCCCTTGGAGTCTCAATGTTCTGGATAAACATATATCCCTCGCATCAAGTCAGTTTTAAGTCATGGGGGACTCGCATCAAGTCAGTTTTAAGTCATGGGGGACTCGCATCAAGTTGACTCATGAATGCATGAATGTACACATACCATATAATGATGATAACACCAAACATCTACTCATGAATAATAGGCCGCTCAACCCTATTACCCCTTCTCAATTCGCATCAAATTCACATCATCATATCATCATTAAGGTATACATTCAAGCACACATATCATAAAGTAATTCATTCACTTCAATTCAATTAGGTATCCAATTATTATTATCAACCTCTAAATAATAATATTCACCATAATCAATCATCATCATAAAACATGAACATCATAATTCATCATCATTAATTAACTTCTAATCATCACATATCATTAGCTAATCAACATACATTATTAACTAATCCTCTCATACATCATTAATCATCACACATCATTACTAATTATCTATCATTATTATTAACATAATCTCATCTCAACATACTCATAAATCATAGTTAATTAGTACGTAGGATATCACAACTCAATTCATCATCCTATACTCAATTCAAGTACATATAGTAAGTTATTAATTCAATTAACAAAGTATAACAATCCTACACCAAAACACAATATTCCAAGCATGATCTTTAAAAACTAACATCAGAAATGGATTCTACGCGAAAAATCATTGAAAATAGGTTCTGGGTGCATAAGTCAACAAAAAGTCAAAAAGTCAACTAAAGTCAAAGTCAACCCTGTTGACTGGCAGTTTTCGCGCAAGCGAACTAATTTTCGCGCAGGCGAAGAGCTAATTTCGCGCAGGCGAGCTAATTTTCGCGCAGGCGAAATTGGCAGAATCTTCCTGCAGAATTTTGCAGGTTTATCTGTCTCACCAAATCGGCCATAACTTGGGCTACGTTGGTCCAAATGCGATGTGTGAACATGCGTTGGAAAGCTAAGAACGAGACCTACAACTTTCATGTTTAACAAAAATTCCAATTCGAAGTCTAAATAGGTCAAAAATGACGATCTTTCTTCAGGTATTCTAGAAAACAGTTTTTCCTACACAATTCCTTGATTTTCCAAAATACAAGTTGAACCCTAATAACTCAAATGTTCTTAAATCATTATCCAATGCATAAAAACACATAAAGGAAACAACTTTAATCATATATAATCATACTAAGCATAGAAGTACAACTTATAACATCATCAAACACTATTTCATGATAAAAGCAATGATTTTCCAAAGTTTCACTAAAAACCCATTTTCAAACATCAACAACATATATCATTCAATTAACACGAATTTGTTCATGGGAATTCGAAATAGAAACATATAGCAACATGTTAACATCATACAATAACATATAAAGCTATAAACACATTCCCTTAATTCCCATTTCCCACCAAAAGAGATGAGAGGGTTTGGGTGTGGAGAATAGACATCTCCCCCCTCTTTGATCATCTCAAAGTTATATTATCTAAGCCTCTTACCTTAATAAAGTTGGAATCTCTACTCCACCACTTGATTTCCTTTAATCTACCATGACTTATTCTTTATTTGATCTTCTCCTTCATCTCTTTCTCTTTCTCTACTCTCTCAACTCTCTCTTTCTCTTAACTTCTCTATTTCTCAAATTCTATGATAAATAACAACAACACTACATATCATAAAAATCTTTCCTTTATATATATCCCTCTTCTAGGTTATAGTCAAATCCCCATACTACCCTTAATTCCACTACTAATTCCACTCATAATTCCCCACTTTACTATTACCACAAATTCTTGTATTATTTACACCATTGCCACTACTTTATCCCCAAGACACTCTATCCTTTTTAAGATAATAACCAAAGTGCCACTCTTATCTCTACCCAACCCACTAACTTATTAGATTACCATATTACCCTTAATCCTACTATAAACTCTTATTCATCCTAATTAAGCCCAATACTCATAAAAGCCCATCATCAATAAACATAAATACAACAATTAATTAATACATATAGAACATATCAATTAACATATACAATTAATTAAATAACATCAATTAATAAAATATAATAAAATATAAGATTTGGGGTGTTACAATGTGTTTAAACTATTTAAACAGAAACTTGATTAAGTGGCTTTCCATTGGGACTCCATATACTCACGGAAAATTTTCCATACCCATTATGGCCCCAATTTAGGCCATATATGCGATTTTTGAATAAGCCAATACGGTATTGGTTGTCCATTGATAATCTCGGTTCCAAAACCGATAACCATCACAATGTGTCCTTCAACCAACTGTCCTGATGAAATAAAAAACTGCTCATATATTGAGGCCCAAGATAAACACCGTCCTGTACAATTGAAAAACTAAATTAATTAATTTATAAAAAAAACAAAGAAAATCAAGTATTTTCCTATGTACTTTACCCCTCGCCAATTTGCCATGCAATCCGTCCAATAAACAAATACTGCAATCGGACCAACATATCTCAAATAATTCATCATTTTGTCGAGTGCTTTGTATTCCCAATTAACGTAGAATTCCTTACAAAATAATTGTAAAATTCAACCGGCATATCATATATATTAATAATAATAACACACTAATAATTAACATCTTATAATAATGATACTCAAAAATAGTAATTATAATAATAACAATTAAAAAACTATTAATAATAAGAATAAGAGTTAGAATCAAACTATTGCATGGTATTGTTGATGATATTATTGTTTAAGAAAAACAAAGTTGAGGGTTTGAAGAGAAAGAAAAAAGTAGTGGGTCCCACCAAATTCTTTCTCTCTTCTTAATTTCTCTCATAAACAAAACAAGAGAAATCACATATTTCTACTCTCTCTTTCTCTCTTGTTAAAAACATCTCTACCAAACACAGGCTTATAAAAAAATATCAATGAATCGATTTAAGAAAAAGGGAAAATCAATTGCTATGCATATACAGTAAAAAATTTAAGAACATACAAATACAGTACATTTTCATTTACATTTTTTTTTGTTGAGATTAAGGGTTAGTATCATTATTTTATGGGGGGAAAAACTACAAAAACATGAACATTGTTGCTAACTCACACAAACATTTATATATGTATGGAAAAAATCGATTGTTGTTGGGTTACTGTATATTTAAGCATTGCTAGCAAAAGAACATGGCAGTAGTGTTGTTTTATATACAATTAAAATAATATTAAACCATCAAATAAAAAGTATTACCGGCTGATGATAAACAAAGGGTACATTCCATGTGTCTATAGATAAGGGCATTTTGACTCTCTTACACACCCATATCCAAAATAACATCCACGTGTCCAAACTGTCAGCCACGTGTAAGATTCAAAAGGCGTTAGTCAAAATTTTAACGGAATGGAAACTTTTAAAACGTAAAGGACCTGATTGAAACCTAAAATAAACGTAAGAGACCAAATGTGAAGTTTAGCCTATATAATTTTATAATAAAAAAAAATATTAACATCGATAAAATATAAGAAAATTATCTTAAAAAGTTCATTTAAAACATGTTATATTACTGTATTTTAGACCAAATATGTAACAAAGAGACTAAAATTGTTAAAAATAATAAGCTTGTATTAGAACTTGTGCATTTTACATTAAACATATACCTTTTTAATAACTAATAATTGTTGTTTCTTAATTAAAAATTATTAATTTTGGTTACTTTAACATGTGCAATATTGCACATGTTAGACAAACTCATTTCAAAATAAGTAGAATGTTAACTTATGTCCTTATATATAAATATGATAATATTCTTTTAAAATTTGTATTCTTTTGGTTTTCACCACCAGTTGAATCTGGTTCGGGGGTCAGTTCTGGCATCAAGTGGTTCCAACCCTTTCCCGATCGCAGTTATGGGGGATCGAATTGTGGTTCTTCCTACCAAGTTTAGCGCCAATCACCACTGAACCAACTAACGATTGGTAAAATTTGTATATTTAACTTTTTAAATATTAAATACTTATTTTAAATTATTAAATACAATTTTTTTTTGTATTTAAGTACCTCATGTTAAAATGATCTATTAAAATAAGAAATTTTTTTTAACAAAATAATAAAATTAAGAAACTAAATCATAAGTATTAAATACTATATAATAATGTATGTACAGTAAACAACAAAAGAGGTGCCGAAAACAAATAATATATATTATCAATAAAAAGAAAACAAATAATATGTTGCCGGCTTGCCGTTAATGAATAAATAAATGGGTACAAGTACAACCACTTGTATGAAAATGTTAGGAAGGGTGGGATGTCTTTGCCACATATAGTAGTCTATGGTTATGAATGAATATGGTTAGTTAGGTTTTTAATTGAACACCCAACCATGCCCAAGCAAGCACAACTCTAGTCTACACCTAAATTAGTGTAAATACAAAGAGGCGTTTAAGAATTAATACACTAGTACCTTAACAATACTTACTGTAAATACATTAGTAGTGTATACCTTATCAAGTTTTATAATCATATCATATAGGACAAAATTAACATGTATGTATCGTAACTCGTAAGAGCACATATTATGGAGGGAGTATGTGTTAAAATTTAGTGATACTAGTATCCAGACTCGTGCCAAGCACGGGTAAAAATACGTTTATAGAATAATTAACTTATAAATAATATATTTTAATATTTTTTACTTTATATCGAACAATTAAAATTTTAATTGCTAATGAAAGATAATTAATGACAACAATGTAAATATTTATAATTTATAATCTTATCTAATTTAATAATTAAAATGACAGTAATAATATAATATAATTATATCATTTATCTCAATATAAATATTAAAATAAAAATTAAATTGTCGCTACAAAATTTATTAAATATTCTTTAAATAATATTTTTTTGGATAAGAATCTTGAATAAATAGGTGAACACTCCTACTAATTTCGAAGGTAAAACTTGAGTAGAAATTACAGAAAAAAATGTTCGTTTATAAATATATAAGTAAAAATATAGATTATAATATAAATTACATAAACCTCCCGTATGAATAATGAATAAAAATATAAGTTCTCGTAGAAATTAAAAAATAAAAGTCTTCATATTAATATATGAATAAAAAATTCAAAAAGAAAATAGGTTTTTGTATTAATATATGAGTAGAAGTATATGTCGCCGTTACAAAAAAAAAAGGCCTCCGTATTAATGTTTGAGTAGAAATTACAAAAAAAAAAGTCTTCATATATTAATATATGAGTAGAAATATAGGTTAAAGTATAAATAATTCCGTATTAATATATAAATAGAAATATAAATCTTTGTAAAAACTAAAAAATAAAATACTCCTAATATTCTTTTTGTAATAGTCCTCCCTCTTTTTGTACAAAAAAATATCCTCGTATTAATATATTAATATATGAGTATATAAATACAAATGGTAAAAATGTAAAAGATAAAGACAAATAATAGGAATGGACTATTAAATACAATAGAAAATATTGTGTCAAAAAAAATACAATAGAAAATCATTTACATAAATTTTATCATAAATTAACCCTCCCATGTAAAACGACACTTTAGTTTTGAGCGCGATTGAAGAAATTTATAAAATGTGATGACTTTTATCATATCTTCCACTCGCTTTCCCGTCAATAATCCATAAAAACTTAAAATCATTTATATGAATTTTATAAAGAATTAACCCTCTCATGTAAAAAGACACTTTTATCATATCTCTCACTCTCTTTCCCGTCAATAGAAATTCATTTAGATATATTTTATAAAGAGTTAATCCTCCTATGTAAAAAGACACTTTAGTTTTGAGCACGATTGGACAAATTTGTAAAATATGATGACTTTTATCGCATCTCTCACTCTCTTTCCCGTCAATAATCCATAAAAACTTAAAATCATTTATATGATTTTTACAAAGAATTAACCCTACCATGTAAAAAGACATTTTTATCATATCTCCCACTCTCTTTCCCGTCAATAGAAAATCATCTAGATAAATTTTATAAAGAATCAATCCTCCCATATAAAAAGAAACTTTAGTATTGAGCGCGATTGAACAAATTTGTAAAAATGCGATGACTTTTATCATATCTCCCACTCTCTTTCCCGTCAATAATCCATAAAAACATAAAATCAAACGTATATATGTTGAACAAAAAATAATAATAGTGCAAGAATATTATGCGTAAATTTAATTTATATAAACTAATTCTTGACTAATATTTATTTTTTTCATGAAAGTGCAACATTTTTTTAAACGGTTATATTTTTTATTATATAATAACAAAAATGAAGGTAATAATGAATGTACCTACTAATTTAAATATAAATATTAAACCTTACAAAAAAAAAATTAATTGTGAAATTCAAATTCGGCATATATCCCTCTGCATTAAATTGGCATATTTTATTACCGAAAAAAGTTGAACATTTCTTTCTCTCTATTTTGGTCTTAAAATAAAAAATATTCTATAATTCTATATTAGGAATTTTTTTGATAAATTATCGGAAAAAAACAAATTTGGAATAACATTTATTAGTATTCTTAAAATAAAGATTATGCCGTTACTATTAGAGCATGAATTTCATAGTGGGTACTTATAATTTAAATATTGTTTTATATTTCCTCTGTGAACTTATATATGAAAAGAAAAACAGAGTATAGCCACATAAAGATTATCATAGTATAGCCATTCACAATCTTTACATTCTTTAAAATATTTGATGAAGTTCATCTCTATTACTTCAAAAAATAATGATACATGTTTTCTTGTTAACAAACTCACGTGTCAAATTGATAGTTTGTCACTCACAATATCAATTTGTTCAATAGAATTAAAATCAATAAATTTATTCAAAATGTCCTGAAATTGTATAGAAAAAAAATTAGATATAGTTGAATTAGAACTCTTCAATTAAGAATATAGTACGTAAGCTTCAAAATCTTGAAAAAAAATTGATTACATGCATAATTGCTTGTCTTTATACAATGGTCAACTTTTTCATTAATTTGATTATAATAATTTAATGTCAAAATAATTAATGATATAAGAGAATTGATTTAGTTATGTCGTGTGTATCAAATCTTGAAAAAAAATGTCTCAAATAATATGTTTCTATGTTTTCCAATTTTTGCTGAAGCCTTAAAATATTCCTTATGTTTTTCGTTGCAGGCTTAGAAGAGATTTTTCTTTTTGCAATATTTAGAGTAGGATGTCAATAGAATGGTGTACATAAATAGGATTTAGTTTTGTTCTAACGTAAGTTTATTATATTATCTCAATAAAATAATTTCCTGGCCGCTAAAAAAATAATATATTACTTTTTTTTTTACATTACCTGCAAAAATAATAGTATATTATAATCTTCACGATAAAAAATCTGCAAAAATTGAAAAGTATTGTTAATTATTAGGTATAAAAATGATAGACACGTACATATTAAAAGCAACCTAATGCATAGAAAAAAGTTATTGAGTTATGCATATCACACAAATTAAAAAAGTTGGTAGAAGGAGAATGAAACAAACAAATATATATGAAAAAAGCCCCCAAAATTCACACAAGACATGATAATAAAACATACCAAGAAAGCTGATTAATAAAATATCAAATAATAGGAGCGATAAAGAAAAAGAACAATCTGCGAATGAAGTTCAATCATGAAAAAATGGTAAGATACTTACATTAGAATCGAGCAAAAACAAACGTGATAGAAAGAATAGACATAATTGTGTTTATATATAGAATTCTTTTTCATGATGAATCATGAGAATTGAAATTTCATTGCAATTCATTAGGAAATATATAATATCAAATCAGGTAATTGTGCTCTCATAATTGTGCTTTTAAAATTCGGTTTGACTTGAAAATTGAATGCCAACAAAAATCAAAAAATAATATTTAATTCATTTATTGCTAAAATAATATGGGAGAAGAATGAATGTGGGATTGCCACGTGTACATAAGACTTGAGAAAAAGGGTCTCAAATAATATATATATAGATTAATAAACAATAGGTTATATTAATTAGTGCTTCGGAGGCATAGTTAAAAAATAAAAAGTAATAAATTTTGCTCTCAAAAATAACCTTGTTCAAATTTTAAATGTTTTGACTATACAAGTTTTTAGATTATTATATTATAAAGACTTAAATATCATTTTCATTTTTGTAAGTTCGTGATTTTTTTGTTTTAGTCATTATATTTTTTTTGTTGCAAATTAGTCCCTGTATGTTCAAATCTTTTGGTTTTAGTCCCTTAAAACTAAAATTCGCAGGAAAATAACGAATTTTCTTGCAGATTTTCTTGCGGATTTCAGCTTTAGAGACTAAAATAAAAAAGAATTGCACATGTAGGAGCTAATTTACAACAAAAAAATATACAGGGACTAAAATAAAAAAAATTATAAACTTACAGGGATGAAAATAATGTTTAAACCTATTATAAATAATATTCTTAACTAATGTTCCAATAAACCGGTTAGCATTTTTCCAAAGAATACTTGAAAAATAATAGAATTTAAAAGGGCAAACTTTTTAAAGAGTCTATAACAAGAAAGAGAGATAGTACATAAGTTAATGTTAATCCATGACAATTAACTCTTCGGTCCTATATATTATTTTTTTGAACATTTTCACCAAAAAGCGTTAGGGTTTGATTTAGAGAAAAGGAGATAGTGAGTTGCTTGAAATACATGTCAGAACACTTTATATGAATGTTCTAGTTTGAAATTTTTTAATGGAATATATTTGATGAATATTGACTTTATATATTGGCAAAATACATGTTTGGTCATTTATTTTATTTTTTTTGTAACATTTTGATCCTTTATGTTTTATTTGTAACACTTTGGTCCTTCATCTTATATATTTGTAACACTTTGATCCTTTATGTTTTATTTGTAACACTTTAGTCCTTTATCTTTTATAACATTTACGTATAAACCTTTTTTTTCATTTTTTTATTTATTAAAATAATGCTGAATTTTATTTGTTAAGATACATTTTTATTAAAATTAAATAAAACTCATAATTTTGATAAATATGTTCAACATCTTCATTAAGTTTTTCATATCTTTATGTTCTTTAAAGGACCAAAATGTTACAAATGAAAGATAAAGGACCAGAGTGTTACAAAAAGATAAGATAAATGACCAAAATGTTACAAATGAAATATAAAGGACCAAAGTGTTACAAAAAAATAAGATAAATGACCAAACATGTAATTTTGCCTTGTATATTCCACCGAAACGAAGTGTTTATGTATGGATATTCACATCAATACTTAATTCTGGTATGAATATTCATATCGGTTTGAATATTTGAATATTCATACATAAAAACTTCATTTCGGTATGAATATTCATACACAAACATTCGTCAAATTTATTCTGGTATTACTTTTCTTAATGTATTTATTTGAAAGTGGTGAATATTAGAGGACGAGATGGTAGAATTGAATGATTCGATAAATTGTATCAAACCGGAACACTTTAAGTGTAGTGGATGCGGTGTGCACGAATCCTTAAAAAGTTAAATAAAATAAAGTAAAAAAAATTATAAAAAATAATACATAATATAAAAAGGGTAAAATGAGATTATCATAAAAAATGTAGGGATGAATGGTTAATAGTACCGGTGGAGGGAAACTTTTTCACGGTTTGTTATAACTTTTTTTTTTTATAAAATAATAAATTATTTTATAAAAATAATTACTTTTAAAAAGAATGCATCTGTTTGTTACAATTTTTTTATTTATTTAAAAAATGGAATATAAAAATAATCAGAAAACAACTAAAAAAGCGGAGTTACTAAGAATAGCTTATCAAATAATAGATTTTTTTAGAGAAGAGAGAAAACAGATGTTAAAAGCGAAGTTATTTTGTAATTAAAAAGATCATTTTTACATGCTATATCAAAACAAGTTAAAGATTATTTTATTAAAAATGTGATTTTTATTACAATAAACAAACATAAAGTAAATTTTATTTTTCTATAATTTTTTTTAAAATTAATCTCTAAATTATTAAATATTAAAATCACTACTTCTTTTAATTCGTAACATAAGGAAATTAGTAGGGTTGGTAGTTGAATTATAGTGCTATTAATTGATTAATAGTGTTGTTATTAATTTAGTTGGTTTGAGATCCATATAAAAGTTTGAGTTATTTTTGCGGTCATTTGAATAATAGTTGTCCTTGACTCTTTGTTCATTTGATTTGAGCTATCGAGTCAAATATGAATTTATTTGAGCTAACAAGTTGAACCGAATCATTTGTGGACTTAAATCGAGTTAAGTTTGAGTTGAAAATAAAATTCATCACAAACTCGAGTCAAGTTTCGAACCGAACTAATTTTATCGGGTCAAACTAAGCTGACCTAAATACAATTTAACTTGACTCATTTCTAGTCTTATTCACTATACACTATAAACTAACTTACAAGTAAAGAGACCCTATAGTTTATCAACTATAATATTATTTTGAAAAATATATAAAAGTCCCTAGCACACATTAATCTAACTACAAAAAATACAAATTGAGTAAGAATTAATGACAAACAGATTACCAAGTCAAAGAGCAACAAAAACTCTAAAAATACACTATTTTTTTAATAATAAAATATACTAAATTTAATTTACACCGAAAGCGTGGACTAAAGAAAGAATATATACAAAACATCTTTCAAGTGATTTGAGTTTAATTTCAAATTGACCCTATCACACAAGAATACAAATTCCCTACTCCGTCCATCTCGTATTATAGGAACCTTTACATAAAAAATTATAGATTATCTAAATTTATCTAAAATGTGTATAACTATTTATTAAATCATTATGTGTTAAATGCATTCAATTCAATGTTAATTTTTCATATTGCAATACAAATTAGTGATATTAATAAAGAATATATTTGAAAAATGAATACGTCTAAAAAGGCAAACATTTTAAAGAGTCTTATAACCATAACCAGAAATAGAGATAGTACACAAGTTAATCCATAACAGTAACCAAAACCTATCACTACCTAAAAAAGAACACATGAAAACACAATATCCAAAGCTCCAAGTTTAATGAACAAAATCATAGAAAACAAAAACACATCAATCACCTAAGTTTGCTAGAGGTGTCCCAAACTCTGGTTTTGGTACCGATATGTCGGACCAAGGCTGAATTGTTGTATGAACAAGATTGTTAAATTTAGTCTCCTTTTTCTGAAGTTTTTTTAACCTCTTCTTGAGACACTTATTTAATATTTCCAGATATTCTTCAGTTTCCTGCAGCTCTTTTTTCTTTCCTTTAATCTCACTCAAGATTTTCTTAGCTTGTGGAGAATTGTCCAACATGGAACAAGGAAAGTATATAGAAGGATTCCTACAATACAACAAAAATGAGTAATTTGACATGAGTAATTTGACATGCAACGAAATCCATAGTTGGATGAGTAATTTGACATGCAACGAAATCCATGCAAAATTGAGACTAAATATGCACAAGCTAGAAGTCATCACATGCTGACAGACAGAAAAAGATAAAATGATAGATAGATACCCATGACCAAGAGAAAGAATTCCATTTTCTCTTATAATTCCACCATCTAAGGATACCGCACCATCCTCCCCTATACATGGAAGAGCAGCCATCATACTCTCTCTTGTTTCGTAAACTTGGAGCCTCTTGAAAAGGCTAAATAGCACGGTCTGGCGAAACCCGTCTCCATGTTTTGTCCTTGTCCGCAGGTGATGGGTATCCAGATCAATCATATTAACTGCATAA
This sequence comes from Trifolium repens, assembly GCA_030408175.1. Classification (NCBI taxonomy): domain Eukaryota; kingdom Viridiplantae; phylum Streptophyta; class Magnoliopsida; order Fabales; family Fabaceae; genus Trifolium; species Trifolium repens. Next base: position 6,781,628 of record CP125836.1, read on the forward strand.
CCCATAAAGCCGGCTGGCGTTCCCCTATTTCGTAACACCGGATCAAGCATCGATAGCCTCCTCTGAGAGTCATTGTTTCGAAATTTTTTGTATGCACTGTCAAATGAAGCACTATCTGCATTATATCTTCTCTAGAGGAAAAAAACGAAAAGCACCTAGCCATAAAGGTTTAGCCTATAAATTTTTTCTTTAGAAAATATCTATAAAACTAATCATATTCATATAATAATAAAAGTTACAGCCATGGTGACCCCTGAAAGTCCACATTACCTTATATTTTCAAAGCACATAACAAGAAATCGCTTGCTTATCGCTTTTCCAACATCAGCTGCTTCAGCATGTAAAGCACGCACATAATTGATTTCTCCATTCTGTTTATATTTTTCAAGAGAAATTGCAGTATCCGTAGATCGAGAAATAATACCCAGCATTTTATCTTCACCAAGATATTCGGCCAACATTCTGCACGATTCATTGTTTTATTGTTAGTAAACGGGTTGTACAGGGAATAAATCATTTGCCGGGGGGGTGGTCCATGTGGGATTTAATATAACACACCTGCTAAGCTGAGGACTTTGAACGGAACCAATGAGGGCAACAACCCCAATTATATCTTTCAAGAAAGGAGTCTGTTGATTAGAAAGACTACATACGACAGAAGCTGCTGTGTTTTCCATGTTTTTTATTTTTGTAGTCATTTCCTCTTTGGTGTCGGTGAATAAGTAATCGACGATGCCTAGTTGAGAGAGAGAACCTTGCAGCTCCAAGATCTGTTTCTCGGTCTCAGTCTTTTTCTCAAGATAATTATTAATATGTTCTTTTAATTTTCTAATTTTCTCTTTACGTTGCTGAATATCTTGAAATTTCTGCATAGAAGCACATCAAGAAAAGTCAAAATGAGGCAAAAATATGAATTTATTGAAAAGACGTTAGACATTAATAAACCACCGACAATTAATTTGCTGTTAATCAAAATCAATTTCAATGCCACACAAATCAAAGAAATCACTTGAGCAATCACCTAACAAAGTTTCAACGTTCACAATCTCTTAAGTAAGAAGGCATTTTAGACAAACATTATTGTTAATCTCATTATATCACCTAACAAGATCATGAATTTTTAAGCACGAGGAAGACGAAACACAGTTGTACCTTATTCACATCAAAACCATTTTTATTTGAGAACAAAAAAAAATATAACATAATTCATGCCTGATACCTTTGCACTACTATTTAAGACAGACATCACTAAGTCTCTTTCACAATTACGTGGGGATAGTTCCGGCAGGGGAAGTAAACTCTTTTCCGGGGATAGAAATTGTGCATCATCTTTCGCATTTGGCATTTTGAAAACTTGAACCTGCAGAAATATCCAACCAATTATGATTCATAACTTGGCCAAACTTTGTTAAAAGATAAAAAATAAAATATAACCTTTACAGCCAGATATAGCTCTGTATATTTCGAATGTGAAGCTTCGAAGCAAAAAGTCCCCTCAATTTCTGGAACACGGATATATGGAATTGTACAGCGTCCATGCTTGAAAGTGTACCGCATAGAGTTCTCTGCATTGAGAAGGTCTGACTTAATTGTGAGCATATGAAACTGGCCATATTGATCGTCCTGATGAATCTTCGTATCTACTTCTCCATTAATATTGACAATTTCAAATTCAACGTTTTCTAGCTGACTACCAGCAGCAAGAAAATCAGGCACCTGAAATTGTACACAACACAGCAGTTAAATTATAAGAAAATACACTAGAGTTCTACAATGTTTTTATATTTTTGGACTAAAAATAACCTCTGATGCAATTCTCAAGCTTCTTTGCGCAATTGAAAACTCCCGCTTGAAAATTGTTATATTCTGAACCATAACAGATATGGATGCTGCATCGTGAAGCAAACAAATTAGGTGATATGGAAGGAGATATAAGGATGTTGCAATTTGAAACCACAAAGTAAATTAAAATAATGAACTAGCCATGGTATTGTGTTCACATTACCCTTACAAAAATGCAAGTAGTACATCAATATAGAACATTTTCAATTTATTCTATAATGGTAACTAATAGGCAGAAAATATAGAGCAGTAGTCAAATTTCAAGTATAAATTAGTGGATACATATATGCAACATCATACTTAACAGAAACATACCATTTTCTCCATAACCTGCGGTTAACTTTAGCAGACCACTAAGATTAATTTTTCCTTTATCATCAACCTGCAGATCAAAATTTTCATTTAACAACGTACGAGGAAAAAAACAAACACAGAAATAAAAGCTCATGCATATATTGATATGAGGACATACATATATTTACCCTATATGTTTGTCCTAGTACAACCATAAATGCAAAACATTTATCCCAGTATACTAGAGTTTGTAAAAAATCATTACCCTGTGTAAAGTACTGCAATGATTTAGCATTTCGAATCCAGCCAAAACAATATTAACCTTGGTGCCTTCAAACACATGGTTTCGATATGCATCAAACATCTGGATGATAGAAATACAAGCAAATATGTCAACTAGAAATATTTAGTTATGCAAATGCTACAGAAACTTAATTAGTTAATGTTAGAAACACAAATATGTGGCTGTGAGTGTGTTCGTAATTTTAAATAGAAACATTTTAAAAGCCTTTGCTTTTTTATTATTTAACTAATAAATAAAGCATTCTTATTTTGGAGCTTAATTACGAAACACAGCCCTCCCTTATAATGTTGCTTTAAGGTCACAGCACATATATCAGAATGAACTAAACCAAATGAATCAGATAAAGACAAAATGTACATCAACATATGCAATTTTGAGATACCTCCAACATTAACTCCTTGAAAACGAATCCTGGATGTAGTTGTTCTTCTCTTATCTCAGGCATCAGTTCAATGTGTTTGACAGAACTAGGAAAAACTGAATACAAAACAAATAGCAAGCATAAGAATATACAACACTGAAAACTAATTTATTTCCTAACGATTAAAAGATACACATCAATCAAAATCACCTCGACACGGAAAAGATAGTGACAATGGAACACTTTTTGAAGTAATCATCAAAGTAGCTCTATAGGTAGGACTTATCTTATCCAATTCACTACTTATAACCATTGCATCCTGTGTCAATCATTCCAAGACATTGAAATAGTTAATTTTTTTTAATCAATATGACCAAAGAAGTACACAATATGCATACCATGATTTGTAAAGCCATTTTGTCAACTGAAAGACCAATATACATTCCTTGCACTTTGAAGTACAAGTCCTTTGCTGCCTGAAGTTGAACCGTCAGATCCTCTGGAGTTTCTTGAAAAGGTGCTTGATTACCATGGATGTCATAACATGCAATGGCTAAGGTTGGAAAGGTAGAACCAACCCTGTACAACAGATCATTTGTTTGATGACATACCAAAGTACACATTCTTGATCAGAAGTGGAAATACAAGTTAAAATTACACAATTTTTCAATAATTAAAACAGACATGTCTGAGCAATAAGCGAAGTAAAAAAATTAATAAAAGCAATGGGAAGGAAATATATGTTAGTCTTACAGATTCATAAGCAAATATCTATAGCAAGCATACCTCACATCAAGCTCTTGACATTGGTCATCAGTTAGAAGTTTGTACTCCACAGCACAATGAGAAGGTTCAGCAGTCACCCTTTTGTCAAAATTTCTACTGATTGAGTCCACCTAACAGACAAAATCATCAAGGCATGATATTGCATTGCATGATGCTCAAAGAGTCGAAACAATAATTTACGAAAGAAAACTACAAATATATAATCCAAAACTATAAATATGGAGGTTTCAAGTAGAATATAATTGAAACCTCCATATTAAATTGTCCCGTAACTGTAGCTCAGTTAGTAGTTACCGGGGACATTATTAGGGAAACCGGGGTTTGAAAACCCCAGAGTAGAATTAAATTAAACAATACAGACTTGACTAGTGATAATAAATTCAGGCAATCCCTTTTGATGCTCTTAAATTGAGATGTTTCAACTCTTCAAAAGACCCTTATTTGTAAGAGAAGAAAGTTTTCAATCATGAATTTAACATAATTAATTATTCATGACACTAATACTAACATGCTAATTATAGACACTAAAACAGCTAAGTTACTATTTACAAATAACAAATTGATGTCATTATTTGATGACAAATTAACATTTCAAATCTAATCTAAATAATAAAAAACATACCAGGAACTACTTGGTATTGTTTCATGACGAAATTTCTTTTGAGGACAACTTTTGATGATACCATGACCACAGGAGGAATGAGAGTTCAACCCATATATTTAAAGGATTTAAAATGACGCGATCAACATCCCAAATTAGTTAATAGAAAGAATAAACACAGATTTTACTTTTGTTACATTGGAATCACAGGTAAACTTTTTCTTGTTTGAATATAAATAAAAAATTAATGGCATATTACTTTCTAATTTCAAATTTCTTATTTTATTTTATCGCAGAAGGATTGCAACTAAACAAATGAATGAAATGAAAGTATGATTGAACCAAACCTGCATCTAAACTCACAATTGAAAGTATAAATAATTCACGAGACAGATATGAAAAGGAACTAATAATATGCTTACCACATCAGCCTGCTTCCGATTATAATGGTGTGGGCCCGGAATAGAAGCAGGAGATTTCTGCTTAATCTTTTTAAGTCGATTTTCCCATTGAATAGTTTCAACAGGTACAAGCTGTTACATATTGCTTAGAAGTTAGAAATCATATAGCCTTTCCACAGTTTAGAACAAATATACAACAGCATTTAATCACCAAACCTTTTCGTTGTCAATCACGGTCATAGGTAAAGACAAAGCCCTACCAATATCCAATGTGGGATTTTCTTCATTACTCACATCAAGATAGCATCCATTTTCTTCCGGGATACCGATTGGCCTTCAAAATCAAGCAAAGGAAAGTGAATAGAGACGATTTTAAATGATTTTAGAAGGCAGAGTTTTGCAAAAATATGTACAACAAACCTGCATATGATCCGAGCATCTCCTATTAACAACAAAACATATAGTGGTCAGCTCTAATTAAGTTTCCGATTAAAGCTTGATTTTTGTACTATATTAAATTCTTATTGACAACATAATTTTCTAAGCAACAAAAAGATCCACTGATTGTCAACCTTATAGTATTCAAAACTTATATAACGCTTAAAGATATAAAATCCTTCACGTTTTAATAAGATGGATTTAATTTATATGGAAATCCATATTGAACGATATGATAATAAATTCTACAATGTAGACTGTTTAAATATATTTCATTGCATTTTGTTCAATACTATACTTTTAATTTTCTCCTAGGCTAATGCTTTACAATCAGAAATCTTACCACCCGTCTCTCCTTCAAATTTTTCAAGCAAAAAGTACTCTATGGTTGCATAAACATTCTGGCTGTGACACCCTGCGCATGCTCCCTTTAACACTTTAATTCTCTGTCCACTACTCCATGTCTTTTCCTTTCTCTTCAGAACCCGATGAACTCTGATGACTGCATATTAGTAAGAAAAATAGAATCACAAAAAGAAAGATACAATTTAGTCCACTAGCAGCAAATATGTATATTTTAACTACAAAAGGACTAGTCTAGTCTAGTCTAACTGTTCTAATATACATATCATAAAGTCATGTATAAGAGGAATAGCAAGGTTCATTTATTCCTTTGTTAGTACATACATAGGCATTTTCTTCAAAACGCTATGGATTGAATTGCCACAAGTAAAACATAAATAGAAGCAATTGCCATCAAAATTTTGTTAGTCATACCATAATTTGAAAGGCCAAGTGCTTTCTTGTTTGGTGGATTGAGAAGTATAACCGGTTTATCCTCACAGTCACCGGCATCAGCTTCTACATCAAAATCATTGTGCATATGTAATATCCACTCCCGGTACTCCTTTTCTAGCTGTAAAGGAGTTATCACTTTTTTATCCCTGGTAATTTCAACCGAAACATCTGTTGATTTAAAATAAAAGATAAGTTGAGTATTTTAATATATAATAAAGACAATAAACTTGAAACAGTGTCAAGAAAATTTATAAGCAGAACCAGTCTCTTTGTCTGAGATTTTAGTGCCCAAGTTCTTTAAAGCAATGGTAAAAGGATTGTGGTGAGCTAAATCCGTCTGGAAAAAAGAGAACAGACTCATTAGTTTCATATCCAACTTACTCTCCTATGGTTTCATACTTCATAGCAGTATACATGTATCTATCTATACATGTTGTGAGATTTTATATTGGATCTAACTTATCATTACAAAATCGGCTTGTATGGTGAGGGTTGCCTGTCATATCTCTAAGCAATGTGGGACTAAATCCCCCGCTTCAAACCTAACACAATGAAGGTGTTGGAGGCGGCAATGAAAACAACCCAAATACCACAATATGGCGGACTGGGGGAGGATCAATGGAACATACATGATGCATCTTTTTATATGTGCACCACATAATATGCCACCAATTTGGCATGTGATATTGTTAAGTGAGCAAATAATTACAAAAATATTCAAAAGAAAAAGACACACATGTAGCACATTTATTTACAAATATTTTAAACATTTGCAAGCCTAACCTTTGACTGAGTAGGCTTAAAACCAGCATCAGTTTCTGCAAATTAAAAAAGTCAGACTCAGATGATCAAGCAAATAAACATAATAAATATGAAAGTGCATGGTAACAAACAGTTACTACATACCAACATAGCATTTAACCCTCATGGAACATCTCTTCAATATCCCTGCCTTATAAGTCTCCCTTTTGTTCCTATAGTCCATAAAAGGAAGTAAAGGCTGGTCCAAAAGAATTGCAACTCATCAGTAATCTCTAAAAAAGTAATGAAGAGACAAATTTTATTGACAAGTTCAGGGAAAAGGTTGGAAGTTTACCCAGCGAGCCTCTGGAAGGAGACGACCAAGCCGCCTAATGGAAACACGACAAAAGGTTTCAAAATTTTCCTTTATCGTATGACCGTCAGCAGTTAAATTTTCCAAAATTCTGTCAATACTCTCCTTTCCCTGTAATTATATACATATTCATTTGATTGGTTTTGATAATGAGATATGAAATCCAATATAGACAAAGTTCAATACTGTAGGCTATTTATTTCTGTTACCTCTGTGAAAGGGAAATATACAAATCTAAGACGTGCATTTGCTTGTTGGAGTTCCCTTGAACCTAAAAATAGTTATTCAAATAGAACTCAACACTCACATTTCTTTACAGATAATCAGATGAAATGGATAAGCTGTAATATTAGAGATACTGACCAAAAAATATCATTTATCATATCTCAAACTATATATTGCTTGATAGAATTATAATTCATCAACATACCATGGTCCTGTAAACGAGACATATGAAGCTGCAGAACAAATTCAGAACCATTGCAAGAATGCAAATTGGTAGTTGCAACCTCCCCGCCTTGAATCTCTGTCAGATCCATACAGTTGACCTGAAAAGAACCAAATTTGTTACAATCTTATATATGCTGTTTCATGACATCAAGTAACCCTTTCGTGGAACAAAAATTACAATTTTTCTTTAAATATTGAATATGATATGCTGATACATGATTCTTCAGCAAATCTTAGTTGAAACAGGAAACATATGCTTTAATGCGAAAGCTTCTTCGCTCATAAAATGATATAATTGAAATATAAATTGTGTTCATTGTGTGTATAATATTCATGCTGCCATTTTTCTCAGTAAGGTTTGACACAGTAAAACTCAAGGAGTCTGCAGCCATCCACCGAAAGAATAAAAGAATTCTTTGTCAAGATTCATAAATTAGATTACATGTCTTTTTTTCTTCTTCTCAATATAGTCTGCTAAGCAACAAATCAAATCAAAATGTACAAAGACACGATACTTGTAAAGAACAAGTTTCCGCAATACTTAACACTAATGCCAACTCCGCAATAATTAAATTAACTGAACACAAGTATAATATGTATTAATTACTTAAGATAAATATGCTACCAGATTAATCCGTAATAGTATCAATGAGCTAGTAAAAGTGTAGTGATAGAGAAAGAACCTGGAACTCAATTGGTGTAATAGTCTTCCCTTTGGCAGACAAGTCGTCATTCTGCATGAACGAAACAAATAAAAACGTGTATGTTCAAGGCCGTGAAAACAATATTTTGACAAGGAACAATAACGTTTAATATTAATTTTTATGTTGACAATATTAAAAGAAGAATGAACATATGAAGCAACAATCATACAAAAATTGACAAGAACAAGATATAATTGAATCGGTTGGGTGGATTGAATTCACTGGCATGTTCAAACCTGAATGTAGGGGAAATATATATCTTTAAGGCGGCACCGGAGTTCGTTAAGATCAAAATCTTTTAAATTTGGCTCAAAAATTTCAACCTGCAAAGTATCAAACCAAACATTCATTTTAATTTCCTTCCCTCTATTAAATTCTTTCCTCTCCTATTCCACAATGCTGAAAACAGACAAGAGAACAATAATAGGCCAAAGACGAGAGATGTATATACCTTTGTAAAGCTGCCTTGAGAACTATCGATTTCAGTCCGTAAAGGTTCCCTTATGCCACCCTTCGTCTAAATGATAAAAAAAAAAAGTTATATCTGTTGAGAACATTAAAGTAAGACAAAAACAAATGCATTAAAGTCGTTGCATTGTTAAGGAAACATGAATACCTTCCATGTGGCTTCAGAGTTAGAGTTTTTTATTAAATCTTCTCTCTCGAGATGTAACATGTAGACTTTTTTTACTTTTTTTGTTTTGGACGAAACACAAGTATGACTGTAATGTGAGAATAGCAAAAGTTAGAGAGAGGGAGTGATAAATTTTTAGATGCACTTAAACAGAAGAAGACAGAAGGAGATTTATCTTAAAAAAACATACTTCCCCAGATGCATAGACGCTATAGGTCCACCATATCCGAACATCCCAAAATAAGGCTGCATAGTACAATCAATACATAAGAAATAAAAATAAAATAAATTTTTTTAAAACATGCGAAGGAGTTCTCGATCCCAATGATTAACATTTTGATGTTTCTTTGTGCATAAGTATCACATATAGCATATCTTTAAATATGATTTATGCAGGCAGGTATGTTCTGTTAGCTTAAAATGCTTGTCATATTTGAGAATTTTACAATAAAGAATTAAAGATCTTCAGCAAAAAAAAAGAAATTGTTTAATGAAGATATGCTATTCTAGCTTAAAGATACTTCTATTAGAGCATGTTGAACAAATATTTAAGGGTGAAGAATACCGTTAAGTACGGGGGATGTCCCCCAATAGCAAGTGATTTTGATAACCTGTGAAGTGACGCGCCCATCTTTCCCCTGAAAAATAGATAAGAAATCATAATCAAGATATGGCAGTGGAACATTTAAACAGATAAACCATAAAATGTATGGTACAATTAGATTGAAAGTCACTGAAAGTGACATTGTGATAGCAACTAAGGATACACATGCAATGAAATTGAGTCAGAAAGAGAAAAAGTTGAATTCAGCTGACCAACAAATCTAGCAAGTATCAAAATTATAAATAATAAAAACTTCAAAGGGACTCTGAAAGTAAGTTTATTTTAACTCAAATAACATGATATCAGAATGTGCCTTGCAACTTCAAAATGTTCATAAAATAAAATGCAATCAGATAGCTACCATTTTACTATGGAATTCTCATTGGAGTCATCCATTCCAGGACCATTGTCGAAAATTGTAATCTTATTCTTAGACACATTTACACTGCAAAACAAAAAAGTCACATGAGAAAAGTTGACAAGCAAGCAAACGCAATAGATTGATTGCACCGGTATAAGAAACCAAGCAAGCAAACGCAATAGACGGTAAAAATCAACTATGTATTTCTCAATGCTTATATTTCAATCATAAAAAGTTGACAACAGTGTCAATATGTGCCAATTAATCATTAAAACATCAACAATTTAATTTCAACAAAAATTGGACTCTTTTGTCAAATAAAAGGATAAAAATGAAAATATCATTATCACATTGATGTCATGTGACCATACCAAACGAGCTTCCTACTATTTGTCCCATTTTGCCACACAGCCTGCAAAGCATTATCCTGATAAATGAACAATATTGTTAGTGTTGATATGTGCAAAGTCTTTATAAGAAATTGAATTTATAGTCTGTTTTGTTAATGAGCTCACAATCAAGTCAGCAATAGCCGCTACAAAAGTATAATCATCGGGAAGCTCCAGCAGCAAATGTGTATCGGGCGTCAAGTCCCACATATTCTGCATTTCAGACAGATGCACAATAATAGTATCAAAATCACAGCATTCAATTGTTAAGAGAAAATTCCAATTTCATTTTCCCTCTCTTATTTAAGAATTCATTTTACCTCATAAATTTCTAAGATAAATACTAAAATCACAATCTTTTAAGTTCATTCTTACATAAATTTTATCCAACTTTAGTCCCTATTTTAAAAACATTTTACAAGTGCTTTTAGTCCCTCTATAGAACTGTAGGGACAGAGGCAGCGAAACTCACACACGTGATTAGTTTCATCGTAAGGCCCTTTAGAACAAAAAAAAATCACATATAACCAACGGCAGAGAAACAATAGAAATTCTAACCTCAAAGGTTTCAACAACATTGGTAATCCCATCCTGATTGTGAAGAAATACAACAATAAAAACAAATATCAAACTCAAAATTAGAGTGAAGAAACAGAAATCAAATAACACAAACAAAAATAGCAGAATCAGTAACATTTTTATACTAACATTAAGGCGTAAAATGTGACACTTGTAAGGCATGAAATTATTTAAATCAATAAAATTCCTGATCTTATTATCGCTACGATCTTCAAGATACAAACTATTACTCTTCCAATTGATATCCCTTTTCTTCCTCATAGATTCACATTTCTTCCGAACTTCCAAATACTTATCTCTAACCAAACCAATAAAATGCCCAAATGGCAATTTATTTTCTTCATTCGGTACTGTCAGCTCCACGACCGTTTCATTCGGCAGCAAAATTTTAAACCGTCGAAGTTTTCTAACTCTAGCATCTTCCTCCTCACTCACCATCAGTTTCCTCTTTTTAGGGTTGGGATTAACCAACCCCCTTTCCATCTCTGCAAAACAGAATCAAACAACACCACAATTTCAATTATCTTCATACTAAACAAATCAACAAACAGAAAACAAAAAATAAAGTAAATAATTTTTTTTGAACTGCAATAATATTATTACCACACCACCTAAACACAAGTGTTTGATGGGGGGAAGGAAAATCACTTAAAGTGATCACAGTACAATAGAAGCCACAAGTCCAAAACGGTGTTACACAGAGGAAGCAAAAAGCCCAAAACAACAACTAAGGCAAAGCTACAATGAAAAGCAAAAGCCAAAACTATAAACTTATCACATTTCAGAGTTTCGATGAAAGCTAAACTAAAGCTTCTTGGTAGGGAGGACCACGGTTCCATCCCCACAACTGCGATCGGGAGAGGGTCAGAACCACTTGATGTCAGAACCGACCCAAACCAGATTAAACTGGTGGTGAAAACAAAAACAAAAATAAAAATAAAAATAAACCAAAACTACTTCAGATTTTCAAATCTAAGCATAAAAATACGAAAACTAAATATGAAATACGCATTTAATAACCAAACGATACGAAGCAGAAATAGATTTACTTAAGAACACAAAAAAATAGGTATGATATTTTGGTAAGAATCTTAACGTTCCGTGTAGAGCAAGGAAATGAAAGAATTTGAAATAAGTTGATACCTTAAAAGTGATTATGAAACGCGGTTTCTGAAGAAAATGAAGCTTATAAGCTATGAAAAAAAATGAAAGGGTTTTGAATGGGTTTTTGGAAGTGAAAGAGATTGAAAGACAGTTTTTGCTACTTATAGTGAGAAGAAGAAATGAAGACCCAAAAGTACTAATGTGTAAAAATAGTGTGACTCTTGAGGAGAGAGAGAGAGAGAATAAGACAAATTAATTCTGTGAAGTGTAAGAATAATTAATAAATTCAGGAAATATATAACTTTAAGATAATACTAAAAGGAATAAATATTATTTAGTCAAGAAAAAGAATAAAGAACCTTTTACCAAATTTTTTAAAAAAATATATTTCTAAATTTAATTTTGTCGTCGAGTGATATTCGTAATTTAATCCGGTCGTCGCTGACATTCAATTTAGTCGCCGAGTTTTATTTGTAATTTAATTTGGTCGTCATTGCAATTAATTTAATCGTTAAATTGTCGCTGACAAAAAGAATATTCGGATTTTTTTTTAACGTTTTCTAAAAAATTTGATTCGTCGAGTTTTATTTCTAATTTAATTCGGTCATCGCTGCAATTAATTTAATCGTTGAATTGTCGCTGACAAAAAGAATATTAGAATTTCTTTTAACGTTTTCTTAAAGAGTCTAATTCGTCGAGTTTTATTTCTAATTTAATTTGGTCGTCATTGGAATTAATTTAATCATTGAATTGTCGCCGATAAAAAGAATAGTTGAATTTTTGAATTGTTGCTGACAAAAAGAATATTCGGATTTTTTTTAACGTTTTCTTAAAGAGTTTGATTCATCGAGTTTTATTTCTAATTTAATTCGGTCGTTGCTGCAATTAATTTAATCGTTGAACTGTCGCTGACAAAAAGAATATTAGAATTTCTTTTAACGTTTTCTTAGAGTCTAATTCGTCGAGTTTTATTTCTAATTTAATTTGGTCGTCATTGGAATTAATTAATTTAATCGTTGAATTGTCGCCGATAAAAAGAATATTTGAATTTTTGAATTGTTGCTGACAAAAAGAATATTCGGATTTTTTTTATCGTTTTCTTAAAGAGTTTGATTCATCGAGTTTTATTTCTAATTTAATTCGGTCGTCGCTGCAATTAATTTAATCGTTGAATTGTCGCTGACAAAAAGAATATTAGAATTTATTTTAACGTTTTCTTAAAGAGTCTAATTCGTCAAGCTTTATTTCTAATTTAATTTGGTCGTCATTGGAATTAATTTAATTGTTGAATTGTCGCTGATAAAAAGAATATTTGAATTTTTTTAACATTTACTTAGAGTTTGATTAAATCGTTGACTCGAATATAATATAGAGAGTAATCTTGTGTATGAAAATATTTGTGATTAATTTTGTATTACTATTTTCAAAGATCAAATTGGACCGTAAAAAGATTGTTAGAACCAAATTTATATACAATTTTGAGTCATGTCAAATAATATTCTCGAAGCACTAGTAAACATATAGAGAAAAAAAATAATGCACAAGTTCTAAGATGAAATATTCATATTAATATGCTTAATTAGTTTTACGTGAGCAACAATTAGCATTTTTCTACTTTTTTTTAGTTTAATGATGTGTTTGATTTGAAGTAAAAGAAAGAGGGAGAAAATAAAATTACGAAAATCAATGAATGAACTTAAAGTAACATTTAGTCCAAGTTCACCCATTGATTTTCATAATTTTTCTTATCTCCCTTTTATCTTAAAAGTCTAATGGTTAGATTCACATTATAGGTGTGGAGGATTGGAAAAACATCGATCGATCCAATAATATTTTTAGTAGCTATCGACCAAACTAGATAGTATTAAATTACTAATTTTAGTACAAAAATAAATAAAGAAATGTTGCTAAAAAAACAAATACCCCTCCTCCTGTATTAAGAAAAAGCTGAGCATAAATAAAGGAAAAGTTTTAGTATTTCCTTCTTCTCTTTTTTGTTTTGCGTTAAAATTTGATTCTCATGGAAATAGGATCATAATAATTTAAAATTCGGTCATAAATTAATCAAAAAGTTTGCTTTTTTTTTTATACATAGAAGAAAATTATCATAAACTCATACACACATAAATGAATGAATCAGAGTTCGGCTTAACAATTTCCGTATATTTTTTTAGTTGAACTAAGACTTATAGACATTAAATTATTTGATTAAAAAGAGTTTGTCCAAAATTGTTCAATTCAAGAATCGAGCATGAATTATTTTTTTTCAAGATTCATCTTTTGGTGGAGCTCAATAATCATTTTAGCTAATGTTTTGGTTAACTTTTGTTTCATTCATATTCTAGAATAACAATTATTTTAACCAATACATTAAGCTTAAGTGATTAATGAGTCTTCCTAAAACAAATTATTTAGAAGAACTCGAGTTCGATTCATGTTGAAAATAATTCTTAATCAGACTTTACTTACTTAACGACCGAATTTTGAAGTACCGGGACTCCTTTTCTTAGGAAACTAGAGAGTTAGTACGAAAAGAAAATAATAATTATTTCCAAACAGACAAATATTTCCAAATACAACATTTTTACAAGATGGAGATAGTGTATTTTTTATGAAAAAAAATAAATTAATGTATGTCCTTAAAATAAATGTTAAAAATGCAAATATAATAATAATTTTTGACACGTGTGCATTATAATTTAAATAATAATTTTTTTTTTATATTATTAAATTTTTTATTTTGAATATTTTAATATGTGTTATAAGGACACTTTTTTTAATTATAAAAGAAAATAAAATGTAAAAGGTGGAAGAAGGTTAGTTGTGGACTGTAAACTAAACGTTTTGGGAGCACTCTAGAAACGTGGAGAAGGGGGTGCATGCAATGCATGATATGATGATACTATTGACTATTGTACACAAAGTACAGTGCGGTTCCTGTGGGAAAGTGTTTTTTGCGTGTAGTTAAAACTGGTAAAGGATTGTTGGCTCCTGGTTCGTCATAAAAATATGTGCTCGATTTAAGAGAAATCAATTATGAATTGAAGTGAGAAAAATATGGATTCAAATAAATAAATTTGATTTAATTTTAGTTTAAATTTGTTTATTGAAATCCGTATATTTTTTTTTTCTTTTTTCTTATTTATTTCTCTTGAACCAAACATACTATTAGTGTCTACCATATCGAAAAAAACAACAAAATGCAAATTCTAAAGAATGGTTATGAATGTCATTACAATAAAAATAAATTTTACAAAATTTATAGTTGGATTGAAAGTTTGTATCATATAGATTATCCATAATTTTTTTTAGAGAAATTGGAAATCATTTGAAATGTTGTTACTTGAGACTCATTAAGATTAACGATTTATGATTTTTTATTAAATATCGTTAATCTTGATAGGTTTCAGTAACATATCAAATAATTTTTAATTTTTCTACATTTTTTATGAATGATCCATATAATATAAATTTTTAATCCAACGGTGAATTTTGTAAATTTTATATTTGTTATAGTTGTATCGATCACTTGTCTATAGTAAAACACTTGTAAAGATAGTCCACCGTAAACATATATGCATATAGTATTAAACTGTCATTATTTATTAAGTCATCGTTTAAGTCATAAAAAATATGAGAGTCATAAGTTTTTTTTTAAAGTATTGCTAACAATTATTATTTTTTAGAATTTATTGACACTAATCCACAATTAGATGGTCCATGCTACTAGCACTTGCCCTGGTTCGTCTCTGTGAAGAGGGATGGTTTGATTTGTGATAAATTTTGAGATTATAAATTAGGGTGATTGTGTAAAATTGTCAAAATTTTTAATGATTGTCAACATATTTTTTAAAAGTAAAAATTACAATTCTTTTTATCTTTACGGTTAAAATAATGATATGATTGACATCAGTTTAATATGAGTTACACCTTAATTTTTATTTTTTTAATCAAATAGATATTAATTAAGTAATTATTTTAATAAAAATAAAAATGATCAACAACTTATATTTCTAAACAACAATATATACTGGCTGTTAAAATTTTAACTATTATTTAAACATCCACAATATACCATGTGTGAAATTGGTTCATATAATAATTTGCCTCTAAATTAATCCTTAAGCTAAAGTAATATTCAATCATAGTATTTTTTTCAAGTTGGTCAGTTTAATAGTGTTTATATTAATGTTCAATCAATTTAATAAAGTTATTGTGTAATTTTAAAGATTAAATTTTTTATTTCTTACAATTTTAATCGAGTTAATATATTCTCTTTTTTTCTTACCATATTGCAAGTACAAAGTTTTCACAATGGTGATTAATTTTCGGGAACTTGCGATGAGGTGAATACTGAATATAGTCCTTAATCAATTTGGAGTTGAAGATTAAAGAAGGTGGAAATCATAAATATGTTAAATATTTCTAACAATTTGAGAATTTGATTTAAAAAATTATTTAATTAAAATGTTAAATATTTCAATATTTGAAGGAGTCCAATATGAGATTCTTATATGGTAAACTTCAAAAGGAGACTATGCTCTTGTTGAGATAAATATGTTAATCTTATTGGTCGTATTGTGTTGATTAATGTGATTCTAAATTCAATCTCTCTATCTTTCATTATCATTTTTGAAGTTGCATTAGTGGTGGTAAAAAAAAAATTATTCGTATTTAAAGAGAATTTTTAAAGGAGGTGTGTAAGACAATAAAATGGAAGGAGGAAAATTAATTGGATAAAATAGAAGGAGGTGTGTAAGACAATAAAATTAGGAGGTTTAGATGTGAGGGATAATGATAACGTAAATTTAAGGGTTAGTGTTATGGTGTAGGCCTCATATATCATGCTTTTTTTTTTCTTTATTAGTTGATACTTTCTTCGGTCATTATTATAAGTAAAAAATTATTTTTAATTTTTTAATAAATCTAAAAAATGTTTTTTTTTTGTTTATAATAGTGACGGAAGAGAGTAATAAAAATCTTAAATTAAGGGTTGGTGTAGAGCTTTTTTTGTCTTTCTTTCTTCTTCAAGTTCAACTTGATCGCACAAGTGCACAACAAAACAACAATTTCATTCTTTTTGTTTTGTTTTTATTTTTTTATATTTTTATGTAATGCAATGTAAGGAATCCTTAACCATCCCGACATAAATTGTGTTCAGTGCACGTTAATGATTTGATGATGATGTTATAAATTGACAAATTCATGCATCACAAAAATTAAGTAGCCATAAAAATATTAAGTGCATGTTAAAAAGTTTTTATATTTTAGGACAGATGTAGTATAATTTAATCAAAAATGTATTTATTAAAATTTAGATTTCTTTGATATGAAATAAACTAAATATAATTGTTTTCTATATTTTAGTCTTTACAATTTTTAAACGACTCAAATTTCTTTATTTACTTTTTAAACTAGTGTCCGGAGGATACTAATTAGTATGACTATAAAAAAGTTGTAATAGTTGAATAAATGATTGCCGAAAGCACCATTATATCCCATCCTTTGCAACGTACTTGACACATTGATATGAATTGTTTAACTACGACTGCACTTTTCAGTAACCTTCAAGCTAAAACTTAACCTACCATAAATAGAAGTAAAAATTAATTAACAAAAATGAATTGTATAGATACTATATTATACCATCATATGCTTCATGTGAGGGGAATCAAGTTATTTGTTACACTTATTGATTTTATCAATTGTCATATTAGTCTAACCAACACAAAGTTTCATATAAATCTAAAATTTTCAACAACATAATGTCAATAATTGATTTTTCTTTTTATAAGTGCTTATGTTTTCTTTTATTGGTAAACCCAATAAGTTAGCTTATAACTATTAGCTTATAAGTTAAAAGCTATGTTTGGTAACAGTTTTTTAAACAGAGCTTATAGCTTATTTTACTAGCTTATAGCATATTATCCAAATGCTATTTCAAGTAGCTTATGAGCTTATAGTTTATAGCTTATTATTTTTTCTTCCAATTTTACTCATATCATCTTACTTGAAAAAAATTAAATATTAATTAAACATATTCTTTTTATGTCATTTCATACTTATAAGCTAGTCCAACTGCTAATTTTACCAAACACTACAAATTCAATCAGCTAGCTTATTCGCTATAAGCTCATCTGCTATAAGCTAGTTTATTAGCTATCCGCTATTTTTTTTTACCAAACAGAGCCATAAATGGAGCTAGAAATTGAGTTTAGGGGGCCGATGTAACAGCTCGGGCCTTCGGCGCTCCCGACATTGCTACCTCACGATGTTCTCTAACCCCCTTCACTATTGGGGTTTTTGCCTTCAGCGGAAATCGAACTCGTGTACCTAGGGATAAGTACATTGTTCATTCCATTCCCACTACCAATTGAGCTAGGTGTGGGAATGGATTGAACATGTACTTATCTCCATGGTACATGGTTCGATTCTCACAGAAGGCAAAAACTCCACTAGTGAGGGGGGTGGAAAAGATCGTGAGGTAGCAGTGCCGGAATCGCCGAAGGCTTGAGCTGTTACATAAAAAGGCATGGAGTGGGAATGGAATGAACAATTTACTTATCCCCAGGTACATGTGTTTGATTCCCACGGAAGGCAAAACTCCAACAGTGAAGAGGGTTGGAGAAGATCGTGAGGCAGCAGTGCCGGGAGCGTCGAAGGCCCGGGTTGTTACATGTATGTGTGGTTGTTGTTTTTGTACCTTTTTGAGTTGGTCTGCAAAGAACTGGTTGCCTAATTTATCACGTTCTTCTTTCATATTATTTTTTTTGGTCAAGTAGTCTAGTGACTAGAAATTTCATCCTTAAGTTGGATAAGTGGGATGACCGGGGTTCGAACTATAGTCCCCAAATATATAATATAGTGTCCTACCAATTGAGTTATCTTTATTAAACATTTTTTATCACTTAACCAATTTATTGTTGGTAATGTTTTATGCCATCTAATGCTAACATATAGAAATCTATGGAGAAAATTTAGGAATAACATTTCAAAGTAACACATAATGAAATGTGATTGGATGACTCTATAAAAATAAGTCACCTTTAAATACATAAACATAAACTTTTAACTAACAATGATAAAAACTAGGTGAAATTGAAGAAAGAAATAGTTAAATTCTAGTTGGAAAATTAGTAATAAAAGAATACAAGTGATAAAGTAAAAATTAGTTATATGTATTTATTGATCCCAATACTATGTGCTATTACTACTACTCTATAAGGTCTTACATCCGTGAGTTAGATAAATAATACCAACAACACTTGCGCGGCTTGCACTTACTCCTTTCACACTCTCTTCTCTTCTCTCTCTCTAAATTCATCACATAATCACCAAACATATCTTTTCTATGAATCTCAAAAACCATGCACAATATGTGAAGTTATATCCAAATCGCAGCTAAAGGTTTGTGTTATGTCATTGTAACTATATTTATGTCATATTTTTCAATTATATATTGTTATTGTAAGGTTTTTGATATGGCTAAACATTGGTATTATTATGCATATGGTATTCATGATTTGGTGATGATGGTGTTTGTGTTGGTAATGAGAAATAGATCCTTCAATTGCTGATGGGAAGAAAAGGAGGAAGCTGGTTCTCTTCGGTTAAGAAAGTTTTTAAGTCGTCATCATCTTCTAAAGATACGTCAGTGACCGTCTCCACGCCCGTGCAGCCGGACAAAAAGGTCACAATTCTCGATCCAATCTAAATTTCTTCAATTCATCTATTACTCGTATTCATTATATTACATTATCGAGGAGTCTCTTAAGCACCATAACAATAACGGACTAATGACAAGGACTATCACGAGATCAGAACACCACTGACTATATTTACCAAAACATGGTGTTCTGATCTTTTGATGGTCCGATTGATTAATTCGTTGTAACTTTTAGTGCAATGTTCTCCGGATATCCTCAATCATGAATTTTCATGTTTTATAGAACTTATGAAAAAACCTTAATCATGGATTAAGTCATTACTAATCACTAATTTACATCAAATTTCTTGAATTAGTCATAAACTTTTCTTCATCCTCAAACTCTAAAAGGAAACAGAAATAGTAAATCTATCTGAAGCATACTCATAAATTCATAAGCTATTTCTGTTCAGTGCATTAATGGCTAAAACAACATTTTTAAGGTAACTGAACAGCATATTAGTTGCATGTTATAATGTTTGTCTTTTATGTGTTGCAAGACGTACTCTTTCTATGTTCTTACATAGGACCATTGAACCATATACAGCATGTAATTTATGTTGTATTGTACATGGTCCCCTATCATATTCAACACATATATATCAAACAAATT
The DNA here is from genome assembly GCA_030408175.1 of Trifolium repens. Lineage (NCBI taxonomy): Eukaryota > Viridiplantae > Streptophyta > Magnoliopsida > Fabales > Fabaceae > Trifolium > Trifolium repens. Next base: position 6,801,710 of record CP125836.1, read on the forward strand.
TTCTTGTTCATGTTTATGTGTCACATAGTTTTCAAACCACCACCTAACTTGTCACATCAATCATTGAGTTTGAAATTACTATGTTAGATCTTCATCGTCATCAAGGTCTTTAGTCGCAGTCGCATTTACAAAAAAACATTGTGTAATTACATATTTATTTTAAAATTTAGACCATCAAATCAAGATCAGACGATCCATATTTCAGTGAAAATTTACGTATTTATTTTAAAGTCTAGACCGTCTGAATATATATGGCCCACTACCTACCACGTGACTGCACAAAGCCGATGATCTACGTAAATAGATGTTGGAATTTGAATGAACTTGATTTATTTATTTTTTTCAGAAAGAAAACAGAGAAAAATTGGGGCATGAAGCGGCAGAGGAGGTGTCGTTCGAGCATTTTCCAGCAGAGAGTTCACCTGATGATGTAACCAATGAAGAGAGTACGACATCAACGCCTGCAAGGGACGATAGAAATCACACCATTGCCGTTGCAGAAGCTACTGCAGCAGCTGCTGAAGCTGCTGTGGTAGCTGCTCAAGCAGCTGCTAGAGTTGTGAGATTGGCTGGTTATGGACGCCAATCCAAAGAAGAAAGAGCAGCAACATTCATTCAATCACACTATAGAGGATACCTAGTAAGTCCTTATCTATCTTCTATCTAGAATCTATTTGTTTGGATTGAATTATTCGAGTTTGTGCATCCGTTAAAACACTTTTGACTTCTGAGACTATTTGAGAGAGTTTATAAAAATTACTTAGAATATGTCCATATAAGTTTATTTTCATAAACTCTCCGAAACAATTTATAAAAACAGCTTATAATTTACAAGAAAATAATTTGACTGTGTTTTATATTTTGATATAGAAATAACTTATACCTAAACACTAATAAGTGTTTATGCTATAAACGCTAAATTAAACTGAAGTTTTATTCTAAGAAAAGTTTTGAAATTAGTCAAATTTTTGTACAACATCTTTACTAGTTTGTATAATACAAAACTCATTATTTTATTTTTTTTTTGTTTTGATTTTGCTTTTGGGGTGGTTGAAATATCGTTTATCGCTTAAGATCATAAGTTAATATCTGAAGTCACTAGTTTATTATGGCTTTTTAATTTAGCACCAACTACCAAACTTGACATTATGTCTTAGTAATAGTGGAACGTACTTGCTAAGCAATATTGTGCCTTAATCATCATTGTACTATAACATTGAAATTTTATGGCCAATAAACTTGCAGCACTATTGGTACCTAATCCATATTTTAGATTTTGTGTTGATTATGTTTGAAGTTCAATCATCTACCCAACAACTTATTTTATCCGTTAAAGAGTTCCACATTAGATTAAAAGTGATCTGAATATGAGTTTATAAGTAATTGTGGTTTGAAAATGGATTTATTAGAGAAAAAATTTATACACAGTTACTGCGTTAACACAGTAATCATTTTGACGCCCTATCAGAAACGAAAGGCTAAGATTGAAACCATTTTAAACTATATTGAATGAATCATAACCGTTTGATTACTTTTCAGTATAGATTAGCTATTGTGTGAAACTGCATGATGCTTTTACAACCGCTGATCATAATATATTTTTAAGTGAGTGCAAGCATTACCGGGCAGTTTTGTAGGATTGAAATAGATGTAAATCTAAAATTATAAGATAGTATAAGTTTGTGTGAAAAGTTTTAACTTTCAATTCCAAGTTAATGAATTACTAAAAAATACAGCCTAAATAGGAGGAGTATGGGCTAATAAAGGGAAATGTGTCCTATTTAGTACAAGCTCCATGAAAGCTAATTATTGTTCATTGAACACTTACAATTTGTGTTTACCTGTCAATTGGTTTCATTGACTTAACTGTATGCATTTGATATCCTTTATGGATTCATGATGATATTAATAAGTACTGTTCTTTATGGTATCCTTTATTTACTTTTATTAAGTTCTCTTGAAAAATTTATGACTGACATGATACTAGTTTCTAAATAGCTTACTCCTACTTTGCTAAAAAAAAAAGCTTACTAACTTAAATGATAAATAGATCAACTGTATTACCTTTTTGATAATAAAAGTCATTGACATCTTTTGACAAAAAGTTAAGCGCTTATACAATTAACACTTACTACTACATAATTAAGGGTCCATTTAGATTGACCTATTATTCTTTTATGCGAAACAAGTTATGCAAATAAATAAGCTTTATGTATTATTATAAATTTTTCAAGGTAGTTTATAATAAAACAACTTATAAAAATACAATTTTTGTCAGTGAAAACTTATAAATCAACATAAAACTTTACTTATTTACATAAGTTATTTTCATAAGCTAAAAAATAAGCTAAATCCAAACAGACCCTAAGTTGTTTATCTAAATACAAGTAGTAGTGTAATACAGTAATTTTTCTTTATCAAAGTTGTAGTGTGTAATTATCTTTGTTAAATTTTCAATTCCATCAAAATATGGTTAAACTAGATGCTTCTACAGTTAGTTAATTTTATTCGTTATTGTGTGATTTATAAATAGGCTCGCCGCGCATTGCGTGCGTTGAAAGGATTAGTGAGGCTACAAGCATTGGTACGAGGACACAATGTGCGCAAGCAAGCGCAAATGACAATGCGATGTATGCAAGCATTAGTGCGGGTGCAAGCACGAGTGCGAGCACGCCGAATTCAATTGAGTCATGAGAATCTTGAGAAAGCAATGGAGGAAGAGGAAGAATTTTTGAGGCAACAGGAAACTATTACTAAGCCTATGAGTCCTATGAGGAAATCATCAAGCAATAATAATAATAATGGTTGGGATAACAAGCGTCTAAGTGTGAAAAAAGCTAAAGAAAATGATTTGAGAAAACATGAAGCTGCAATGAAGAGGGAAAGAGCTCTTGCATATGCTTTCAATTATCAACAGGTAAGATTACTCAAATTTGTTATCTTCTTGTATCAAAATTATTAACTAATTATGTTTTTATAATTTTAGTACATGTTAATTTTATAAATTAGATTTATTATGGTTAGTTTCATCTTAATTTCCTCATAGTTCATCATATAAATAAGTCATAGTTCATCTGACAAATACTAAAATTGTTAAGCCGAAAATTCTTAGTATACCGGATTTGAACCTGAAATCTTAACTCCATTTATATGTGTAAGTTTAATGTGGTATTTACAAAGATCATACGGCCTAAATTAAAAATTGTGTCTTTTCATCTAAATCGATTTGGGGCATTAGTTTATGATCGGACAGATGTGATCAATTTCAGCGTCCTGCTGTAACTGCATTAAATTCTTACTCCATTTTTTGTTTGCAGCAACATCAAAAGCAACATTTACATAGAAATTCAAATGGTGATGATGTTGAGATGGGAGCCTATCATCCAAATGATCAAGAAAAAGCCCAATGGGGTTGGAACTGGTTGGAGCATTGGATGTCATCACAACCCTACAATGTAAGACACTTAGGCCAACGTGAGAGCTCTTACATGACACTTCCTTCAACAACATCAACAACAACAGATAACATGTCTGAAAAAACTGTTGAAATGGACATTGTTGCAACACCAAGTAGAAGCAACTACAATTTGGGCCTAATGGGCCAAGAGTTTCACGATGCAAGCCCAAGTTACAGTAGGCATCAAAGACCACCTAGTCCAGGTAGGCCTAGCTACATGGCTCCAACTAAATCTGCGAAGGCTAAGGTTAGGGCTGAAGCCCCATTTAAGCAGAGGTTTCCATCTGGGGCTAACTGGAACTCGTCTACTAAAAGAGGATCGATTATCGGATCAGGCTGCGACTCGTCCAGCTCGGGTGGTGGAACGACATCTACTTACCAATTTCCAAGAAGCCCAGGCCCAAAAGTTAATGGCATTCGTTCAGAGTCTAGACGGATTGTGGGCGGTAGTCAAGACTACACTGAGGATTGGGCCGTTCCAATTGGAGCCCATGGTTGGGCTTAATTTGATTATTTTGTTTTTTGAAAAATAATAACAAAGTGTTAATATGTCTTGTGATTGATTGTTTGGTATGGATTTGGTATTTATGAACAGTTTAATAATGTTGTTGATGTGATGAAGATGTTTTTGGGATTGTAATTTAAGAATATCTAATATTATGTTTTTCATGTAAGATGGTACTCCTATTTGCCTATTTGGTTTTGATTTATTTTTTGTGATGAAAAGATTGAACTAGTGTTTGATTTTATGGACAACTTGTATGCTCATAATGTATTTATTTATATACGGTGTAGTTGTCCAAATCAGTTGTTTGTAGTTCATTTTTCATTTAAAAAAACATGTATATATGACTAGATACATCAACAATATTTTGTTTTATTGTTAAATAATATATATTTTTTTATACAAAAAATAATGTTATGAATCTACGATAGTTGATGCATTTGTGAACCAACATTACATAATCATGTGTGGCCTATAGGCTACAACCACCTTATAAGGTGCATACACGTACTCTAAAGATGAGAAAAAACATTTAAAAAGTCCGATCAACCGTATAAACTATGGTGTAAATATCTAATTTTATGTTTAGATATAATGATCCAATCACTTCAAATATAATGACCTTGATGGAGAATTCAAGGGTACCAATTACCATTGGTATTAAACATTGATTGAATTCATTGGACCATCAAGATTTAATCTCAATGGTAATTGATACCCTTATATAAGTATTGTAAATACCAAAATACCGAGTTCAATGATTATTGGTCATTAACAAAAAAAAATACTTAAAGCAAGTGACACATTCCTTTACCACCAAGACACACAAGTGGATGTGTGGTATGTCAAAAGGATGAAACCACCATTGAATTGAAGTTATACATAAAAATTTTCAACGTTCAATTCCTTAATTGACAAAAAATAACAATCCCAACATGGGCTTCACTTTGTGTGACGCAAGATGGATGAGATTGGTGCCCAAACCAAACACACATAAACTGCTTTAGGATAGCCTGCTTGTACAACTTTTCCTTGGTGGCTACAAAAGGTATAGGAAACGTATATGCTACCTCTATACTAAAACATGAAAAAAGCAAAACAACATTGAAAAAAACATAGAATTTAAACAAATCATGTTGAACAATGAGTCATTCTATTAGTTCTTTTTTATATTATAGTTCTTTTTTATATTTTATTAAAGATTAATATAATCGTGTGCTACTAAACAACAAAGGGATTTAAAGAAATTGCGGCTTGTTTTTTTTCTTTTTCTTATCCTTTAACTTTTTTTTTCTAGGTTCAAATTTTGTGAGGTGGATTATGGACTAACTTTCTATATTGTGTTGAGATAATGACTATTGTGCATGTTCTTTATTTGTTGTTTGGAATTTCATTCATAATGCTCTCCTTTTTCATTGACTGGATTCATAATGCTGGTTTATTTAGTGATAAATTAAACAAACCTAAAAAGATTTGCAATGAACTACCGTAAGAATTTCAAAACCTCATACAACTCATCAACTTTATATTCAATTTGCATTATACTTTTTTTGACAATAATTTGCATTATATTGCGCGCCTACTAGACCGAGGTGGAATGATTTGTTTATCGGCCGCTGCCAATTAATTGATGTTGAAATTAGTAGATACAAAATCAGTTGAATCTATTTTCGCAATCGAACATAGCCACCAATTCTAAATGGATTGAAGGCTGTAAAGATCATTAGTTATTCTAAGATATTTATAAATATTTTATTCTAAATGGATTTGTAAATGAATTGTAAGGTTTCAAATTCGTATTCTCTCAAAAAAAAATAATCATTAATCTGAGCTCGTTTACAATTTTTAGTTCAATCACTTGATTTTTATACAACTTTTTTATTCAATTTTATTTATAATTTGAGATAGAGTATCTTACAAAAATTGCTCACCCTTTGTGTTGCCAACTCCAATATTATTAGTTCCCTCTCCCTTCAACATCACGTACAAGACAATCAGGTTTAATTTATGGTTGTGCTCTCCACCATCAATCAGTATCTGCAAGCTCAGATTTTTTATATCATCATTTTTGTTGTTTTCTTGGACAAATAATTATTTTGTTCTATATTATTTTTGGTTACAATTATTTTGTTCTATATGTAATTTAACTATTCTTAATTGAGCTGATAACATAACATGGACTTCATCTTGATTAGTAATATACAACCTCTAAGACATACAGAAGTTACCTCTCTGAAGCATATACGCTCTCCGTCCCAATTTAATTGACACAGTTGACTGTTGTGCACTATTTACATATGTTACGTTGACTTTATTTTTCTACTAATAAACAAAAATAAATATTATCATATAAGATGTTGTTTGATTCGTCTCGATGAGTATTTTCAAAATATTAAACTTTTATAATTTTTACTATTATACAATTAAAAATATTAATTATCAAAATTATGCATCAACATACGTAAAACAGTAAACTGTGTCAATTAAATTGGGACGGAGGGAGTACAAATTACCTATAGTTCTACACAACAACTGCTCAATCGGTTTTAACTTTAATTCAGTGATAATTTATGTCCCTTCCTATAGTCACTCCCTGACAAACAGTATTTATAGATAAACTCATATATCCAAAATGGATAAAGATTGTCTCAAGTGCAAAATTTTAAATAACTTGAAAAATAATGTATAGATCCACATTATTTTTCAAATTTTTTATTAATTAATGAGTAAATACTCTTAAATTATGAAGGAGTAAATACACAAACAATTTAATCTTAAAAAGATTTATTACGAAAGTATAAAAAAAAAATTTAATATTATGTTATGAATAATTGTAGGTGGATGTCCATAGTCTTGGGCTCATATCATTGGCCCATATGTTTTCCTATATATATGACCTATGTTACAATGTAAAACATACTTGTGAATAAGAAATACAATCTCTATTATTTCTCTCTTCTCTCATTTATCTTTTCTTCTCTATTACTCCTCCTATTTACAAATAGTTTCATAACACGTTATCAGCACGATAGTCTCTTCTAAACAACTCTCTCTACAATTTGTAAGTTCTCCCACTTATATTTATTTTTATATATGAGTTTTATAATTCTAGTTTTTTTTTAGATCTTAATTTATTTTGATTTACAACTTATGGTCCAGAAGTACCATAGTTAATTTTTTGAAATATGAATCATGAATATTCATAATCTACGATCCAGAAGCATCGTGGTAAATTTTTTGAGATATGAATCCTGAAGATTCATAGCATGATGAAATTTTAAAATATGAATCCTGAAGATTCATGTCTTTATGTATTTGGATGTTTGATATTGTTCGAGTTTCGTGACCGACAACAGTATGGTGAAGCATCTTATGCTTCGTGACCGACACATGTATGGTGAAACATCGATACTTCGATCATCCAAAATAACATATAAAATTAATCTAGTAATTCCCGAAGAATACGATAATATTAGTTCCCGAAGAACTTAAAAATTTAATCTACGAGTTCTCGAAGAATTCAATAAACTTAATTCCCGAAGAATTTAAAATACTCAAATTTTCCATCAAGAATTCCGGAAGAATTCACTGATTTTAGTTCCTGACGAATATAAAAAAAAAAAAAAAAAGGATCGCCATTTATTATGAAATCTATTTGTTCTCTTTTATGAATATTCCTACATCTTGAAGGATTGAAAATTGATACCGATTTATTATGTAGTTCTCGAAGAACTTATAAGAATTTTATTCCCTTTGAATTCCAGAAGAATTCAATACTCATGCATTCCTGAAGCATTGCACAAAGGACTATTATGACATTATAAGGATGCTACGTAAGAATGTAATTTATTTGTTTTGAATTCCAGAAGAATTCAATATACATGTATCCCTGAAGGATAGCCTTATAAATTTATATTGCAATTTATATATAAATTATTATATAGATGAACATAATATAATGTGTATTCTAATACAACATTGATAAAATATTATATTATAATTAGAAGTATATGCCAATATTGATACATTTTCAATTTGTGTGGTTAATTTTCTATTACGTCACTAATGTTATTCATATGACTAATTTGGACCAATTTAATTACATTAATTAGGATAAATTAATTTTATTTTAACCAGTTAATTTTGTTGAATACACTTAAATGTCTTTTATTATTAATATCACTCATTTACTACAATTAGTGTCATTTATATATAACTTTATTTACCAATAAATAATATTGATTTTGACCATTTAAGTCCATTAAAACAATTGAATGATTTTTACTTCTTTCCTTATTTTATCAATTCATTACCCAATTAATTAATGAATAAGTATTATGACCGTTAATTTCATTTATTCTGGTCATATTTGACCAAAATTTTTTTACCAATTAATTTTCCGATAACAAATAAATGCTAAAAATATCATTGCATAAAATTTTGAAATAAATATAAATCAAAATTATTCTACAATTTTGATGCAAAATTAATTAATAGAAAATCTTATTCTTTATCACAGTGCTTATGTTATTCATATTTTCATGCGTTAATCATATTTAATCTTGATGAATTCTAGAAGAGTTCAACATTAAAGCATTCTCGAAGAATTGCTCGAAATATTGATCTTTGTTTTTGTTTACAAAGATCAACTGAGCTATAGTTCCCGAAGAACTATAGTAGAAAACCTTAATATTGAAGCAAATGACTTCTCAAAGAATGAATTATATAATTGTTTTGAACATTTGGACATGTTCTTGGAGAACTAGAAAGTTAATATTGTGCATCTCTGAATGATTGCGAAAGATCTGATTGCTCTTAATATGAAGATCATTTGTAATATAAGTTTAATATAAAGCATGTTTGAAGGAATTTGGAAAAAGTGAATTATTCTTGATCATTATAAAAAACAAATCTTGTAAGATAGTTCTGAAGAATCAAAAGTTCATAGCATCCTTGTAGGATTGCTCAAAGAATGAAATTTTCTTGAAAAAAAATATTATGAAGATCACTGCGGTTATTATGAAAATCATTGTGATATAGTTCTTGAAGAACTAAAGCCTTAATATTAATGCATCCCTGATGGATTGCTCAAAGAATATGGATTTCCTTAACCATATTGTTAATGAAAAATTATTTGTATAGTTCCTGAAGAACTTGAAATCCAATATTGAAGCATTCTTGTAGTATCGCTCAAGAATAATTTTTCATAATCAATGTTTATGAATATTGGTGGTATAATTCTTGAAGAATTAATAATTTAATATCAAGTACCCATAAAGGTATAATTCTTGAATAACCAAAAGTTTAATATCAAGTATCCTAGAAGGATCGAAAAATTGTAATCTTTCATTACCATTGTTGATAGAGATATACAGTTAAGTTCTTGAAGAACAAAATATTTGGACCATGATCAAAGTCCATAAAATTTATTTGATTTTAGTATGTGGGATGTTGGACCAAAGAAAATTAGAGGAATTTTTTCCCTCTTGAATATGCTCCAGAAGTAGCAAAGTCGAGATAAAATATATTCCTAGATTGCGTATATAATTTTTTTTAATTTATGAAATTTTTAATTCTATTATTTTTATTCAATCATTTAGTTGTTAGTCTTCTATTTTTTTTATACCTATTAAATATAAATCGAAACCATTGATTTATCATGCATCTTAATGGTATTATTATATCTTGTGATAATTTTCTTATTTTAATTGATAAAACAACGAGAAGTAGAATTAAGAATAGATGGGGAATTCTAAAAGAAATATGTTTCTCTTTTGGAAGAAATTAATGTTAGTACTATATTACAAAATATGATATTGAAGGCTCCGAAAGAGTTAAAATATTATTATCCGAAGAAACTCAAGTAAATATTAAAAATGCATTATATTCCTCAAGTGCTCATAGAAATTTATTGAGTTTTAAACTATGAGCTCAGAAGAGCCATAGTGTGATGTGTTTTACCTAAGAATCCAGAAGATTCATAACACAAATGAAGATAGAGCATGATTTATTGATTTATCTTTTCAATTAAATAATGTTATCTTTGTAAAATGAGATACACTATCCTGCGTCATTCTACAATCATTATTGATTGTAAATTGGTTGATGATATGTACTGATGAGATATTTCCTGAAGCAAATATTTTATCAGAGTTGTGATCTTTTATCAAAGTATGATTAAATTGTCCCGGAAGGACATGATAGTGTATACAAAATTGTATGGTAATTCTCCGGCAGAGATCTCTAAAATCCCAAACAATGTTTATGATGATGTGGTGGAAATCACACGTGAGGGGGAGAATATTGAGAATTCAAGTGTGATTTAAAGACTCTCTTATTTCCCACAACTATTGGTATCAAAGTAGGACAATAAAATGAGGAAATATGAAAATCCCTGAAAGATTCAAATTGCGAGAAAATATTATATGAAATATTGATGTATCATTTTATTTAAGACAAAGTTCTACATTTGAAAGGCGAATATAATGGCATGACCGGTTAGACCATCCCGAGTCTTATGATGCAATCGAAGAGTATGAACATTCTTCAATATAATGAATTATCAAATTTTGTTCTCAAAGCCAATAAAAGGCGAAATAAGGGGTTTGAATTTCCCATTATTTGATATGATACATGTGCATATATCTAATAGTTTGTGGGCCACATAGATATTATACAAGTTTATCGATGCATCGACTAAATGGCCAAGTAAATGTCACCAACCTTGATCAAGTTGGTGTGTGACATGATTTTGAATGTCAAGTTGCACATATTCATATTTAGAATGATCTGGGAAAGATATTTAGCTAAATGCTTCATATTTACGGCCAGACAATTATTATGAGAACAAAGATCCTTACTTGGACATGTTACTTTGTTAGTAGTAACATCTATGTGCATCAAGCCAATAAATCATTAAAATTCTCCCCGTTACAATTTGTTCATGGTCAGGAACTTAATATCTCTCATCGAAGAATTTTTTATGTGAACTATATGTTCTCAATTGTCCAGCAGACAATGTTAAATGAAACAACAAAAAAAAAAAATGAGATTATGTAATGAATTTGAGTCTTTGCCATAAGATATTTCATATCTTGTTATTAGTTATCGGCATTTGGGGGAGAGAAAATAAATATAAGCAGCTCTGAAATATTTGTATAGAATGCATTCAAATACTCGCACACAACAATGTGAACTTGAAGTTCAAAATATGCATTCTCTGACCAAAAGGGGATTTATAAATTCCTTTATGCTGCAAATGTCCTTTTCTATTGAAATTTTAATAGGCTAAGGCATGCCTAAAACTTGGTTCCAAAGATAAAACTTAGAGAAGGAAGATGGTCTTGTTGGTGAGAAAAATAATCACGAAAAGTGTAGAGATTGCAAAATGTTTATACCTCCCGAAGAGGTTCAGGTACCTGTCATTTCTGATAATAAAGAGATCTCAATCGACTATATCTCTACAAATTAAAACAAAGAACCAAGAACTTTAAAAATTGTCGACAAATATTGTAGCGCTAATTAAATATTATAAGTGCGAGAACATTGAACCCAAATTAAAGGGTGTGGTTAGCCAAAATATAAAGAAGCAATTCATTTGCAAATTATAATGGTTTTTGGACTTGAAGTCTATGCCCTGAAGGTATAAATCCAATAAGCATATATGAGCCTTCGTATTCAAGTGAAATGAGAGATATTCACCTGAAGTGAAATTAAAATATTTTCTTATTTTTAGTAACACAAAAAGACTCACTTTATTTTAAAATTGTGTTACAATATATTTACATGGCTCACTTGTTGTTAGTGAGGATTATATGAAACTCCTTAAAGGAATTAATTTGCATGAGATATGCAATTAAAAATATTATAGAGATGACTTAATAAAATAAATAAGTCTCTTTGTATATGCATACAATCAAAATGCATGTTGTATAATAATTTTAGTGAATATTTCCAAATGAGAAATATGATAATGACATTTGTTCATCATTGAAAATGGATTTGTTATAATTGATTTTTTATGATGATAATATAAACTTGACCAGAACTCCTGAAGAGTTCTTGAAATCCATTGATTAAAGAAAAGTTTGGAATGAAATATGTTGGATGGTCAAAGTTTGTTTTGAATTGCAAATTTAGTATTTCAATGAGGTTTTATGCACCAAGACACTCATATGAAATATGTTAGAATGAAACAAACTAAACACACTTTATATAAAAGATTTAATTTGTGTATTGATGTGAACAAAGATTATCACACGTCTCAAGAAAATGATGACTTACTTGAATTGGTCCTGAAGTACCACATTTTAATTCAAATGGAGACAAATACATTGTTGACCTATTATTTGTTATTATTATATATATATTTTGTTATTTTGAGATATGCAGGTTATTTCTATAATACAAACTATATGTTTACATGAGTAAATACAGTCTTCATGAATATCTGTGAAACTAACTACAATAACAATCTTATGAAATAAAATGACGAGGAAAGTTTAGCACTACATGAGATAATAAAGAATGTGATTTGGTTCAAGTACGAGATTCATCAGATACAAGAGATTTGTGAATTTTCTGTCAAAGGGCTCTTGCAACAATTCAGTATGGAGATAATGTCGCAAAAAATGAAAATGTGGAGAAGCGTACGATAAAGAAGATATGATAGATCTTTCTATAAAGTCAACTTCAAGTAAAGCTTTTGAGAAACTAATTGAGAAGATTATTTGGTTTTTCTTCAACTCATACATAATTGTCTTTATGAGGGGGAGACACAAATATGTTCTGCACTCTTTTTCCCTTCACCATGGTTTTTATCCCACTGGGTTTTCCTGGTAAGGTTTTTAATGAGGCAGTTCACACACACAAAGGATGATGTACTCTTTTTCCTTCACTAGGATTTTTTCCCAATGGGTTTTTCTCTAGTAAGGTTTTAATGAGGCATATCCTCGATGGACATCCAAAGGGGAGTGTTATGAATAATTGTAGGTGGATGTCCATAGTCTTGGCTCATATCATTGGCCCATATGTTTTCCTATATATATGACCTATGTTACAATGTAAAACATACTTGTGAATAAGAAATACAATCTCTATTATTTCTCTCTTCTCTCATTTATCTTTTCTTCTCTATTACTCCTCCTATTTACAAATAGTTTCATAACATATTAGACTTACTTAAGATGTGTCCTTAAGACAAATATTATCATTTTTCAATTCTTTATTGCAATCAAACATTAATGATGATATATATTATTAGTCTATCATATACCATCAACACCCATTCAGTTTCTATAGAATCAAGGAAAATGATAACTAGTGTTCCATTAAAAAAACTTAATAGAGCATAATCATTTTGGAATATATGTAGTCATGATATTATTAAGGTTTAATTAGTCTGCAAGTCTCTTAAAGACTTTTTTGGTTTCACTTTGGTCCCTTAAAGAAAATAAGTTTCACTTTAGTCCCTTATTGATATCTCCGGCAATCAATATGGTCCTTTTCGTCCATTTTTTCTCAGAAACTGTTAACTTCTGTACATGTGGTAAAATAAGTTGTTACGTGGCACATGTACTGAAGTTAACGGTTTTTGAAAAAAATGGACGGAAATGAACATATTGACTGATGGATATATCAATAAGGACCAAAGTGAAACTTATTTTCTTTAAGGGACCAAAGTGAAACAAAAAAAGTCTTTAAGGGACCTACAGACTAATTAAGCCTATTATTAAAGACAATTTTTAATATGGATCATTACTTCAAGTGATCCATTGTTGACCAGTCATGAATAACGTTATAATGAGTATGAATTTCACTTTTAATTCAATGATAGATTTTGTAAAATTCGTATTCATTATAATTGTAATGATCAACTATAAAGGTGATCCACCATAGCATCAACCTACTTTTAAAATATAAAAGATGTTATTCTAAATACAAAATTTACCTTTTTTACTTCCTTAACTAATATTTTAGGCGTGTAAAAAAAAACTAATGTTTTAGGACACTTGTTTGTATGATTCTAGAATGAATTATAATACTATTTGATTAAATAAAAAGTCATGCTAAACAGTGCTCAACAATTGTTAAACATACCAAAAAGGAAATAAAAGATAAAATTAATGTTAGTAAGATAACCTTTTACTATTACTGCATAAATTGATAGACATAAATTTCTTTATTAATTGGGAGAGAGCTGAAATCACTTAATACCATAACTTACCTTGAATCAGATTAAACTGGTGGTGGAGGCAAAACAAAAATAAAAAAATTATTTATTGTATTTAACTAATGCATTAGGTATATTGTTTAACATTTTCCTTAAATAAATATCATATAATGGCAAAAGCTAACATGTGCCCTTAAGGGCACATGATAAACAACTAAATAAAGAAATATTCTCCTCAAAACTTGTGCATTTAACTTTATAAAAGTCAAATTATTGCATTTTTCAATGAAATAATTCTACTTTAAGGTTTTTTAACATTGCCCTAAGGGCACATATTAACACGGCCCTCATATAATTTGTACCGTGAGTTTAACTCAGTTAATATGACATTACATTATATATATAGAGGGTCGAAGTTCGAACTCTGACCATTCTACTTATCTAATTTAAGAGTGAAATTTCTAACTAGTACTTGACTATTTGAAGAGAAAAAATTAATATTAATTAATCTTTTAAAGTGCAACATTTTTTTTTATATTGAAGTGCAACATTTTTTAATGCCGTATCTAAAATATGAAACCTAGACGTTAGTAATAGTAGTTTATTTATAACCCATTGATTACTCTTAAGACTTATGATTAGTCATTAAATAGTGACCGTTGATTGTCCTTATCTCCAATTAAGAAAGAGTCAATGTGGGTCCCAATACAAGGACTAATCCGTCATTCCATTATTAATAATAAAAACGCGCATGTTCTCTCTTCTCGTGAATCATAGGAGAGCCTCTCAAAATCCACACTCTTCACTATGTCCCTTTAAATACCCCACAACACAACCCCACACCCCTCTATAAATCAAAACCCCACATCAAAACACAACTCAACAAAAAAATCATCTCTTCTCGTTTCGATTCCTTTAAAATCATGACTTCAAAGATTAACAAAAAATTAGATTATGGTTACAATGATGAAATAATTAACCACTACAATACACCACACAAACTTTCTCTACCAACAACAACCACAAGACCATGTTTTTCATCGGAGGCTCCAACACCGCCACCACGAACTGCCGCTATATCGATACCGTTTAAGTGGGAGGAAGCACCGGGTAAGCCTAGACCATGCCACAGAGAATCAGAGCCAAAAGAAAAAGAAGAAGTAGTTAACAACAACAACAACGTTGTTAGAGCTTTGGAACTTCCTCCGAGGTTGTTGTTATCTTTGGAAAGTAATAATAACATTAACACACCATCACCAACAACTGTTTTGGAAGGTCCTTATGTTGTTGGAAGAGCTGTGTCATTTACGACGTCGTATAGGGATAATAATAATAATAAGGAGAGTATTAGTAATAGTGTTAATTTTGGGTCTAGTAGATGGGGTGGGTTGAAGAAAAATAATAGAATTGATCGTGAGGGTAGTTTTGACTTTTCAAGTTGGAGTGTTGATGGTGGTGATAAGGTCAAGATTACAAGGGTTAGAAGAAGGGGAAGTTTCTCTAGTTTCTCAAATGGAACTTCACATTTTTGGGTAAGTCTCTTTTCCTTTTTATTTTATTTGATATTTGATATTTTATACTTTTTTTTCTCTTATTTATATTATAGATTAAATATATCAATTATTTAATAAATAATAGACCAAAGGAATACTCCATCCGTCCTATATTGAGTGTAGTTTTTTGTGTTTTTTTAAAATAAGTTTCATCGGAAGAATATAAAAAAAGTTTATATTAATTATTATTATTATGGAAAGAAGAGAGTAAATTAAATAAAATTTTCATCAAATTTTTAAAATAATAAAAGTTAATTGTTTTTGTTTTTAATTTAATTTTTTTTTCTTCTTAATATGAGACGGATGGAGTATATGTTATCTATTCGAGTCTTTGGGATGGTTCTTTGGGGATTTTAGGTTGTGAATTTAGTAGTTTTAGTTTTCTTCCCGGCTAAATTATTTTGGCCAATTTTTATAATTTCTCATACAATTTTGTCTTTGGGCATATAAATCACTTAATTTAGTTCATGAAACATTAGTCTAATTCAATTTTGATTTATGATTTTTTTATTAACAATGGAGTTGATACGTTGAATATTCCATTTACACTAGTTGTGATAAAATTTCAAAATTTGATTTCTTGTAGTAAGGAATTTTTTGCATTCAAGTTATTAAGACATTGATGTCCGGTTGATCAACATTAGAGGATCTAAACTAAAATTTAGTATTTTAATTTATAAAATATGCAATTTTTGAACATTTTGATCTTTATTGAACGACCAAAAATGTTCCAAGCACCGATTCTCGTACCATAGAGAGTATGGAATCCAAATTTAAAATGTTGTTGTGATGGTCATTTTTTTCTAACTTGGAATAGGGGTGTAGTTATGGAAAATAAATTGGTTACACCAGTTTTCAAACTTGTCTTCTTTGTCAACTACTACTGCTGGTAGAGTGGTAGTAATATTTTCAGAATCAAGTATAATGCTTAGCAAATAAGGTCTTTGGTAGATAAAGTTAATGTTCAACTGGAAATAAATGGATCTTCCTATGAAATTTCACTAACATGTGGTCCATGTTTAATATAGCACTAAAATAATACAAGCTTTAATGTTCAAAATATAGCATTCTTCAAATGATGTTGATATTTTTTTTTTATTTAAAAAAAAAAAAAATTATCGACAAAATTCTCATATGATTAGGATTGAGAAGTAAGAAATTGTGGATTGAAAACCGCATACCATTTTACATATAAGATGTGTATTAAATGATTAGAAAGTAAAAACCGTGTATCATTACTGTATAAGATGTGTATTAAAAGGATGATATTCTGATTTTTAAAAAAATGATATTCTTGGTATTTTATTAAGTATAAAAAAATGATATTGATGTTGTTTAAAATAAAATGATATTGATGTTTTATTTTTATTTAAAACAATCATTGACCACTGTCATGGCCTATCATGGCCGGCCTAATGGAGTGGCTACTAAAATAATTGCTCTAGGCCTTTAAATTTCTTTCTTTATTTGAATTGTTTATGGTCCAATTCCTCCAATAGAATTAAAATGATCTAGACTAGAGTTATCTAATCACATTATGCTATATGAATTGCTTGTCCCTACCAAAAATAATTTGAATTGCTTGAAACATAAGAAACAAATTATTTAAATATTGTAAACTCCATGATTAAAAATGTCACGCATAAATTCCAAAGATTTGATCTAGTAGTAAAAAAAAAAAATATTGAATTTGAACCGAACATCTTAAGTTTCATCTTTGTTTATGTTTTTTGAACAAGACAAGTGTAATTTTCTTAATAATAAGAAGACAAATGCAATTTTTATTATACTAAGTATTCTTTAAATTTTAAAGTCTTTCTTCTTTGACCAAAGTCTCTATCTTAAATTTTCCTTTAAAATAAAAGGTAAATAAACACTCTACCCTACATATACAAATTTGATTTAGATCTATACAAATGTAAGATAACAAGCTCCAAAATATACGATTTTTTACTATTTTAGGAGAAGTTTTAGTAAGATAACAAGCTCCATTATATTATAATTGTATGTATGATAACAAAAATTAACCATAAAGTTAAGTAATGCAAGATTAATGCAAAACTTTATGTTTTGATGATATTTGGTACCACCAGCAAAGATGAACTTTCACTAGAATAGATAGATTAGAATTAGATAGATAACAAGAAAGTAGTACATTTTTTTGCTATGACTTTT
Source organism: Trifolium repens (assembly GCA_030408175.1). Lineage (NCBI taxonomy): Eukaryota > Viridiplantae > Streptophyta > Magnoliopsida > Fabales > Fabaceae > Trifolium > Trifolium repens. Next base: position 6,819,571 of record CP125836.1, read on the forward strand.
GGAGTTTGTTGCGTATTAAAACTATCATTTAAAAAAATTGGTTTGGTGGTTGTGTTAATATCTGATTAAGAAACAATTTTATAATTTCAGGCAACAATTTATGGAAGCTTTAAACAAGTGGTCCCATGGAGGCGCAAACAAGAAAAGCAACAAGGATCCAACAAAATTGACAACGTTTGATGATGTTTAACTAATCATATGTTAGAACCCTTTTCCTCCAAATAACATTACCACTTTTATTTGTATAGTAGCAACAATATAAAGACATCAATAGTATAGGTAATAATTTATCTATGGTTTTATAAAGAGAAAAAAGAATATGCATAGACAGCGTAATATTTTTCGCCACGTCATCTCATTGAACCCCATTTTTTGATATGACATGGAAGGTTGAAGTATTACATTGTCAATGCATATCTTTCAAACTCTTTTATAAACCATGTCTCATATTATAGTACTATAGTATATCTAAGTCTAAGATATTTGAAATTCATTATTATAATTTTTAGGAATGAATTTTAAATATCAGATTATGGATTACGGTTAGGTGTTAACAAGAAAAAATAAAATATTACAAAAGGAACTTGATTACTAATAATTATACTGTGTTTATATGAAATCAACTTGATGATACTACTCATGTTAAAGTTTCACTATTAATTTTTTTTTTGTCAAGTAGCTTAATGACTTGAAATTCCACCCTTAAAGTGAATAAGTGGGGACCAGGGTTCGAACTTCAATCCCCTGCTTAATAATGCAAATGTCCACCAATTAAGTTAAGCTCACAAGACCTATTAATTGTCTTTTACTTGAGAATTATTGGATATAATTTGATTTGTAATTGTATCTTTTTAGTTTGATATATGAAAGTTGTATTTTCTTTCATTATTGCCTAATTTATATTTTAAAAACTATAAATTATATAGTTGTGAGATTAAAGAAAATTTTGTTCACAAAAAGAAGGTAACAATATGGCTTCGCCCGGACTCAAACCGGAGACCTTCAGTGTGTTAGACTGACGTGATAACCAACTACACCACGAAACCTATGATGAGTGAATAAATTTGTATTATGTATAAGTTAATAAAATGTACGCAACAATCTCAATGTACAAATTCCATATTTTAATAAATGGAACAAAAGTCAATCTCAAATGAATTAATATAGTAAATTACTCGGCCCTTTATATACTATTAGAGTAACATATTTTTATTTTTTTACAACATATTTTTTATTTATTTTTTATATGATAAATAAATACAATTGTGTAAAATAAGATAATGAATATAACAAAGAGGCTACAGTGCTACACTACTCATCTATGAAGTGCAAGTAGAACAAAAACACTACTCATCTATGAGAATCTGAATTTTTTGTTTGATAGAATTTGTATTTGAAAAGAGAGCCCAAAGAGCTACAGCAGACGACCCAAGAAACAAAAAGGCCATCCGGCCCAAACCATTGAATAAGAAAACTAGATTTAAAAATGAGATTTAATTTTGCAACCCTACCTTTTTGCCCTACGAATTTACCAAAATACATCTGTCTGCTACTTAGGTAGCGGATACCCTTCAAAAACATTCTACCAGATTTATTTTTATAATGTCCACTACTTAAGTAGCAGAAGTTATAAAAATGAGAAATTTTTGTATATATCGTCCACTACTTAAGTAGATATCTTTAAAAATCATTCTCTCAAAAGAGAGAGAGAGATCATATTCATGTATGACACTTCCTTCCTTCTAAATTGAAAGTCAAAGAAATGATCCAGTTCGAGAGTCCAATTAAATCTCTCAATGCACATTATCTATGCTAAAGTTACCAACCATCAAAGATAGAAAATTTGCTTCCATTTAAGTGGAAAGTAGATTCTCAACCTTCGGTATAATAATAGATTAGTTCAAGTGGTAAGAGATTTGGATCACTTAAAAAAGTGGTTTTGAGCTTGATTAATATTTACTAACTTTATTTACTAACTTTTGCGTTTGATAAAAAAAAATAGTTGAAAGAGAATAACTCATCTTGTGTGTTTGTGTTTCACACTGTTTCATCAACATAAATTAATCACCGATATAGAGAAAATTTTGTAAGTATATCATAATAATAACTCAAAAAAGAAAAGAAAAGATTTTCTCTACCTTTGTAATTAGTAACTTTGATAGCCAATGCATTTAGAAGAGAGATCTGCGGTTAAAATGAGTTATTTGGATGAGAGGAAAATGATTAATAAAGAGAGTTAGAGAGAAAGTTACCAAAGTAAATGATTGAAAGGTAGAGAGAAAGTTCACTCAAAGTGTATTTTGTATTGATGGTGAATTTTGCAAAATAACAATGACTAAATCTCTAAAATATAGCTTTTGTCAAAATTATGGTGGTTAAACGTTAACGAGTGTCCTCGAGGTATTTTTAAAGCACTTTAAATAGTACTCCCTCCGTCCCATTTTAAATGATCTCTTTTTGACTTAGTATACTATTCATTTGACCTGCTTTGACCTTATTTTTCTACTAATATATACATGCAAATATTAGCATATGAGATATTGTTTGATTTGTCTCGACGAGTACTTTCAAAATATACCATTTTTATAATTTTTAATAATATATAATTAGAGATATTAACGATTACAGTTGTGCATTGGCAAACGTGTCAGTGGTCAAACAGGTCATTTATTTTGGGACAGAGGGAGTAAGTTTTAGTACACTTTTTATGGGAATGTGTGAAGTCAGCGCATTGAAAATTTGAATGATTTACTTTTTAAATAAATAATTTCTTTAAAGAGAAAGCTTAAAGAATGTCTCGGAGGCACTCGTTAGCAAGACCCATCTTATTATCAATTCAAACATGTACTAAGTTGAGTCTATTTGGCTCAAGTTTTGACCAATCTATTGACTCAGATCAAATCGCTAGTCTAAGCAATAAATGTCATGTGCATGCATGACCTTGCTAAAAAATAGTTCTAAGATGATTAGAAAATGTTACACAGATTTTCAAGTATCAAATATAAACAAAAGTATTTATTCCGATATTTATTAAGAAATATAATTAAATTTAATGTCAAATGCATTATACAATTTTTTAAACTATATACTTTAAAAAGTTATTTATTTATGTCCAATGGAATACTACGAGTGTGATACTATTACTACTAATCTAACTAGATCTCATAGAAGAAACATTTGAATAGACCTAAAAAGAAAAATATGATAGAAGAATAAAAAATTAATATTTTTAGAGATGCAAAAACATCTTTAAAGGAAGCCTATGATTCTGGTCGCTTGACTCCCTCTACTCATGATTGAAAGAAGTTCAAAACAACATATTTTAAAGGTAAAAAGCAAACACTAGCGTATACTACTCATTCCCTTTTTCATAAATCAAAGCATCCATTCACGGAACTGAGGAAGAATAGTTTAAAAAATGACAATGATAAGAAAAAATCCACAAGATGAAAATGATGACAAGTGACCACGAGAGCCTCCTTATTATGGATTATAATCATCTTCTTAATTTTAATATGTTAACTCTATTTTTCATTAAAAGATAATATAATAACCGAGAGAGATAAATAGATAGTACAACAGTAGTTTTCGTGAGTATAACTCAGTTAGTAGGTTCAATAAATAGACTTTTATAATCACTAATTTTACTAACATTTGTCATTAGGTTCAATAATGAATTCGTTAAAAATCAATTTTAAAAACAAAAGTCTCGATTCTAGCTTCAAGCCTTCAAATTAGAACTAACTCTGAATGCAAAATTAATTCTAATACCAAATATTTCAAAATCAATTATATATGCTTTTCGAATCAATTTTTAAGTTCATTAAAAGTCGAACCAATCATACACCAAGAAAAGAAAGCCAACATGCTTGAAACATAACTCACCAAATCTTCATCACTTTCTCAACTCTACACCTTTAGTAGTTGCCTTGTCACAAACCATTTTTTGGTGAGTGTGTGACTTTCCTCAAACGCAGTACCAAATCATTGTAGTGGCATTGATGGAGTCTAAAGTATGGTCCACAACAACGTGCTCTCTTTGACATTTTCTCCCGCATTTGGTTTCAAAATGGTCTTGTCTTCTCATCTCTCTCATTGTTAAAAACAAGACCAATAAACTCTCTCAACAAATAGTCCAAGGTGTGTGTTACTGTTTTTTCATGTTCCTTGAATGTCATGTTTGTTTGTTACATTCTATCTTTACAATTACTCAATTGTATACTCCTTTTAAGTTGTTTGAATTGGAGTGAGTGAGGGTGTTGTTGAGCTTAATTTCGAAAGAACATTACAAGATTCCTCATTGTTTTGCTACTTATGATGTTATTAAGGATTATGTTTGCTTTGCTTTTGAGGGTGAGTAGGAAATGTGTGTTGGTGAAGTTTTACACAAAATCTTTGGATTCTATTCTTTTGTTTGATTTATTGTCGGGCACGAATGGATAATTCGAAATTTTGTGTAAAAATAAAGTTGTTTTTCTTAAAACAATATAGTTCTAAATTGCGGTTTTAGTTACATTGCGGAGCTTGATATTGCAGAAAAATACCGGCAGCAATATAGGTGCAATTGCGGTGATATATAAAACCTAGGACAAGATCGCAACACAGCCTCTATCTCAAATGCCTTCCAATTATGATGAGGTTTTCATGCATCAAAGCTTGCTCTTTGATGATAGTCTAAAGGTAACTTTGGTCCAATAGTTCACACCTTAAATTTATAATGAAGTTTTTAAGTATGATTTATTAACTTTTATTCTTTTTTTTTTCCTCATCTATTTTCAAGGATTTGAAAAATCTTAGAACACAATTATACTCAGCAGCTGAATATTTTGAACTCTCATATACAAATGATGACCAAAAACAAATGTGAGTTCATTTTCTTGAGTTGATTTGCATTAATGATGATACTATTGTATCCTTTACACTCTTCTTTATTTTTCATTATCTCTTAATTGTATTTTACTTGTAGATTGGTTGAAACATTGAAGGATTATGCCATCAAAGCTCTTATAAACACTGTGGATCATTTAGGTTCTGTGGCCTATAAGGTGAGTGACTTGTTAGATGAGAAGGTCAGTGAAGTTTGTGGCGAAGAGCTTCGTTTATCGTGTATTGAACAGGTATGCTTAGACTTTGTTTAGATAAACAACTTAATTAAATGCTTCATATTATGTATAAACTATTTCCAGAACAAAAATAAAATAAAGTCAAACTGTATAAGCTATAAGTTATACTAGCTAGAAAGCTTATGAAAATAAGCTGAAAACAACTTATAGACATTTCATAAGCTATTTACATAATCTCCGCGCTCAAACTTTCCTTTGCTAATATCATAACATAAACTTTCCATGATGTGGTATATTAGAGAATAAGGACATGCCATGCTTTTATGGATCATGAGGGGCATACACAACAGTCTCTAGTGATAAGTACTCCAAAACATCACAAACGTTACATTTTGCCAGGTAAGTTTAGAAGACATTATTATTTTTTATATACTCTCAGAACCTAAATTGCAGAAAGAGTGATAATTCTGTGATTTTTATTATAACATTTATCAAATTCAGTTGGAGAGACCTTGCATGGTACCAACATAACAAAATCAAAATATATAGGATGTCACCTAGATGATGAAGATGATTGGCATCACTTCAGAAATGGTATGGTATCTCATTTCATATTTTCATTCCACTTTTCTAGGATACAAGCCTTAGACATAAGTTTATATATCCTCTTTCCTGATTTGTATCTTGAAGCTGTTCGCGCTACAATTAGAGAAACGCCAACGTCTACTTCAAGGTACGTACAAATTCAGCATACTTTTTAAGCATGTCGTCAATTCTCGGTTAAAATGCACAATTATTTTGATAAAAAAATTCTTTTAAATCATGTTATTATTACAGTAAAGAGAATTCTCCATCACCTTCTTTGCAATCTCAGAGATCTGGAGCTTTTTCATTCACTTCAACCAACATGACCAAAAAAGATTTAGGTACTATATACATATCCAATAATATTCTAGTTCATTAACTTTACATCGGTTATTCATATTCTATGAAGCACTGACACTCTTTAGATTAGGTGTGCCCCGGTGTTGGATACGCGTCAGTGTCCCCGTCAGTGTCCCCGTCAGACACGACACTTATGATTACACTGAATTATATCATTTTCTCAAATTATTATCGGTGTCGACTTGTCAGTATCAATGTCGTGACCAGTGTTCGTGTCATTGTTACACTAAGACTAAATATTAGATTCTGAATTGAAATCTTATCATGTATGTACAACAGATAAAAGGACGATTTCGCCACATAGATTTCCGCTTTCGCGTACTGGATCAATGTCAGGTAGATCTACAACACCAAAGACTAATAGATCAACTACTCCAAACTCAAGTAACAGAACCACAAGTCCTTCCAATGCAAGAATAAGGGTAAGCGGGAAGATTATTCTTTTTTATTGTTGCAATGTGATGACATGAATCATGATTGTATTCTAACCACATTGAAATATAAATATTTTGTTTCCTCGGACTGTGTTTCTACTTTCTAATGTTTTCTTATTTTGCAGTATCCTTCGGAGCCGCGCAAATCAGCTTCAATGCGATTATCTTCAGATATAAACAACATCAAAGATATAGATCAACACCCTAGTAAGAGTAAACGTCTCCTTAAGGCCTTACTTAGCAGACACAAGTCTAAGAAGGATGACACACTATACACTTACTTGGACGAATATTAGTGATAGTTTAATACAATTTCCTATAGAACGCAGCAAAGTGCTTCTATTCTATCACTTCTGTTTTCTTCGATTATTACAGATATCTATATGTCAGTGTTGTTGTGTCCGATGTCCGTGTTTGTGTTGATGTTATATAGGTTTTGCTTTCCGGTTTTGCCCATTTGATTGAATAGTTTGCATCTCTTTGTTTCTTCCTTCTTTTCTCTTCTTTTAATGTTCATTTCTTTATGATTTGAAATGAACTTTTATATGGTAATTTTAGTTTGCTCTTCTTTTGATGTCTTAATGCATTTGTTCATCAGCTTTATTTTATTTATTTATTTATTTTGAAAACTTGGTATCCGGTTCTAGACCATCTATTAAGGGGGACCAGAGCCACCGTCCATTACGACGGACCCAATTGAAGCCAGAGCAAAGTTCTGCATGGACTGAACCAACACATAATTGGCACCGGGAGGATTTGAATTTGAGACCTAAAGAGGAACACACTCTGAGGTCTCAAGCCTACGCCACCAAGCCAACTCATGCGGCTTTATTTATTTATTAGTCAAGATTAAATTAAATATTCAATAAATCATCAATCATGTATAAAAAATGTCACCCTTAAATATTCATACAAAAAGTAATAGTTTGTAACACTGGAAATTATAGTACACTTAATAAACCAACAACTAATAGAGAAGCAGAACTCACAACTCCATTTATTGACCAAATTCTTCAATTGTTTTTGTTGCTAGAGTAAGGACATCTACAAAAGCACTGAATGATGCTCTAAGAAATCTGGCTTCTATTGCCTCAAAGTGCCTGAATCAAAAGGATTTCAATGAGAGAAGTAAAATTAAGCAAGACAAGACTGCACATTCAACACTGCAGCAATGTCCTTAAACCCAAATTAACTAATAAGAACAATATATTCATGACTAATAGTATATTTAAGGCTTTGGTCATTATCCTAACATCGCTTAAGGCAAAAATTTATTGTAGCTAAACCGGGCTAGTTGTATGATGCACAAGTGAGATAAGTCTCGCATCATACACAAGTTGATTTCTACTATTATTGATTACAAGGCAAACTCGTATTAAAATTGTATTTTAAAACTTAACATACTCATTTGTAAAAACCAATTATCAATACTCACACCAATAGTTTTCCACCGGACACGGTCATGAGTCGTTTTACTTTGTCAGGTTGCAACTGCAGAAGACATATGAAGAAAAACTAGTTGAGAAACTACTGCTAAAAGATTCATAAAGCTCATTATGTAAAGACATTCACCTCCTTATCAACAGATAAAGTAGCATATACAATAGAAGCATTCTCTTCAGAACCAAAATCCACTTCAAGGTCACTGCAATTGTCATTCAATTTTTGTTAATAACAATTTTCATTTTTCAATACTAATTTCAGTACACACCGTAAGCTTTTCTCTTATATCGAATCATTATAGTTTTGAAAATATTCCCACAATACCCTCTTGTTTGAGGCACTATCAGACACTAAATGTGAACACCTCGCAACCGAAATTTGAACTTTAGTTTGCCACACTGCGAGAGTCTAACTCCGTTGGTGTGCATTGTTATGTTATCATTTATTTACTAGAATACAATTCTTAAGAAAATAATGAAAAAGTTAATTGTCTTGCCTAAAGTTAATTGTTCGGGAGAACCCGAGTTCGATTCCTGGTAGGAACAATTTTTGGTCAGACTTTAATTACCTCAGGGCTGAACTCTGGATTACCGGACCCCTTTTCCTAGGAACCCGAGGGTTAAAAACCTAAAAATAAAAATTACCTTGTCCTAAATTTTGCAATTTTAAGTGGCCTTAGGGTAAAACACTACTACCAACAATGATTTGTCAAACACAAACGAAATTCAAATGTTTTACAAAACATTGAGTGCTGTATAAGAAGGCAACAACATTATTCATATGAAACAGATAATCACTTTATGCGATGCTACATCATAATTTAAAACTGAAAGCAATAAAAATATATAAAAATTAAAAACTTGGTTGAATAAATATAGAGTAGAAGGGTAACCTGGTAAAATCCCATCGAGATTGGGATTGAGTGTGTGGTGTTGCAGCCATGTGTGACTCACTCTGCAACAACTTCAAGCGCCAAGGTCAAAAAAACTGAGAACATAACCTGCAAGCAAATTTACATTGGATCCGGTTGGTTGGATTCAAACCGGAGTTGGATTTATACCCGACCCGATCCAGCTCTTATGGATTCAGCTGGTTAACCCGCTTCATTTTAGGATAGTCCAATAAGTTTAGTTTGAAAAATTCTCATCCCACCCCATGTTTCAATTTTCACCCTTGAAGGTAAAAATATTCAAGGAACACATACCGAAATTATTTTGTGTGCAAACTTTTGATAAAATTTATACTAAAAAACAATTCGGTAAACGTTTCTCAAATTTTTTCGAGGTGAAAAAGAAATTTTGAGGGATGGGATGAGAATTTTTCGTTTAGCTTAACAAACAAACAAGTTCAATATATGAATCTCTATTATATACATTACGAGATTCTCACGGAGCTTTCTCGTGCATTCTCAATAAACAAATTTTACGTGTCATTATTAGAGAACTTCTATTTATGGGGAGCTATTAGCATGAGATCTGTGGTTGATCTCATTGACAACAAGAATTCAATTTTAATAATTTTATATGGAATTCTACCTTTTTTTTAAAGAAAACTATTTTATTATTAGTATAAGGTTTGTTGTTCGAATCTCATTGACAACAATAATCTAATTTTTATAATATTTAAATTTTATGGAAAACTACTATCCTTTTTTGTAGAAAAAACAACTTTATTGTTTAAAAAAAAATGTTGCATATATACAACTAAACTAGAGCTTCTCTTATTTTCAAAAAAAAAACTAGAGCTTCTCTTTTTTTGTATTTTTTTTTTATCAAGTTTGTATTATTTTTTGTCATTCAATTAGAGCTTCTCTATTTTTTTATTGTAAAAACTATAATATTATTTTTTTTTTGTAGAAACTCTAATTTTTTTTTATAGAATCTTCGATATTATATATTTTTTATGTATAAATCTTTCTTTTTATGGGGATAGGTATTTTTTATTTTAGAAACTCTAATATTATTGTATATTTTAATATTATTGCGCAGGTGAAATTCTATTAAAACTTTTCTAATAATTTTTTTTTTGTAGAAATTCAAATATTATATTTTAATTATTAATATATATTATATTTTTAATGATGACAAATTTATTTAATCCATGATTAAGTATTATATATTTTCTATGTAAAAACTATGTGAACACTTCGACTAAAATTTGATTGGACATGTATCTATTATCCAATCATTCAATTACATGTTATATTTCTACGTTGATTTGTTTTAAAATAAATTTAAATCATATTTCATATTTTTTTATGGGATCACTCATTTAAAATTTTAACTAGCACGATGAAAAGTGATCCCGTAATGAAATGTGTCCGTAGATGATAGTGAGAACTGAGTACGATAATTTTAGTGTAAATTGATAAAAGAAAAAAAATCATATTTCATATCTTATATAATTAGATTGCACACATTTGAGTCGTGTAACGGATATTTTACATATATGTATAGAGAGAGAAATCTATTAGTGTTGGACAAATATGAAACGGGAATAACTTCTAACCCCAACTATTAAAAATACACATTGACGAATTAAAATTTGAATTTCGACTACATAAGTTATCCATATTTTCATATTTTATCATGGGGATTACTTATTCAAAATTTTATCTAGCACACGATGAAACACGATTCACATGATGAAAAGTGAATGTATAGATGATAGTGAAAATTGAGCACGAGAATTTTATTGATATTCAATGAAAATAATATAGAATTAACAACTTTTTTGTTGATAGGGCTCCTATAGAGTTCTGTAACGAAGTCGATAAAGAGATAGAAAGAGAGAGAGAGAGAGAGAGAGAGAGAGAGAGAGAGAGAGAGATCTCAGTTGTGTATAATGGAAAACAGGAAACACTCCCCACCCGACTATTAAAAATATTGAGGATATTCTTTGACATGTATCTATATATTTAATATTTAATAAGGCGGACAATTCTAAAGATCTAATATATTCACTTATAGTATTGGTTCCAGCCCCCTCCCGATCGCAGTTGCGGGGATCGAACCGTGGTCCTCCATACCAAGTTCAGCGCCAATCACCACTGAACCAACTAACAATTGGTTAAAGTTATTCTTTTCAGTTACAAGAAAAAAAAGGTTGTTCTTCTCCTTATGAGAAGATGAAGGATGTGAAGAAAAGCAGTGTTTTCAAGAAGGCTCATCAAACAGTAATTGAGCAACAATGAAGAACAGTTTCGACTAGGTCGAGTTTGATTATGGTCGATTTTGGGAATTTGAATTTGTTTATATTTTAGGTTTCTTCTTATTTATAGAATCAAACAATAATCTGATTTTCATTTTTATTTTTATTTTTTGTTTTGTAATTATTATTATTTTGTTATTTTAATTTTTGTGTTTTATTATAAATTAAAAATATATAGAATTAGTGACATGGAAAGTGTTAATATATGCTGACTCTGACACATCAGTACTATGTTTGAAACGTCATTAAAAATATGACACATAGGCCAAAATTGTATAAGGGGAACTAAAACTGATTGAAATTAAAATAGGGGGACCAAAACTGTGAAAAAATCAAAATAGGGGGACCAAAACTGTAATTAAGCCAAAACTATATTAAAAAAAGAGTATTTTTTTATAAAAAAAAAGTAACTTGAATACTGTTCACAAAATATTAAACGCCCACGGATAAGAAGACTCTCTTTTATTTTATTTTTATGAATTTTGATTGGCTCTCTTTTATTTACCAAGTGATTAGGGCCCTATGAAGCCCCGATACGCGACACGACACGGATACGATACGATACCGATACACCGATACGTAAAAATTTTGAAAAATCCATATCCGATACTGGCGCGATACGTTATTTAAAAATTAATTTTAAAATTAAATATATAAATGCACAATATATAAACATGACTAAAATAAATAATATTAATAATGATAATTGTTTTTTGAAAGACAAAAAATTATTATTATTATTATTATAAACGTCAATAGTTCACAAACTTGCACAAAAACAAAACAGTTTAAGGCTCAACATACGAGGGCTCCTCAGTCCTAACTAAAGACATATAATAGCTCAAAAAACATATAATAGTCATGACATTAAGCCTCTTTAACAAGCTCATCTTGTAGCAATAACAGACAATTATATAGGTCCTGCAGCTGACCAATTAAAAACATAAAACATCCATTCTTATACTAGAATTTTGGGACAAACCCAAATACTTAACAACCTGTTATATAGTGGGACACCATAGTGACTTCAGAACAGTGACAAAGACAAAAAATACTAATTATAATAAATTAACATCATTAATACTAAGTTAAGTATTTGTGTCTCATTAATATTGTCCTAAAAAATAATGATCACCAGTACATTTTAAGTTATACATCTTAAGTTAAATATTATATAAAAAGAACATCATTAGTACTATCCCAAAAAACATCACTAGTACAATCCAAAAAAAAGACATAGTTAGTTACCCGTGTAACAACATAATAGTTTGACATTCACTATGAAACAAATATTGTATATGATATTATTTTTTTATTTAAAAATAAAGATTTAACCGATACTTTTCCGATACGAGTATCGGAAAGTATCGGACACGTATCGGATATTATTTTTTTATTTAAAAATAAAGATTTAACTGATACTCTTCCGATACGAGTATCGGGACATATCGGACGAGTATCGATATCGAGGACGTATCGGACACGATACTTCACCATTTTTAGAGTATCGGGGCTTCATAGTTAGGGCCCTTTGAGCATATTCCATCGAATATTTTGTTTCAATTTTATTTCCAAGTCGAAAAAGGTATATTATGTAGGTATAACAAATATTCCTTGTGTCTCTTTCATTCTTTCCTTCTTCATATTAATTGTGTGTCTTTTGAATTTGCATTTTTTCAAAGCTCTCCAACCCAACATCAAACATGCATGAGTAGTCTTATCTTATCTACCATGAAACCAAACCAAGTACAAGGTAGCCAGGTACGTTTTCTTGCACTGGATGAATGAATAAAATCTTTGAAATACATTTTATGTATAATTACAAAGGCATATATAGTATCATAATTTATTTTTGCTTCAAAAAATCATCATTTTTTCCCCATCCTTCTTTTGGTACATAAAATGGTACAAGGTATAGGAAATGAGAAACTAGCTAGGACTTGTCACACAAGTAAAATATATATCTTTGATTCTCCATTTTTTCTGCTTTTATTTACCTTTTTCATTCTTTGTTGCTATGGATATGTTGTTACCTTTTCATCATTTACAATACTTAAGCTTTTAATTTATGGTTCCCTTCCATTCCATGTTTTAGGTGTTTATATCAATTAATGTCATTAGTACACGTTAAGATCCATGTTTTATTCCAAATTTTTTTTCCTAAAGGAGTAGTAATTTTGAGACATGCAAATGAAAAAACAAGCAAGTCAATTATTAGAGCCAAAATGATTTTACTTTATTTTTCAGCAATTTTTGTTTGCTATGTTTTTGTTAAGGTGAAATGGTGATAATTACATTCAGCTAACATTTTGTGTTCCCAATTTGACATCCCAAACCAAATCTGAAAATTAAGATCTTCCATGGTTTGTTTCTTAGTTTTAAATTATTTTAAATTTTAAGTGTAAAAATTAGTTAAAACATGTTATAGTTTTGAGTTTAAAAAGGTTGTTGTAATTGTATATCATAAATTTTAGAATTTTAGTTCGGTAGCACATCACTATTAGAAACATTTTTTATATTATTTCTTTGTCACAATTAATCCATCTCATACGAGAAACCTGTCAAAAAAACTCAATTCTTATCTCTTAACCATTGTTCAATTTTTCTTTTTTCCTAATTAACATATTGTCACTGTCATTGTCTGATTTTTGGTTGTCTGATCACACTCGAAATTATATATCGACTTATCGTATTTTTGCCCCGTAACTAATTTTTCGGACGTTTTCATGCTTTTGATCCAATGATTTAGATCCAAATATTATTTCCTCAATTTTTGTTTTCTTTTCAAACGGAGATCTCATACATAGCTTAGAAATAATAAAATCATGTACGCCATTTATATTCAACTGTCTTTGATTATCTAAAAATAAATAAAATGAACTGTCTTTTTTTTAGGCTATATTCAACTGTCTTTGTAGTATTTGCCAAAAATACATTGCTAACATATCTTTGATTAATTGTTAAGTCATTTTTTTGCCAAAATGTTGGTGTTTCAGTGGTAGTTTTCATAAACCTAATTTATGAAGACAAAAAATTGAGGATTTTGCTATGGTGCCCAAGAATATTTTAAGTTCTGTAATTCGGTAACATTGTGGTGTCTTTTTACTCTCCATTCCCACATTTAGGAATTCACGTAGTATCATCAGTTAAAGTGTTTTTTCAAGTGATTTGATTGACTATTTTATAAATTAATATTTATAAAACTAAGTGAGTGAAAGTGAAGGATTTTACCAAGTGTATCTGTATGCTCAAAATATTCTATTTCTGTGGTAACAAATCATGACATTCATCTTGTGGTATGGAGCAGAATTTGTTTAGTTTAATAATAACTGATTAAATATGTACAACATTATATTATAACATAGTGTATCAAAGAAAAGTGGATCATCCATCCTCTTCTCTCTCTCTCTCTCTCTCTCCCTTTCATGTATTGGCTATACATTCATCATGTCAAGATTCATCTGGAGTCATAACTCATCTGTTTTGGGAGAAATCTTAATTCCCCATGCGAAAAGAGAGTCAAAATTGCCTTATGCATGAGCCTCTTCTAGCTGAACCCCATGAGAAAAGAGTCAAAATCTTCCACTTGAGGGTTTGCTAAAAATATATATTACCCACCTGCAATAAGCTAAATGATTAAAATAAAATTATATCTTCAGACATTTAATCATATCTTACCATGATGTGTAATGACATTATTTTCTAAAATATCAACACAATCTACATAGTGAAATATGATTGAATATTTGTATGAAAAAACTTACACTGTTTAGTACAAAGTAAATAAATTCATAAAAACTATATTTACAGTTTACCTATTAAAAAAGAAGGGGTTTATTGACTTTCAATGTATGTGGTGGAAGTTCCAATTCGAGCCGGCTTAAAGCTCCACACAAGCCTTCTTCCAAATTCAAATATCATAATAAGGAGGCTAAGGAAGTATAGTATGCAGAGATGCAGTTTTTCTGTTAAGTAGGATTTCATGGAGACGTTGCTTCCATTCTGATTGGTTTTGACCAATGACGTTCTTTTCTCATTCCACCCTGCACGAGTATATAGAAAGACCTTATCAGAAAAATCCAAATATATTCAAACTAATAACTGTCTTCAATGATACTTTATTCTCTAGAATGAACCGGATAGGTTATTACAACTCAATCCCCGTGAGCCCATATCCATTGCAATATATTGCAGATATGATTAGTTAACTTTTTACATTTTAACAAGGGATTCATGAAAATACAAGAGTTTTGTAACTATGAGTTTATTACTCTATTAGTCTAGGACTGGATTCATTAGAACATATTGCAGTTAGAATTAGTCTGTTGGGAATTAATCATTTGAGTTTATCTACTGACATATGCACTTGTGAGACTGTTTAGGAGAGCATATGGAAATAGTTTATGATAATGTCATAAGCTTTAGCTTACTTTCATAAGCTCTTCATGATAGTTTATAGAAACAATCATTGGTTTTCCCCTACTGGAGTATCTTATAAGAAAACAGTGAATTTATTTTATCTTTTGTTAAAGAAATAGTAGCTTTTACATGCACTTATATGATAAATGTTTAAATAATGTAGTCAAATTAGAGGTTTTTGTTTGAGCTTATTGGGAGACTGACAGACCCAAAAACATTGGTTAGTAGTTAGTACCCCAGCAGGGGAAAACCTTTTTGCCAATTTGCTCGCTAACTTTAATTTCTAAAGTCAATTTTGTAGGCAACCAATCTTAATCCGACTATATTTTTCTTTTGGGTGTGCACTAGAGCTAGTTCATCATATAGGAATTCACCTGTAAATATACCTTGGACCGGGTATGCACGGATGAAACAAAGCTCTGTGATGTGTGTCTATGGAGATTTAGGCTGTTGGGTGCTAATTAAATCATCTAACCAAGTAGGAAACCAACTAAAAGTTTAACAATCCGCAAATGAATACCGGGTTTGCTGCTGAGAAGAGAGAAATTGGGTGAAGTTTTTCTTTTTTTGGGATACAAAATTGGGTGAAGTCTGAAAGAGAGGTAATGGCTATAGTTCTTCAAAATTAGGATTCTAACCAAATCAAACTTGAATTAGGGGACTACCTTCTTAGGTTAGTAGAATATTTTTTACCGCATACATGTGCCCTAACCCACCAACCAGGTCAGTCTCCGCTTGGAGATCAAACATTACTACCACATTTTGATAACCAACCAAGCTACAGAAAACAGTCATGGCAGGTGTCATGTGTGAGCTCATGTCGGATTGAAAAGCGCAAGAAACATTATTTCCTGTAAAAAATGTAATACTTACAAGATTGTGTATTTGGCAAGTTAGTCCAATCATGTGGGGTCATCTTCACTTCTGATGCCTTGATCAAGTCAAACAGTGCTTGATTAACCTGAATTTTGAAATGTTTTGCTTCATTTTTAATTTATCTTTAGAGACAAAGTACAATGTGCAAATTATGCAGTAAGTGTGATATAAATTAATAGTTAAATTTATTAGATACATAGTACATTACATGCAAATTATACCTCTTCAGGCCGCTCATGACTCACTAAATGACCTCCATGAAGATCTACCAGCCGGGCCGTTGGATGAAACCTCTCAGCAAGTCTTCTTGCATAATATAACTGAGCAATTATATCGTCCCTGAATATGCAGCAATTTCAAGTTAAAACTATGAAGTAGATACTAATGTGTCTGTGATTCATGTGTGCAATATTTTCATACATAATTTTCCTGATGCGCTGTGAATAATCTGTGCATGATTGAGTGTAAAGTTTCATTTATAAAGCACTACATTAATGTCTCCATACACAGTACACACCTGCCATGAATGATGGAAACAAGAAAACCTGCAGATTTTATCGCCTCGATCTCTGCCTGGGTCATTTTATGTTTCCAACATGCATTGAGTTGACCATCAAAGCCATGGTTAGACTGCATTCCACTATTTGATATGCCTTTAACATATTGCTGAAAAAGAGAGTGGCAAAGAATTAGAAAAAACTTTAAGCAAATAAAATAAAATACTAAAACTGAGCACAATATGATGATCCGTATTGATTGGTGACCGGTAACCATGTATAGGTTGTTTGGAAGTTGAGATGGGATAATTAAATGGTAACTTTATTTCCCCTTATTTGGATGTTCAAAACGAACAAAAGCAAGGAAATGGAGTTTTTATAATAAAACAATGATTCATTGTAATGCATTTTTCTTTTTTTGAATGGCAATTGCAATGCATATTTGTTCAACCAACCTTCGCTTTTGCTTATATTTGATGTGAATGAATGTTCAATTAACGTACGTTAATGGACTACAACATTAAAATTCTAATTCTATTTCAAAAGCAAAACTGAAAACAAAAACTAGAAAATACTTTTCATCTCTGGGAGATGCAAGGATCTCATGGTAGGGAGTATGAATGGATGTTGGCTGGCTTATATGATCATTAGAGACATTTATCAATTTCAAGTCTATATTAATAGATTTATTTGTTAAAGAATTCTTTTATTTTTTGGTACATTAGTTAAAGAATTCTAATGATATATGAGAGTGTGTTGCTAGCATTATTCATGATATGGATAGGTTTGAGACTCATACTCATAGCAAACAATTAAAACGAGATTTAATTTTAAATAATATAATTCTAGCACTTCTGGTATAGGCATACATTTTTGTGCAGTTTTAGTCATGTGTTGCACTTGCACCTTTGGAATTTGGATACTTTGATTGCGGAAAAAATAGCAATTATCCGCTTAAGTTTCAGTTTACTTTATAAATACTTTTTGTATATTGCTATTACACTATAGAAACAAACACACCGAACGATAGCACCAAAGTGATAAACTTCCAAGCATTTGAAACATCAGCAAAACTAAACTAAGATTATGATTAATTAATATCTGTACCTGATACAATATCGTTCTCCTCTTCACAGTTCCAACATATTCCTCAAGATATTCCTGCACATCATAGATAAAATTTGTTTTTGTTATTCATCCTAAAAACAGCGTTAACATAGATTTCTAGGCTGTTAGTAATTATAGTTCAGACTTCAGAGTTGATCCAAGACTAGAAGAACAGGATAATCTCCTTCAACTTAATGTTAATATTGATTGCAAATATGATGAATACACCCCGAGTGATTCAATTTTTTAAAATCACTACTTTTATAGTAGAACTAGTTTTATATAGCTGGGGAGAGGGATTAGGGAGACAACTTTTATATGTTAGAGTAGATAATCAGCAAAACCAAGAAACAAGCTTTACTTGTGAATAGTGGGTGTCCAAGTCAACTTCAGCTCTTTGTTCAGGACTCTTTGCCTTCAAGAAACGGTAAGCAACAGAGAAGGTTCGCCGTTCAAGCTGTAAAAATAGAACAAGAATCTCTTATAAGGACCCGAGGAAAATTCCAAAATAAATTAATTAAAAGCCTATAATAGTTTATAGGAACCCATGTACATGTATCAGACAGATCATAATTCCAACATTACATATCTAATTACAAATACATTCCTGTGAAATCTGTATTAAACATTGGAAAAACTGCAAACAGCTGAATATATAGTCAAAGAATTACAATTACTTGTTTTTTACTTCCAATGCATTGTTTCATTTTTCTTCTACTGTTAAGGTTGAAGAAATTTGCCACAATTTATCAACTCTGTTCCTTCGATTGTTATCGACGACAACTGATTAACAGTTGATATGTTACATAAATGTAGCATACTATGAACAACACATCCAACCAGAGATTAGGGAAAGTTTCCCCATATGGATGATCCTAACTACCAGAAATTAATCCAAACAAACAACCTTAAAAATTGTCTGATGTAGCATATTCTGATTGATCATATGTTTTTTAACCTTACTACTTAGCAAGTTATGTTCCCAAACTAATTTAAAAGCAGCATAATTGCATCATGTTCCAAACTAAACATTATATATACATTTGAGCACTCAACATTTAAAGGATTGATCACCTAAAATCAGTACTAAGAAATTCTAATTATGATTGCAAATCCGCTCATCCCAAAATGGGTTTGTAATTAAAAAGTGTGTCCACCAATCAATGTTTGCCAAAATTGCATCATCAAGCTCTAATCACATAATGTCATAAAAACAAATGAAAACATTTCATAAATTTATAAAAAGGACACATAATATAATACCTTTGGAAGACATTGAAAACCCCCACCTGTTGCATTTAACAACGCCAAGGAGAGAACTCTATTAGGAACCATTGCTGCTAATTTACAAGCTATCATAGATCCTGTTTCAATAATGAAACATGATTAAAATTAAACACAAACAAATCAACTAAACCTCACCAAATGTAATAGTAGTAATAAATCATTGAATTTTGACTAAATAGAAAATACTTACCCATTGAGTGCCCAAAAACATGTGCCTTTTCCCAACCTAAATGATCCAACAAAGTAATTGCATCCTTTGCCATGATCGTTGTTCTGCACCCAAACAATCATTCACCAATACTTCAAATTTCATTTCACTTCTCATAAATTATTCAAAATCAATAATTCACCAACACTTCAAACTAAAGACATATTTGATATTCAATACATATATCATCATTGTTGGATACTAATATAACACCAACACAGAGCGGCCAAAATCAATTCTAAATGTGTATAATTGATTTTGATATGTTTGATTTCTCTAAAAAAAGAATTGATTCTGCTCAAGAATTGATTCTACTTAAAGATAGAAATTGCAGCTCCTGATTCTAGAATCGATATTTACAGTCAAATTTATTGTTTTACTCACTTTTAAATGAATGTATCAAACATAGTTCACTTTACCTTCCTTTCAACTCAATTTTAATCAGAATCATTTACTCAAAATCAAATTTTCAAACATGCAGGTAATTACATTTGAGGCTTCCATTATTCAAATTACTATCAAACTAATTAAGCAAGATGAAGCCAAACAATAAATGACTTAACTAAAATGAAAACAAAATTGGCGAAGAATTTTAGCAATGAAATGAAAAAGTTGGAAGAACTTACGAATAATCAGACTTTCTAATAGGTATGGAGCTTCGACCGACGCCACGATTATCAAAAGCGCAGACCTCAATACCACCACCGGCCTCATTATCACCACCACTCCAAACGGCGTCGTCTTCGTCATTAGCTACGTTTGTTCCAGTTAATCCCTTGATTTGTGGACCCCACCCTTCATGTGTAGCAGCCAATCCTGACAATTCAATTTCCACCGTTGATTTCAAGGATGAAGAAGAAGATGATGATGATTGAATGAATGAAGGAAATAATACCTATGATGAGGAGGACTTTGGTAGGACCGCAACCGTAAGTTCTGTAGAAGATTTTGACGTCATTGTTGAGGTGAGCATCGGCGGGTGCGACGGCGGATGAGGAGGTTGATGGGAAGGAAATCTGTGTTCCGACGTCGCAATACGGCATCGTTGTGGTGGCGCGTGAGAGATTGAATTGAATGGAAGAGAGGAGATTGAAGGAGAGAGAAAGAGAGATGAAAAAATCTGTTGAATGTTATTATAGGAGAGAGAGAGATATGGCGGGTAACAGGTGGCAGATAAGAAGTGGGTAATGCCACGTGGGATGGCGGTTGGATTCGTCTAAACGCGGAGATGCAAACTCCAAAATTGAATGAATCTGAGGACGAGGATGCTACTCAGCTGCTGTTCTGTGTATAATAATAATAATCAGATTCATAAAAACGTGCTTATTTTATTAAGTTGTTATTTTTATCATAATAGAATAATTTTTAAAAGTTACTTTTTTTTTATTGACTAGTGAGAGGGAGAATATTTAAAAATAATATTGTCAACCAACCTTATATCTTTGGAGTTTGCACTTGGAGGAGGTGGACTTGAAATTTAATTTAGTACCATTTGTGGTTGTGGGGGTTATTTCTATTCTTTTTTATTTGTATTTTCTAGATGATCGTTGAAAAGAGATGTTGATAAAATAAATTCTTACGGTACTAATTCTTCTGGCCAACAAATAAAACATTGAAGTAGGTGGGCTTCAACGTTGAGTTGACTTAGAATCGTTTCTTATAGAAAGTGATTAAAGTTGGTGGTCGATATCGGACAGCATTATGTTATAGTTGAAGTTAATGGTGAGAAATACCTGTAAATAAATATTTTAACGTTCAAGTTAATATGAGAATATGAAGTGAGAAATTTTTGAGATTATTTTTAAGAAAGAATATATATGAATCAATCAGTGGAGTCTTTGATTATTGATGAGAAAAAATAATCACGTGCTACTACTAATCAAAATAAGAGGAAATCAAAGTCACATTTTTCATTATAATCTTAATAATCATTAACATCAACAAGTATAGATCTCGACTCAGTCTAGAGTAGATAATAAAAAATAGGAAAATTTTCGGTCAAGAACTTAGCATAATTTTAGCTTTAATTTGGCTGTGAAATGGTGGGGTCTCGGGCAAGGGTGGTGTGGCCGGAGGTGATGTGGAATGGTGGGGTGGATTGAGGTTCAGGGCTGTTTTGGGTCTGTTTTTTGGCTTTGGGGTTTTGGTCCTGGCGTGCTCGAAAGGGCGAGGTGAGTAGACACTCCGTGTTGATGGTTGTGGTTGTTTTATCGTACCTTCAGGACGTATTGGTGCGGGAGAGTTAGGAGGTTCTGTTATTGGTGTTGAGAAGGGATGGTGGTGTTTGTCAGAGGCGGTGTCTTGGGGCAGGCGTTGGTGTTCGGATGAGGTATTGGATGGTTAATGCCGTGTGTCAGTGGTTTCTCCACCATACTAGAGTCGCTGACCATTTTCAAATTTGGTGAGATTTGCAGGACTCTTTGAGTCGCTGAGGGGTGTTCAAATCTGTTGAGATTTGCAGGTCTCTAGTATCTGGTCGAATCCTACTGCATCGATGTTGAGTGTCGGTTATCTTTCTACCGGTGTCCCCCAACCTTCGACCTTTGGTGCTGCTTGCTAGATCCTGATGGGTCGAGTAATTTTAATTCGAGTTCGGAAGTTAGTGTCTAGTGGTGTCTCCTAGGGTTGGGTAGGGGTTTTCTCTGGTGGGCTTAGTGAATCTCGTTTGGGGAATGTGTAGGGGTGGTTTGGGGTGCTGCTTTGGTGTACTGTTGTTTGGTTAAAGTGTTTTATAACTTTACCTTTCATTGTATGTTTTCAACAATTTCTTATACTTCTTGTTGAGGAATTGTTCTTTAATAAAATTTAGCCGATTCAAAAAGAAAATTGGCTGTATGCATTAAACTTCTACACTTAATATAAACTTCTCATGGGTCTTGGACCAGAATGCCACGTGTGGTCTACCTTAGACATACAAAAGTTTTTTTTTTTTTTTGACAGTAATACAAAAGTATTTTTTTTAAGTAATGTAAGTGTGTAATTGACATATATTTTCATGTCTAGTGAAGATAAATTAGTGTTGTTGGATACTTCCATTTACCTATATGTTTTAGTATTGTGTCGTGTGCTTCATTCTGTGATATTGATTCTTATTGACATAAAGATATGTGAGTGGCATTAAGCATCGAACCTAAAACATCTAACATATTATCTAAACTCCTTCCCATTAGACTAAACTTAGTAGCTTAAACGAATTGAAATTTTATTGAGATAAATTGTTCTTTTACTCTCTTATAATTCAATAATGATATGGTATGATACTCTCAACATCAAGATAAATTAAAAACCCTTATGTAAACTATGATATTGACCTTAAATTATTAATGAATTTTTTTTAGGAAATATTGTTCGAAAAAATAATATTCAATTTTTTGTGAAAATAATTTTCAGTCATACTTTCTTACCTAAATTATTTGATTTTAGAATCGGAGGATTAATAAAAAAAAAAAATTATGTGAGTCATGCTAGAATCCAAATTCCAGAATCAACTTTTTTTTTGACAAAATTCCAGAATCATCTAACATCATACTATATGTGTGTTTGAATTTTGAAAGTTATAGTACACTTTTTTGTCCGCTCAAATTAGTGTTCTATTTTGATTTGATCACTTATATTGTTTCAACCATTTTCTACCACACAAGTTAAAGTTTGGCCTTATTGATTACTCCATAATTGTTCCTTGTGATTTAGATAAATAAACGTGGCAAGTAACTCAATATCCACCTGTGAGATCAATAAATTTGTGTTTATAATTTAACCACTAATACTAACAAGTAACAACGTTTTGCATTAATCATTTAATCTTTTAAACTCATAAATAACCATTTGTTAGTTCTTTGACAAGTCCTTTTTTTTTTCATAAACAGAACAATTTTCAATAGACAATTTGGTTTACTAGTACAATAATCAATTTTCAATAGACAATTTTCAATTTCCTTAGTTGGTTGTATAAACAGTTTTTGAATCTTAACTAGTTTAGATAATTGGTTTCAAAATTAAATAAATTTTTAATTAAGTAATTAGACTTAAGTGATTAATAAGATAGCACTCGAGTTCGTTCCCTCGAGTTCAATCTTTGACTAAAATAGTCTTTTGTATTAGTCACATCTAGGAAAAATTTGAGAAATTGATTCATATCTAGAAAAATTTAAATATGATTAAATTTGGCAACTCCTATTTTACTAGTACAAAGTCTATCACAATCTAGCAATGTAAAAAATAGAAAACTTTGTGTATATGTGCATATGTATCGGTGGTGCGAGTTGTTCTTGACATCGTTTTACAATTTCAGGGACTAAATTAGTGATTCACTCGAATAAATAGTCGCATTCAAAAGGATGGAAACATGCATCCAAAGGTCCAACCAAGAAGCAAACCTGCACCAGCAAGAGCTAAACCAATAGCAAAAGCGAAAACACATTCTCCAATCCCTCGTCTTCTATCCTTAGTCTTTCGACGACTCTTCCTATGATGTTTTCCGGCATCATATGGAAAGAGGTTATTCAGCGACGGCTGGTTTTTGTTTCTTAATTGAAGACATAGATTCTCCAACTGCAAAACATGTAGCCATTGCTTGTAAGCAAATAGTTGTGATGCCTGCTTGAAAAATAGAGATACTATATGTTCCTTCTCGTCGCAGGCTTCTTGTGCTGCCTTTTCTGCCTCTCTCGCTCGAGTTTGGGATCGGCACAAGGCTTTTAGTAACTCTGCCTTGGCCGTGCTCTCAGAATTCATGTAGCTATCCTTGTTTTTGCTTGAATAAGAGTCTTTGCTTTCACTCGACCTAAACACGAGCGCAGAACAATTTCGTAAAAATTCTTAAAACAATGGTAATCAGTAAACTAAGCATATAAAAGTTGAACCTAGAATGATAATTAACTTAAAATTTCCGAGAAAGTGTAGCATTGCATTAACATCGAATTTTAAGAAAGTGTGATCATTTTTAATGTTAAATCTCGTCTAAAGTACAGTGTGATCATAACTCGCTAAATTAAGTATAGCATTACCTGGAAGAGGTTTTGTCCGAGTCCTGAAATGAACAGCCAGAAGTCAAGGTTGTAGACGTATAAATCTCCGATTTCTGGTTTAACGGCAATACAAGACTCTTCTCGCTGTCAATATCTCTTTGCGAAAGATTTGGTATTTTCCTAAAAGGCTTAGTATTCGGCTCCAGGAGATCACAGTTCTCAATATATTCAAATGGTTTCTTGGCAACCAAGGAAGCTAAATCATCTTTTCCAGTACTCTGCCACCAAGGCCTAGTTTTTTCAGCTCCCAACCAATGCGGTTCGAGATCAGACGACACACTTTTATATTGTTCAGAAACCAAGAAACTAGTAACATCATCATCCGAATACCAGAACTCGTCTTCATTTTTCATCTTATGTGTTATATACATGTCATTGTTCAAGACAGCCTCAATTTTCGGCGTTCGAGTATCATTAGTTTTCTTCATACATTTAGCATAGACATTCCATTGCTGCTCTAGAGCAGCATCAAAGTTTTTGACAGATTGATCGCTCCCGATATTGACATTAAAAACATCGAGCTTAGACTCCAAGGTATTTAGATGTTGACATGTAAAATCTGTGTCACTCATGTTGGTTTTCACATGTAGCCACCATTTCATATCAGAATCAGTTGAATCACTAGTTGTAAAATCAGGTTCCATTTTTTCGGAAACTGCACGCGGCATCATGAAATCTTGTGCGAAACAATGGTTAACTGCATAACCGGCTCTCGCTTCTGCAGATGCCATTACACTTTGGTCTGATTATGAGCTGTTTTATGGACAATCCATCTGTTGAATCAATAAAAAATAAAGTACGCGAACGGTCAATAATAAAAGCATGCAGTTACGTGCAGTAATCAATCTCGATCAAAGATTTAAGATCTGACTGCTCAAATTACAAATTTCGCTAATTATTTCACAAAAGGCATGAAAGCAAGATTCATTCGATCTCAGTTCAGATCTTACAAGTTACATCGCAGGTTCATTACTCGCAACATTCACCGAAAAAATAATTAACACATAACCATCAATCCATCATGACTGGAATCAGAGTTTCAATAAAAGTTTTGATACCAAAATTTGAGCTGCAACAAAAAATTTATGTCTCCACAACTACAAACAATTAAGGTTGTATTGTATCAACTATTTTTAGATTAGACTTAAAAATTTGAATTAAATTAGATTATATTACAAAGTCAAAGCAAATAAACCAGAATCAAATAATTCAAGTTTCATGATTTCTCTTACCAATGAACAAGAATGATTTTTCTAACCCTTCAAAGCAAAAGTTGCATGCTCCCAAAATCCTAAGACAAAGAGTTTCTGAAAAATAACATGTCCAAAAAACATGTTACAATAAGATCATACAAAATTTTATCAAAACATAATAAGATCATACATAAGCTAGCAAGGTAATTACATAGAAGAAACAAAAACAAAGTGAGTTATTATTAAGAGAGAAAGAGAATATCTTACCTTGGTTTTCCTTAAGCAGAAAGAATCTATCTATGAATTTGAGAAGGATCAAGTTTGAGTTTTACTTAACTTTCAAGATACCATCAAACATAGTAGTACTGCTATATACTCAGAGACAAATTTTCCTTGATTTTTTTAGTGGGGTCGATGTTATCACATCCCATAACTATAAATTGGTTATGTTTGCTTTATTAAAGTAATTTCAACCATTTTCTAGAAAAAACAATAGTTCAGTTAGTAGGAACATCGTATTAAATAACTGATGTATTTGATTTATATATAGATCAAATGTATTAATTTTTTAATAAATCTAAAAAATCAACTATTGTTTATAAAAAAAATATTTAAAATAGTATATGTAAAATGTAGTATTTTAAGATTAAAATTTTAGTACACCTGCTAAATTAATTTTAAAAGGTGGAATTTTAGTCCTAAATTAATTTTTAAGAAAAAAAGTAATTTGGACTCTAATTTTGATAGTTTGTGAATCCATTAAAATATCTAATATTGTTCTTCTGTTTCCAATTAGTAGGGTTGTTGTGTTTTTATTCTGTTTTGTGTCTTTTTGTGTGACTTTGGTGTCACACAATTATGAATGAGGAAGGTTGAGTTTATCGTTTTGGCTATGCTTTGTTTGAAAGTTTCAAGGAAATTAAAGTTTTGGAAATGGGGGAGCCATAGCCAACAAGCGGTGGCTGACACTATACGTGGGACCATATGTTTCTCACACGCTACACCTTGTTAACATGTCTACTTCATTTCATGATTTTTTTTTCCCTATTTTTATTTGTTGGAAAATACTCTCTGGTCTTCAATATAAACAACAAAATTAAAAAATTAAAAGTCTCAAATATAAGTAAAAGTTACTATATTTATTATAAATTTTAATAAATTTATAATAATTACACTGTTTTATGTGGTTTCCAACACAGCTTTACTTCACTCCACCAATCCATACAACTAGTAATGTCATAAACAAACTCAAAAGCAAGGGTAAAATTGGAAATGGAATAATATTTCTCGTTATTTGATGCACTTTATGTGCTTTTTTTATTTTGCTTACATACAAGACTAGAGGAAGTAGTAACTAGTGCTCCGGAACACTAATTAAAGATACCTAATATAATAAAATTTTATTGGATTTTATGCAATCAATATTTATTAAATATAAAAAATGTTGTTTTTAATGCAAAAATTACCTCTTTTAGTGTTTCAGAGGCATTAATTAGCATAACTCTTATTTATTTATTTATGTATTATTGGTGAATTTACTTAAAAAAATAATGTATTATATATTGTTGAATTCAAATATGAATGGTTGATTTCATATTTTTTTTATGGCTAATTTCATACTAACCATGATTGATTCAATATTTTGGATCTATAACTAATAACAAGTCACATATCGGTTGCGAGATAATATAAATATATATGTGTTTATAAGTAAGAGATATTTTCATCTTGTAAGTCGATTTTGTGGGAATTAGATAGCCTAATACTCACTTCTAAGATGGTAGTTCATATAATGTCTAAAATCTCGAATGGAGATGAGGCCAAATTGTGTCTAGTTTAAAATCATATACTAGTTTGTTGTTGTATTTGACTCTCCCAACAATAAGTCACAAACTCCTTTAGTTATCGTTGAGAAAATTTGATTTTGGCAGAATTGACTCTGTAAAATTGATTCTGACCAAAATTAAATTGAAGATGAAGTGATTTATGTTTGGATATATTTATGTAAAAGCGAGTTGGAGAAAAAGTTAAGTGTAAAAATGAATTCTATAATGAAAAGCTACAATTTCTAGCTTCAAGTCAACATATCTAGAATCAATTATTTCTGCTCATAATTGAAAGTAAACATACATTAGAGAATTGTTTTAGCTCCAATAAATTATGTTATCATATTTTAGACCTGGGTATGGGCTTCGTGACTTTTTTTGTTGGCCCATAACATTTTGGGTCACTTTGTACAAGAAGATTTTAATTTAAAAATTTATTTTTGTCATTCTACCGGTAACTCGTGCGCTTTATACATTTTTCATTTTACTCTTTTGCTATTTAAATAGCAGATATTATAAAAATGAAAAGTTTTTATAAAATATTGTCCGCTACTTAAGTAGCGAACATTATATTGATAGAATGTTTTTGAGTGTGCTACTTAAATAGCAGGCAAAAATATTTTAATAAAATTGTAGTGGGAGCGAGAAATTGATAGGGTTGCAAAATGAGAATTCTTTAACTTATTTAGAGGGAAAATGGATATATACAGCATACCTATAATATATTAAACTAGTAAGTTATTAATTAAATTGTTTAGTTCTTGTTAAGAAGTTTACTCTCTTGAGAATTCTAATTAATTGTGATAGCATACCTATAGTTTGTTGTTAATATATTTTCTTGAAAGGCTTTGTTGTTAATGTATGTTTGTACTATGTGTATGTGTTTGCTCCCACGCAACTTCCACCATTGCTATTGCACTATGATCCAAACCTACGTTGAAATTTAAAGTGCCTTGTGTCAAATGTGAAAATGATGCTATCATAATGATTTGAATATAGACTTTGTTTGAAGAAGATTATTTGAATATAGACTGTTCTAGCATCTGTTACAATATCAATTTAATAATCATTCTATAATTATAAAAAATAATTTTCCACAGAAATTTTCCACAAAAATAATCATTCTATTGTTGCACTTAATTATAAAAAATAATCAATTTTGTGATATAATAGATTAAAAATAAAATTTCAATTATTCGTTAAATTTTTTTTAAAAAAAATATCTTCCCTTGGTAGATATAACAAACAATAAAACAATAATTACTTTTTCCTTACGCTACCTAATTCGTTGATGATTTTATCTTTTCATAAAAAAACAATAAAGGGTATAAGTAATATTAGTCAATTAATTTGCACAAAAAATAATTAAATATCTTAAGAAAAATATCATGAAAAAATTGATTTTGAATTTTGATTCAAGTATCTATTCTATGGAAACCTATCAACCAATGGAAGATGATTCCCTTAGGTCGGGGATTTTTTGAATTCCGCTTCTCTTGTGATGCTGATCTTATAAGTGTTTGGTCAAGTGGAGCTTGGAACTTGAACCCGGGTCTATTGAGGTTATCTCGTTGGTCACCAGACTTTAATCCTTTTCATTAGAAACAAACTCATAGCCAGGTATGGGTGCGTTTGCATTATCTCCCTCTAGAATATTGGCAGCCTAGGATTTTATTTGAGATTGCTGGGGCGATTGGTACATCGATTTCAATTGATGAGAACACTAGAAATCACTCTTTTGGTCACTATGCACGTGTATTAGTTGATGTCAATATGGCTGGAAACCTTTGTGATTCATTGTGGGTTGAAAGGGAACAATTTGCTTTTGATATTGAAATTGAATATAAAAATCCTCCCTACTTTTGTTTCGCTTGCAATTGTATTGGACATTCTTCAGATCATTGTAGAAAAGATCCTGCTTTTAAAATTACTAGAGATTTGGATGCCACTAAAAATGATCCCCCAAAAAGAACCAAACAGGTTTTTGTTCCTAAAAAGCATGATAATGTAGTGCAAGGCTGCACTAAAACTGTGGCATTTGAGGATCCTCTTACTCTTGATATAATAAGGTCTAAAGAGGCAGCAACCAATGTGTTGGTGAGAGATGTTTTAAACATTGATGGAGAGTTTTCTCCTGGCATTTCTATTGAAGTTGATCCTGTGCATTTAGAACATGTTGACGATATTGTTGATATGTCTGATATTCCACTAGTTCAAAACCCTCTCTCTTGGTGTGGTATGAGTTCTTCGAACGTTATTTCTTTTGATGAGGTTTTGAACCCGAATGTTGCTCATGACTTGGAGATTTTGAAGCAATATTGGGATGGTAAGAATGTTAGAGACATTGAGCATAGAGTTTATACTTATGAGGAAGAGAGAGAGGCAGCTATCAATTTCTTGAATAACCGTTTTGGTGTACGTCCCCCTTCTCTTTTTGTTGTTGTTTGTTTTTTATTTATATATCTAGGATGTTGCAGTTGGTTCACCTTCTGCACCCCATTTGCTTAAAAAAATATCTATTCTATGATTTATTCAAATAAAGTAAATAAAGAAAAACCAACCATTCTATGACTTTTAAAATCTTTGAATATTCTTATATATCAAAATCATAAAAAAAATTACTATGTTGTGATGATCTCACTAGTGCTACGTACATTGTTCAATTCTTCTCTTTAGTACCAAATTGTTTAATCTACAACATATAAAAATTAATAATTAAAGACTTCTTAAGAGATTAAAGATTAAGGTTTGGAAGGATTTCAATATTTTTTTAGCTAAGTAACTTAAAATAGTTAAAAATTCACGTTTTAAAATAAATAAATGGAAGTACTATGATTCGAACTTCCATCATTACGTATTTCATGTAGTGTATGATTTCAATCATCGTTATCCTCTCTTATCTTATCTTAGGTTAGTATTCAATTACTCAACTAATGTGAGTGTGTAGAGATATAAATATGAACTTGGGCTATTAAAGACAAGTACTTTTAGACATCTTACCCAAAAGAACAACTTAAAATCTTAAATCATCAACTCTCAAGTTAAAGAGAAAGGCCAAAAATGTGTCAATTTAATTGGATTTGTTTATGTTCTTTATTTCTTTTACAAAACCAAAAACTGATTTTTATGTTAAAACTGATTTTTTATCATAGCTCATCATGATCGTCATCATCGTCGTCATCATCATCATCATTTTCCACATGATCATCTGCATAAACTGTGTTATAGAAAACAGATTCATGATTCAACATTTCCTGTAGTGTTAATTTTTTATCTTCATCGTCATCAGCCTGCATCAAATATAACCAACAATATCACATATATAATCTAAACTTTCTTTTTATTAATCATAATTCTAAATTGCAGTTGCCGCGTGAACTTTGATATTATAACAAATTATAGACAAATTAATTCAAATTGCCTATAGTTGACGATTCTTTGCATTCACGCATCAAGACATTGTTGACTGTTGGATCGAGATCGAACAGTCTAAATTTCAATACAAATACTATATTGTGATTTTCTTCTTAAAACTAAAACGCGAAGCTTAAAATTCAAATCGCTCGATCTCTTACAAAAGCCAATAATATGCCAATTGTATGAATGCAGATATTACCGACTGCCACCGGAGCCAATATGAATTTCAAACAAATGTGGTCGTAATTGCAATTGCATTGTTGTTACAAAGACCTCTAAAAATTTTACATTGCGACCACAATTGTAGTTGCTGACCGCAACATAGAAATATGCGTCTAAGTTCTAATACATCAAACACATCTTTATAATTAAAAAAATTATGTACTTACCTCATTCATCAAATAGCATGTGTAATATTTAGCATAAGCTACTTCTCCAGGGTAGATGTAAGGTATTATTGGTAACAATTCTTCAGGTGACAAGAATCTTCAATTACATAACACATAATAGAAAATTTAATTACCATGGAAATCAAAAAAAAAAAAAAAAACTTGACTCTAAGAAAAAAAAGATACTTACTGGTCCTTGTTCACATCAAGCTCAGCAAATTTGTCCTTTGCATTAGGTACATCCCCTCCATTTGTTTCAAAATCCACATAACTTTCATATGTGCTATATATTTGGTCTTCAAATTCATTGAAATTTAATTTCCCATCAATTTCATGATCATCCATGCGCCTATATCACAAACAAATTAATAGATAAATAAATAATATAATATAATATAAAACACAACATAGACATAATAAAAGTTGTAAAGATGTTATAAAAAGCTTACTTAAGTCTATCTCTAACCATCCACTTCAACATTTCATGATTTTGGCTATCTTCTGGGTGCGAAAAACTGTTCCAAACAAGATATGTAAACAACAAAACATATTAAAAAAAAATTATAAAATGAGAAAAATAAAAGTGTTACAATTATTTATTATTAATTACTCTCTAAGCTCAGTGAAGTTAAGAAGGCCATTGTGATCATAGTCTGCAATGTTAAATCTTTCCATCCACCACCCTGCTTCTCCATGTGTCATATCATTTTTCTCTGTTTCAGCAGAAACTTTATTATCAATATATACTCAAATTCAACTATAGACGAAAAGTTTAAGATATATATTATGTAACATTATATAAATGAATTTCTACCAATTTTTTTTTTTTTTTTTGTATAAATTAATTGGATTTTTGGATTGCACCCCCATATGATATTTAGCTCATTAATTTACCCTATTAAGGATCCACCATTTAACTATTGGCTACTTTATTTTTAACATAACACTTAATTTTGGAATAGAATTTCATGCGGTAACTGAGATCACAGCTATCCAATTTAAGACGGTGGCTGAGATTGATTCAATCAGAAAACTATCTGAAATACTAGAATCATCTAATTTTTAAATGAGTGGTTGAGATTCAAAACTGCATGAAACTGTGTGAAAATAAATAGCAGGGAATCTAGGTCCCTTGATTTCATATCATGTCATATGTTATCAAGTTTGTTAAGTGCCACTTTGGATTCAAATTTAAGTGTATTTTGAGTACAAATTCATCTCTTACATAATATTAATCGTCTTTAATAGAAACTCTCTTCAAACCCTTTCCATCATCACATAATCACATTGTTGTTAACCTAAATTGTTCCATCTTAATTTATTTTTTTTGACAAATAAATTGTTCCATCTTAATTAAACAGCCTAGGTTTCGATTTTCTTTTACTCCCTCCGTCCCAATTTAATTGACACAGTTGATTGTTCTGTATTATTCACACATGTTGCTTTGACCTTATTTTTCTACTAATAAACAAAAATAAATATTAGCATATAAGATGTTGTTTGATTCTTTTCGATGAGTATTTTAAAATATCAAATTTTTATATTGTTTACTATTATGCAATTAAAAATATTAATCATCAAAGTTATGTATTGACGTGCGTGAAACAGTCAACTGTGTCAATTAAACTGAGACGGAGGGAGTATGTATAGTTTGAATGCAATCATCGGATTGAACAAATCAAATTGTGTCACTGTCTGCATGCATCACTCATATTTTAATTTATGTAAATATGAACAGTTAATTAATAATTTTAACAAAAATGAAAAATACCAAGTTTACTTCTAATGAAATCATTTCACTAGGAAACCAATTGACATCAAAATCATGTCATATAAAAATACCAATTTTAACTCAGTTAGTAAGACATTGCATTATATATGCAGGAAGTCTAGATTCGAACTCCGATCATCTCACTTGTTCATCTTAAAAATGAAATTTCTAGTTATTAATATTATATTATTTGACAAAAAAATTAAAAAAAAAAAAAAACTAATCGAGAAATCAAAACTAATCAAGAAAAAAAGAAAATTAACAAATAATTCAATCACCTATATCATTTTGAGATAAATGAGGTAGACACTCTTTAAAAGAAATGGCCAAATCACCATTGATATCCTTAGAATCCAACTCAACTTGTGTAGCATAATCTAATCTTTCATTAGCCCTTTGAATAATCCAACTTTCCAATTCATCAAAATCAACAAAACCATCTTTTGGTTCTCTATCCAACAAAGGAAACAAAATAAATAACCTTAATGTTGTATTTAATTCACCACCCGATGTAAGATATAGATATTTCTCCGCTACCTCATTAACCGATGTTGTACTTTCCAAACTCGTACGACGACTAACAACCTTATCATTATCATTAAAATAATCATTGTTTTTTTGTTGTTTTTTTGTTCTGCCTCTCTCTCAATTTTTGTTACAATTGGGTCAAAAATTGGTGCTCTTTCTAATATTTTGTAACCAAACCTTCTATTAAGGTCACCCTTTTTTCCTTCAATGTTTGTTGGAGAACGAACAATGAAGAAAAATAATGTGGCGGTGGCTAATAGCGTATAAACCACCGCCTTTGACATTTTTTTGGGTGGCCTTATTTAGAAGGTTTAGAGACAAATTGAAGCTATGGAGAGGGAGGGAGAAAGAAAGGAAAGAAAGAGAGGTTTTGTTAGAGAAGATGGGAGGGAAAATCGGATATTGATTGTTGGAGTTTAATTAAAGGACATAGAATAATGGTTGAAATGTGACAATACCTATAGTTGTAATTTTTTTTTTAATTTTGCAATGTTTATTTATTGTAACAAAATATATATGTTTCGATGGTTCTAAGTGTTTTTTTTTTTTTTGGAAAGACTAAGGCCCCGTTTGGCCCGGCTTATTTTCCTTTTTTTTTCTTCTCCTTAAAAATAGTAAGAAGGAAAAAATTGTGTTTAACTTTTTTTTTTTTTTTTTACTTCTTTACTTTATTTCTCTAATACTTTTAAGGAGAAATAGTGTCAAATATAATTTTATACTTCTTTATTTCTTTTAAGCTAAAATAAAAAGTAAAAAATAAGTCGGGCCAAACGGAGCCTAAATGTTTTTGTGGGCATTGGTTAGCAATATGGTTTTTTAATATCCTTGAGCAATGAGGTCTTGTTGTTTTTTAAGATCCTGTTCATTCTTGATCTACCCTAACATATTGCTCATTATCTTAATCATCTCAAGTATGATGCTTTTTTCTGCTAGTTTCAAACATAGTCTAATACTCAGATCTCTGAATTCTTCAATCAACGATGTTTGATTCATTAGCAAACTTGCACATATCACGTTCTTTCTATCCGCGCATTTGTTACTACATTCACCTTTCTTGGATGATAGTTTAGTCCAAAATTCACCTTGCATTTGTTACTAATTTGGTTCACAATTCCTTTGTGATCTTTGCTCTTGCGACTTCTCTCGACACTTTAATTATCTCCAAGACACAAGATAATAACATGTCTTACCTTATCTATCATCTTTGTCTTCTTATTAATATTAGTAGCACAAATTTGAACACAAGTATTTTGTAAGATCATATATTAATAGTTGTTTATCCCCTACAAAGTTAACGAGATTTGATTCATTCTCTACCTTTTTTTTCTTCAAATCTACCCTTGCAATGTCCAGATTCCCTTATGTTCCCCCTGATTGTATAATTGGGCATATTATTGTACCATTTTGATGACTTGACACGTACACGTGGAATAATTTTTTTTATTTTTTAATGTCAATTCATTTAATCTTTAATTGTTTTTTAAAAAAAATGAGAAAATTAAAAAGGGAAGGTTTTCTGATTTTCTGATTTTTTTTATTTTTTTAAAGAAAATTAAAGATTAAATGAGTTGGTATTAAAAAATAAAAAATAATTTCACGTGTACGTGGCATATCATCAAAATCGTACAGTTATGCCGAGTTGTACAATTGGGGGTAAAAAAGAAAATCTTGATACTGCAAATATGAATCAAAAAATAAATTAAACATGAGTAAATTAAATCTCACTAATTTTAAAGGAGATAAAAAACTATTTACCCGATATAAAAATACTTTAAAATTGCTAAAATTAGTGGGTAGATTTACTACTCATTCTTTCACTTCATGAGTCAAACTTCTTGGAGATATATAGCTCACCCTCTTGTTTGTACTATCCTTTGACTTTGCGGATCTCATTCTCATCAACCAAAAGTTGTGTGGTGGTGTGTGTGGGGAGGGAAGACATGTGCTCTATAGTAGAGATTATACTTTGAATCACATGTTCTATATTTTTTTATAATTACTTATTTTGGAAAATGCCTTCAATTGCTTAAAAAGGTATTCATTCTTATCTAACTTTTCAATTGTACATGTTAGTATACTGTGGATAAATTTTTTTATCACTTCACTATTTAATTTTAGTGAAATGATATTATGACATACTATTTTGACATAAAACTTACATAAGGGTAATTTTATAATTAAAATGGCATATACATGATAACTTTTCTCTTTCTTTGTTTATAAATAGTATGTTGTGTAAGTATTGTGTGGAAAAATTGTGTCATGATATCATTGCTCTTAATTTTATCCTCCTTTAACTACACTAGACCTTTAACTAAATCTCCCCTACTTATTTAAGAAATTAAGTAGTTGGGCATGAATTAATTAACCTTCTTTTTTACTTGTCATTCTATGACTACTGCAACTATAAGTCCTTCTATTTTAATTTTTTTGAAGCTGACCGTCAAAGTGTCTTCTCAACCACTTTAAAATTCAATAACATGATTATTCAGATAATTTTGTCAATATATATATGACCAAACTTGTCAACAAATTAAGGACCCAAATCATCTTCACATAGATAGCAAGTTGTTAATTTGTTGAAGTGTACTTCCCTTTGTAATGTTTCTTGCTCAAATGAGTATTCCAATCACAGTTGCATTTTACATCAATGTGTGCTGTTGGCTGAGATGCTCATTTGAGCAAGCAGTGTTAGAAAGTGGGAGGTTGTTTGTGGCCAAATATTGCTTCTTATTCACTCTCATCTCATTGTCTCATAAGTTTCCATTAATGTTTAGTGTACTTTTATTTTCAA
The DNA here is from genome assembly GCA_030408175.1 of Trifolium repens. Lineage (NCBI taxonomy): Eukaryota > Viridiplantae > Streptophyta > Magnoliopsida > Fabales > Fabaceae > Trifolium > Trifolium repens. Next base: position 6,856,005 of record CP125836.1, read on the forward strand.
GTATCGGTTCATCCAGAGTTTGGCTGCGAGGTAAGTAAAATCTTACCAAAAATTGTTTCCACGTCTGGAATTGAACTTGGATTCTCCAAACAATTTATTTTAAAGGGAACTCATTAATCACTTAAGTTCGTTGTCTTAATTATATTTAGTAACTTTTACTTACTAGTATCATTTGATAAATTCTCGTTTCTATATTAATGCATCATTTCTTATTTTCTAGGGGGCTCATTCATTGATTCATGCATGCAATGCTGCGTACACCCCTTACAAGTTGACATATGACATACAAGAGGGAAACAAGAACAATACATTGCCATTGTCATTGCTCAAGTCCCAAGTTTGAAATCCTCATTCATCAGTAAAATTGTCACTATCATTTGGCTGTTCTAAAGACACATGTCCATAGTATGTTTGGTTCTGCGGTGACGAGAATTGATTTTGATATAATTGATTCTGGTCAAAATTGATTTTATGTTAAAGTTGTTTATGTTTGGATATATTCATGTAAAAGTGAGTTGAACAAAAATTTTGAGTGTAAAAATCAATTCTAGAATCAGAAGCTACGATTTCTAACTTCAAGTAGAATCAATTCTGGAGGCAGAATCAATTCTACTTTTGAGAAACCAAACAAGTCAGAATCAATTCTACACGTCCAGAATCAATTCTGCCTGCTCCAGAAGTGGAACCAAACATACAAGTTGTTTTACTGGTCAAGAGGAGAAGATAATGTCAAAGGATGTATCCATATTATACCATTTTGACTATGAGTTAAATGGAAGACACACAATCATTATAATTATAAATTAGTTTTACATAACATCTAATAAAAGCCCTTTAGTTTTTCATGTCATACAAAATGGTAAATTTTTACTGAGTGCACATATTCTTTGAATCTTTTGCTAAAAGAGATAGAATTGAAATCAACCATAGTTTTGATTATATATATGGGACCAGAGATATCAGAGTCTTGTTGGAGCAAAGTTCTGAGGGATGGCACGGTAGAACTATCTGTTTTCACAGTCACATGAAACTAAGGATTTAAGCCCACATCGTTTAATTACCATGAATATTACATCTTTATATACTATTGTCACACAGTAGATATTGGCCAAGTTCAAAAGATTCAAAATCAAAACAAACAAATCATGAAACTCTTGGGTTTGGCCTTTTTTTATTTAAAAGATAATAAAGCATAACAAATTTTTTGTGGAAAAAAAGTATGACGATAAAGATAATGAAGCATAGCAAATTTTTTGTGGAAAATAAGTCCAACACTAAAATAATGAACCACTTGGTCCACCGTAGACAAGTGATTAAAACTATTATAACGAATACGAATTTTATAAAATCAATCGTTGGATTGAAAGTTTATATTATATAGATCAATCATAAAAAGTTAGAAAAATTGAAAATAATTCGATATGCTATTGAGTCAAATGTGAAGGCGACCGTCAAATGTGTCAATAAAAGTGTATTCTCAACCACTTTAAATAGCTGATTTTTTTTTTTTTACCCCCGAACCAAATTCAACTAGTAGTGAAAACCAAAAAAAAAAAAATAGCTGATTTTATGATATTTTGTCAATATATATAGGACCAAACTTGTCAACAAATTAAGGACCCAAATCATCTTCACATTCAAATTGCATGATTACGACCAATGCGAGATTTTAGAGCAAATTTACACATTCCACTTTTTTAGAAGACAGTATGATTTTGGAAATATAAATCTAGATGAAACATAGATTTTTCGATTTGTCTGGAGTACGCATTCGAACAAAATAAAAATTGTTTTTTATCTGAATATTTATAATCAAAAATGATTTGGGGGTGAGAAAAGTTCCACCCCGAGATTTCATGATTGTTGTGAATTCAAATCCAATTGGTCGCACATATTTTAGGCCTGCTAGAAATGAACATCGAAAGGTACAAAGTTTAAGCCCACCAGCCAATCAACAAGCTCAAAGTTATCATGAATGACAATTTTACTTTAGAATGATTGTTAGAAACAACTACATTGTTTCTCATTATTGGGACATCATAGACGAGAGTCATATTAGGCCAAAACAACCCAAAATTCCTCTCACATATTGGGCCGGGCTTTAGATTCTCATCAAACAAAGCAAAAATATAGGTATCAAAAGTCCGATTCGGCATGAGAGGAGTTCCAACTCTAGAAGTTACATGTCTTATAAGATTCCCATTATAGTCGGAAGCACTCTTTTGGTTAACACCAATTTGAGCTGAGTCGCCCATTGATGGCCAACCCGTTTCGCCAATAACAATCACAACATCCTCAAAGCCCAAAACTTTCATTGCCGAATAAACAGCGTCAAGTTGTGCATCAAACATATTGGTGTAAAGTAGTTTAGTGTTATCATCTAAAACCCCTGAATTTGTACGAAAAAGCGCAAAATCTAGGTTGCTTGAAGTGCAAGCAAAAAAAGGGTAAGGGTTAACCATGAAAGATGAATTAGAATCCTTAAGAAACCTAAGCATTGGTTTGATTACATGTATGTCATAGCCTTGTCTAAACCTACCACTAGATGGTGGACTTGAATTAGACAAAATACCCAAAGAATGTGGTGTTGACACTTTTATAAGGTTGTCTAATGAGGCAATTACAAGGGCAGTGTGTAAAGTTTGCATGGCAGGAACAAGGTTTAAAATAAGAAGTTTGTTAGCTGTTGATAAAACTTCATTGCCTACTAGGATTCTTATGATGTTTGTTGAAGGGATAAAAGGTTGGACATTGGTTTTGATCCATTGTTGAGCTAAGGTTAGATTAGTTATGTTGGGGATTTGATCATTAGGAATTGTTATGGTTATCTCTATCCCAGTATTAGCAAAAGAATGTAAGATTTCAGGGTTGGCATCAAAGATTCTCACCTTGTTAATTATGGTGGAGTGCAATAGAAATTTTGCAACTTGATTTGGTGGTGGAAGATTGTTTGCTATTGTGCCATAATTAACACCAATTCCCTGTACTACTGTAAAAGATTGTAAAAGAAATTTTTTAGTAATGTGATTATATAGTCATTCAAATTACTAATATGGAACTACATGTTTGAAATTAGAATGAAACTGTTAAATTAACAACATTCTAAAATGATTCATGAAAAGGAAAATTCTATATTACAATACTTGGCACAATTTCTAAAGTATATATTGATTGACCAAAAAGGAATAATATATGCAATTTAATGATAAAAATCAAAAGAGTATCTAGGCTCTCACCTTGGAAAATAGTAAAAGCAAGAAGCACTAAAATTCCACTTGGTCTTGAAGCTACACATATAACAAACGTTTTCTCCATGGATATGGTGTTGATAAAAAAGAGTATTGATGGGGGTGAATTGAGGGAAGATGTGTCTATGAAGAAGTATCCTTGAGATATGCTTTACTTTGTGAGATGAGAGAATTTTTTATGTTTGCTTGCTTAAGTTGGTTTGTCACATGAGCAATAATATTGTATTCATGCACTTTTTTTTTTTGCGTTAACCGGATATCCTCTACGCGTAATTACTGATGGATTTCCTGAGCCTTGTGAGACTCAAGTGGATGACAAACTCTCCTATAAAGTTTTAACACGGCTGCATGCCTAAGTTAAGCCAGAAACGTACGCATTCTTTAATTTCCTTTGAATCTCTTTTCTTTTATTTTTCATGAATTTGCCTTATATTATTAATCTCACATTGAAACACTAATAAAATTGATTATTTGCTTCAACCAAATTAATCTCTATATTGTATACTAGATGATTTTCTATTTTTGTTTGCTTATACTAGATAACTCATGACTGAAACAAAAGTAAATAGAGAAAATATGTTACTTTTACCTTTAGCATGCAAATGGGAATAATCCCTTCTTCCTATGATGGAGAAGGTTTGTTACATCGTAGAAAGGCACTCCTATCAAGCAATCTTTGTCTCCTAACAAATATGATAATAAATAGATAAAGGGATGTGATGAAAGCTTGTTCTATAGAGTTGTTTAATAACAGTTTTTCTTTTCACAAAATTAAAGTGTGTTTTGTGAGTCTGTAATGTTTTTCCATGTGATATTTTAAGTAGCATTTGAATTTCTTATAAAAAAAAAGTAGCATTTGAGTTTATAATGTATCATATATAAAACAAATGAATAAGCCATCAATTTATTTTCTAAATTATCATTTTCTGTCGTATATTTTAGAAGAATTAGAATATTAAATTGATGTATTAAAAATAGTCTATAAATTATTTAATATATTTTGATAGTTTAGTGAGTAAATTGAAGAGATGTTGATATTTTAGAAATTAAAACACTATTAACTCACAAGAAAAATGGTTAGCAAATACCCAATAACACTTAAATGAGATAATAAAGTCTCTTCTAACTTAACTAAACTCTTTGGTTCGATCTCTAACTTAAATACACAGTAGTGTTAAAATTCTTAAGAGAATTTACCATTCATTTGAATCTCACAAAGCTCAATGAATTAATCTCTCCAATTGTGAGCATAGCATAACCAATTTAAAAAATAAAATAAAAATTGGTTCGGTGGTAATTGACTCTGAACTTAATAAGGATCGTCACGATTTGATCCCTGCAACTATAATCGGGATGCGGTTAAAACCATTTAATGACAAAATTGACTCCCGAACTAGATTTTATCGGTGGTGAAAAAAAAGTTACCAAACAAATCTCCAAATCTAGTTTGGTTGACCTAAAGTCCTTGTTAGCACATGTTTGAATTCAATTTTAGTCCATTAGGCATCCATCTTTCTCATCCGACCTAACTTAAAAAAATCGTTAACAGTTCATGCCGAACTCATCTACCAAAAATTAAAAAAAAAAAGTTGTTGTAGCCAAACAAAAACGCGTTTCACGAAAATATAAAACGAACGCATTTCACGAACAACGCTAATGAACGTTGAACTCCATTGAAATGGCGAATCCAAGCAAAACAGTATTACTCACCTCAAACGGCGACGATTTTTCACACGGCATTGCATTCCATTTAGCTAAACAAGGATGCAGGTTGATTTCAATCATCATCATTTTTTAATTTTTTTTTTTGCGTTTCGATTCAATTTATTAATTTTTGTGTTTAGGTTGGTTTTGATGGGAGATGCAACTAACTTAAAGAGTGTTGCGCAAAAAATAACGGATTCGGTTACTGATTCAGTTACTGTGGAAGTTGTTGAATTGGATATGGAGAATGAAAATGAATCTGTTTTTCATCATGCGGTTGATAAAGCGTGTAAGATTTTGGGGAAATTCGATGCTTTTGTTAATTGTTATTCTTATGAAGGTAAAATCAATGAATACAGTTATTTTATTTTGCAAAATTCAGTATGAAGTTCAGTTACAATGTTTAGGTGTTTTACTTTTTTACTCTAAAATGCAAAATTGAGTAGTTTAAGGGTTGTCTGGATTGACTTATGACTTATTTGAGCTTACCTACCGACATAAGCACTTGTGAGACTGTTTGGGAGAACTTTTGAGTACAACTTATGACATGTTCTTAAGTGGTTTTGAGCTTATTTTTGTAAGTTATCCAAGATAGTTTATTGAAACAACTTATATGGTACTCCCTTCGGTGTCATATATAAGCAATTTTTCACTTTTTAGGTTCATTCAATAACTAATGAATCCAGCCAATTTTATAGACTAGATACATCTATTATTGAATGAATCTAAATAGCGAAAAGTTGCTTATATATGAGACCGGAAGAGTATATGAAAATGATTTGACTTATATTTTATCTTGTGTAATAGAAATAGTTTATTGGTAAGAGCTTATATGATAAACGTTTATGCTATGAACCGCAAATTAAGCTGTTTATCCAAACAGCGTCTAAGTTTGTTGGTGAAAGTTAGGTTTTATCACTAATTACTAAAAGTGATTTTACTTAGGAAAACTCAACCTATCAATTTAAGTAGCTCTTCAAAATCACTTTCAATCTACTTTAAAATGATTTTGGCAAAAATTTAGCGGTTGGTTACTTTTGAATCAAAATTGATATTGTTTTCAAATTTTGACTATGAAGTGATAAAAATTAGTCTTTGCATTAGGTTGTTACTAACTTTTGGATCAAATTTGCTTTTAGTGCAAAAAAATTCAAACATGGATCAGTTTACTTCAAATTCAATTATACAAAATTGAAAATCTTGTTTAGCAAATACTCTTAGTCCTGTCAACATGTTAGGCAATTTGTCAGTTCTCAATTAGGTATTATGAATTGGGAATAAAATGTCATTTAGGGACTTAAGCATAGTTTTCATTGTCAAAATTTCAAGAGGCTAATACCGAAATATTAGACCATTTAGAGACTAATTTGACTATTTATTCTCTCTTCAAGTGCTGATATAATTTTATATGTGGAGTGTGGTTTTTTCTTTGGTTTCTATCATGATGTGCTTGAATGTTGGCATACCATGTGTGTGTGTGTGTGTGTGTGACGTGTGAATCTATAAGCTGGACGAATTGATGTTATGTTCTATTCATTTGAAAACAGGAAAGATGCAAGATCATCTCGAGTTATCTGAGAGCGAGTATAAAAAAATAATTAAGATAAATTTTATGGCTCCATGGTTTTTGTTAAAGGCTGTCGGCCAAAGGATGCGGAACTTTAACACGGGAGGGTCCATTGTATTTATGACGTCGATAATGGGTTCTGAAAGAGGGCTTTATCCAGGAGCTGCTGCATATGCCTCAGCCTTGGCTGGAGTTCAGCAGTTAGTTCGAGTAAGACAACTTATCTAAGAGAATTATTTTTTAAATTCATCTTTTTGTTCTGCAGATAAGATTATTATGATATAGTCAATTCATTCATATGAAAATCAGATTGTCAAATTTGAATTCATCCTCTGAATAAGAGGATTTTCATGACTTGCTGTTTGTTGTATTTGTATATGATACTGTCCTTGTGTAATTAATTTTCTACTTTCTTGGCTTGTGCTACAAAGTTTTTTGAGTTTCGTTGAAGATAAACTTTTTGTCTGAGAAAAGTTGTGTTTCAAATGCATTTTAAACTGATTTAGCTCCAACGATTCATTTATATGGTTACTTTAGGGCTCGAGTCATGGTCACGAAAATTCAATTTCTGCTTTGTTATTTGAATTATAACTTGGTAAATAAAATGATTTCTGAGAATAAACAAAATGATAAATCCTTAAACGGAACAGGTTGATATGTAAGGCAGCTGATTCCCTTCACAAGGACCAACTCTCCTTCAACCATCTCAGTTACTATACAATGAACAGCTAACTAACTCTATTATGAACTCTTCTTTCTTCTCACACTCATTACTGTCTCTTAAGTCATAATCAACTGCTGTTCTCTACAACCAACCAGTTAACCACCTAACTAAATACTCTATTCTTTGTCGCTTCCTCCTCCTAGAGTGCACTATTTGTCCCTAAAACTCCGAAGGTTTAATTTTTGGAATTTGTTTTGAATAGTGATGTTATCCTCCCAATTGCCTTTCTTGCTCACTACCCTGCCACTGCATTAGAAGTTGATGCACCTGACCACTGCCCTGATTTTGAGTGGTAATCCCCTGCTCTAATAGGAAATTGAGGCTCTTTTATAATTATGCACCGTGAATTTCTTACCAAGGATACATGTGCTCCTATGTTGAAAAGCTAGTATCAAAGTCATCAACTCCTTCTCATAGACTGACTTTCTGAGTGAACCTTCTGATAAAGCTTTGCTTAAGAATGTAATAGGCCTCTTGTCCTGTGATAGCACTACACATATGCCCTTTCAGGTACACCACACTAAGGATAATGTCTGTCTGAAGTCTGATATAACATGCACTGGAGTCTCTGTGGTAGCTCTCTGAAGCAGTTTGAGAGTTGATCAGCTTGTTGACTCTATTGAAACTCCCCTTCAATAAATCAGTGAGTAGTTTGGCGATTTGCCATCATTTTGGAAAAAGCATCGATAATAGCCAGCGAGTCCAAGGAAACCCCACAATGTTTTAACTATTTATATCCATAGCCATTGAAATATTGCATTGACCTTGTTATTCTTCATAAAAAATCCCCCTTTAGATATGATGCGACCCTAATACTTAGATATGATGCGATCCTATCCTTCTGCTTCCAAAGTTGCACTTTTTTGGTTAGCATAAAACTCGGCTTGCTTTAGAGTTGTTAATTCCTAATCAAGGCATCTCAAATTGCAGTCCCTTGGTAAATGAGGATATCATAAAAGAAACTAGGGCATTTGATAATCTGAAAGGGATGAATGAAAATTCAAAATACCGTTGATGTATCCTAATGCTGTGCCTAGAAGAGGCCTAAATGTTTGAAAAAATTGGGTCCCCTTGTGTCCTCACAGTTCGCCCTTCGTGTTTGAATTCCATGAATGATGTCTTATTTATAAATATTCTGATTCCTTACAAAGTTATCTTTCTCTCGACAGACCTATTTTATATATAAAATGCATTAATTATTTTTTTTCAATCTGTTGGTACATTGGAGTCTGCTATTATTCTAAAACTTATCAAAATTATGTACATATTAGTAATTGGTTTCAAAACTGAAAGCATGTGATTAGAATAGGAAGAAACGGTGTTGATTTGGCTTAGGTGGTATGCACAAAAGATGCATGCATGTTTGATTTGAGTTAATCTTATTAGTTTTCCATAAGCCCGTCTTTAATGTTATCTTCTATTCAAACATTATTTTTATACATATAAGTTGAGTCTCTATCAATTTGTTTTGTTCAGGCATCAGCTATGGAGATAGGAAAGTACAAGATCAGAGTTAATGCTATTGCAAGAGGCCTTCACCTAGAAGATGAATTCCCATTATCAGTGGGAAGGGAAAGGGCAGAGAAATTGGTGAAGGAGGCAGCACCACTTGAGAGATGGCTTGATGTTAAGAATGATCTTGCTTCCACAGTCATCTATCTAATCAGTGATGGATCAATGTACATGACAGGAACAACTATATATGTTGATGGAGCACAGTCTATAACTAGGCCCAGGATGCGTTCCTTTATGTGATTGTTTCTCACAGCTGCCACTGTAAGGAACTTTTCAAGGGATGTTTGTTCGTGCATCTGATCTGATTTATTCTTGCACAACACGGCACAGTTTATCACAATGTTTTGCTATGCTGATAGATACGACACGGTTTATCACAAAGTTAAAATTTGGGGTTTGGTTCCAATGTTTGCCTATGCCCTTAGATATATAGAGTATATCTTAAGTTGCACCTTCACTAAATAAATTTGTGGCAATATATAATAATTGTATGTAATCTGATGCTATAATGAATAAACCATAATTATAGAACACCGTATGAGGGGCGTGAAGGGTCCATTGTGTGGAGAGTTTAAGATATGTAGAGAAGGACATAATGAGCAGAGAGCATTGGTTCTATGAAAGAGTTTAACTCTGGACAAAAGAATTTTTATTCTATTGTATTTTCCTTTGTTTCCTATTATTGGTATTTTTTCTTCCATTTACTGTTTTTGTAATTTGGATTAAGCGTGCTCTGATGCTAATGCTATGAAGTTATGCAAAACAAGGAAAGGAAAAAAGATTTATCTTGATTCTCACAAATAATATTTTGGTTACGATTTAGAACTATTTTGTTTCAATAATTTGATTTTATTAAACAAAAAAATAGTAGGGAAAACAATTTATTTAATACTAAATTTAAAATTAAAATAAAAGTGTTTACCAAAAAAAAAAGGAATGAAGGTAATTTAAGAGTCTTTCGTACACAGAGGCGGAACCAGAGGGTGGTTGGGGTGGGCCGCGGCCACCCCCCAAAAAATGAGAAATTACTTGAATATCGTTGATAATTCAATGAAATTATAAATGTATACTTTATAGTATATATATTAGTTTGCGCGAAAAAGTAATAAACTGACACAGTAGCCGAGTTGGTATTGTCAAGCTTTGAGAACCAGGAGGACGCGGGTTCTAATTTTGCAGTTGGCAATTTTTTACATTTTGTTCATTTTCTTCTTTTTATTTTAAGAAAATGATTTTTAATCCTCATGGTTTGAACTTGCATCCTTGGAGATTAAACATTATCTCAAACCACTAAAGCAAATATTTTTTTTTTTTAAATTGATTTATATAGGTATATCAACACTAAAAAATATTCTATTTTTTTTCCCAAAAAAGTAAATTATTTTAAGGTATATAGTTTAAATTTTTTGATGATCGAAATTGCACTTATTATAACTTAATTTTTTGTATGAAATGTAATATATATATATTACTTTCAAAAAAAAATTAATTTATACATTAAAAAAATTTAGCGGCCCACCCCCAAATTTTTTTTTGGTTCCGCCACTGTTTGTACATATTGTTTTGATATATAATTTAATTTAAGAAAAGAAAAATATAATGTTTATATAAATGGGGCGGGTTCATGGACGGTTTTGGAGTGGGTATCAATGTCCCCATTACCCGCCTCATCTCCGTCTTTTAAAATCGGGGAAAATTCAAACTCGAACTCAAATTTTTTCCATTAAAACGGAGATAATACAAGCGGGTACTCGCGGATATAGGTTTTATAGGTTTTATTGCCATGCCTACTTGTTTGTTGAGCATGTCGTGTGACTGTAGTCTGGGTGAGAATGCAACACATCATGGCATTTTATGTGTTACATCCAACTGTAAATTATGAAGATTGAGATTGATATGTGGCCAATAAGTACAACCCAAAAATAAAATATCAGTATATTATCTACTTTGACCATTTTATTATCCACTGGACCGCCTAATTTGGTTTGAGAGTCAGTTCTACCATCAAGTGATTTCAGCCTCCTCCTGATTGCAGTTGTGGGGATCAAACTATAATTATTCCTATAAAGTCCAACGTCAATCATCACTGAACCAACTAAGGATTAGTTAATAATACATCTAAACTTCTCTAGACCATAAAAGAGCGTCTTCAACATTCCATTATTCTTGTGCAGGCAACTACACTTTCAAGCAAAGTGTTTTGACTCTGGTTTGAACAACTTGGGGGAGAAAAGGATATTATAAGGTTGTGTTGTCTTGTCACATCTGTGTACATGAAAATCATGGAAAAATGCAAAAGAAAAGATCATACAAGATTGCAAAAGAAAGCAAATTTGTGAATGAGTGTTAAACTATAAAGCACGGAAACTCTTTCGTGTTAAGCTAGTGTCAAACACACGTCAGTGTCCGATATCAACACAACGCCGATACTTGTCATTATATGTCATATCCAGTGTTTGTGTTTGTGTTCATGTTTCATAGGTGTTAAGTGGATACAAAAATGTAAATAACCGTCAATTAAAATTTTGATCAAGTGATTTTATTCAGAACGCCAAATGTTAATATTGTTAGTATTATGCTAAGAGTGAAAATCAAATTCTCAGCCTCCTTATTACTTCACTCAGCCAACCTGATATTCCCCAAAATTGAATGAATGTGTTGTGCTAACTTCATTTCTTTCCTCTTTTTTCAATGCCTTTAACCATTTTTACACAATTATTATCTTCACAAAAGGATAAAAAATCTTAGCAAATTAAGTAAACAAAAGGATGTCACAGTCTTAAATTAAGACCATATATATATAGTATATATACAAAACATTTGTTAGCAATAATATTATTGATGTCAGTGGTGTAGCAGTAGTAGCCATTGGCTATTTGAATCAGCTACACTTGTTTTGTTGTATTTTTGGAGCAACAGAAAGCCAAAAATGCATCTGTTCAAGTAAAATTGACTATCCCAATCATCACTTCCAACCTCAGGCATATAAGGGACCTACCATGAGATAGCTTGAAAGATTAGCAGACAAAGAGATTCTAAATTGGTTAGCCCAACCCAATAATTAAATCCACTAACACCCCCACCATCATTTTATCTCAGTAAACTTCAACCACTGATTCTTGAATGAATCTCTTCTACTCTCACAATCTCTCTCATTTTAACCAAACAAGAGTCTTACAAAAGAATATCTGATGGGGCCTTTTACATGTCCCTGATATATGACTTTGCACCTCTTTTAAGGGCCAGCATATTCTTAGTGTGAGGTAAAGGCAATTTAGAATTGGTGCCAAGACAAGTAATACTTAACCACTTCTTCATTTTTCAGATGGATTATGTTAGAACCACGGTCGTTCCGCCACTTGTCACGAACGGATAAGTCATCTAAATCTCCTGAAATCCGAAAGTGGAAAAGCTCGAAAAGTCCAAGTTTTTTAAATTATCTAAGTGTGTGTTTGGACTGGCGGTGAGTTTGACAGAATCACAATGACACCGTGATTTTGTAGAAACTCAGGTGTAGTTTTTGCCAAAATTACGGTAGCTTGCTGTGGTTTTGCTATAGTGTCATGGCGAATCCTAACATGCACTAAACTGCAATCCTTTTTTCGGGGTTTTGACCTTTGACCGAGCCTGCTCGGTTATTTTTTTTATGCTGCCAAACTTGAACATCACTTTCGAGTCTTGGAGAACATTAGCAGCCTGCAATTTTCCAAGGACAAGATGCCGAAGCAAACCGATAATTGCAGAAAAGGCCACTTCATGAGTCTATTATCGATTCTATGAAAGGCCACTTTCATTTCAAACGAGTACAGGTAATCCGTAATTGTGGAATGATTTTATTCGCCCGTCCCAACCGGCAGTCACGATGACTAGACCCCATGCATGACAATTGGAAGTACTCTTGCATGAAGATTTCAAGAACTTGTATGCAGATTTGTGCATGGCAGATTTTTTACTCTTAGGACTTGAAGTAGGAAGTTTCTCCTCGGGATAAGTTGCGGAACCTTTCGGAATAGAATCCAAGAAAAAATCTTGGCTTAGAGAAAAAGAAGATGGTGGCTCGAGGCATACAGCTTGAGGTGACTTCTTATTTAGAGCATCCAATTGTTTCAAGTTTTCAATGTTCTCAGATTTCAAACCACACCAAGGTACCGCCACAGATGCATTTGAAAAAAACCGCTCGCAGGACTTGACCTTCTTGACTTTCGTGGTGCGAAACTCGTCGTCACTAACATTCCACATATATACATTGGAGTCTTCACAGGCTGATAAAATGTGTTTTCCGTCTGAAGTAAGCGATGCGGACATTAGGCTCCCTGTATTAAGGCCTGAAAACACAATATAGAGATCCTTAGAATTAAAACATGTAATGAACTAAATGTTCAAATTAGATATATCGATAAATAGCATTGAACCAAAACCTTATAAAGTGGGAGCGAAACAAAATACCTTTGAATTTGCCAACGACATTAAGCCCTTCAATGATTCTGACTTGTGAATCAGCACAGGTAACCATAACTTTATTAAAATCTTGAGGAAGAAACTGAAAAACACGGAATCAGTTAATTAACTACAGAAAAAGAAGCTTACACGAAAAAGACATCAGAACTACATCGGCACAAAAGCAAGAAGAGAGAGCAATACCTGAAATCCGGTTATTCCTCTCCCAGGAGATTTCTTTTTACCAAGTAAGCATAGTTGTGATTGCATCTCTAGGTGATTATCTGATTCAACCAAAAACAAAAGCAAGCCCAACAAGTTATTATGCATCTTTTTACAAAACAAAAATTTGAAGCACTTGCACTTGCGCAGGATAAAGATCCACCAAATCACATTGAATTGGTGTCGCCTATGAAGCCATGGACACCGGACACGACACTGACAACAGTAATAATTCTAGAAAATGGAATAATTGAATGTAAATAACATATGTTGGTAGCGGACACTAGACACATTCAATCGCAAGTGTCAGTGCTACCAATGTTATCAATGGCGGAAAGCCAAAAAAACGCCATATGGCGCCGCCATATCCGTCATAAAACGGCATGGTGCTGCCGTCATTCTTTACAAATTGGCCACGATGGTTGTCGTAAAAATCAGCCACCGCAACCCGACATGGCCTATATTTGATAAGGAAAATATCGGTATATATGTTAAAAGAAGATACCTGATACATTGTAAAGCCAACAATTGCCTGTCAAGGAGCCAATAATCCCTCCCTGTATAAGGTAGACAATTTACCTCAAATTAATTTCTATAGAATCTTCATTTCTACAGATGGAAATTGTTAAGAAACTATACCTGTCCATCGGGTCGATAACACACTGCAGTGACGATTTCCTTGACATCAGTCCAATCAACAACATGACAATCAGGAATCGCCCATATGCGCACTTTTCCATCTATTGATCCGCTAATGAAATAATTATTATCCACAGGATTGAACTGTATGCATGTCACTACAAAACATTAACAAAAGAAACTATTTGTGAGGAAAATCCAAGTGATACCAAAACAAGAAGTTAATTAAAGCTGAAAACTTTAATACATAACAAGAATATAAAGGCGTTGAGGGCATCGAGGCATACCATAATTACTGTGTGAGAAAACTTTCAAGCAGCAGTCATGTCCCACTTGCCATAGGCGAACAGTTTTATCAACTGAAGATGACAGCAGATACTGCAAAAAGAAAGGGTGGGGGGAGGAAAATAATTAATCTCCAATTTTTCATAGAAGTTCAAATATACAATAATATATTATTAGCTCGGTAAATAACGGAATTATGAAATTCACTCACATTATTAGTTGACCAAGAGAGATCCAAAATTTCGCCTCTATGACCATGGAACTCATGCAGTGGTTTCTCCAATAACCGAAAGACCTTAGGAGGAAAAATGATGCACGCTGAATCTGATGTCTTTTTTAGACTCTTCACATTTCTGATTTTATCCTTATCCGTAAACAAGGGTGTCAATTCCGACAGATCATTCACCGTAAAGTAAATGCAGGATGTATCAACTTCTGGAATGTCAATTTCATTATGTCTCTCATCCTCAACCACCTGCCACAATCGCACAATTCGATCTTCGCCTGCACTTGCAAGATACTGTCCGTCAGGACTAAATTTCATTGTGAAAATTGGTCCTTCATGGGCTTGAATATCTTGTCCAATATAAAGAGCCGAAAGTTCCTTTCTTTGTTTCTTGCATTGACGGACCTTAACTCTCTGAATCCTACAACCCGAGAGTGAAACACCGCCTTCGTGCTTCTTGCTATCAGATTCTCCTTGTTGTCCATCCATCTTGCATTTCATTGAATGTAATTTTCTTAACCAAGCCTTTTTAGCCCTCCTCTTCCACGACTCAAACACACCTGTCTCCTCGGACCCCTTACCAATCTCGCGTTGGTAAGTTGGAGACGCCTCGGCCGTGTTCTCGGATTCATCTGAAACCACCAACCGATCAATATTCTCCCTATGCTGCCCTACCTGATCTTCATTACACCCTACTCCACTATCCAAATTCCTGTCTTGGCATGCTGATTCCTCCACCAAACCACCAAACTCTGAAGATTCCATGGAAGACGAACAAGACATCGATGACCTACTCGACAAGAAATCATCCATAAAACCAGAACTTTTGTTCACACTCTCAACACCATCTTTCATTCTATTCATCTCATCTTCCTTTTCATGACTACTTCCATCTCCTGAATTCTCAATGTTTTTTTGTTCCAAACTCAATTCCATCCACTTTATAAACTTACTCCTTCGATCTCGAACACTACCCGGACTCCGAGTCCACAATTCATATCCAAAATCTTTCAACAAACCCTCCACCATAGGAAAACCAGAATCAACTTCAGGGTTCTCAATAATACAATTTGCATCTGAGATTGACACAATATCTTCGTGTGCATCAAAAAATTGAACTTCTTCTTCACTGAACCTAGCCATTGTTCTTCTTATTCAACCCATGAAATCACCTTCAAATAAGCAACATTTTTCAAACCAGTGGGAATGTAGCAAAATCCTTATTTACACCCCCAAACTATATATACACAAAAACAAAACAAACAAAAAAACACAGAAATCAATATTAGCAAACATGAACGTGAATTTTATATTCAAAATTATAAAAATAAGAATAAAACAGAAACCAAGAGATCCAACAGAGATCCCAATCCATACCCATTGAACCAAGTCTTACAATAAACAATAAATTCTCATTTTTTATTACAAAATCACTAGTAACAAATAATAAAAACATATAATTTTAAAAGAAAATTGAAATTGAAATAAAAAAAAAAAACCATGTTTTGAAACACAAAAAGGATCAAAATTTCAAAACCCGTCGAGATATTTTTAAGAAAAAATCAAAAGGGTTGCGTTAGAATTCAGAAATGAATTAGAAAAAGAGGAAAATTGAACAAGGGGGAGTGTTTGAAAGGAAAAAAAAACATTTATTTGGTTTATTTAAGGAAGAGAAAAAAAAAATGGCATGCTTACATAGATTGTGTGATTTGGTTAGTTTTATGTGAAGAAGATTATGTCTTGAAAGTGAGGAAGACGCAGATCGAAGCAGCATCCATGAAAGATTGGAACATTCTCTCTCTCTCTTTCTCTTTCTTTTATTTTTCTTTCTCTCTCTGTGTGTGTCTCTCTCTATCACACACACAAGAAGAAGAAAAGAATGGAACTTTAGATGGAAGAGGAAAAACCATTATATATTTCATTATTTTTTTACTGTAATTTATTTAATTATTTAATTTTCTTTTGACTGAGATTATTTAATATTTAATACGGTATGAAAATGTATATGCACTGACAGTGTAACTAATACAAATCATGTTTTCCGTTACGTCACTCCACTACACCCCACCTTCTTAATATGACATGACAAAATGATGGTTTTTTATTGGTTGATCGTGTAAAACTATTTTACATCATCAGTGCATTTTTATTAAACTCTTAAAAAAAATTATGTTTTCTTTTGTGTTTTTTTATTCTTTTAGGAAAAAAATTATAAATAAATATTATTAATTAAACTGATCAATTAAGTACCGTTCATTATTGTTTTCTATAATTTGTTCAAAATAATTTACTGTACTTTTTTTTCTTTGAGAAGCAGCTAAAAATTATTATAGCTTCTCAAGTGAATAAATGAGAAAATCATTTGAACTCTAACTCCTCCAAATGTAATATGATGTTTTTACTAATCTATATATCTATAATATATATATATATATATATAAACTAGAATCACTTTTTTTTTTCTCTTTTCTCAAAATCATTTGCTTCTTGTGCATTCTTCAATGTGGTGCATTTGACAATTAATTAATTTAATATTTTTTATAATATTTTTGTAATAAATATAAATATCCTAAAATTAAATTTTACATTATATTTTTGTCAGTTTAAATAAAATGTTAATTTATAAATTATCTGTTTTAATAATCTTGTTAAAGGTGAAATAATACATATGTCGGTAACAAACAAATTATAATCAATAAAATAATGTTTTGATGAATAATTAAATGGCGCGCGTGTTTAAATTCTGCTATGTCCATTTTTATGTTTTTTTAACAAAATCAATATTATTGTGCTAAGTAAATTTTTAATTTTCCTGTTTTTTTCTCTAAAAAAATCAATTTTGTATTTATAAAAGTAAAAGTAATTTTCATATTTATATATCCACTATTATCTTCCTCGCTAATTTTTTGTATGAATAAAGCACAGTTTTTTACTAATTAAAAACAATTATTCTATTTTTATTAGTATTATTTATTTTGGATTATATCATATGTAATTTAACTTAATAAAAAATATAACACTTTTTACTAACCAACATTTTTTTGACGTAACAAAATTATAATATTTCATCTCAAGCGATTAACTTTATACTTATCAAAACTTAAATTATTATAAGGAATATGATTTCGGTAATTAATTTATATTATAATTTTTTAGCAGTTCATTTAAAGTTGAGACCAAATGATTTTTTGTTTCAAATGCTAGATCAAATAATGAGACCAAATTAATCATACCATTTTTTTATAAACTTCCTTTACTTTGTTTCGTCGATTCTCTTTTTGAAGAGTCTCTGCATCATCGAATTAATCATCACAAATAGTTGTTGAAATACATTATCAATCAAGTCATGTTTGCTAATCCATGTCGATTAACAATATGATCAAAATTTAATGATTTGACTTGCTATGGCCAAAACAAATAATTAATATTTGTTTTTACTCACTCAGGATATTTTTTTTCTTTTTGTTTTTTATGAGATATATCTTCGCTTATTATCAATTCTTCAATAGTATCACGATTAGGATATATTTAAATTATAAAAATTAGTCTATAAATCTTATATCAATCGATAAAAATGCCAAAATTGATAGTGTTGGATGCCATGATGGAAGTTCGAACCTCGATCCATTCACTTTGTGTGTGTGAGTTTTCAATAACTGTCATTTTGTTTATTTATATAAAAATTATAAAAATTGAGCTAGACATCTAAGCATATGAGAGAAAAATAAAGACTAATCTTATATTTATAAGTTTATACTATTGATTATTATGTTTTCTACAAGATATATTCTATTTATAGGAACCAAAAATTTATTTAATCTTTTCATTTATATTTTTAACTAATAAGTAATAAATAAATACTATCAAGTGTAAAATTATAACATTAATATATATATAAGGTTGGATAAAAAAATATAGGACCAAAACACAGCCTATAACTTGATTGGCCGTGCACATGTAATTTGTACATTTATGATTTATGTATGAAAAAACATTTACTTTTGTTTTTTTCTTCTTCTCAATGCATGGTTGCCCATTTCAATTTTCTTCTTGTTTGTCTGTTATAAATAAATAAAAGAGTTGAGTTTAAACTCCATAGACTTCCATAAATGTTTGTTCTTGAATATAAAATCATACTATTCCATGAAATTATCTACATGCATGTTCTAACATTAAATAAAAGAAGAAAAAATAACTTATTTGTTTTAATTTTAAGCTACAATTCGTTGGATTAAAAAAAAAACATATTTGGCAACAACTTCCACTTGTATGACAGATATTATATGCTGTAAATTAAATAGAATAAAATAAAAAGACATAACTTGGTTGTAAATGAATTTATCTATCCGGTTGCAGCCCATGCCTGCTTCTTAAGCAACAAATTAATTTCTGAAAACTCCCACGACCGTCTGAAAACTCCCACGACCGCCCAAAGATGCTAATTAATTCCAACACATAAAAAAAAGCTAATTTCACCATCAACAAAAAACTGTTAATTAGGTATAATCTCGAGTAAAACAAAAAAATACTGTCTTATGATAGATTTTAATTACACTTTCATACCCAAAAAAAATTACATTTAATTTATTTTGAAAAGTATTTTATAGCTTCTTTAGTTTAAAAAATAAAAGTATGTCCTCCACTTAAAACCTTTCCATCGAAGCATATCCTTAAAATAATTTTTCTTTCAACAAGAACATATAGTTAGAAGGTTAAATGTATTATTTTTTAATCAGCAAATATATTATAATACTCGATCATAAGATAAAATATAAGTTTAAACATCATTTTCGTCCTTGTAAGTTCATAAATTTTTGGTTTTAGTCCATGTATCTTTTTTTGTTGCAAATTAGTCCGTGCATGTGCAAATCTTTTTATTTTAGTCCCTAAAACTAAAATCTGCAGGAAAATTCGTTGGTTTCCTGCGAATTTTAATTTTAAGGGACTAAAACCAAAATATTTGAACATATAGAGACTAATTTGCAACAAAAATAGATACAAAGACTAAAACCAAAAAATCGCGAACTTACAGGGACAAAAATGATGATTAAGCCTAAAATATATATAAACAATGTTTCGCTATCGTCCTACTCGAACTCCATCCGCTAACCAAAAAATCAAAACTCGAATGAAACAATGTGGAACGAAAGTTGAACAAAACCACGTCTCACTAAATAAGCACTCTTGGCAGACCACCTCTTACTGGCTAAAAGTAAACATTGTTAACCAAACACATTTTACACGGATCTCAACAAATTACAATCCAACCACCAAAGTAACAACCGACTCGATAGAGATTGCTGAAAATCTCTAATTTAAACAAAAAATCTATATTTACAATCTGATTGCGTGGCAGCCGGAGAGAACTCCAAAAAAAAACTTTGTCAAAGGAAAAGATTTTGACATAGAAAAATCATTCTAAAACCACCACCATCAAACTCTAGTGCCAACAATAAACCACCAAATTACCGCCAATTCGCCAGGGCAACCAACTCCTTTTATCCTTTGTTTGAGTTCATAGACAAAATCACAGTTATAATGAAAAACTCACACAAATGAGATTTCATGTTTAAATCAAGTTAATATATTATTTAATTTAATAGTAATATTTATATTTGGTTAAATTTTAAGCACGAAAAATATCTATATTATTATAGTGATTGACACGAGTGGGAGGGATATAAACTACGTACTATTCTAAAAGTTGGCAGCCGACATTTTATATCTTAATCTTAATTTTAAATACAGTGGAAGTTAGTTACCTACGAATTAAATCCATATCATAGTAATGTTTGTTGATGTGTTTCTAGCCGACAAATGATGGAGTTCTTGTAGGTGTAAACATGATAATATAATTAAGAATTATTTCTGACTTAAAACATTATTATTGAAAGAAATTTTTATTATTATTATTTTTTTAAAAAAAATTATTATATTGAAATTTTGATATCAATTATTTAATAATTTTAGTTCTTTGTATTGTTTTTTAAGAAGGTTGATTTGATACATTGCAGTATTGCACTGAATCAAAATAAAAAATAAAAATGAATTGAAATTACTAAAATAAGAATATCTTACAATAGTCTTATTCAATAAAAAAAAATCTTACAATAGTAATTTCCCTTTAAAAAAATATTAGTATTTTAATTGTGCTCCGTAATACAGCAATTTTTTTTTTTTGTTTCAACAATTCTCAAACTCAATCATAGGCAATGGCAGGAAGGTCTCATACTCTCATTAATGTTGTTGTAGTTTTGTTTTATGTTGTTGGGTTTTCTTTCACTTCATCAAAGGTAATTTGTATGTCGAACATTACATATATATATGTAATATAGGTACTATTTTCAGTTGGAATTTGAATTTTGATATATAGGTCATATTATTATTATTATTATTTTAAAGAAGCCAAATAATTATATTAAGAATAGATTAAACACAATGTGTGCTTAACAAATAATACAAGAAGTGTACAACAAAAAGATAAAAAAAAAAAAAAACACATACAAAACGCAAAACAACGCGAACAATCAAATCCCTTTAATCAAAATGGATACCTAGACAAGACATTAATGATAATTTATGTTTGATAGTTGTCTTATAGTATTTAAGAGCGACCTTATTAGTAATCGGTTTGGTTTGCCTAATTTTCGTTTTTCTTAACTTTGGGGAAAATTTGTTTGTTTCTCTCTCCTATATATCTTTTTCCCTTTTTATATTAAATTCCTAGAGGTTGGCGACTTTAGCTTTCCACCTTTGTTTAAAAAAAAAGAGTAAATGAAAGATATAAATATTTTAACTATACCGCTATATGTCATTCCCAACTTAAAAACCACAAAACTTACCTGACCTTATTACTTTAGTGAATATCAAAATAGGCATTCAGCTATGATCACAAATAAGAATGGAGATAGAGTACTTAAGACCACAATTTATTGAGAATTCATCAATAGGACTATCATTCCGTGTTAAAACATTCATTGAGAATTCATCAATAGGACTATCATTCTTAACATAACTGAATCAAAATAACTTTAGCATATACTATTAGGTATTACGATAAATATGTTAGAATCACGATGACCATTATAATATTACGATAGTTTATTATCTATCTAATTTTTGTTTAGGGGAGTATATAAAGAAAATGATTTGCTCATAAGAAAATGAATATCGATAAAATCAAAGAGTTATATTATTTATACAAAAAATAATAATTAGACAATATATGTAACACCGTAAAACTCTATTTTTATTTTTTTTATTTTATTTTTTGGTGCAGAACTCTATTTTTAATTTGTCAAAAAAAAACTTGGGCAAATTATACAAATACAAGATATATAGCACTCTATTTTTCTCAATATAATATTGTATGTCTATTTCTGAAAATCAAATAATGGCGTCTCAATATTTTCACGCAAATTCATCATTGAAATTCTTTTGGACAAATAGGACAAGCAAATACTGCTGATCTAGTTGGATCAAGATGTGACACCCATTTCATGTTGCAAAATAAAATTAAACTAAAATATAATAATAAAGAGAAAAGTAATAACTAATAGTAGCTCATATATTATAGATTACATCATCACTTATTCAAACTTTTTCATTAATATATTATTTTTCAATTTTCTTCGTTGTCTTTCTTATCATCTTTTGATATGAATTGAACCGGGACCAACTAAATCTAATACAAGATTTTGGTGCAAGTCGTACACTCTTATTAATCATAACTTCGTACTAATTAATAATAACTAACTGTTCATAAGTTATGTACCCAAAAAAACTATTCATAAGGATTGGAGTTACATAGTGCTATACTGCTATATTAGAAAAGTCACATAATGGGTATAGTGCTTTTTATCATGTAACTACACATAAAGGGGATACATTGAATGTCAAATCACATATGGAGGGAGTAGTACTTTGCATGGTGAGAATTAAGTGCATGCAGTTGACCTTATATATATTTAACACCTAAATCTATATAGTTGACTTTTATTAATGGGAAAAAAATAGTATTAAAAGACTTTGAAAACCGTCCGTATCAATTTCGATAGTGTTTTTTGCCGTTTGAGAATTTCAACAAAGTGCATGTGTATACATAATTTAATTATAAAAAAAAAGTAAATACACAATTTTAATTTAAAAGGTGACAATTTCCCTATTATATACAATTTTAAAAGGACACTTCAATATAGTCAAATGTATAGTCTTGTGCAATTTACCGCTTTATGTTATCAATATGGATATTGCAAGTTTGTTTGCAAATTCATTATTTTTGTTTTTAGTGATTTTGAATTTGCATTGTATTAATTTGCATTGTTTGCAAAATCTCCATTATAGTGTGCTCAAATACATCTTTAACTTAATTAGGGATGCGCTCAAATGTCTTTTCAAGCTCAAATCGAAATATAAATGTGGAGGGCCAAGTGAAAAAACTACCAAGTGGGGTATTTTTTTTCTTCCTTTCTCCTTTTCTTTTTGTGGATGGGTGATTTGAAATACATGCATGTTTGGTGATGGGGCTCACAGTCACATAAATCTAGACCCTAAAAGTACCAATGAATTATATGTTTTGTGAAAATGGAGAAAAAAGGGAGAAAAAGTATATATGTGCTGTGGTGATGTTGACAATTTTCCACCAAACAAGCTAGTATGGAGGAAAGTGTGGGGTTGGTATGGTTTATAAGATGTATTAATTTCCTCTTTTTTATTGTGTATTTCATTCACAAACATAAAAAAATTAAAAAAATTGAAGCATTTCATTGAAATTAATGTTGACACCTACATTATCATTCACACTATTCATTTATTAGTTTGAAAAAAATAGGTGATAATTCTTTTATGAACTGTGTCTTTTAATTTTATAATTTTGTGAAGAAATATCATTACTAGTTTATTATTTAATTTATTTATTAAAGACACACTGTATTACAACTGGCAAGACCTCCATAATTAAAAAAAAAATGGCAAAGACCCAATAGAGTTCACATATTTTTTGTGATTTAAGGTTTAGTTATAGTTGTGGTTGATTTATTATTCAAAATAATTTTTGTTCCAATTTTCATGCTAAGCAAAATTTAGTTTTAATTTTTTTGTCTCACAAATATCTAACAAATTTCTCCAAACACAACACATGATCGATTTCCACAAAGTTACTTGAAAAAAAAGGACCTATGGCGACAATGACAAGAAGGGAGATATTTTTATACCAATGTACTAATGTAATAAATATGCTTTTTAATTTTGTTCATAATAGGTGTAGGTAATATTTGGTTCAAGTATCAATCGTTAGTTGGTTCAGTAGTGATTGACGCTGAATTTGGTAGGGAGGATCACGATTCGATCCCCACAACTGCAATCGGGAGGGGACTGGAACCACTCGATGTCAGAACTGACCCCGAACCAGATTAAACTGGTGGTGCAAACAAAACAAAAAAATATTTGGTTCAAGGTTTGATCAGTACCAATGTGACTATTGCGTATGAAATTTTTTTTGTTGAAATAGATATAAATAGATTTCAATCATTTTAAGATTAATTTTTAGAGATGTGTTTTTTTTTTAACAGCAAAAATTTTATTAATAAGCAAACTTTGAGTATATTTAGAGATGTGTGTATATATAACTATAAAAAAAAATCACATTCTTATTAAAAAAACATTTAAATAACTTATAACAAATTTGTTGCATATTTGTTTGTGCGGTAACTAAATATTTGCTAATTTAATTAGGGTTTGTCTAACAGCAATAATTATTGAAAAACAATAATTATTTATTAAAAAAATATACGTTTTATATAAAATGCACAAGTTCTAATACAAACTTATTATTTTAAATTTTTTAACATGTGCAAATTTGCATGTGATTGAAAAATCCATTCAATTATACAAACAAAATTCACCGACACTACAACATTTTTTGGGTTCTCCCCAAAACTCGACACTACAAACATTACAAGTTGTTTTCTCTTTGTGATGCATGAATTTTAGATCATTAGATTTACATATTTAAACAATTGCCTAGAAATATTTTTAGAAAATATTTCATATAATATCACAATAACATTTAAACTTCCTCCCATTGTATTATTTAACCATAAGAACTATTCCATTGTTAATATTTTTGCATGATTTTTTTTCCACAGTTAGTTATTGAAAAAATAAATTAAGGTCACAGTAATATTCATACAACTAGTATCCTCTATAGCCCTATCTATCAAGTTTCTCTCAAATTAAAATTAATTTACCAACAATAAATTGGTTCAAATGATAACGGACTTCTTAAGTATGTGATAGGGATTCAATTTCTAGCTTATACGTATGAAGAAAATTCGGTTGAGAGGGGAAAACTCACTTTGTATATCCCATAGGTTTTTCGATGGAAATTAGTCATCATTAACAGTAGTAGAAACTTCGTATCAATAGTAACTCAAAAAAAAAAATCTACACCAATTTTTTTAGTTTAAGCCAAAAGTAAAAGCCTAAAAAATAATCAAAAAACTGCGTTTAATATCTATATTATTAATTTTTTTTTTTTAATCCTTTATGCTTCTTTTTTATTTATTTTTACTTTTAGTGTCGATAATTTTAAGAGATAGATATGGGCTTTTCTGGGCCCAATGTCGGATTGTTTTTTGGTGGCCTGATCTAAAAATAAGAATTGTATGTCAGTCAATGATCTGATCAGTCTGATTTCATCGAATCACGTGAATTTTTATGACACGTTTGGATACCTCATTGATTCTTTCTCAATTCTCATATAATCATGAAGAGCAGAGCACTACAACCATCAAGTTGAGTATAATCTCTCAAAATTAAAGTTTAAATCCTAGCTAATAGAGGAGAATGAATTCTCAAGATTCAAAAATACATTGAGGAAATAATTAATATGTGCATTTAAATCGTTTGATCAAAAGTATCTGATAATATTTGGTTTAAATGCAGTTTTATTTCCCTATTTTGAATAAATTGGAATTTTACCCCCTATTTCACTAAAACGGCAATTAATCTCTCTATGTAACTTCAAATTTAATGGAGTTTAATTCTGTGGAAAGTTAACTCGATTACGGTCATTTTGGTACCAGTTTGGTGAATTATTGATCAAACTTGAGTTCTGTGCGAAGCTTTGAAGTTGAGGCTCAGAAGCAAGCTGATACCTCAATTTTGATAACTCGATTTTGATCAATAATATTTTATGAGGGTAAAACTGGATTTAAGCATAATATTTTAATTAAAAAAAATAAGAAAAATTAATCAATAGTTAAAATGTAACAATTGAAAAAATTTGAGGAAAAGAAATTGAGAAGATTCATTCTCCTAAGAGAAACATTAATATTAATCATTTGATAAAAAAATAAGCTGCTGAAAACTTAAATAAAACAAAAAATATGATTATCTTGACAATATTACAATTTTTTTTGTACAAAAGGGCAAAAATTAAAGAAAAATAAAACTACAAGAACATTTCTAAGTATGCAGATATAAAACAATAGACAAAAATAAATCATTTGTTAAACACATTTACACTTCACATAGAGAGACATCTAAAATAAAACAATAGACAAAAATGAACCATTTGTTAAACACATGTGTTGCCTTCACGTAAAATTTGGTTGATCCGAACATGCCAAAGAAGATTGATAATATCTTAAATTCGACGAATTAGAACGGGAGTAGCTCCACTAATCTTACAATTGTTTGTAGCTCTGAAATTCATATTTTTTCATTCCATTCATTTCTTCCGAACTACTCCTGCCTTTTCCCTCTTAACCTTCAAACAAAACTTGTAGGGTTGTTTTATACAAATCATGAAATAGCTATGCTTGAAAAAATATTCTTATGCTTGATAATTAAGTTCAAATATGAAAAATGAAAATACTCATATTTTTATGGTTAAGAAGCTAGTGACTAGAAATTCTACCTTTACAGTGAATAAGTGAGATGATCAGTATTCGAATCCCGGCCCCCTGTAGATATAATACAATATCCTGCCAACTGAGATATGTTGGAAAAAATATGACATAGAATTATCTCAATATAATAAATCAAATAAAAAACTATTGTTGCAACTTAATATGATACACAATAAAATAAATTTGAGAATATGAAGAACTTATCGATTTTGACTGAGGCGTGCAAAAGCACTGGGCTGAAGAGTCTTTCGTCACTACAGGTAAATTACCCGGTGCAGTTGATCTCATAGCTAATACCCTCCAAAATACAACAGTCACTTCTTGCTAGCACTACACGTGAATTAGCAAGGTCTCAAAGAACCACTTTTTGGATGGTCAAGAGAACTTAATTTTATTATATACTCATATTTTAATTTCCTGATTCTCCCTCCCTTTCTCACATTCTCAAATCCATATCTATAGTCCAAGCAACAAGCATTGCATTAATATGTATTAATGTTGTAGTCACTCTCCATCAAACAAAACCGAAAATCCACTTAAGTAGGATGATTATGTACCAAGTAAATAGCAATAAAGGGCTGTTTAACTAAGTAATAAAACGTGGATGGATATCACCAATAATAATATTGATAATTAATATATATATATATATATGGGGTTTGCTAATTTAGACCCACTTAAAAACATGTAGGTCTAAATTAGCAATGTGCACCTTTTCATTTTGGACAAAAAACCTTAACATTTAGTTATTTTATACTAGAAAGTTGAGGGTTAGTTAGGTAAATTTTATTAAATAGTGTGCACCCACTTTACTAATTTAGACCCACTTAATTATAAATATATACAACCTAAATAAACAACTTAGGAAATCAAAAAATAGACAGCTTAAAAAAACATATATACAATCTAAACTTAAAAATTCAAGTGAACTATTTTTCTTTTTTTTAATAATCAAAATTATCATAATCGATTACTTTTCAATCGCATTTGGTGAAATGCATGTCATTGCAATCTCTACGACTTTCCATGCTGAATTGATGCTGAATTCCACCTCCAGTCTCGGATCAATAACATTATTTTTGAATATCTCCTCCTTTGATTATAGGAATAACCCATTCAAGTATATGATAATTATCTCCTCCTGCTCTTACTAATGCTTGACGGACGACCAGTGACCAATACAAATACAACTATCCCAAAGCTATACACATCATTTTTTTATTTGTCTTCTCTGGTATCTATTAACAAAACAAATAAATAAACTCCACAAGTGATCTTTAAACAGTTTGATAATTTTAAGGTGAGATAAAACAGTTTTGTTATGTTTTTTTTATAAAACTACAAAATTACCCTTTATATTAAATTTACTTAAAATAGTGAAAGAAGGGTATTATTGTCCAAAGTGAAAAGGTGTGCATTGCTAATTTAGACCCACATGTTTTTAAGTGGGTCTAAATTAGCAAACCCCTATATTATATATATCAACTTTAAAATAAATTAAAAGATAAAAAAACCAACAAGATAAGCTTACGGGACAAAATACTCATATACTACAAAATATATGGGGAAAATTCGTTCAAAATGTTGAAGAATTAACAATTCAAACATTAATAGATTTAACCGTTACACCCTAAAAATGAACAAAAAGCTAGAAATGAGCCTTTTTTTTAGTTTGGTCTTGAGCTTAGTCACACTTAAAACTTTTCATTGTATTTAAAAGTGTAGTATGTGGAGATCAAACCATGATTTTAAATAGTAATTCAAGTCGTGTTACGAAGTTTCACAACAATTGCGAGATAGTAAAAAAGTACTATATATTTATAAGTAAAGACAATCTTCATCTTATACGTCGATTTTGTAAGATTGAGTTAGACCCAATTCCAAACTATGTAAAAGATTTTGAAGTCTCTCAGCAATATTGTACTGATAAGTGATAACTACAGTTGCATAATCTATAATTTTAAATCTTAACACACCTGCAACATTAGCTACAATTTAAAGTCATGAACAAATCTTAGTATAAAAGCTCTGCTACATTATTCTCACTACTTGGAAATATAAATATAAATTCAAATTCAAACCACTGGTTGTATAAACTATAAATCTTGTGGCAGACATAAAAATTAATATTGCAACTAGAAAAAAAAGAGAAATGAATGAGGTTACTTCACATCAAAAGTTCACTTGTCTGTGAGTTCTGTAATGGTCCCAAAATCACTTAAACCTCTACAAAGCCCCACTTTACATAGGGATCAGAGTTCTGAATGATCTGATATGCAAAGTATACGGCAGTTGATACAACAACCTCTGTTGTCCAAACCTAATAACACCTTTAGCAAAATACACACACTGCTTATGGCTCATACTTCACACTCACTTTTCACAAATTAGGACCACAACTGTTGTTGGGTGGATCTGGCCCAAAATCAAAAGTTTCATTAGTTACAATAAAGGAACATGGCTCACAACACGCCACGGAGTAAGTTTTTATATCGTATATAACTCATCGTTACAAAATTAACTTTGTAAGACGAAGGATAAAACTGTGAGGGTTCATAGAAAGCCTAATGCAGAAATATCTTGGAAATGCAGTATTGTGGACTTGTGGTCCGAAATTGGTGCGTCAGGTAGGGGTCGAACATATGGCACACTTGAGGGATCACGAGCTATTTAGCCATTTAGCCTTAACTAGAGGCTACTTTTCCGGTACACACCTTTTACAAAGGAAAAAACTGTGAGTGCTCACACAAGACTCAAAGCGGACAATACTTCAAAAACACAGTGTTGTGAACTTGATATCAGAACAATGTTTATTTTCGATAGAAGACATAAATAAGAGAAAAAGTATAGAATACGAACTACCATGCATATGTTCATTTAACAACCGAAATCGTGACTAAAACGAATCTAAATCCGTAACAACTTAAGTCACAAGAGTAATTGGGACCAGTCCTAGTTTAGTATGTTTCTGATTAATGACTGCGGTTGTTTGATTGGATACAGATCAGACAGTGATCCTTGCCTGTGTGTCCAAGACTTTTTGGTTTTTGCCAGCTGCTCTAGTTAATTGGTTATGGTACAACCTAAATAAGGGAATGGACCATGCTAATAGTACTAGAATTTATGTTTGGAAGCATAGTATTCATAGTGTGGTCCTAAAATGAGAGGATCAATAATCATATGGTGTGAGGAAAGTGTGTTTGTTTCTTCTTTGTTTGTCAGTGTCATTGTTGCATTTTGTACCACATAGGAGTATTAGTATTTTAGTTCATAAATTAAAATGTGCATGCAGCATTGTGAATTTGGTATATGTTGGTGTGTCCAAAAACCAATTGGAAGAGGGGACACCACGTTGACAATTAATCCTCCACCCTTTTATCTCTTTCTTTTCATCAATTTCTGTTCTTTAATTCTATGTAGAATGTGCTATTGTTAGGTTGAGTTTGTTTGTGCACATGTTCGTGTTTTTATTTGTTTTATTTGAGTTAGATATCATTTTTGTGCAACCATAGAAACTAGTTTTTTAAACTAGATACAATTATAATAGATAACAAAACGCGCGCTAAAAAGATTTAGTTGTACTACATTCATTGAATTGAAAAAATTAGTAGAATTTTAAAAGAGAATTAATAGTAAAAAACCTTATGTTTAATGTACAATTAAGAGACGGGTCCTTGTTTGTACAAAAAAAGAATGAAAGATGGGGGGGTACTTGAGCTATTTTAGTCTCAAATATTCTAAAGTACTAGCTCAGTTTGTTCACCAATGTGAGTGTAATTGTTCAAAGAGATTTACTTTTTGCACCCCCTGAAACCTCACACGCACCCCCAAGATTTCAAATATTACCCCTTTTGCTACTTAAGTAGCGAATTCAAGGGGTGCCAAAGCTAGAAAAACAAAGTTCGCTACTTAAGCGGCAAACTATCTTTGTCTAGAATGCGAACATTATAAAATAAGGGGCGAAGAAAGGGGAAAATTTAAAAATATCAAATTTTATAAGGTTCACTACTTAAGTAGCGAACTGTTTTTTCCCAACTTTGGCACCCTGTGAGTTTGCATTCTAGACATCGAACTATTTTTCCACCCCCTATTTTTCCTATTTACACACTCATTGCCTACATAGCGAGATGGGTAGTATTGGAAATCTAGGGGGTGCATGTGAAATTCAGGGGGCGCGAAAAGTAAATCTCTTGATCAAAATCTCCATTATAGTTGGGTCGTAAATGGCCCAGAGAGAGAAGTTCATCAAAAGCCCGAATATGTTTGATTGGGCTATTTTCCCTCTGATTTGCATCCCCCTCTCTTTTGGGATTTTGCTAGTTCTTAATAAATCATGTTTATTTCCCAAAATAAATCATTTGTTCACTATATGGAGTCCATCTAGCTGATAAAAGAAATAAAAGAAAGTTAAATTTAAGAAATATAGAGAATAGAGTTGAGGCTCACAATTCACTAGCTCTCCCCATGATTGAACAATGGAAATATCAATTGAGCCTATGTGCCATCTAGCACTTGTGGTAAAAAAAAAATTGTCTTAACCCTACAATTTTCGGAACGATATCCCCCCCCCCCCTAGTAATATAGAGTTCAACTACGAGTAAATAAAGTTTGATCAAGTATTGTTTCAAGATTATAATGATAAGGAGATCATGAATTCCACACAATAAAGTAACAACCAACAATTTATTTTTATTTTTTAAAACGATTACTAAACTTTAGAATGGACATATAGAACCCTAAACCATATTATAAACATGCAAATAAGATATTTAAATCTAATAAACAAGCATTACCATGGAGGAATGGCAGCCAAGGTAGTTTTTAGTCTGGGATATGGATGCAATCAACCAATGCTTGGAGCAACTTTAATGCTAGATACAACAGTCATATTTTGTGAAGCAGCTTGACCAGCAGGATCAAGGTTTGTAAGTATATGCAGTAGTAGTAAAGGAGCAGCTTGCTGCCATATTTTATTTGCTTAAGCACTACTTTGATCCACTGCATTAGTGACAGTAATATTTTTCATGAGCCGTAGAAGACTTATTAAACCAGGAGAATCAAAACAAAACATTTAAAATACACAAGATGTCTAACAAGGCAACAAATAAACAAAACAACCATTTTAAAGTTTAAATTCTTTCTACAGTCAATGCAAAGAGAACATTTATAAATATCCATTTGTCCATAAAAGACATAAACCAGAAGTATCAAACCAAAAGAACCATTTTGAAGTTTAATTTCTTCCTAGCTGTAAATGCCAAAGGTACAAGTTGAATCAACTAATAGATTAAGAGATGAAAAAAAAATTGAGTTAACATTTAACAGTTCCCCATTAAAGTTATTTCCTTACAAAAAGCTCTAGATCCTTGATAGGCTAGACAATTAGACAAAATGTTCGGTTGGATATTCATGTTCTAATCCATTGTAGTCATAGTACAACCTTTCCCCCTTTGCTATATCTCTATTGGCAATTAAAAGAACCCGGCATTCACCGTCAACATTAAATCTCACGCATTTCAAGTTCTGCTTCTTTTTACCCTCACTGCATGAAAACAAGAAACTTCATAAGTACTAGTAATTATTAATTAAATGAAATCAATTAAAAGATAATGTTAAATTTGACATGAGCTGCGGTGATCATGCAGAGTCTCGAAGAGTTTTTAGTTGAAAGTACTCATCTTAGCATATTACATAAAAAGGCCAAGTCAATATTACTGATATTCAACTTAAATCCACAAGTTAGTCACATTGAACTAAACTTAAGTTAAACAGGTTTTGGGGTAAATATAACAATAATGTCATTATTACCACTCTTAATTATCAATTGCCCACATTGATTAGAGACTTTCTCCTTTCTAAAAGTGTGTACATACTGAAAACATTTTTTACTATTAAGTTACCAATGTTTCACTATATTATGTTATTAAAGACTACTACCATCATGTGAAGAGAATAAAATTTGAAAATAGAAGAAACATACGGTGTGTGATTGTTGATTCCATTAATGAAACGTGCAATGTTGCTACGTTTATCTGGGCAGATGACCAGTGATTGTGAAGGATTAGAAGCGGTAAGAAGTGTCATAATGCTATCCCCGTCGTCATATTCCCGATTCTTTAAAAAGTCTACATCTCCAACATATTCTGTTATTATTGTCAAATCTTTTATGGGTTTATCAGCTTCCACAGTGAACCTGCAAAAGAAGCAATATAATGTCAGGAATAGAGTGCAAAATGAGAAAAGTCGGTGCCAGTTTTTCTTGAATAAGCACTTACCCTTCCAGAGGATCATACACGACCATGAGGGGTGGACATTCTCCTCTTTCCATCATAGTTCTACACATGTTTAGGGTCTCTGTGTCTTCTTTTGATAAGACCTGAGAAAAAGATTTTCAAACTTACATCAAATCTAAACGGATGTAACTACAATAGGAAGAAAAAATTAATCCTAATGCCAAGCACACATATTCTTTAGCACCATTCCAGAATCTATTATAAGCTTGAGATTTATTAACTACTTTATAGGCCACGAGGACAAAGAGGCATCATATGTAATTCTTAAAGGTTCAAACAATTTTCAAGTACTATTAATCAACAGTAGACTAGTACTATTAAAGTAGGACACTACACTTGCCAATAATCTATTCCACATACAGAACATAACTCTTAACCAAACAATCAACGTTCACACTGAGATGCTTGCTTATTAACCAAAAAACCCTAACAAAAATACAATACCTAATTAACAAAACCCAGATAAGCTAATTAATTACCTGCATTCCTCCACGTTCAAGAGCAGGATCATTAGCACGCCTTGGTGCCATTCCAGCCATATAGACAAGCTTATTTCTGAACACTGTTTTAGTCGCAGTCAACGCTGTTGCCAATGACGCCATCTGTTCTAATCTCCTATTAGAATCATCACTCGGAACAAACGCCAACAACCTCCTTTTCTTTTTCGAAACCACCAAACTACTCCCTCTCTTTCTCTTCTTCTTAGCATCTAATAAAAAACACAAACTTTAATCATCAAAAACCAAGGGCCTATTTGGATTGACTTATTTGAGCTTATCTACTAACATAAACTTTAATCATCAAAAACCAAGGTCCTATTTGGATTGGTTTATTTGAGCTTATCTATAGACATAAGTTTTGTGAAACTATTTGAAAGAACATACAAAAATAGCTTATGACAATTTTCATAAGTTTTTTTTTTCAACTTATTTTCATGAGTTCTCCAATATATCTTACGAAAATAGCTCATAATAAAAAAAAATAATAATAATTTCAACTTATTTTCACGAGTTCCCAATATATCTTATGAAAATAGCTCATAAGAATCAAATATAAAAAAAAAATGTTTTTTTTTTCAACTTATTTTCATGAGTTCTCCAATATATCTTATGAAAATAGCTCATAAGAATCATATAAAAAAATTATATTTATTTTATCACTTTCTGTAAAAATAACTTATGTAAGCTTATACATAAGTGTTGGCATATGAGCTACAAATAAGCTGAGTATCCAAACAGACCACAAATCAATACATGCAATTACATTCTCTAAACATTAACGTCACAATTTATCATCTGAGCCGCATCAATTGAATAAAACTCAGCTTACCTTGATTTGGAATCTGAGCCGCATCAGATGTTCGTTGAATTTTGAAAAAATCAATAATTTTCGTCTGTACAAGAGGAAAAGCTGCATTTCAAAACGGAATATTGTTAATAAATATAAGAAATGAAAAAATAAAAACCTAATTAAAAAATTACAACAACATTGTAAATCTGATTAGGTTAATCGAAACCCTAATTGAATGCATACATTTGGGATTTTGGGGATTGTGAGAGCAAGAAGGACAAAACCAAGAGGATTTAGGAACGGAATGGAGGATAGGTGTGAGACAGAAGATGTGATAGCCATTATCGCATTTGTCGCAGAGAAGCAATTTGGATGGAGATTTGCCGGAGTTACATTTTTGGCAAACGACGTCGTCGAAGTTAGGAGCTGGAATTGGAGCTTGTGTTCTTCTACGGCTTAGTGTTGTTGTTGGTGAAGCCATGAAAATGAGATTTGAGATTTGAGAAATGTGTGCATGAGAAATGAAAAGAGGAAGAAGAAGAGGGTTATTATTTATTTATAATTTATTTAATATTTTATTAATTATTAAATTAAATTATTACAATTGGAATTGATGATGACGCATTTTCGCGGGGTTATTTTAGTTTGGTTTCGCGGGAACTGTTTTCGTGTGGCGCCATTTGTTTTTTCTTTTGGTTTTGTTTTTGTGGTATTGTCTTTTTGTTTTTGGGTTGGTGGTATTTGTTTAACTAAACATTATGAGTACAAAAGAAAATTACCAATTAAAATACCAACTTAATTTGTTATATAGAGTCAAATGTAATTTACGTAAGTAAAAAAATAAATTTTTATGTATTATTATAAGTTTTTTAAAGTTGTTTGTGAAAAAAATAACTTATATAAATATTATTTTTGTCAGTAAAAATTTATGACTTAATATAAAAATTTATTTATTTGTATAAACTATTTTTCTAAACTCAAAATTAAGGGAAATCCAAATGAGCCCATATAATAAGGTTAAATGTTATAAAAATTTAAGGATTTTTAAATTTCAAGGGTGAAAAAGAATCATAGAGAAAACCATAATTCATTTAAATGATAAAATGGTAAAGAGTGAAAGCACCTTTAACACAATTATATGTTGAATTTACTTGCTAGTTTCTTAACTTTATGAATATTTTGAAAAGTGCAAGACTCTCCTAAATTTTACTCATATTTGTCCTTCAAATAATATGTTAGAGATTAGATTGAGAATTAATGGACAAGCGGACAAAATGATAGTAAGTTGTAAAATATATGAACTTAATTATAATAAGTGGTTAAATATAGATTTTTTTGACAGAAATTATAGAAAATAGAATCAGTGATATTATATAGAGAAATATATTTTGATATATTATTTATTTGTTTCGGGTCGAAGGATTAAGTTTAATTCCGTGCATATTCAATTAATGATTTTTGTGTCATTAAAGCTGCAGATCAGGATGCAAAGATATTTTGGACACTTCAATATAGTCAAATGTATAGTCTTGTGCAATTTGCCGCTTTATGTTATTAATATGGATATTGCAAGTTTGTTTGCAAATTTATTTTTTTTGTTTTTAGTGATTTTGAATTTGCATTGTATTAATTTACTGCTACATTAATTTGAATAAATGATGTCATTTATTTAGTTAGAAAGTCCTACAAGTGTACTTCAAATCACAGCTACCCAAATATAATTTTATGTTTAAATGAATAAGTTTCGTGACTAAACTACTTGAAAGAAAAAAAAAAAAAAAAAAGGAGAATGGGGTTGTACAAGTAAATATTTGGGTGCAGAGTAGCAATTCCATTTCTTTTCCCATAGTTAGCTACCTATGAAGCCCCGATACGGGACACGATACGGATACGATACGATACCGATACGTCGATACGTGAAAATTTTTAAAATTTCCAATCCGATACTGCCGTGATACGTTATTTAAAAATTAAAGTTAAAATTAAATATATAAATACACAATATATAAACATACATAAAATCAATAATATCAATAATTAAAAGCAGAAAACATCTATTCTTATACTAAAATTTTGGGACAAGTTCAAACGTTTAACTACCTATTACAGTATATAGTAGGATACCATAGTTTTTCTTTTTTTTGAAAAGTAAAAAATTATATTGACAAAGGAAAAACACAAGAAGTGCTAAAGATACAAACAAGCATGTCTGATACAGGAGCATCATAATAACCCAAAGTCAATCAATACTGGAAACTCATAAGGTCTGATACATGAGAACATCTTAAGTTAGTCCCCAGAACATAATGATTACTGATACATCTTAAGTTATACGTCTTATTGTAGTGTATTATACAAAAAGAACACCATTAAAACTATCCAAACAAAATCACAAATACTATCCAAAAAATAATCTTTGTATCGGACACATATCAGATATTATTTGTTTATTTAAAAATAATGATATAACTGATACTTTTCTGATACGTGTATCGGGACGTATCGGACACGTGTATCAGGTATTATTTTTTATTTAAAAATAATGATTTAATCGATACTCTTCCGATACGAGTATCGGGACGTATCGAAAGAGTATCGGTATCGAGGACGTATCGGACACGATTCATCACCATTTTTTGAGTATCGGGGCTTCATAGTTAGCTACCAAAACCTTCACTCTTCTATTTTCTCTTCACAACAATGGATCCACCGAACCAAAAACCTCTCGAAATCCACCTAGTCACCACCACCGACTCACCCGAGTTCACTCACCTAACTCGTTCCCTAACTCAAACCTCCCTCGTCGGACTCGACGCCGAGTGGAAACCCGTCCGAACTCACCAAACCTCATTCCCCACCGTTTCACTACTCCAAATCGCCTGCCAACTCGATAACGACTCGGTCGTTTTCCTTCTCGACCTTCTCTCCCTTCCTCTTTCTTCACTATGGGAATCGCTCAAAGAAATGCTGGTTTCTCCACATATTTTGAAGCTAGGTTTCAGATTCAAGCAAGATTTGGTTTACTTATCTTCCACCTTCTGTTCTCAGGGATGCAATCCCGGTTTCGATAAGGTCAGAATTCAATTCGATTCGTTTTTTTTTCTCGAGAAAATGCATTTTTGAATTTTTTTGTTTGTGATGATTTGTGGTTATGGTGAATTGTGGATAGGTTGAACCGTATTTGGATATTACGAGTGTGTACAATCATCTTCAGTATAAGAAAAATGGAAGGAATGTTTCGAAGCAAAATAAGAGTTTGGCAACTATATGTGGAGAAATGTTGGGGATTTCATTATCTAAGGTTTGTTTGTCCGTTTAATTAGCTATTTAATTCAATGTGTGTATACTTTGTAATTAATTTAGATGAATCATTGTATGAAATTATCATTCGTTAATCAAATGAGTTTTGAAATAATAGTCCCGTGAGCTTAGCTCTGTTGGTAGGACATTGCATTATATATACAGGGGCCGGAGTTTGAACCCCGATCATCTCACTTATCCACCTTAAGAGTGAAATTTCTAGCCATTAGACTACTTGACCAATAAAATAAATAATATATTTTGATTTGTGTACCAACAATGGATTGGTCAAAGTGGTAAGGAATATGAGCTCCTTAAGCAAGTGGTCAAGGTTTCAATCACGGATAAACAACAGTGAAAACTTCTTATTTATTAAATGGTAACCAAAAACAAATAAATTAGGCATGTTAAATGAAGTTAGGCTCTTCAATTATTGTCACCAATGTATCAACATAAGAGCATTTATGTTAGCAATATGTGGACTGGTTAAAATTCTACGAGAACTTAATCTTTTGGAGGATGTCTTCGGTTAGAACTTAGAAGTGATAGGTCCATCATAAAATATGCTTTTAGATTATCATTTACTGTATATAATAAAAATATGTTTTGTCACATTTGCATGCATGATTATATCAATCAGAATATCTTAGCTTTGCAAAGTGATTTTGAAAATATTTGTTTGATCATGAACCAGATATCGATAGTTAGTAGTTACAGATTGTTGTGTTTAAAAAAGGACAAACAGGATTGAGCTGAATATAACAGAAATATTAGGGCTTTTTATATTATTGTATGTTATTAGAAAGTTTGAAAAAAGATGTCTATAATAATAGGACATAAAGGGGAACCTCTTATATGCTCAAGGACGTGTTTTGCTCCCTTGGAATTTCAGGTTCTAAAGACACAGCCAATTGGCATTTTCAGTTACTATAAGGTGTTAACTGAACTTATATTTGCTTTAGGAGCTCCAATGTAGTGATTGGTCACAACGTCCTCTTACAGAAGAGCAGATAACATACGCAGCTATGGATGCTCATTGCTTGCTCGGAATATTTAAGGTCTTTCAGGCAAAGGTTGCCGAAGAAGGTTTTTACTTCAAGTTTCATACCACAATCTATAGACAAATTATAAACCTCTCATTGTGTTATATTTCTTTTCAACATTTTGAATTTTGTTGCATTACTTGATCAGATTTTTTCCCTCCAGTTTAAAAAAATTGTTGGTATACTATATACTGAGTTTCCGTTGCAGCATTTTCAGAATTCTATTATTCAAGTTGGATCAATTTAAGTTTAACTGGTCACTGAGCTGATCATAAACCCCTCAGAAGATATATGCCAATATGGCACTGGGAAAAGACGACAGTGGCAACTTACTATGATGCAGAAAAGATACAGCACATAGTTAATTTCTAATAACTGGAACTTAAGTGTTTTGCTACATGACAATCCAGTTATGCTCCATGTCCAAAAAAAAAGTGGCTATTTGCCAATTTTAGCCTCCTTTCATCATAACAGCAAGTTAACACTTTCTTGGTTCGAACAAACTACAATTTCCTCTGGTTCATGCAAAATATAGTTTCCCAAATCCATGCTTTCTCCCCTTGTTTGCCCTATTTATCTAACTGATTAATTACCCGTGTTCCTAAGTACTGTAGCATCCTTGGAATTTTCCATTTGTGGTTTGCTTGATTAATCATTAACCTTATTGAAGTTTGTATATTTGAAAGGAAAAAAACTGTTGTTAAAATAAAATGGTGGAGAAATACACATAAATATAAATTGATTTCTTGCGAGATAGTTTGCCAACTATACATTTTAATATTCACTTGTAAAGATAATGTATTCAAAAGTAGATCAATCTTCATAATATGATTTAACTCGTATGTAGTTCTAATAAATCCCTCAACACCATTCATCTGTTTTCATTGTTCAGCTTTCATCCTCAACATTTCACACTTGAATGTTAGAATGCATGTATATAATCTTACTTTCATATCGCAGTTTATATTCATTCATTCCCTATCTATATTGTTTCAAATTAAACATTGATATGTTCTATATCCGTTCACTTGGGATATATACATAGAATTTTTGGTAATTGGATTTTATTAATTTCTTAACTGCAGGAGAGTTGGTTCTCAATACCAATGAATTGTCCATTCCTAGTGCAAATCTTGGGTTGAAAGATCTCTTCAGGAAGCATGATATGAGTGATAAAGTTCTTAGTACACAATTTTGTGAAGCTTTAGCTATTGTCCAAGCCACTACCTGTTCTGATGTTGTTCAGGTGATACCTTCAGCAGGGGCTGCGATTAAAAAGTCATCATGTTGGGTTTCTAAGCCAATGGATGAGTTTTTGTTGAAAATTGTCAAAAAACATGGTGATAGAATTTTGCTAAAGGAATCAGACAGAAAGCCCAAGACCTCAAAAAAGAAACGGAAGAAGCAGCTGCCAATTAATGGGATTCATAGAGAAAAAAATTTAGAGAACTTTGATGAGTGGCAAGGTACCGCACCTTGGGATCCATTAGTTGGGGGAGATGGATATCCAAAGTTCCTCTGCGATGTTATGGTAAGCATCTCAATTTAATTATGAATATATGATGTCCCCTTTCTTCAATTTTTATGAACATCTGATTTACCCTTTCATTAATATTTGGAGGTTAAGCACTAGTTTTATAGCAGATATAGTTAAATTCCAATCACTCTTGAGCACATAATATATGAGGCCATTTTTATTATTATCAGTGTCAATATTTTGACTTCTGTTTTTTATGAATATTTATTGAAATGTGTTATCCAAAAAGAAAAGGATTACTTTATTGTAATGAACGATTTGAATAGTTGTGGATATATAAAATTAAAACGTGAGCATGAATCGGGTAAGGAATTTACTCAGGTTGAAGGCTTGGCAAAACATTTACGATGTGTTGGGATAGATGCTGCAGTTCCCAATTCAAAGAAGCCTGAACCAAGGTAATAGAGTGTGCTTCTGTTTTTATTATTTTCCACTCGTTTATTCTTTTATAAGTATCATTATTATTTGTGTGGCAGCTGATTTTATTATATTTTCCTTTTCATGTCGGTTGAAATTATTTTCATTATTTCAGGGAGTTAATAACGCAAGCAGAAAAGGAGAAGAGAGTGCTTTTGACACGGGATGCAAAGTTGCTAAGACATGACTATCAAATATATAAAGTGAAGAGTCTTCTAAAAAATGAACAGCTACTTGAGGTATGGTTGCTTTAGTTATCTACATAGAAATTAGATAGATTGTTAGATATTTACTCCAAAAAGAAATTGTTAATATACATATCTATGAAAGTAAAGTTAAATAGTATAAAATATCTATCTATCTTTGATAATTTATCAATCTGCCCACCTATATTGCTCAAATATGTTAAAATATACTACCGGAAGCATGCTTTGGGTAACATGAGGGGGGCGACTTGAGAAATTATCTCTTTCTTTTAAGGAACTCTTGTCTAGTAGGTTTAGAATGTGAACAGATAATGTGAATAAAGGTCTAGAGTTGTGCTCATGGATTTTGAAGTTAAATCCATATTTAACCTGGAACGTTTGTCTTTGCTGAGTTGGGACAGTATATTTCTTAAATTTCAAGTAGAAATGTTTTGTTCCTCCTTAGTCATTTGTTCAATGTTTGCATAGTGAATAGAAAAATTGTTAACCATATGTCGCTTGAGAAACTGATGACATAGTGTCACAAAACTAAAATTGAGGTGTTTTTCAGATTATTGAAACCTTTCAACTAAATATTAACGAGGATCAGCTAATGTCAAGATGCACAAAATGCAATGGAAGGTTTATTCAGAAACCACTCTCAACTGAAGAAGCTATTGAAGCTGCAAAGGGTTTCCAAAAAATACCAAATTGCTTATTTAACAAGAATTTAGAGTTTTGGCAGTGTATGGACTGTCACCAACTTTATTGGGAGGTAGTGCTTACAAGTTCAATTTGTTTGCAAGTTGCTATTTATCATTGCCTTATCATTTATCTTATATAAGTGTTTATGTCATAAGATAAATTCTAATAAGCTTCTTTAATCTAACTGAAAGCAATTATTATAGTTTATTTTCCTTCCGGCAAGCCAATCAAATTCTCCCTTTTCATTTATGGTTGACCTCTTATATGTTTCAAAATTATTTGTTTGACTGCAAAAGAGGAAAAGAGAAAAATAAATTTCTTCTAGTTTATCTGCGGCGGATGCCTCCTAAAGAGTACTCATTTAGTATTATGGCATTCCAGATTTTCTAACACGAACATGTTGTGCCTGTCCTATATTCCAGGGAACCCAATACCATAATGCAGTACAGAAGTTCGTTGATATTTGCAAGTTGAGTGATTAATTTAAACTTCCGAGCATGTGTACTTGAGTAATGGTGACATTGGATGCATTTTCTTCGA
The DNA here is from genome assembly GCA_030408175.1 of Trifolium repens. NCBI lineage: Eukaryota > Viridiplantae > Streptophyta > Magnoliopsida > Fabales > Fabaceae > Trifolium > Trifolium repens. The sequence goes on from CP125836.1 coordinate 6,897,794, forward strand.
AGAAAAATGTCGTCTACGGCTGAATGTAATTGATCCATGTAAAATTAGTTTATACATCAAGCCGGTTATCACACCTCTCAACTTTTGTTATATATTCTTTTGAGTGTACTTTGTTTGTACTATAAAAAATCTGTCTGAATAATTAATGTCATATAAAAGCATTTTGGTTAATTTGTTCTCACTAACTTTTTGTTACAAAAGAGTTCAGCATAATACGATTATACATTACTGTTGTAGACAAGGTACTTATCTTTCCCTTAATCCTTTCACTACCAAGCATTCTATGTAGTTTTGCATCTTTCTTCACCAACTCTCTAATTTGTTGTTGATGGTCACTCAAGAAATTTTAAAAGATATAATCTTAAAAAAAAAGTACAAGCCAAATCTAAATGAAGTAAATACTACTTCTGAATAGGGTGACTTATTTTCCAAAACATGAGTAGACATTCTGTTTATAAGAAAGGCTGCAGTAACAAAGGCATATCCCAATATTTCATAGGTAGGTTGGCTTGTGAAAGTAGGGTAAGACCAGTTTCAACTATGTGTCTGTGTTTTCTTTCCATTAGGCCATTTTGATGATGAGTGTGTCCATTAGGCCATTTTGATGATGAGTGTGATGACAAGTCAGTCTATGGATAATACCAAGGTCTGTCCCTAAATATAAGGAAAGTTGCTCTTGAGACCAACAAAATTCAAAAAAATACATTAAAAAATACTCTCGGGTTTAGATGGAATTGTACAATCTGAATTGAGCTTTGGAGAAATTGAGCCATCCATATAAGGAATATTGTCTACGGTCGTTGGAATTTTAAATGATTTTAAACATCGGTCTACGATGGATCACTTGTAACATTAGCTATAATATGTATAGATATTGGATGAATATAAATTTATTTTAATAGTATTATAATAGTTATAGATACTTCCTTCGGTCACTATTATAAAGAAATTTGATTGAAAGAGATATATTCTAAATTAAATAGAAATAAGAAAAAATGTCTGTAACACATGAATCAATAACGGGTTTGAGTTAACTCTAATTATTATCCTTTCATTTGCTGTCAATTTAGTATAGGTAAAATGCTAAATATCGCGAGAGTGAGTATCACGAATTCTTAGCGAATGATGTGGCAACTATATGAAAAAATAAATTGTTGATATTAAAAACACTAACACGCAGATTAAAACAGATATTCCGAGAAATTTTCAGCTAAAAATTAACAAAAAAAATAAAAAAAAACCACCTTTTTAAATGCAGGAAGTAAACCATCCATAAAATTTGAAAATTTACAAATAACATAAACATCCAGCATTAATTGATTATGCCTCATCCCCTGACCGCTACTGTATTGAAACATTTTCGTCTCACTAAAGCAATCAATTGTGAAAAGTCTTGATCTACGGTAACAATGTATGTAACACTACCTTCTTAAAGTCATTTCAGAACTCTTTTGGTAGAAATTGCTACGGTAGCAGGGGTATCTGAAAAATGCGGAAAACTAGATTTGCAAGCCTGGAGACAAAGTTTCTTAAGTTTGGGAACAATATAAGTCACTTTGGGAAAAAAAATTGTATCAAAACATAAGTCGTTTTACATTATCATTGAAGTATTTAATGACAATGTTTTTCTTTAAACATTGTTGAGTTTCTTTAAACATGGTTGAGTTTGAGTTTCAACATTGAAGAATGTATTCGCTCTTGTCGAAGAAACTCAACAATTCCCATCAACTTGGTCACACATCCACCCAATGGACGTCCCTCTTGTCTCTCGAGAGTTTGCTGATATCAAAAAATAGTCAAATGAAAAAATAAACTGCTGATATTAAAAATACTAACATGCAGATTAAAACAGATATTCCGGGAAATTTTCAGCTAAAAATTAACAAAAAAAATCAAACAACCACCTTTTTAAATGCAGGAAGTAAACCATCCATAAAATCCGAAAATTTCCGAATAACATCAGCGGCATTAATTGATTATGCCTCTGTCAGGACTGCTACTGTATTGAAACATTTCCGTTTCACTAAGGCAATCAATTGTGAAAAGTCTTTATCTCCGGTAACAATTTATGTAACACTACCTCCTTAAAGTCATTTCAGAACTCTTTGATGGTAGAAATTGCTACAGTATCAGCTTAATCGTAAGGGTATCTGAAAAATGCAGTATTAAACATTTGTGATATTAAAAATACTAACACGCAGATTAAAACATATATTCTGGAAATTTTTCACTTAAAAATTAACAAAAAAATCAAACAACCACCTTTTTAAATACAGGAAGTAAACTATCCATAAAATTGTACTCAAATATAAGTCGCTTTACATTACCAATAAAACCTTTAATGTTATTTTTCCTATTATACATTTAACTATTTATTACTCTATCTTCTTTCAATATTTCAATTTATTTTTTCCTTATCATAAATGAAGGACAATTTTGTAAATCAACTCGTAATTTCTTTTTTCATACAACATTAATTACATTTCTTAATAAGCGTAAAAGTGCTGAAATGACTTTTTTTGTGGTACGACGGAGTAATAATCAAAGTTTTAGATTTATTAATATGACTGCTGTTAGGGTGGATCGGTTTCAAAAGTGGTCCATCCTTGATCAATTTTTAAAATTATAAGAAATTCTAATTAGTGTCAACAATATTTTTCAAAAGTAAAAAATCACAACTCTTTGTCGTTTTTATGGTTGAAAAATGATATTATTAACATCAATTCGATACGCGTTACCTTTTTATTATCTGTTGTATTAATTAAATCGATATCATTTAAATCATTATTTCAATCATAAAAATAAGGATGAACATTAACTTATATGGATCCCGGTAGACTCCAAATATAATGACGTGGCATTAAGTCTCATCTAAATGTCATTTCAAAGTGTTCTTCCTCTTCTTCTATTAATTAATTTTTTCAATTTTTTGTTGCTGCGGATTTTGAGCCCATACCTTTGCGTGATGAAGGTGAGAATGAATCTCTCAATTTTTTCTTTCTCAATTTTCCTCAATTTTCACTTTTCAACCATTGATCAATTTTACACCATTTCTTTTACATTTAACTATTATTCTAAATTTTTAATTCAATAACTTAGATTTCCACATTATTTCCTCAAGTTTTTTTTCAACATGAGAGTATCCAATCTCGATGAAGGTGCAATTTCATATGTAATGCAATGGTATGTTCTCTTTGTTTTTATCACTTTCCATAACTAAAGTGCTTGATAGAAAGATGCAGTATTATGCCACCATTTTTTGATGGACGGACAACAGATATTTAGCTGAGTCTATTGTCTATATAGATCCACTTGCCTCATCCATCCCAATGCTCATGTAAGTACTAGCAGTGAAAACAAGAGCTGCATAATAACTTCAAAAACTGTAAAAATAATTGTCATTGTCATATAATGCTTCAATTATACTTCATTCGTTTTAGTAACATGAAACACCATGAAAAGGAGATAAGACACTCAACTATTATGATTTTAGATCCAAGCAACATAAGCACCAAAGGTTATGCTACCATTATCAATCTAACACTAATGTGCTTGGCAGAAAGATATATTATGCCACCATTTTTTTACGGCACATATCCGGCATACAGATACACTTGCCTCATGCCAATGCTCACGTAAGTACTAGCAGTGTAAACAAGAGTTGCATAACAACTTCAGAAACTGCAGAAATAATTGTCATTGTCATATCTAATGCTTCAATTACACTCATTCACTTTAATAACATGAAATTACTAAGGGGACACTAATCTCTCAGCAATTCATCTGACTTATTTAACCAAATGTCATAAACGTCAGACGCGAAGAGAACAAAGTGGACCTGAAACAAATATATAGATGTAATTAAGTATTCCATAAACTTCAGCTATAGAAAGATAATCTTATGAGGTACAAACCTCATCAATTCTATAAATCCTTTATAAAACAATTTGAGTCATCACTCTCGAAAGCGAAATTACACATGTGGTACTCTCATTTTTATACAGTAATGTTTCCTTTTCATTTCGTGACCCTTTTTTGAATTTTAATCTCAAACTAAATTAGTATAAATTTGGCTTTAATGAGTTGTTCAGTAAAAGGCCATTTTTACTCCCCATAATTTCTTTCATCGAATATTCAGTCAAATTAGGCCTAATGAAATATTTGCAACTCATAGGAAAAACAATCACCAATCAATTATACCAATTTTTGAGATTTTCCAAATTGAGCAAATATTTGAAAGTCAAAAGAAACCTAATGGTAAAATAGTATTCACGAAAAGTATAAAATGTATTTGACTCCTTTAAAATGTGCAATGTATCTCAACTTTAATTCAAAATCAATAAATTGGACTTTTAACAAACTTTATCAACTTTCGATCTTTGCACTAATGATCAGGATGTCTAACTTCTACAGTTTAAAGGAGCCAAATTCAAATTATATACTATTCGATCTTTGCACTAATGATCAGGATGTCTAACTTCTACAGTTTAAAGGAGCCAAATTCAAATTATATACTATTCAAATAGAGAAAATGGAGTAAATGGAATGTAATACTACCTCTTTAAAGTCATTTTGGAACTCTTTGATGGTAGAAATTGCTACAGTAGCAGCTTCATCGTAAGGGTATCTGAAAAATATAGTATTAACCATTTGTGAAAAGAGACTTGGTTATTATAATATCAAATCAAAGGGAAAACTATATTTGCAAGTCTGGAGACAAAATTTGTTAGGTTTGGGAACAAATTAGTCATCACAATGGCTATAAAAATTGGTAGATAAAAAAATCATGTTCACCTAACAACTTAAGCTTTTTGGATAATTGGTCCCTATGATCAAATGGTCTATAGTTCAATACTATATAGCTTAGCTCTATTCTTCATATTAATAAATAAAATTCCACATAAGGTTTGAGTATGCCTGTTCATTGTCCATTGCATCAGGGTGTGTTAGACATAAAGAGCATTTATGTTCTTTCATCTAACTTAATACTTTTGAGATAATTGGTTTATGACACACAATAATTTCAATGGTATGCTATTGCATTATAAATTTTTTAACTGTGTTTCTCATCTAATGATTTGAATAGTCAGAGTGGTGTTTTCATTAATCATAAATTAACATGGGGGATGAATAGGAGAGAATTTGTTAGCATAAACTTACCCATAGACACCACATGATATGGCCGGAAATGCTATATACTGAATGTTGTTCTCTTTTGCAACCCTCAAACTATTCCTGAAAAGTCAAATTGATAATTCAAAATCTTAGTCCTGTAATAATGACAGTGAACAACCAAAACACAAAGTGGAATATAATTTTGCTAATTCAAAGATGATAACGAATAGATTCTCAAGCACAACATTAAAAAAATAAGCTACCTGTAAGCACTTGCCAGAGAGGCAGCAGGATTACTATCAACATCGTAGATTGGGCCAACAGTATGAATAACATGAGAAGCAGGCAGCAAGAAACCTCTGCACGTCACCAAGTAAAAGGTCTATATTAGACAAGCGTCTGCAAAGGCTTATTTTCACAAGTTTCCATTACTATCCTTATCAAGAATCAAGAAAATAACACCAAAACAGTTTGTATTCAATAAGCTTAGCAGAGATGATTATAATTTAAGTGAATTACATGATTTAGCCCCTGAAATTGTAAAAGAGATGATTATACTATAAGTGAATTACATGATTTAGCCCCTGAAATTGTAAAAGAGCCGAAATAGTCCATGGAATTGAAAATCTTCGATAACATTAGTCTCTTCAAGACAATTTTAGGACTGGATTAAGCGACACAAAATGACTAATGCAGTCAAATACTTTCAATTTCAAAAAATACTTTGGAATTTCTTTAATTTCAGGAAACAAGTTGCCTGAAGCCCACAACCTTGGCGTTTATAGACAACTTTGGTGATTCACTTTTCATTGAAGTGTTTAAGCAACTAAAAGATAAGCAGAAAACAAGCACATGAAAATAGTTCATATATGTCAAATTATAAGAACTCACGGTGTGATCCTTGCTTCCCCTGTTGGGCAGCGAACGCCAGGCCTGACTTCTGGTACATTCCGGCATGCTCTAACAAGATCTGGACCAGCAGCCCTATGTATAGCTGAAATCAGCGCAAAATGCCATCAGCCCTATGTATAGCTCACATATAACTATATAACACCATATACTGATATACTATTTATAATTTTTTCTACTTAAAATTAAATTAAGAACTAATTAGTAAATATCCAATTTGATCCCTAAAATGGTAGAACTGTATCAACTTAATTTCACACATTATCAATATTCCAAAATGATCTCTAAGATCAAAAAACATAAATTGAGTTCGTTCCTCCGTTGGTAACTGCAGAATGATGCATTTGATAAAGCACAATCACAAACACGAACACCGCAAACGATACCGACACATACGACTAAATTGACTATTAACTCAACATTTCAATTATATATAGAAATTAGAATTGATTTACCTCCATCTGCACCACCACCTCCAAGCATTCTCTCATTTGCAGGATTTACCTGCATGTGTTCGTATTCATATCATATACACATTTGATTGAGTAAAAATTGTAAGAGAAATACGAAACAGTAGAGAGTAAATTTTACATACGATTGCGTCAGTGGAACCATCGATAGACCATTTTGTGATATCTCCTCTCTGAATGATCAAAGCGTTTGATGAAGATAACGGGAAACGAACTACGCCACCGTCACCGTTACTGGAAACCCTAGCTGAAGTGTTCATTTCTGATAGACGGAAAATTCTTCTCAGATTAACGGCGTTTGAACGCGAAGTGAATTTCAGTGTATTTAGCAGAAAACGAGGACTTGAGAAAATGGTTGCCATCGTCGTTTTTGAAGACTTTTGGGTCGTTGATTGAAAGGGAAGGTTTACGTTACAGTGTGCCAGCAGTCTTACGTGGAGAGATCTGAGTCGTTCATTTGATTATGCATCCCAAATATAATGACGTGGCATTAAGTCTTTGCCTTTGGGAACTAGAAGCCATGCTAAGAAAAAATAAAAAATTGTTCTTCTTCTTCTCGGCTCCGATCGGAAAACAGAAACGCGCGATGGGGAGGAATAGATTTGATGCGTTTGTCTCCGTTTTCGTTACGGTGCACCCGCACGAATCCTCTGCTCTTCTTCATTCATTCTTCTGCTTCTTCTTCGTTAGTTTCTAATCTCAATGTCACTTTCACAATGTTCTTCTTATTCCGTTTAACTATTAGTAATTAATTTTTTTCAATTTTTTGTTGTTGTTGTTGTTGCAGATTTTGAGTGCGTATTTTGTAGTTTTACCTTTGCGTGATGAAGGTGCAATTTCATTGGGACTATCAAATCTACCTGGTCTATTTATAGGTTCATTGTTGCTCACCGTCGTTGCTGCACCGTTTTCATCACTCGTCTTCTCTCTCCCTAATCTCTCTAAAAACAAGGTTGACTTTTATTTTATCACAATTCTTTATTTTTGTTTTCAATTTCATTACTCATATTCGTATAAGAATACCACTGACACTAACACATAGACACTGATAATAATTTGAGAAAATGAAACTTGAGAAAATTTGAAGTAATAGTGATTGAATGTAATCATACGTCAGTATCGAACACATACACGTGTCAATAGCTACATGTGTCGGAAATGACACTGACACACGGGAGATACGGGACATGTCTTCAATTTGAAGTGTCTAGTACATATCCTATGAACTTTATTAAAAAAGAGAGTTGAATTTGAGCTAGCTAACAGCTAAATCCGTTCATGCTGCATATTTTGCTTTAGTATCTACTCAATCAAATGTTGTATATATTGAAGAACGATTGCGGTGTCTATTGTTATTGGACACAACTTGGTCCACTTTACATAAAGACATTAATAAGGAAACTAGTATGTACAATGCAAGGTTCTTTAACACTCTTAGCTAGGGATCAAATGCTAAATTCTTACTTCCTTCGTGCCAAAATATAAGCAAAAACTGGTCAACAAAAGTTGATGTATTTGGTGTAAAATTTAGACCATTAACTTTTGTTGACTCATTTTTGCTTATATTTTGGGATGAAGGGACAAGGGAGTATGAATTTTGTGGAAAGTTTAATTATCTTGTAGTTACTTGATTAGACATCTCATTTATAATCAGAGTGCTAAGTCATTTCCTTAATTCACTTTGTGGAGGACATTGATGTACAATCATATACATCATAAGAGCTGGTAAAGGAGCTCCAGGGAAAGACCATATCTATGAAAATAATGGTCACACTTGGTATTTGACTGGTTCCATAAAATGTCCATTTTTATGTACTTTGTATTTATTGCAGACAATTTAAAAACTTCAAGAAATAAGAATCAAAATGTTGTTGCAAGTTCAAGGGATGAAAGCCTGAAACAATCAAATTATGTTAAGATGCATTCATATTTAATTATTTAGTCAGTTTTGTCGTGAAAAATTAATTTGAAAATGATATATAATGGTTATTAGTTAATGTTTACTTGCATGTCATACTGTAATGATGCCTTTTGAAATTCCAGGCTTTGGTTTTCATACACAGGTTCTTCAGTGCATCACTCATAGTGTTCTTTATTTTATGGCACTACTCATCAGCTGGATCTTCGTCATCCAATTTGATCGTAAGACAATAATATAACCAGAAGTTGTTTGTTGCAGTCTAGATATATATTCAGCTCAGTATATTATTTGTGTTAAGATCATATTAAATTGGGTTTTCTGTTCCTACTCATAGGGCTCCACAGCTTTGACCTCGAAAGAAGGGAAGCTTAGTGATCAAGGTAGTCTTGCGTCGTCATCTGGCTGGGATAACCATGGATGGTTTTATATCTCTGTCCGTATAGGATTGTTTCTTTGGGTATGGCTTATAATAATTTTGTTCTCCACTTTTTGGTTTTAATGTATTAATAAACTTGATTTCATTCTCCTGCTAGCCTGCTTCCAAGGATACTCTTGTGATATATTTATATAACTTTTTTTGTGCCAAGGTTGCTTTGCTTAATCTAATTACAATTTCTTCAACTTGGGCAAGGGTAATTGACGTAATGGACAATGAGGTTTGTTTACTGATACATAGTTTTTGTTTTGATTTGGGTTGTATGGGGCCCACTTAACATGCTTTGGGTTCAGTCAGGTTCAAGATTATTTGGGTTTATTGGTGCTGGTGCCACCCTTGGACAACTTTGTGGATCACTGTTTGCCACAGGAATGGCTTTTGTCGGTCCATGTAAGTTTGCACGTCCCTATACCGTCCTTTCTTGTTTGGTTTCACTTTGTTTAACATCGAAATCATGTCTTTTGCAGTCTTACTTCTGTTTGCTGCTTTGTTAATGGAACTTGCGGCTCAGACATCAAGAGGGATAAATTGTGATACATCTCATGTTGAAGAAGAATTGTCTCCCATTAGGTTATTCCTTTATTTTTTATCTTCATAATTATATGAAAGAAAATTTAGATGCATTTGAGATGGTACGTAACTCATTTTTCATTCAGAGGCAAAATTTAACCATTAAGGAAAACTTACCGCATGTAGAACTAGGTGTCACATCGTACATAGCTAACTATCCCACACTGCAAGTTTCAACTAACTGATTGGGTAACTTCTTGGGTGGATTTATTTAGGCAAACTCTAATTCAAGTTAATAGCTGCAGATCGTAATAAAAACAACTAAGCCTTTTTCCTCCAGGCGTGGTTAGCCGATTCTGAATATGGGAAAGAATTGTGGGCATTATGGACTGCTTCCATTTCATTTAACAGTTTGTTTGTTAAAACATTTCAGAAAATGTATTGTGCGACACAATAGGAGGGATATGATCATAATTATTTATTTATTTTGAATATAGAGAATCTGATTCCAACATCAAGAATGTGGCTGGTGAGATTGAGAGGACTGAACCCACTCTAATAGGTTCCCCAAAGTCATCCACTTCTTTAGTGAAGCATAAAGTTTGGCCCATACTGGAAGGACTCTGGCTTATATTATCATCAACTTACCTGTTGCATATATCATTGTTCATCTGGCTGAGCGCAGTTGTCTCTTCATTCTTCTATTTCCAGGTTAGGTAATCTCCTGCCCTGCAATATATCTCTGGTTTTCATTATCTGCATTTCTGTTCTTAGAAAACAATATAGCATATAGAAAATCATGTATTTATATAAAGCTCTATTGCTTCCTCAAAATCTACTGTCATATTTGCTCTTCCTATGATTCCCAGTCTAATCCAGATTACTTTTTATCACTGATTAGTATTAGCATCTCCCCATCATTCCTTTTTTTATTCCATCTTGTCCTGCACAACTTAATTCTGCTTATGCTCTGTGTATACATAGGCCACTATTAGTACATACTGAATTAATGAATAGCAATTATGATTCACGGTTTCATTTCCTTATTAGTATTCAAAGTTTTTGTTTTTTTAGTGGGATTCCTGTTTCAGAAATGTAGAGGGGCTGAAAACCTTTTATTGCACTTGTATTTTTGTTTTAGTTTTTAATTTTCAACGTTTTCCACTAGAGTGGGCTATCTGGCCATTTACCTCTGGATCTGCTTCTGTTTTGCACTTTTGCTGTATTTGTAATGTTTTGTGGCTGGTTGCCATGGTTTGCAATCAAATGGTCTTATTCCTGTATTGATTGCTTGGCTCGATGGTTAGGCTAGGAAAGGCGGTGTTTTGTTGAGTTTACCATTTAGCCTGGTTTATCTCTGACTCTGTCTAGCTGAAAGATCATCAGTAAGCTTGAACTTTATAGTGTTACAATATTTGCACTTGAAAAACTACAATTTGGTACTTGCTACTTAGCTAGTATGACTTTAAGTTAGATTACAATTAGGCAATTAGACCTTTGATTACATCCTTTGATTTATTGGGATCATGCTATAAACAGGAATAATAATGTGCGGCCGATGCATACGATTTTTCCATACTCTTTTTAAAATGAAATATTCTCCGTTTGTCTTGGGATGATTAACCTCTGAAGTGGTCTTTGTTGCCATTCTATGTGTGTTAAGATGACTTTTTGAACTTTTATACATCTCTAAATGGTATTTCTTCTGAAGTTTTCCAGTCTGTGATTGCAGAAGATGAGTGTTATTTCCAGCACAGTTACTAGCTCTATTGGTAGGAGAAAACTGTTTGCCGAGATAAATAGCTTTATTGCTGTTTTTATTCTTATTGGACAACTATCCTTAACGGTAAGAGTTTCAAAAAGTAACTCTTTTTGCTTGGAATTGAACATTTTTTAGAGTTGTGTTTGGACCTTAGCTATTGATATAACACTTGAAAAAGTTAAAAGAATTTGATATTGGTTTGAATTTGCTATTGTACTCAGATTGTGCTAACATGATTTATAGGAACTAAAGTGTACCAAGAGTTTTGGGTGAATAGAATAGACTACTACAACAAGTACACAATTTGATAATTGGCTTTTATTTTGCGTAAATGGACTGCTATAATAAGGATGTAAACTGATAATTGGATTTTTAACATTCTTTAAGTGCACTATCATTAATTTATTTGGATTTCTTGTTCAAGTGGTAGGAGAGGCCCTAACCTAAAAAGTAAAAACCACATATATCTCTTCATTGATTTTTATTTATCTAGTGCAGGGGCGCATTCTTACTGTTGCTGGGGTGACTACAGCTATATGCTCATCTCCTTTCATTGGCTTCTTAAATTTAGCCGCTCTAGCTGTTTGGCCAGATTGGATGGTGGTGGCTATTTGTGAGACACTGAGAAAGGTTGTCCTCTACGACTTGCAAATATTTCTTGCTTCTTTAATAGAAATATACAACAATTAAAAATGCTTCATATTAGAAATATGTAATATTAATAACATATATAGATATTTGCTTCTTAAGATACTTCTTCCCCTTTAAAGATATTTGTTGCAGAGAGATATGATATATGATAGAACATTATAGCGTCGTTTGATCCGTGTAGCCCACTCCCCCTCAAGCCCTACTCCACTTCCCCTCAAGCCCTCCCCTCCAAACTCAAATAAAGCCATAGGGTTTGGTTTAGCTTCTCTGCTTTTCTGTTTTTCAGACTTGTGTTTACTTTCTCATGGCTGAATATCCCAAGACTGGACTCGAAAATAGAGAAAACTGAACATTTTATTCTCTATTCTCAAATTTACAATGCCAAAATGCTACAATGTGTAGACTAAGGATCGTAAATTCTATTGATGGCTATCCTAAAACCCAGTAAATAAAATATGCACAAATAATTTCCCATAATACAACAGCTGGTTACTCCAATGGTTGAATCATGAAAAAGGAATTTGATTTTCTTTACTGTTTTGGGTTTTCCTACCATCACCACCAAAGAATTGAATGGCAAGAACGGCTTCTATCAACATACTGTTGAACTTTGGTTCGGAAGCCAGGGTCTTTTTGAGTATCTCGGGTAAGTTATAGTTGTAATAAGCTTGGTCTATATGCCTTAGCTTGAAGGGAAATATCAAAAGTGCATATTACTATACAGGTTTGTTGTATGATATATAGTAATGATTTAGGAATTTGTATTTTTAGTTATAAATATTGTGTTCTTGCATTCATTTTTCAGAATATGTTTATCTTTCCTGGATTTGAACAGTTTTCAAATTAATTATCTTCATCTTTTGAAGATATTAATAACTCTGACCCTGTGTGTTATAAAACCGCTGTTGTTGATTAAATTAACTATTGTTTATATTTTGTGTATTCATATTCATGTTCTAAAATGTTGCAGGTTGTTACATATGTCGTTACAAGGCCTGGAAGAGAGCTTTTATTTGTTGTTGTTTCAGAGGATGAAAAGTATAAAGCTAAAGTATGACCATTTTCTTTGAGCTTTCTTTACGTCCTAAAGGTTAAATGTAGTAGTGGTTGTAGATCTTGGATTGTAGAAGCATATAGACAAAGCCACAAGTGGATTTCAAAATTACAATTTAGTTCCGTAAATTAAAGAACATTAGTTAATTTAGTCCCTTTTCCGAATTTACCAACACAATTTAAAAGTTCTATGTTTGTCTCGATGAAGCAAGAAACTACTACTCAAGGCAATATGTAGTTATTTCATTGGTTTTGATTAGTGTTTTCTTAAGAGGTATTTTGGTGAATATACTAAATTGACTGATGTTCTATAATTTAAGAGACTAAATTGCTATTTTGCAAATTTAAGGGACTAAATTGTCTGACTCTCACAACTTTGATGAATAAAATGTTGATTTACTCATACAGCCATGTCCCTTTTCATTTTGGAGCAAACCAATGACTTCACTGCCATAACATTTTAATATGCTATATTCTTAGCGAATTTTTCATAAGTACATTAAACGAACATACATAACATTTTAATATGCAATATTTTTAGCGAATTTCCTCATAGCTTCTTAAGTATATTAAACGAACATACATGCTGATGCAGATATGCATAGATGTGCTGGTTCAAAGACTTGGAGATGCTGCAGCAGCTGGAATGTATAAAATGCTTTTTGGTACCCAAAATGGAAGTCCATCAACTGCTGCCCTTTACGGCCTTCCGGTACGTGTGAACTTATCATTCTATCCATCTCCCTTTCAAATAGCAGTGTTGGTTAATAAAAGAAAAAAAGTGTAGCAAAATAGAAATGGATTGTTAGTATATCATCAAAAACTAGTATAATTATTAACTCACATAGTCATAGTTATTCTTCATTATTTTGGCTTTCCCGGTACATTGCTGCTTTACACTAATAATATTTTTCCACACTTTTTTAGTACATTGTATGTTCAATGCTAATGGTATGCATCTTTTATTGCTTTATACCAGGTTTGTTTGTTGTGGATAGTTACAGCATTCTTTTTGGGTCGTAGGCAAGAGCAACTTTCAAAAGAAAATTTGAGATTAAGTGTACATTGAGTGAATTATAACACGTGATAGTTCAAATGACAAATGCATGAGCAGGATTATGTTTGGAGAAAGTCGAGTTTCTGAGATAAAAGCTAACAAACTTGGTATGTTCTCCCAATTTTTTCAAGCATTCCTTCTGTGCGGGTAATTGGAGGAATTTTGATGTAAAGTTATACACTATGTAATAACATAAATTGATATATGATGCTGGATTATTTTAAATAGCGTTCAAGAAATTTTGAAAGTAAAGTTTGGTGATAATGAATGTAATGTTCGTGCCTGTACTCAAGTTTAAAGCTGTTATTTTGACCCAGAATTGAACTACTAATTCCACAACAATTGCATTCCTCCGATCTCTGTTGGGCATGAAACCACCTCCAATCTTTTTGTCTCTTCGCAGTCTACTACCACTTCTATTTAGATTTTCAAAACGATGAAGTTTATGTCGGATCACCACCACTTTCACAACCATTTTCCGGCAACCATAGGTTGTCATTGACGAAACTGAGTTGAGATACAGAACCCCCATAATGTCTGCTACAAAACCCCTAAATTTATTTTATGGTTGAAGAATCTTCACTGGAGATGAGTTCATTGTAATTGTGGTGAGTGGGTTCTTATTTCTAGCTTAACCATTATGATTATTTTTTTTAAGAAAACCATTACCACTAGGCAATTTGATTCCTTTGAGTTTTGATTGTTGGGTCTTGATGATTTTTTGGGTTAGTTAATTGGTTTTTGATGATTTCTTGTACACATTTACATCCAATTTTTTGGTTTAGTTGAAATGATTTGATGAGATTGAAGAAATGTGAAAAAAGATATTCTGGAAGTATTGAGGATGGAGAAGAAAAAATGGGAAAGGAATTGAAGAGAAGAAAGAATATCTGAGAAGAAAAAAATGGGAAGGAGGTTGATGATGGGTGTTGATGATGATTGTGGATGATGTTGATGATTTGAGTTCATGTTATTGGGTAAAATGGGTAAAAGGAGAAAATAGAAAGGGAAAAGAAGTTATTGGGGTTCTTAGATTAGAGTTTGAGCTTGAAGAGTGTTGTTGATGATGAAAGAGATTATTTTAATTGATTTTTAATATTTTAATAGAAAGGGAAAAGCTTATTTCACAAATATGCATCTCAATGTTTACTTTTTTTTTTTTTTACCCAAGTACAAAGTTTTTATTCTTGTTTATCAATGACTAATTTGTGTCGAAGAACATGCGAGATACACATAACAAGTTCTCCACCTCCCAGCCTAATTTTTTTCCATACATATGAACCAAAGATCGAACTCTTAACCATTGTTTAATGGTTTCAAGTCTCTTATCACTTGAACAAATTCATTGTTGAGTTAAATGTTTACTTTTAAAGGGATCATTTTGCAAATATGGACTTTTCAAAATATGCCTTTTCTCCAAAAACAACTTTTTTAAAAAAGAAATTTTCATTGCTCTTCCAAGAAAAAAATAACTTCTCTTATTTATTTTATTTTTTTGTTGACAATTTGAAAATATCTTCTTATAGAAACAACTTTTCTTGAAAACAAATTTTCTCTTGAGCTTTTTTCCCTTCACAGATTTTCCATCATCTCATGGAAACACTTAGGAATGATAACACATTACCACTATTTTCAAGATTAAACATCATAACCCATTACTGGATTCATAATTATTGTAAAAAGTTAGCAGCAGTGCTCTTAAATTTGAAGTGGCATAGTAGAGTCCACTAGAAAGGGTTAAGAATCTCCAATGGTATGAACAAAAGTGTTGGCCTTATCTTCTTTTTTCTTCCTTTTCATTTTCCTGCAAGATATGCTATTTCTGCACTCAGAGATCCAATGTTTTCCCCCCACTCATTTCTGGGTGTAAACCAAACGGGGAAAATTAATTTTTCCGACTATCTGCTTATTTTCCACTCATCCATAATCATGCAAATCAAATGAAACAATAAAGATACTTTTATATATAATATCTGCAATCTGTGCAATATTTCAGCAGATAGTTAGCAACAAACACCGAAAGAATAATAATTCCATGTATGTGTGCATAATAATGTATCTAACATATAACATGTATATCTAAAAAATAACTAAAGACCTTTTGCCTCAAATAATATGTTAGGCACATTTCAATAGCTCATGTATTTGTTTGAGTTGACTTAAACCGTAGCCGCCATCATGACTTATATTTACATAAACCTTCGAGGTTAATTTAATTTACCTTCATGCAGAGATGGATATTGTAAGATCACATTATACGAAGAGAATTCTACAAAATCAATCAATTAGTCGATAAAAATTGGCATCACCAGTAGTCCCTACAAGAGCACAAGCCATTGCGGAAATGGTGGAACCGATTGGTGTCTCTAACAATGATTTCCCTCTTCACAACCAAAGACACATATTTTATTGCTGAGTGGCAATCACCACAAACTCTGATATTCTTCATTATGCGTATAGTGGATCCCGGTGAAGTATTTAGAAGTGCAAAAGCAAGAGCCAACTTCTCACTATGATACTGCAAATTCAATTCCTTCTCTTGTTGATCTACATAGAGATGCACATGACTTGTATCAGGAACATAACCAATCTCTTTAATTTTCTGATTTAGATTCTCCCACATTTCATAAACCTTGTCTTTCTGTGGATGAGAAAAGTCATTTGCCACAAAGACATGTACAGAATTCTCAATCTCAACCCAGCTACAAGCTGGCTCCTTCTTCAACCCACTATCCTTCATCATCTTTTTCACTTTTGCAACATCCTTCCACTTACCAGCAGATGCATAAATATTGGAAAGCAATGTATGTGTTCCTGAATAAAAAGGGTCAAGCTCTAAAACCTTTTGAGCGGCGTAAGCACCCATTTCTGTGTTTTTATGCATTTTAGACGCACCAAGCAAAGCTCCCCAGATAGTTGCAGTGGGTTCAATTGGGATTTTTTCTATGAAACTCTTAGCCTGATCAAGAAGACCAGCTCGACCAAGAAGATCAACAACCGTCGTGTAGTGCGAGACTTTTGGTTCAAGGCCATACTTCTTCATCAACTCAAAATAATATTTACCCTCGTCCAAAAGTCCGGCATGGCTACAAGCCGTAAGAACAGAAAGGAATGTTATATCATTGGGTTTAATCTCATCCCACAAGATCATCTCTTCAAAAAGGTCTACAGCTTCTTTTCCAAACCCATGCTGAGCATACCCTATCAACATGGAATTGCAAGAAACAACATCAACCTTAACCAACCGATCGAAAACCTTCTTCGCATCCCAAATGTTCCCCGACTTTGCATACATGTGAAGAAGAGTGTTCCCCACATAACCAACTAACTTCCTTCCTGATTTCATCATATGTGCATGGAGCCATTTACCTTGCTCCAAAGACCCCGTGCTCGACGAAGAACATAAAAGAGCTGAATAAGTAAAATCCGTCGCTCTATAATCCTCTCTTTGCATCTTCACAAATAAAGCGAAAGCCTCCTCTCCATCACCTTTCCTTGCATAACCAGATATCAAAGCATTCCAAGAAACCTCATTCTTACTCTCAAGCTCATCAAAAACCAACTGCGCTTCCCTTAAGCATCCACACCTTGCATACATATCGACAAGCGAACTCCCCACAAATACATTCGATCGAAACCCATACTTCCAACAACACCCATGAATTTGCGTCCCATCAACATAACTCCCTAAAAACCCACAACACTTCACCAAAATCGACAATGTAAACTCATTCGGCCTCGCCCCATCACGGAGCATCTTGGGAAACAAAACAAGCGCACTACTAGCACATTCATTCTGCGAATACCCAGTAATCATGGAAGTCCAAGTCACCATATCTTTCACACCCATTTCATCGAACCCTTGGCGGGCAATTTCTAAGCTACCACATTTCGCATACATAAACAAAACCGAATTTTGAATGACTAAATCATTCTTAAACTGAGAATTAAGTATATGGGTATGCACTAATTTTCCTTGTTTGAGTTTCCCTAACATTGTGCATCTCTTTAATAGCTTGTTGTAAATGGTTCGGTCCGGTTCGAGCGAACCATTGTCGATGAGGTCTAGAACATGAAGACTGGAGTTTGAGATGAGACTTGGACGAAGGAGGTTTTTGTCGTCTATGATGTAATGTGAGATGTTGTTGTTCCATTTGTTGTTGTTGGTGTCGTCTGATACGTCGGAATGTGGAGGTGTAGATGGAGTTGCGGATTGGTATAGTGTGCGGAAGATTCTGGAAACTGCAATGAATGAGGAATTCCTTTTGCATTGGATCATTACAGCAATATTTGTTGGAAACGCAAGGTTGAGTTGAGAGAGTGTAGTGTGTGATTTTAGAGCGCCGTTTCGGCTTCATTAGTACAATGTTTAACTGTTACTCTCATTAACAGGTTGCCGCATCTTTTTTGGGGTCAAGGCTGGTGCATAGGTGTACAGTAGTAACTCTTGATAAATAAAAACTCTAACCCTCTATATTAGACTCTTCCCGGTGACCGATACATGTCAGATACTTTATATAGTGTAAAAAATAACATTTTTCCTTTATTCCGATAATCTTTGAATTGATATTCCATACCTATAAAATACTCGTACGTGTTAGAGAAATAACTTTTTCAACTTAGATGCAAATGTATATGTTTTCATTTTCAATTTATATCTTTTGTAGTATATATAGCGGTGTCAATGTCTTATACTTTTTACATTAGTAATGTCACAGTGTTTGTATCCGTGTTGGAATCCCTATATTATACTAACTCGTGATAAAATATAAGCAAAATTTATTGATAACTTTCTTAGTTTTTTTTTTCTTTCTTTCAAAATATCTAGTGGACATACATTAATTATACACTACACATAAAACATGTGAATTTTTTCATGCTTTACATTTTTCATAAAAAATTGTTAACTCTTTCCCTCCAATAATAAGCATCTTCCCGCAAAATTCTTAACTCTGTGTGCAGTTGCCTCCATATTCCTTTTGTAGAGTGTCTTTCAACTCTATCATCTTAACAACATGCATACCCTACTTTCAGAACCCCTCACAATTCCACCACAACCAAGTCCACCAATTCCCAAAAACCAAACAAAACCACCCAATTTATCTCTTCTTCACAACCACCTACTTACTTCCACCACCTACTCTACCATTCTCCAATCTTCAAACTCCCTCACTTTAGGAAAACAACTTCATGCCCACTCCATCAAAACTGGCTTTCACAACCACCACTTTGTTCAAACTAAGTTACTTCAAATGTATTCAATTAACTCCTCTTTCAAAGATGCATGCCACATGTTCGACATAATGCCTGTTAAAAGTTTGCATTCTTGGATTGCACTTATACGTCTTCACCTTAACATGGGGTTGTTTGAAAAAGGTTTTATGCTTTTTGAACAATTGTTATGTGATGATGGGGTGGGAGAAAAATTGGATTTTTTTGTGTTTCCTGTTGTTTTGAATGTTTGTTGTGGTCTTGGTGATTTGGCATTAGGTAGGCAACTTCATGGGATGATTTTGAAATATGGGTTTGTTACTAATGTTTATGTGGGGAATGCTTTGATTGATATGTATGGTAAATGTGGGAGTTTAGGTGATGCTAAGAAAGTTCTAGAAGGGATGCCACTAAAGGATTGTGTCTCTTGGAATTCTATCATAACTGGGTGTGCTTCCAATGGGATGGTGCATGAGGCGTTGGATCTATTGCAAAACATGTTGATGAGTGAGTTGGAACCCAATGTTGTTACTTGGAGTGCGGTTATTGGAGGATTCTCGAGTAATGGTTATGATGTTGAGTCGATTAAATTGTTTGCTAAAATGGTGGGAGCAGGGGTGGCGCCAAATGCTCGGACGCTGGCAAGCGTTCTACCTGCCTGTGCTAGGATGAAAAGGCTTTGCCTTGGTAAAGAATTGCATGGCTATATTGTTAGACGTGAGTTGTTCTCTAATGGTTTTGTTCTGAATGCATTAGTGGATATGTATAGAAGGTGTGGTGATATGAAAAGTGCATTCGAAATGTTTTCCAAATACGTGAGGAAATGCGCGGCGTCTTACAATACAATGATAGTTGGTTATTCGGAAAACGGGAACATTATAAAGGCAAAGGAATTATTTGATCAGATGGAACAAGAAGGTGAGGAGAGGAATAGAATATCATGGAATTGTATGATATCAGGGTATGTGGATAATTTCATGCTTGATGAAGCTCTCATATTGTTTCGAGATTTTCTGATGAACGGAATAGAACCTGATTCATTCACTCTTGGAAGTGTCCTTACTGGCTGTGCTGATATGGCTTCTATTCGACGAGGGAAAGAGATACATTCCATTGCAATTGTCAAAGGTCTGCAGTCCAACAGTTTTGTTGGCGGAGCTTTGGTAGAAATGTACTGTAAATGCAATGACATTATAGCTGCTCAAATGGCATTTGATGAAATAAGTGAAAGAGATACATCAACATGGAATGCATTGATATCTGGATATGCTCGGTCAAATCAAACTGAAAAGATTGGAGAACTTCTTGACAGAATGAAAAGGGATGGTTTTGAGCCAAATGTGTATACATGGAATAGTATGTTAGCTGGCCTTGTGGAGAATAAACAATATGATTCAGCAATGCAATTGTTCAATGAAATGCTGGTTTCAAATTTGAGGCCTGACATATACACAGTTGGAATAATCTTAGCAGCATGCTCCAAGTTGGTGACAATCCACCGAGGAAAGCAGGTCCATGCATATTCCATAAGAGCGGGGTACAACTCCGATGTTCATATTGGAGCCGCCTTAGTAGACATGTATGCAAAATGTGGCGGTATTAAACACTGCTATCAAGTCTATAACAAGATATCAAATCCTAATTTGGTGTGCCACAATGCTATGCTCACTGCTTATGCCATGCACGGACACGGAGAAGAAGGAATTGCTATCTTCCTCAGAATGTTGGCCGGCAAAGTTAGACCAGACCATGTAACTTTCCTATCAGTTCTTTCTTCATGTGTTCATGCGGGATCAATTGAAATTGGTTATGAATGCTTTTATTTAATGGAAAAATTCAACATCACACCCACATTAAAACATTATACGTGTATGGTCGACCTCTTGAGTCGCGCAGGGAAGCTCGATGAAGCATATCAACTTATCAAAAACATGCCAATGGAAGCTGATTCAGTGACTTGGAGTGCTTTGCTTGGAGGTTGTTTTATTCACAAGGAAGTTTCGTTAGGTGAAATTGCAGCAGAAAAGCTCATAGAATTGGAGCCGGGTAACACCGGAAACTATGTTATGTTAGCAAACTTGTATGCTTCTGCAGGGAGATGGCATGATCTTGCTAAAACTAGAGAGTTGATGAATGATAGGGGAATGCAAAAGAGTCCAGGATGTAGTTGGATAGAAGATAGAGATGGGGTTCATGTTTTTCTTGCTAGTGATAAAACTCACCAAAGAGCAGAAGAGATATATTATATGCTGGATAATTTGACTAAGTTTATTAGAATAAAAGAACTTAAATGATTTATAACATGAGCAAAGAGTTGTGCAATATTAATAGGAGTAGACTTTGTAAGAAAATATACATGTACATATTTCAGAAAATGAGTTTTATACATCAACTACTAAAGAGTATACATACAACGATGAATCATGTCTTCATCTGTAAATTCATTAAATTGAAACCACACTGCCAGTGATAACTGATACCATATTTTTTTATTATTACTTTCACATATTTCTAAAGAAAATTACCTTACATAAATATTAGTATGATTAATTATACATTACATCAAATAAAATAGTATAATTTTATGACTAATTATACTGACTGAAACAAAATGTGTTTGTAATAAACAAAATACTCAATTTTTGTTCCAACAAATACTAGATTAATCAAGTCTCCCTACACTGATTTGAACTAAATATCAATTTCTACTGACTGTTGTAGTTTATAAAAAGGACCGAAGGAAATAATAATTTAAAATTATATGAAATTGAAAAATATTAGTTAGATTAGGAATTATAAAAATCTTAAGATGGTAATTATGAGTGAACAATGTTAGAATGCATTTTTTTTAGTTTTAACCATCCAATTTTTGGATCAATGAATTTGAATAAACACAATTGTTCATGATGCAAGACTATTTTATTTTTGTGTTTGCAAAAGGATTAGAACTCCGTACTTTGAAGTTACATGACAACTATTACCACTAAGTTAACACCTCAAATGTATTCTCCAATTATCCTTAAATTAAATTTCTTGCTTATTTTTCTTTTACAACCAAATAGTTATATTATTTCATTCATCAAAATAGAAAAAATACAAGATGATATTGAGTCAAATACATGACGAGTAACATGCAACTTTAACGCTCTTGCCTTTATTTTTTTCAAAAAAAAAACTTTGATGCTCTTGCTAAATTTAATTTTTTAAAAACTCTTATTCTCATTGAACAAGATTTCTTTTTGAGGTCAAGCTCATTGAACAATATTTTATGAGGGGTAATTTGGAAATACACTTATTATTTTATAACATTAGTAGACACTAATTATTTTTCTTAATAGTTTGTAAAAAAAGTAAGGCAAAATTAGTCTCATAATTTTTAACTTAATTTCAGCTAAAAAATTAATCATTTATTTGTTTTTTCCACAACAATTTCATTATTTATTCATGTTTTGATATGGATTTCAAGCTTCTACTCTATGGTTAATGCACTCTCAATTATAAATATATATTATATTTCTCATAAAATTTGTATGCTAACATATGAATGAAGGACCGGAATGAGAAAAAAAATGGTGTGAAAAAAAAACAAAACAAAGACTAAATCGCTAAGAATTAAGTTAAGGGACTATAAAAATAAATTTGCCTAAATAATATTTTGGATAGATAGACAAAAAGAATAAAAGACCACTTTTTTTAAAGAAAAAGACCATAAGCATTAAAAACTCACATATCAGAAGTAGACGAGTCATGGTTCAAACACCGGTCACAATGTCAAACACAACAATTTTGACATTTTTACTAATAAATCATAATTTGTGGACAAAATTTTTTTATTTTTTCATAAAAAATATTTTTTTTCTTAATAAATATATAAAAGTATTTGTTTTTGTTTATAGATATGATATGAGATGAGATGAATGGAATGAATATTTTTCTACATTGCACCAAATTGGATAAATAAAGTTGTGTCCCTCTCTCAAGTGGAACAAACAAATCCTCAATAATAATATAGTAAACAGAAAAAACTATAAATCTAAACAAAAAAACCTAACATGCTAACTTCCTTCTTTTCTTCTATGCGTAATCATCACGAATGAACCCTTCTTCTTCCAATTCATATACACACACGAACAAAATACAGAAATACCTTGGAAGCTGAACCAAATGATACCCCGTAGCGTAACATACAAAAGGGCATTATCGTAATTTCAATTCATCATCCATGAAATGAGATGAGATGAACACATCCTCTCACTTAAACACCGACACAACTGCCATTCTCTCTGTTGCCGCCGGTACCAAAACCAGCCGCAAGGGTAAATTCTCTCTCATGGCCGCCGCTCAAGCCAACTCTACTCCCGCTGTTCTTTTCACCGCTCTCGCCGGTGTTGCTATTGTCGCTGTCATTTTCTACGGTGCCAGTAGGTAAATCAAAACCCTAACAATACTTTTTCAACTTTTATTCATTCATTCATTTCAGCTAGATCTCTATTTTTGTACTTTAATCGATTTGTTTTTGTTGTTGTTTTGATGAAAAGTGATTTGAGGATAAGATCTTGATTGTCTTTGTTGTTGTTATTGTTGAAGTTCCTTTAACTTCTATTTTAACTGTATTTCTGATTCAAATCAATTGCATGCCGGGAAATCACGTCTTACTAGGATTTTATATGCTGCTTCATTGTGTTTTATTCCACAATGATGATGATCCAGATTCATATTCAAAACTATGTCGTTGTAGTGTTTGCATTCAATGCGTTGGCTTGGGACCTTGGAGTGTTCTCCTCTCAAGGTCTCGGGGTCGAATCCTCCTGGTGCCACTTCTTGTGTTGAGCCCCCTGCTAGTGGACAGTGGTTTGGTCTGGTCTCTGGTGTCCCTCGGATTAGTCAGTCCTTGAGCCGGATACAGGGTCTTAGGGGAAAAAAAGAAACACTGCAAGGATAGATTTTTGGATATATTTAGAGCTTGAAAAGAAAGATTTGTGTTAGTTCTTGGTATATATTTTGAGCTTGTATAATGTTATTTGGACACTTAAGAGTTAAGGATGATATTCTCCAGCCCTGATTAAATTTAGGACAAAACTTACTTGCAATGCTATAGACACTGTTCAACTGGTTCCTGTTACAAAAAACAGTTAGTTTCATGAAAAGATATAATAAGGAAGTTACGTAATATATATTTTACTATATTTTCAATGAGGAACAGAAGAAAGAAACTGGATGTAAAGAACAGCATGTAAGTTTTTTCCTTAAAATTATTGCGTGTAAATGGTCTATGCTATGGAACTGATGCATCGGGTACTTATTTTAGGGTGGAAACTATATAGTATTCTTGATTTTGTAAACAACTAAGAAATGCTGAGCTATAGTATTAAACTTATATTTTTTTCCTCTTTATGTTAACATCCCTATAAATGTTTTACTTGGAAAAACATAGCTTCCTTCCACTCCTGGAATGGAAAAGTGACTTAATTGTAGTAGTAAGTAGAGCTGCTAATGTATCATATGTTGAGGTTAAGTACTTTTTGGAGAAATACAGGGGTCTGTCCTTACGGTGTGCTGAAAAGGGCACAACTTGCAGAAGCTGCAATCATAAATTTAGACTAGTAAAGACCCCGCGTATGATTGTAAGGATTTGAGGGGGGAATGGTCGTAAACATAGGTGTAAAAAGCAGTCACATGTTATTATCAGGTGCTTTTCTTAAAATAGTTAGTTAGATAAATAGAAGCAGGTAGGTAGCTCTCTAACACAATAATAGAATATAATATAATGTATATAATATAAGACTTTTTCAATGGGGGAAAACCATAAAATGCTTGAAATTGTTCCCCCATTGTGCTAGAGCACTGTTGTTTACTTTTTAAAAGCAGTACCAAGTAATTTTTTCTCATGTATTTATTGGTCAACTCATGGTTGTTAAGATCGGGAGCTAACTCTTGAGATCGTACGATCTCACGCGTCAGCCTTCATCCACCGTGCCGGAGCGGTACAAAACTCCTAAGAAACATCGAAACAGTGAAATAGCAGGAGCAGCGATCTTCCACGCGTTCTTTCGCACCGTTTTGACCCAGTTCCGTCTGGTTGACCCGTTTCCGACCTGGAACTCGGAACTTGACCCGTTTTTTCATTTCAAAGAGGGTTTTTTTTAAACCGGGTGCTTCCAACTTGGGAAATTGCAATTGAATGCACAATTATTTTAGGAAAATGCTAAACAATGCCCCTAGGCACCAATTAAGCACCTAAAATAGCAAGTTTTTGTAGAATTTTTATGGAAATGTGTAAAATCAACGCATTAGAAATCGTAGTGTTTAACTTTTCACTGATGCTATATAACGTGAAAACATTATCCCGAAAATTTCACGAAGGTGTAAACGCACACTAGGAAATTTGTCACCGCCTGTTTTGGTCAATACTACTCTTTACTCACAGTTCCACCCAATTGCAGATTACTTTTTATTTTATTTTAATAAAAAAGCAAAATCAAAACACTATCTCACATGCTTTGAAATACTATTCCAGAATAAAACCATCCCTACCGCTATCACACAATTACTCTAATCCTTTGTGAAGCAATATTATCTGAGCATCTTCCTAGCTTGACCCTTTTTCATAAGTATTTCAACTCACAGTTCATGAATTGTTTTTAAAGAAAGATGGCATCTACTGACTACTAGATGCAACTTCAAGCAATGAACAATGATAAGGATGTGTCTCATGATTGTTTGATTTACTTCCTTAATCCTTACCTCTTTTCTTATAAAACTTAATCAATTTTCACAGATCCATAACAATTAATTAGAACTGACTGAGGCACTTGTTTGTTGAAATTAAGAGTTACTCTTGGTAGATAGAAAGAGACGGACACAACTGGCCAAAACTTGGGAGAGAAATTTGGATGAAGAAATTTACAGTGAGAAAGAAACACAAAGACTACTGGTGGGTGGAAGATGGAAGAGAGTGAGAGAGAAGAGAGAAACTAAATTAATTAAATTAAATAAATGTAAGTGGGCCAGGAGAGGTACAGATCATTCGGGACAAATTCGTGAAACTATTTTTGCTACAAACAGCATTTCTCTTAACTTTTTGAATAAAAAATTTCTTTAAATGGAATGCTACCCATTATTTTAATAGAAAATCATTTACTTCCCAAACGAGTAGGTGGGTTTTAATTGGGAAATTAATTACTTCCCAACTTGGGAACTCTCATCTTTGCAATTACTTATTTAGTGGTGGGAATTAATAAAAAATGTTTATAGTAGTGCTATAATTATGTTTAGGTTAAA
Organism: Trifolium repens; assembly: GCA_030408175.1. Lineage (NCBI taxonomy): Eukaryota > Viridiplantae > Streptophyta > Magnoliopsida > Fabales > Fabaceae > Trifolium > Trifolium repens. The sequence continues at coordinate 6,924,170 of CP125836.1, forward strand.
CTCTCACATCTTTATGATTAAATCAATGATAAAAAATTATGTTTTTTTAGGATAATTATGTTAAGGTTATTTTTTTTAGTTTTTTCCTTCAGTCAAGATTATTTTTTTAGGTTTTCTCTATTTTTGTCTATTTTGTGAGATCTTACAATTTATGCTTTTTCTATACCCCAACGATGGGTCAACTTAAATCGCTGTGATCATGCAGGAAAAGAAAACACGCCCTTTCACCTCAGTATTGGAAAAGCTTATTTACAGAAGATGGTAGACTCCGTGATGGTGGAATTAAGTTCCTGAAAAGAGTGCGCAGTGGAGTGAGTTTACCAATTTATTCACCTGTTCTTTAAATTTGTTTATCTTTCGTTTCTTTTTGGAATTGAGTGCATTATAAATATCTGATGCAGGGTGTTCATCCTAGAATAAGGGCTGAAGTTTGGCCATTCCTACTTGGAGTGTAAGCATGCCATTCTTTTTATTTCATTTTTAGATAGTCATAGTCTTCACTCTCACATAATTACAATGAACTCTATCTTAGTTATCTTTTAGTTAATAAACAATTATGCATTAGGAAGGATATGGATTACCTTGTCCTTTCTTTATATTAGACTGTTAGAATGTGTTTTACTTTAATCTTTTATACAGTTACTGATTACACTTGTATGACTTAGACAGGTATGACTTTAATAGCACCAAAGATGAAAGAGATGCTGTAAGAACTCAAAATAGGTTGGCATACAAGTTTCATTCCCAAATTTATTATATATATATCTTTGTGCATGATCAATAATTTAAATTTATATTCTTTGTTCTTTTTGTTTATTTTTATTTATGTTGAGAGGGACGGGGTGTTAACATGAGGTTGATATCTTTATTATACACAGAAAGAAGTATGAAGGACTCCGTAGACAGTGCAGGAAACTTATCAAGCAAAGCAGTGAAAGAAGTAAGTTAAATGAACTTGGTGAAATCAGCTATGAAGGAGGTGATGGAAGTCTTCAAGACTCTGGTTCTTCTAGTTCTGATGATGCTGCCAGCGCCAGGGAATTTCTTTCTAATCAGGACAGAACTCCAGACGCTGAATATTCAGATCATCCATCCATTGTCTCATTGGAAGATGATTATGTTAATGTCGACAATACTGATGCATCTATACTAGATACAGATTCCACCGAAGCTCCTGAAGTAATTCAAACAGTTCCTCCTGATGATGTCCAGGAAGACAACAACCCCATTAAAACTACCGAGGATTCTGCTGAAGGTTCTGAAGTAATTCAAACAGATCCTACTGATGATGTTCCAGAAGATAACGACCCTGTGAAAACTACCACGGAAGTCTCGTCTCCCTTGCAAGAAAAAGTTCCACCAAAGCTACCATCTAATGAAGACTTCTCCACCTGGCAACGAATTATCCGACTTGATGCAATACGTGCCAATGCAGAATGGATGGAACACTACCCCGCTCAAGCTGCCGTATCAGACAATATAGCACGTCGTACTGCTGAGGATGTTGGCTTGGAGGATTATGGTCACCTAGACGCTGGCAGAATGTTTCATGCTGCCCGACTAGTTGCTATTCTTGAAGCATATGCACTATATGACTCTGAAATCGGTTACTGCCAGGGTATGAGTGACCTGCTATCTCCTATAATCAGTATTATATCAGAGGATCATGAGGCTTTCTGGTGTTTTGTTGGATTCATGAAGAAGGCACGGCAAAATTTTAGGCTTGATGAGGTGGGTATAAAGAGGCAACTAGAATTAGTTGCAAAAATAATCAAGTATAAGGATGGCCATCTATTTAAGCATTTGGAGAAACTTCAGGCTGAAGATTGCTTTTTTGTGTATAGGATGGTGGTGGTATTGTTTCGAAGGGAATTGACATTTGAACAGACTCTTTGCCTTTGGGAAGTAATGTGGGCAGATCAAGCTGCAATCAGAGCAGGTATTGGTGGGATTTCTGCATGGAACAAAGTCAGAAAGCGTGCACCACCAACAGATGATCTGTTGCTTTACGCAATAGCAGCTTCGGTATTACAGAGAAGGAAATTGATCATCGAAAAGTATAGCAGCATGGATGAGATCATTAGGGAATGCAATAGCATGTCAGGACAGCTTGATGTTTTGAAATTGCTAGATGATGCACATAACTTAGTGGTTGCTCTTCATGACAAAATAGAGACATGATTCTGATCAATGCACTAGCAAATGTAGTTTATAATTTTTAGTGTACAAAATTTCTTATATTTCAGACTTGCAGATTCTCTTCTGCATTTAAAATAAGCATCGGAGTTGCGCTGCACGGGTTATTGCTTATTACTCCCAAATATAGACGTCATTCTATTTATTTTCTTCTTTAGCTCTCTTTTTCCTTTCATGAATTTTGATTTCAGAAACCAGTCCAACGACTCTGGAGCACTCTCTGGGAAGAGGTGGCGGTGGTGGCGTATAACTGCTAAACAATGTTAAATTATTTTCTACAATTAAGAATGTCTATTTTTCTTTCTTCTCTAAACCGGGTATTTTCCAATTTAGCTATGCCAATTTTATGTTGTTCATTTGTTCTTTTGAATCGGCCATCGCTTAACTAGGATGCTTGTTTCTCAAACGGTAGCTGAAGATCAGTTTCTAAAAGTTTGTTTATCATTTTGTTTAATGACATACGCAATGCTATTTGTTAGCAAGGAAATTCAATACAAAATACAAGAATACAACTGATGTATGTATTCTTGTATTTTGTACAAATAACTTTTTAGACATTCTTCAATAGTCATTCAACCCCTGATTTCTGCTAAATACATGCATAAAACTTATTCTCTTTTATTTGCACAATTGCCTTGTACGTAGTATTGTGTTTTGTAGGTGATGGAAGTATGCATTCAAGGAAATTTAAAATAATCTTGTTTTTTTTTTTTTTACTCAAAAAATAATCTTGTGTTAAAGTATGTATTCATGGGATGAATGACTAATAAGTTTTAAAGTTTCAACCAAATATTTTTCTATGTTAAATTAGTCATTTATTTTTAAAAATATGTATCCCTTGACCCAACTTCATTTTTAGTTCACATCCATTAAAATTTTGTCCACATGATCATTTTGAATGCTATATACTATAAAGAATTTCTAAGCACTCATGGGGTGCAAAAAGAAGTTCTCCTATAATAAATAATGATAAGGTACAAGAGCATAGCCCATACATTATTGTCTAACATATTGCATTGTGCATGAGATACATTTGGCTTGTTGTATGTATCACACTTGTTTTGTTGAATGTAATCCCTTCAACACTTGTCATGTTGCATGTATTTTTTTTTACACTTGTCTTCTTGCATGTAAACCATGTAGTTGTTCTTGGAGTATACTGTACTTTGATCATTCAAGCAAGAGTGATGAAAGAGTTTGTGTTTACTAAAACAGAGTGTCTTTGTTCTCGTCTGGTTCTGATTCATCTTTGGACCTTAATATGAGCTATGCTCTTGGGTCTTAATCATTCTTTATCACACTAGTTAGTGTTATTTTTTAAATTTCTTTTGGTTTAACTAAATTAAGTAAATATATAATTTTTTATTTATATAAAGCAAAAGCCGAAATTCATTTTGTAACGAATCTATGTTTTAACTATCGAAAGTCTTGGTGGGTTTTGCTTTTCCTGTTGAATAGATCTCTTTACCACCTTGAACCCTAAAATTGCAAGCAAACCTCATTTAGAGTAAGAGCGCCGCGCTTGAGAAGACTTGGAAATCAATGGCTCGTTCGAATGAGAAGGTTAGCAATTGTATACCTAATGATCTTATGTTATCTATTATGTCAAAACTGCCACCAAAATCTTTGAACCGATTTAAATGTGTACGTAAATCATGGGCTCTCGATTTTGAAAACCATTATTTTCTGAATATGTATCGCAAAAGTTTCATCTCTAATAATTCCTACTATGATGATACATGTCTCCTCTTAAAGAAAACTCTTCTAGGTTTTGAACAACATTCTTTGTTGTATTTAATTTCTGGTGAGGGCTTTACCAATAAGGTCAAATTAGATTGGCCTCTTCCATTTCACGATGATGATCGTGGTATTAATATTCTGGGTTCTGAAATTAATGGTAATCTTTGTCTCTATGCCAACAATGATAATTCAAAAGTTGTAGTGTGGAACCCAAGTATTGAGGAATTGAAGGTTATTCCTCCCAACCAATATGGGTTTGTACCACCTGATCTAGAGGTTGTGTCTAAACTTCATGGATTTGGCTACGATTACAATGGAGACGACTATAAGTTGATTCAATATGTAAAATTTTGTCCAGTTCTACAATATTTGTTAGATGCTCGGTTAAATGTGTTACTTTCAAAGATGATATGCGGCAAACCTTTCTGGGAGATATATAGCCTCAAAAGCAAGTCTTGGAAGAAACTTAATTTAGATATGCCAACATATAATAAGAGTCGTGGAGGTGTTGTAGAGAAAGTGTACACAAAGGGGATATGTCATTGGTTGTCCAAAAGGGAAAATATTGATGATTCGTATTTGGTGTCATTTGATTTGGATAAGGAAGTGTTCTCTCTAACATCCATACCTTCCCTCATGGACAAATTGAAGGATATTCATTTAATGTTGTTAAGTGAGTCCATTGCTTTGGTATCTAAAGATGCGGAAACAACTACTTTTCACATATCAATACTTGGTGAAATCGGTGTGAAGGAATCATGGATGAAACTCTTCATTGTTGAATCATTACCTTATCTTGGGCATCCTATTGGTGTAGGGAAGAACAAAGATATATTCTTTGCAAAAGAAGATGAAGAACTAGTCATGTGTGATTTAAGTACCCACGTAGTTAAAGAGCTTGGCATTAAAGGAGCATCATTTTCTCAGATAATTACCTATAAGAAAAGCCTTCTTTCAATTGCAGAATAAATAATTTTTTGATTATGTTTTTGATTGCGGTTCTTAAGGATTTTACCTAGTATGACAAATTGAGATACCATTGGATATTATGAATATAAAAATTTATGTTGAAGATTTACTCTCTTTTTATTTAAAAATAATGTGATTTTAATTTCAACTATATGAATGATCTTTGTCTTTATTGAATGACTTCAATTTTGTATAATTATGCATATCATAAGTTATGAGTGTCCAACATTTATCCTGTCTCTAGAGAAGGTGGCTCACATCTTCAAACCATGGAAGAGATGAGTCATAGTAAAGCTTTTTGAGAAGAAACATGGTTAACATATATCCATTATCTCATAGTAAGAGAATGGAGTACAAATTTCTATCCTGGTAATGATTCCATTGAAAAAGTTATAATGGTGTGGGTAAGGTTATATGAATATGCTGTTAATGTTGTTGAATACTTGGACATGGTCTTTGTAATGATTTTTGAAAATTAATTGGTGTTTCCTAATGCATATATATGTGTGTGTTTTGACGAGGCTTGAGATTTCTCTTATTTTCCCTTGATTCTCATTTGTCCAAAATGGTGATTTAAATAATAGACTTGAATTTTGTCAAAAAAAAAATAATAGACTTGAATAAGTTTTTGGTCATATAAAATAGTGACATTTTAAGTTTAGTTTCTATTTAATTTTTATTCTATTTTTATTCCTTATACAATTTTTTTTGCAGATAGTTTTAGTCCATACTAAAATTAAATTTGTTTAATTATTATTAAACTCTTAAATTTTTTAATAATTTTCTACAGTCATGTTTAAAATATCATATAAAAAATTATTTACAAATTTTTTTTAAAAAAAATTAACATGAGATGAATTAATATGAATTTTTTAAAAAATTCAAGATAAAAGTAATTAAAATTATGACCAAAAAAATCAAAATTTGAGCTCTTTTTTTTTAGGAACTTTTTATAATGTTCTAAACATATCTATGAAATAACCGTTCAAAATTGCACATTAAATTAGAATTAGCAGTAGGAACCAAAACTGAGTGCATGATAATTTTTCAGGGATTAAGAATACAATAAAAATTTATTAGGAATGATACTTAAAAAGTGACCATTTTGTAAGGACAAACAACATATTTCACCCTAAAAAATATGATATATAGTTATATAAGCCTCTATCCTTTCGTTTTGAAAGCGCATTGAAAATAATTATAAGATGAGAAGAAGGTGTTTGGAATAATATTCCTAGCATGTATGATACTTTTGGTTTACTAAACGATTTGGGTGATATTATTAGTTGTGTGGGTGTGTTGTGCTCTTTCAAATAATGTAATCTATTTTATTCATCAATTTTACGAAGTTTACATGTTTCGTAAAGAAATCAGATTGTGTCTTAAATTCTTGAAAAAAATATTTCAATTACTCTCACTTCGATATCTTTCACTTTACTTCTTACTTACACATTTTTCTTATTTAGTGCAAATTAGTAAATGTAAATTGTTCAACTAAATTATTTATTTTGAGACAAATGGAGTTCTCCATACCATATTAAAAAAAGGGTTTTGCTAACGAGTGTCCCCGGTACACTCTTTAAGATACTATATTAAGAAATTATTCTTTAGAAAAGTGAAATAGTTCAATTTCCAATGTGATAAATGCACAAATTTTTATAAAAACTTACTATTTAAAGGTCTTAAAGAGTGCACCGAGGGCACCCGTTAGCATTTTCTTTAAAAAAATCTAAGGGAATCTTTTCAAAGACTCATTTTATAATGTAAGAAGAAAAAAAGAATGAATTTACGAATTAACTCACCATTTTTCTATCATAATCAACAATAATTTTTTCATTTTCTATGTGAATTATGACTGATTGACAATTTACAAGTCTCTCTCCATTCACATGATCACATTCAATACTCATTCATACTAAATTTACAATTTTCCAAAAAAAAAGGAAAAAATTGCAATGTTTAATCCACACGCCAAACACCTAATTTAGCAGAAGAGATTAGTCTCTCACAATAACTAACATTAGTTGGAAATAATGTCGTCATTTAACATAACATTTAACGTAAGTTATAACGATTACATCATCTATCTCTCCCGATGAAACCTATGAACAAAAAAAAAAAAAACACATGCCAAATATATTCTGTCTCTTTCATATAGTCAAAAAAACAAGTTTTTTAATTCCGAAACGTACGTTCAAATCTGTAAAGCATTTTGTTAGATTTTCTCTTAAAATAAATAAATAAATAAATCGGTTTGTTTGGTTTGGTAGTGTAGTACAATTTTCTTTTGCAGCACGTGTAGTACAAATAATATATAAGCACTTATTTTTAATCTTTATATATAAATTTTCCTTTTTATAGTACGACACAACTACCTATTACTACAATCTATCTGTACGACATTTGACAAAGAAAAATGACAAGAGGGCACCTATGTGTTGTTGTTGGATTTTGCAATGTACTTTTTTTTTCTTGTCCAAAATGTACTGCAAATCTTAATTTGAGATTGATGATTCATATATTTCATAAATAAAAGTTTGGTGGGTTTTTGAGGTTCTTAGAGCATCTACATCCATGCCACCCAATTTGATGGTATAAATGGACCCTACTCAATAATTTATATTATTTCACACTTTTCAATACAACTCAACAATTTTTTCTAAATATTCATACCACTCATCTAAAACTTTAAATTGGGTCCCATTAGTCTCACAATATACACTAGCTTTATATTTTATAGTATAAATAATTGAAACTTTTGCCAAATGCTACGGTGCTTTCTGTGGCAACGGTGTCTTTCTAATACCCCTGCAATTGATTTAAATAATATTATTTTTCTGACACATGGTGGCTTTAAAATGCAATGCCACTGCCGATAATGTTGCTCTTATATCACTCACTTTCTTTGAGTTTCTTTTGTACAATTCATCAATCTCTTCTCTTGTTCATTGCTGCAAATTAAGGTATGGTGATATTTAATATTTAATAATTTTTCATATTTTAACATGTTTTTTATTTTTTTTTTATTTTTCTTATGTCTCCTCTTATAATGTGAATTTTATTTTAAAATTTTCTGACACTAATTGTGAACATATCTCTGCATCAAAATTTTGCTGGGTTTTAGTTTTATTTTTCACATTTTTTTTGTTCATAAGTTACATTTTTCATGATATTGGAGTCAATCTTATTTGAGACGTGCAAGACATTAATTAATTATAGTCATCTCTCATAATCAAAATTCAAAAGTGATTATATTTGATGGATTTCATTTTTCAACAATTTTTTTTTCTTAATTCGTTACAAGTGTCTTACTATTGGAGTGAATTATGTTCAAGGAGATTATCAAATACTAACAATTTTCTCTATAGATTTGAATTGTTACAATTTTTTAACAAACCGCTATTATTCTGCGATATACTATTTAGTACAAATTGTTGTCAAATAGCCGCTATAGCACGGCTTCATATAGCAGAATTTGAACAAATTTTGATAAGACTGTTAGTGTTACTAACAATGTCGCTTTCCGTGTTTTACTTTGCTTTCTTAGAAGATTGATTCACTTATTAGAAAAAGAGGATTTGGTAATTCCAATGGGCAATATAAGCAATGAAGAACAAGAACTAGAAGAGATTGAGAATTTAGAGAGAGAAGACATAGAAAAAGTTGGAGTTGATGTAGAAGATACAAGTGGAATAGCACCATGGACAAAACAAATCACAATTAGGGGACTAATTACTAGCATCCTTCTTGGCATAGTTTATAGTATCATTGTTATGAAGCTGAACCTTACAACTGGTTTAGTCCCTAATCTCAATGTTTCAGTTGCACTTCTTGGTTTTGTGTTCATTAAACTTTGGACTAAGATTCTTGAGAAAGCAAATTTTGTTGCAACACCTTTCACTAGACAGGAAAATACCTTAATTCAGACTTGTGCTGTTGCATGTTACAGTGCATCTTTTGGAGGTGAGTTTTTTGTTTTGTTTTTAATTCAATATATCTGTTTACGGTTAAAAATAAATTGGCGAACCCTAGTAATCCAGAGTTCGGCCAAGAAGTAAGTAAAGTATGGTCAAGAATTGTTCCAGTCAGTTTTTGCACTTAGTTACTACCGATCGATTATACCTTCATTGAAGTTCATTAACCACTTGCTTAATGATCATTATTTACTTTTTTATGTAAAATTGAAGAGTTGAAAGTTTATATATTTGTACTTTTCTAAATTTTACTTGTTTATTTATAGGTGGTTTCGGATCTCATTTGTTGGGTTTGAATAGGGCGACATATGAGCGAGTTGGGGGGGCTAGTACACCGGGGAATACTCCTGACACCAAGGAGCCTGGCATTGGCTGGATGACTGGCTTTCTCTTTGTTACTTACTTTGTTGGGCTAACAGCATTAATTCCCTTTAGAAAGGTATTGCTTATGAATGAATATGGATTCTGTCGGTCAAATCGTGTTGTCAAATAGAAGCTATAGCGGCTCTATAACGTTAAAGCATAATGAAATTTGAACAAATTGCTATTCTTCTGCGATACCGTATTTAGTACAAAGTTTTGTCAAATACTAAGCAGTTATGACAGCATTACAATTTACGACAGTGTAGCATAGCGCAATTTGGCCAAACTGAAGATAACTATTCATGAAAATTACTAGTTTAAGTAATAATATATTAATGTAAAAGTGATGAAAGTGTTTATTTTAAGATGAATTGAGTTTAGAGTAACTTGAATGATGTTTGCTATGTTATTTAACAGATGATGATAATTGACTCTAAATTACCTTATCCAAGTGGAACTGCTACAGGTGTTCTTATTAATGGATTCCATACTCCTAAAGGAAATGTCATGGCCAAGTATGATTACGAGACCGATTATATTTGTGTTATTTGTCTTCTATATTTGTAATTTCAAGATGAAAACATATAAAACTAGTTTGGCATCTTTTGCAGGAAGCAGGTTAAGGGTTTCACGCAATTCTTCTCATTCAGTTTACTTTGGTCTTTCTTCCAATGGTTCTATGCTGGTGGAGGCCAATGCGGATTTGGTCAGTTTCCTACTTTCGGGTTGAAAGCGTGGAAAAACACGTGTGTGCTTTGATTCTATCTCTCTTTTTTTTAATAGACAAATGTTAGTATATTACAATGTTGTTAAATAGCCGCTATAGCCTAGCAGAATTTGGAGAAACAGCTATTGTTCTGTGATTCACTATTTAATATAAAATGTTGTCAAATAGTCACTATAGTGGCACTATAACACTATTGCAACAGTGGTATATTAGTTGTTATGTTAGTATTTTCTCGTTTTTCAGGGTTTGAATCATCCTTTAACTTCAACTACTTAGGACTACGAAACATTTGTCACTTGTAATTGATTCGAATGTTTGATTTTTTTTGCAGATTTTACTTTGATTTCAGCATGACTTATGTTGGAGCAGGAATGATCTGTTCTCATCTTGTCAATTTATCATTGCTTTTCGGTGCCGTGGTTTCATGGGGCATTATGTGGCCGTTGATCAGAGTATTAAAAGGAAGTTGGTTCCCTGAAAATTTACCGGAGAGTAGCATGAAGAGTCTTACTGGTTATAAGGTCTTTGAATGAATAAAAATTGAAGGACACTCTATTTAAACTAACATGATTTCAGTTTGTTTTTTTTCTTTTCCATTTTAAGGCTTAACTTTCCTTTATTTTCATTATGCAGGTTTTTATTTCCATTGCATTAATCCTTGGTGATGGACTCTACAATTTTATCAAAATTATATATTTTAGTGCCTTAAATTTTCAGGCCTGCATGAAAAGTAGGAAACACAATGCAGGTAAATAAATGGCCTTTTATCACTTTTTACAGTTCAAGGGTTATGTAACTTTCAAGTTTAGGCAGTGTTGTCACGTCTCGGCCATGGCGGATTGCGGTGACAGACTTTTTGACAACCATCATGGCTAATTCGTGAATGATGGCCGCGCCATAGTGTTTTTATGGCGGTGTTTAAGCTTTCTGCTACACTATAGCCACTATTTGACAATAATGAATCTAATATATATTTTTTTTCATTGCAGCTCCATTTACAAATAATAACCAGAACCAGACTCTAGACGATCTTACACGGGATGAATTCTTTTTAAAAGAAAGCATTCCAATATGGGTAGCATGTGTAGGATATGCAGTACTCACCATAATTTCAATCATTGTTATCCCTCTCATATTCCCACAAGTGAAGTGGTACTTTGTGGTGGTAGCTTATCTCCTAGCACCAATTCTCGGCTTCTGCAATGCTTATGGTTCTGGTTTAACTGACCAGAACATGGCTTATAATTATGGAAAAGTAGCACTTTTCATTCTTGCAGCCTTAGGAGGAAAAAGCAATGGTGTTGTTGCTGGACTTGTAGCATGTGGACTAATAAAATCACTTGCTTCAACTTCATCTGATTTAATGCAAGATTTCAAAACTAGTTATTTAACTCTAACTTCACCGCGATCAATGCTTGTAGCACAAACAATTGGTACAGCAATAGGTTGTGTTGTGGCACCACTCACATTCTTTATTTTCTACAGTACAAATAATGTTGGTGACCCTAATGGTCCATTCAAAGCACCTTATGCTATCATATACAGAAACATGGCAATTCTTGGTGTTGAAGGCTTTTCAGCACTTCCAAATCATTGCTTGCAATTCTGTTATGGGTTTTTTGCATTTGCTTTGTTGGCTAACTTGTTGAGAGATTTGAATCCAAAAAATATTGGGAAATGGGTCCCACTTCCAATGGCAATGGCTGTACCTTTTATTGTTGGTGCTTACTTTGCAGTTGATATGTGTGTTGGGAGTTTGGTAGTTTTTGTTTGGAGTTGGATGAAAAGAAAGGAAGCTGGTTTGATGGTTCCGGCTGTTGCTTCTGGTTTGATTTGTGGAGATGGGATATGGGTTCTTCCTTCAGCTCTTCTTTCTTGGTTTAAGATTCATCCACCAATGTGTATGAGCTTCTCTCCATATAAGTAGAATCTTGCAGATCTTTAGAGGAAATAGGTGTAGTCAAATCTTGTTATGACTAATATTAGTTAGTACATGGTTCATAGAGATCTTAGTCAAAGAATTTATATCTTATTTAAAAGATATATAGGGACAATAAGTGTGAAAATATTTTGACATTTGAGAGTGATTTGGTGTAAATAGTTCTTTTGCAATTTTATTGATCTAGAAACTGAAAACCATTCCCATAACTTTATGAAATTTAACAATCACATTGTGTGCGCACGTGTGTGTGCGTATTGTTAAACATTTAATGTGGCAAGATGATTTTCTTTTAAATTCATTCTTTTTATAATACAACTTGAATAGTAATCTGATTCCTGTCTCCATTTATAAGTTAACATTGGTAATACTATGTTTGTCTCTAAATATAAGATCGACCATTTACTAAATTGTAATGATATTTTGAAAGAAAATGAAACTATATACCCTTTGACCTTTGTTGTGTCTTCCCATGGCTAGAGCTAAGTATTTGGGTCAGAGCATCTTCAATGCATGTTCTAAATATGATTTTTAAATATAGTAATGAATTTTTATGTTAAAGCATCTGCAATATGTAAGGATTGAACCTATAGTAGAGCGCGTTCTTAATGTTATTGTGTTTGTTTCTCTCTCTCAAGACTATCATTGGAGATGCTCTCAAAACCTATGACCATTTTAACCTGCAATCCACGCATGTTAGGGCCATATGAAATACTAGCACCATTAAATGTAGAATTTCGCCCTCATCTCTGCACCTAGCCTCGTGGCAAAATCCAGAATTTCTCGTATCTACTATTCTTCACCATATATGTAGTAAATTTACATTATTCACTTTGTAAAGGTTAAACATTTTGACATTATCTGCAAAGCTATCCCTATAAAAAACCTACCAAGTCTTTTATGCAGTACAAAGAGTAACTACAGTGAGCCATTCTTCTTCGCCATAAAAATAAAATAAAAAAATAGAATTATAGAAAGAGATATAGAGAGAAAGAGATTGAACTAGTTAAATGCTATCTCCTGAAGGACTTGAAGTGTCTTTTGATGAACCTGCAGGCAAAGGAAAGGAACAAAAGACACAAGTCATTCAGCAGATCATGGAAAGGAATACATGACAGATTACTTTAGGAAATGATTCAATCTACAAAGCTATGCACAAATTGGCATCGCGCAACCATCATTGCTGATAGCAGAGCAAAATCTCTTTAGGAACAATACTTTTAGTATTTAACTATTCTTTAGGCATGGTCAAATTAGTTCAAAATTTAGCGAGTGTATGCTCAAACGCTAAACTCTAAACTCTGTTGCATTTGAATTAGTCAAACCTGCATCCTCCTCTAGGTACACGTGGTACTTGTGGAACATGGTTTAAAAGTCATAAGAAACGCCAAAAATGGCACGAAGAAATAAATAGATTTCCATTTTCTTAAAAATCTTTCAAGTTTATGAATCTTGTTTGTAGATAGACTCTCCACTTTGACAACCTTTTTAACAGTTACATGGAAAATCAAATGTATAAAAATAATAAAGTGTAAAATACATAATTTTCAGAAAATAAAAAACAACTTTAATTGCTCTTAATAGCTGATTTACTTCCAGATCAATTAATGTACAGGCAGCACATGATTTTGGAAAAAGAAATGTTTATGAAATTGGTAAAGTGAGAAAGGATTTACCCATTCCAGATGTTGTGCAGTGATACCAGAGTCAGATCCAGCATATATACCAGACAAGACCTAGCAAAAATAGAAAAATATAAATTGAAAGTGCGAACACGGGCAAACAAGGTCATTCAAATCTACCATGTAATAAAGCAATAATCAGAATGTATATCAAGAACTGATTATGGGAAAAAATATCAGTATTTTCAACTGAACCATGTATTTTGCCATTCCATGTAATTCTCAGGCTACATTGCTTCAAAGATAACCATTCAACATAAAAAAATGGTATATTATTACCTTAGAGACTGTTTCGAGAAACATGCCCGGGCGTACTGGATGTGGCTTCCTTCCTGTCACACTTGCCTGGATATTGTGACAGACAAGTTAAATAAGCTGTTAAATATAAATTGAATGCGCGTAAAACTCGTTCACATGTTAAATAATACATATCATCCAATTCAACTCACCCTTCCAGCAATTCCTATTGCAACCCTGTCATCGTCATCATCGCCAGAGATGTCTGCACCTTCATCTTTTCCGAGCATCACATTTCTTATCATATCCAGCACAACTTTCCCAGGTTTTAAGGCCACCAATTTAGTTAAGAAGTTCACCTGCACTTCCAACAGTTTTAATGATGCCAAAATCATATTTTTGACGACGAAAAACCATTAAGTTTAGTTTTAAATCTATACATATCTAGTGGAAATTTGCAAGCCATTTTAACACATTACACATACAATAAAGTCATGTGAAACTGAAAAACAAATATTGAAACTTGGCATCAACGTACCTCAGACTGAGGTAGAGTATAAAATCCACGGTCATTTCTTTCATCCAAAATCCCCCCTCCCATCATATCACGAGCTTCTTCTCTAATCAAAACAAGTCTTGCAAGCAGTTTCCGATCAGGCACAACAGGACGAGTTTCCATTGTCTGCAAACAATTAACCAAACAGTGTCTAGAATTCATGTGGTTTCCTTGGTCAAGATTTCAGATAGAGTAAACATTTATCACTCAATTGAAATAATAAAGTAAAATGATATTTTAGAAAGCTTCTGATTGAATGAACAAAACGAGAAAGATATTGCTTTTTAAGGATACGGAAATATATTTTCACAGAAAAAGAAATAGATAGAAAACAAAAATTAATAAAAATATGAGTTAGCCCTCCAATATTGAGAACCTCTACAGAATTTGAAAGAAGTATTAACTACTACAAGACATTTTAAAGATTAAACGATTGTGTGAAGGACCTAGTAATTCATATAATACATGAAATTTCTATCAATACCTCTAATAAATCATCAGCTTGATTAGCTATGTCATTTAGATTTGCCCCTGGGATATGAATCTTCAAGTCATTCTCTCCTTTAAATGAACCACCACCAGCTGCAACTCGGCGTAACAATTCATATCTGCTTTCCTTTTTTGGAGTTCTACACAGAAGACCAACTACTTGAACCTAAAAGATGAAGGGAGAAGTGCACATTGGTATACAACTTGGAACCAATCAGAAAAGTGTTCAAGAAGTGGCTCAAAGAAGTTCCTTACCTGGGGTGGGCATTTTTTAGTTAGATGTGATAATACGGTCTCTTTGATAACTTCCAACAGTGACTTGCGCTGCATGGACATATGTGCACAGTTAATTCCCTGCTACAACTTTATGACAGTATGTTTTCTTAACAAGATATAAAATGATGGCATCATTTAAAGGATAGTTCTTTCTTAACGGCATTCAAGTAAAAAATTAAGGGACGGGGAGAAGTGGAGGAGCAACCATAGATACAAATATCTTTCTCTTGATATGATATAATAGGAAGGACATATAAATTGCAGCAAGTCAGCGACTTTAGTCTGAAAATCACACCTTATCATCCTCGTCCTTCTCAGCAAGCTGGATCATGTAATCAAGGGCCATCATGAAATCAGATTCCATCTGATCAACTCTCTTACCAATAACTCCTTGCGCAGCCAACTCCACTGCTACTTTTTCAGATTCTTCATCCATATCCATATCTTTCAACTGAAGCAATAACAAATTTATACTCATCACTAATAGGGGCTAACAACAACATAACACATTAAAATTCAAGCTAAACAACTTAGCATACAAAAATTTGCCTCATTAATACTACTTGAAAGTTTTCAGCCACTAAAAATGCACAAAAGATTTGTCAATAGTACCTTTAAAATATTGAATCAAGTGATTGTGAACAATAAACAAACAACAGAAGAGACTATCATTACTACTCAATTCTCATTACAACATCAAAATAGTAACACACTAAGAGTCTATAAAGCACAGACACTCCTTGGATTAAGCGTGTCCCGGTGTCAGACACGTATCAGTGTCCGACACTTATAATTACATTGAATTATATCATTTTCTCAAAATATTATCCATGTCAACGTATCAGTGTCGTATCCGGTGTCTGTGTCTATGCTCTCCGTGCTTCATATAAGAGCACCTCCAATGGTGCAATCCAACAGTTCAAAATAGAAATTCTCGTCATAAGTTGTTTCTATAAGTTTGCTCAAACAGTCTAACAAGTGCTTAAGTAAAGCAGATAAGTTCAAATAAGTCAATCCAAACAGATAACTTAAGGTTCTCAAACTCAAAATTCAAAAACCTAAAAAAACAACTTACAAGAGTAATCATTTCTTGAAGAACAGAGATAACTTGATCCCCTCCTTTAAGAAGTGCTTCACGTTGAGCAGATGTATCAGTATTAGAACTACTTTCGCCTTCATTTCGGTTAAGAAGTTCTTCGAGTGGAAATCCACCTCCAACTTCATAACTCGTATCGCTGCTGCTGCTACTGCTTAACACGATTAATCGATTATTTTTCACTTTTAGTAGCTTCTTCTGCTTCAACTTAAAATGCTGTTGTTGGTGAGTGGAAATTAAGTTTAAAAAATTTGATGAATGAAAAATTTGTGTGGTAAGCGGGTACAAGATTGAAGAGCCAAACATTTTCGTATAATTTTAATTTATTTTTACTCAATTTTCAGTTCATAATAATAATAATAATAATAATAATAATAATAAATTTGAATTGTTCTTTGTTATTGGGTTCTATCTGGGTTTAAGCTACAAAACTGAAACGGAGAACAATTGGAATTGGAACGATAGATATTAAATAGTAGCAGATATGATTTTCGAAAGGTCTTTTAGATATATAATATTTTAAAAGAAATGTAACTTCAACGAGCCGTCTTAGCTCAGCTGGTAGAGCGCACGGCTTTTAACCGTGTGGTCGTGGGTTCGATTCCCACAGACGGCGGCTTGTTGTTTTGTTTTTGTGAAACCATTTCTAATATTGTAAATTGTATTGTCGCATCCGTGTCATATTACAAAGTTTATGTGTTGCCGTGATTTTTCGACGCAATTTTTTTTTATATAAGAGGATGTTTTACTCTTGATGTTGGGGTCGATGGTAGACAGTATGCATTCTTTATCGTCGGGTCAAATGTATTCTTAAATACATCTCGTTATGTCGTCAAGAGTGAGACCGTCCGTTTTCTTTAGAAGAGTTTTGCACCTTCAAAAGTGATTGTTTTCTTTTCTTTTGTCAGTTATTTTTTATCAGTTGTTAGTTACTGTTGCGGCATAAAGTTTCTGATAATTTGTAGTTTTTGGAGAACAGAAGATAATTTTATTTATCACAATTCAAAGTCACATAGGAAGATGCTATTCATTAGAAAAATATTTCAAACACTCGGGAGAAAGTGTCTATATCAGTCAAATATTTTTACCCACATTTCTCATGAAGCTATTCATTCACCAGCAGGAATCACCAAGGCATCATCAAGTCTGAAATGAATGTTGGGTTGCTACCTTTTGGTCATTGTCATTATATTCTCTTTTATTTCATGAATAATGATAATTTAGTTGGTTATGCGATGCTGCATTATACAAAAATTAGGAGTATATTTATTCATAAACAACTGAATAATTATGAATAAATAAACTATTGTATTGTCCTATTGAGGACAAGGGTACTGCTTGATTTAAATGTCTTTGTATTTCCTCTTTGAAAAATGCATTTATGAAGGATTTAACAGTAACCTAAAACAAACCAGAAGTTCCTAAACATTTGCCTCATAAAGAAAAAATATGACAGGAAAAGAAGTCAACAATATTCCATATCTTAAGATATTAGTCGCCGGCTCCAGACCAGGATATACCCTAGGTGCAACAAAAAATTAACAATATGAAAACCATACTAACTGTTAGAATACCTTTAAGATTTACTAAGGGTACATCAGGAAATTTGATCCTGCTACAAGATGAAATAAACTATTATTTCGGCGCAATAAATTATGCTTTTGACTACATAAAGTTTAAAGCATAAAACCAGGATGAACCAAAGAACCAAGACTTTCATACTCAATGAGTTAAGACAACTTACACCACAATTGTCAGCTGACATAAAATCAATTAGAAATATAATCTCCAACTTTGAGTTTGTCAGCAGCTAACACATATGAGACAGGAGTCAATCGCTTTGATGAATTGCGTGAGATTTCTCCATCGATTTTAGCAGCTCCCTCATCACTAGATTGACCATCTTTACTTCCAACTTCAATTAGTTTGTGCTTGTTCATCCCAACATACATTATTTTTCTGATTTCTTTCCGTCCTTCCCTTTCAGCTAATCTCAAATCTTTAAAGCCCTGTTCGAACTTCGCTTCATCCTCCGGCGAAAAGAATACAACCTCCTTCGTTCCAAGCTCTTCGTACAATTTCTCAATCTTTGCCTTCCACAAGAGGCCTATTTCTGTGTCCATCTTCTGATAAGGAGTCCTCAGCAAGTATTCATCAATTCCACCAGCCTTGTCTATGCAACGAAGGGCGTGAGTGGTGACTTTAACACGAATATGACGATCTAGGATATAACTAAAGAGCCTCTTATCCTGAACATTAGGTTTCCAAGTTCTCCTTGTCCTATCATGGTCATTAGAAAAATAAACAAATTTGCATCAATAATGCAGAGTCTTCTTTCTCTCTTTCAGTATCCCAAACATACAATAAAAGGCAAAGGAAATTCCTAACACAAAATTGAGCAACCAAACGATAACATTGAAGTGCTAAATTGAGTTACGGTCACTAAACCAACAAACAGATTCATTCTTGAAATTACTGCACAATTACTGTAATGTGATGTGACAGACAACGTCGTGCAGGATATCACAATATTGCAAGCAGCACTGTTGAAATCCGTGTCCAGTCTAACAAATATAGGCAAAAATCACAGGATATATACTTCCAAAAATTAGTACTAGCCGGCCATCAAGAAACTATTATTCCTATTATCAAAATCCAAGACTAATGAATTGAGAAGACCAATTTTATAACAATGATAGTAGATATAAACCGCGAAAAAAATGTGATCAATGGTAAAGTTTAGAACTCAATCAGGATTACAACCACTATCACAGAGAGTTCACTGAAGAAAATTTATCCAACATCATCACCACTTGGATACTCCAAAATATGGACAGTTTAAGCGAGTGATGGAAACCTGCCTTCATCTAAAGTAGAATTTCATGATTCAAAATGCACTGGATTCCAGTCACGGGTCACCCAATAACTGGAGAGATAACTGGAAAATCAATCATATCTATTCAACAATCCTATGTATAGGTATAAAGATGGATAGTGATATTATTTAATCTTTGCCTAGTGGATCGAAAGATGTTCAGTTCCTTGAATCTTCTAATTTTAAATTTGGAACATCAATCCTTAATCTTACACTCTTGAGAATAAGAATATTGAGATAAATTGAGTTATGTAACAAAAGATCATATTGAAATTTCAATAAACTTTGACCAGATTAATATGAAATGTATTGTAACTTGGAATGTATTTCAGCATTTACATTCTAAGACAAATAAAGATTACTATTAACTGAATTACTCAAATATGAACAATTACTAGAACAGTACTGGGTTCCAGAGCAAATCAAATCTACCATATTTATATTTATTGAAAAATGACAATGTTATTTATCAATCAACTGAATTAGGAATCATGGTTTGTCTCTTATAATAATTAGAAATTATGTCTACGAAGAGACTCGTACAAACTATTCAGAATATGTTTAGTATAAAACCAATTAATGTAAGCACAAGACAAGTAAAGAAAATCATGAAGGCCGCTCATGCAAGTGGGGGATGATAGAGGAAAAGAAAGGCAAAAACAACAGAAGAACCGAAAACAGAAAGCTTGTATCCACTGCTGATAAAGCCATGAAAACAAGCAAAGTGCTGTTGCAAGCAATAAAAATTGCAAGTAATGACAATGACCATAGTATTCACTTAAGAACGACATGTAGACAGTTCTGTGTTTCACACTCCATAATCATAGGCATCTTACGATTGAAGAGGTGCTTATCACGAGGATGTAAATAATCTAATAAGATTGACAAGATTTGCCCACACTAGCTACTTATGATTTTATGATTGGTACACACTTTTTAGTGATTCAAAGGAAACTTCGGTCGACCCATGAAGCATGTTCAAGTTTATAAAATTTGTCAGGAAGAAGCAGCGCAAAACGATATTCAATGTACTTTATAAGTGGATGTGCGGTGCTCTAATCAGAGAGAAAATCTTGGTTCTTTTAGGAAAAATCATTGCCTAGGGACATTCAGGCTCTTGTGGCTATGCTTTGTCGCTCTTTATGACAACACCTTCCCTTGTTAGAAAGACAAAGGGATTGAATTGAAAGACATTAGAAAACTGCTTTTGTATCAATCCTGTAGTTATTGTTGTTTCCTATTTTACATAATTAGGATACCTTATCTTCTTCCCTATGCAGCACTGAGTACCTAAGTAAAACTAACACTTCAAATTAAAGGTATGTCTGGTGTCCAACACTAACACATTTGGTTACGTTCAATAATTCTATTTTCTAAAATTATCATTAGTGTCAGCGTGCTAGTGTCAGTGCTTCATAGATGCTGACACTTTATATTGAAGGCATGTTTGAGTGTCCAACATAAGAGTTATCCTATCCAGCACTAACATTACACGAACACTTGTGATTACATAAAATCACTTCTATTTTCTCAAATTATTATCGGTGTCAATGTATCTGAGTATATGATTCATAGCTTCTTCCCTTTAAATTAAGCTACTCTTATATCCAGAATTTGTAAATACCAAATTCCTAATACAACCCTATGAGCTAAAACATGAAAATTTCCAACCTAGTTTAACAATTAAAAACAACAAACAATTACGAAAATAAAAATTGATCAAAGAAATGAAAACAAACCTATTGCCACCATCTTCACTAACACTATTGCCAAATTGAATGTGTTTCCCAGCAAAGAGACCGCGTTTTGCACGATTCATCACAACTTTTGATTTAGGAAGACATTTCTCCAACGATTGTTTCGCTTTTGGAGTCAAATTCTTCTCTCCAACTTTCTTCAGAACTTTCTTCATCATCTCTTTACCTCTAAACGCCATTTTCCTTATCCCTTCACAAAAACAAAAATTGAAAAATAAATAGGAAAACGATTAGAGAGCAAGTGAGAGAATCTGTTATCAATAATCGCGGCCGCAAATGGCGTTGGAATTGCATCTGAGAAGGTTAAGAAAGAACCTGGACGAATTGATCGGTGTTTCTGGCGGCCGGTGAGTAACTCTGGCGGCGTTTTCCGGGAAGTTGAGTAGAGATCAGTGGTGCGACTGCAACTTACAAGGGCAGCGGCTGCATTCTGTTTTGTTTTCTATGGAGATGCTCATTTTTGTTTTAATTAATTTTATAGTAATTTCTTTTACAATATTTTTGTGTTAATTTTGCAAATAAAAATAAAGTTTTTTTTTTCTAAATAAATACTGCTCCGTTCTAAATTATAAAGCACTTTGAGAAAAAAATTTGTACAAATTATATTATTAATGAAACATTTAATTAAATGTTATTTTTTATATTGTACCTTTAATTATTTATTACTCTCGTCTTTCAATTCTTCAATTTATTTCTCTCATATTATTAATGAAGGACAATTTTGTAAATTAACTCATAATTTTTTTTCCATACAATATTAATTATATTACTTAATTTGTGTAATATGATCAAAACGACTTATATTGTAGTACGGAGGTAGTAATATATTATAGAAATTTTGAAATAAATTAGTAAAATGTTCGGAGTTCAAATTTTAACCTAAACTAAGCTCACGGAAACATGTTTTCACCATTAATTTTTCTTTTTTATCATTACTTATTTGTATGTATTTAAGTTTTGTGCACGAATAAATTAAGGTTTGATAGTAATATAATTGTAATTATTTTTGGCAAGTAGAACATAATTGTAGTTTAAGCGGTAATAGGAAAATTAATATTAATATGAATTGGTAATTTGAGATTTTCACTAAATATATGTTTGGTTATGTGCGAGAAGAGTTTGATGTGATTGATTTTGATAATGTCTCCCTCCCCAAGTATAACACATGTTCATAATATCACTTAAAGTCTTAAACCATGTTTCCACAATGTCTCACTTAGAGCACCTTTACCGCGGATTCACCATCACAAAGGTTTTTATATACGAAGTGAAGTGAGCTATGAAGAATCTGCATTGCACAAAGCATTACATGACCCAAGTGGTGAACTAAAGTCTAAAACTAGAAGTTAGTTTCTCTCAATAGCAGAAGCAACGTGAACTATCCATTAAATTTTTTATTGATGTTAAATTTTATAGACATGATTTATATAACAATAGCTTTGAATTTAACGGTGAATTTTGTAATATGATTATCCGATAAAGAATTATCGGAGGTGTCATGTCATGGTACTAAGTTTGACACCTTTATATCATTTGATCTTAACTCTAATATTAATTTATATCATTACGAAAATTCATAACACTTCAATTCAATGGGTACATAATTAAAAGCAACGGTTATATTCTCTAAAAAAAAAATAACGGTTATAACATTTTTTTTTGTTCAAATTTTTTTTTACCTTCCTATAAATAAATATTATAATAGTAACTTACATTTTTTTACACACAATTTGACCTTCTATTTTTTTCTTTCAATTTCCAATAATATTTCATTTATCAAATGGATCCCAATTAATGGAATCCTTATTTTAATTATTTCCAAACACCCACCGACGACACTTTTCCAAATTTTCAAATACGTCAACGATCATCGCTCCTTAAAAGTGACGGTTCTCAAAATCTCCAACCTTTTATATTTCAATCACCACCTTTCATTGACAACAATTCTCAATATCCCCGACCTTGTATGTTTCAACCGCCACCGACCAACATCACTAGCCAATATACACATTCAATGGGTGCCAACGACGTTGTATAGTCTCATAATGTTGAATTAGAATCACCAATTGAGTCCACTACATATTCTCAAGTGCCAATATTCTCCACTCAGGTTGGTCTATAAAAATATTGCTTTTTGCGGAAGAAAGAGAGCGTTCTACCCAGAAAAGAAAAATAGCGTGTCAATTTCTCATAAGAAGATGATAATTTGCTTATTCGTATATGACTGAACATTTTCAAAGATTCAACTGTGCGAGTTAACTAGAAAGCAGATAATTTTTGGGGCAGAATCAAAGATGGCTATAATATCTATCGTGGATCACTTATAGCGAGAGAGTGGTTTACACTCAAATCTCGATGGCATCTATTGAATAAATATTGTCAATGGTTTTGTGGAAGTTACAAACTATTTGTTGATAACAAGAAAAGTGAACAGTCTGAGACCAACATCATGGATGAGACACTTAAATTTTTTGTACAAGTACATCATAAACAATTCAACGTTTCACAATGGAGCACGTGTGGAGGTTATTGAAGGATGAACCTAAATGGAAGGGACAAGGAATGAACAACTCTTCAAAAAGATCAAAGACATCCTCGACCGGGACATATTCATCGACATCTAATCCAACTAATTTAGTCCTTATACGCACATCATCAACGTTTCACAATTGAGCACACATGGAGTTTCAAATTTAGTCCTTATATTTACTTTGCTAATTAAATTGCCACGTGTCCTTCAATTGCGACATATGCATTTTTTAATAGATGTTAACAACGATCATATGCAACAATAATTGATCTTTCAAGGGTCAGAGATGAAAACATGAATTTACAAAGACAAATGGCATATTTAAACTTTATTATATTTTATTTTGATAATACACATAATAATTTTTTATTACATTTCAATTATTATCTTTTAGTAACAAATATCAAAGGGTGTTATAGAACAAATCAATAAATAATGTCGCACAATCGAATAATTGGATTCAATTGGTTAATAAATTTTTTCTAATGAAATTATTTTGTGAGAATTTGAATTTAATTCATGTTGAAAATAAATTTGGTCAAAGAATTAACACCAACAAAATAAATAAATTAATGTTATAATGAACTTTAACAACGACAAATAAATTGAAGCAAAATTTATCCAAGACAAGTAAAAAGAAATTAATGAAGCAATATTATAACTGAATTATAATTAATACTATTAAATTTTGTTAACCACAATTTTAATGCCCAAATATTAAACTATAAAATACGAAGCATTTGTTTATCTTTTGGTAAACTTGTCGAAATTACGAGAGTCGACATAAAACCACCATAAATTACAACAATACCAAATATAATAAATTTAAATAAAATTATCATATACGAACTAGTATATCTTGACTTCGATCCTCAACAAAAACAACTTATTGTCGACTTTTATTAATCTTTCATTCCAATTTCGAATAATCATTATCTGTTTTTTTGTTTATATGATTCACAGTAATACCAAATATACATTTAAAATTATCAAATACAATATAATATTTCTCAAATTCAACCATCAACAACGGAAACAAATTTCTATCTATTTTTATTTATCTCTCGATCGAACTCCAAATAATCATTATCAAACTAGAATCTGACAAAAAAAAAAAAAGGTTTTGTTTAAAAAAAAATCACCATAATGTTGAAGTGAAGTTTGAATAAATTTGAAAAAACATCGTTTTCCTTGTCTAATGGATCTGTCTCGTGACAAAACAATAAAGGCAACATTTTAAAGCGCGCCCACTATTTTCCTTTTTCCCTAAAAATTCAATTTTCAATTTCAAATTCTTCTCTCTCTTAAACACTTACACTCTCTTCTTAACACAGAGATCCCAAAACCCTAATTTACCAAAATTCAACTTTTTCTCTTTCCATTTTTTCCCAATTTCATCTCAAACACCATCTTCTATGGACGAAGAATGTAATTCATCTCAGCAATCGATTTTGACTGTTCAATCTGCTTCAAAGGTTCGTTATTTCTACGTTTTTTGTGTTATTGTTATTCTGAAGAAGAAAAAAAAACTGATTTTTTTGTTCTTCTCTGTGTTTTAGATTATGAGTGAGAAACGAGTTAATACCCACTTGGGTGATAAGCATGAGCCCTCTCGAAAACGTGTCAAAATGAGAGATCTTGAATCATTGGTTCAGTCTACAGGTAATTTCATAATTGGATTGGATTTTTAATTTACATGCATATGCTTGAATAATTTAATCTTGTATGTGTCAAATTCAATCCTGTATTGTTTGTTTTTTCAAAATTTTATGTTAGTGTTTTTTTGGGTGTAATCTGGGTATCCGCGTAATTGCAGAGACTAATCCCTTAAGCCATGTGAGACCCAAATGGGTGGCAAACTCTCCCTAGGAGTTTTAATTTTATTTTAGTATTATGTAAATGATATTTCATATTTAGTTTGATTGAATTTGAAGTGTCACTTACAATAATACCGATTTGAATTATTGTTATAAACCTTATTGTATTGTATATTGTTAATTTGTTGTATGCATTTTGGACATTCTTTTGGGGTTTAGTTTAGTGTCAAACATATAACTTGCTTTTGTAATTATGATGCAGAAAAGGCAATTGGGAAAGAAAACATTGTCCAATCGTCGTTTGGTGATAATGAGATGTCACAAATCACGAAGGTGCCATTGACAGTGGACATGGATGTTTCAAAAGAAGAGCAAGATGGAAGGAACGCAATGGGTAGCCCCAAGCTTTTGGATCTTAACACTGAAGTTATTGGTACCAGACATTCTTTGCATTCGGATAAAAGTGGTGGATTTGGTGAAAAACTCGATAATGATAAGGAGTCATTGCCTGAGAAGGAGAGAGAA
This sequence comes from Trifolium repens, assembly GCA_030408175.1. Taxonomy (NCBI): domain Eukaryota; kingdom Viridiplantae; phylum Streptophyta; class Magnoliopsida; order Fabales; family Fabaceae; genus Trifolium; species Trifolium repens. Next base: position 6,949,918 of record CP125836.1, read on the forward strand.
GTCCAAGGTGGTGATGCTGTGAACACGAGAGGAATTAATGTGGATCTCAATGCAGAAGATGATACTAGCTCCGTGAATGTGGAACCGGCGAGTTTTCCGAAAGAACATGGTCATTTTAAGTCAATGGATGTGTCCGAGAGTGGGAGCAGTGCTGGACCACCAAAGGAGAAAGATCCAATGAGAATATGGATGGAGATGAAGCGTAACGGTTTTATTTCATCCGTTCATGGAGGCATTCCGGTGCCGAAGAAACGCGGGAGGAAAAGTAAGACTGAGATTCTTGAGCAAAAAATGGAGCTTGCAAAGAGAGAACAAATCAACAGGTTTACAAAGATTGCAGCTCCAAGTGGACTACTGAATGATTTAAACCCTGGGATTATTAATCATGTAAGAAATAAAAAACAGGTCCATTCGATTATTGAGGCTCTTGTAACTGAAAAACATGAAAATAGGAGCAAGCGAGAAGCACATCGAATGAGTGGAGGTATAGACTTCAACAAGAGAGACCTAGAATGTGTGAAAGATCCGAGTAAGCATCAGCCTACTTTTTCTCATGAAGAAGGGACCTTTTATGGATCTGCAGGTGGTAGACAAGCACGAAAGAGTCACGCGACAAAGAACGGTTCCTCATGGATTTTTGAGGATAAAGGTCGTAACTGTGACACATACAGTGCAGAAAAAGCTGGCCATTGTGTATCAAATGCAAGTCATGTCACAGAAGACGACGTTTTATCGCTGAAATTGTCATCTTCAATGAAGGCATCAATGAGTTCCATCGATTTCTCGAATGAAGAATCATCGGTTTCATCACTTTCTCTTAAAGGTTCATAGCCATTTTCCTCTTGCTTATGCTTGTCTTTAAAGCACTTCATGTAATAATTCATAATAAATGGAAGGGATTGGTTCTTTTATATTGTCTGGCTTGAAAGCTAGGGATAGACTGATGTATCGGAAAATTAATTTTACATTAGGCTAGTATAGATGTCATGTATTGGAAAATTTCTCTTGTCCAAATATGTATAGAATGAACTGGGCTGTAATTTTTTTTGTTTTGCTTTATATTGAAGCTTATTGAGCCTTTGCTGATACAGTTGTTTCTATGTTTTTCAGCTGCCACTGTTGCTTCTCAATGGTTGGAGCTTCTACATCAAGATATCAAAGGGCGTCTTGCGGGTAATGCCATATTTATTTCTTTTAAATAAGTTTTGGATAGTGAAAATGCTTACACGTGGTTTATGTATTTTTCTCTACATTTGCAGCTTTGCGTCGCAGTAGACGGAGAGTTCGATCTGTAATCACTACTGAGTTGCCTTTCCAAATGTCGAAGGAGTTTGGAGATAACCAAAATTACGAGCCTTGTGGCATGAAAATTCCTGCAGGACTTTCAACTAGCAAAATAGCAGAATTGCATCAGGCAAGATGGACTGCTTTGTTTGATCATATGGATGAAGCACTTTCAGAAGAGGAAAAACAACTTGTGAGTGCAAAAACGCATAATTATTTTGTCATGGTCTAAAGTCTTATTTTAGTCTTCCTTTATGTCGATCTACACTGTGATGTATGATAAAGTATAAAGGGGTACAATCTGACACAAGGTCAAGATACAAAAATAATAAGGTAGTGTTGGGTTTGTTTTCTACGTTCATCACTTCATTGCGTTTTCAGTTTGTATGTTGTAAAACATAGTTACATAGCGTCACTTTGTTTTTTCATTCTGTTTCCTGTTTTACGGAGCAAATGATCAAAACTTTTCTTGTTTTCACCGTTTCCCTTAGAAAATTTTAGGAAATAGAATCAAAACTAAGTAACATATTTGTAAGTATTAATGGCAACATGTCAACTGAAAACAAAAACAAAAAATCAAGTTGAACGTCCCCTGCTAATGCTGGTCGAAATAGTCATATGTCTTCATAGGAATGGAATTATACTTCAACAAGTTTGAAAATGCTAAGGTACATGCACTGATTTATTAACTTCATATATATTAAATATAGGTAATTACTGATTAAAATCTGGCTTATTTAGATTTATAGAACTATCTCCTTCCTTTGGTAAGGGTGGATACTATAGGTGTCCATGGTGGTATTGGATACCGAGGAAGATTTCAATTTACTTGGCTCATTACATTGATCTGGGAATATACATTTACCAAGAACAAAGTTGGTGCCCTTTCTGTTCGTCTAAATCTGGATTTGTCTGGTTCATAATTTCAGGAAAGTTGGTTGAATCAAATAAAAGAAAAGCAACTGCTCTGTGATCAGGGCCTACAACATGTAAATTGGAGCAAAGCTTATGGTTTACAACAGTTGGGGACTTCAGAAAATCATTCCAGGTAAACTTTCAATTGCATGATATAATATTACATACTATTGATGCTGTGATCCTGGTAATGTTGGCCAGATTTCAAGTTTTTAATTAGAACAGTTACATATATAATATTAAGTTAAGATAATCACTCAATGTGAATGTATCAGTATTTAGATTTTTAGGAGATCAAAATTTGCTAAATTAAAAGCCATTTAATTCTTAGATGGGCATATATTTACAATATAACGACTGTCAAATTGTAATAGTTTAAAGGAATAAAAAGAAAATGGGTGGGAGCAATGTTATGAAAACCGGACCGGACCGGCCGGTTCAACCGGTTCGACCGGGAACCGGACCCAGCACCGGTCCGGACACAGGGGGAAAACCGCTAGTCTGCAGAACCGTCTTAAAAATCGTGAAAACCGGTGTGAACCGGTACGAACCGGGAAAACCGGTGAACCGGTCCCGGTTTTGGTGGACCGGCCGGTTTAAACTTAGTTTTTAAAAAAACGAAAATTCAATTTTTTTTCCCTTTTTTTCTTCAGTTTGTTCGATTTTTCTTTTTTTATTTGGTTTCTTTTTTTTCTTCTATGATGATTTGTAGCTAGTATTCATCCTTGTAGCCAAGAAAGGAAGGATATTGTTGAATTTTTTTTTTGAATAAAAATTGTGAAAGTAAATTTAGATAAAAGATGAAAAATATTATTTTACAATCTAAAATACTTTCTCTATTTTCTTCAACTTATGTTCTGTGTGGAATGAAAAATCAAACTAACATTAAATTGGAAAGAAGAGAAGATGAGAGTGAAAGAAGAAATGGGTTTCATATCCAAGAATCCCTTTTTTTTTTTTTCAATTTGGGTTTCAAGAAATGGGTAAATTGGATGAAGTTTTTGAATGAAATTGGAAGAAGTTTTTGATAGAAGTGGAGATGGAAGAAACCATTTATTTGTGTTGTTGTTCTTTTGATTCATGGTTAGAGAGAGAAGAAGAGATAAACATATGAGGTTGAATGAAAAAATAAAGCTTAGGTTGAACAAGAAGAAAGATGGAACGGCTGTGTTTTCACTCTTTTGGCATATGTGAGATTGCAATTTTGCTTAGCTTTTATATCTAGGGTTATGGTTAGTGTAATGGGCTTGGGCCATGTCTCTTCAAATGTGGCTTAGTGTAAAAAACACATTTTTTTTATTATTGATATTTTGATGTTTGAATTTGAACTTTGAATTTAGATTATGATTTATGTCTTGGTATTTGGTATCAATTATGTATTTTGGATCTATGTATAAGTATTTGGTATATATTAACTATTTTGGATTTATGCTATATTTTAGGTTTTTAAATTTTCTATTTTGTTAATGTTAATTTGTTTATTAACTATAAAATAGGAAAATTATATGAACGGTTCAATGTAAACGGTTCAATAGCGGTTGAACCGGTCCAACCGGTTGAACCTTGAACCAGTAGCTACAACGGTTCGAGTACCGGTCCGGTTCTTAAAACATTGGGTGGGAGTACTTAACAGCCATAAATTGTCAGAGAAGACAGACTGATGTATAGAAGTCTCCTGGAATTTATTTTAACCAATCATTCCAATATTAGAGGGATTTACAGCAGACTGTTCTGTCACAATAAGTGATAAGGATACATATTCTTTGACAAGTGATAGAGCAATATTGAAGGGATAATCATTGATTTTACAAAAAGGTGTATAATAAGCCAATAGGGAGAGTGCCAAGAGAGGTTTTATCGAAAGCCCTGGATATGAATGGTGTTTGGATTACCTTGTGGTCTGCATCACGTGATGCAGCTGCAATATTAAGGTTGCGGTAGTGTCCCGCATCAAGCTGCGACTGTGCTGTAATCGTAAATCACAGTAAAACCCACATTGTAACGCTGTAACGTAGTGGGACCTATAAGGGTTCACAACAACTGTAAGAGGCAGTCGCACGATCGGGCATGAGTGTCCGGAAGTTGTCATTGTATACTCCCGCGGGAGGGAGACGGCCAGAAGCGGAGGATCAATCGACTGGAATAGCCCTTAACTCCTCACGCAACACACACTCTAATGATTCATTAAATGGATCACGGAATAAGACATATCCAAGACCGAGATTAATTCTTTTTAGGACTACACCAAGAGTCAACTCTAAGTTCCTATCTTTCTACCTGTGTCTGGGATGTACTTCTTATGGAACACATTCATGAGCCAGTACTGCGATAGAGACTTGGAGACAAAATTTAGAAGCATACGACTTTCGTTTGAGTAGAAGTGAATTTGTTAGTAGCATAGTTCTTACTGGACTTCCTACATAATAAACTAACGCAGTTGAATCTTGACTTAGATGGTTTGGGCATATGTAGAGTAGATCTATAGATTCTCTGTCAAGGAGGTCATATTAGATAGAGGACAATCTAATTAAGAGGCATAGGAAGGTGAAAAATCGACAGGTGAAATTATTAAGAACGGCTTAAAGGTCAATGGTTTGGCTATAGATTAGTAGTAAGAGAACATTATGGCGCCATTTGATCTATGTAGCCAATCCTACCTAGTGGGATAATGCGTGGGGAGTTGACAAATCAAATAAACTAATGATTATTCACAGTGAAACTTGCCGAAGTGACTCTGAAGCCTGAATCAGACATGAATGATTTTCCACATGTTTAGTCATGAAACTTTGATCTATTTGACTCATTTTTAAAAGAGTGTTAATTTGCTTTGCTATCAATATTTGGTTTTTTATTTTTGGTAAATAACTTGATGGACATCATATGTTTGATTTGGAATACATAATCTGTGTTTATATTTGAAATTAGAATTAAATGACTATGCACTGAAAATGCCAAAAAGCCTTACAATAATGATATATCTCTAATCATATTTCATCATATAGATATTTATGAAGGTTGAAAATGATTTAGGAACTAACATACAAGTCATTATGGTGAAATATCATCGGATGCAAGTGTTACTTGTTTTTACACTGTTCTCGGTCGATATATAATCATTAAACTCTTGAAAATATGTCTCTTCAAAACTTAAAGATGTCTCCATATGAATACTTTCTCAAAGTTTGAAAGCATTAACCCTTAAACAGATTGGATTTGTTATTTATATAATTAGGGCATGTATTAGATTGCATAGAATTTTTTCCAATATAAAAAATGTTATTTCTGCTGTGCTAAGCCTTAGACACAATTTTAACAAACTTTGATAATCTTTAATGTGCAGACCATCACAATTAGACAACTCGGAGAAAGAGTTAGCTGTTAATGCAGCAGCAGCTTCCATATACTCAACATGCAATTTTCTACTGTCAGAGTTAAGTTGTATTTGACATTGAATCATACACAATCACAATGTTGAAAATTGCTTATCACGGAAAATAACAGTTGTTCAAATTGTACTATGTGTACTACTATAGCACTGCTATAGCCATTACTTGAAAGCACTTTGTACTAAATAGCATATTGCGGAACAATAACAATTTGTTCAGATTCCGCTACGCTATAGCGCTATAATGTTGCTATAGCTGCTATTTCACAACAGTAGTCATACATTTGTATGATCTCATGTTGGTTGTCTTTTTTCCCTGCTCTCTCCTTGATGAGTAGATATTACTATAGCAATTGCCATTGGCATGTAGAAAAACTGTAGTTTAGGTTGGCATATGGGCAAGTTTTGATACTTGTTGTGATTGTAACTCTAGCTGTTGGATCAATTTATTTTTGTCACTTTTTTTCTTGCTGAACTTTTCTATAGAAAATGTATGTCTACATTTTCTACAGAAAATTAATCAATAATCATTACCAAAAAAAAAACCAATATCATTGGATTCTTTCTCATGAGTGATATTTTTACACTTCTACACTTAGTCTTCTTGCCTCATATTTTATCTGTACAAAAATACATTTGGTCTTAATAGATAGTTACTTCTATTTGTATAATTGGAGAAAACATTGAGTAGACTAGTTGAAATTTGGCTGAATGAAAAGTTAAAATGAGAGATAATTTGAAGTGAATCATTGGCCTCTCTTCCATATGCATAACTCTGCCAAACTCACCAATATTTTTCATCTGTGGAAACAAATCTGTCACAACAATGCACCATGTCAGGTCATTTTTGTTTAACAATGGAAATTCCACCTTATCGAACGATGAAATTCCTCTAACGAGTCCCCTTGTAGCATCTTTACACTTGATTATTGTGTGCGGCATGTCTCAGCTATTGGCCAGCATTGTGATTAATTTCTTCAGTTTTCATTTTCCTTAGATATAGTTGTGATGAGAGCGATGTTTTCAGAACAAAATTGAACCGGACATTTCAATCGATTGAACTTTGAATTTACATTGTTTATGGTTTGGTTGCAGTTTTGTCTCAATTCAATCGATTTAAAGTAGTTGAACCATGGTTTGAGATCTTAACGGTTTGATGTCTAGTTCGATTTTTAAAATATTGCATGAGTGTTTCAAATGCATGCTATTTCATTTTCTATGGTTGCTACCTTCACCTTGATTTTGTTCATTGGCATTAATTTCTCCAATGCATTGGTCCCTCAAAAGTGTAACAATGCTTTCCTTCATATCAGAAAGGTCAAGAATTTGATAGAAACTATAAACCAAAAAAGTAAATAATCACAAAGAATCAACAATAGGAGAAAAAATGTTATTAATGAAATAAGAAAAATACAGAATGATCAGAACAATTTGATAGAAACTACTATATGATGTATTTTAATAAATTTTATACTTTGTCACAGTGACAAACTATATTTTGAAAGAGGTGTAAATTGAGAGTTCGATTCTTATAAATGATATCTTAGTAATTCCTTTATACTATTTTATTTGCAGTATATAAATTAAAGTTCTAAAATATAGTAAAATTTAAGATTCGCCTTTGTTTTCCCTAAAAACATATGATAATCCCTACCAGTACCAACTGAGTTAAGCTGATTCTTTTGAATATTTACATAAATATATTTTATAATTCATACCTTTTAATTTTTTTTATCCACCCATAAAATTATGCGAAGTTCCGCCACTGAACCTCCGTCATTAAATATGTATTATATGTTTTTAGTCTCTACATTTTGCGAAATTATCAAAAATTGTCCCTACATTTTAAAAATGGTAAAAAAAAATCCCATAAGTTTTTCCGTTATCAAGAATAGTTCATTCCGACTGTTTTTTCAAGGTCAGCTAACATGATGCTTATTTGTGGACCCACCATTTTAATTTTAGTCTCTACATTTTGCAAAATAGACAAGAATGATCCATTCCGTCGTAGGATTTTGACGTTGACTTAACATTTTTTTTGACTTATTATTTTTTAGATTTTTTAATTATTTTTTAGAGGCACCGAAACTAAAGGTAAAAATATACATTTTTTGAGATTTATATCTTTTTTTTTTTCCTTCAATTTGTAAGTTATATATATATATAAGTTATATCTTTTTTGTTTTGCAACTTACTACTGGAAGCCAAATTGGGATGGTAAAAAAGTAGAGGCTCGATATTGAGGTATTGGATGGAGAGGGTGGTGGTTGCATGATAAGAAGAGCAAAGGTCCCGCAAGAGAAAAAAAGAGGTTGATGTCACATTGTGAGAGAGACAGAGGAAGCAAAGGCAAGGGAATGAAGGATGTATGTGATGGTGGTAGGACTTAAGAAAGAGGTTGATGCGCGAAGAGTTGTGAAGGAAAGTTTTTGGATTTTGTGATTTTGTTGGTTCTAATTAGCAAATCACACACCTCTGTCATTAAATGTGGATTTATGTATTATGATTCCTATAACTACTTTATTTAACATAAATAATATTAAGATTGGTACCAAAATAAATATTAGTAAGATTTATATTAGTTAGTTATAAAAAAAAAGATTTATGTTAGTTGATTGAGGTATGTGTTGTAATGAAGATGAAATTCAGAATAGAAATAAAACAAAATTAGATTATGTAATTTTTCCTCAAAATATATAAATTGTTTATATTGTCAAATAAATGTTAGGCATCTTATACGGTACTCCCTCTGATCTTATATATAAAAAATAAGTTACTTTTTAGATTCATTCTAAAACTAATGTATCTAGACAATAATATTATCTAGATACATCAATTTCAATTGCAAAGTCACTCTGAAATTTAATAAGCCAGATTACTAACACATTAAGCTTGCACATTCTTAACTAATTGATTTGGAATATCTATTCAATAAGAACGTAATCAAGTTCAACAAAGAAGATATGTTGATCATCATATTATCAAAATATAATCTATTTCTACTTGAAAAGAAATATCATTCATACAATTGAAATACAAATCAAACTATTTGCAAGTAAAAAGAGAGTAAATCTTCAAAATAAATTTGGTTATTCATATTATCTAATGGCACCTTAAATGACAACTCCTTTTAAACAAGGTAAAATTCCTTAAAATCACAATCATAAACCTAAACAAGAACAATCAATTACTTATTCTTCAATTGAAAGAAGATTTTTCTTATAGATTACCATCTGACAACAAAAGAACATGTTTTTAATGCCAAGCTCCTGAACTGTGTTGGTAGTTAAATCACACCTGGCTAGTTCTTCATCTTCTTTTGCGAAGAATATATCTCCGTTCTTCCCTACTCCAATAGGATTCCCAAGACAAGGAAATGGTCCAACAATGAAGAGTTTAGTCCATGACTCTCTGACACCAATTTCACCAAGAATTGATATGTGAAAAGTAGTTGTTTCTACATCTTTATATATCAAAGCAATAGATTCATTTAACAGTAATAAATGAGTGTTCACCAATTCAAAATCGATAATATTGTACATAATTGGGGGTATAGATGTCAGAAAGAACCCTTCATTACCCAAATCGAATGACACCAAATAGAAATTATCAATATCTCTTTCACTTTTTCCCAACCAGTGACACACCCCATTCATGTACACTTGCTCTACAACACTTACAGGACTCCGATAAATTTTTTTCATATCCAAATCAAGTTTCTTCCAAGAATTACTTTTAAGGCTATATATCTCCCATATAGGGTCATGTAATACCTTTGACGCAGACATATTCATCCGAGCGTCTAAAAAATAACACAGACTTGTGAAAAATTCTACATATCTAATCACCTTATAGTCACTTCTAATGCAATCATAACCAAATCCATGATGTTGACTCGCAAACCTTACATAAGATGGTACAAACACAGCTGGGTTGGGAGGAATGACCTTGAATTCTTGAATAGCTGGGTTCCACACTACAAGTTTTGAACTAAGGCCATTGACGTAGAGACAAAGAATGCCATTAATTCCAGAACCCAAAATATTAATACCACGATCATCCTCTTGAATTGGAGGCGGCCAATCTAATTTGACTTTATTGTCAAAACTCTCATTAGAAAATAAATACAACGCTGAATGTTTTTCAAAATTTAGCAGGGTCTGCTTTAGGAGGAGACATGTATCGTTGTTATAGGAATTATTAGAGATAAGATTTTTCCGATACATATTCATGAAATAAGGGGTTTCAAATACGGGGACCCACGATTTGCGCAAACATTTAAACCGGTTCAGTGATTTTAAAGGTAATTTTGACATTATAGAGAATACAAGATCGTTAGGTATGCAATTACTAACCTTCTCATTTGTAAGAGCCATCAATTTCTGAGTTTCTTAAACGCGACGCTCTTGCTCGAAACAGGTTTTGCTCGCAACTGTTGTGAAATAAGGGGGTATATATATATTGTTGCCTCAGTTATCTTATAATTTTTTAATATATTTTTAATTATTAAATTTATTTTTCACTATATATTGTTGCCTTAGTTATCCATTGTTTTAAATAATATGCTCTTTTTAAGTAGGAAAAAACAAGTGGCATTTGATATAATTTTCCTTATTAACTAAGGAAATTAAAGAGCAAAATCTACAATGAATTTCAAATAATAAAAACTTGTCAAAGATTTTTTATATATATTTTTAAATTTTGTAGTCAAAGTTTATTAATGTCATATTATCTTTTAATTAATTTTGGAAAAAAACTCTAAATAAATTAAGAACATAAAATATTTTTATATTCAATTATATATTTTTTATTTAAAAGTTTTTAAATCTCATTCTATGATAATAAATAATTTTGTTGACTCAATAAATGAACTTAAATATCAGCACGTTCTATATCAATATTCATCTTGTTAGTATCTTAAATCACTAATTTATTTATCATTTTTATATTGAAGTTATCACTTGTCTTAAATGTTTTTTTGTTGCTTTTTTAAATAGAAATGTGTCTATTGTAACACCTCATTTTCCTTAATGTATGTGTTAAGTGATCATAATTAAGGTTTATTTAAGTTAGATGATTTTTAATCAAAGGAATTCACTAAGTGAATCTAAATTCGCTAAGTTAGCACGGCTGATAACACCTGGTTTTCAAGTTCCACGCGTCACGCGTTCATAGGGGATTACTGTCCCCAAAGCGACGTAACACACTCTGATTGGTTGCGCGACGCAGTGGGAAGTCGTGGAGTGGCGAGCTTATACTCGCTAAGAGAAAATGGAAAATTTCAATTAGTATAAATAACCATCTCTTCAAGCTTTGTATAAACTTTTGGTGACTCACAATAACATTAACCTACTCAACCTAAAATAATTACATCACGATGAATATTTCTTTCAAGCCATTCCTAAAGCTATGTATACATGTGTTCCAAATAAACATCTTGAAGCCAATTTAATACGCAGCTTATAATTAGATGTCTAAATGAACCTACCATCTTACACATACCTAGGAAATGTCAACATTTGACTAAAATCTGACTTATATCTGAATGCCTCGGTGAATCTGAGTGCAAAGAAGACATGAAATTCTACCGAAATAGTTCTGGAAATGACCACATTATGAACCTTGCAAAAATGTCAGACTCCAGAAACTCGATATGAGCAGCCCGACCAATTAGAGAGTTTAAATTCTTGCCATAGGCAGTGGCATCAAAATTGACATCACAACGCATAAATACTCGACGTTCAGAAGGATTGGCACGGATTTGGTCCAAACAATCATTCAGCATCTCTAGGAACACTCTACTCTTCTTTGAATTGTCATGTGAAGCAGCCTGGCATGATTCTATTCTAGCGGAATGGTAAGGCACATAACCATCCTGAAAAAACATTATCATATATACTAGTATTACATTATCTAATAGAAGAATCCATCAATAAGTTTCACATGCATTAGTATATCGATAGAAGAATCCATCAATTAAGTTTCAATTCTGAAGACCCGTATTAAAGACCAGCACACTAACATACAGTCATTGCTAACCTGAGGGGAAGATAGCAGAATTATATGCCTAAAATGATCCAAGGTCTTCTGCTGTAAAAAGGAAGAAATGAAAAAAACCATATTAGAACCTCGGCATATTAATTAAACTCCACATAAGATATGAATAATCAAAGCCTTTTGGACTTTGGTAAAGTGAACCATCAACTTTCAATTTAAAAAATTGGTATGCAAGATAAATCGTAATAAATAATGCATATAACAGTGTAGTATGCAAGAACAGTCACACATAAAAAAGGAGTTATTCAATTAATTAAAGTCTGGGAGCTTAGAGTCCATTTTATCTCAGTCTTTGTAGAACAGCTTCCTCACCTTACAAAGTTTATATAGAAATGTATTTTGAATATCTGGATCATCTGTGAAGGTGAGCTGATGAATGCACTGTGTGCCTTTTAGTTTCTTCAAAAGCCATAGCCCAGAATTAAAGAGTGAGTTTGAACTATAAAGATATCCCAAGTGTGGACCAGACACCGAAACATATGTATGTAAGTATCTTAGAAATGGCTCCATCATGCTATCTGCAACATTGTAATAAAGTTAGCACCAAATGTCAAACAGATGAACACGTTCAATTTTAAGAGTTTGACTTACTAGCTATTGCTGTTCTTATAATGAGGTTCCCAATAGAATGTCCAACAAAACTAAGTCTAATATCTCCCAAATTTCCAGATCTTGACGCTTTATCCATTTTCTTTTTAACAAAGGAAATCACTTCCTGTGCTAGCCTTTGTCCCATTTCTCTGAAGTCGCCTGATGTTTTATCTTCATTAGCCCGTGACATCAGAACTTCTACCTTCGGATCTATTAAAAGCCATTGATTTCGAATAAGCCGTAGATCCAGATGATGCCCCTACAATATTTTCAGAGACACAGAATAAGAATTCAACCAACTTTCAACAATAAGAGGATCTGCGTATGTGTGTGTGTGTGTGTGTGTGTGTGAGAGAGAGAGAGAGAGAGAGAGAGAGAGAGAGAGAATGTTAATCTTTCTATATTGTTCTTTGTGGTAATTCTCTAGTAGCCCCCCCCCCCCAGGCCTAGATACAAGGGCAGAGTCATGTTTGGTAGTTACCTTTTTAATCTTCATGACATGGACAATGTGATTTTGTTAATAATAGATTGATATCTGTAAGGGGTAATTTGGAAGTTGGGAGAAGGGTTTGAGGGAAAAGTGGGGAGGAAAAGGCAAGGAAGGACGGTCCTCCACCTTGCATCGGGTTTATTTTGCTCCATGGGATGGGACTAAAATCACTCAATCTGGGGGAACTTAAAAAATGAATTGGGAGATGAATTTGGAGGGCTTGAACGATTCCCCAAAAACTTTTCCTCTTTAAACAACATTCTCAAAACAAAGAAAATGTTGATCACAAGCCTTCCTCCCCTCTCTTTCCCTCCCCCAAATCCGTTCCCTCCTAATTCCAAAACAAAACCTAAGTAATATGTCTTATGGCTTGAGTACGAAGTCAAATTTGGAAGAGGTACTGCAAAGATAACAACTGACATTTTCATGAACAATATTGGTAAAAAAGTTAATTAATGAAACTGGTAGTCATTTGGAACTCAGAATCGTGGATTTGGCACACTTACAAGTTACAAAATCTATCGAAACAGACAACACCATGGTTGGGAAGTGAAGTGCATGACAGAAGGTAAAGTTTCCGTTATGGAATGGGATATCAGGTAATGATGGGAGGATTATATGACCATGATTGCAATGTTTTAGCTTGATCAGACCGAGCGGCCAAAATTGGCCCAAGGATACTTCCATTTTTATTATTGTGCTCCACAACTCTTTATGGTGAGCCTATGGACATTTTGTTTAACAGCTTCAAAAGAAAGGCTGGCCATTTGTACTTTGTTGCTTATGTCATTTTGACAATGCGACGGATAGCCCACCAACATTGATTACCAATCAATCTCGGTCAAATAGATGGATAAATTTGACGGATAAATTTAACAAGATTGAGACATACACAAAAAGAATGTACTGTATATACAAAATTCCGTGTGTGCAGAACTTGCCTGAAACCCATGTACAAAGACAACAATCTTCAACACATGAGCATTACTTTGTGGGTTAGATTCTTTGTTTGCAGTGCCTGAGATTGAGTTTAGCCCAGCTTGAAAATTATGTGAATTTGGAAGTATGACATTTCTCAGGTATGAATTTTCACTGATAGTGCGCCGTGGTGCATTCATCACACGTTCAACAATCACAATTGGTATACGCAAAGGATCTCCAAACATTTGCATGTCTTGAATTGATTGGTTGTTAATCTGCAAAATGTAATTGATTAATAGGCCGGCCATATGTAAATGTAAAACAGGAGCTAGTTGTTCATACGAATTGATAACTACCCTCATTTGTGCAATGCTCCTTCGATGAATTTCAGCACGTGTAGCTGCAATCTGAAGAGGCTGTGTAATTTAAGAATAAAAGTAATTCAGTTTTTAATAATATGTATAAAAAAGACTTTCTCAGCAACATGCCTGACAATAAAAATATGGAAGAACATATAAGAACTCACCTCATCAGATAACTTCAACAAACTGGAAACTCTTTTGTGCACCCCACGATAGGAAAACTCATCATTCTCACTGTTTATATAATGATGAGGCATCTCTACCTTAGAATATACCATCCATATCGACCATTCTGTTTTCCTTTCCATAGCCCAAGCATCACGCAAAAATTCTAGAATCTTTGTTTTGTTATCTCTAGAAATAAATATAGATCAGCTGATTAAACATGGTAAGGTAATGTTTTTTGATACATGCTCATGTACAATGAAAGGGGCCACAAATTATAATTGTCAGTCAGTTAACTGGAACACTGTCATTTTTATGAAAGTAAGTATAGAAAGATCCCTGAATGAGGTGAATAAACATCTCAAGAAAACTATAATCATACTGCTCTCAATATTGCTAAGACTATTGGAAGCAAAAGAAGAAACATTGAATCAGGTTTGGACGTAAAAGAAGCAAACCTATGAAATTTTAGAAATGTGTTCCACAAATACAACAATTGGTCTCCCACTGAATGGCAACAGTCCAACAGCTCAGTCTTTGACAAGGATTGAAGCTTTTCAGCAATCAGAAGATCCAGAGCATCATTTCCTCTCTGTACAAGACAAGAAAATTGAATAAATAAAAGTAGAAAGAAAAAACTATATAAATAGAGAAACAAAATAGCAATACTCTGCAGCATGTATAAAAGTAAGGACCTTTAGACCATTTTGTGGATTTCCTTGTGCTAAAATTTCAACATCTGTTGCAAACCGATTTGCTTGCACAACAAATTTTAATATTTTCTCATTGTTCAATTTTGACTGAAACTCTGAAATCTCAATAGTCTGATCAGCTGCTTTGCTAAGTTTTTGTAATTCTTCAAGTAATATATCACGAGCCATTAATAATGTCTTAAGAAGCATTACAGTTTTCAAATCTACAGATGCAACTTCTTCCAAGACCTGGTTAGTCGCATAAAGCATGAGTTAATTCCAAAAGAAACGTCTAAACAAATATAGAACTAAGAATATAAGCTGTGGTTACCCGAATGCAAAAACAAAAACGTTTACGAACTTCTTACAAAAACACTTTTTTGAATGATTTCCATCCCATTTTCCGTTGCTGGCACACAGTTTTTCATTGTGTCTAAAAGCCAAGTTCTTCTTATCCCAATATTTCCACACTAATCTTTTTTACAAAAATATATTTTGACATTTTTTTGACTAAAATATATTTTGACATGAAACTATTTTATTAGATATTCTTATTCCCCTTTTAGAACAACAGATTACTTAAAAAATTAGCATAAAAGTTTATCATCTGGAAGGTATACAAGTTCAGAGAATTCTCAAGTTAGAACATAGAAAAATCATAATAGAAGCATAAAACAGAAAAATGCAATCCACATTGAATGGAAAACATGTGCATATATACAAAGTGAATACATCCAAAGATGAACTTTCGACCTTTGACAATGCAAACTTGGATCCTATAAGACAACACTGGCAGAAATATGCATGAGCATCATGCAAAATACAAGATTTCTAGAAACCTCTTAGTGTAATAAAGCAAAGAACACAAACATGAAATAATTCAAGGAAACATTTGTAGTAAATATTTTGAACAAATCCAAAATGATCAACACTTCAATGGTGATTCCCAGAAAGAAACAATCGATGTTAGAGCATACATGGTTCAATGTGTCATAACTTTTATCTACAACGACTTCAGCATTGCGAGAATTACTGAAACGGAGAATATAAACATGTTACTCTATGTAATCAAAAGATGCATAGATGAAGTTGCAATCTGCTCTACTGAACAATTAAAAAGTAATAAAAATAGTAAAATGAAGATCTAATTGATTCGTACTGAAAATTAGATGGACAAACCTGGGTACCTTCAATGCAGATGGATTAGGGGGAGCTCTTAGTAAACTGACATGTACACTGACATCCACAAGAGCAGCATGTAAAGCATCAAAATGTACAGGACAATATGAATGCAGTCCTAAAAGAGCTTTAGGAGGAATTCGGAATTCATGGACAGAAGCAGAGTAAGCATCCAGAGCATCATGCAAGTCAGTACTGTAGATGGTGAACTCCACTTAGTATACAGATTTCACTAAGGATATATCAATCAGAAAGAACAACCATGTCTTTTGGATCCATACTAATATGCCAATAAGTATACTACTTGAATCACTCACCCATTTTCAACCGTGGGAGCATATATAAGCTCGAACTTCAAAATTACAGCAGTAGTAGGTAAACCCTGAAGTTTAGAATCGTGTAACATAGTTAAATATTTGGAGTATCGGAGAGAAAGTGACAGAAAGTAGAATGAGAGAAAGAACAAAAATTCTCTGAAAACTGAATCTGTTATTATCAGTATTGTCAATAGTGCACTATAGCGGAGTGGAGTAGCCCCTGGCCGCTACAATACATGCAGTAGCAGAGCAGTTTAGTGCAGAGGCAGATATAGTTGCCAAAACAGCGGCTGCTGCTATAGCACTGCACCTCATAATGTGATCGGAAATTCCAAAAAGTCCTTAAAATACAAATGTTGGTGCTTTTGGTATTTTAGGAATTTTGAAATTAAAAATGATTATAACATTTCTCACTTTGCCTCATTCATGTCATCATATTTCACCCTCTCACTAGTCATCACAGCTAGTTGTTGAGTTTTTATTTACTTCCTTCGATCTCGGATATAAGCAAAAAGATACTCATATTTGGTGGTCTTGTAAGCCACTTTAACTACTTTCACTCTATTCAAAGACGTCATTCCTAAAATACCCCAAAATGAATATAGGCTTTAGGCTTAAAAGCAGTTTTAGTCCCTCTATTTTGAAAAAAACCACAATTTGGTCCCTCCATTTCTACTTGTGCAATTTTTGTAACCCAATTCACCATTTCTTACCAACCAATAATTTTGACCATCCAACTTGATGACGTGGCAATAAATTAGGTGACCTTACATAAAAACAAAGGGTCTAATAGCTGAGAGTCTTAAAAAATATGGTGTTAAAATGAGTAGTGATCATTGTTATTAGAATCTTTTGCATTTTTGTAAGGCTTGTTTTATGTAGGTAAGAAAATATAAGCCCTTCTTTATTATATGGCTTGTTTTGATATATAAGGATTCGCTTGCATTTGGTAGGTTAGAGGCCTTTGCTTTTTTAACAAGCCTTTACACAACAATAATAAAAGTCGCGTATATTATGCATTTTGAAATTGAATTTTTTTAAATGTCTGTTGCAATTGTGATTAAGAGGCCTTATCAAGTTTATACAGATCTCTATTTACAAGTAGATTTTCTGAGGTTAAGTTAGGCCCTAAGCTCATATTATAACATGGTATCAAATTCTCTCCTATACCTGTTGTTATTGGACAAAGATCTTTAATCTATCATTCCACTCGTGTTTGTCCATGTATCAATATGGCTAATCCTGAGTACGAGGGCATGTGTTGGTTGAGATCACTGTTATTCTAACTAGATAATGCTCATAAGGATTGGACAATTGTCGCCTTACTAGCCAGTTTTGTGGAGTTGAATTGAGCCCCAAGCCCAAAATATAATGTGTCAAGAGAATTGTTTTATACAAATGTTATTGTTGTATTTGTTATATCTGGGCCTTCTAGCTCAGCCGAGCTGTAGGCGCTGCTCTCAGCAGTAGTCTAACAACAACTAAGTCTTATCCCACGATCGACAATACGGATATACGACTTCATAATGGAACATTATACACTTATCGTAAAAAAAAGTAAAACTAAATTTGTATGTGTTAATGTGCTAGAGAGTGTAAACTAAACAATTTTTAGCAATATAATATAGATGCCAGCCTCGTCAGTCCGGTATCTGACCTAGAGGTCTTCCTACCAGATAACGTACCACCTAATACACAATTACCATAATACCATCTCATAATATATCTTTTCCCCTCAGTACCCCCTAAAATAATGAGAAAATAAGAGAGATTATCACCTGAAAGCTACTGAGAGATAAATTAAACGAGACCATCATACATAAATGAACATCCTGCCTGGCATATTTTATCCGAAAAGGCTGTGTTGAGAAACTGTTGTCTGTATCATCGATTCTCCAAATACCACATAAACTGCCAGGACCTAGATCAGGAGCTGTAGAACATAAAAATTTCTACCACATCAGGTATATCAGTATATGTAGGTGAACAAAAAAATACATCAAGTAAAGAAGGCCATTTCATGATAGACAAACAACAAGATACCACAATCTCATGCATTGAATAAAAGATCCTCGGAAAATCATAATGCAATCCAGATTTATGGTGTAAACAGTCACAGATTAAAATAGCTCCCTAATCCACTTTTTGAACTATTTAGGGACTCCAGTTTCAAATTCCATTATACAAAAGGATATATTTAGTTTATCTGTGATATCTCGAGTTAATAACCCTTGAAAGTTGAAACTCTGAAGTGTTTCAAAATGCTTGAGAGAAATTTTGCCATTCCCCATTAACTTATATGGTTAGATCTCACATAAACTAGTGATATGGCCAACGTAGTCCTAATAAGGGTTGCAATCCTCATTTGTTGTGCTAGATTTTGTTGTTGAGCTAGGCCTAACCTAAATTCTAAGATAGTACTAGAGCTGTCAACATGGTAGACTGTGCTAGATTATGGAACTAGCATGTGATAATCAGTCAGCATAAAATATGATCATCCTTTTAGAATAATATTAATTATTTCATATGCATAAAATATTTTAGAATAGTGACCATCTTTCTATGCACTATATCGCTGAAGTGTTTTTGGGGTCAGCTGCTATGCACCGTTGCCAGGGATTGACAGCTGTGATTTTGATATGTAAAACACTTCAGTTCCTCCCATTTCATTCCATTGTGATTCTGAGAGGAAAGAAAACGCATTTACAGACAATAGAGAGGGAACGTTCCTTTCCTATATAATTTTAAACTTCCAAAATCCAAATATAGTAACTAGTTCCCCTTCCCCTCTTTGCCTTCCATTTCCCTATTCAAATGTAATCCAAACAGTGTAAAGTGTTAAAATTGCATGAGGGAAATCCTCTCAATGGTTATGATAATATTCGAAGTATTGCAAAAGCATATACCTCAAATTAATGAATTTCCTAAACTACAGAACATGCTTTTCCAAAATAATGATTGTATAAAATTCATGATATAGTTCGCAGGTCCAATGGGTCACCAAATAAGGTAATGGAAGCTCCATTGCCAAGAAACATGACTTTCCTACAGTAAAACTATCGACCTAACAAGGATATATTATAAGCGAAACATAATATTGCACAAAAAAATGACACATTTTAGATATATTGAGAAAAGGGAAATAAATTGCTTTGTAAATAATATAACATTGATGAAACCAATCTTTTCAACACAACATATCATCCATATAACAGAAGAACCTGTGCAATAAAGTGTATCATGGATGACAAATAAATTCCGATAAAAATTTCAGTCTAAAACAGACTATAATTTGTATAGATGAAAGTTTAAGCCTAAGTGCCAGAAACAAAATATACATAGAAATCCAAATGATACTATACAACATTTAATATAGTGATGTCAAAGTTTCTATCGAAAGCAATAACCACAGAAAAATAAAATAGCATACCCAGTTTTCTCAAGAACCTATGTATACAGAGCATAATCATGAAAAATTACCTTCATATTGAACAACTCTAGCTGGGATTCCAAAAGATATATTTTCATTGTCCTCCCATCTCATAGTAACTTTAATCCGATACCATCTATATAAAACAAGATATGCATGTCAGTTGAGTTAACCAAGGCCTCACAAAAAAAAAATGGAAAGAAGAAAATAGAAATGGATAAGTACCCCTGATTGAAAAGGTCAAGATTGTGAAACCTATGAATGTAGATTGCAATCTCCTGCACAGCTTCAAACATGGCAACCGGCCTGACCTTACAAGAGTGTGGCATTACATCAGATAGCCACACTACTCCCCAAGTTGTCTTGTTTACTTATTGCAGAATTATATCAAACAATAACCCGTCAAAATATGCTTCTCTCCTGTCTCTTAAGTCTTAATAAGCACCAAATCCAAGTCCCTTTCAGTTCAGATCTTATCAAACCTATCAAGGGTCGCTAATTATTTATCTAATTAATCATCTGCGTAAATGAAACACTAGATTGTAAATTCTAACATTCACTCTCAGCACTTTCCACAGTAAGCTGCAGCTGCAAATAAGGATAATAATAATAATAGCACGCGATCAAGTGCGAAATTGTAAAGAACAATACTTGATCAAAGGCATTGGCAATAGCCAACTTTTGAAAGAATCAATTGCACCGCATGCACATGCATGCATAATACACATCATATACAATTGGATGCAGGAATAATATATTTTTTTCGGCTACCATGCTACAGGTACGAAGTTTCCACCGTCGTTTAGCAGTGACTTGACGAATCTCCGCCTAAGAACCTATAGGGTACACAAGGTGGGTTCTAATGTTCTATCCTCTCAATCAAACTTTTTTCATAAGCACGAGCCAGAGATTGAATACCTGACCGCCTACTTAAGGGGCCCAGTTCTTTTATCACTTGGACCAATTCATTGTTGATAATGCAGGAACAATATTTAGTGAAATTAATTCATACTAACATACATACATGATAGTATGATACATATATAATACTTGTTCAATCCACAAACATTTCTATAATGTAGATATCAAAACTGCAATTACTTGTTTCTTTCTCAGAATTATGGAACTATAAGTACAATTCACATAATTTATAAAGCAGATAAAATAAGGTCAATTTTAAGGTGAAAAGGTTTTACAACCTACCCTATCAATAAGTAATTCAAGATTATGAAATTAAGCTAAAAAATATATCATAAACAAGTTGAATTATGATTAACTGATTGGAGCACAATTTTGTACACAAAATAGCATAACAAAACGAATTTGCATGAAAATTTTGGCAACAAAACTTGAATAGAAGCGATAAAAAATGAAAGAATTTTAAGAGAAATGGAAAATGAAACCTCAAATTGGGGAAAAGGGAACGCGCGGTAATTGCTTGCTAGGGTTTATGGTTAAGCGATTACGCCGGCCGCTTAGAAAATGAGAAGGAAAGAAAACAAATGTAATTATTTTGGAAAGCTTATTAACTAAACTTATCATTTGGTTTATATAATTTTTTGAGTTTAATTACGAGTTTAATGGAGATGCACCGATGCTGTAAAATTATTTTACACGATTATCCGCTGAAAACTCATCAATTTGTCATGTCATATAAAAATGTGGAGTATAGTGGGATAATATGGCGGAAAATATGGTTATTATTAATTGATGGTGTAAAATTATTTTATACTATCAGTGCATATTCTTTTTTCTTTTTAATTATTAGAAACTGTGAATGTAAAAGTTTTACACATGTATCTAATAATATGTTATCACCTGATTCACGTCATGTGTTTTAAAAATATATGTATCAATATATTATTGAATATATGTGTAAAATAATTTTACACTAACAGTATATATGAATCAAAGTCTAATATTTTATTGAAAAATGATATTTTGACAAAAAAAAAATATTGTATTAATTTTGAGAATAATTTAATTAATTTTGAGGACATCCACATATTTAACATCGGGGTTAAATATGGGGAAATCATAGTTATTAGGCTACTGCGAAAAAAGTAGATATCAATGGGTAGTTTAGTAAATAATTAATTAATACGATTAGCAATTTAATCATGTGGTTAAGTTATTTTTCATCAAATGGTTAATAAATTATGACACATTACGGTTAATTAGGGCCGTCTCCGAATATTTCGAGGTCCCGTGCTAATAATAATAATGGATCCCTAATAGAAAATATATTATTTTTTAATAAAAAAAAAATAATATATTCAAATTGTAAACATATCAATTACATCAAAAGTAATTATCATCTTTGTGACTAACAAAAAAAAGTCATATTCTAATCAATATTAACATAATATATTTTTTTTGTTACATAAATTTGCTTTTTGGGCCTCAAATTTACTACTACACCCTCTACTTACTACCCAAAAAAAAAAAATTGAGGCCCCAAAATTTTTGAGGTCCTGATCTGCAGCACTGTCTGCACCCCTCAAAACCGGGCCAGCGGTTAATATTTACTATTTTTTTTAAGGGTCAATGTTAGTAATTGTGAATATAGTATCCAGCTCCTTTTCATTGTGTCTTTTAACTTCCTCCTTGCTAAGAGTCTTGCATTTGACGGGATAAGATTATAAGTTTTTAAGTAGAGACGGTTAACATCTTACAAATCAATTTTATAAAGTTGAGTCAAGATCAGCCCAAAATTATAAAATGGTACAAAAATGCTATCCAAAATTTGTTCCGAATCTAAATGCGAGAGAAATAATTAATAGTCTTACATTAAATAAAATAAAGTTTAAATATAAATTTAAGTAGTTCTTGCCTTACAATTTCTTGTACAGTTGAGTTAGGTGACTCATATCAACCATCAATGATCCAACCTTATATTTATTCAACTAATAGAACAAGCAAAAGAATGAAACTAACTACATGAGAGTTATTGATACACTTGACCACTGCTACTGATAGTGTAGTATATGTTGCTTTATTGGCCTAGAGTTTAATAGCTTATGTAATAAATCAAATGTCTTTCAATAATTATTTAGAGCATTTTCAATTGTGATACCAATTTAAGTATCATATATCATTAAAAAGTGGTTCCTACAATGTCATGTAATATTTATGCAACTCATACATATTTTGCTTCAATGGTGATACCACTCTGGATATCATACATTACTAGCAAGTAATCAATTATATTTAATTTGATATACAAAAAGAACTCTAATATTAAATTGATGATATTGTACCTTATTTAGGTACCATATTATCAATTTTGATACCCTCAAAACCACGTCATGGAACTCCAATAATAAAAATAAGTAAGATACATATCACTAATTTATGAAACTCTCTATGATACCCTTATTGGAGATGCTCTTATCACGTAGACTTCATTTTCCTGAATCACTAAGTGATAACTTCCTAAAAGAATCAAGGTGAAGCAAAACAAAATTAGGAATTGAGGATAATGCTCTAATAGTCTAATACAACTTATTAAATTAAAAATAGTTTAATTTATATATACTATCAGTGTAAAGTTATTTTACACATTCTTCCAATAATATACCAACACATCATGTATTTTGTTTAAAAACACATGACGTGTCACATTCATTAAATGATGTGGCAACACGTGTAAAAAAAAATTACACTGACAGTGCATATTAAGTAAACTCATTAAAAATCTATAAAAATTGCAAAAGAAATTCAAATTACAAATAACCATAAAAGGAACTAGCCGTGACATATCCATGACTCTGACTTAGGGGTTCAAACTTT
Source organism: Trifolium repens (assembly GCA_030408175.1). Classification (NCBI taxonomy): domain Eukaryota; kingdom Viridiplantae; phylum Streptophyta; class Magnoliopsida; order Fabales; family Fabaceae; genus Trifolium; species Trifolium repens. The sequence goes on from CP125836.1 coordinate 6,973,498, forward strand.
TGAGTACTTGGACCTCTTATACTATGGTGTAAAAAACAAATAATCCGAGATTCATAACGCAATATATATATATATATAAGATCATTCATACAGATTGAAATAGATTCTTGCGAGTTTAACTTAATTGATTAGACATTGCATTGTATATCCAGGGGATTGGGGTTTGAACCCCGACCCGACAATCTCATTTATCCACTTTAAGAGTGAAATTTCTAACCACTGAGCTACTTGGAAAAAAAATTAAAATGGAAACACTATCAACTGATCATAAATTAGAAGTAGAGTAATAAACCTTTAAAATAAATTTTGATACAACAAGATTCATATTATCAAGTAGTTTCTTGATTTGTCATGTGTACATGATAATATTCATAATGTGCAGACATGAAAATCCACTTTGTAAACAAGGTAAAATGAAAATAACCACAATCATAAGTATCTTCGCTAAAAAGAAGTAACAATAATTAATCATTTAATCCTCTAGTGTGAAGAAGATTTCTCTTATAAATTGCTACTTCATGACGAACCCTTTGTCCTTTCACAGTAAACTCTTCAATTATTTGGGCATTCAAATTAAACCATGACAGTCCTGCACCTTCTCTTTTTCTTTCGAAGAATATAATGTTCTTCTTCTCTGGTTCAATAGGACGCTCAATAGAAGGTAAGATATCAACAGTAAACAGATTAGTCCATGATTCTTTTACACCAAGTTCTCCCAAAATTGATATATGAAAAACAGTTGATTCTACATAACTAGAGATGAAAGCAATAGATCCATTTAACATAATTAAGTGAACCAATTCAAAATAAGGATTGCGGTTCTTGCAATATGAGGGTATGGGAGTTGTAAAGAATACCTCATTTATCCAGTCAAATGACACTAGAGATTCTGTAGTCATAGTTTCTTCATTTGCACCATACCAATGACTCATTCCATCCATGTATAGCCGGGGACAAGCTATTTTCTGAATATGATAAGGTAATTTGACATCAAGTTTCTTCCAAGAATTACTTCTTAAATTGTATATCTCCCACAAGGGTGCATTTTTGTCCCAAATCAATGGTCGTTCCACACCAAGACTATCATAAATAGACTCAGTTAGAGGATAAAATACTACTTGTCGAATTAGTTTATAGTCATCTCTAACATGGTCATACCCAAATCCATGTAGATCCCAAAAACGATCTGAATAAGGTGGCACATACTCAATAGGGCTAGGTGGAATGACCTTGAATTCCTTAGTAGTTGGATTCCATAATACAAATTTGTTATTCCGTTGACTGAGACAAAAAATTCCATTGACACTAACAGAACCAAAAATGCGAATATCGCAGCCATCTTCATAAAATGGAGGCGGTAAATCTATTTTCACATTGTTCTCAAATCTCTCACCATAAAGCAAATGCATCACAGAATGTTCTTCACGAGAAAAAGGTGAGATAATCTCTTGTAGAAGGAGAAAAGTATCATCACAGTAAGAAATGTTTTTAGTAATAAAATTGTTGCGATATATGTTCATAAAATGAGGGTTTTCAAATAAAATGGTCCAAGATTTGCACACACATCCAAAACGCTTTAAAGATTTAACAGATAATTTTGATATAATAGAGAAAGCAAGATCATTAGGTATATGCTTGTTAACCTTTTCATTTGTCGCAACCGCCAAATTCTCCATATTCGTCTCGAATGACATGTTATGCCTTCAACCTTAACCAGCAACGCCAAGGATGAGATCGATGCAGCCGACTAAAGCAAAACCCTAGCAATTGTGAAAAAATGGTCATGAGTTTGGATTTATGAAGACCTAAATATCACTTTGTCCCTGTATAGGACCGGCCCAAGAGTAATGCAACCCAAACAATGACTTTAGGCCCCTAAAAAGAAAAATTAAATTATACAGTAAAAAAAAGATCTCTCACAAGGCATAAATCCATTAGCCCACAGTAGGAAAAATGCCTTAAGGAAAAAATTGTAAAAATGAGACAGCAATTTTGCAACTTTGATAGAACTCAAATATGCGTAGTTTTTAATAGTATTATAAATGATTAAAGTAAGCTTTTATTTAAGTTAATTATAATTATTTACTTGTTTTTTTCATTTTATAATTTTTTAGGACTTAATGTTTGGAATATGAAGAAATGAGTGAAATTGATGCATTTTATAGGGCCTTAGTGACATAGGTTCTATTTGGTAAAAAATAGCGGATAGATATTAAGCTAGCTTATAGCGGATAGTGTATAAGCTAGTTTTTACCTTACAGCAAATAAGCTAGCTGATTGAATTTGTAGTGTTTGGTAAAATTAGAGGTTGAACTAGCTTATAACTTTATAAGTATGAAATGATATAAAAAAGATATGTTTAATTAATATTTAATTTTTTTTCAAGTAAGATGATAGGGGTCGAATTGGAAAAAAAAGATGATAAACTATAAGCTCAATAACTTTTGAAAAATAAGCTATAAGTTTTTTTTCAAAAATTATTACCAAACAGGACTTTTAACTTATAAGCTAAAAGCTATAAGCTAACTTATTTACCTTTCCAAATAGAGCCTAAAACTCGTTTATGACAGGTAAGGTCTTCTTCCTTAATGAAGAGAAGGTGGAAAATCAATGCAAATCAAGTTTGGTCTTATCATTGAAAAAATGTATTAAATAAAGTTTATTATGATAATTTAATAAATAATTTTTAAACAAAAATTGATAAAAAAAAAATGGCCTCATTTTAGAGTTTGTTTTATGCCTCTGTTGTGTCGATCTTGTCCCCTTAACTTATTTTAAAAATTGGTTATGTTTGGTAGCGGCGGGTCTGCATGGTAATTCAGGGGGTGCACATGCTCACCCCCCAAAATTTGAAAATCCCACATACTATCCTATTTCTTTCTGTTTTGCACCCCTGAATAATTAAGTTTGCACCACATACTCAAAGTAGTCTTATCTCTTCTAGAGAGTGCAGAGTGATACAATATTATTTCAAAGCATTATAATTATTATCTCCGTTCTTTTTTAAGTGTTTGATTAAAATAGTATTCAGATCTGACTTCAAGTTCACATCTTCGAAAGATTATCCCTTTGGGGTTGACCCGTTACAATTTTATCCTTTGTAGAAAATGCGCCTCAGTTGGTTTGAAAAGTGTGGGTGTTGTATATACACTACCCTTTGTCTCGAGTACCAAGCGACGTGAGACTATTTTGGTGTATCCAGAACAGAAGCCCCCAGTTGAGGCTAAGAGGCTAAAGGGTTCGAGAACGAATTTTATCGTTCCCACAGACGGCGCCACTATTCAGATCTGACCTCAAGTTCACATCTCTGAGAGATTGTCCGCTTTGGGGTTGATCCGTCACGGTTTTTTCCTTTGTAGAAAAGGCACCTCGGTTGGTTTGAAATGTGTGGGTGTTGTATATAAACTACCATTTGCCTCGAATACTAAGCAATGTTGGACTATTTTGGTGTATCCAGAACAGATAGTAACACCAAATTAAGAAAATGTATTTTTGCATCTCATCTTCTTATTATACTCTAATTTTAATTTACCAATAAATTTCTATTTTTTTGCACACACTTTCTCTTTCCAATAAATTTAATATATTATGTTAAAAAAAACAAAATTTAATATATTATGTACCAAAATAAAAATTTAGTTTTCCAAAAATATAACATTAATTAGTTTTATTGAGAAAGATATGAGTAATTGATAAATAATACAATTGATAAATCGAACCATTGAAACATCAAATGAACAGTTAAGGAATGCTAAACTGACGTTTTTGGATACTTAAAAGTGAGCGGAGATAGATTATGCATGTATTGCTTTATCTCAAATTTCTTGCTTTTTCCAAAGAATTTTTGTTAAAAACTTGAAGACTTTGCAAAGTACAACTTAATTAAAGAATCGAACACCTTTCATGGATTGAAAATCTTAAACTATTCTGCCACGAAGCTATACTCCTTATTGTATGTTTATTTTGCAAATTGAATATATATATATATATATAAATTTGCAGCCGAACTCTAAACTACCAGGACTCCCTTAAAATCAATTCTATTTACAATATATTAAAATGAATTACTAATAAAAAATCAAATTTATCCTTATCACTTTTAATAGTATTCCAAGGTTTCTGCCTTAAATCTAATTTTAACTCAAAACTAAAAAAACATATACGGAGTATAAAATTTTGACCAAAAAAAAGAAGAAAAAAAAAGATAAGCATAAAACCAATCTTCGCATAAATAAATAAATAAGAATATATTAAAAGAAATTACTACTAAAAAACCAAATTTATCTTCATCACTTTTAATAGTATTACAAAGTTCCTGCTGTTAAATGTAATTTTAACTCTAAACTAAAAAATGCTCTATATAAAATTTTTACAAAAAAAAGTACAAAACAAAAATAGGAAAAAAAAAATAGTCATTAAACAAATCTTTGCATAAAAATAGCAGAAACAACCTTTAAATATGAGCATAAAAGTACTGACACTACAACATTTTAGGCCTACCGCAACGCCTCAATTTTCAAAGGTAAAAAAACCGTTTTCGTAGATTGCCAAAGACAACAGTTTTAATATTTTGTTGCGGTAGTGTATAAATATTTTGTAAATCGTCTACAACGGCTATAAACTGTTCTCTTATGACTAAAGAGAACGGTTTTTTATTGATTCTTTTCGGCAACGCTTAAAAACAATTCTGGTATAATTTATATTTATTCTTTTAAAAGAAAGCATGTATAACCGTTTTCTTAACTTATTATAATAAGAAACTAAAACCGTTCCCATATTTCTTTTTAGTGAGCACAGTATATTTCAGCATAGCCACATAATTTTTTTCCCCAAATTTTCCCATTCCTTATTATTTCAATCTCATGACAACTTCAATTAACAAATTTTTCTACTCTGATCGATCTTACCCTCATCGATCAATCCTCCTCAAAACCTCTAATTGATCGATCCTGATTCAAATCCATCGCGACCTGCTTCAAAAATTTCAGAACCTCATCGACCCCTTTCAATCGTTAGATTCTTCTCTACTCACGAACCAGGAACCGCTTCTTCTCTGTTGTTTACGAAATCTTCTCTACTCCAAGAATGCCTTCGAGACTCACGTAACCTTTCTCTACTTCTTAAAACCGTAAATTTCTGAAAAGCACAAACTCATACTCCTTGAAACCCTAAAGTTCTGAACACCATAGCGGCGGCGTTTGCTGAATGCGGCGGCGACGGTGTTTGCTGCTTGTTGCGATTGACGAATTCACAAGGTAGATCGTCTCTTTGCATCTTCTAACATATGTCGCCTAATGAATGTTTGCTGCTGTCATTAACGAGTAATCTTGCTTTGTAAATTTCCTTTTCATCTTCTTGTTTGATTCTGTGATTGTGATTAGATTTTTCTTCTAGCGTTAACATTTGTTGTTTAGTTGATGTCTTCTTCGAGGAGTATTATGTCATGGCCTCTTTTAATTATCTTTGTTCAGTGTGTCTTTTAGCTACTTTGCAATTTTATTGTTATGAACAAAGGTAGGAAGACACTGATTGGCGCCCCTTATCTTTTTCTTATTATTGTTATGATTCGTGATTTCAATGTGTGAAGTGGAGCAGGTATGTTATAGTATTATGTTAAATATGAAACTTTACAATGTGTGAAGTGGAGCAGGTTCTGGTGCAGTAGAGATTTTGTGTGGAGTGTTAGTCGTAAATTGATAAATATTCTTTGAAGGAGGCATATACTCTTTATTTGTTATTAAACAGTGTTCTCTTTTAGTATGAAAAATTCCCCCCTTTCAATTCAAAATTGGTTTTCTGTCAAATTCAAATCAAGGCGAGATATGATGTATATTTGCAAAGTAATACTTGAGTCCTGGCTAGCGGCTACTTTAAGTTGCATTTTATAGATTTAGAACGTACTAGTTTAGTATTATCATATGAAATGGTGGATGAAAAATGTCTCAACTGGAGTGCAGAAAATTCTCATGACTTTTGAAGTGAAGAAAGTCAAGGTACGCCATAAGTATGTTTATTTTCTCTCCTCACACACACACCCAAAAGCCAATCACACACTCTACATGATAGCTTCTTAAGGTTGTCAGATACATCCCTTAACAAAGCACACTTCTTGACCTAATGGTGCTTTTTTATCCTTACATATAGATATATAAGTTTGTGTGATTTCAAGAGTTTGTCTCAAAACCCCATTTTGTGACAAGACATGACATAGTCTGTCTTGATTATAAGTTTTGTATTGTAAAATTTTATTTTTAGTTACTATTGTTAAAAGTGGATAAATTCAGTTGTTGTTTTCAAGGTATGTTATCAGTAATATTTTTATTTTGAGTTTTGGTATTGATAAAGTGGATAAATTCAGTTGCAGTTTATAAGTTTTGTATTGTAAATTCTGATTATGGTGTTCTTGCTTATCATTAAAGTGTAAATTCTGATTATGGACTTATTGTATTGCATACTTTCTTGTCTAATAAGTTTTCAAAATTAGGAACCAACTAGTTTAACTTATTAAAAAAAGAGAGTGAGACAAAATCAATGCACAACAAGTAAAAAACAGGATAATTTGTTAACAGGCCTGTCATATTAATTAAAACATATTTTCTTGCATTTTGGTTATTCTTCTATTTACTGCTATGTTAACTAAGCCTTAGAAATGAGTATGATAGGGTTTTGATTAAAAACTAGGATAAAGTTAAAGTATGGATGATTAGCAAATGCTTATGTTTCATGTCGTTGTTTTCTATTTCATGTCACTATTTCTTTTTAGTTTCTTTTTCTTCTTTTTATTCTTAAGAGTATTTTTAACCTTCCATGTAAGGATAACTTGTTATGATTTAGTAGATACTTCCAACAGCTGGTGGTTTTATGCTTTTGTTGTAACTGCGTAGAAGCCTCTGGGAACTCTCTCTTTTGGACGAGGAATCAAATTTCACAAGGGCCACTGATCTAACACTACTCATTTCAATGTTTGTCAATAATGCAGGGGAGGTTAGTAGCTTCAGTATTTAAGGAATAGAAGGTACATACTCGAGTTGTGTTTCTTTCAATGAATTTATTGAATTATTGAAAAAAATGATTGAATTTTGATGTGCAATTTATATTGTTCTCAGGTATTGATTGTATATTTATTTTACATCTAAACTGTTTCTCAAGACAAGGATATATTTTTTATTAGGAGCGGAGCACTTAGAATGCAATATTGAAACTAGAATGCAATATTGGATGGTAAGTCCTTTATCTCAGTGAGAAGTCTTATAGTTATGCCTACTTGGCTTCTTCTCAACTTTGTGAGGGGTGAAACATCAAGTTAATGAAGAACAAACAATTTGCATTGTGGTATATCCTTTTGACGGTTCTGGTATTTCATGGTTTAATCATCTTGTATGCATATTGTTGACATGCTAAGCATATTAGGCTATGAGTTGTATGACATTAAACCTAGTGGAGTGAAAGGTAAGCGCACATCTCCATTCCATTTCTTCACATGTTCACTTTAACTAAGACTAGCACTAGCAGACTACCGAAACTCTATTTCAAGTTCTTTTTAATTATGATTGTGCATGGGGCTATGAATGAATGATCCTTTATACCAATACAATCATATTTCTATTGATACATTAACTTGAAGGCATACCAAATTACTTATGGTTGTGGAGGCCAATATCTCACTTTAGATTCCTTTGCACTCTATCTTTTCCTATATGTTACATTTGATGCTATTAGTAAAGAGTATATTTCCAATTACATATTTGATGTTAAAATAGTATCAGAATTTAGTATAAAACCAACTAGATACATTAATTTAAATTGCTCTTGGTACCATGATACATTAATTTATAATCTCTTGGCTCAACCCATATACTTTTTATTAAAAAATATTAGGTAAATGTATTTTATGTTGCATTGTGCAGTTTTTATGTATTTTATGTTAATTAAAGGATTACAGAATTTGGTTGATTATAAATGTTTCAAATTTCAGGATAAAAGTTTATCAGATGGAATTTTTTCCCTGGAGCTCCTTAGTTTTGTGCAACATAGAGCTGTGAATTGGGGTCTTGTAACAAAGGGAGTAATTGGTATGTTTTCCTTTTACTTTTTCAATGTTTGCCTTGGATTGAATCCCTCTTTCCAGATTCTTTTTATGTGTGAATCACATGATTTGCAGACTGAACATATCCCCTCTAGAATTTATAGCATTTATGCCTTGTATTTTGGCTTCAGGGAGCAGAGATTGGTCATACTTTAGCATTACATCAAGGTTTGAAGTGACTTCGTTGTAAGCTTGTTAGCTACAAGTGTGAGGTAAAAAGAATTTGGGCAAGCAAAAAGCTGGAAGATATGAAGGTTCCTATGCTGAAGATGCTGTAGTAATGAAGAGGATTCAAGTATTTGTAATTTAAGGATTTAGATTGATCTTCATTTTCAAGATGTGGAGTGGTACTACCAGCATGAAGAAGGGCCAGAAATAGGGTAAAGAAAAGACATCATCCCATAAACAGTATAACTATGAGCAATCTAGTTAATGATGACTTTGAAATTTTATTATACAACAAACTTAGTATTTTTTGTATTATATAACAAACTCATCATTTGAATTATTGTATCTTTTTTCTCTTCATACTTTTTTATTGTGTGGATGAATCTTTCAGTATTTTTTTTAAAAATTTTTTGGTATCATCAAGAACGGTTTTTAATTGTTCTCTAAGTTCCAAAGAAAACATTTCAGTATGTTATGCTATTTCACAATGGCAAAAAACCGTTGGAGTAAATAGTATACAAGAACGGTTTTTGATAGAGCAACACTGGAACACCGTTGCTGATAGCCTTTAGCAAACCGTTCTCGAAAGTCTACCAATAACAACGGTTTTTAACTGGAACAGATACAAAGCGTTGTTGTAGGAAATTTTGAAAACCGTTTTCTTAAGGAGACCTAAAACAACGGTTTTCTGTGAGGCGTTGCAGTTGGATAAAAAACCGTTGCGAAAAGCTAAGACAACGGCTCGGTACACAACGCCCTGAAAACCGTTCTCGTAGTCTATGACAACGGTTTTTTTGCATTACACAACGGTTTTTTGACGTTGTTATAGAATGAAAATGTTGTAGTGTGATCCAATTTATTTAGTTTTTTTTGTATAATTCTTTCTGTCAACGTCAATATTTATTTCTCTAAAAGAATCATCACATAAAAAAAAAAAAAGATACACATAAAAATAGTAATTCAACCGAAGATATGCATATAACAACATATATATAACTAAAAACACAATATATTAAAAGAAATTGTTGGAAAAATAACCGACATAGAGAAAATAAAAGAACACAATCACAACACAAGAATATTTGTTTACCCAGTTCGGTCAAAACAACCTAGTCTGGAGGAGAGAGCAACTCTCCCTTCCACTAAATCCAAAGAGTAACTTTACACAAGATTCCCATAAGGGTTACAAGAATTAGTCTTCAAACCTAGCTCTACCCTTATCCCGAATATCTTCCCGTGGCCAAGAGACTCAATGATTTAGACTACCCAAGATGTATTCAATTACCCCTTGAGTCGTACCAAGAGACAACCCTCTTGTTTCTCTCTAAAACCCTAGCCTCTGTGTTGGCAACAAATCCTAATTGAATTCCCTACATCTTGCTTGCTATCTTGCTCTCCCATTTTTCCATGAAATAAATCAACATCTATTTATAGAAAAAATAGAAATAGATCTGTTTTAAAATAAAACATAATCTCCATTGTTTTTAAATATATCCAGCTTAAAAACAAACTGAATCTTGCCAAAAATTTAAACCTTTATTTTTAAACATACCCAGTTTAAAAACAAATAAAATCTTACATAAACATATTTTAAGACAATCTTCGCAAATCTCATTAATGTGAGATTTTTCAACATGTATATTTTCAACCAATATCAACAGAAATCACTACTGAATCAAACATAATTTGTCTATTCAGTTTGTCTATTTAATAGGGGAACTCGTGCTCGACACTCCTTCATGCAGCTCCTTTCGCTCTGTTGCATTTGGGTGGTGTGGCAAGAACGGAATAATAGGATCTTTAAGGCAAATGAATCATCAGTTCTTCAGTTGTTCGAGAAAGTCAACGTACACTCTTTATGGTGAATGAAAGCTAACAATGCAAATATAGGTCTTAATTCTCATGTGTGGTGGTAGAACCCTCTTACTTGTTTGGGTATCAGCAAATGTATTGATTATTGTACACTTTTGATGTTCTGTTTGGCACACCTTGTGCTGATCATGATTTCTTGTTATTATAAATAAATTCCATTTTTGCTTGTTCAAAAAAAAATCAAACATAATTTGTCCTCATCAATTCTTAATAATATTTCAAATATTCAACCCTTAAATGTAATTTTTTTATATTTTTCAATATACTCTTTTTTAATATTATAGTTTAATTCTACAATATTTTTTTTTGATGAATAATTCTACTATATTTTTGTTTACTCATATACGAACAATACAAGAGAAGTGAATTTTGATGAACATATATTATAATCACTAGCGGCCAAACAGGCACGTTTCGTGTCCATTTGTGTGATCGACATTCTCTATTGTGCTAATTTAGATAACGACTTAACCTCCTTTTTTATTGTGCTTAGTTATTGAAAAAATGAATTTTTTTTTATACTAAATAAATAAATAAATTGAAAACCAATTTTTGTGTGGAAGTTATTTTTCAACATATACAAATTTGAATAGAGTGAAGGGCAAAAGTGACAATAAAACCAAAAATGGTATTCTCTTTATATATTGATATAGAATAGATTACGGGATAAATATTTGTGGTTTATACTTAAAACATCACGGAATAAGTACTGATCACTAATACATAAAGATTTAACAAATAATTTTTTAAACAAGACAATTAGTTCTAATTGATAAATATATATAAAAAAAGTGCAACTATTTTTCACTCATACTCGTGAAAAAATTGGTTAAATATTTTTTTTCCGATAATTGTTGTGAGATTGCCTTTGTAAACTCAGGAAACAAAGCTTCTGGTGGCGGTGCACGGCGCCAGCCCGTGGTGATCTTCTCCTGTTTCGTTCGGACGGTGGCGCACGGCGTGATTCCTGGGCGCACGACGCGAGTTCGAAGCTTATAAGTACGAACCTATTTTTTCAGCAGCCGCTACAGTGAAAGAAAATAGGGTTTTGGAAAGTTCTTCACCGTCATTGAGACTAGGGTTTCAAGAGGGTCTTCTTGGGTTAACTCTAGGGATTGGGTACTCATTTCTTTCATCTTGTAATCTTTATCACTGAAATCTCTTAGTCACAAGAAGATATTTGGGAAAAAGGTAGAAATAGGTTTTCTCTATTTTCTTGCAACACTTTTGAGAATCTCATTGTAATCAAGTTGGACAAAGTTTGATAGTGGAACGAAGAGTTGCTCTCTCCCCCATATATAGTAGGTTTTAACACCGAACTGAGTAAATAATTTGATTTTGTGTTATTTATTGCTTTTCTTAGTTTTAGCTCTTGTTATTATAATTGCTTGGATATCCATTGTTGTTGGTTGTTTATTTGTTTTAGCTCCAGACACTAGTTAAGATTTTATTGGTGTGTTTTGCTGGCTTCGAATTCACAACACATACAATGTGAGACATGTGAAGGTTCAATGGAAATTTGAACGTACGAGGATATGTTGGAAAGCGGTTAATGAGTTATAATTCCAACTATCTAATCTCTCTTTTATTTTACTGTTCATTTATTGCTTTTGTAAAATATTATGCACAGACAACCAAATATTTTTACAATACTTAAAATTATATTAGTTGTTGAAAGATTTTATTTAGTATTACATGAGTCTCTGCATATACGATAGTTCTCTGATTATTTATTTACTCTTGATTTGTAAAGCTACAACTAACAATCTACAAAATGGGAACATATTTTAAATAAATTATTATTAAACAAACAAGATTATATTTTTATGTATATGTACGTGATAAACATTTATCCTGTATTTTTCATATAAAAATAAAAGAAAAAAAAATGAGTGAAAAAAAAGTAAAAATAGAACATGAAAAAGAAAAAATATAAATTGTGTAGAAGAAAAAAAAAGAACATGAGAGATAAAAAAACAAGAGAAAATGAGGTGACTGGAGAGTGTGTGTGAGAGAGAGAGATAGAGAGAGAGAATACAAAAACAAATGATGGCTAATAGTTTGAGAGTGCATCAGTTGGAAGTTCAAATGGACTCTTCAATTGTTGTTGCAAGTATCCAACATGGGAAGATAGAGAGTGCTAAAGGATGGAGCATTATAAAAAATAAAATAAAACATTTGCTTAACTGTACATGAAGTGTTCGGATTAGCTATATTTATCGAGAGACTAATAGATGGGTGGATGTGCTTGTTAATCTGGAGTGTGCTTCCCATCGTGGTTTATATGTGTTCAATGATCCTCCTCCTAAAGTGAAGATGGTTTTAGTTGATAATTTTATAGGTGTTTCTTTCCCTTACTTTATAGCGCTATAGTTTCCATTCTTTCATGCTTTTGTACTAAAAAAAAAAAGTTTGTTGTAAAGAATGAGTAGAATTAAAAAAGTATAATGTTTTGAGAGGAATAAAGAGAGGTAGTTTGTTTTTGTTAAAATATTTTGACAAAGTTATCCTTGATTTTATTGATGTGTGAGTTGATTAAATTAAACTAAATTAATTTAATAATTTAAATTGTATATTATTTTTATTTTTTGGTACATGTATATTATTTTCTTTAATATACAGTTTAAGTTTATAATTTACTATTAAATAAACTATTTCTATTCAACCTCAATGTAAAACAATATAACTTAGAGAATCATATTTTTTTCACTCTATGATATATGTATATTACAAAAATATTTTATAGTTGATGAGTTACAATCTAAGTGGACCATTTTTCCACCTACCATGCTCAAAATTGAAAGGTTCGATAGATAGTCCAACATCTTTATAATACATTGAAGACGTTGCCATCTTTGACGAATATATACTGTTACATGAGGCTACTCGAAGAAGGAGAGGACAAGAGAATTTAATTAAGGACCACAATAGTGTTTTTTTAATTAGTAAATTAATTCAAACAAGACAAGTTACAAGATATTTCATGCATGTGCCAAGATAAGCTAAATTGTAGAAACTAGACAGAGTAGATAGTGATGGTACAATGTTTGTTGTATTATTGTGTATTTTGGATTTGGATGATGCCATTGCTGTTGATATATTTGCACGTAATTTGTACTATTTGTTTTAAGGATTTTAATGAATAACTATGTACACAGTACACTTAGAATAAAATGATGATTATTATTTGTGGAAAGATAGATGTCCATCCAAATTTTTTTGTATAAAGAAATAATTTTACATGAAAATTAAGAGTAATTAATGTTGTATTCTATTGCATCACTCAACTTCATTTCATTTTAAGACTATAATTGGAAGAATAAATCATTTTAATAGGCTGTTTGTATAAAATTAATCTACACTGACATTGTAGATTCATTAAAGTCATATTTTATTGTAGAATATCTACTCTAATTTAATTCCTTTATTTCTAGTTTATGATGAGTATTATATTTTTTAAGTTTAAAAGAGATTTATTTAAGAAAAATAAGGAAAACAAGAAATTGAGAGGACATTAAATCAACTCAGAAAAGAAAAATAAAATAAAAATAAAGCTAACAGAGCTCGTCAAATTTTGTAATTTTTCTACCTCTTGAGCGGGTTTTATTTTATGCAACTGAACTTCCTTCTGCATAATTTTTTTTTATTTGTTTTAGGAATCACTTTTGTAAAAAGTTCTTCGCTTGCGACTTATATAAAGATCATGTAAATATCTAATAGTTGTTAATTATTTTTTCTTCGTCATCAATATATAGTCTATGCTTGATTTTTCTATTATCTTCATGCTTTAAATTCTTCAAATTTCTAAATCACGAGCAATATTGAAATGTATATTTTGATAAAAAACAATAACATTCGAATATGCATCACTCTTAGATGGACGATCTTAAACAGTCTTTATTTATCAATTTATGGTTTTTTTATTTATTTTTTTAAAAAATGATTGTTAAGAACCATTTTTTTTACTTTTTTTTGTGCTAACCATTTTTTTTACTTAATTAAAAGCAAACTTGTAACAGAAAATTTTCAATTAGAATATGAAGTTAGTTTTCAGGTTTCATATGATTATGACGTCTAAATTTTAATTTGAGAAAAAATTAACTTTAATTCGTCTTAAAGAGAACTTATTAATCACCAATATTCAATTTAATAATATGAAAATTGTCAATTGAAGTATTTTTAAAACAAATTCTATTCTTGGGAAAATCTTATTAGCAAATATCTATCTTTGAGTCTTGAAATATGTAAACTCTAAAAGTCCTCCAAATTAATTAATTAAACTCACTTACTTTTAGATATGTAAAAAAAAGGGCAGTTGAAATACATACAAACAAACAAATTTTATCCTTATTTCTAATTGAAGTCAATATGTATACGGAATTCACTATTGTCGGTGGTGTGAACTTATGCTATGCTATTATTGTTGCAACTTGCAAAAGATACTATACTAAAGGAGAAAAAAATGATATAGATATAACCATAGAAAACATATCATTTTATTTTATTTTCTTTATTTTTTTACAATATTTTATTACTAAAAAAAATTGAATTACCAAAAAAATTAAAGATGAAAAAAATGATTCTTTACTATTTTTAACATTTCTTGATCTTTTTAGTGTGTCCTTTAGTCAAATTTCATGCATATGTTCCACATTCCCTAAAGAGTGTGTACACCTTTTGGTACTAAAAGGAAGATAGACTATAGAAAAAGGGAAAAATTATTAATAATGTTGTAAAAATGGAAATATTTAGATATAAATAAAGAGGTTAAGAAAAAAAAATCGACAATTATTCTACTTGTGTAAGTTGATGTTAACCCATCACAGCACACCTCAATAATAGAGAGAAAAAACTAAGCAATAAAGGTCAACGTTTACGACTCTGTGCAACAAAATTTGAAGGATGACATTGTCTCACCTTTATTTAAATATCGGTCAACCAAATTAAATTTTTTAATTTAAGTGGTTAATGAATTTTTTTTAGACGAATTATTAGGAATAATTCAAATTTATTTCTTAGTCAAATAAAATTTTGCCACATTTCATTATATTTCGCAGTTAAACTCTAAATCATAAGACTTCATTTCTCTTAAAAATCAAAGGTTTATAAAAGAATAGACCGGTCAATTATTAAGTATAACTTTTGGTGACTTTTTTTCTTGACAATATATTTTTCATGACTTTTAAATTAGATATGACATAAGGCAAATTTTTTTAATAATTGAACGGTTATATCATTAAAAACAAATAAAATATTCTATAATAGAATTAAAATATTTTTTTTTTCTTTTTCAATATTTGTAAAGAATGTAACTAAGCAAGAGTAGAAGATATCCCATTATAAAATATCAATAATTAGATAGAGTACAAAGCAAGCAATTGGATTAAACTAATTTATTCTTTTCTATACCAAAATTAACTCTTTTTTTTTCAAAGTAAAAATTAACTTTTACTCCCTCCGTTTCTTTTTAATTGTCTTTTTAGAAAGATAACACCAAATTAAGGAAGTGTAATTTTGCACGTTATCTTCCTATTATACCCTCGTTTTAATCCCCAATAAATTCCTACTTTTTTGCCCACACTTTCTCTTTCCAATAAATTTAATATATTATATACAAAAAAAAAAAACAAAATTTAATATGTTATGTACCAACAAAAAAAAAAATTAAAAAAAGATTTAGTTTTTCAAATATATAGTATTAATTGGTTTTATGGAAAAAGATAAGAGCAATTGACAAAAGGGTATAATTGACAAATCATATCCATAAAATACAAAAAGGACAATTAAATAGAAACGCTAAATATGATAATAAAAGACAATTAAAAAGAAACGGAAGGAGTATTAATTACTACAATCCTTGCAAATGAACAATGACTAAGAAATAGTACAATTTACCTTTGAACAGAAAAGCATCGTTTTGCTTGAAACCAAATATATCATTCCTTGTCAACCACACAAGATGAAACACATTTTTTCTTTTCTTGCCTTTACAAACATTATTGAAAAGTATGAAATTTTCACCACATCAGGGGGTCTACCAACAAGTTGAAAATCCATCCAATTAAAAATCAAATTTTATTTATATTGAAAATAATTTTTAATCAAATTTTATTTAATTTGGTATCGAATTTTGGATTATCAAATCTCCTTCTTCTAGAATCCAGCAAGTTTGCGAACAAATAACTAACTGAACAAATAACTAACTGATTCAATACAATTTCATGAAAACACCACACCACATACAACGTTGTTGATGTACGTATGAAGGAATTCTATCATAGGTATAACCCCAAAACAATAACATTTGGACACACACATATCAAAGAGAAAAATTTAAACTTAAATGATCAAATCAATTATCATTAATCAATCCTTTTATATTTAAATTTTTCAAAATTGTGTGAATGTGCCCAAATTAAATGACAGATGTTGGATTTGTGCATGTGCCCAAGTAAAAGTTTATCGTACGGATGTTATTAATTCGGGTAATCTCTGGAGGTACAAAAATTAATTTAAGGAACATGCATGCATACTCTTCCATGGACATGAGTTTTTTTTTTTTTACGCATCCATGGACATGAGTTAGGAATTGATCTCACCCATGCAAAATTAATCCAATTTTCTGCAAAATGAGTCAAATTATGATTGTTTTGTTTCTCACGGTTTTTGTTTGTATGTTATTGGAGTGCAATTAGTTTAACAATTTTATATACAATCTATTGCAAAAACTTAACAGTAAAACAAACATGCTATAAACATTAAAAAAAAAAAGAAGCTAAAATTTGTTACAATCATGTTAATTTTTAAAAATATTAACAATATTTGAATCCATTAATAATAGTCTGCAAGGAATCAATAAAGCTCAGTAGATCCAAGATACATTAGATAATTTTAGGTGATTAGTCATGCTTTTTAGGAGAATCTAAAACAGTAATTAGATGAGTTAATGATTAGTTTGTTAGGATGAACCAATAATGAACACTCTGGTAACATTTTATTTGGATATGTACTGATATATTAATGGCAATATGTGTATAATTTTAATATGTACTATTTGTGAACATATCACAATTATCCACATCAGCAAATATATCAATACATCTTTTACTAATAAAAGGAAGCTCCTATGTTATTCTTATGTCTCCATTGTGCCTATGTGACATATCTAAATGAGCTCCAATTCTTGATTAAAAAAAGCTCAAATTCTTCATTGTTTTTATCCCCACAATTTATTGTATTTGTCTATTCATTCTCCAAAGTCATGGTTATGCATTTTGGTTGAAGAATAGTTAAATGCTACTAATGCAAAACAATTATTACCACACACATAAAGCTCATGATCATTGGAATTCTTTCCAATCAATATATTCAATAATGATCTTTATAAGCAATACTCACTAACCACAACTTTTTATTCATACTCTCATTTTCATAGTTTTGTTCTTTTACATGTTTTCTATATACCAATTTTACACTTTTAGCAAATCATGTTTCTCAACAAGTAAGTTAACTACTATCTTATATTTTCGAGTATAAATATTTGTCTCATTTCAATGTCTATTTTTCTTATTTTTTAGGGATCAAAAGTCCAAAGATGACAAAGGAACATATGTTGGAACATGTTGAGTTAGTAATATGTCATTTTAATTATATGTAAGTTTTATTTATACTTAATTTATGGTTTTGTATGTTATGTAAAAAAAATATTATGTTTTTGATTTAGCAACATATTATTTGGTTCTAATTTTCTTTCGAAATATTGTATGTCTTTCAAAATTCTAATTTTCTAGAATTGTATATATGATACTTTGATTAATGGTGAATTTGCTAAAGAATGAGAGGTAGGGGAATAGTTGCATGATCATTCTTGGCAAGGAAGGAGTAATTGACGACTATGAATCATAGTGTATTGGCAAATAAGGCAAAATTGTGTGAAAATCTCCATGTCATATTGAAATAGGTGAAGAGTAAAAAATTCTCCAAAATAAAACGTGATTACATTAAGTGAAGGAATTTGATCATTTTGATTCCAATAGCTTTTGCTATTCACTACCTCATTTTTGAAACAAGATCAATTGATTTTTTTTTGACACAACAAGATCAATTGATGAATAACACAAAACCACCGTATATATTAACCACATTATATAATCAAAGCTTACTTCAACAAACTTTAGTACAAATGTTCATCTACGTTTTAAAAGAATTTTGCAAGCATGATTGTCTTTGCTCCTATTGCAAAGAATAAAAGATACACTAAAATAAAATAAATTATGATACATCTCATCAAACTTGTGAAATATTACTCCGTATAAGATATACGCTTAGCTTATATTAATTATTCTCATAATAACAATAATAATAATTATTATTATTATTATTTTGTTTTATAAAAATATTTTAAATATGCATTATAATCAAATTCGTGCAACGCACGGGTTTATTTCTATTTATTTATTTACTAATAAATAGGCTTCCATTTTGCCTATGTGGCATGCTTTAAAGAGCTTCTTATATCTATTAAAAAAATATCTCAATTTAAAAAATTATTATCTCACAATTTATTTTATGTGACCATTCATCTTCCATAATAATTATCTATATGTTACAATAATAATGTATCCAATATATTTTTTGCTAAAAAAAAAAGTTAAACAAAAATGCTATGATTAATGTTGATAATTATGCATGTGAAAGTTGAAGTGTAACCTATAACATTTTGTGAAAATAAATCGGCTACTTTTTTATTTATGCGTTTTGGCTATTCATATTCATATGCATTTTGGATGTTACTAAATTATTAATTATTATGCTATTAAAAAGAGAACAAATTCATCAATTTATGAATGTCTCTCACAATAACCTACCATATAAAATTAGAAAACCACCAAAGGGGAATAAGTAGATAAGCGATATGATTTTACAAGACTACAGTTTCAATAATTTTTTGTGCATAATTTTCTAGGCTAAAATAACCTAGGACAATTTTTAAGTTAAAAAACTTATCATCTATTTAATTTTGTTAAAATAGATAGTCATATAATTAAATTAAAAATTGATTATAATAAATGAAAAATATGAATGTAACATATATTTAGGATTTCGAGAATACAATTTAAGAGTACTCCTCGATATTATAAAAAAACTCATCTATAAAAAAGAGCACCACATCCTAATAAGTACTACTAAACTAAATTGAAAACCCAAATAAAAATTATTAAATAAAAAAGACAAAGAAATGAGGGGAGAAAAACCTCATAAAAAAAGAGAAAGATGAAAAATAAAAAATTAAAGAGAACGTGAATTAAGCATAGTAAAAATAAGATAAATAAAACCGCCGCCTAAAACTATTTTGACCAATAAAATATGGGATACATAATTCTATCAAGTAAATGTTTGAGAAGAAACTTCAAAATAAATCAATTTATTATTAGAACAAGAATCGTCTTTTTTTTTTGTATAAATATGAGAGACCTTTAATTGGATGGAGGGGTATTATAAATAGTTATATCATGTAATTCATAATTTTCCAAGAATAAGATGAAAGGATAAAAAGACAAAATCATCAATTGTTGATGCTCATTTGTCAAAATAAACTTTAGAAATTATTATTGAAATTGTAGATATCAAAACATATTTACATATATTTATAAAATATAATCACATCTATATTTAAACACATTTACACGCAATTAAAATTTTCTAAAAAATATAAAATTATTAATTTGATTTAATTAATAATATTGTAACTATTTGGATAAAATAAGTACATATTCTAAAAGAATGTTTAAGTTACGGCTCAAAATAAAATAGTGAGATATATTTTGTAAGCACATAAGAAGATGACATGCTCAATGTTAAATTATATGTATTTGACACCTTAAATTGCATAGAAGGTAGTAAGCAGTTACACTATTTGATACGTAAATTTAAAAAAAAAAACGAGATAACGTGATAAAAAAAGTTAAAGCCACCATATATGAATCATATTCTATAACCAAAGTTTATTTCAATATTTTGCATGGATAATATTGTCTGCAAGTATAAATATGTATGCCTTCAACTTTTATTGAAAAAAATAAAATAAAGGATATATTAACAATAAAAAGCAAAGTAACACGTGACTATAAAATTACAACTCTTATAAAGAAAATGAAGATATTATACGGTTTTACTATTAAAATAAAATAAGATACATCTTTTCAAACTTATGAAATAGTATAAGAGATCTATTACATTAAAATATAATAAAAAAACTACAATGTATCTGTTTGGTTTCGCGTTTGACACTGCTAAACGCGAGTTTGGAAGGTGAAAACGCGATTCAGAAGTTTGCAAATATGTTTGGGTTTCATTTCCAAAATCGATTCAACAGAGGAAACGTGATTCTACTTGAAGCTGCTATTCCTAGCTTCTGCATCTGGCTGAACGCGATTCTCCCACAAATCGATTTGAATTATCTGTTTTGCCCTTTCAACAACATAGCCATATGCCATCTTTACCGTTGTTTATGGCCTCCTATGTTTAGTCAGCAACAGTGTAAATCTCCATAGGTTAGAGATGAAGGAGAAATTGGGTTTGTCTTTCATAATCCGGCCCATTAACAATAACAAACCATTTCTTTATAATTTAATATGGTTTAGAAAGCAAGACATGTGTTATTATAAAAAATAGTTATTTCTGTCAAAAAAAATAGTTATTATAATTTAGTATGATTGATCCAAGTTGGACTTCTATATAGTTTAAATAGTTACTGATAAAAAAAATATAATTTAAATAGTACTGTATTTGTTAAAAAAAAATTGTATGGTTTAGAAAGCAAGGCATATGTTAATTAATAAAATATAAATTGTCCATAAATATTAATATAATATATATATATATATATATATATATATATAACTTTCATAGTTAAAAGTGTTGAAAATCTATAAATAACTAAATGTAATAATATATTTAAGTAATTATATAAAATAGATATGCATTCAATTTTAAATATTAACGTATCAAATTTAAAACCCTTTTTGGTAATTATACATTCAAAATCAATTTTAATCCGAATGATCCAAACAACATGAATTGACAAGAATCACGTTTTTGTTACTTTATCCAAACATAAATCAATTACATTTAACTCACTTTTACTCATAATCAATTCTATCAAAATCAATTCTGTTAGAATCAATTCTGATCGCCGCCAAACCAAACACATACAATATAAATCAATAAAAAATCACATATTTCTAAACAATTTTTAATTTTATTTGTATTCATATATTAAAATTAAATATAATCATATTTTAATATAGTATCTACCATTTAACTATATATATGATTATACTTATTACAATTATTATTTTTTAATTTTAAAGATGTTTTAATTGTATATTTTAATCGAGCCCGTGCAACGCACGGGTTTACTCCTAGTATTAAATAAAAGATATATCGATGAATTCACCTTAACCAATACTATAAATAATAAAGACATGGTTGAATGTAATGAATGAAAAAAAGGGAAGGGTACTATAATTTGTGATTGGCTCTGTAATTTCATTTGTGATCTTTGGACAATCAAAGGTATTCTCTACACATTCATTTAAGCGGTTGATCTTTTTTATATACACCATTAGGAATCAAATCATATATTTAAATGGTGATTTAGGAACCGCAAGTATCTATCAATTGTGTTACATATTATTGATTTCATTTTTATCTTTGTTCCGCATGAAACTTTAAGCCATTTGCATCGATGAGTTAGAGTACCATTGTACTCCTAAATAATAAAAGATTGCTTATCAAAAAATTAAAAAAAAAAGTTTTTAGACACTTTTCGTATGAAAAGAAGAGACTTTTTATTATAAGAATACAATTCTCAACCCATGTACAATGCGCATATATATATATATATATATATATATATATATATATATATATATATATATATATATATTATCAATGTCGTCCACCCATATTTGAACTCATATCAATTACAAATTATTTAATTATTCAATTTATATTAAATTTTATTATTTTAGAATTAAAATAATAAATTACTAATAGAATTAAAAACAAGACATTGTACCCAAAAAAAAAAAATTAAAACAAGACAAACAACTCTACCAAAAAAAAAAAGACAAATTATTAAGACCATTAAAAAAATATACCCCCACACATTTTTATATTAATTAGATCAATTCTATCTTATTCTTTTCTCATGGAATATCATTTTTTTTTCACAACGTACATGTATACTCTTCAATTTTATGGCAAAATTCCAATAATCTCTAGAACTACAAAAATTCTTTTTAAAAGAGATTGATCTCCACAACAGTATACTCTTCAATTGACACATGTTAGGACTAAATCTCCTAATCACTTGTACAGAAATCGGATTCTCTGCCAAACTTGTCACATAATATTTGTCTATTTCCCACAATTTTGTCTTTATGCTACTTTGCACCTCTCCCCAATATTTAAATGAGGAGAAAGACTTGCATAGACACAAACCCAAATAATATATATTTGGGCACACACATACAAATCCAATAATTTAAAACAAAAATAATATAGTCACATTAATCAACATCATTTTATTTATTTTCTCTTTAATTTTTTTTGATATATGTGAGTATGCCTAACACTTGTCATTTGTGTTTGTGCCTAGGTTAAAATTTCTCTTAAATGAGAGAACCCCTGTCCATCACAAAATAAGGGAATCAAGTAAGGGAAAAAAGCCATATGTCTTAGTCAGAGAAGAATTTGTGGCACCTTGGTAAACCAATAGTCACATACCCTACATAAAATATAATCTCTAAAATGGATGGACAAAAACAAAAAAAACAAAAAGTGTAGGGACACTTTGGTTCCATAACATAGACCAAAATGTTCCACCTTCGATGGTTCACATGCTTGTATAAATATTCTACTTTATTTCAACTTTCAACCAAGTTCAATATTCTTTTGAATTTCTTTTATAGAAAAAGAATTATTCTGTTGAATTTTCAATAGTATTCCTCTATATCTCTATTGAAATATATTAAATAGGTCGAGTAGTGGTTAAGTAGCATATAAGTGAGATGAATTATAAACTTCATGTCTTAAAAGTCTTGTGTAAAAATGCAGTGTCAAAAGTCACATGCGTGGTTGTTTTTAGTCTAATGTGTTAATCCAATCCAATGAAACTCTCTCTTATAATTCAATAGTGACATCGAAGTCTGATAATTTTAGATAAAAATATAATATCAAAAGTTAATTATATATATGATTATCTTTGACCAAATATATTGATTTAACCCAATGAGACCCTTATGATTCATCAATTCAAGTTTTTTTGTGTGTAAAGTAAGCCACTTGTGTTGAGTGAAATAAATTCCTCACGTATGTTTGAATTACATGTGCCATACAACTAACCCTTGACTTCCTTTTCTCAATTATTCTCTATATAATAATAATTTTTCTTCTATAGTTCCTATAATTCAAACATTTATGTTCTTTTCAACACTTCTACTATAGAGTTCAAAAGTTCTATATAGGTAGCTAACACCTTAAAGCAAAACACCAACCGAAAAATACACCAAACTACTTTCTTCTCTTCTCTTTTCCATTTGTTTGTGTTTGGTGTGAAGGGTACATACACACTATAACCATCCAAGAGAGAAACAGAAAGGTAGTTTGTTTCACTAGTAGAACATCATGCATATAGAAGCCCCAGAAAATTATGGCCCCGAAGACAAAAACTTCGACGATGATGGACGGGCCAAGAGAACTGGTACTCCATAAATACTATATTTATTACTATTGAGTTTGATACGTAGACGAAGCCACACACACATATAGATAGATTTAGATACTATTTTGAAACCATTTATTTTGACAAAATGTTTTATGTTTTTATTTTGTTTTCAATATTAATTTTGAAACTAACACTTTGTTTTATAAAAAAATGTTTTCAAAGAATTGTCCAATTTTTTCTTTTTGTAATTTTTGTTCAAATCTTTGAAAACAGAAAACATAGTACTAATATGTAGATAATACCGTAGATAAAGAACAGTTTAAGCACAATATAAATTATTTTTAAGTTTAAAGTATTGTACTAATATGAGATAAATGCTCTTTACACCCCTTTAAAAAATCTGCTATTAATAGTAATAAATTAAATATACTAAATATATAAAAATGTTGTCTTGAAAATTGAGTAATCAATTCTTTAAAAGTTAATTTTTTTTTAATACAATTTTTTTTATTTGGTTTATTCGATCAGTATTCTTAGAACACATGCATGTTAGCACGACCCTATATTATATACTGGTAATTTTTTTAATTTTTATTTTTTTGCTATGATAATATATTATGGTATATGATATTTGATTTTATGAATTTGAAGGAACATGGTTGACTGCAAGTGCACATATAATAACTGCTGTGATTGGTTCTGGAGTTCTATCACTTGCATGGGCTATTGCACAAATGGGTTGGGTGGCTGGTCCTGCAGTTCTCTTTGCATTTTCTTTCATTACATATTTCACTTCTACTCTTCTTGCTGATTGTTACCGTTCACCTGATCCTGTTCATGGCAAGAGGAACTACACTTATTCTGAAGTTGTCAGAGCTAATTTAGGTACAAAATCTTTAAAATTTATTTATGATCATATAAATTGTTAATGTTTAGTAAGGTTTTAGGTGGAGATGTGTTTCACGTGATCATCGGTAGATCGATAGTTAAAAATTATTTGAAACTATAACAATAATTGATGTTGGTTAGAAGTTCAGAGTATTATTTGTTCTCGTGACACACTTGGTGTTAGTTCGACAAAAAAAAATGAGTGTCTAAAAATTCTTTTATATTGTTTTTTGTCAAATCAATATCGATGTATCAATCGTCAATATACGAAGGACCCTGAACTTCTGCTTAAAGATGACAACGTTAATTGATCATGGTCGAAATTTTGAACAATTTTCAAGTATCGGTACTCGGTAGATAACATGTTTATATAATACATACCTTTACTAGATGAGTACATGACACAACTTTTTTCATTATGAATGATTATATAGAAATTTTTCTTATAAAAATAAGTGTAGAGACTTATGACACTGTTATTGAATCTTTTCATATGTTCTATGGTTTTATTAGTATTTTTCAATACAACAAATAATTATTTCTTGTGTTCTTAGTTAATCTTTGAAGTTCTTATCTGTTTATGAAAAAATTATTTCGACATATAATTACGAAAAAAATTTAAAAAGGTATTTTATTAAATTGATAAAAATATTTAGTTCACCTTTAATTTGTCACATTATTTTGATAGGAGGAAGGAAATTTCAGCTATGTGGATTGGCTCAGTATATAAATCTTGTAGGTGTAACCATTGGCTACACAATAACTGCATCAATTAGTATGGTGTAAGTTTTTCCTAATCAAATTTTGACTTAATTAGTATGTAGGATTTTTTATTTATTGAAGTTAGTATGTAGGATATGTAACCATATACTCTGTAAATTAAATATATCTAAGATTCTTGATGAAAAAATTAATTATTTATAAATTGTAGATGTTATATTCAACTAAAACTAAACCAATTTACTAAAGGCATATTAGTACTCTTGTTAAAAATAAAGGCATATTAGTAATGGTAGGTTCTTGTAAAAAAAAGTGTGAATATTTCTGAATTCTAAAAAATAAAGTGAGAAGATAATTTATTTAATAGGGAAATGAATAGCAAGAAAAATTGAATTATTGACAAAATTGAAGAAACTAAATTTAGACTTAAAGACAAATTCATATTTTTCTTATATCTATTTGAAAGGGACTTATATCTAATTTCTATCTCCAATCATTTCAACTTTTTTAGAAGTTCTGATCAAATAATTATATAAAATATATTGATAAATATACATCATAAATTTCCTAATCACTTTTTTTTTTTTTGAATTTTATCAGGGCTGTAAAAAGATCAAACTGTTTTCACAAGCAAGGGCATAATGTGAAGTGCAATGTATCAAATAACCCTTTCATGATAATTTTTGCCTGCATCCAAATTGTTCTATGCCAGATACCCAATTTCCATGAGCTCTCTTGGCTCTCAATTGTTGCAGCTGTTATGTCTTTTGCTTATTCTTCCATTGGCCTTGGCCTTTCCATAGCCAAAGTTGCAGGTAAATAATTAATTAATTGCATGTTACTTCAACTTTTTTCTTGACACTATAATTGGATTTTGGATTAGGCACATAATATCTCAACCGTCTGATTAAAATTAGACAAAAAATTTAAATTAAATTTTGATTTTTTTAATATAAAATGTCGAATTTAAAATATGGACTATCTAATTTTTATCAGACGGTCAAAATGTATCAAGTGTGCAGTCACAGGCTTGTGATCGCACACAATCCAAAACTAGTTAATTTTGAAGTTAAATTAAGAAAATCATGTCATCATCATGGTTTTCACTTTCACATAATTAAAGTGATATTATAATAATAAAATTCATATAAACAATTTTTTTTTTTTTTGTGAATGTTTGAAGGTGGGGGACATGTGACAACATCCTTAACTGGGGTACAAATTGGGGTAGATGTTACTGCAACTGAAAAGGTTTGGAGGATGTTCCAAGCTATTGGTGACATTGCTTTTGCTTATGCTTTTTCAAATGTGCTCATTGAAATCCAGGCAAGTGATATATTTTGGTTAATTATTTTTTAGTCCCTAAAAATGTACCATAACATTTTATTTTTAGTTTATATAAAAATAATAATTTTTAATGAGGCCGAAATGTACTATTGCAGGATACCTTGAAATCAAGCCCTCCAGAAAATAGAGTTATGAAGAGAGCAAGTTTAATTGGAATTTTAACTACAACATTATTCTATGTGCTATGTGGAACCTTAGGTTATGCTGCATTTGGAAATGATGCACCAGGAAATTTTCTCACAGGATTTGGTTTCTATGAACCCTTTTGGCTAATTGACTTTGCTAATGTTTGCATAGCTATTCACTTAATTGGGGCTTACCAGGTAATTAAATAGCTTAATCTTAGTTTGATATTATGACCACCGCAGTTGAAATTCAAATATCATCGAGACAATTGTAAAATAATTATTAGCACTAATTTAATTATGATAACTTTCTCCTTCTCCATTTTTTTAAAAATAAAATAAAGAGACTTGATTTTTTTTTTATACTAATTTTATTTAAAACATAAACTTTTAATAAAATAAAATCAAACAGCTCTTATTTTAGCGATGAATCATCTGATCTTAATCGGACGGTCCGTAACCGGAGCTAATGTGTGATTCCCTATGTTCAGGTCTTTGTCCAGCCCATATTTGGCTTTGTTGAGGGCCAAAGCAAACAAAAATGGCCAGATAGCAAATTTGTGAATGGAGAGCATGCTATGAATATTCCATTATATGGAAGCTATAATGTGAATTACTTTAGAGTAATATGGAGAAGTGGATATGTGATTATAACTGCAATCATAGCCATGTTATTTCCATTCTTCAATGATTTCTTGGGATTAATTGGTTCACTATCCTTTTATCCATTAACTGTTTACTTCCCTATTGAGATGTATATTAAGAAAACAAAGATGGAAAGGTTTTCATTCACATGGACATGGCTTAAGATATTGAGTTGGGTTTGTTTGGTAATTTCAATAATATCAGCTGCTGGATCAATTCAAGGACTTGCTCAATCTCTCAAGAAATATCAACCCTTCAAAGGAGAACAATAATGATACTTTGTGTTAATTTTCTAGTGTAACATTATTTTTCTTTTTGTTTGTCAATGTTTTTTCTTGTCTTAAATAAGTTACTAGAAGTTTAATCAAATCAAATGATATTGTACTAGTGATATCAAGTGTTTATTGATTGTGAACAAATACAACACCAAAGAAGGAGTACAATACAAATCTAGTGAATAATAATCCCAAAGATGGTTGTAAATTAAATTTTAATTAAATTATATGTAATGTAGGACATTTAAAGCAAGTACTTATTTAATTAAGCGATTAATGAGTTTCAGATGATGATGGACTAAACATGATTATCTGAATTTGAATTCCGACTAAAACAATAAACGATGAATAACAAATGTTTATAAATAGTGAACAAAATAAAACATCAAGGATTATATAATACAAATCTAGGATGAGTAATAGGAAAATCAAAACTAAATGTATTATTTCTTTTGAGAAAGTTGTCTTGTTTTCACAAAATATTTAAAGTTTTTGCACATATTTACAATTTTCAACATGACAAAATATTCACATATTTATTTATTATAAACAATTTTATTAAAAAAACAAAGGTCAATAATATCAATATAGTATAATTAAAAGCCAAAGATAAATAACAAGTCGTTGTAGTATAGTGGTAAGTATTCCCGCTTGTCACGCGGGTGACCCGGGTTCGATCCCCGGCAACGGCGTTTTGTAACACTTTTTTGGTGATTTAATTCTTGTGGCGTAAGCTGTCAGCTAATGTTAATCAAGTCAATTGTATTTTAGCATTTTGAGAAAAAAAAAATGTTGTTGCAAAATCTGTTAATGGGAAAAATAAGAAAGCATTTGATGTATTGGGGTGTCAAAGAAGTAGTGAATATATATGAAGTACATAAACAAGAAACATGAAAATACAACCTCAAAATATAATTGTTCGTTTAGACCGATGAGTTATCTTTTGAGCGATTGTTTGTGGAGTCTTAACATTGGAATTGAGAACACAATCATAAAGCAACTCAAAGTTTCCAATATCATAAATATGCATAGAGGCAACTTAATGCAAAGAAAGTCCTTATCCTTCAGATAACGAGATTCTTTAAAAAAAAACTCATTCTATTACGGTGAAATATTAATGAATGTGTTTTAATAACACAATTACAATGAAATACAGTCCTTAAAATATTAATTTACCGCTAGAACATATCTATTAAACTCGTCAACATTTTGTGTTCAACGGGTGTATCCAAATTATGAGAGGGATGTTACTAGCAAAAATAAAAATGTGAAACCCACCTATTGAGCCTTTAACATTATTTTTTTTTTTAATTTTATTATTTGAAAAAAGATAAGGAAAAAAAAAAAGTAGAAATATTTTCCAACCATTGCAAGGGAGATGAAGAACTGGTGGTGGTTGTGACAACAGCAACATATCCTTAACTTTTAGTTATTTCACACATTTTCTCCTTTCCTCAACTTAGACAACACTTTCATGGAACATAGAATTAAATTATGGGTCTCTGTTTTGGTTTTAGACTAAACCCAAAATTCACATATACTGTCCCAATTCACTCTCCTCATTTCTTCCTCTCTTCTTCATCTTCTGGTTAGTTCTTTTTTTTTCCCTTCTGTATTATACTATTGTTAATTCTAGTTTTACTTATTCTAATAATTAATTCACTTTAACTAGAGTAATAATTAATGATATTGTAGTATAGATTAGTTTATATCGAGGTAAGTAAAGTCTAGTCAATAATTGTTCTCATTGGAATCGAACTCGGGTTCTCCCAAATGATTCGTCTTAGGAGGAGTTCATTAGCCACTTGAGTCGAATGTCTTGGTTAGTTTATACACTTTTGAACGAAATAATGATAATTTTTTTGGTAATAAGTTTAGAGATTGAAGTCAAATATTTGTTTACTATAAGTACAACTTAGATGATGGTAGTTGCAAAGTCATGTGATATTTAGGGCACACTCTCCACATTTGTGTAAAATTCTCGCCACTAGGTTATTTAACAAAAAAAAATCAAGTATTTTTAATGATCTAACAATTATGATTGATTGACTGTGTAAACAATATTTATATTGTCGCTGTCCATAAATCCTAGCTCAATTGGTAGAAATGACGAAATTGCTAGGTCGGACGCCATGACCGGGGTTTGAACCCCAGTCCTCCATTTTGTGTGTGTGAGTTTCCAATGACTTGTCATTCCGTCTATCTATCAAAATAAAAAGTATTTATATTGTTGCTGAATATCAATTATATCCATAAATTTTTAATTGTGTTAAGTGTTGAATTATATTTATATTTATAGTTTACATATCAATATCTATGTGTGTTTTGGAATGTGATTTTCAGTTAGAAGAAGCATTTTGTTGCTATTTCTGTGTTTTTTTGAATTTTTGGTTAAAATGTGAATGTAGCTGGAGGCAGGGAAGTTTTCTTTAGCCCAACGAGGTTATCTTTCTTTTCAACAATTTATGAGGAAGGAGAAACTTTGCATAAGGATTTTGGAAAGACGTTTGCATTTTCGCCGTCGGCATTGGAAGCACCACAAAAGGATTTATTGCAAGGCGGAGAAGTAACAAAGGTGTTCAACCTAGTCCTTAATCGTTGTGGCAGAGACATCAAAACCTTGATGTCGTAGTCACAAACCTTTTGTCAAAAACAACGAATACAATTTGTTTTTGTGTTTCTAGATAGAAAAAGAATCTTATAAGATGCTTGTTTTTCAGGTAAATAGAGGAAAGAGGTCGGTTAGTAGTGTGCATGAAATGATTGATAACACGCGATTGCCTTTCGGAGAGTCACATTTCGGTTTGTTAATGGAGAACCTTGATGTTTTAGAAGAAACTTTTGCGGATTCTGAAGCATTAAGGTTGAAAAAGAATATTATATTGCAACTAGAAAAGCTTGGAGCTCTTGAGTTGTTCAACGTTTGTCTAACAGCATCTTCCGGAACCTCACACGTATCGACATGCACTGAGGAAGGAAAAGTTGTTGAAAAAGTTGAATTGAATAAGAGAAACCGCAAAGTAGATGACTATACAGGTAAAGTTGTTGTCCAATCTAGCAAGAGGAAGGAAAATAGAACAAGAAGAAAGGGAGCATCGGTTACCGTAGCACCTTCCTCTAAGTCCTTGCCTTTAGAAGATAATCAAGAAGATCCATTACGTTCTTCGCCGGTGGCTTCTTTTGTAAAAAAAACATCAAATACTAAAACTAGAAGAGCAATGATTGCTCAAAGGGAGGTAGAAATGGCAAAAGGTGTAAAGGTTAGTTTATTGGTGATAAAATATTGAGTTATTCGGTACCGTGCTTGTAATGTACACAAATGTTAAAATTATGTATTATTTTAGGTTCTAGCAGATTTAGAGAAAATGAGAACAGCTATAGAAGAGGATACAAAACAAGCGGTAAGCATGAGTAGTTGGGCAGAAGCATCTGGAGTCGATGAGAAAGTGCTAAGACAGCAACTGTATCATGGCTATTATTGTAAAGAAGAGTTGCTACGGAGTACTCGTTCCTTAGTTCTATACTTTGCCAGAAAATACAGGGGAATGGGAATAGCTTTGGAAGATTTGCTTCAGGTTTGTTCTAATTTTCATTGTGTAGTTTTTAGGGTTCGATATATTATTGGGGAGGAACTTCTATTTGGCTTTTACTTGTGTGTTCACATGTCATTCATTCATGTAAATTATATCACATGAACCTGAGTTTTGCGATGAACAATTGATATTTTATGAACCTAACAATGAAAATCTTGTCAAAATAACTGTAAATTGTTCAAGATAAACACGTGTGTACGGGATGGTGGGGATAATAGGTTGATTGATCATTTCAAGTCTCAACTAGCGTGGAAAACATTGTGCAATAGATATGCTGATATAGTCTCGACGAAAAAGATTAAAATGAAAATTTAAGACATGGTCAAGATTCTTGGCAGATACATGTATTTGAGCCCTTTTCACCAAAAAGGTGATGATTCTTAGAATTGAACTGCCCACCACATATAAACACATATTCATGTCATATCGAATGTGCCTTCTTACACCTAGGACTAGACATGTGGAGCATGACCGGAGTGGTCTGATAGCAGTGACCTGATAGCAGATGGCTCGATGAATCTTGGATATGCTTCAATACCATCTTAGAATTTGGGTTGGGTCTAACTCAACCCCTACAAAATTGGCTTGTAAGGCGAGGACGGCCCACCACTTATAAACACATTCAGGCCATATCTCATCCAATATGAAACTCTTAACAATGATGATGGTGTTATTGGTGATTTTGTTGTCTGTATGCAGTAAGTATTATGGCTTTGGGTTAATTACTTAATTTCACTTGTGCATTACTCTGTTGCTCTGTGCTTACTAAGACACGGCATTTTGTGAATACTTAATAGAAGGACAATTGAAAGTTGTAAAGTGCTTCCATCATTGATGGTTCGATAAATGTTTTTTTCATGTAGAAACAAAATGTAACAATTTACACATACATGAATACGCTTTTAAGTCAGCTTCTCAGTAACCTCGACGTTTTTCTCTTCATATTTTATAGGTAGGATATATAGGTGTTCTCCAAGGAGCAGAGCGATTTGACAGTACAAGGGGATACCAATTCTCAACCTATGTGCAGCACTGGATACGAAAATCAATGTCAAAAATGGTGGCAAAATATGCTCGAGGAATCACTGTTCCTGTATGTTCCTCTTTTCCTTAGGAGGTTGTTTCTTAGTACAAAACTACAAATATAGTCCTAGAAAGACCATAAATTTGATCATTGTGTTCTTTTTCTGTTTGCTATTCTTTTTAGTGGTCAATGAACAAGGCAATAAATCAGATCAAGAAAGCACGAAAAGTCTTGAGAAGTACGACTATGAAATACCCCGAAGATCATGAAATTGCAAAGATGACAGGTCTTTCACTGGATAGAATCATATCAGCTAGCCATTGTCTGAGATCAGTTTCTTCAATGAATCGTGGCGTAGACTATATGGTAAAACTATGCCTTTTTTGCTATTTTTTCCTTTCTGTTTTGTTGCGATCTGTCCAGGGGTATGAGAAAGGCCTATGCCTAAAGGAAAATAAAAAAATGAAGATAACTTGATGAGTTCATTACATCAAAACTCCTAAAATGAGCGAGAATGCTGATAACACACTTTTTCCGACACATTTTCTACTATTGATCGAAAGTCAAATAGGTCTGACTATTTTGAAATTGGTCCCCACAGAAATTTAGTAGGACCTATATGATTCTCAACCAATAAAAAAGTGTTGAAAAGAATGTGTTGGATACCGGAC
This sequence comes from Trifolium repens, assembly GCA_030408175.1. Taxonomy (NCBI): domain Eukaryota; kingdom Viridiplantae; phylum Streptophyta; class Magnoliopsida; order Fabales; family Fabaceae; genus Trifolium; species Trifolium repens. The sequence goes on from CP125836.1 coordinate 7,006,644, forward strand.
ACGACATTAGTAATGATTTGGAAAAAAAATGAAACAATTGAACATCCTATGTCCATGAGGACGACGTTTTCTTTCTTTTGTTCTTCTCTCACTGGACTCTTATGATCGTTTATGCCGGTATATTCATGTCCCTCAAAATCAAACATTAATACTTCATTGTTGAGACTCGGGAACAATTATCCTAATTTATTTTTATCTATCATAAACTGTTTTATGACATTGATTCTGCAGGGTTATATGCCGGATATTTCGATAGAGAGTCCCGAAAAGACTGTCATGAAACAACAAATTAAAAAAGATATACATGATATCCTCCAAAGTTTGGACTCAAGAGAGAGGCAAATACTAATCCTACGTTTCGGCCTTAACGATCACAAACCTAAGTCTCTTGAATATATAGGGAGGATTTACAAAGTTAGCAAAGCATGGATATGGCAAATAGAGAAAAAAGCTCTTACAAAATTAAGGAATGAAAAAAATATCTCAAAGTTGAATTATTATTTGGATCTGTAGTTTATCATTTTGTTTTTGGTAAGCTTCAGTAACATCTATTTTCTTATGTAAATGAGGGATATGAGGGATGTGTATAAACTCTTAATCCAAAGTTGGTTGAATGCATTGTGTATTATCAAATAAAGTTATTTATTTTTACAGTTTTCTAGCTTGAAAAATGGTATATTTGTTGCCAATGTAGCTTTTCACTACACAGAACAGATATTTATAGGGACTAAAAGGAAAAAAAAATTACAAGGACTAAAATCAAAATAACTTATATTTGCAGAATCATTTGCATGCCTATAAAAAAATAAATTATGTGGCCTTGAGAATAAATGATTTTGCTGCCTCTAAAGATTGAAGTAATTTTTGTTATGGCAAAAAATATCTGGATTCTTTTAAGATTTGTCCCGGTATTTTATGGAATCTCAAATTAGATGATGTTATATGATGAATTTATAGTAAACTTGTAAGTACTCACCCAAAAAAGTGAACTTTTTGTTATGAATAATTATAGGTGGATGTCCAATACTCTTGGCCCATATCATTGGCCCATATATTTTCCTATAAATAGGACTATCATTTCTATGTAATGTACACCTTGATGAGAATAATACAATCTCTATTCTTTCTCTCTTCTCCCATTTATCTTTTCTTCTATATTATTCCTCCTCTTTACAAATAGTTTCATAACACGTTATCAGCACGATAGTCTTTCCTAAACAATTCTAGAATTTGTAAGTTCCTCCACTTCTCTTTATTTTATGAGTTTTATAATTCTATTTATTTTTCGGATCTTTCTCCTTTTATTTTATATTGATTCACAACCTATGGTCCAGAAGTACCATAGTTAAAATTTTGAAATATGAATCATGAATATTCATAGTCTACGATCCAGAAGCATCGTGGTAAAATTTTTGAGATATGAATCCTGAAGATTCATAGCATGATGACATTTTAAAATATGAATCCTGAAGATTCATGTCTTTATGTATTTGGATGTTCGATATTGTTCGAGTTTCGTGACCGACAACAGTATGGTGAAGCATGTTATGCTTCGTGACCGACACATGTATAGTGAAACATCTGACACTTCGATCATCCAAAATAACATAAACATGTTCATTTTTATTTATATGATATAGTTCCCGAAGAACTTAAAAACTCAATTTTATGTATATATATGCATCCCTGAAGGATTACACAAAGAATTATTCATATTTTTTGTCATCCCCGAAGGATAGACTAATCGATTTTATTGCAATTTGTTATTATTATTGTGTATTATTTCAATGAACATAATATATATTGTCGATTCTAATTCAATATTGATATAACTTTTATCATTATGTTACTAATATTGTTGTTAATATGAACAATCCTAACCAATTAATTCTGACCATATAATTCTATTAATAAGTTTGACTAATTGATTACATTGAATACAATTGAATGACTTTTATTACTAATATCACTCATATATTATAATTATAATTATTTACGTTGATATATTTTCATTATTAATGACTCATTACTAATATTGATATGTTATTCTTATAAAAAAAAATATTGATATGACATTTATATCAAAAATTAGTAATAATGAATTTTAATTCATGAAACTATGATAATGGTCAATTGCCAACAATGATTTTGTTTCCAATCTTAATAATGAAATTTAATAGTGAAAATTTTATTGCAAAACTATAATCTTTATGTTTATTTTTTTTGTTTGTCAAGAATATTTTCTTTCTTCGTATTATCATTACTAATCCATAACTTTCTTATATTTTAATTTCATTTATATTTTTACATGTTATGAATTCTAGAATTTAATATTAAAGTATTATTGAAGGATTATAAAAGTGATTGTTATTATATTGTAAATATATAAAAATTTGATTGCATAGTTCCCGAAGAACATAGAAAATCAATTTTTATTCTCTATGAATTCCAGAAGAATTCAATAGCCTGATTCTTAAATAACATGGAAAATTTTTCAATTTTTTATTATGAATTCCAGAAGAATTCAATAGTATAGTTCCTGAAGAATTTATAAAACTCAATGTTATTCTTTATGAATTCAATAATATAGTTCCGGAAGAACTTAAAAAAAATCTCAATTTTTATTATGAATTCCAGAAGAATTCAACTGTCACGTATCCTTAATGGATTTCTATACGGTTCTTGGATAACTTAAAATAAATTAATAAATATATTTGTTTCATGAATTCCAGAAGAATTCAATAATATGCATCCTTAAAGAATTACACAATATTATATTATAGAGATTTGTTAAATTTGTTATATAGTTCTCGAAGAACTTATAAAGATGTGATGATCGTAATACTAGTAATATGAAGAGCTAATGTATTATTATATAGAGTCACAAAGTTACGAATTGCACAAAATATAGCTCCAGAAGAGCTAATATATATTTTTATATGAAGGAAAATATAAGATCACACTGAGAATGCATTATATTATTTCAAGTCTCAAAAAATGATTTTATTTTTATAACCATTGCTTATGAAAATTGGTGATATAGTTCTTGAAGAACTAAAAATTTAATATCAAGTATCCCAGAAGGATCGGAAAATTATGATTTTCCAAAGTAATTGTTGATAAGGCCTATTTTATTTTAGTATAAATTAGATGTCGCATCAAAGGAAATTAGAAGAATCTTTCCCCCCTTGAATATGCTCCTGAAGGAAGTGGATTGTCTCCAGTGGAAAAATAACTGGAGGGTGTCCAGTTGATGCATCCACCTTCCATTTTCTCTTTTTAAATTAAAATTAAAGTTACTAAAACTAAAACAATGGTCAGGATTAAACTGTAGGAAAATTTAACGGGAGACAATCCTGTCTCCTACTACAATGATTTTACTATTCAACAAATGAATTTGATTATTTTTGTCATAAATTGTCCGACTTAATTGTTTTATTGTCAATTTAATGGAATATGATCATAATGCATGAAAGAGAAAAAAAAATAGAATTTTTATATTGTTATTTATATGATATGATTGATCTATATGAGTATAGTTTGCTCGGAATTTTAAAATATTTTTGGCACTACAAAAGTTATCTAAAGCTCCGGAAGAGCAACTATTGTTATATAAAGGAATAAAGTTTATATTGAGAGTGCTTTAGAACTCATAGAAATTTATTGAGTTTTAAACTATAAGCCCAGCAGAGTCATAGTGTGATGTACTTTAACTAAGAATCCAGAAGATTCATAGTAAAAATGAACATAAATTATTTATTTATCTTTTCAATCAAATTATCTTTGTAAATTGAGATACAATATCATGCGTATTCTACAACCATTATTCATTGTAAATTGGTTGATAAATTTATGGATTATTGAGATATTTCCCGAAGCAAATATCTCATGTAAGTTGTGATCTTTTTATCAAAGTATGATTAAATTGTCCCAGAAGGACATGTTTGGTATACGAAATTGTACGGTGATTCTCCGGCAGAGATCTATGAAATCCCAAACAATGTTTATGATGATGTGGTGGAAATCACACTTGAGGGGAAGAATATTGAGAATTCAAGTGTGATTTAAAGATTCTCTTATTTTCCCAAACTATTGGTATCAAAGTAGGACGATAAAATGACGAAATATGAAAATCCCTGAAGGATTCAAATTGCGAGAAAATATTATCTGAAATATTGAAGTATCATTCTATTTAAGGCAAAGTTCTACATTTGAAAAAATGAATATAATTGGCATAACCGATTAGACCATCCCGAGTCTAATGATGCAATCGAACATTCTTCAATATAATGAATTATCAGATTTTGTTCTCAAAGCCAATAAAAGGCAAAATAAGGGGTTTGAATTTCCCATTATTTGATATGATACATGTGCATATATCTAATATTTTGTGGGCCACATAGATATTATATAAGTTTATCGATGCATCGAATAAATGGCCAAGTAAATGTCACCAACCTTGATCAAGTTGGTGTGTGACATAATTTTGAATGTCGAGTTGCACATGTTCATAATTAGAATGATCTTGGAAAGATATTTAGCTAAATGCTTCATATTTATAGCCAGACAATTATTATGAGAACAAAGGTCCTTACTTGGACATGTTACTTTGCTAGTAACATCTATGTGCATCAAGCCAATGAATCATTAAAATTCTCCCCATTAAAATTTGTTTATGGTCAGGAACTTAATATCTCTCATCTAAGAATTTTTTATGTGAACTATATGTTCTCCATTGTCCAGCAGACAATGTTAGATGAAACTATAGAAAACTGAGATTATGTAATGAATTTGAGTCTTTGCCATAAGATATTTCATATCTTGTTATTAGTTATCGGCATTATGGGGAGAGAAAAATAAATATTTGCAGCTTTGAAATATTTGTATAGAATGCATTCAAATACTCGCACACAACAATGTGAACTTGAAGTTTAAAATATGCATTCTCTGACCTAAAAGAGATTTCTAAATTTCTTTATGATGCAAATGTCCTTTTCTATTGAAATTTTAATAGGCTAAGGCATGCCTAAACTTGGTTCCAAAGATAAAACTTAGAGAAGGAAGATGGTCTTGTTGTTGAGAAAAATAATCATGAAAAGTGTAGAGATTGCAAAATGTTTATACCTCCCGAAGAGGTTCAGGTACCTGTCATTTCTGATAATAAAGAGATCTCAATCGATTATATCTCTACAAATTAAAACAAAGAACCAAGAACTTGAAAAATTGTCGACAAATGAGGTAGCGCTAATTAAATATTATAAGTGCGAGAACATTGAACCCAAATTAAAGGGTGTGGTTAGCCAAAATATAAAGAAGCAATTCATTTGAAAATTATAATGGTTTTTGGACTTGAAGTCTATGCCCTGAAGGTATAAATCCAATAAGCATATATGAGGTTTCGTATTCAAGTGAAATGAGAAATATTCACCTGAAGTGAAATTAAAATATATTCTTACTTTTAGTAACACATAAAGACTCACTTTATTTGAAAATTGCGTTACTATATATTTACATGGCTCACTTGTTGTTTGTTGTTAGTGAGGATTATATGAAACTCCTTGAAGGAATTAATTTGCATGAGACATGCAATTAATAATATTAAAGAGATGACTTAATAAAATGAATAAGTCTCTTTGTATATGCATACAATCAAAATGCATGTTGTACAATAATTTTAGTAAATATTTCCTAATGAGAAATATGAGAATGACATTTGTCCATCATTGAAAATAAATTTGTTATAATTAATTTTTTATGATCATAATATAAACTTGACCAGAACTCCTGAAGAGCTCTTGAAATCCATTGATTAAAGATCAGTTTGGAATGAAATATGTTGGATGGTCAAAGTTCGTTTTGAATTGCAAATTTAGTATTTCAATTAGGTTTTATGCACCAAGAAACTCATATGAAATATGTTGGAGTGAAATATGGTACTAGACACATTTTATATGAAAAGATATAATTTGTGTATCGATGTCTTGAACAAAGATTATCACACGTCTCAAGAAAATGATGACTTACTTGAATTGGTCCTGAAGTACCACATTTTAATTCAAACGGAGACAAATACATTGTTGACCTATTATTTGTTATTATTATATCATCAAATATATATTTTGTTATTTTGAGATATGCAGGTTATTTGTCTAATCCTCATAATAGTAAGGATAACAAACAACTATATATTTACATGAGGAAGAACAATCACTCATGAAAATCTGTGAAACAAACTACCAATAACAATCTCATGAAATAAAATGACAAGAAAAGTTAAGCACCATGTGAGATAAATCATGAATGTGATTTGGTTCAAGTACGCATTAAATACAAAGAGTTTTGTGAATTTTCTTCTAAAGGGTTCTATAATAATTCAATATGAAGATAATATCGGAAGCACTATTAATTTGAAATAAGGGCATAGTAAAGAAGATATGAAGAACTCTCTACAAGGTCAACATCAAGTCAAACTTTTGAGCAATTACTACAGAAGATTATTTGGTTTTTTTTCCTTCATATATAATTGTCTTTATGAGGGGGAGACATAAATATGTTCTGCACTCTTTTTCCCTTCACCATGGTTTTGTCCCACTGGGTTTTCCTGGTAAGGTTTTTAATGAGGCAGTTAAAACATAAAGGATGTTGTACTCTTTTTCCTTCACTAAGTTTTTTTTTCAAAAGGGTTTTTCTCTAGTAAGGTTTTAACGAGGCATATCCTTCATGGACATCCAAGGGGGAGTGTTATGAATAATTATAGGTGGATGTCCAATACTCTTGGCCCATATCATTGACCCATATATTTTCCTATAAATAGGACTATCATTTCTATGTAATGTACACCTTGATGAGAATAATACAATCTCTATTCTTTCTCTCTTCTCCCATTTATCTTTTCTTCTATATTATTCCTCCTCTTTACAAATAGTTTCATAACACTTTTAATTTTTTACTCATCTTTTTCCATCTTTTTCTGATGTCCAACTTGATTATTCCCGAAAATCAAAGGAAAATATTACTCTATTCCTCAATAACCATGTATTTGGTCTAGAACTCAGTTATTTAATGAATTTAATGTATTTTTTTTTTTTTTTTATAATAAGGATTTAAGGTTGTTTAATTTTTATAACTTTTTTTTAATATATAAAAGTGTTACACTTTTTTCTTCTAATAGATAAAATAGAAATTATAATGAATATTAGTCACCGCTAAAGAGTAATTAAAATTTCGTACCTATAACATGATAACTTAAAAAATAACGTATAATTTTTTCCAATTCTTTTTACATGGTCTGTAGAAAAAAAAAAAAAAAGTCTAATCTATCCTAAACCTGATATAGAAATACAAAAGATTTGTCATATAATAATTAAGCAAGATCTATTGTCAAAAAAATAATAATTAAGCAAGATCCTTATATATTTATCCACCAACAATTTTTTTTCATCGACAGTAAAATTAAAATAATTGTGAGATATAAGCTGAATCCTTACCAAATGTAGCAATATATATAATTATTTGCATGTTTCTACTTATTATTATTAGGCTTAATCACCATTTTCGTTCCAGTAAGTTCGCAATTTTTTTGTTTTAGTCCCTGTATTTTTTTTTGTTGCAAATTAGTCACTGTATGTTCAAATCTTTTGGTTTTAGTCCCTTAAAACTAAAATCCGCAGGAAAATCCACATGAAACCAGCAAATTTTCCTGCAGATTTTCCTGCGGATTTTAGCTATAGGGACTAAAATAAAAAAATTTTGCACATGCAGTGACTAATTTGCAACAAAAAAAGATACAGGGACTAAAACCAAAAAATTATGAACTAACAGGGACGAAATTGATTTTAAGGCTTATTATTATTATAGAGAATATGGATGCGTTTGTTTTGGATTTTTTTGAAAATAGATTTTATAGTGTTACATAATTTTGTGAAAAAAAAATTTATAAAGAATTTTTTTATAAAAGCTTCAAATCAAAATTTGGTTTGAATAGTTATTCTTAAAATGTCATTTTAGGCATTTCATCATTTTATTGAAAATTTTTTTTAGATGTCAAAATTTCAAAAAAATCATTTAATTTGAAGCTATTTCAAATAGATTTTCATAAAAATCATTTTTGAAATACAATTTTTTCAAAAAATTGTGATTTTGACTATATTTTGTTGTTCAATAATGTATGTTTATGTTATATGATGTCAAAATTAGTATTTCAATTTAGAAAAAATGAATATAAAAAAACTTGTAATATTTTGAAAAACGATTTTACAAAATCCATTTTCAAAAATACAAAGAAAATGTCCATTTTCTTAAATCTAAAACAAACACACCCTTGTGTGAAAAAAAAAAAAAACGCACCCTATATGAGTTTAGACTAGGCATGACAATAAAACTCATACCCGCGGGTACCTGCCCGTACCATCCCCGTTTTGACGGGGAAAACCCGAGTTGACTGAGTTTGGGTTCGGGTTTGGGTTTTCCCCGATTTTAAAAGACGGGGATGAGGCGGGTAATGGGGACATTGATACCCACCCCGAACCCGTCCCCGAACCCGCCCCGTTTATATAAACATCATATTTTTCTTTTCTTAAATTAAATTATGTATACAAAAAATATTATATATGCACAAAAAACTCTTAAATTACATTCATTCGTTTATTTTATTTTTAAATTAAGTATTAAATAAATTGTTTTCCCTATTATTTTTTTGTTTAATAAAATTATATTATTGAAATAAAATAGTTCTCTATTTTTAAATCATTTTTTTAATTAAAAAATATCAAAATACAATTCGAGTTCATGTGGAGAGAAGCGAGACGGGATACCCGAAACCCATTCGGATACCCGAACCCCATCGGGTATGGGTTTGGGGTTTTATTTTTCTTCCCCGCTTAAAATGAGGATGGGTATGGAGATACCCAAACTTTATGGGTTTGAGTTTGGGGAGAGCAAAATCCGCATCCGCCCCGCCCCGTTGCCATGCCTAGTTTAGACAAAGCTTTGTGAAGGGGTTGTAAAAATAAATGGGAGGTGTGACTTGCATTTTCCAAAATTAAACGCTAAAATCTGACCCAACCCAAATAAATCACCGCATTTCCAAACCAACGAACGAACGAAGGAAGAAAGAACAAACATCATAAGCTCCTTCTCCACCGATTGCTTCTTCAATCAATCATTCATTGATATACCAAATTCAATTTTGTTTTCTCAATCTTTGACGGCTAATAATTCTAACCAGCCACCATCTACAAATAAAGTTTTATTGATTCAAAGAAATTGATCAACAAGCAAATAACAAAAAATGAGAATTCCTTCAGAACTTAGGGATGTTTGGGTCTCCAAAAGAAATTCTTTCCTTATTGCTTCTCCTGATGAAGAGAGGAAACTTTTAAGGACTAAAATATGTACTAATGGTATTTTCATTCTCATTCTTTCATTATTATTATTATTATAACATCATTCATTACATGCATCACACATCATTGGTTCATTATTTATTTTTGCTTATTATCATTATTTTAATGTTGGCTTATAGTATTTAAATTAATATATGTAACCAATTAGTTGGGCTTAATGAGCTCCTCTAGAACAATATGTTCGAGAACTCAGTTCGATTTCTGGTGGAACAATTTTTTATCGGGGTTTATTTACGCCCCCTTTCCCCCCCGGAAACTAACAAAAAAAATATTAATTGTTACATGGCTAATTTGGTTTGTGGATCACCCAATGATTTGTTTCTTTACCTTAGAAGGGGAAGAGGATTTTTAGTAGTTAAAAGGAAACATGGTTTTGTTTAGGATATGTAAGAATATCCAATGTTGAGTGGAGTGCAATGGATTGTCATTGAAGGAATTGTGGCTAATGATTGTTTGGATATTTTTATTAGGGAATGAATTAATGAGAAAAAAAAATGGATTCTGTCTTGTGTCTCTCTTTCTTTTTTTCTCTTTTTTGGTTTTTACCACCAGTTTAATCTGGTTCGGGGTCAGTTCTGACATCAAGTGGTTCAGTGTCTCTCTTTCAATTCCATCTGAAATGGATACTCAAGTCGAGATTAGATAGAGCTATGACTTAAGTAGTCCTTAGATTAGGCAATTCTAAAATCTTAAACTAGCGTTGGAATTGGATTAGGCTTAATATCTAAATTCTAATATGGTATATGTTAATGGGCCATCTGTATTTCTTGAGCTAGATTTTGGAGTTGCGTTATGCCTAAATTCGAAGTTCTAAGACAAACAATTTAATCTAATATTGTTCCCTTTTGTTTCTGTTGGATAATAATTATTGAATGGTGACATAGAACCAATGTAGTCAAGATTGCGAGCTGGGTCGTATGAGTCTACAATCCACAGCCATGGTTATGTGTGGCAATGCTGGCAGGATAAATGGAGGTGTGCGGTGTAGTTGAACCCTCAAATGTGAGGTGGGATCGCTCGTGTTGACCCACCTGTTTTGCAACGGGCCTTGCTGAAATGTGTCGAGTTTTGTGAAAAAACTCTTTTTTAAACGCTTCAAAACCCTTCAATGCAGGCTTAATTGACAACAAAGAACAGAGCAGAAACCTAATTGATGCCGTTCTTTCCTCACTATGACGACATTCATTTTTGTGCTGCCATCGCCTGTTCGCCGCCGACTGCAACACCTTCACCTTCTTCCTTGCCTTCCCCTGTTTTCTTTCATGAGGCACAGCAACTTCCCCTGCGATTCTGTTTCTTCTTATTTATTATGAACTCATGAAGTTTTAATTAACTTAGTTTAATGTTATGATTTAGAGGTTATTTTGTTCATGTATAGTTTTTATGCTTGTGTGTGTTAAGTTCAATTTTGCCCTCTGATAGGATCTTACGAGTCAATGTTATGATCCCCAAGTTATGATCTTTCACCCTTTTCCAATCCTATGTAGGATCTCGCATGACTAAAACGCATATTACTTGTTTACTTTTTTGCTGACGGGCAAAATCAATGTTAAACTTTATTGGATAGCATACATATGATATGCATGTTTTGCCTGCCCATACATCAAATAAACGTCTTTATTTCTTTGTTTCCGAGATTTTCATTTAGCCTTTTCTTAATATACAGAAGGTGTGCGTGCTGGATTCAAGGCAGCTGCCGTTGCATGCGTTGTCAGTACTGTGCCAACAGTAAGTAATTTTTCTTTCTGGAGAGTTGCTTATGGAAATACTGTGCTTTGTATTTTTTACATTATAAATAAAAGTTTCATTTAAACAATGTTTATGTAATTTCTTGGATGCAACTTTCACTTATAATAGAAGTCAGTGTATTAACCTTGGATATCCTTCATATTGCAGTATGTCTTCCTCTACCGTATATCCCTCTGGTAATATATTGGATAAATATAATGTTTGAATAAAAATGTTACTGCCACCCCCGATAAATAATCCCCATAGTTAGTTAGGTTAGGTTAGTCTGTGATGTATGTAAATAAGAAAAAGGGGTAAGAGGGAAGCATCTTGATTTTAAGAGAGTTGTGGTCTTTTGGCATTGGGAGGCGTAGACTCTTGAATCTCTATAGTGTTGTAATCAAGGGTATTTTGTTTTCCGTGTTCTTTCATTAAGAGACCAAACTCCTATCACCATCACCCTAATGTAGTACTCAAAATTTATCTTGATGCATTGAACTTCCATGTGGCTGGTTCAAGTTGAAAACCAATTCACATTTTGAAACTTCTTTTCGTGTTACCAACTTCTTAACAGTATGATTAAGAAATATGTTATATGGCAAGTGTAACCCTCAGATGTTGTGGACGATGATGAATTGTGTTGAAAGATAGCATTATGTATTTAAATTTTAATCGATGTTGAACTTTTCAAATTTACAGTTGGCTGCTGTTCGAATGATTCCATGGGCGAAGGCAAACCTCAATTATACCGCTCAGGCACTTATCATATCTGGTGGTACGGTCTCAAGTCTCAACTTAAAATAACAAAACAATTGATTTAAGAGAGATATGCTATTATCTTTTGTGTGAAGAAAAATAAACCTTTTCAATAGTAATTTCTGCATAGTTACCTATTAGTAGCTACAAAGCAAGAAGCAAATACATCATGAAACAAATATATTATCTTATTCATATATTCGTCCTGCATATACTTTTTATGGAAAAAAGGATTGCTTTCTTTTCAAAATTCATTGAAAGAATGAATGTTGCTCATCTTTTTGTGAAATTTTTGAATGCATATTAACACTGGTCCTTGGTTGGTGAACAGCATCCATTGCAGCATACTTCATCACTGCTGATAAAACTATCTTGGAATGTGCGCGAAAAAATGCACAGCTCGAAGATTCTCTGAGACACAGTCGTAACTCAGTTTCATCTTAGGCACTGCTATACTCATTACTAGTTTCGATGAATGATTGTGCTGCTTGTAATGTTCAACCTATAGACCTATTGCAAAATTTTCCTCTCTGGGTCTGTCTCAGATGGATTTGCAGGTGTATATTCGTAAATAAAGTAACTTTTTATTGTTGTGTAACAGTTATATTCGGAATCGCCACTCCAGTAATTAGCGGAGCAGCTTTATAACGAGAATTTTGCGGAATTGATCTAGCTTGTTTTATTTAAAGTTGATGTACCATTTGTTAGTTTCTATCTCAGTTTTGGTGTTCTTGTGGTTAGAACTTGTTTAACTGAGCTTTTGTTCTTTGAATATACTTTAATTTGAATCTTTAGTTTTAAAACTATATCAAAAATGATCTTCATAAATGATAAAAAAAGTTTGTTCTTTGAACAATCCTTTAATATAAAATTGTTAATTCTTCAAAGAATTATATCACAAATGATCTTCATAAATAAATGAGCTTTGTTATTTAACTAGTCATATTATATTTGTCTAAGCTAAATGATGATGATTTTGTCACTATATTAAGTTATTTGAGATTTAAATATTGTTGATATATTTTAATGCAAGTATGATAAATATGGTGACTATGTTTTTCTGCTATGATGTGTGGAATTATATTGTATAGAGAATATTAAGGTAGATTTTTATTAGTACTAATAGCTGTATTCGTGGTTCGTATGGGATGAGTTTCGATGCAAAAACTCAACCGATTTAAAGATAAAATTATTCGCCGCTCGATTCAATTTTGGATGATAAATTAAATTTTTGATTCACTTTGATTCAATTTGTACGGTTTAATTTGCATTGGTTTTTCGATATTCAATTTACAAATTGTAAATTTTTTTTTTTATCAAATATTAATATTATAAAGATACTGTAAACTAATATTTTGATATTTTTTGACAAAATAAATATATGTTTGATGTAAAATATAATACATAATATATTAAAAATTAATATTTTGGAATTTTGAACTCCCCTAAATCTTAAGAGTTTTTTTTTTTTTTTTGATTAGGTAGCCTAGTGGCTAGGATTTCACCCCTTAAAGGTGAATAAGTGGGCGTACCCGGGTTCGAACCCTGGTCCCTGCACATAACGTGCGATGTCCTTACCAACTGAGCTAAGCTCACGAGGACAGAGTTTTATTTTAATATAAATAATTTTTTTATTTTAAGAGTGTTAATTAGAATTGGTGTCTTGGGGAGCAAGCCTTATTCCTTTCTTTTGTTAACTGATCTCCTCTCTCTCTCTCTCTCTCTCTCTCTCTCTCTCTCTCATTGTTAATTCAATTTTTTATTATTATTATTATTATTATTATTTATTTCAAGCTTAAAACCTCAACGCACACAAAAACGGTTTAGGATTCCGACGACGCCATTTACGTCCGTCACGCCGCCGCTTCGTCCAGCGTGTGTATCAATAGCAATGACAATTCTCAAATCATCCGATGATTCAAATGCAACAACAACTGATCAGTATATTTCTACTCTACTTCACATTCTGTTCTTCTCAGTTCATTCACTTCGTTTTTCAATTTTTCAATTTCCGTTCTGTTGCAGATCATTGAGTGTTGAACAGAGGTTTGCGATCATTAGAAGCATTGGTGAAGAGTGCATCCAAGATGATGAACTTCGTAATCTCCTTGCAAACAAGCCTGATATTGTTTGTTATGATGGTTTTGAACCTTCTGGAAGAATGCACATTGCTCAGGTCTTCAATCCACATTTTTTTTTAATCATCTACAAAATAGTAAATTTAATTCCGTTTAAAAAAAGTGATTTTGGATGGACTTGATTTTGTAAATTTGATTTGTTGAAATTGAGTTTCAATGTCTTTTAAGCTTAAAAACAAATTTTGTAGGGGCGTGTTTGGATTAACTTATTTGAGTTGAGTTTATCTACTTGTATATAAGAATCCTAGAGTCTTATTGGAGTTCGCGGTATCTCGTGCCGCATTTATCTGTATCACGTGCCGTATTTGTGTCATTCAACCATATCATGTTCCGCATCGGTGCCATTCAGCCGTATCCCAAACGTATTAGCCATATTTTTTAAAAAACAATTAAAACTTAATTGTCGGATACTTCTCCAATACGTATCAGGAAGTATCAGACTTGTATTGGTGTTGGATACGTGTCAGACATTGATACTTTTGCAAATTTGGACTACTGATACTTTAGTTTGGCATAAACACTAATGAGACTGTTTGAGAGAGTTTATGGAAACAAACAAGTTATATAACATGTCCATAAGTTATTTTCAGTTTATTTTCACATGTGTCGAGGATAGCTTATGAAAATAGTTTGACTTTAATTTATATCTTGCTACAAAAATAACTTATACATAAGTACTTATTTTATTTGATAAAACTTATGCTATAAGCGCTTAGTTAAGTTGTTTATCTGAATATCACCTAATTGTAGAATCTTCAACTTCAGTCAAACCAAGATTTTGAGGGTAAGTCAATTTTATAAATAATCATGTACATCTTATTTCACTATAATCACTTATGAAAAAATAAATTTTGTTTGGCTTTATTATTTAACCAAACATACACTTAGTCGATTACTTGATTTATGTGGTGAATGGAATCTTTTGAAGGTGGTGTTTGCTAATGTAGTTATATTCTTTTACTTATGTATGTATATAGGGTGTTTTGAAAGCAATTAATGTGAACAAACTAACGTCTGCGGGTTGTCGAGTCAAAATATGGGTTGCTGATTGGTTTGCTAAGCTTAACAATAAAATGGGAGGAGATTTAAAGAAAATCGAGACGGTTGGCCAGTACTTCATCGAAATTTGGAAAGCCAGTGGGATGGATCTTGAAGGAGGAAAAGTTGAGTTTTTGTGGTCGTCTAAAGAGATTAATGCCGGAGCTGATAAGTACTGGCCTCTTGTGTTGGACATAGCTCAGAAGTTTAGGCTTAAAAGGATTATCAGGTTTCTTTTTTGCTAATAAAAATGCTTTCATATATGATCCACTGAATAAAGGACCTGGACTTGAAATGTTGTTTCATTTTTGGTTCTTCCAAATTGTAGGTGTAGCCAAATAATGGGACGAAGTGAACATGAAAATTTGACTGCTTCTCAAATAATGTATCCATGCATGCAGTGTGCTGACATATTTTTCCTCAAGGTACAATTTTATCTTTTTCCTATATATTTTGAGCTTGCATTGACTACTTTAACTTAAATAATATATTGTTAACTTCACATTAAGAAAACAATAATTCTAAACTTACAGAGTGGTGCCCTTATAGGTTCATGAGGGATGTTGTTAGCTACTGTAAAGAACTGAAAAATAAATGAATGCACAATGATAGCTGTAAAATTGAAATTTGGAAATTACAATAGAAGTTCACAGCCCTGTTCTGTTCTTGGATTTTTCTGTCTTAGTTTCTTATTGTTTATGTATGTAAATTAGTTGATATTAATTTTCATTTCTTGTGTTTGGATATCAAGATGTTGTTGTGCCGTTTATTATGTCTTAGCCTCATCTATAGTTGCCAATTTGCTTGAAACATATTGGTCAATAATGCATGAACCATTTTATCTTAAAATAGGCCGACATCTGCCAATTGGGAATGGATCAGCGAAAAGTAAATGTGCTTGCCAGAGAGTATTGTGATCTTATTAAGAGGAAGAACAAACCTATAATATTGTCACACCGTAAGTATTCTCCAGATTTCCTTTCAGTTAGTGTGTATTTATGTTCCCTTACTAAATGATTCTGGGGGGATTTTCAGACATGTTACCTGGTCTGAAGCAAGGACAAGAAAAAATGTCAAAGAGTAACAAAACGTCGTCCATTTTCATGGAAGATGACAAGGTAAAGTTCAGTTGTCATATCTAGTTGCATTCTGTTTTGACCATGATGACAGCTAAGAAAAAATATCTTGTGAAAATTTCAAAAATCTAAAAAGGGGATTTGACAGAAATATTTAATATGAAGGAATAAAATGTGATTTTATGTAAGATTTTGGTTATCTGTCCTTGGTAGATTTTTTTTGGTTATTTTTTATAATTGTTCTTTTGAAATATTTAGTGATCGTTCGAAATTTGTATTTGGATTTCATAGGTTGACGTGATTGAGAAAATAGCTAACGCTCATTGCCCACCAAAGGTTGTTGAAGGAAACTCATGCTTAGAGTACATTCGTTATCTTATCTTTCCGTCATTTAAGGAGTTAACTGTGGAGCGTGGTGCAGATAACGGTGGGAATAAGTAAGTTTTTCTATTTTCCCCATTTAAACTTCATCTTCTATTTATAATGATACTAATGATTTCTCAAATCACTATTGTTGCCTTGAGTCTTCTTTTTCGATCTTCTTTTCTTGTGTTCAATTGTTTGGTTGTTATATATGTCCATTCTTCCCTTCAAATTCAATATAGGATGTACACAAGCTTTGAAGAGTTGGTTGTCGACTATGAAAGTGGAGAGTTACATCCAGATAACCTCAAATCGGCTTTGTCGAAGTCATTGAATGAAATTCTAGAGGTAATGTTTACCAATTATGTTTATGCAACTTTTATATACTCCTTACCTCTTATATTTTAAATGCAAAATCTGCACCGAATGTACTAGATAGCCAATCTTCGTACTCAGCACTGAAACAAGGAATGGTTATGGTATGAACATACTTCAAATATATCACATTCCATTTTCTTATGACCATATTGGGGAGTCTATTTGTAATATGTCAGGTTTGAAATTTAAATGTTGTGTTATTGATTAATATACGATAGATCAAGACCCTTAATTAGTTGGGACTACCAGAGTAGAGCTAGGGGAAATGCAAAGGCTAATACACTCTGATATGGATAATGGCATGAGCTATTATGATTAGTTAGTTAGTTAAGTGAATGACTAAAAAGGTAAGGAGGAAGGTTAGCCTGTTAGGCGAGGAAAGGGATATGATAAAAATAGTGGGAATTTGGGAGGGAGTGGGACTGTGGGGTCTTTAAACATTCAGGAAATTATTCATTCTTTACACAGGTCCCTATTATTGATTCTGCACCCACCTTGGGCCAGAATTCAGAATTTGGTTTTCATTAAAAAAAAATATCATTCTTTTTGCTGATTTGAGACCAGTTCTATCAATATATTTAATTTGTTTTATCCATCATTACCATCTCCTAGTAAAGTACTATATCTGCTTTATAGTGTGTTGTTTACACTCCATCTTTCTGTATTTCTATTGACACATCATTACATCTTTATTGAGCCTCAGGTGGTAAGTGGGATATATGCATTTGCTTCATTTATTGACTAAATATTAAAATGTAATCATGTGTAAATTAAGTGAGAGGAAAGATATTTAAGAGTCCAGAGGCTACCCTGATGCCTAGGTTTCTCTGGAAAATATACCCTATTGGTGTTGATTGCATTTTCCAACTATTCCTTATGTGCTTGATCATAGAAATAGTAGTGATGTTATATCATATATTTTTGTGAACTCAAAAGTAATATCTTTCTTTCATTTCTTTATTTCCGTTATATGGCACAAATTAAATGATTCTTTCTTGGAATATGCAGTCTGTAAGGGAACACTTTAAAAAGGACGAGTATGCTAAAGGGAAACTAGAAGAAGTCAAGGTTAGTCTCGTCTGAAATTAGTAAAATACATTAGTAAAATACATAAAACAATAATTTTGATGTTGTATATATGTTTTGTCAATGAATATACACTAAACTAAATTATTTTTTGGTTTGCAGCGTTACCAAGCCACCATGTAATGTGCTGATTCAGGCTAATTTTTTTCTTTGCCATTAAATTTAAATTGTTATTAAATCCATTTTTTTTACTTGTATAATATGGTGGAGGTTCTTTTAAGTATGAGAAATGTGGGTAAATATTAGTAAGTTTCAGTTATTGTCGTATGCATTTATTGAATCCTACGGCATGTGTAAAAAATTTATGTATTTTTTTGGATGAAACTCATAAAGGTTCTTTTAAGTATGGTGGAGGTTCTTTTAAGTATGAGAAATGTGGGTAAATATTAGTAGGTTTCAGTTATTGTCGTATGCATTTATTGAATCCTACGGCATGTGTAAAAAATTTATGTATTTTTTTGGATGAAACTCATAAAGGAGAGGCAAGAAATAAAATAGCAATGTCATTATGTTGAATCATTAAGCCACTGATTCAATAGTTGTTGTCCAGGGAACCAATAGCAGTGGAGGAAGCAGCAGCCGCAGAAGCGCTTCAAACGTTGTCTATGGATGAACCATCCAATTCAAACGCAGCAACTCAGCAGTAAGTTTCTGCAACTGCACTGTTCTCAACTCCCAAGGTTTCAATTCAATTTTTAATTTCCTTGGTGCTATGTTTTTATGTTGCAGGTTGTTGCAGAGGTTTGAGATTGTGAGGAGTGTTGGGGCAGAGTGCACTCAAGAGAACGAGCTCCTTAACATCCTTGCCAGCAAGTCCGAACCTGTTTGCTATGATGGTTTTGAACCTTCGGGACGTCTGACCATTGATGAGGTCATTATTATCAATATTAGAATACACACACACACACTCATAAAATAAAAACGAAAATTCAAGACTAGATCGATAGAGGGTAAATAGTTTTGTGTCTATGACAACTATGATTTAGTATTTTAAGTTGATTTGGTACTGAGTTTGAAGGGTCTTTTGTGAATGCTTTTAATTCTAAAGTCAAATTTGTTAAGTGGACATTTTTAACTTAATACAAAAGATGTGTTTCTACATCGAGTCAAATTGAGATTTGAATGTGAAATCAATTTTTTAATTTGAAACTTTTCATTTTACTAGAATAAGTTTGCAAGGAGGCAAAATAGACAATCATATATGTCAATCTCACTTTGAAATCAACATATACTTAGTCGATCACATGAAGCACGGACACTCCTTGAATTAAGTGTGTCCCGGTGTTGGACACACGTCGGTGTCAAAGACCGACACGACACCAACACTTATAATTACATTAAATTATGTCATTTCTCAAATTATTATCGGTGTCGACGTGTCAATGTCTGTGCTTCATTCTGATTGTGAAGGGAAATTCTTTTGAAGTTGTTGTCTGATTACATAGTTTCATTCTTTTACTTGTGTATATAGGGTATCATGAAAACAATTCATGTGAACAAGCTAGTATCTGCTGGTTGCCGAGTCAAAATAGTGATTGCTGATTGCTTTGCTAAGCTTAACAATAAAATGGGGGGAAATTTGAAGAAAATTGAGACGATTGGCCGCTACATGGTCGAAATTTGGAAAGCTATTGGGATGGATCTAAAAGGAGGAAAAGTTGAGTTTTTGTGGTCATCTAAAGAGATTAATGCCAGAGCTGATGAGTACTGGCCTCTTGTGTTGGATATAGCTCAGAAATTTAGTGTACAAAGGATTCTCAGGTGAAAATTATTTCCTATGATCCACTAAATAATGGATTTGGACTTGAAATGTTGTTTTATGTTTGGTTCTTCCGAATTATAGTTGTAGCGAAATAATGGGACGAATTGAACATGAAGAATCAGCCGATACTTCTCAAATATTCTATCCATGCATGCAGTGTGCTGACATTTTATTTTTTAAGGTACGTTTCACTTTTTTCCGATATATTAATGCCCACATTAATGACTAAAAATACGTTGTCAGCTTGACATTTGAATAAAATCGTTATCAACTCAGAACATTGTCCATATAGGCTCAGTATGATTGTTGTTAGTCTACAGTAGAGAACTATTAAATAAATAAATGGATGTATCATGATAGATATTTAGTTGTTCACAGCTCTAGATATCTTAATTAATTGCATTTCACTCACTCAACAATTTCTCCTCTTAAACTTAAATTGTTTTATTTTTGGATTTTTCCGCACTAGTTTCTTATTGTTTCTATATGCAAATTAGGCTGGTATTGGCTTTTATTTCTCATGTTTAAGTCTCTTGTTGTGTTGTTTATTATGTCCTAGCCGCATCTGTAGTTGTCAATTTGCTTGAAATATATTGGTGAATAATGCATGAATCTTATGATCTTAAAATAGGTCGATATTTGCCAAATGGGAATGGATCAACGAAAAGTGAATGTGCTTGCGAGAGATTATTGTGATATTACAAAAAGGAACAAACCAGTTATTTTATCCCACAGTATGTATTCTCCAGATTTCCTTTCAGATAGTTTATATTTATGTTGTATATATTGCTTACAAATTGATTTTGGAGTGATTTTCAGACATGTTACCTGGTCCACAACAAGGGCAAGACAAGATGTTAAAAACTGACCCATCAACATGCATTTTCATGGACGATACGGTGGTAAGTTGCTAATAGTGTATTACTCTGGTCCTTTTATAAGAAATAGTTGACCTTTTAGGTTCATTGAATAACTAATATATCTAGCCTATAATATAGATCATATATTAGTTATTCAATGAATCTAAAAAGTGATATGTTTCTTATAGAAAGGACTGGACTGTATGTTTTGAGTATGATGACAACTAAGAGTGTTTTTTTTGTTCAAAATTTAAAGAATATGAAGGCAATTTGACAAAAAAATATTTAGTATGATGGAATGGAATAAAAGGTTGTGACCGTCCCCGTGAGCATGACCCAGTTGGTAAAAATATCGCATTATATATGCAGGGACTAGGGTTCGAACCTAGGATTCCCCACTTATTCACCTTACGGGGTGAATTTCTTGCAACTTGACTACTTGACAAAAAAATAAAAATAAAAGGTTGTGATTTTATGTAAGATTGTGGCTATTTGTTCCTTCATGGTAAATATTTTTTCAGTTATTTTTTCGTAATTTTATTTTAAATGTTTTGTGACTGTTCAAACTTTGTATTTGAATATATAATAGGGTGAAGTGAAGAAGAAAATAAATAGTTTTTATTGCTCACCAAAGATTGTTGAGGGAAACCCATGCTTTGACTACATTAAGCGCATTGTCTTACCGTGGTTTAACGTGTTTACTGTGGAGCGTAGTGATGATAATGGTGGGAATAAGTAAGTTTTCGAAACTTCGTATTTCATAAGAGTAGTAATTTCTTCAATCATTATGGCTGCCTTAAGTCTGTTATCTATCTTTTCTTTTCTTGTGTTAATTTTTTTGTTTTTACATGTTTGTGCTTCCATTCATTTTAGGACGTTCACAAGCTTTGAAGAGGTGGTTGCTGACTATGAAACCGGAGAATTACACCCGAAGGACCTTAAACTAGCTTTGTCAGCATCGTTGAATAAAATTCTCGAGGTAATGTTTATTAGAAATATTATTTTGATATACATAAATTCCAAATTAAATTTTAACAATTTAGATGGTAAATACAATTTAAATATGTGGTTTTTTAAAAAACAACCAAAGTCAGTAGTGAATTGTTATTGTTAATACTTTTCTCCTTAAGGACTTGAACTTTGGTCCTTTTACACCTTAACTCTTTTAACTCAATTGAGCTACCCATCCTCCTCTTTAAATATGCCGTTTATTATGTTTAGTCGATGGCTAATGAAAATACTAACAAGGTGTTGAAACTTATTAAATATCTACTAATTAATCATGATTTTGAATGTTATCAATGACAATTTTCAAGTGTATATTTTAATACAAATCATGGTTATTATATATCATGTATATTTGAACACTAAAATTCTTGTATATTTGAACACGATTTAAATGGTCAATTGATATGTATGTATATTTAAACACTTGAAAGCCGTGGTTAATAATGGCGTTCAAAATTGTGATTATTTGTTTTCATTGCATATATGGTTAATGAACTGCCACACTTTGATCTATTCATTAACCATCTATTGAATGTAAATATCCATATATTCGAGATGTGTTAACCTTCTAAATTGTTGTCAAATTTGCGTGTCAAAATAACACAACTCAATGTTTGATGTTTATATACCTTTATGTATACTCCATCCTTAGTTTTAAAAGTACACTCTCCACTGTATGGACTATGTTGGCAGACTGGCAGTGTTCTTACTCAAACATCAAAACAGAGAAACACTTACATAGGCACAAGCCTAAATATAAATATTTGGGCACACACTCATAGATGAAAAAAATTTAAAAGAAAAATAAATCAATCACATCACTCAATTAATTAATTTATTTTTAATTTTTTTTAGTTGTGTGAGTGTGCCTAAATATTTATCATTTAATTTTGTACCTATCTAAGTATTTCTCCATCAAAACAATGTTTTAGAATGGTTTTGGTATGCACATACTTCATATGACATTTCAAATTCTTATAATCCCCCAGCTGTTAGTCTACTTGGCATATGTTGGGTTTGAAATTTCTATGTGGTGGTTAAGTATTTTATAGCATATATTTTGGTGAACTTAGGAGTAAAATCTTTCATTTTTTTATAATCTTAGTATATGGCACAAGCTATAAATGATTGTTTCTTGGAACATGCAGCCTATAAGGGAACACTTTAAAAACGACAAGGATGCTAAAGAGCTACAGGAACAATTCAAGGTCGGGCTTGTTTGGAATTAGTAAAATAATCAATCATTTTAATTTAAATGTTTGTATATATATGTTTTGTCTATGAAAATACATTATATACACTAAACGAGTTTGTCTTTGGTTTGCAGAAGGCTTGCAAAGTCTCCAAGTAACGTGCTGAACTGCTGATTAAAGACTTCGGGCTAATTTTATTTATTTATTTGCCAAATAGGCATAAAATATTTAAATGCATTTTGTATATTTTGATTATGATTTTTTAACTCTAGATGAGTTGTAAAAGGGTATGGCTTGAGCTTGACTATGTTTATTTATTCTTTCTGATAATTTTATTCTTTGCAATACATTTTGTAAAAAATCAAATGTGTATTCATAAGCTGAATTAAATATGACTTGTTTATATGTATAAACTTATTTTAGTAGTATTATTATTTGAAATGTAGAGAGTAATTATTATTCGTAAATGTCCAGTTCTATTCAATTTTTTGAGTGCACAGTTACAGTCTTTTAGTTAATTATCTCTTGGGCACTGATAAATTTTTAATTGAATATGATTGTACCTTTACTTGTCAAAATTCTTAAATCTGTCACTGCTAGGAAGAAATATCAACAGTAAAATCTGAAAGTGCTTATCATTTAAAATCACAAATTAATACTTTTAAAAAAAAAAGCTTGAATATTTTACATCCATCTTCAATATCTTAAAGTTCAAAATAAATGAAGATTGCCAACTTGCTTGCTCTGTGATGCTTCAACAGGCAACAAACTCAATAGGTACAAACAAGACTCGAGAGAATCAGAAATTCTAGAACAAATGTATCCCACAGTCTGATGTGCACTTAAAAGATCAATATTCAAACTATAATTTTATGCAATTTTCTTGCTATAAAATCAAGTGATCAGTGAAGTCGCAAAAAGAAAATGACTATCAAGAACCATAAAATTTTTAACCTTCATCAAATAAAGATATAGTGATATAACCATAAAGATTAATTTAAATCACAAAAATTAATTTTTTATGACAATATTCATATGCCAAACACTTTTAAAACATTGAATGCTTTAACATATGAATTTAGATCAGTAGTGTGTCTGTTTATCTTTGTTGGCAAAGGGCTTTTACTTTTTGTTTCCAATATCAGAAATAATTTTAACATTTTGAGAGTGATAAATCAATGTCTTAAAATAATAATACAGTAGTAATTTGTATAATGTATTTGACAATCAACTAATATAAAATTATATAAATAACTTTTTGCCTATATATTTGTATGATCCCCACAAGAATTATTACTTACCATAGCAAATGGATATAACCCAAAAAGAAAACTCATAAAAAAATTTCACAATAACAGCCTGAACTTTCCATCACAATTTATATAGTAAAAGGGGAAGCAAAGATAAAATGCCTTTAGACATAAAACCATTGCAACCTTAATGAACGAAGGATTAGTTACAAATTTTAATGACTATAAAAATAAATTACATAGTATATTTTCTTCATCTTTAACCTTTTGTGATGGAAAATAAATGGGAACCAAAAATAATAAGGGGTGTCAACTTACACCCCTATAGAAAGGGAATGCAATGATTGTAGTAGTCTTCAGTTGATCAGAATGCATATCGATAGATGGCGTCGGCTACACCGTCTTCATCGTTGCTTAAACCAATTACATTAGCCACAGCTTTTGTCTTCTTTGATCCATTACTGAGTGCAACACCTAAAGAAGCCAGCTGAAGCATCTCTACATCATTTTCCCCATCACCAATAGCCATTATCTGCATATCATAAATTTGGAATGAAGAAATGTGAGGATAGAAGTCACAGCACAGCTGGCTGTAATATTTAAAGCCTAAATAATCTTAGTCTATGCAGTACTTGGTTTTTTTTTTTATTTGCAGTTAGTCCATGCAAAAAATGACGGATTTAATCATTGTAAAAATAAAACATGATATTTTTGCTTTTGATCTTTGTTCTGATTTAGTCCCTGAACTATTTGGCTCAAGTTGAATTAGTCCTTGTAAAATAAAATTGATGTCATATTTTAGGAACTAAAATCATTATAGTCTATTAGAAGAACTAATTTAATATAGAGCAAATATTTTAAGGACTAGAACCAAACAGGCGGCCAAAAGCATATTTTCCTATTTTTAAGATTAAAACAAATAAAAAAGTTTGTCAATCAGAAAGCAAAAGTAAGTGTATGTTGTTACACTTACAGAAGTTAAAAGGTTATTTATCTATATTAAAAGTATAAGATTGACATCTCATTAGCAATCATACTACATTTGCATGCGTAATAAGCATCTCTGTTTTGTCTCCTCAACTCAAAGAACGATTAATAAAATTCAAAAGATAGTCAGACTCAGACCATGTGAAATGCAATCACGAAATCAAGTCATGCTATGAGGGTTAATAGATTTTTGTGGTACCTCATCAGGAGTAACTTCCAAATGATCAAGCAGCACTTTTACTCCATTTCCTTTGCATGTTCCCAAGGGTACAATTTCCAGCATGTCTGGCACAGCTTGAACAACAGTGGCACGACCTTTTGTTGCATCTGACCAGTATGGACGTAATGTATCCGCCACACTTTGGGCAGTGCCTAAGAAAATCATTTTCTGTAGAGCCAAATGTAATAGTTAGCAAGATATCCAAGTGAAAAGTGGCAATAAATTAATAATAAAAGTAAATTTAGGTAAGTTTTTTTATTGCAGTTGTCTTTGAGGAGAGGGTGTAGTCAATAAAAATTTGTAGGTGATTTTTATTTGATTAAGTTAAACCGTGAAGATAAACAAAGAAAAATATATATACATCTGAGGTGAAGTGTCAAACCATAAGGTTCAAATTATAAGTCATTCCTCCTTTCCAAAAATGGAAGAAGGCCTTCAATAGAGAGCAGTGAATAGCTGCTAATAATAATACTATATTGAGGGAACAAGAGTTTGTCCTAGTGAATACCTGTATGTCTGCAGAAGCCAGAAGATGTTCAACAGAAGGCATGATCTCAGCCTGTAAAGTATTTTGGTATAAGAAAAAGAATGCAAATAGCATAATAGAATGCAAGAAATCATATACGATCGCCAAAAAATGAGGTACCTTTGGCTCATGGTATATTGTATGAAGTGAATCGACAAGTGGGTCATTAAAAAGGGTTAAGCAGCGACCTTCACAAAATGCAATAAGTGGAACCTTACTTTCCAAAGAGTAAAGACATGCCTGCACATACAAGAAACACAACTCTTATATACAGTTACAATAAGAACATTCCTGCAAAACAATGACATACCAGAATATATAATTTAGACATTTAGCTTTGAAATTTGAAACCTTCGATCTATTTGTTATGTGGAAAACTGGGATACAAAATTGAATTTCACAGATCATTGAAAGTGAGCTGGATAATAAATGTTTTGTTTGTCTCATTGTGTAAAATGAGAGAACTTCAAAAATTTGTGGTCGATGAACATAGGATGGCTATTGAGGGTAAGTCAGGAGTTTGGTTTAGGGCTAAAACAACAACACGGCCATAATATTTCAAAAACAAAAGAGAATAAAGTGGTAAACAATTAAAAAGCCACAGCTAACCTTTGCAATTAAGTCCAAAAGGACAAAGGAGTACATGACACATTAAACTCTAATGAAGTATGTGTCGTTACTTTTGAAAGAAAAGTTGTTCCGAAAAATGAAAAAGGAGGGTTAAAGAGATTACCTCTCTACAGACGTTTGGATCTAAGCTGCTCCTATATATTTCTTGACCTTGTCTACCATAAACAAGCAATCCCTGGAATCATGTGGCGTAAGGAAGATAAGGCATAGGGTAATATCATCTTAAAAAATAGAAACTATGACAGTGGGAAAATTGTAAGCAGAATTAAAATCATAAACTACATTTTGTTGGTCATTCAATTACACAATACAATGCTGGACTTGGCAATTTACTTAAAAGAAAACTATCAATTACATTGTTTTTTTACTGTTCCAAGAGATTAAGTTATCCCCAAAAACATGATACCTAGAAGTGGATCTCATAATCATAAGTCGTAAAGAGTCTGCCCAATTAAGATATCAATATCACAATGCTAAAAGCATTGTTTCCAGTAAATCCCGTCCTTTTCTTGCCAAGCTAGGGCACAACCACCTACTTCACAAAGGCTTTCGAGAAAAAGAAAGAGATGTGCCCTCAGGCTCCACCTATCTCAATTCTGTTTCTAGCCCTACTCACACTCTGCTCTATCTGTGTCCGTTGTGATTGTTGTGTTGTTTTCACCCTTCATGTTCTCTGCAGCCCTTTAACTACTTCATTTCTAAATGTTTTCTTGCTATTGACTGGCGAGTTTAGCTTTAAGAGCATGAGTTACTATTGTGATTATTAAGAATATGTCCTTAACTTCATTTATTTTTTATTTCCGAGTATTACAGATGACATATATGCCCTAAAAACAGAAACTAAGGAAAACAGAATCCGTGCTGAAATACAAATAATGAGAAATATGGACATATGCAATTAGAAAGGGAAGAAAACTGTAATAAGATCTCATAAAAAAAAAGAAAGAAAAATATAATAAGAAACAGGGTATACAAAATTTCTCATAGTAAAAGCCTACATCTTATTTACTCATCAGCCTTTTAAGAAATATCCAAACAAATGCGCTTTATGGCCATCCTTGTCATCAAGTATCTTCACTATGAGTAATGTTGCCAACTTCATAATTTTTGAAACTATTGTTTGAGCATTTTTAATGAGATTGAGATAGCATAAATATTTAAGGTAAATTTTTGTGAAGATTGATTAGCAGGTAAAACATGTATACAAAGTTGTTAGACAAACAAATGCTGTCAGTTTGAACATATATGAACTACCTTGTGGAATCAGAGGTGTCACCAGAAACATGAAAAGGCACAAACAATTACCTGCAAGAAAACCCCAGGAGAGAATTCTGAAACAATGCCATCTTTTCCAGCTAAATCCACCATCTTAAAAATATCTATCACAGCTGGACGAGCCTATTTCCCAATGTTCAAAACTAATGATCAGAATGAGTAAAAAAAAAACTAATGATCAGAACAAATTTTCAACCATATATAAATGTCTACATTTATATTAGAAAAATTGCTAAGATATATAGCAGTATCAGCAACCAAGGATTGACATGTATTAGACAATATCAATTATCAAATAAATAACTTATAACATGATATTCCTGACAAATCATGGGTCTATAACATCTTACTTTTCCAGTGGCTATCACAATTTTCACACCTCTTGCTGAGGCCTCTCTCAAAGCCTTGGCAGTTGAAGTAGAAATTTGACTTTTGCTGTTCAGCAATGTTCCTTTATATAATACAGGATTATATTAAAAACCCAAAAAAGAAAGATAATCGAAAATCAGAAAAGTATGTTTCACACAGATCTTACCATCCATATCACAGAAGATATAGTTGAACTTCGGTTGGTAAAATCTAAGGCTGCCTTCTTTCTTCCTGTCTTTTGACAATTCCTCTATAAGATTATTTGCCCACATACTTTTTGTGCAAATGACAGTTACTTGAACGAGAGGGAAGCACATAAAACTGAAATATCATACAGGTTCACAAATGTTGATGCATGCTAGTAAGAAAATGCAATTACCATCTGAAACTTTTTGGCTAGAATTTGAATTTGTTTCAGCATCATCATATGCACTCTTTATTAGCCCTTTTCCTTTCCAACCAAGACTCCTCAAAAGGAGTTCCTCTTCTTTCTCCATTTCTAATTCAGCCTCTTCGCTTAATTCATGATCAAATCCCAAAAGATGTAACAATCCATGGACCTGCAAAAAAAAAAATGTTGTAATTAACATTATCAAGTGTTAACTTTTAGTTTACATGGCAGAAACACTGTCTTTGAAGATAAAAGACCAACATGCTCATCTCATTTTTTTCTCAAACAACCAACCCCACAAGTAAAATGAAATGAAACACCAGTTTACTTTCCACCTTTTGTATCTAAAGTTTCAACCAACAACTTATTTCTACTCGAGTATGTTATATACTTTAGCACTCAGTGTATTGATTCTTGCAATGAAGACATCCTCTGTTTTTGAATAAGTGTGTGCATTTGCAAGTTGTCGGTGTTGTTACTTTAACTTTTATTTTCTCCCTTTTGAAATGGCTGGTGAACTCTATTTCAAAATTTGTAGTTAACAACACATATTTCAAAAGATCAGTTTACAGTACCAACTTTTGTTAATGAAAATAAAGAAAAACACTGAATAAAAGCTAAGCAATTGTATAACTCATGTGAATTTAACCAAGCCTGTTTCAATAAAGTTCAACACAAAACATAATAAAATAGTCAGAGAATATTATGAAACCAACCATGAGGATACGGATCTCATCAAGAAGTGTGTACCCTCTTTCCTCCGCTTGTCTTGCTGCTGTCTCAAGAGAAATTACAATATCACCAAACATAAGCTGCACACAAACGAATTTGTCAAGCACTTAGCAATTGGCATTCCATGTAAACTGTAAGTTTGTATACTTATGAATTATGATGATGAGGTAGAAAATGTAATTCTTACAATAGGAAGATCGACTCCAGATACATGTTGTGACATTGAGAGAACATCGGTAGCATGATCTTCACCTCTCCATTCCCTGTTAAGTCTGCGTATAAACTCGTCATTGCAAAGAAGCACGGATAACTCAACACTTTCAAACCTACCAACATCATCTATAGCAGTATCTCTTGTTTTATACTCTGAACCTTTCAAACCATCAAATGCCAGTTTCATTGCCATTGGAACATTTAGACGAAGCATCTCTGCAATATTCTGCATACAATGAATTATGTAGAACTCTGATATAAATAATGTTTCTTTAAAACACAAACTATTTCACATGACTTTGATGCTAGTCAAACAAATAATGTTGCCGTATTTCAAGCTTCAAATTATTATATTTAGCACATTCTTCTTGTTATCCTCTTTTTCTCACACGTGAATGTGACTTATAAGTTTAAGATCATATTACTATCCTTAGCGTGCTCTTCTCCTTAGCATAATACTGTATTATCACATTTTGCAACAGCATAGCCGACAAAAACATCAAGCCACTAAAGCTGTTAATCTCATAAAATTAAACCACTTCGGGGACATTCAGAGTGACTAACAAATGAACATAGTATGCTATGTCCGTTAGGTTGGTAAAAATCACCAGAGCAGTTAACTGACGCACAATAAATGCCACACTAATCCCATTGCCTTATTACAATTATTTCAAATTAAAAGATCTAGCTTCTCTGAAGCCAGTAATCCATATATCCTCCATGATGAAAAAAAAAATATACTTTAAAATATTCATGATAACTAACAACAATTTTGTTCTCTAAGTATGACTCTTTCTCCTATTCCTAAATTATATGAAAATAATAAATAGTTCTTAAACTGTATGAAATACGTCAAGTTGGTCACTAAATTATACAAAATCAAACTTTGAAGTCCTTAGTATCTCTTGCCTCTATATAAGAGCAGGAACTAATTCGCCGGATTACATATAGTTTTGCGACTAATTTCACGGATTTTACACGGTTTAAGAACTACTTTCCATTAAGAAAAAAACTACTTAACATTTGTATATACTTTGAGTACACTAATAAGTGGGGGGAAGAGTGGTACTTAGAGAACTAAACCAACTGTTTAGTCATTTTATTTTCTCAGGGGAAGTGGTCCCTTGTAATCCGAAGTTCAGCCAAGAAGTAAATAAAGCCTAACCAATAATTGTTCCGGTCAGGATTCAAACTCGTTTTCTCTCAAACAATTCCTTATTAACTAGAGCTCATAAACAATTTGAACCTAATCAGTTGGTTACCACTTTATCTTCTTTTATTCATGTCAAAATAACATTAACATTTCATTTTTCACATGAAGTAGCTAATATATCTTACATTACCCTCTAAAGTGATTATTCCTATCTATCATATATCAACATGACTATAATTAATAATCCTCCTAAAATACTTTTCGGTCATTACACGAATAGCTCAACTGGCAATGCCGATATTGTTTAGGTCACCGGATTCGAACCCGGGACCTTGCAGTGTATGAATTTCGATGGTATTTAATTAATTAAATAATGATGAAGTAGAAACCAACCAAGATTTCAGGATCATCTGGCAAACTTTCTTCGATGCAAATGTCGACAGAGAGTTCCAACTCTTTCTTCTTACGCTTTGGCGTTCGACTTCTGACTTTCCGATACTCTCTCTGTCCACCCCCGCCGGCACGGACTCCACGAAACGGTTGCCGCTGGTGGTTCTTGACACCGCGATCGAAAAGCACAAAAGAGACACGGCGAGGAGGATTACAGAAAGTGACGGCGACGGCGTTGTTGGTATTGTTGTTGAATAGGGAATAGGAATGGGATTGAGGAAGGCACGTGATGGCGCGTGGCATGATGGAATGAGTGCGGCGGAGAAGGTTAGAGAAACGGGGAAGCATATGTATGAATATGATGGAAGTGTGGCGGAGAAGGTTTGTTGATAACAATAACAATAACAATAACAATGCTTCTCTTCTCTCAACTTAGCGGGAGAGAGACTATAGAATCATATGATGCAGATTTTGTTAGTAAAAATTTATTACTCGGTATTTGATAGTAAAATTTACTATTTATTTGCATAATTTAGTTTTCATAAACTAAGTAAGCTGCAATTTTTATTTTTATATTTTAAGAACCTTCATTTTAAAATAGCAAAATCACTATTATTTTATTTCTTGAAAGTATAACTCATTTTCATGTTAATTTTTGGGAGTTAGATTGCATGCAATCATGCCGTTAGATAAAATTAGTCGTTCGATTATGATTGGACATTTCAAATTGAAGGAAGACTTAATTAGACTATATGAGAAACGTACTGTATGTATTTCATATCCTAATTTTTGAATGTATTAAAATTATAAATATAGTCACAATTAAATATCTTTTATAAATTAATCATTTTGCTCATTTATTTATATTTTTAGGTAATAAATTTAGTTCTTGAATGTGCATTCTGTTGATCAATTTAATATTTTAATCTATGAACCTAATAATAAAATATGAATTTGGGATGTGTTTACAATTTTGATATATTTATGAACTATAGTGACCATGACTCACATATTCAATAACAAAAATGGTGGTTTTGCCCATTTTAAACTACATGGAGTGTATTGGATAAATGTATTCATGGAGGTAAGGGTATATAGTATATATATAAGCTGATAGTCAAATATTCATGTATTTGTTTGTACGCTAGTAATAAATAATAATAACATAAAACATATACATATAAAATTGTCTTTGTAAAGTATTAATCTACATTAAACATTTCAACTTGGGAGTTTGTACATGCTTAAAGCTAATTACCTAATTAAGCTACATTTTATACATAAAGGGCTTGTATTTATGAAACGATTCATGCAAGCCATGAATGGCTGCAATTGCTGCAATTAATGACACTACCATAAAAATAAAGTTCAATATTTGAAGTCCAAACCATTTGATTGTTTGTCTTCTCATCTTTTCTTTGGCAATATACATTGCAATTGGAAAATATATTGTTAGTGGCCAATATCCCATTGCTCCAAGAAGTGCAAGCATTTCGTTGAAAAATGGCATTGCCATAGCCAAAACAGTAATTAGTATGACAAATATGGTCCTCCAAATGAGCCTAAAAAAATTGAAGTTGGACTTCATTTTGCCAATGCCAATTGAGTATTCTCTACTTACAAAACTTGATTTTGACCACATTTTACCAGCAAACATTTCAACCACACCGAAAATTGGTTGGACAATTACCTGCACAATTCTTCAAGATCAATTGCTTACCAAACACATGTATTATAATTTACTACTTAAATTTATTTTTAATCAGGGATATAACAATTAACATATACTAAAAACATCTAAATTCTTGCTTTAAGACTATTTTCACATGTAAAAAAAACAAAAGTCTTAATTCAACATTTGGTTCCTTATGTTTATTTTACATTTTGACTTAGCCCCTTATGTTTTAAAAGTTTTAATTTGATCCCTTATGTTTCCACCGTTTGTATAAGTTGGTCATTTCCGTCAGTTTTGTCATTAACACCGTTTAATTTGGACATTGTCCAAGTGTAAAGGTGTCCATGTGTCTGTCCACGCATGAAAACTGTCTGTCACATGTGAAAAACTGACGGAAGTGACCAAAATTGAAACCTAAAATAAACATAAGGGACCAAATTGAAACTTTTAAAACATAAGAGACCAAGTTGAAACTTAAAATAATCATAAAGAACCAAATGTTGAATTAAGTCAAAAGAAAATCATCATTTTGATGGAATTATTTATATTTTTTATAATATTATTAACTACTCCCTCTGGTCTCATATATAAGCAAAAAAACAAAAAAATTGAAAGTCTCAAATATAAGCAAAAGTAACCTCTAATCATTACAATAAATATCACTTTTAAAGAGAATTGCTATCAGGTTGGAGTATTTTACAATTTTCATTTCATTAATTTTCATTTCATTACTCTAATCATTAATGATAGCAAGAATTCCAAAATATAGTATCCAACCTGATATGCTCCAACTAAATGCACAATAATGAAGACATTGGCTAAATCAACAAGCCAAAAAGGCTCTTTAAAGCCAGAGCCCATTAGAATGCTTCCTGGAGTGTCTGATCCAAATGCAGCATAGCCAGAACAAGCACATAAGAGGAATATAAATGTCATTACAAATATTCCCATCTTGTTTGCCATTTTCATCACTTCATTTTCTGGTGGCGATGACTTTAATGAATCCTATTTTTCATAGCACACATAATAATTTCAATGAAATGAAAACATATTATCCATGTTAGAAAGAGAATGCAATTGTGTAACTACAAATATTTTAAAAAATAAATACATTTATTTTTGTTAATATCATTTTAAGTTGCGTAAAAAAACATCATTATAAGTAGTATTACGTTTATCCGGTGGCAAAGTTAGAATGTTTTTTTTTCTTCTTCTGATGGTTTAAATGCTTTTATCTCTATCTATTTATGTGTTTGATTCTTCGGTGACAAATTAAATTTAATCTAATTGAATTGATTTTAATTCAATACCTGAATATCTAGCAAGTGCACCATTTCCCAATGCAATAAGCATATTCCACAATTTGTCTCCTGAATATTGCTCCTTGCCACCTATTAAATATGTACTCTTTCCTTTTCCTGTTTCAATTTATATTTCCCCAAATTATATTCATCCTCCTGGCCATTAACAAATTTTTCATATTAGATGCTATTTATTATCATCGATCACTATCATTAAAAAAAAAAATAGCTTTATTTATCATCACCAGTCACTATTATATACTATAAGTTTTTTTTTCTTATAATAATAACTAGACGGTGTATGCTATATTACTCAAATTTATATAGAATTCATAAATGCTCATGAATTGTACCAATTCATTAATAAGAGTTTGACATTATAACTTTAAAATATAAAGTTTAAATTTCTTTGAAAATAGTTACACCCTTTGTCCCTTAATATAAGCCTTCATTGTCCGTAAATTTAGCTCAATTGGTTAGACATTGCATTATATATGTACGAGATCGGGGTTCGAACCCGATCATCTCACTTATCTACCTCAAGAGTGGAATTTATAGTCAATAAACTACTTGACAAAAAAAATATATAAGTCTTCGTTACAAAATTTATTTAGAAAAGTTGTTGTGTAATCAATGTGTCCTTTTTGTGTAGAGATATTACTACTATTAAATTGTCCTTTGTTATATTGATTTTTCATATTCCAAAATAAATTAGTAGTATTAATTAGGTTAATGTTTAGAAAATAATAATAATAAATGCATTTAGGACATTGAAAGGATCTTAGAACATCTTCAATAGTGATACCACTTTAAGTATCATATATGACTAACAAGTGGTCCCTACAATGTCATATAATACATATGCAACTGATGCATATTTTGCTTCAATGGTGATACTAATGTAGATATCATACATTATTAGCAAGTGATACCTTATATTTAATTTCACATACAAAAAAATGTAATATTAAATTGATGATACAGTACTTTAAATAAGGTACTGTATCATCAATTTTGATACCCTCTATGCCACGTCATAGAACTCTATTGATAAAATAAATTAAGATACAGATCATCATAAGTCTATGAAACTCTCTATGATACTTTTATTGGAGATGCTCTTAATATTCAGAGACAATTTTTTCTCAATAGATACTTATAATAATTAGAGATGGCCTATCATTTGTACCACACTAATTAGTAACAGAAAATTTTTAAAATGACCGAGAAGAAGTGGAATTTAACCTTGGATAATGGTAGCAAGAGAAAGTCCAATACCAATAAAGGCATAACCAAAAGAAGTTGTTGCTGCTACAATTGAGAGCCAAGATAACTTGTGAAAATTTGGGATTTGGGACAAAAAGATTTCAACAATTCCCAAACCAATCATGTACGGATTATTAGAATAATGGCATGGATATTCGGTTCCCCATCTCTGGAAGCAGTTAATTTTTCGTATTGACCTGGTATATGCAACATTTTGAAATTAATCGAGTTAAAACATGGACAACATATTTCGTGACAATTTTGTTATTATAAACTAAGATGGTAAGAGTCTTACGTTTAATGAGATTTAGTCTGAATATATGTTTATAAATGAGATCAATTATCACTTTATAAGTAAATCGATTTTGTCGGGTTGAGTTAAGTTCAACTCAAATCTCTAAGGTGATATCAGAGTCTCTCCAAGATCTATAAGATCACTTGTTATCAAGTTTTCGCTATAAAATCACTATTTGTATTCACACACCGAGATCAATAGTGTTGGACGTGAGTGGATATGTTAAGTTTCCCATATGGGATGAAAGATGAGCTGACTATATGTTTATAAGTATATAAGTTCTCATCTTTCGTTAGAACACATGCTATCAGGTTTTTGCTATATCGTCCACCATTTATATCCACACACCAAGACCGTTATCACCTTACAAGTCGGTTTTGTAAGATTAAGTTAATGTCAACTCAAATTTCTAAGATATGATATCCCCAATTGTAATTTACGGAGGTTGACTTTTCGCACCATTTTTTTTGACACTTTGGTCGGTCGAAGATCAAACCTCTGATCAAAATGGTTAAAGAAGGACACAATAAAATAACTTACACTGCGCTTACAGATGTAGTTATTGTGTATCCAATTGCTGCACCACTAAGGTTGGCATATTGTACAATTCCACAAACCATATGCATTCTACCACCTAATAATTAATGTTGCCCAAATTAAATTAGTATACACACACAATAACTAAAACTAATCTTGTGTGACAAGAAGCATGTCATGGGATATATTTTGGTACCTAAGATGTTCTTGACAGCCTCCATATAAGTGTGATTCCTTTCACCAGTGACAGGGTCTGGTGTTCTGTAACAATCTGCTAGAAGATTTGAAGTGTAGAGTGTAATAAGAGCTATGGTTATTATATATAACACCAAGGATCCATCCCATTTGAGCCATCACCCATGGCAATGTTAGCACACCAGCACCAATCACCGCGGTTATGATATGCGCGATTGAGGTCCATGTTGTCCCTGTCGTTTAAAAGAAAACCAAGAGTGCGTTTAGAATGAACTTTTGGATCATGGGCATGTTGGAAAAATATGACATAGAATTATTTCAATAGAATAAATCAAATTCATATTGGAACAAATAATTACAATTAAATATGATACATCATAAAATAAAATTGAGAACATAATAACATAAAATAGAGAAGAAGAAAAACTTATCGATTTTGACTGAGGCGTGCAAAAGCACTGGGCTTAAGAGTATTTCGCCACCACAGGTAAATTACCCGGTGCAGTTGGTCTCATAGCTAATACCCTTCAGGATACAACAGTCACTTCTTGCTAGCACCGCACGTGAATTAGCAAGGTCTCATAAAACCACTTTTGGATGCTCAAGGAAACTTAGTTTTATAATTCATTTACATACTTATTTTCTTTCTTAATTTCTCTCTTACCGTTTTTCTCCAAACCAATATATATATATACACATAGTCCAAGCAACAAACTATCAAACAAAACTGAAAGTCCACTTAATTAGGATATTATGTACCAAGTAAATAGCAATTAAAGGGTTGTTGGACTAAGTAATAAAAACGTGTAACAGAACTTGAATGTGCTTCAAATAAAGATAAAAATAATAATAATAATAATAATAATAATAATAATAATAAAATAACTTTAAAATAAATTAATATATGAAAATATCCAACAGGGCATCCACACTCTGGTGAAGAGTTTTCTAATATTATTTTGCAACATATATTCAATGGGCAAACGAAAATAATTACGACAAACAATTTAACATCCGTCTTAGTCTCAACTCCAAAACATGAGATGAGATTCTCGCCTATATACTTAGAACCAATTTTCTTATTGTGTTTTAAATTTTTTACATTAAATTTTAAGAAGAAAAACATCAAAGTTCTAAAGATAGTGAATGTATTGTATATAGTTTTGTCTCATTTTACAATGGTTTTTATTTATGTCTTATACCTAAATAAAAATTTGTAATCCCAAATTTTTGAGATCATATGCAGTGGCTCACTTTGCACACTCACAGAGTCGGCCCTATATATTTAGCCGGCCCTAATTCGACTTATAGAGTACATTTTGGTGGAAAACTTAAACGAGAGATTATAATTCACCAAACAGAAAATTTGAGAAAGATTGAAAGAACCTGTTCGTTTTGGTTTGCCATCATCATCTAGTTCACTGTCATTTGCTATTTGATCAACTTCCTTGTTTCTTTCATCTTGCCTTTCATCCACCTCCATGATCTTCAGAGTTGAAACTTCACTATAAACAAACTTGGCTTTTAGATCTATGAGTATATAGTACTTAAATTCATGTGTATTCTTTTGAATTAATAAAAAGTTCAAATCAATCGATGAATGAATATAAGGAATTTAAGGTTTTTCCAGTTAAGTTCTAACACGTCATACCATATTTTTAGCATTGTTTGACCTTGTCCATCATAATTAGTTATAGGAAGTGCTCTAGACTCAAGTCTAGATTCTCAATCAACTTTAATTAATGGTATTATGAAAACAAATTTAATCATTAATTACTTTATGCATATTGACATGCAAAATTAGTACTGTATTATAGTTGCATTTTATTTTGAGCGAACATTTCGGTACACATTTTATTTGGACATGTATCGGTATATTTTTGATGTGTATTATTTTAATAGGTCCACAAATAATATTTAATATAAGAAAATTGACAAACACTATTTATGAACTATTAGTCTATCACTATTGCCTACATCAGCAAATATATCGGTACACATTAAACAAAAGGTGTACCGAAGTAGTGTCTTAACCAAGTAGTTGGATTTTATTGGCCAGTTAACAGTTTAAAGACAAAATTTTAAAAAAACTTTTGAATTCAAACTCTAACTAAAATAGTAATTGGTTAGAATTTATTTATTCTCGATCAAATTTTGAATTATTGTACTTCAAATTGGATAATTTTTTAAAATCGATTTTAATATAGAATCTTGAGAAAAATACAAGTGACTTTGATATCACATATTTACTCAAAACCTTAATGCATATCACTTATATGTTACTCAAAATCAAGTTTAGTCTCTCTGTGTATTCCACTCACTTATTTCTCTGTCGTCAAGTCCAACCGGGCTATGATACTATTGTTGAGTCATGAGGGGGAGCCTCACTACTGAATTAGATTAATACATTGGGCTACGAGCAACCACACAAGTGACGTTGACACCTCAACTTCAAACAAAACATCAAGACATTAAATTTACTGGTCATATCACTTAATGTTATTTATAACATCAATTCTTCCAACCAATGTAGGACAAAACACCACTTAATATATCTCAACACCTTTAAATATGTTATTACAGCATGTTATAATTAGGTTATCTGGCAACTAGGGCGTAAATGATATTGTTTTAAGTCGCTTCTTTGGAACGGCTTAAAATGTTCACATACTAAATTTGGATGTTAAAAAATTCCATTAATTGTATTACTACATTATTGTCACGACCCAATCCGCATCGTGACCGGCGCACGAACTAGCACCCTAGTCCGGCAAGCCTTATGATCAAACTTATCCACAATAAATAAAATATTTTCAAGAATCACTTTTACCTCAAAAATTATATATAAGATGAGGGGGTAAGTCACAAAGACTTAGTGAGGGACAACAATTAATCACCATCAACTAAAAGGGAAACACACAGGAGATCGAATAATTATTTTCCTCAAATCTAGTTTCAATTTCCAAAGGTGATAATCAAGCAAAAAATATAATTCAATGTCATAAAGAGGTGAAAACCAAATCAACAACTTTATAGGAGATATGGATATCGGGAATAATCAAAATAAATAAAATCGTTGCGAGAGAATCGAGAGATGGCTCCATCTCGTTGATAGCCCTTTCCTACTAAGAGTAGCCTCCCTTAGTGGCGGCTCCATCTAACGGATAGCCCTTTTCTCATCGATTCACAAAACAGGTCATCGAACTATATCGATCTGGTAAAACCGAGAGCTAGCTCCATCTCGTTGATAGCTCTTTCCTCCTAAGAGTGGCCTCCCTTAGGGGTAGCTCCATCTAACGGATAGCTCTTTTCTCTCGACTAATAAAAATCAAATCCATCGATTAGGGAGTTTACATCTCGTTGATAGCCCTTTCCTCCTAATGGTGGCCTTTCCATAGGGGTGGCTCCATCTAACGGATAATTCTCCCTAACCGAAATCACATTACTAGGTGCACCTAGGTCGTCGTCATTATAACTGTGGTTCTTAAAAAATATCTTTAAACCATATTTCTCAACACATCAAACGCATACCAAAGTATATAAACAAAACTCAATTTCAAATCTTATTCTAAATAGCTTATAAGTAATCTAAACAGAGACTAGAGTTATAGCTCGACAGGGAGAGGATCCCTGGTCCTACGTATCCCCAAACGATTAGGGAATCAGAGCCACGTAGTTCTCTAAGTGTTGGTTAGCTATCAACAAAACAAAGTATATACAACTATCTTGTATCGTTATATGCTCATAGACCATATTATCTATTCATTGTGACGAACATAAAACTTTGATTTTTCCAATAAAGCATCGAAGTATAATTTTCAAATAATTTGCATAACTAAAATCAGTTCGTATAAATTGTTTTAATCACTTTTTATTTTAGTCCTATGGTCATAAGAATCATTACCAAATGAGGCAGCATGGTTAACATAATATTAAGCCTTAACTACTCTTAAAATGACATTAAGAATCAAAATAACAAGGCTGTCCTTTAATATCAACCAGCAGAAAATTAATACCATGGCTATCATCTAATCACAACTTGCAAAATTCTAGCAGATTACTAATAACAACCAGTTCATAATCTCTAGCATTTTCCCATCAATACATAACAGCCCCAATATCCACTCTAACTCAAGAAATTTCAATAACAAGTTATAGAGTTCTAATCCATAGATAGAAATGAATAAATTCTAGTCTCTAACATCTTTCAATTAGAGTATTTGTGTTAACAGAGAATGAGTACTCCAATCCCTAATTGAATTCTTTACATGCATTCCAATACTTCCAACATAAAGTTATTCTAGGGTTCTAGTTCTACCAAAATCAAAGCTAATAAGAACTCACCTTTGATTTCTTATGATGAGATTGTTGAAAGCTCCAAACTATCTATTCCCATGACATCCAAATGCTTATGGTGAAAGCAAAATGAAGAAATGGAGAAGTCAACATGGATTTGGTGCTTCGGGTATGAGAGAACAGAGTATGGAAGACTGATTTCCTCTTCCTTTTGTTATTTTTCAAAGGGTCATGTGGATGCTTCTAGAGAAAGCCTTGGAGTTTTTATCTAATAATTACTATTATATTATTATTATTATTTTATATAATACATTAGAATAAAAAAAAATTAAAATAACCCACACATATATAGACTAAATATTACCTTTATTACTTTAATAGTTGATTAATAAAATTAAAATAAAATTGGAGGGTATTACAATTATATTATGATTATGTTATTTGACAATTGGCGTAAATGATCATGTTTTAAGTTGATTCTTTTGAATGACTCAAAAACCCCTTACACAAAATAAGTCATGACATTTTAAGACGGATGATGAACTAGCATAAAAGGTCTATTTTAACTGGCTTATAAAATCCCTTTACCGCAGAGGTGGTTCTCACTTTGGTTATTACAACATAGTCAAACTTAAAGCATCCAGTCAACTCTATGAAGTAATTAATCTCTTTCTATATTTTCTTCTAATAAAGTTCAAAATCCTTTTGTTCAAAGCTTTTCAAGAGCATAGCTACAGCTTCGAGATCTTCCCTCAACAGCTGCAAAAGCGTGACACCACAACACGAAGAGCATGCAAGTACCCAAATCATACATTTACCATCTAGATATTAATTTCAAATGAATGATTGGAACTATGTTGTTGGATCACACCATATAGGTGCTTTGAAGAAGTCATCAATAATATACTCTCTCAGTCGCTATTTATAGACCATTTTCTTAAAAAAAAAAAATTATTAAATATAAGTCATTAATAATTTAATACATTTCAAAGATTAAGTTTTGTTATAAAAAAAATAATTTTGCGGCGCAGTTTGTTGTTTTGTTTGTCTAATTTTTATTCATGTGTAATTATTTTACATGAATTGAGAAATATTTTTCAAAAAAAAATTCCTAATTTAAATTATTAATTTACTTTGTATTTTGTAAGATGAAAAAATCAATTTTTAATACATTCAGCTAGAAAGGACAATTGAGTAATAATTATGCATAAAACATACACATTAATTATACTATTATTTTTTTAATAAACTTTTGTTACCACTGCCGATGGACAAAATCTGTCTCTAAAATGCAAAAATTCTGTCACTAAGCATGATAGAGACGGATTTGATGCCGTCGGTAATTTATCCGTCTCTGAACTATTAAAGACGAACAAAATCTATCTCTAAAATGAAAATATCTGTCTCTAAAATAAATATATTTGTCTCTAACTGCTTTTTCTGTCTCTAATTTCATCTCTATTAGAGAAGAAATATATTCCGTCTCTAAATTTCGTCGGTATTTCAACTTTTTCTAGTAGTGCACTATCGTTTTTAACTTTTTTTTTTTAAAGAAATCATTGCTGATAAAATCGAAAATAAAATTCCACCAAATAAAACCTTAAATAAAGTGTCAAAGGAAGCGAACCTGAAAAGAGCGTTATTACCACCCCTCTTACCATAAATATACGGGGATAGAAAATCATATGTTTTGGATGTCTCAAGCAATTCAACCATTTGTTTTTAAAATTTTGGGGAACTGTTTAGCAATGTCAAACTTTGAGTCTATGACTAGCTCATTGAAAAAAAACAAAACCTGTTTAATAACAAATTTTTTTTCACTAATTTATAGTTTAGTTTTACTAGTAATTTATAGCTTATTTTGATAAACTATTATAGCTTATAGTTATTATTTTTTCTTTACCTCAGTTATCTTATTTAAAAAAAATTAAATATTAATAAACATATTTTTATTATTTCTTTCATATTTATGAGTTAGTTCAACGATTAATTCTAGTAAACACTACAAATTCAATCAATTATATCTGCTGTAAATTAGTTTATTAGTTATCCGCTATTTTTTTTGTTGCCAAACAGAGCCTAAATGTAAATTAGAAAAAGCAGAGACCACCAAGGATGAATTACACGGATGCTATTGTTTATAAGCGAAAATCTTGAATTATGCGTGAAGGGCATAAGATACACGAGAAAAACTTAGCTCAAAACCAGTGCTTGGTAATTTCGCTCAAAACCAGTGCTCGGTAATTTCATTATCAAAATCAAGACAATTTATTTATTTCCTTATTACAAAGATGCTATTGTCTATAAGCAAAAATCTTGTATTTGTGAATGTTTTGGCTAATTTCATGAACTGAAGCAACTACGGCAGCCAATGAGACGAGCATACAAAGCAAATTCAAAGATTGGAGAGCACACCACTTCAACGATAGTGCTTTTATGCGTCTCTGAGCAATGTGCATTTGTATAGGGAAGAAGACAACTAAAGGCCCGAACCCGATTGCTCCTAGCAGTGAAAGAACTTGATTGAAAAATGGCATAGCCATGGCAAGAATCGTTGCTAGTATCACAAATATCGTCCTCCAAATTAGCCTAAACAAGTTTATATTGATTGTTGCGCCGCATACTTTAACCATATAGTCCTTGTTTATAAAATTTGAGTTGGGCCACATGATGTTTGCACCCATTTCAACGACTCGAAAGAATGGTTGACCCATCACCTGTGATATAATATTAAATCATCACATATACAAATATTAAACCGAAATAAATAAATTATTATCATATGATATAAATACAATATACACAAACTTTGACCAATGTATCAGATGATAATATTTAACAATCTTATCGTAAAATTATAAATTGAAATAGCAATGATCCAACCTGATATGCCCCAATCATATGGATTATTATGAATACATCTCCAAGAGCAACTATCCAATAGGGTTCGTAAAATGCAGCAAAAATATTTCCTGGTGTCTGGTCACCAAAAGCGGCATAGCCAAGACAACTGCATAGTAGGAATATCATTGTCATTGTTGACACCCCTATCACATTAGCCCTTTTCATTTGTACATTTTCTGGGGGATTTGACCTTAATGTGTCCTAAACAAAATAATAGAATAATCAAATTTAAGGATAAGAATAAAAAATTTCAATTTATTGCTACATTATTTTATATTCTTTTATAAATAATTTCTTAAAATAGTGATTATAAGAAGCAAATTGTGATATTTTACCATTATGTCGTAAACAACAGTAGCATAAGTGCTAGCAAGTGCTATGTTTCCCATTGAACTGCAAACCCTCCACACTTTATCTGCAGCTGATAGTTCTGGCCCTATTTTTGTTCCGGTTATGCTGGTCGGTGCCCCCTGTCCTATTCTTAAACAAAATCCCTTTGTAATTAGACTTCGTACAACTAACTGACCGTTAGTACGAATTCTCCCTATTGATCTTACAGTCTATAATCGACTATGCCATAAAATCGGTTGTAGAACATCGATCGAATTTGCAAAACAATGTAATATACAATACAATAATGGTGAAAAGTACCTGGGAGAAGGATCGAAAGACAAAGACCAATTGCAATAAACACATAACCAAATGAGGTGATAGCAGCAACCGTTGATAGCCATGTGAGTTTGTGAAAGTTTGGAATTTGAGACAAGAAAAGTTGCAATGTCCCAAAACCAATCATGTAGGGATTATAAGAACTTCTGCAATCAGCTTCATGTCCTTTATTGTGGACGCAAATAACTTTGTTTATTGCTCTGCCATATATATTAAATTCAGTCACAAACCACAAAATATGGTCTAAAAATAGCTTAAATTGATTTGTATTTGAGAAACTTTAATTTTGTTTATTATTAGCTAATATATATTTTCATAAATGTAATAACATACGCCAAGCTTGTGGCTGAAGTTATTGTGTAGCCCACTGTGATTCCAGCAAGCTTTCCATACAAAATCAATCCACAAATCACATGCATCGTTCCACCTATTATCAAGTACAAATATAAAATTTAGTAAATTGAAGTATGTCAAAAATGTACCTTATGTTCCTTCAAAAAAAA
Organism: Trifolium repens; assembly: GCA_030408175.1. Classification (NCBI taxonomy): domain Eukaryota; kingdom Viridiplantae; phylum Streptophyta; class Magnoliopsida; order Fabales; family Fabaceae; genus Trifolium; species Trifolium repens. The sequence goes on from CP125836.1 coordinate 7,051,211, forward strand.
AATGTACCTTATGTGTACAATTTAGAGTTTTAACTCCTCCAAAATTAAAAGAAAAAAAAACTTAGTGAGTAGTTTGAAACCATAAATATTAGTTAAAAAATGGTAGTACATTCTGATGATTTCAATTTCACAATAATTTGTTATATATGTAATGTAAACTTGATTTATTGTGACTTAACTAACCATACTAACAAAAAAATAGTGACCTAAGTATTAATTCTTTAATGCTTTGTTTGGATGAGAAGATAAAATGGTAGAAAAGAACGATGAAGGAATGAAATGAATTTTCCGGCTGCTCGATAGGAACGAAAGGAAATAGATATGTTTATTTCTAAAATTACATAAATACCCTTGTATAAAAAAATGAGTCATTAGCCAACTTATGGAAAAAACTTGTAATTGAAGCTTTGTTTTCCTAAACTATCTTTCAACCAGCTTTCACTCTAACCAAACACACCATAATAGAAAATTGAACGTGCAATATCAATGTAAACTATCAATTCTTTAAGAGAAAAGAAGACATCTTCTTTCACCCTCACTACAAAAAAACTCATACTTTTAGAAGTGTACATCTAGACGACACAAATTGTCTAAAATTTCACATCCGAACATACAAAATTTAGTGGTTTTTTCATATGCATACTTCCAAACTCATGTTCGAGGTGAGGAAAATAGCGTCTTTAGACAAAAATGAAGTGTGTTATTCAGACACCGCATAAAATACAATTTAGATGTATATAGTGTATATCTAATATTGATGTCAAATTTTGTGTCCGAGAAATATTTTGATTAGATTAGATTATTATGCAAGATAAGAGTAGAAGAGTACCTAAGTAGACCTTGACAGCTTGCATATAAGTATAATTTCTCTTGCCAATGACAGGGTCTGGAAATCTATAGCAATCTGCTACAAGACTGTAAGTGAAAACAGAAATGGATGCAAATATCAATATACTTGCTATACCAGCTATCCATCCTAGTTGAGCCATGGCCCATGCTAGAGCCAACACCCCTGCCCCAACTACCACTGTTATTATGTGTGTTGTTGCTGTCCATACATTCCCTGCAATACAAACCACATTAATATTCTATTCATCAGCTTATTCAACTCTTTTCACAGAAGGATTAAAGTTATCATTGAATCTATTTCCTTTACAATGTGTTAACAACACACTCTTTTCTATTAGATCGTACTCAAAGTCGCATCTACGAGAACGATTTCTAACGTCTACGGTTCAAAACTGTTGCTATTAATTTTACTAAAATTGTTCTCTATGCCTATCAAAGAGTATCATTGTTTTGGTGTATTGTTTCCTTATTTTGGTTCACTTTTGGTATTTTGGCGTGAAGAAACACCAACTGCTTTCAAAATTCTATAAATTTACATAATCAATACTCTATGGTTTACAATGTTGCTAATGAGCATCAAATCTAGGACCTCATACATATTACTCAAACCCCTCACCACTAGACCAAACCTGGTGGCTTACATAATCAATACTCTATCTGGCTACAATTATAAGGAAAAATTCAATTTTTAGATTAATTAAATAACTGATGCATCTGATATATATTATAGACCAAATACATCAGTTATTCATTGAATCTAAAAAGTAAACTTGAGGGAATACATGCTTGATATTCCTCCGGTTGCATATATAAGCAAAAATTGATGTTTTAGATTCATTGAAAAAGTTATGTATCTAGACAATATTATATATTAGATACATCACTTTTTGAATAAATCGAAAAGGTCAATTTTTGCTTGTATATAGTGTTTGTTTGGGTGATTTTTTAGAAATTAAGTTGGTATCCATAGTAATTTTGATAAACTTATAGTGATACATAACCGTACATCTAATGAATATCCCAATAATCACTTTTTATGGGTACAATAATCACTTTTACTACCACACAATAAGAATATTAAAATGTTAACATAATCACTTTTGTATGAACTTTTCTTTTTCTTTTTGAAACAGTAAAACTAATGCATTTCATTCATAATAGTGTCTAGATCATACATCTAGGAATATCATAAAAAACCAAAGAACACAGCAATTATTAATAACCAAATTCCATATGTCTGGAACATAACTAGAAACATCATAAGCTTCCAATATTAATGAAATAGTAAAATTAAAGAATCTGATACTGAAATGAAATGAGAATTTAGAAAGAAAAGAAGTATATATGTACCAGTTCTTCTAGGTTTGCCATCATCATCAAGTTCCAAATTCTTTTCAACAGTTTCAGGTTGGTGTTCTGCCATAATAAGAGATTGTGTAAATGTAATACTCATTCAGATTAGATTAGAGATCCCTTTTATTTATAATATATTTGTTTCTTTGTTTCTTCAACTTTCTAATTATAGACAACTCGTTGCATAAGCCGAATTATTTGGGGAAGGTAGTTATCTTTTCCTACACCACTGTGCGTGCTAAAAGATAGCATATAGAGAGTGACATTGATGGATTAGATTTCACACTTGTTTTTTTATTTTTTGTTATAATAATTAATTAAAAATTATGTGGAATTGTCTTTATCATGTTTTGTAAAATTCATCATGTTTAATTAATATTTAAGACAATCTGTCAAAAAAAATATATATTTTTAAAGATAAAAAATGTTTATGTTTTAACTTGACCAAAAGTGTATTGGAAGTGTGGCATGTGACTCTTTGGTGGATTTGGAAGACGAGAAATGATATAATTTGTTGCGACAAATAAACTTCGGTGTTGGAAGTGGTGGATTCTATAAAAATGATTTTTTTGGGAGTGGCTATTAGCAAAGAAATTGGGAATTCCTTATATATATATTCTATGAGTGATTTTTATTCCCAATGGATAATTTTGTTTGTTTTTGTTTTTCTGGGTGTTGTGACTTGTGAGTATTGCACTACTACTTGTCATTTATATTAGTTGGTGAGTTTTGTACTTGTAATCTTTTTCACCTTCCTTTTTAGAATAAATCTACTTTTGTAGTTCAAAAATAAAAATGCATGTAATAAATCTTTTCTTTTTAAAAATAAAAAATCAGAGAATAAGAAACTATTATTAATTAATGTGATAAAATTAGTCATTTTATTATCGTCTATAAGATAGTAATGAGAAACGATGAGAACAACAATATAGAACAATGTTATAGAGGCAAATTTTAATATGGATCACTTTTTTATGTAATTTATGGTGGATCAATCATGAATTACATTATAACGAATATGAATTTTATAAAATCCATTGTTTGATTGAAAATTTATATCATATAGATCATACATAAAAACACACAAGTCATAAAAGAATTAATTATTACCATTATATCTCATATATATATATATATATATATATATATGTGGGGTTTGCTAATTTAGACCCACTTAAAAACATGTGGGTCTAAATTAGCAATGTGCACCTTTTTACTTTGGACAAAAATAACCCCTTACACCTAATATATGTTAGTTTTAATTAAAGGACAATTTTGTAATTTCATTTTCAAGAAACAAACCTTAATCTTTGACGGTTACAAACACTCTCAAAAGTTTATTACTATGTAGTATGTACCTAGGTCCTGGTTCCTATTCTTACGCTTTGACTTAATTTTGCATTGCTTCGACTTACGCTTTGACTCTCAAAAGTTCATTATTTGCATTGCATTTTGCATTGCATTTTTATAATAAATAAATGTGTTTGTACAGAAAAATCTGTCATTCGCTGAGAAGGTATTTTATGCAAATATGATTCAACAATTTTTATGATTCAGTCGGTGTTTTAGTTTTTTTTTTTATCAAAAAAATTAATAGTAATGTTAAAATTAGAAAATAGTATAGACTTAAAAGAATTAGAAAATAGTTTTTTTTAGTTAAAAAAAAAATGAATCTAGATTGAATATGTTTTCCTAAGTTGTCATTTTTTTATTTCCTAGGTTTTCATGTGTTTTCCTAAGTTGTATATATTTATAATTAAGTGGGTCTAAATTAGCAAAGTGGGTGCACATTATTTAATAAAATTTACTTAACTAACCCTCAATTGCTAGTGTTAAATAAGTAAATATCAAGGGTATTTTTTGTCCAAAGTGAAAAGGTGCACATTGCTAATTTAGACCCACATGTTTTTAAGTGGGTCTAAATTAGCAAACCCATATATATATATAGTTCTTCGTATATGAGGATTAATTATTACCATTAAAAATTGACACATAGATAACAAAAACATGCTAGTCGTAAAATTTGTAAATAAAAATTACTATGTTTTATTCCCTATAATATTCAAGGGACATGAACCTCAACTATTCTATTTTGAGTACAACTTTGACTTTGTCACTTTAGTTTATAATTTATATGAACCAGTTGTGTCCTACCTTTTGATTGTATTTTTTTTAACGCATATATACATAAAAATGAGAATCTTTTCGCAAAATAAAAAAATGAATTAAATTTCGTGTAAAAAAAATTACTCACTCAATTATTTTACTAAATTTTCTTTGGTGCAATAAGGAAAAGGAAAGAAAAAGATAACAAAAAAAATTATCTAAAAAATTGGGTCCCACTAGTATAGAGATTCATTACAACCGATGAAACTGCTATAGAACAATAATTAAGCTTCAGCCTTCAGGGTTACGAGTTCCAATTTTAGCTAAGTAGTTTGCATAAACGTTGTCCTCCCAAAGAGTATGCACCACTCTCACCCTTCTGTAAAAAGAATATAAAATATTGCTATCAATACTAAAAAAGAGAACGTATTTTGAAAAATATGATTTCCAAGACAGTATTGCTCGAGTAATGTGTTGTCTTAATCCAAAGTAAATAACACCAGATAAATTGCTAATTTCTACAAAAGCGATTAATACTTGCCGTCAAAAAAAGTGATTAATACTGATCATTTTCTTCTACTTATTTGTTGAGAGAGATTGCTGCTTACTACTACTAACAATGGGATAGATGTGACCAAACACACACACTCAAATCTCATAGGTTCTTAAATTTATGTTTCTTCACTATCAATCTACTATTTATTTTGATCAAAAGCACATTACGCGTGAACCGACATTTTTTAAAGACAAACAAAACCATCACTTGTGAAGTGAATGTTTTGTTCTTTTGAATATACACCAGTACTGATAAATACTGAAATTATTATAATATGATATTGCATGTGATGTGACATTCACATGTTTGAAAGAGCATTGATTCCATTTTAAATCAACCAGTGCTTTTTTTTTCTTTCAAATATTATACTAATTAAATCACTTGCTTATTTAAAATAAATATTGTGTTAGTGTACATCATGTTATATTATATGGTTTCTAAGGCTAAGTCAATTGACAATTCCAAAATTATTGGATTGAACATTATGGTTCTACTCCTGGTTAAACCCAAAGATCTTTCATTTATGAGTTTTGAAACGATATTTGTCACGCAATTTACAAATAAAAAAAATTATTTGATGAAATATCAAACTCTTTAAACTATACCAAAAAAATTATAAAATTAATCTGTTGAATAATATCTTTAAATTTGTATTGTGACTATTAAATAATTTTCAACGCTGATCATTCACGAATCACACATGGTTGCTCAAGATTTACTCTTCTCACGTTCATATAATCATATCTAAAAAAAATCCCTACTCTCAATAACCAATGTCCCACCCCACCAGTCATAGTCTCCAAGGAAATCAAGCATAACGCACTAAGAGTTAAGGGTGCTGAAAATTGTATCCTTTGTTGTGGAATCTTCTCACATGGGCTATAGAAAAGGAGAGGAAAATGGTAGATACATGAAAGATTAAATAATGGGAGCAGGCATAAACATATTATAACCATACAAGATATAATCAAATGCAACAACACAACATACACATAAAGTTAAACATTACATTGGTCAGAGTGAAACTGAACTCAGATCCCTTAAATAAAGTCTCGAATTCATGCCTTGTGGATGAAAAAAAATGGGGTTCTCTAGTGAAAATCAGTAATCAGCAAAGCTGGTGGATAGTTCGCATAATAACATGGTTGCCAAAAAAACATACACATGAAGTTATAAAGTTATATCATTAAAAGTCAACTCGCACGCAAACACTCCACAATACTTGTGCAATTTGAGAATGCATAAGTGGAAGGGGATCAAGACTGCTAAACCAAGGGAAGACTTTAGTCACTTTCTCTAAGGAGGACCAATACATTTAGGAACACTCCACAATACTTATTCAAGATGATAATGCACATGTTGGGGGACCAAGATTGGTATTTGATGCTCTATGGAGAGACTTTACTCACTTTATATGAGATGACTTCGACAAACCGCGTTTTATGTCGATAGACTTGAGCACAATGCAAATTACAACATTTGCCACATGTGGAGTACTACCAACCACATTGTAGCTAAAACCCTAAGGTCTTCAAGATGCAAATTAACATAAGTCTATAACGAACAGGTTAGGAGAAAAAAGTATGGTTTTCTACTTAGAGGTGGGTGCCACATGAATACTCGAGTTCACTTGCGTGATGCTTATTTCTTAGCCTACTGATTTGGTGGAAATATGAAGATTCGTGAGCAAACCTATGGCCAAAATCCCTGCAAAAGGAACAAAGTCACGTCAAATGCAAGGCTTTGTGGTAAAAAGATGATAAAGAAATTAAGTAGAACATATAAATATACTGTAATCTGAAAGTGTAGTTATAAGATTAATAGTGAATTTCTGACCACATAAGTGATAAATCAATAAGTCTCATTAGGATTTTCTCTGCTTTGGATGAGGGGAACACCATCTTTTCTCCAAACTATACGGTCTTCACATAAAGCCTCTGCCACCTCAACATATAATTGGTGCTCCTAAATTTGGAAATAAAAACAAGTAGTTAATCATTGGTATTCATCTTGTCAAAAGGCTAAGTTATTACCCTTTCCGTTGCATAAATGCTGTGGTACGTGAATGCGTTTTATGACAAATATGTTCAATGGTTTAAAATGCAACAATTTTTCTGGAGTTGATTGATGATATAAACTGCCATTACCTCTCTTAGAACCCTTGCAGCCAACTCTTCTGCAGTATCATTAGCAAGCACAGGGACAACACGCTGGGCAAGGATACGCCCTGTATCATAGTGTTCATCGACAAAATGAATTGTTGGACCCGAAAACCTAACATAGAAAATGAGGCAAAGATAAGTAGCAAGAAAAAAGCATAAAAATGTTTCATAAAAACAACATACTTATTTTGAGAGAAATGTACCTTGCGCCTGAAGCAATTACTGCTTTGTGTACTTTCATACCATAGTAGCCCTTGCCTCCAAAAGCTGGAAGAAGTGATGGATGGATGTTAAATATAGATCTTTCATAAGCTCGGGTCAGTTCCACTGGTATAAGTTTGAGGTATCCAGCTAAAAGAATAAAATCAACCTCAAATCTCCTGTTCAAAACATGTATCATTTGCTATTAATATAACCACATCTCAATGTAGCATATCACTGTTTTTTTAATCCCTTTTGCAATTTTTTTAAATCCCTATTGCAAATTTAGTTATATCTAAATGGATTTTGGTTTCCTTTGTAAAGCAGTCACATGAGATTCATTAAATACTAAGGGTCCGTTTGGAATAGCTTATTTTGAGCTTATGCAATGCGAATAAATAAGGTTTTATCTTAATTTATAAGTTTCCACAAACGAAAACTGTATTTTTATAAGCTATTTTTGCATAAACTACGCTGACAAACTTATAATATCACATAAAAACTTATTTACTTGCATAAGTTGTTTTAAATAAGCTCGAAAATAAGCTATTCCAGGCGGACCCTAAAACTAAAAGTTAAATGCAATAGCAGAAAATGAAATAAAAAAGCATCTAACCTTAGTGTAGCAACAAGGTCATTTGGAGACAATCCATCGGATTCAGCCTTTGCTTTAGGGAACACTATAACTGGTATACCATGATTTCTCGCATACTCAGCACCTCCACACTCTAGTATTTAAAATTAAAATAAAAAGAAAGAAAATTTAGTAAACTAGAGATTCAGAGTAAAAGTAAATTAAAACAGTGTCAATATCCTATGTCAGATGTGACTAGCTGATGGATACACGAAGAAGCTTGCTTCTTTACAGAAATGCATGCCTTCTTAATGTTATCAATTAAAATTGAAGAGAATATGCTTATAAAAAAGCCAATCAAGAATGTAGCTAAACTCAATCATTATAGAAAATCATAAAATGAATAAAAAGAATAAAATTACATTATATTATCATCAGAAAGCACAAACGGAAGTAAAGAGGTAGTTAGATGGAGCATTACCGTTTTTATTCGTAACCAATACAATGACATCTCCATGAAGTGATCCCCTTTTGGATGCCTCATGAATTGATTTAAAGTTTGACCCTCCGCCAGACACAAACACAGCCAGCTTTTTCCTCCTCCCTGTGACCTGATCCCTCACTTCATTCCCCTTGGTTGGTTCTGCAGTATTACTGCTACTGCTACACCGTACTCTCCTCCTAGAACTATAAAATCCGTCTTTTTTTCCAATGCTGATAGGGTAAAAAGCCCTACTAGGAACATCAAAATTACGGGATTGAATAGAAGGGTATGAAGAAGAAAGCAAAGAAGGGAATTTCAAAGAGAAAAGTTGTTTTCCAATTGGAATTGATGGCGCAGATGATAATTTTGGAGAAAACCCAGAAACAATATGTTGAATTTCCATGAAAAGTTTGGTTTAATAAAAAATTAAAAAAATTTGTTTTGTTCAATGCTATGTGTTGCTGTTGATGATGAAAATGTTGAGGTAATGGGAATAGTTTCGTAAGTGTAAAGGATGGTGACTGCAATTTAGGTGGCGAAGGTAAACTGGCAACGGTTCAAGGTACCAAAAGGAACAGAACAACTACCCTCCTCAAGATCAGAAAATAAGATGTGCTCGAGTCAAGGTCACAACAAAGAAACTCCCATCAATTTGTAGCTGTTAAAAGAGAAAAAACGTACATTCATCATATAAAAACATATAAACACACAAGTGATCCACAATAACTAAACAAATAACAAGATTACTTTTTTTTTTCAAAATCGATATTCTAGGTACAATTTTTTTGCCTAGGTAAAATCGAATATTAACCTACTATTAAAACTAAAAATTCCTATACATGCATGCATATATAATATAATAACATCCGGTGCTGTCAAATAGCAGCTATAACAGAGCTATTGCGTAGCGGAATTTGAACACGTCATTATTGTTCTCAGATACACTATTTAGTACAAATTGTTGTCAAATAGCAGCTATGATGGCGATAGTGCACTATATCATTACAACATAGTGGAATTGAGAACAATGAAGCACGGAGACTCCTCTGATTAGCCATGTCCCGACACCAACACTTAGAATTACATTCAATTACGTAAATTATTATCGTTCTCGATCAGTGACGGAGCCAGGATTTTAATAGAGCCTGGGCAAAATTTTCATGGTTTTTAGATTATAAATATCTATCAGTAGCAGACAATTGAAAGTTGAAAAGAACAAGGAAGTCCATTATGTATTAAGTTGAATAACAACCTAGCAGGTGAATGCAGTTTAAATACAAAGTGACAAAACTCGTTAATAGAGTAATTTCAGAAGTTTAACAACCAAAATACATAATTGTGAAGTAATTGAAGATTCTGAAAATGGAAAAACAGAACCAGAATCCACAAACCTGGAGAAAGCAAATCAACTCAAGTCATTGGTCAAAGCTTTTCCGGTGTGTGTGTGGTCAGTGGCGGAACCAGGATTTTAATAGAGCCTGGGCAAAATTTTAACAACATTCACATTTTCAATACTTGATTTATCAACCAAAACCTCATCCCTAAAGTTAAATGATCCAAAGTTAATAAAAATGTATTACATCTAAATAACAATACCAATACTTATAACCAATTAAATAATTCATATGGTTATAATCCTTATGTATTAGAAACAATTGCATAAAATACCTGAATCTAGTTATACACTTGAAGATGAATTGCATAAATTACATGGGACAAAAAGGCAACGCCCAAACTGGAAGAAGCAGCGAGAAAGAAGCACAATCAAGAAGCGCGATGAAGCTGGTTATAATCCCTAAATTAATTAAGTGCCCAAGCATGCGAGCAGAGAGAGAGGGAACGCCGAATATTTGTGTTTGCCGGTAGTATTTCTGGTTTCAGGTTTGGGCTTTACGCAACCCGACCCGTTATCTTCTAGCTTAACAAAAAATAGTATGCATTTTAATTTATTTATAAAAATATTTGAGTTTAATTTTCTTATTTAATTTAGGTTTAAGGCCCGTTTGGATTAACTTATTTTTAAGCTTATGCAAACAGTTTATGCAATAAAAATTAGGTTTTCTACTATTTTATAAGTACAAACTAATAAAATTTGCATTTTTATAATCTATTTTATCATAAACTACCTTAACAAACTTATAATAATACATAAAAATTGCATAAACTTTTTGTATAAACTCAAAAATAAGTTTATCCAAACGGACCTAAATATCATTTTCGTCCATGTATGTTCGCGAATTTTTTGTTTTAGTCCCTGCATCTTCTTTTGTTGCAAATAAGTTTTGAATGTACAAAATTTGTTGGTTTTAGCACATATGGTCTGCTACTGTTACAAAAAAATGATTTGTCAAACATTTACACACGTGGCCAGTATGATGTGTCAAGTAAATGAAGACCAAAATCACACTTAGGATAGAAATAAAATGCATGTTTACACCATAATTTTGTTTCAATTTGTACCTAAGTTTGATTTTGGTTCTTCATTTATGATCGGATCGGTTTAACTTGACAGATCATAGTAGTGGTATGTGTGCGAACATTTGACAAATCAACATTTAGTGTAACGGCAGCAGACGACAAGAATTAAAACCAACAAATTTTGTACAGATTTATTTGCAACAAAAAATACAATGAATATCAATTGTTAATTGGTTCAATGATGATTGACGCTGAATTTGGTAGGAAGCAACTGCGATCGGGAGGAAATTGAAACCACTCAATGAGATGACTGAGCCCAGACCAGATTCAACTGATGGTAAAAGCTAAAAAAAAAAAATACACCGAATAAAACAAAAAATTCGGAACATACCGACAAAAATGATATTTAAGCCTTTAATTTATAACCAGGTATTAAAAAAAAAAAAATAGAATTCAATTCAATTCATCGCTGGTTTTTGGACTTATATTGGTTAGAGAAGACAACAAAGTGACAAACACCCGTGTAAGTCTTCTCAAACAAAACTTGAACACTTCAAAAATATGGAACAAGAAGATGACAACAGAAGAAGAATCCTCGAAAGAGAACGATACCAAATCGAACAGATTCTCCAGCTCGATCTCGAGGAATTGCAGGTTGAAGAAGTCGACGATTTTCACTATTCTTCCGACGACGACAACACCAACAACAACCACCTTCATCTTACGTAATTTCCCCTCTTTCACTAACTATCGCTGTTTTCGATTTTTTTGAATTCTACATATGAAAATTCGATCTTCTTTTGTCTTATCGGAATGCTACATTGCAAATTCCAATAGTGACTCAATCTAAACATTCACTTCAAATTCAATTTGGGAGACCTAAAACTGATTATGTTGTTAAGAATTCAAATTATTAAAATTGATTTTAGTAACCTATCATAATTGATTATAACTTACTTGAAGATAAAATTTGTAGCTTTTGTATCCGATGATTTTTACGCTCAAATTTATTGTTCAACTTATTGAAACGGAATTTTTTGAGTAAACTATCAAATTAGGTTTTGGTGTAGTAGAAGTCAAATTATATGTTTTTTGGGACTTAAAAACATTAATGCAACACACAAAATTGTCCCTTTAGACCAATTTGAGTTTTCAATTTTTGTTGTGTGGTACTGATAGTCTTTTATTCATGCTGTTTGGAATGCAACAGTCGTGGAAATGGTAGTGCAGGCGTTGTCCCGGGTGAATTCACTTACAATACTTGTATAGCATCCTTACATACATATCTCGGTGGTAGGTATTTGTTTGTTGGACTTGGTTGTATATGCTTATGTGTACAATATATGCTGGTTTCCGATTGGATTGCTTGATTTCAATTTGATATCGCTTGTGTATCTAGATGTTGAAGACACGCATCACAGCTCAACTTTTTTGGATGGTGGGGCTGTATTGACCCTTCCGCTTTTTTGTCTTGAAGGTATCTGTTTCATTCTTCGTGGATTTGAATATGGTGATTTGGCTTTTGCATATGTCTTAAAAATGTGTTTAGTGAAATTGATTGCAAAAGTATCGTTGATTTGCATTGTTGCCTTCCTACTTATACAAACATGCAGTTCTTGGGTGTTTTTGCCTATTTGATTTTTGGACTGTATTCACATAAATTGGTCGAATACATTCGTAAAAATTGTCAAATATATTACTTCTAGCATAAAAATTGGAAATTTGTCACCCCGTAGAACTTATTTTCTTATCATCATCATGTCATGCATGTATAAGTGTTAAGTTGTTGGAAGAAACATGGACTAATCCTTGCAATATTCAGGAGTTGTACTCTTTCCTGGGGCTACTCTTCCCTTGAGAATTATTGAATCCAATTTTGTGGCTGCTGTTGAGAGATCTTTGAGTCGAGTTGATGTTCCTTACACCATTGGCGTGGTAGGTAAATCATTATGATAAATGTTCGTGATTCTGTCATGCTGCTGAGTCTCCTGTTGTTTTTCTCATAGAACATGAATCTAACCAGCTTGTCCGTGCGCTTTCCAGATCCGAGTTTACAGTGATACTGCAACCGGCAGGATGCAATCCGCAATCGTCGGGACTACTGCAGAGGTATTTCCTCTAAATCGATGTACTATTAACAAATTGAATCAGAATAATTTGCATTTGCATGTTACCTGTAAAATATGAAATCAATTTCTATCTTTTAGATTATAGGATAATGATTAAACAGCCTGCCTGCAGCCAGGAGTGAATCCTAAAGAGACATACCCAAGTTGTAGGTGTTTGTTAGGTTGAATATAAGAAGTTACTAGTAATAGTCAGAGTTAGTTGACAAGCTATAAAAAATTAGCATTCCATAGAGATTTGCATGCCCGTGGTTGGCGTTGGAAGGATTCTGGAGACAGACCAAGGAGGGACAAATGGGTATTATGTGATATATGGGTCTGATAGTAGACCTAATGCGCTAGGCCCAAATCGAGGATAGTATGTGGGTGCTGCATCCATCTTTAGCTCTCAAGTGCATCTTAGCAATGCGATCTATGAGATATGGTGACTAGCAATGTCTAGTAACCAAGCTCATATTTGGGCTTAATGAGCCAAGCCCAAGTACCTAACAGAAAGGAGGAAGTCTGGTCTGGAGCACAACTCTTGTTTTTTAGCGCACAAAATAACACTCCACAGTTGAACGGAAACAGCCTGTTGAGTTAAGATTGCTCTGGAGATGGCAACACAGAATGGGGACGCATGTAGGAGCTGCACGACTAAGTCATAGTTGGGGGAACCTGCACATGCAGAAAATTAGGAGCGCATTTGATATGTTTTATCATCATTCCCCCTACAATGGCATCCTGGGGGAGTGAACTTTTTTCTTTCTTCTTCTTAACTACTATTGAATGAACCACTCTGCGATAGGCGTGTCCAGAGTCATTCTTTAACTAATCCTACTACAACAATATAAACCAAGAATAAGTTTGCAAATTGTTTAAAAAAGAAAGAAAGAATAATTTTGCAAATGCTGCCATTAATGACCATGGTAGCTCATTAGCAACTTGTTGTGCAAATTACAGGAGCCATGCCTACAAATGATGGAGCCTACAAGGTTGAATTTAAGCCAAATCCTAATAACTTAAAATACCAAGTTGTAAGATTGGACTGTTCTGCACTCAATTTAACTTTTCATGTTTGCAAAACCATAACACTTTGTAGTTCTATACATAAATACATAAAAATGTTGTATCTTATGCCGATAAAACATCTATCATTCTTGTAATAATCATTTCTCTTACATCCAACCTGAAACATATAGTCTTTGGTTGCATTACAATTTCATGTGCTTAATAAAATTTATATCCGTAAAGTTCTGTTACTTGCCACATGTAGTTCTGCGAAATCTGTCTGATGCAACTGAGGAGCTGGGATTTGCAGAGCTGACTTACCTACATCTTTTTATTTTTGGGATAATACCTACATCTTATTTGTTAATGTAAAAAAAAAACCAGGATTTTCTATTCAGCATTGACCGGGGTTAATAGAAATCATATGTATTTATAAGTTACAATCTTGCTATAATTAAGCATATGATTGCATCAACCAATTTCTATTGTTTGCTAAACTTATCTCTACAGATTCGACAATACGGGCGTCTAGAGGATGGTTCCCTGAATGTGGTTACTCGTGGACAACAACGCTTTCACTTAAAACGGGGTTGGAATGATGTGGAAGGAGTGGTTAGAATATTATCATGTCCATTGCTATTTTTTTAATAGAAAATTAATGTTCATAAGCATTTTTTGTTAGTAAATACTGATTGCTTTCTGTCTCATTTTCTTTTTTTTTGGTTGGGTGGTTCTTCGTAGCCTTATGGAGAGATTCAAATTATTGAGGAAGACATACCATCGCGAACTCCAAGGGATATTTTTGGAAAATTAACACCCCTAAGTAATCTGCCTTGTAACCGTGCCACCTCAAGCGTGTTGCCATCGAAGAATTCTGTTAATGGACAAGGTTCCGAAAAGGAGGAAAGTGACACAGAAGAGAGCTTTGAGAATGAACTTTCATCAACAGAGAGAAGAATCCATCAATCACTCATTCGTTCCAGTTATGAATATGATGAATCAGCGAGCAGTAGTGATGATAAATTGACATATGAGTCAGATCAGGAAATGAGATCCGATCTAAATGAATCAATCACCTCAACACCATTGCTACCTGACCATGAAAAAGATGCAGAAAATCTGGATTCTAGAATTGGGAGCTGTTCCTCTTCTGGAAAACAGTCTTCCATCAGAGAAGGGCTTAATTGGTGTTCTAAAAATAAAGGCCCCTACTCCTCACATAGAATTTCAAGAGCGTTCTTGCCTGGTTGGGTGTATTGTATGTTTGACTCCTATTTGCTTGCACAAAGGGCTGCAGGTAACTTTTCCTTGCTGCTTCTAACTCTTAATGAGCCATTTTTTGTTACTGATGTCAAAGAGTCTTGAATTTATATGGACATAAATAAAATATCACTATTTTTAGCTGCACTAAATTTTGTTTTTATTTTCTGCATGCTGATTAATCTGTATGATTTTAAAGTTCAAAAATCAATCTAAATGGAAAATTCTTATGAAATGTTCATGCATCTTATTTACTGAATTGACAATTCTCATAAATCTATGCGTCCATATTTTGATATTATTTTTGGATAAATTTTATCCTCACATTGACTTTACGAATTGAAGCTCTTATTTCTAGAGTATATCCATTCGCAAATTTAAGTAATGGGTCCTTTTAGCTTTCAGAATATCTATTGATCAGAAGCCCTCGTCCCACAAAGATCGTTGCATTAGGTCACACATATTAAAGAGAAATAATAAATGAAAGAAAAAGAATAACAATTTACCAAATTTACCATTGGTTATTTCTCATTATCATGAATACGTAGTGAAATTAATATCCTGGGAGTGATGCATATAGTATTAATTAGAGGTTACAAGTAGAAAAAAGTAATCAAAATTACATTGAAAATTAAAAGTGGCACTCTTTTTGGGACAATTTGTTTTTGCAAATGCAACATATATTATGTGTTCGAGGAAGTATTTTTTTAGGTAAAAACTATGGTAATACTTCAAAAGAATTATACTTGTCTGAATTTGTCTCTTTTTTATGAACTTGTCTAAAAAAGCTATTGTCTCTAAAATCTAACAGTAGTGTTCATGATTTATAGATATGTGGAAGCAAATCATTCGTGTACCAAGCATGGATGCTCTTGTTAAGAAGCCTGATATTTTATCATTTTCTATCGCCAGTAAAATACCTGTTTCTGAATCTACAAGGCAGGAACTTTTGGATATTGATGGGATCGCATATAGATTGCGCAGGGAAATAGAATTACTAGAAAGGATTGATCTAATTCAATGTAAAATCTGCCGGGTAATCATCGTCACCAATCCTCATAATAATTGTGTTTTTCTAATATTTATATAGGATATTTAAGTAAAGTATCAAAATATTATATTATATTTTAATAGGATACTTTTGTAATAGAGTTATTCTTTTCCAACTTTCATCAAGCACATATATTAAATTTTCCTTTTGCAATATTTTTAAATTGCAGATTATAATCGCAAAGCGGAGCGATATGCTGGTGATGTCTAGTGAGGGTCCTCTTGGTGCATATGTAAATGCAGCTGGTTATGTACATGAGATAACGACTTTGCACAAGGCAAATGGATTAGCTCTAACTGGTCCAGCATTAACAAAATACAGTTGGTTTCCGGGGTAAGTGTCTGCCCATTTTCATTTCTGGTGGATGCTTTGAACAGTTGATCGTTTCTCTTTATGTGTTGGATTATGCCATGTTATCACTGCCAGTTATAACTATATCATCCACATAAACAATATCCCTATACAATAAATAAAATATTCTAATACATTCTCAAAGTCTGATTGTATATAATTTCAGAATATAGTTTAGACACAGATTCCATGACATGTATCTTGTTTCCTTTTTTCTTGACATGATACCTAGAATATAGTTATTACTTATGATAATTGATTGTCATGCCTTATTTTGCAAATGACCCATTTTTCTAAGTGGTATTTCTTTCGTTAAATGAACTTTTAGTCTTAGACCTTAAATTCTGCATATTAGGTCTGGGGTTCTGGGTATATAATGTGTGTGCTAAACATAAAACTACTCATTCATAAGTATCCATATAATAGCTTAAGCTTTTATGATTGTCAGTCAGATATTGATACGGTGTAAGATTGATTCAGCGGTTCCAAGTGACCATCAGACCTTCTGATAGAATTAGTCTCAAAACAGTTTTTGTTGAGATTTTGCTAAGAAGCTAATGTGGATCTTCTACTTTTGGCAGGTATGCATGGACAATTGCTAACTGTGCCACATGTGAAACCCATATGGGGTGGCTTTTTACAGCCACGAAAAGACAATTGAAACCAAAGTCATTTTGGGGTATACGTAACTGTCAAGTTGCAGAAGAAATGCGCTAAACCTAAAATAGATATGCAGCAGTGGTGAATCTGAAAATCCATATTCATATTGCAGCATAAATGCTGATGATACAGGTAAATATGTATTACTTGCCTTTTATACAACTGGCAAAAAGTAAAAATTGCCATGCGAAAGCAAAATCTGAGACACTATTATTTTACAACTCCTGCAATTGTAAGTGAATCGGTTTTAGCAAATTCAGTTCATTGAAACCAACATGCATGCATATGTAAGGATTAGATTGGATTTATTCATGATTATTGGATGGAATGGAAAATGATTCAATGGATTATTTTGTTACTGTTGATTGCATAGAGTTGACATTAAATTTTCAAAAGTCGAGATGGATCAATCAATATGTGAGTTTCTTTTTGAAAAAAGAAGTTTGAAAGACTCCTCGATATTCTGTTTTTAAAAAATTGAGTCTCCATAAACTAACACAATAAACTTTGAGTCTCTTTGAAAACATCTCTGTGAAATTACGCTGGTGTGGTATAATAAAAATTAATTGTCATGCATGTTACTACCCCGTCACTATGATTTAACGTTGATATATTATTAATCTCTAGTTTTCGGGAAAAAGGAACCCTGATAATTCAGATTTCGGCAGTGAAATAAGTAAATTCTGGTAAAAAATTATTCTTACATAGAATCCAACTCGGATTCTTATGAATATACTTTACAATTTGATCATACATTTACACAACTTATTATTTATGATTTTTATTACAAACATATTACATCGATCATTAATTTCTGAAATGGTAACAAGTGTAAATAAATATCACATTTACACACTTTGTGTTGAAAGACCTAACAAATTGATTGATATGCTTAGGCCCTCGTTGCTATTAAGTATCAAATAATAATAAAAAAAAAACTTACATTGATATCAAATTGATATATCACAGAAAAATTAAATTTAAATATTTCATAAGAACACAGAAAAGCCTTATGTGAAAAATTAAATTGAGATATTACACTGGAAAATTATAAACTTAACTCTTTCTTGTGTGTGACACGACTCACAAGTATTACACTGAACCGCTTATTTTGCACATAGGTTTTTTCTCCCTCCTCTGTAGTCCGTCATTCTTCTTCAGAGCAAGATAACCTCCTCATTGTGTCGTAGGAAGTAGAGGAGGAAGTTGACCAGCAAGATGAACTCACATACTTGTTTCGTACCGCCGTCATCGTGGTCCAACTATGCAAAAGAAATAACAAAACACATGAAGATTAGGGCACATACAAAATAGTGAAGAAAAAGATGAAAATTTCTTTTGTCAACCCTTTTCCTTTACCCTAGCTGTAGGAGGATTATCTATTGCAGCTTTTGTGTTTCTCGCAGGTCCTGCTTGTTTTCATTGTTACTTTTTCGCTACCTAAGTAATAGACGTTATAACAATGATAGATTTGGAAAAAAACGTCATCCACTATTTAAGTAGCAAACACAATTTGATGCTTACCTGACAACCATACATGAAATTTTTAAGTTTTTATATCATGTTATTTAAGTAGCGAACTGTGTAGCTAACACTTAATATGCATTAAGTTTTCGGGATTTTACGTTGTTCTTTACTTAAGTAGACAACCGTGTTAGCTACTTAACTAGCTAATACCCATAACCCCTTATACATGAAAATTTTAGAAATTTACATGTCCACCTACGTATTCTTAAAATTATTTATGTTTTTTAAATATTGATGTTTTTCAAGATTCTTGAGTTTTTTAGATAAAATTTGTTATTGATATTGCCTGAAAGATGCAACTTGTATGATGAAAATTTCATGTAGAGAGTGTTAGCTAGTTAAGTAGCTAACACAGTTCTCCGCTTAAATAAAGAACAATGCAAAATACTAAAAAATTTATGCATATGAAATGTCAACTAATTAAGTAGTGAACTACCTTTTGTTCGCTACTTAAGCAAATTATTCAAATGGTTAAATTAGTTGGTTGAAAGACCAAAAAGTTTAATCTAGGGCTTTTGTTCGCTACTTAAGCAGATTATGTAATATCTTGAAAATTTCATAAATACTCCCTCCGATTCCAAAACTTTGGTCATTTTAGAATTTTGCACGTAAATTAAAAAATACCAAAGATTGATAATCATTTTTACCCTTACTTTATTAAAAAAGAGAAAATTCATTTAATGATGCTTAAGCTTTTGTAAGGGCATAAATGTTAAAGTATCATTAATTGTGCCTTAATTTCTTAAAAGTATCAAAATTTTCGGGACAAAATTAAAAAACTAATAAAACCAAAGATTTGGAACGGAGGGAGTAGCGAACTACGCTCGCAAGTTAAATAATAGCAAAAGGAGTATTTTGATAATTTCAAGGGTCGCCTGAGAAAACTCGGGGGCACAAAAGCTGTCAAAAATATTTGCTTAATCGGTTTTGAGGCACCTAATTTTAGGTATGGAAATATGCTAGGAATTATAACATGAAGGGGTAAATCACGTACACTCCCCTTTAATTTTGTGTTTAAATGTTTATTTTAATCAACATTCACCTTTAAGTGTCACATTGGAATGGAACCGCATTTTAAAAATACTGCCAACTGAAGGTCAAATTAGGAGAAAGTGAGTGAGAAACTACGTAATAAAAAAATGGAGCTCAAAAAAGACAGATCCAAAGTTGCACAATTGAGAAAGTAGATGGGCAAAACGGAGCTCAAACTTTGACTTTAACTAGCAAAATCATTTTAAAATTTAGATTAGTTTCTAATTTATGAAAGCTTTTTTCACTTAGCAAGTAATATAGGACAAAACACGTAAATATACAGGTAATCTTAATCTTAATATAATAAAACGAGAGTAACTAGAGGCACTCTAAACCCTAACCCTAATATGAATGGTCTAGATTTTGACATTTGGAAGAAAAAAAAATATCAACGGCTATGATAAAAACTTAAATAATCAATTTTTAAACCAATATTATGTTTCCACATCAATTAATGAATGTGACACGATAATTAATAATCAGTTACGAAAATTATGTATAGATGCAAAATTCTTTATTCATCACCACATTTATCACACACAATATTCAATTACTCTTTTCCCGTTGCTACAGGTCCTAAATTCCTCCGTCTTTTTTTCTACTTTTCTACCTATACCAACGGTTTTAACCGTCACGATGCTTCTTTCACCGTTATTTCCAACGGATTCACACTTCTTAAGGATTTTAATGCTTCATTAAACGCTGATGTTGAAGGTGTTGATACTTTGTTGAAAGAATATGTTATTAACGTTGGTGAGGATCAAAGGCTTGATTTGAGTTTCATTCCAAGTAATGGAAATTCTAATAACTATGCTTTCATCAATGGAACTGAAGTGTTATCCATGCTTAATGATCTCTATTACACACCACCTGAAGATAATGGTTTTTAAACTTTTATTTTAACTAATTTTTATTTTATTTTTGTCTTTTTATGTTTATGCATCTTATCTACACACTTCTATTTTTCTTTTTTGACAGAAACTTTCTGTTTTTCATTTAAGTTATTTTATTTTTTGTTTTTTTGGTAACATAGCTTAATGGATTTTTTTTACTTTATATATACTAGCCGCCCGTGCCCGTTTGTGTGATCGATATTTTTTTTTTTTTGTGATCGATATTCTCTATTGTGCAAATATAAATAACTACTTAATCTCCTTTTTTATTGGAGTTAGTTAATTGATAACTACTTAACCTCCTTTTTTGTTGTGGCTGCTTATTAAGAAGAAAAATATATATATATATATATTTTTTACTATACAAAATACTAAAAACCTACTTTTATGTGGAAGTTGTGCTTAATTTTTTTGTAGTTTTTTTAAGGGTAAAATAGGAATATTGAAAAAGTCATCCCAAAAATTTGTTTCCCCTTTATATTTTTAATCATGGTTTGATTTTTTAATTTTGTTTTTTGAAATTAAAATCATATTAACATTCTATATAAGTACTTTTTAATTTATATAAGTACTTTTTTGTGTACATATCCAAACACAAAAGGCTTATTGAGTATAAGAGCTTATGATGTAAGGTCTCATACTATAAGCTCTAATGTTATAAGCACTTGTATAAGTTATTTATCCAAACGGGCCCTAAATGCTTATTACTATAAATAATCACACATTATGAACATTTCTATTATATAATTGAATTGAATGATTGAACCCGTGCGAGCACGGGTAAAAAGTCTAGTTAAGAAAAAAATTAAATAAAAGAAACTTCAAAAACATTTAAAGTGAAGGTGAAGAAATTGATTCCAACACATAAATGCGGTATAGTTTTAGGGTAAGATGCAAGAATCATCCCACAAATCTTAGGCTAGAAATGCCCCAACAAGGACTTCTGATCCTCCAAAGTAGGGAACAACTTCTCTATTAGGAAAGGCTGTGTTTCTGCTACTTAGATCACTATTCACTACTACATGGTCACAACTCACATGGCTACCTTGCTGTCATGTTTCCTTCCAAAAATAAACACAACTCACATGTGTTTTACGAAGTACCTTCAAGATATTGAAATTTTCTGAGAATAAATTCTCCCTCCTATCTATGTTATCAAAAATAAAAATAAAAAAACATTTGAACATAACTGCTCTACTAAAATACTTAACATGAGCTATAGCCGATGGTGAAAGATTAATCAAAAGAACATTTGACATTCTTATAGAGACAATTCTATTGGACGTTGTTTCGATCAAAACTGGTTGATTTTCATATTCAAAATATGGAAATCTCTTGACATTATATATTATAAGAATTTAAAGTTAGCTTCAACTTCAACTCCATATTTTCCCACAAAAAAGAATTACAGCAACTGAGAAGGGAAAGAGTCACATACATTAGCTAGTTCCAAAAGCACCCTTACCTTGAACAGTGAAGAGCTGCACCAGAATCATAATCATGGCATGAACCAATATGTACAAATCTGCAAGTGATCACAGCCACTGAACTTAAGTTTCCAAAGAACCGAACCTTAATTTTTTATCAAGAGATATGTATATAAAGTAGCAGGAAAATGAAGCCTTATGTGATCAAGACAAATGGACATAAACATTTCACCAAGTTAAAGATCAAACTATACAGACAATAGCTACAGAATCGAATACCCGCTTCAGATGTTCAATAAACTCATGCTATTACATTTCAATAATAACCAATGAAACAAATGTGTTAAACAGTATCGGACAGCCAGCTGCTCGTCAGAATCAACATATGCTTGCACAAAGTTTGACGGCATAAAAAAACTATTAAATAAAATTACGCCCAGACATGTAGAAGGCCTTAACAAGAGACAGTGCATATTTTGGGTAATGAGATTCGGTTAGACAACAAAGTGATGTAATTACTAAAGTCAAATAAGCAGCAAATAGATTGGCAGCATTTACCATTACTAGAAACATGTAAACAATCATAAGATGTGGAACATAATACTGGGAAGAAAAAAAAATAAACAACAGTATTGCTATCCTTTATTTCAATCAAATGAACATCATTCATATTTAACAAGACAGACCAATGAGAAAAATATGAAATCAAATTGCATGCAACTAGCAACGTCTTTCCTAACTAGGTAGGACAAATGTACAGATAAAAAAACAATGGCCTATTCTTTGTCAAAACCAAGTTTGATGCAACTAAATATACAAATAAAATGAGGAGAGATAAATAAAGTAGCTTTAAGTCAAAAAAGGAAAGGAGAAAAGAGGTCCAAGTACAAGGATGCACAGCTGAAAAGGTCCAGTGACCACACTGGAAAATTATAGTAGCACATTTACAAAATACCATATTGATAAATAAACCTAAGCTGTGTACCTTCGCATTGTAATTATTGTTCAAACCCCTACAAACTTTCTATCTCGACTCATCCAGGTGGACAAAAATTATCTAACTTGCTCATAAGCATTTTGATACATTTGATATACAGTGCAAAGATATCACATCATATGATTAGTGATTACGGCCATAATGAAAGTTTATGCATACATCAATGGGCAAAGGGATTTGTTCAGCAAACTTGTCAGAGAGGATCTCCAGTTCCAAAACTAGCAGATGTAAGAGAAGACGGTGTGACATGGAAAGTCAAAATTATGTCAGCTGAATCTCAGAAAGCTTCTCGGCTCATGAAACTGTTCTTCCATAACAAATAGATGCAATATAGAGGTTCTTTGACCATTTTTCCTGCAAAAATAACATGTAAAATATAAGCTTTCATGATTAGAGAAGACAATGGAAACAATTACCAAAAAAAAAAAGAGAAGACAATGGACACAGAACAATCAACTGCAGTATTTACCTTGACATGAGTACTAGGAAAATCAGATGTGCGAAGTGTTTCTTGTGTTTCATCAGTTGGTTTCTTTCTTGGAATACTAAGAACAAGAGCAGCTTGGTCATATGTAGCAGCAGTTGAAGTGATGCGGTAACCACCGTCCCACCTTCGATGAATACCTTCACTAGGATACAGGAAATCAAGCTCCACAACCTGGAATTAATTTTAGACAAAGAAACATCACATATGGTTTAAGCAAAACTAAAAAATCAACTTTTTCTATAAAATAAAATAAAAAATTAGTAGAACCTGATCTGAAAATCCAGCACCACGAGACATGACAATTGCCCATCTACTTCCAGATGTGGCCATAGCAGTGACAAAAAATCCTTCTTTCCATTTTTTATTAATCCACTTGAATGGAAATGATTCACTGACCTTATAGGATTGCTGCAAATATTGGGTCCCTGAAACCAACAAATCATCAATAGAAGTGAGAGACACAGTCACCCAGGAATTAAATACTACAAGCCAAAATACGCAAAATGTCCTAATACCGTGTGGTCAATTATTACCACCAAAATACCCGATGCCTGAAGAATAGAGCTTTAAGGAGTTACCTTTCGACATTACAACCAAAGAGCTCCCATTATTAGATCCTGCTATGGCACTAATGTAATAATTTTTTTCCCATTGTTCCATAATCCATTCCTATAAAAACAACAGTAGTTTTATTAGTTCTTCAACATGCATTAAGTTCCAATACAGTGAAGAATACATTATATCAGAAATGAAGTATAAGCATGATATTGCTAACATCAAAGATATAATAACTATATAATGTACAAAAAAAAAAAAAAGATATAACACCACATTACTAAGTCTTGAACAAAAGTAAAAAACACAACCTTGTGAAGGAATTGGGATGAGAGTTCATAAACTTGTGCAGTGAAACCAGTGCCGGCATCCATAATCAGTGCCCAAAGGTTAGAACAACACGCTACGCTGCTGATAAATAACCCATCTTCATATCCCTTCTCAATGTGTTGGGACAACCGCACATCAGTAACATTGTAATGGTACCTGGACAAAAATTATTAAAAACTCAAAACTCAATGTCTGGTCATTTTAACATTGACAATAATAAAGACATATGTAACTTCAGAAGAAAACCTTTGCTTCATAGGTCGGCGTGCATTGTACACACTAATCCATTGTGTTGCTGGCATTCCCATTCTGACTTTCTTCTTTGGCTGTTCATCATCATCTTCTTCCATGGTCAATCGTCCTCTCTTTTGTCCAACCTGATATATAAGCTTAACAACACAAACCACAAAAAAAATCAGCACAGGACTCGGCCTTTATCTGTAAACAGTAAACTGTAAATATTGAAATAATTAGTACCTTCTGTGCACCATCAGTGTTTATGGGTCTAACGTCTGGATTTGGACCAACAATTCCATCGAAAAGTGATATATATTTTGCATAATTTGGTTCTTCGTCAAACTTCAAATTCACTACGTACTCGATAAACTGCCGAAAAGGTGCGGGACAAAGAATACACATATTTTCTGGTGAGGTAGCCATTTTCTTCTTGCAGACGAGAAATCCTTTATTTTCTCCCTGCAACATTCAACTTTATTAGAATGAAACATTTTTATTTAATATTATCACTAACGTATCTATGTTGAAAACAAAGATAACCTGGTATCCTTGCCAAGGTAGCCGTCCACGAAGAAGGAATATTAGTGTGTAAGCAAGAGATTCCAAATCATCTCTTCTGCTACCTGTTCTACCAAGATGAGCGTGGACACTTGCATAACGAACTGTTCCCCTGTGGCAACAATATGGCATACATCATCAAACAAAGCCTGAATTTTGATAAAAAAAAGTTCACGGTAAATTCGGAATCCAAATAACTTACCTAAATACATCTGGACGTTGATCGTAGTCAACATGAAGACCAGTCGAATTATCACGCCAACGGGTTGCTGCATGGTAAAAGAGGTCAGATTGCACATACAAATTAAGAAAAGCTAGGCAAATATTCAATGAAGTCCAAGTCTCAACTTCTCTTGGCAAGGTAGAATATTTACCTAATCCAAGATCAACCAAAAAAAGCTTTTTCTCTTCATGAGTTCCCGGAGGGCCAAGCAAAAAGTTCTCAGGTTTTACATCACCATGCACATATCTGAAAAAACGTAAGCAACCCAATGACATTTTTCACAACAATGAAAATCATGAGATTGATATTGTCAGACCAAAGCTTTGCATATTTATATTTATTTTTGTTTTAGACACTTGGTTCCTAAAGTCACATTAGACCTGAACTAATTTGAGTTCAGTTGAGCAGACCCTTAAGAAAACAATAAGCTTAATTAGATTCTAGAAATAGATACTAATTATGAGTATAAAGAGTAACAACCCCTTCCAAACATGCGAGAAAAACTGTTAAACAGTGAAGGCCATAAGGTGAGACCAGTCTGGCCAGTGAAATTGCTAAAACAGCATAGCATGACTGGTTTAGCATGCTGGACTGTATCTAATCAATTGAGCAAAGGAAGGCCGGAAATAAATCAAAAGCAGGATCAGGAAAAAAGAGAATCACCCTCTAGAATGCATCTTTTCTAATATGGAGATAGCCTCGATTGCTATACATGCCACCATTTCAGCAGACATCCTAAAGCCACAAAACAGAAAATACAGTTACAACAAGCAATATTCACTACAACAATAAAAACCAAGAAACATGACATTGCACCATGATTCCGGCAAGGGAGATGAACTTACGTGTGTGTCTTGTTATTCCAAACATCCCATAAACTAGGGCCAAGAATATCCATGACCTGCCAATACAATTCCAGGTTACAAAAACATAGATAAATAAATGCAAACCCCTGTCCCTCCATAAAATAAAAACAATAATCCTTTCACAGCACTTACCATAATATAGAAATCACCTTGCTTTCCCTTGTAATGAACTCGTGGAACGCCATGACTACCACCTAATACACTACATACAAACAAACATAAACTTGAGTTTAGCAACATAAAATTGTAATAAATCAGCTGGAAGAAAAAGATAGTTCCACACTCACTTGTAAACTTGCCACTCGTAAGGAGGTCCGTAATTACACCCCTTACTACTTTTATGCTCAAACTTCAAAGCCACCTGCAAATTATTAATTGCACAAACAATGTAAAGAAATAATGAAAAATCTCAATTCAAACCACAGCAACTTACACACACACACACACACACATGCACACAGTCTATGGATACATCATTAAAAAAGAACACACAAGTAATCGCTCTTTTATTTACCCTTCATTTAAAAATAAATATGCAATTCACATTAACATCAATCAATGTTGTCAAAATTGGCACCATGGCATTACAGAATGGCAGATTCTGTGCCAACCACCATAGGCCACAACAACATACTTAGGGTTCCCGCTCTCACGCGGTTGACACTTGACATCTCTACTTATATGGCGGATTATGGCGCGTATTTTTGCCATGTGCCATAATCCGCCATGTACCATATATAACACTGATATCAATTTCCAATAGTCATAATAAGCACCAATTATTAATTTTTATCATAATTTCAAAGTCACATCAATATTACTGGGACTACGGCATAAGTTACCACCACCACAGTGTCACACACAGAAACACACTCAACCAGTAGACCTACCTCAGAAGCTCCTGCTCCGGCACCGACACGGCGACCAACATAAACCTGTCCAAATCCTCCTTTCCCAAGCTTTCTATCTACTCTATACATCGGTGAACCACCTACCTGAACCTGTTCAGAAAAATTAATCAAGCCAAAAATTAAAAATTTAATTTAATTTTTTACAAAATCCCACAATTTCTTTGATTAAAAACACCAAGCAACAAAAAAAATACTTTTTCAGGAATAGGAGGTGTAGTTCCTTCATCTTCAGCCACCGGAGCTTTATTATCGGCAGTCCGACCACCGCTATCACAGTCATCATCCATAATATCTTGTTTAATTACTATATCTCTAGAAACCCTAACAAGAGGCGCGTGAGGTTGTTCGTTTTGTTGAACTTGGTGGTGGTTGTTATGGATTTGATTATCACGCGCGAAATCAACGATCGGGTTACGGTTTCTAGCAGGTCTACCTCTTCTACCTCTTGGAGCGGGTTTAATGATCGGGTTTTGATTCGGGTTGGGGTTGGTTTTTGGTGTTCTGGTTCGGAGTTGAGGAGGCATAATAATAGTGATGATGTTTAAGGGTAGTTTTGCTCCATAGGGATGGAGAAGAGTGATGATGATGGAAGAATCATGGAGGTTCTAGAAGATTCTCTTACCGCCGGAAGGGAATGAATTAGACGATCTAGAGAGAGAGAGAGAGAGAATGAACCGACGATGAAAGGGAGAAGGTAGCAAGCAAGCAGATCAAAACAACATCCACCAATGAAAGAAACACAAATCAAAATACTACTAGTAATTAGTAATGTAACTTTTGATTTTTTATGAGATTAATTAATTACTATGGTGTAAAATATTGTTATACATGCATCCAACCAAATCATGTTATACCGCCACATTTATAAGTTTGTTCCTAAAATATTTCAAGAAGTATCAAATGTTGTTATTTGATTAGATGCACGTATAAAAAAAATTTACACCGTCGGTATATATGACTTAAATCCTTTTTTTATAACATATGAATGATTCTTCATATTACCGTACATTACATTAAGCATATAGTTTAATGAAATGCACCGACAATGTAAAATAGGTTTATATAATTATTTAATAAAAAATTATTAATTTATCATGTTATATAAAAAGTATGGTGATGTGATAGAAAATATGGTTGTTATTAGTTAACAGTGTAAAATTAGTGCATATTACTTTTTCTTATAAATGTATACAATTATATTTATTTAAAAAAAGTTATTTATTATTATAAGTTTTTTTTAGGTAGTTTATTAAAAAAAATAGCTTGTAAAGATATACTTTTTCTCAAGGAAAACTTATAAATTAACAAAAAAAAAAATCTTTATTTACATAAACTATTTTAATAAACTTGAAAATAAATCAAATTCAAATAAGCCATATATGCAACGATGAGGTTCAAATCATAATTCATCACTTATTCATTTTAAGATTAAAATTTTTAGCCACGGCTAGAGTACTTTATAAAAAATATATGCTATAGGAATAACAAAATGGAATAATGATTAATTTTTTTTTTATTTTTTACGCATTAATTATTTTGGCTCAAATATAATATTATGGTAATTTCTATTTTGACCCGGATATTTTATTATAATATAATTAGAAGAAAATGTTACAATATATATATATATACTAGTTTTCTTACCCGTGCGACAACGCACGGTTCATTAATTCTAAAATATGGAAACATATAGTGCATAAAATAAAAATAAATTATGAATTCATACACACTTGACTATATAAATCAAACACACTTTCGCCAAAAAAAAATCGAACACACAATGCAGCAAACTATTTAAGAAATATTATTCCATTAATAGAATGTTATGTTAGTGTGAAAATACTTTTACAGAAACATCCAATAGAAATTGACTATTCTTCCACACTATACCATAAAAGAGGGGCATAATTGAATGATTTGATGAAAAACATGATTGGTATTAGATAACAGTATAAACATATTTTACACTATCCGTGCATATTCCACTTTCTCTATTTAATTTGAGTTTTTTTTTTTTGTACAAAAGAGAATTTTGAGTTATTTTATTATTCACCAAAAAGAAAATAAATTGTTTTATAAAATTTAATATAAATGCAATTTTGAACATAATGCTATTCACACCACTATTGGATGTTGCACACACCTTTAAGGTAACTAAATAAATAAATAAAAAAACTACCATCAATGGAGATGATGTTGCCTCTTCATTAGAATCTACAGTAGCAAAAAACCATTTGGGATTTGTCAAGAGTATTGATATATATGTATATATATATATATAATTTTAAAGTTTGTTTAACAGTTTATGATTTATGAGAGAGAGAGAGAAAATGTAATTTTAATATAAGACCGGTGGATTTGGGAGGAATTCTGAGTAGATATCAATGTCATTATTAACCGCCCCATCATCATCTCTTGAAATAAAAAATAAATAAAAAACTCAAACTCGAAATAAATAAGGGGAACAATTCGTCTAAAAAAAAAGCTCTTGAATGACATTCAAACAAGAAGGATGCAACTAGGATTGGGATCAACAAACTGGTTAATAAATGCAGATTTTTACTTAGATATTTGAAATTGAAATTTGCTGTGAAACACACAATTTTAAATATCAAATGTTAATTATAAATTAATAGTTCAAATTAATACAATTATAACATAATACAAAAAATCTCAACCCAATATTTTAGATCGGACAATTCTATGATAAAACCGTGTATTTGTACACTTGGAAATTTGGTTTAATACAGTAATACCGGTTCAATATAGTAATGCCCTAGGGACTCTCTTAACTTTTAAAACACTTTCAGCTTTAGTACGACCCAGTAGAATTTCACTTAAAACATGCTGACAGGTGGGTCAAACTCAAATATGGCAGTACTATATTATTCTCATTCATTCCCATCCATAAGTCAAACATTGTTTTTTGACAAATATTTTACTTTTGGAAGAACATGTAGATAACTTTTCATAATTTTCTTTTTACAAAACAGACAACTTTCCATATAAACTTATAGATAACTCATTGCCTTATATATTTTGATTATTCAATAAATTGTCAAAATATAATTCTTCAAATAACACACCTCATAAGTAAAACATCTTAAAACTTTTTTTTTTTCAATCAAGAGAAATTTTGTAAACAGTGTCGAATGCCTATTCTAATTCAAATGCTTAACCATATGTAGCTTTTCTGTCAACACCCCTCAAACACAATGTTTAACAATAATAATACTATCCGTCAACAAAAACAAAAAGTATCCCTAATCTTGTTACCAAAAAGATATTCCTACTCTCATTTCTTATAAACCATATATTCTACTTAGCATTCCACTGTATTTATAAGTAGTAAACATGCTAAAATTATTTTTATAACATACGTATGTTCCATACCACAATAAAAATAAAATCGAGGAGACATTACTTGTATAAATAGCGTAAGTTAGAGTACAAAGACAAAATTTCAGGCAAAAATGTGCACCATTATATCGATGTATCTATAGCCAACAAAAAAATCTCAATGATTACAACGTTACAAGAGTACAAAGGAGGAACCATATCAGCATAATGGCAATGCAATTACCTATTTACCATTAATATATTCAAGAAGGTGCCGATCAAGCTCAAAATGTCGAGAAAGAAATCCCTGCAGCTCATAATCCAAAATGATATATGGTTAAACAAAAGATGCAACTAATGAAGTAATGCTCAATCAAGTGTGTTTGCATAATGAATAATCATAACATAAGGAACTAGAAAGCAAACACCAACCCCCTACGGTGCATTGAACATTTTACCGAAAAAAAAGATTAAAATCGATAACAATCCAAGCCATATTCAAAATAACACCATAAAACAAAGTCCTACTTACGAAAGATACCTTTGTAATTGTAGGGTTGAAAAATGATGTTTCGGAACCCAACTCTGGAAAGCGGGCAATTTCAGTTGCATTGTCAAATAAGATAAATGATGGAAGCTGACCCATGCTTCCTGACAATCAAAACACTCATATAAGTTGAATATATTTCCATAAAAATAATTACAAGAACCCAACAGAAAGAAATTACTTTAAAAAAGGAAATAACTACAGAAAGTACCACTGAGAGATACTCCAAATTTTTCAGCTGCATTGGGAAAGAGTCCAAGATCAACTATTCCAAATGATAAGATTTTGGTTGAATATCTGTCAGACATAAACACAGACATTGTCAAATGTCGTTTATCACAATAGTTTTTCTAAAAACTGCTGGAAGTAAAACATTTTTCACCATCATAGTAGACTAGGTTGTGCACATAGTATGTATGCAGTAGAGCAGTTTACCACTTTACCTACTCAATTTTTTTTGCTATGCTGTGTTTATGTTTTTTCCCCAAGAAAAACAATGGAAGGATAATGAAATTGAATTGTATTTGAAGGAAGAACCAACTGGAAATATAAATTAGCTAGGGATTAGTAGTTAGTTTTTTACAAGTTTGTTAACCTAAATCGGCCAAATCTGAATAAAACGAATGCTTGTCACCCCATCAAACTCAGAAGTTGAAAATATCATAGCAATTAGCAACTATGTATTACAAATTTACAATAAAAGACATGGTAACTGAAATTGATTTCTAGTTTGAATTTATAAAGTAGCAAAATAGAAAACACAAAGATGTTTCCACAAACAAATCATACTCTAATCTTGGACACCTTTTATACCTATTTAATTAAAGGCATAGAAGCTACCCATATCAGGTGAGGAAGTACAAGAACCCGAGTTTGCCCAATAAACAGAAACTCTTGCACTAATTTTCCTTTTATTGAAGAGAGCATTAATAGTCGAGATAAAGTCAAGAAGAAGCATACGTAATTGAGAGCTCAGGAAACTGTTGACTTGAACGAATGCAAGCAGATGAATAAGAAGCACTGAATTCCACCTGCCAAGACATAGAAAGAAAGAAGAATAAATAAAACCAATGGAGAAAGAAAGAAATCAAAGATATAAACTATGACATGGCATTATGGAAACACTTCATAGACTTCTGATGTTAATTTTTATTCTTTCAAAATTGATAGTGTTATAATTTTCATGCAATGCAGGCGTAAACATGTGCTTTTGTTTAACTGAAAGTATTTTTAAGTGAAAGTACAACAACATGTATGAAATGAAAGTTCGGCAAGAGGAACACAAATGCTTGCATAGAGGAAGATGCCAATCATAAGATCCAGGTAAGGTAAAGGTAGATGAAATGGAGAAATGCTTTAGGAATAATTTGTGACAGTAAAGTACCACTCAAGCTTATAAGGAGCTGACCACAAAACTAAGCAGAAAAACATTGTTATTGACAGCATAGACTAAATGTTAAAAAGATGGCATCAGAGAAAAATAAGGATAGCTCCAATTGTTAAAAAGATGATATAGTATAGTCTTGTCTCAGGTTGTTCAGGTATTGTGGGCTGGAGATGGACCATAGAGGTACCAGTGTGGAGACGTAGTCCAAATAGAAGATAATCCAAAGAGAATGAATCACTACAGTCAAACTATATTAAGAAAAATTAGGAGTTGGAGTTAAATTCATTAGATACGATTCATGATGGAGTATTATGATGTTGTTTGATCTTTGTAGCTGACTGGCAAAGTAAAAAACACATTAATTGTTGTTCAGTGTAAACAGAGTTATTGATCATCCTTATGTTCCCTTGAGGTTACAGTGAAAGATACTTGTTTAGTAAGAGATTTAGAAATGAATTCTGTTAGGAACCCGAATTCAAGAGAAATAGAAAATGTATTATTGATTGAAATAAGGGGAACAATTATAGAGAATGATCCCTATAATCCCAGAGCAAAAGCTCCTCAGAGAAGAGATATTTCTCTCTCTGCCCAAATCCTAAGATTTGTAACTGATTAATTCTGAATGACTCTCAACTTCCCCTCCCTCTCTCCAGAAAATTCCTAAAATCCAGGGAATATAATAACTAACTCTTATCGGACTAAAGCCCAAACCCAATATCCTAACAAATTCCATTCAATTCAGTACTTACCAGCCAAAATCTTGAAGTGTTCCCCTCTGTTAGCAGGCTTTCCAACAACAATGGTGTTAGCTTGTTACAGGTACCTGGAAGAATTGATTAAATAGAACCAGAATTTTATCAGATGATCAAATTATAATAAAACAAAGAATTCATTTAGTTTCCATGACACCTTCAACTACCAAGCTTGAAAATAATATAGTAAAAAGGCATAAAGGAAAATCAGATAAATCCAACTATCAATACCTAGTCCTTGAGATGGAGGTTGTTGTGTCAGCACATGTATAACTGCAATACAGAACAAAACCATAAATATGCATATATATATATATATATTACTTGAGTGGTTGAATCACATTGTCTGTAATTAACTTTCAGCAGATATCCAATGCACTTATGCACATCATGGACTTATTACCAAAATAGGATGCAAACAAAATTTTACAATTTTGAAAATGGCATTTTTGACATCAGAATAGAGAAAAATATATCAGATATTATTTTTTCTATAACAAAAGAAATTATTTTGTGGTTGAGGATGCATTCTTCTATACAGTTGCGGGAAAAATCAATATGGTGTAAAATATGCCAATTCTACACTCTACATATATATTCAGTGCTTAAAAAGATTAAATAAGATGAAACTACCCACCTAAAAATATAAGAATATACCAAACGGCTATGCGGCGGTCCATTGTATAGGTAAGGGCAAAAAGACAAATCTGGACATATTAAAATAAGATATAAAAGCTGAGAAGTGCCATGTAGACTCAGAAAGAGATTAAATCAGCGCAAAAAAGGGATTTAATTAACACATAAAGCACATTCATTACTCGATCAAAACTGTCCAGTTGCTAATTACAAACTGAAGTCAGAAAGTCACCACAATCATAGTGCCGTATCGGAGATTCAAGTTCAAATTAAAAAAATATATATATATTTAACTCGAAACTCTCTATCTTAAAAAAAACTTCAAGTTCAAATGCATCAATGTAATCACCTTGGCAAGGAAAAGTGCATCAGCTATGAAGGCTTCCCATGTCTCCTCTCTCACACCCTGTAACAAAGAAAATCAAATACACGCGTGTAAATGTCCAAGGTTGCATGCTGGCAGTATGCAAGAACAGTTGTGGAATCATAGTCACGAGAACTGAAAATCTAGCCAAATCAGGGTGGCTTATACATCCAAGATATCGACAATCTAGCCAAATCAGAGTGACAATTACATGCACCACATAGGACAAAACTGGTAGTTTTTTAACTCAAGAATGTGAACAGAATATATTTTTTTGGCTCAATAGAAGCAAAGAAACATTTAAATTTGTGTCGTTCTATTTAATATGAAAAACCTTTTCATCAAGCAACCTGTTAAAAAAGTTAGACTACTTCTGGGGGGACAAAAAAACATGACACTAGACACTATATAATATGCTAAGACAAAAATACGGAAATAAAACTTAAGACTTAAGAGTTTAATGGTGATAATTTGTATTGTAAATTAGGTTTACACTTGACAGGAGAGACCTTCATTTTTTCTCGGTCCTTCCATCAATTTCAAAGTACACTTACAAAAAAAAGCATGATGTGCCAAAAATAGTGAGTTTTCATTGGATGTGAGTGTAAAATTAGCTTACTCTTACAGTACACATGCTTTAAATCTTAGGAGTTAAAATCAAACAAAATTGAATTGACACAACATGACATCATCAACATATAAATATAAAATTATTGTAAAATTAACATGTAAACATAATCCATACACAATAGTTACCGTTCCTAGCTTGAACTAGTATGAACTTATTTAATGCAAAGTTTCAGTCTCTGTGTCAGTGAATTAGTGTATATTTTGTTCAACTTTTGAAGGTGGCAACATTGATTCTAAAGGTGTAAAATCAATATTGACATTTTTAGCAGCTCTCAAGTAGAATTGATTTTGCCTTCAGAACTGACTCTAACTTGAAGCTAGAATTGAAATTTTTAATTCTATAATGGATTTTTAAACTCAAATTTATTATTCAACTCACTTTCAAACAAATCTATCAAAACATAAATCACTTTACATTCAACTCACATTTAGCTAGAATTTGATTGAAGCGTTTAATTCTAGAATTGATTTTGAAACTCAAATTTATTATTCAACTCACTTTCAATCAAGTGTATCAAAATATAAATCACTATCAACTCACATTTAGCTAGAATTTGAAGCTTTTAGTTCTATAATTGATTTTTAAACTCAAATTTATTGTTCAACTAACTTTTAGACAAACATATCCAAACATAAATCACTTTATATTCAACTCACATTTATCCAGAATCAATTATTTCAATTCAAATCAATTTTTCTGTTACAAATCAGAATCACATAACAAATTCAATCAGATTCGAACAGCGCGTATGTACCTTGATTAAAGCCAAAACAGCAAAAGCTAACATCGTCTGAATCTCCTGAAAATGAAAAAATCACATACATAAACAAAACGAACAAAAATAAGCGATCTATGAGAGAGAGAGAGAGAGAGAGAGAGAGAGAGAGTTACTCGACGAAGGAGAGTTTGTGTAAGATGAAGAGCTAAAACTGGTGTTGCGGAGATTCGAATAACTAAATAGGAGAAGAATGTTAAGAAATGAAAGAGATAGTGAGGTTCTGAAACCGTTTGATTCAGCAATTTCAATACTGAAATGCTGTTGCTACTTTCATTCCCCATTTTCGTTTTTGATTGGTAACTTCTTCTCTTAGATCTCTGAATTTGCCTCTTTCTCAGTTTCTAGTTCCTCTTGATTTCAATTTCAATCGATACAGTTATTTGCTCGTTGCTAACAAGAAATCTTCTACTCGTGTTGCAGTAAATGAAGTAAAATGGTGTTTTTTTTTTTAAGACTTTTACTTTTAACTTTTTCTACTTTTCCACTTCTTAGGCCCCGTTTGGTCCGGCTTAATTTTTTACTTTTTATTTTAACTTATAAAAATGAGAATTTTGACAAATAAAAACCTCTTAACTATAATTTTTTAGATTTTAAATGTAGAATCTGCTATTTAAATAGCGAATATAAATATTTTAATAATTTTATAGAGTGCACGAGAAATGGAGTAGAGTGACAAAAGTAAAACTCGTATTTCATTTGATTATATTTTTGATTTTTTCTGCGCTCTTGTAATTTTAAAAATACCGAATTTGTTGAAAAACTAATTTTGAAAGAAAAAGTTAAAGTTCTAGAACTCAAATTAGGTAGGAGAATTTTGGATAGTGGTCCTTTCTTATTTATTAGCCTTCGGAGAGACATTGTCAAAAACAACTTGGACAAATTAGAAATACGTAAAGATGTCAATTATTGAATGTGAAACAAATGCATTACTTGAAGTGATTCAAATGGTTAGCAATAGCAACATGATGTTGCCCAACATGTGATGGGAACATGTGGTGTTTGAAAGTGACTCATAAGCTTTAGTTGATTTCATTCAGTCTCGGTCGTTTCATTTAAATTTTGAAATTATGTTTGTTAAAAAACAAACATAGTTGCTCATGCTATTGTTCTAGCTACCATTTCTTGGACTAAGCACCATGTTTTTGAGATTGTTTTGCTTGTATTGATTTTCATTTGATGAATGATAATAGTTAATTTTGTCTTGTTAAAACAAATACTATTGTTGATTAATGTTCATTGGGGATGTGGAGAGTTGTTGCGGTGGTCTGCCATGGAATCTCAATCGAAGGAAGGTTAACTTTTGGAACTGGACATATATGTGGAGGATTCAATTCATTTTGCTTTAAAAGTGAGGAGCAAAATTGCTAAATCATGATATTCAAAGACTAAAAGCGGATTTAAGCCATAGAGTTATGGATACTTTCTAACTCCTCCCCATAAAGTTGGAGTGGAACCCGAAAATTACAGACCAGGATGGCAATAAATTATATATCATAGATTAAAAATTTCATGAAAATGATATTTCAAAATAAAACAATGTCCCGGTACCTTAATTTAGAATGTACAAACATAATTTCATTAACCACTCAAAATTGTTAAGATTAATTTATAATTCTACTCAACCTCCGTAGCAGAATTTGCTTCGTCTAAGAAGGTCTTTAGTTCCTTTACTCTTTGCCTGGTCAAGGCAACACAGTCCTGAAACCACAGCAATCATAATTAACAGTCCTGAGAGACCATGCTATGCATAATATCGATATGACTTTGATATGGTTCACATCTTTAATTCCATTGCAATTCGTAAACTTACCTGAATAGCAGAAGTATAGGCAAGAACTGGCCCACCAGGCTTGTAAAGAGATACTAGTTGACCACATGTATCCAAAACAATTGTCACATAGGTTTCCATTATGGATTCTTCTTCTGCAGTAGGATCTGCCAAGATGTAGCTCTTGTGAAGTATGCATGTTAACGATAACGGAATGCTTTTTAATGTAAGCTTTCTCTTCTCCTTATTGACTTGCTCCTCCTTTGCCTGCTTCTGTCCATCTTCATCAGACATTAATACTATTTTGCCGTCATCATTCATGGCAACAGCAGGAATTTGCACTGCCAACATGGAAATGTACATAAGTCAAAACCAATATAGTGATATCACAGCAGTCAGCATGACAACAATGTTAAAAGAACAATTCACATTATGGACAACAATTGCAATACATAAATTCTCTTTGACACAAAATCATGCAAGTGATAAACATGGAATTTAATTCGATGACCTGTACGTGGTGGCAGCCACCTGGCATTGATGCCACTGACAAATTTATGGCCCCCAAATAGAAAACATGGGTCTGGTTTGAAAGGCTTGTGTCTATCCTTCTATGGTATTGTTTCTGTCAAAATGTGAACCGCCATAGTTTGTTACTCAAAGGGAAACCAAAGAATTTATGTATTCATCTGTTAATGATATGATAGTCATTGGTAGCTCATCCTCTATAACTGATGACCTCATTGACAAGTTGAGTTCACTCGTTTCCTAGAAATGGTTGTGTAGTCAGGATTAATGTTTTGGTTTCGGTTTCTAGGCCAAGCACGTGCTCATTCTCCATCATTCTTTAACACACGAAATAGAGCTGCATTCTTCTGGTAAAAGCCAACATAGCTGAGGTGGTTGACAAGTTCAAACTCATCAAGCATGGAGCTGATTATGCCTGAGCCACTTGCACAAGGTGTCCATTATTGGATATTTGCGGTATGCGACTCTCACAAGGCAGGAGACAAATTAGTAAGAATAAAGTTTGTAAGTTTCTCTCTCAATCTACTGAGAATCACCCCCGGGTTGTTGAGTAAATTCTTCATTATCTAAAGGATCCTTATCACACATGACTTGCTTCTCCAACCAACCATCATAAATCACTCTCCATGTTTGCCTTCTGCGATGTGGACTAGGAAGGTGATCCGGATGAAAACACTCCACCTTTGGCTCGTGTATACTTTAGGCCCAAATCTGGTCTCTTGGTTGTAGGGGTGTTCACGGTTCATAAACTGCACTGAATTGAACCATATAAATGGTTCAGTTTAGTAACTGAAACCACTTTTTATAAAAACTGGTTTATTTCTCAAACCAGTTTCAGTTCAGTTCAGAACCAGTTTAGAACCAGTTTACATCTTTAAACCAGTTTAGTTTCAGTTAACTGGTTTAAAACCGGTTTATTTTTTGAAAAACTGGTTTTATACCAATTTTCTGTATTTTTTAAAAAAAAAAACTGGTTTCTGATAAAAATAATTTCGGAGTTTTTTTTCAAGAAAAAAGTTCCCGGTTTTTTTCGTAAAAAAAGTTTCCGATTTTTTCAGGAAAAAAAGTTCCTGATTGTTTTCAGGAAAAAAGTTCTCGATTTTTTTTCGGAAAAAAAGTTCCCGATTTTTCGGAAAAAAAGTTCCAATTTTTTTCAGGAAAAAAGTTACCGATTTTTTCGGAAAAAACGTTCCCGATTTTTTCGGAAAAAAAGTTCCGATTTTTTTCGGGAACAAAAGCTCCCGATTTTTTCGGGAAAAAAAGTTCCCGATTTTTTTGGAAAAAAAGTTCCCGATTTTTTCCGGAAAAAAAAAGTTCCCGATTTTTTCGGAAAAAAATTCCCGATTTTTTCGGAAAAAAAGTTCCGATTTTTTTTTCGGGAAAAAAAGTTCCCGATTTTGTCGGAAAAAAAGTTCTCGATTTTTTCGGAAAAAAAGTTCCCGGTTTCTTCGGAAAAAAAGTTCCCGGTTTGTTTCGGAAAAAAAGTTCCGGTTTTTTTTCGGGAAAAAAAGTTCCCGATTTTTTCGGGAAAAAAATTCGCGATTTTTTCGGAAAAAAAGTTCCGATTTTTTTTCGGGAAAAAAGTTCCCGATTTTGTCGGAAAAAAAGTTCGCGATTTTTTCTGAAAAAAAGTTCCCGGTTTTTTCGAAAAAAAAGTTCCCGGTTTTTTTCGGAAAAAAGTTCCCGATTTTCTCGGGAGAAATTTTTCCGGTCTTTTTTCCGCTTATTTTTTTAAGGAAAAAGTTCCCATTTTATTGGGAATTATTAAATATTTTTTTTAAAAATAAAATAAAATAAAATTCATAAATTTAAACTGGTTTTGAACCGGTTATAAACTGAATTGTAACTGTTTTTAAAAAGTGGTTCAGTTCAAAACTGTATTAAATGGTTCAGTTTAAAATATGGTTCAGTGCAGTTCGAACTACAGTTTGGTTCAGTTAACTGGATTTTTGAACACCCCTACTTGGTTGCTAGATACAATACTGAGGCCAAATATCACAGCATGGCTAATAGAGTTGCTGAAATTATGTGGATTCAGAGGCTTAGTGGATTTCCACTCCAGTGTTGCTGTGTGTGATGTTCTAAGAAATATCATAAAGTCATAAACCATGTTCTTCACCCTCAGACAAAGCACATGGACCTGAATTCATTCTTCAAGAAAACGTGTGGAGCAAAAGTCTCACTTATGTCATATTCTTGCTTAGAATCAGCTAGCTGACCCTCTCATCAATCCCTATCTGCCGCATGTTTCTGCAATTTCACACTAAACTCGGGGTTCTAGACCTCTTTGGCTTACTCTATGGAGCATGGACCATAAGATTCGGAGAGTACATGCTGTAATATGCTACAATGCTGTAATATACTACAATACTATGTTCCCTCATGTGGTCTCTACTACTGTGTAACTTGTTCACTTGAACTCACGAGTGATTGTGCTGAGTCGGCACTGGTCACAATGACAGCTAGTGCAGTTTATTACAACTGTGACACCAAAAAGAGCTCTTTGTATCACTATAAATGTATTGTATGGCCGAATCCATTCAGGCCAGCATAATGTGATATCAAATATACTTTACAAAAAATTTCAGTCCTTTTTCCTCAAAGTTCTTTTTTTTTGACAAATCCTCAAAGTTCTTTTATTTACTTGCGGTTTGTATCACTTTCTAAAGCTATTAAATATTCAGTATATTTTGAAGAAAACTCTTTGTAGAACTATAAGTGATTCATCTGGGGCTAAATCATTCAAGCTATTATATCACCATATGATAGAACCAACTGGCTAACAATAACGGGCCTATCCGAATATCAAACAAACTTCAAAGAAACTGTGTATCTCCCGCACCCCCTTTCTCTCTCTCTAGGTTCTTACTTTTATTTGCTTACAGTTCCTACCACTTATTGATACCGCAGTTCAGCATACTAAGAAGCAACATTTCAGGAAGAAAACCTCAACAAAATTCTCAATATACAATAGTCAAGTCATCCTAATTTTTTATGAAATCAAATCAACACATTCTAAACATGGGCCTGTTATAACAATTTAGGTGGGATTGATAATTTCTTATACCCTGTGACTAAAGAAGGAGGATAAAATTCATTACGCGTAATTCTCAACCATTAATGTGCTATACAAAGTTCAAAAAACTACAAAGAAGTTGTTACACTTTTTAATTAAATAAAAACAATTCAAATTCCATGCTAAGTGTTTCCCATTCAAAAAATAATATTCTATCTTCTGAATGATTCACAATATGACTTGAATATAATGCCACAGAAGGCGACACACTACTTACAATGAGATAAGGCAGCAACTGCAGAAAGTAAAGCAGCGTCAAATAGAGCCCCGTCAGCATCCAAACAGTAGATATCCTGCCTTAGTTCATTCAATAGATTGATAACTACACAATCAAAGCAAATAAAGATAAAGTACCTCGCACCATACAATACATTGTTGTTAACTGAAATTTGATAAATACAATACAAATAAATACCTACCAAGTAAGCCATCCATGCAGCTTTTCCACTAACCAACGACAATTCTTTCAAATCAATCATTCTAGAACTGAAAAAAAAAATTATATAAGATAAAGGTCAAAGGAATAAGATAGTTTTTTTTCTCTTTTTTTTTATACATTGAAAGAAATAAGATAGTTTAAATTTGACTGGAACCCAATTTAACTGATCAAATGAGCTGTTGATACTACTGATCACCACAAATACAAAGTTCTTGAAAGCTGTAGGCAGGAAGTAGCCAAATGAATTTTACAATCAGGAGGGGAAGAGTGGAGGAACAAATTATCTGATCCCCAAACCAAGCTAAACAACAGATTGAGTTCAAACACTTTAAGGTGAGTCCCTTTGGTAAAGTTCGAAGAGACAAATTACATATATTCACAAAATTGGCCTTACCATCTAAAAACCTAAACCTACTATCCAAAAAAAGAAGACCTAAGCCTAAAAACTCTCCTTTATTTTCCTCTTTTACTTCTGTCTCCCATTTTATTGTGGTAAAAACAAGGATCGTAGAACAACGCTGGTACAATTAACTTCTTGCACAATCCAAAATAATTGAACCTAACAAAGCAACATGAAAGATTAAAACTTGCCTTGAAATAGTGTCGGACAACTGCTTTGACACAACCGGCTCTCTGCTTCAGCAGGCCTGCCAGGCCTAACAATCGGAGAACAAATCGCAGGCATGTGGAAATCAATAGCTGAAATAATAGATATCAACACATCAGAATTTCACCCTATATGTTGCCACAACAAAATAATCAACACACAAGTGGCAAAGCCGGCTATGGCCACAAACCTAAACAACCCTCATCCGGTGTCTCCAAGGAAGGAGTCATAACTTCCATTTTAATAGCAGTCAACATAGTCTGAGCAAAGAAGTCACAGTGAAGTTGGTTAAATTCATTCTAATTCAATAATAAACTCTCTTACCCAAATGCAAGCACAATATATATACACAAGAAAAAAGGCAAAAAAATGAATAACTAACTGTGGATCCAATTTTCACAAGAGCTGATCCATTAGCAGATGCAACAGAACCTAATCAAAAAGAGAAGCAACCACATCAGTATACTCAAATTGAGA
The DNA here is from genome assembly GCA_030408175.1 of Trifolium repens. Classification (NCBI taxonomy): domain Eukaryota; kingdom Viridiplantae; phylum Streptophyta; class Magnoliopsida; order Fabales; family Fabaceae; genus Trifolium; species Trifolium repens. The sequence goes on from CP125836.1 coordinate 7,093,724, forward strand.
ATAACATACTACAAGCACATTTTATTTGACTTAGGAACAACCTATTTGAACATGTCTACTGACATAACCAATTGTGTGAGTATCTGAGAGAGCTTATGAAATGTCTATCATCTATTTTCACCTTATTTCCATCCATAAACTCTCAAAGATACTTGTTTGGAATTTGGATAAACAGCTTAGTTAAGCACTTATAGCATGATCACTTATTATATATAAGTAGTTGTGTAGAAATTATTTCTATAACAAAAGATAAGAATGAGATAAACTATTTTCATACAAGCTAAAGATATTTTCATAAACTATCCTGGAGAGCATATGCCTAATTGAAATATGCTGGAAGGGCATGTCATAAGGTGTTCACATAAGCTCTCTGGAACATTCTTACAAGTGCCTTTGCCAGCAGATAAGTTCACATAAAAGCCTGTTTGGATTGACTTATTTGATTTTATCTACTAGTATAACTTATAAGCACTGGCGCGGATGTTCGGGAGAGCTTATGGAAACAACATATGACAGGTGCATAAGCTATTTTGAGCTTATATCAAAATTCTTTCCAAAATAGCTTATAAAAACAGCTTATAGTTGACTTTCTTTTTTTCTTTTATCTTTTATCATATGAATAGCTTATACATAACTACTTATATGATAAACTTTTATGCTATAAGCTGCTAATTAAACTATTTATCCAAACAAGGCCTAAGTCAATCAAAACAGAACCTATGAAAACAACTTACAAGTTACAACTTATATGAACATAATTTAACCACATTAAAAAAAATTAATTAAAAACCACATTGTCTTTAATTAAAAAAACAACTTATGCATTATTCAATAAGTGTTCATGCATTGCAATGTTGTGTCTCCTAGGTCTATGAATATAGTTTTTAAGACGATTGATTTTGCCATGCACAAAGGGTTAGCGGCACTACTTGTACCTGTTTCATTGATTGAATATATACTAAGTTAATCTGAATAGGCGCTTAACTAAGTTGTTTATCTAAACACGCCCTACATAACAAAAGTTTTACACATTACAAATAGAAATAAATTAGTTTAAAATCAACTAACCAAGAAATATACTAGTATAGTAGTATCTCTAGCTTCCCTTACACTGTGTTTGGTATAGGAGAATTAGGGAGGAGAGAAATTGGGGCGAGAGAGATAGAAGAGAAATTGCACATTTCTCCAGTTTGGCGGACAAAAGAAATAAGAGAGAGAGAGAGAGAGAGTTTAAACGCATGGGGCCCACACATTTCAGACTCTCCAATTTTATTTGGCCCAACTTTTTTTATGGAATATCGCCTAGCTTCTTCTTAATTTTGTAGAAAAACAGTATTGTCAAATAGTATTTTAGTCATGTTTATTTGGTTATACCTCTTACTTTTGGCCACTAATTATAAATCAGACAGTGTAGACTGATACTGTTATAAAATTATTTAAAAGGATCTTGATTTTATATATATTTTAAATCAAACAATCTTGAAATCTAAAATTGCATGACAACTGTGGAAAAAGTACACTTGAGAATCTGTTTCGTATTGAGGGTTGTTAAAATCCTTTACAGATCCTTTACATGGACACCAAACTATTAATAATTTAGAAAGAGAATTGTGTTGATAGCCGTAGATAATTGCAACGAGACTTAAAAGAAGTCTCATATTCAAGGAAAATACTTACTCTTTTCATTGTAATGAAGCACAAAGACGATAGTAATTGAACATGTCAACTCTAAATTCCAGTCAGCATTTGCCACGTCAAAAAATTTGTGACAAGTCATCAGAGAATCCTGCTCAAGAGCTATTTTAAAAGTTTTGAGATTTTACAGGAACTAAATGAAACTTTTTTTTTTCAGTAGTTGTTTTCAAAATGAGGCATAATTGCAGGAACTGAAATCATATTTAAGCTCTTTTTTTTTCTTTATTTTGTTTTATCAGTTTTCTTTTTCTTTTTTATGCAGTGTTTTTTAATTTCTTTTTGTATATATCACTTCTTTAAATATTTTTATTCATCTAAATATTATTTTATCAAATTTAGTCCCACGACAAGTTTAACCGGTGTTTAGTCTCTCAATTACTTGTTTTGGTGAAGAATTCCATGTATGTATATATTTAGTCTTCAAAATACCAAATGTTTAATTGTTAATTTGTTTGTTTAACCGTTTAGTTACAAATTAAAATAAATTGTTGGATTATGTATGTTTGGAAGAACTGATAAACTTTTAATTGTTCATTTGTTTATAATGGTGTTTGATGGGAGCAAACATTTACAATAGATGAGAAGATCTAAGATATTTACATTTAATATTCGTAATACTATATTCACATGCATAGATAAATATGTAGGTAAAAATGATGAATCATAAAAATTATTCTTACTAGCCGCCACGTGCCCGTTTGTGTGATTCGTCTTTTCTATTTTACTGAGGTATATATATAAATTATAAAATTATATTTGTTGTAACTGGTTTTGTTATATAAGAACTTGTTAAAAAAAGAGTAAACTATAATTGGTGGTTACTTTTTTTGTTGGTAGTTTTATTGAAGGGCAAAATAAGAATAATGAAAAAGTCATCCCAAAAATTTGTATCTTTTTTATATATAGTTGTTACTTTTTTTGTTGGTAATTTTTTTAAGGGTAAGATAAGAATAATGAAAAAGCCATCCCAAAAATTTGTATCCTTTTTATATATATTAATAAGGTATTATATAAGTTAGTAAAAAAAAAATGGCTTTTCAAAATCAAAATTTTCAAAAAAAAAAAAAGAAAGAAAGAAAAGGATCTCATATCTTTTTAAAGAAAAGAAAAAAATAGTCAATAAAGAAAATACTTAATATAATTAAAAAAAAAGGTATGCACATTATTAACCTCAAAATATTGTTATTATAATATTTCAAAGGATTTTCTCACTGCCTATAAATAAATAAAATTTGAAGCTTCTCCATTGTTGAAGTTGAAGGTAATTAACTTCTATATCTTTCTCTTACTCTTAACATGATGTTTTAATCTCATAATAACATTATTCATTAGACACCTCAATACACTTAAACTTCTTTTAATTTTATGCTACCAATTGACATTTTTTTAGTTTTTATTAGGGTATGTCTTTTCGTTTTCGGGTTCTCTTTTTCTTTGTTTTAGTATAAATAATGCATGATATTAATTAGTATAATTTTTTCAACCAAAAGATTAATTTTATGATCATTGTGAATAAATCATTTCTGACTTGAAACGCAGAAAAAAGCCAATCTTTGACATAAGTGCTACTCGAGAGAGAGTAGTATAGAAGAAATAAAGAAGTAGTGTTTTTTTCAACTAAAAAATAACTAGTATAACTGACCTATGTAGTGCACAATTCAAACATCTTGAAACTTATTTAAAACATAATAGTTCTGATAGTACTAACGATAACATTTTATTTGAAGTAATATTAAAGGTTATCGACCATATTTTAATAATTAAATAAAAATCAAGCTTGAGATATTTGAATACATTTAATTTTTTTTACTAATGCATCAATAGTTTATATAAAAATATTAACTACCATTGTTATCATTGAATATAGTCATTTTTCTATTTTAAATTAATAAAATCTTTTTTGCAAGCTATACTGTGTAACAAGGTTTTAGATTCGAATTTGAGTTTGAACATGTATCAACATTAAAATTCTTAAAAGTATTTGTAGGATATTTAAATCTCACAAGATTTAGGGGATCATTAATTCTTGTCGCATGCAGAACATATTCAAATTACACACACATAAATCTAATGATATGACAACTACTATTTTTTTTAGAGCAATGCTACCAGCAAACGCTCAAACAAACGCTTTTGGCCACACCCTTTTTAATTGGGCCACGTCATCCAGATTTTAAACAATTTAATTGGCAACCGGTTAATCAGGTTTAGTAATTACAGTATTATTTTTATTTTTTCTTATCTTTCCAAGCGGTGGTTCTTTCTAATTAAAACCAACATCTATGCAATAATCACTCAAATCCAAATCTGCAAAGTTTCGTAAAGCGGAAATTCTTTAGTAGTTCAAGAGTCAAGGGACCTGCTAAATCTATTACTTACATAACAGGAACCATTGTTTTGAACTTCTTAGATGGAATTTGAATTAGAATCATTTGGGTTTTTGTTTTTGCCATCAAAACTGGAACTTGGTAAGGTTTGTAGATGAGTTTTTCAGAGTTAAATTCTTTTTTGGATTCCTCTTCTGGTGATGGTGGGGCTTCTTCATGGATTGGATCTGATTTGGGTGGTGACTAGTGGGGTTTTTTGAAGAGTTGTGGTTATGGGTTGTGATTCTGTTGAAGCAATAACCCAGACACCCAGTTGGAATTTTCCTGTAAGAAGGGAAAGATGTTGAACTAGAAAAAGGGAATTTTAGATTTCAAGGATCTGGAGTCATCCATGGGTAATTAAAAACACAACAGCAGTAGAATTTCTTTCCTTAAGGAACGAATTCATTTTTAAAAATAAATACGGGTTAAGCCGGTTAACAAGTTATAGTTTGGAAAATGTTGATGACGTGGCCATGTATATGGACGTGTGTCAGAAAGCGAGTGTCTGAGCGTCTGTTTTTAGCATTTCTCTTCTTTTTATTTTTCCTAAGAACATTGGCGCATTGGCACTAAAAAAATTCTAAGGTCCATTAGCCTTGACCTAAAAAGTCCCATGTTGTTTGGAAATTAAGGCTAATGGTATTTTATAATTACCCATTATCAAGGATGTTAGCTACTACTAGAGCTCATTTATACTAAGGACAATATTGTGATGATTCATACAAAACTCAAATGAAATATTATATCGGAAAATCGGCTCTAAAAGGAGCCTCGGTGAGTAGCCTAAGCTTGTTGTAGCCCCCTTCTCAAGCAACACCCCTCTTTTTAATCCAATCGTATGCAATAACATGCTTTTCTTTTATTTCCAATTACCATTACCATCTTCTTATTCGAGTTAATTTAACCCTACTTGCCACAAAAATTCGCATATCTCTAATTCTTGGGCGTTGTCCATTTTCCCTATCTTCCATTTTCACAAAAACTTAGCCACCATTTTCGGCCTTGTCTCACCATGCAATTACCACCATTAAACTCCCTTCGACCTCCTCTACAAAACCGACAAACTAATTTTTGGATCATAGTAGTTTGATTTCTTGAGATTGCCACTTTCTCCCGCCTCTCATCCATATTGAGCTACTATTGTTGGTTCTTAATATAAAAGAAAGTTTCAATTTTAGATACATTGAATAACTAATATATCTAACATATATTATGGGTCAAATACATTAGTTATTCAATGTATCAAAGAAAACAAATTTTCTCTTATATTAATAACGAGAGAAAGTATTGCAAAATGTAAATAAAAAGGACCGGAAGTCAAAATGTAAATAATACTAAAAAAAAATGAAATTAAAAGTTTTTGTGTAATTTTTTTTAGTCTACCAAAACATGGTCGAATATAAATCGGTCTACAAAAGCTCAAAAATTCCGAGTTAGAAAAAATGTATAATCGCTAACAAAATTTTATGATGGAAAACAGATATAAGAAGTCGTATAACTCTGCTACAAATCAATTAATCGCGAAGCTCCACCATAGTTGTTCTAAACTAGCACCTACTGCATCATCTGCCTAAAATCGGGTCCCATATGTTGGTGAATCAAGTAATCTTCACCATTTGACATATCAAACATCATATTTTGATGTTGTAAGAATTGGTTCTGTTGGTGTTGGTGTGCCTGCAACATTTCCTTCTGCCTCCGTAGCTCTAACACTTTACGGTGTGAGTTGGAGTGTTTGGTCAACACAAATGTTGGGCTCGCTGCAGGTCTGTATTCAGGCACCAACCGACCTGACTTATATCTTACACCACACGCATTGCATAATGTCTTTGGACCCTTAGGCCCCGTTCTCCATTGTGGTGTCTTGTCCGTCATGCAATGTAAGCACCTACGCCCATCTCCGCCCGACCCTCCGTCATTATTGTCCTTTCTTCTCGGAGCAGTCTTCGGCTGCTTCTTTGGAATAGTGGCGGAAGGTAAGGTCAGAGTGGGAATAAGGATTTCCTCTGACTCATAAGAAGGCGGGGTCGTTTGAGACAGTACAAGAAGACGTGAACTCCAGTCACATGGGGGCCCGCGAGTCCTCTTGCTACGAGCCTTAGCTGGAACCGAAACTTCTTTGTTGAATATCGGATTGTTTCGGTTGAGCTGGGAAAACTCACGGGGCCCATCGTCCTTGTTTTGCACCTTCATGCCTGATATCAGTTGCATCTTTTGGAGATCCTCGTTTGAAAACGATTCCTCCACAATATTCGAAAGCCATTCCAGCTTTGCTAAATCATCATCCTATTTCAAATTTCAACATGAACAATCATCAATCGTCTATATATTCTCTCGAAACATTAATTATTACTTAGTAATAATGTTGCATTATCTATAAGCAATTAAGCATATACACATTTTGTGTTGAGCTAATGCTTTCACAGGATTTTATGATACTATTTTTTTTGTATTAATTTCTATGAATAAGACTTCAGTAATTCAAAGTTCGACAGTAAAATCTAACCAATAATTATTCTCATCAAGAATATAACTTGGGTTATATCGTACACGATTCGCATTAGAGAGAGCTCAATAAATGTTTGAGCCAAATATCTTGATTTTATGATACTCAATATTTTGTTAACAATTGAAACAAACTTTGCAATAAAATTTAGTTTTCGAACCGTGAAATGTGCCCCATTCTGTTGTATTTATGCCTAGCTACTTGTTTTTTCCCTGAAATTATTAGCAAAGAATGGTTCAAAAACTTCAAATGGAATTTGTTGTATTCATGTTATTATACATAAACGGGTTAGAAATTTACATGGAACTAATTAAAAAAAAATCACATTCAATGTGTTCCAAAATTGTGAAGTGTTCATGTTAGTTAATTAATTGGTAATAATTGATATATAGATATATAATATAATATACCGGAACACACAAGTCTCCGGAGAAATGGCAGCCAATATCAGGAACGAGATTGGGGTCGCACCCGGACAATGATGGCGAGCTGACGCTATTGACAACCGTTGCGGTGGAGGATGAGGCAGTTGAGTTGCCAGTGGCAGAGTCAAGGTTGGTGTTAGAAATGATAGTAGCATCGTCAACGTCATCGTTGAGGTTAAGAAGATCCTCAACAATGAATTGTTCGACGATTGCATTATTGGCCTTGACGCCATTGTTTTCGGAGGAGGAGGAAGGGAGTTGTGGGCAAAATGTGGTTTGGAAAATGTTGGTTGTTCCTTCCATTCCTACGTACGTATGGAATAAAATTTGAAGAAACTATGTTCTTAATTTATTGTTATTATGTGTTGGAAAGTTGAAGGTAAAATTTATGAAGCAACAAAGGGAAGAGAAAGAGTAAGTGAGAAAGTATAGGGTGTATAAAATGAAGTTGTGGTTTTAAGTGGAGGCTCGAGAGAGAGTAAAGGGGAAGAAGGGTTTGTTTATTTACTACCGCTTGAAGAGGACATCATACACCTATATTAAGATTAAAAAGCTGACTGGAAATTTTTTTAAATTTCTATTTTCTAGTTTTCATTTGACTAATATTTTCTAGTTTTTTTTTAAATTTTTTTATTGAAGATGCATTTCTATTTTTAATTATCAAGATAAATATTTTTTAGTATCATAAAAAAAAAGATAGTACGGAGTGCAATTCACGAAACTCACATTAACATTAACCATTGCCTATTTTATAGGTTGAAGATAGATTTTTTGTTTTTTTAAGTATTAAAAATAAATTGAAATAACTATATAAACTTAGTGATTTGGTTCTTCATAATAAATGATACTGTATTGTTGTTTATAATAATAATAATAATAGTAATTGGAAAAGAAAAAAAATTCTGCCTAAAAAAATGAAATAAGTATTTTAAATTTGCAATTGAATTGAATGTTTTATTTTTGAATTATTGAATGTTTTAGGTTTCAAAAGGAATTTGAGTTTGTAGTTACTTTGAGGCCCTTTCCTCTTGTGTATGTAGCACGTGGCCGTTTGAATATGTAAGTATAGGGGGTTGTCATTGTGTTATTTCTTCTTTTGTGTAATGAGTTTTTCTTTTAAAATAGTTTGTACAATGTGATGTGTTGTTTCTCTTCAAAGATCTACAATTGGAATAATGATATCATCAGGTTACTTTTATACGTTAGTTTCACAACTAATATTTATTCGATGTGATTTAGTTGAATGTATATATATATAAAAAAAAATTATGCTGTTGTTGTATATAAATCAAATAATTTCTATAAATTTTTTGACGATAAATAGTTTCTATCATAGAATGTATGAATATAAAAATATAGTAAAAACTTGAAGTTTAAGTATTGGAAAAGTGGGGAATAAGCGTGCAAAGAGAGAGGTCGGATCGATTGATTCTGATGCTATGGAAACTAATGATGGCGCTAATGATGACTATGTGGGATCAGAGGCATTTGAAATGAAAAGAGTTATGTCTCCATGTTGTTGCATTGGCACTTGGTCGCAATTGCATACCACCTACTCTCTTCCTCGAGTACCAAGGCATGAAAGAGAAGGTTGGAAGAAGGTGATGAGACGCAGGGAAAAGCTACAAGCAGATAAAAAGTACTTAGTTGATGCTCCTTGCAAGAAGTAGAGACGTTAACTTAAGATTAATTATGATGCTATGTCCAAAATAAGATATACATATTTGTGGCGATCTATGAGACTATGACACTTTGAAGCAAAACAATGTGCACTAGTATTTTTGTCATTTTATATGTAATAACAAGGTTTAAAAGCTAAGCCTTACAAATATTGTTACTAACTTACAATGTTGGTGGTGATACAGAGATTAATAATAGATGCTCAATAATATCAAAAGTTCTAATTCTAGTGTGGAGGATGTTCTTGAGAGGGCTTCTAGCTTAAGTGTATTTGTCTTAAAGAGGAGTTATTCTCGAAGATGAGGAGGTAAATCAATTATTCTTCTCTTGACCTTTTTCTCATTCAATTTGGTGCAAAGTTTTCAATTGATTCGGGTTTAAACGCGGCTCACAATGAACACCTAAATTTATATGACGTCTCTGTTTTTTACGAGTTAACTTGCAATTTTAGGTGTTCATTAAATGAATCTAAAAAGTGAATACATCAATTATTGAATGAATCTAAAAAATGAATTGTCTCATAAAAAGTGAATGAATCTAAAAAGTGAATACATCAATTATTGAATGAATTTAAAAAGTAAATTTTCTCTTATAAAAAGGACCGAATAGAGTACTATTATTGACATTACATTTATTCATTTAATAGCTAACAAAACTGATCTACTCTCTAGGCAATTCTTCCAATATGGGACTTCTTTTAAGTCTCATTGCAATTATCTACCTCTATCAACACAATTCTCTTTCTGAATTATTATTAGTTTGGTCCACTTGAACATGTAAAGGACTGTACAAGATTTTAACAACCCTCAATGTGCGAAATAGTTTCTCAGATGTACTTTCTTCAACAATTGTTATGCAATTTTACATAAAGATTGTCTACTTTAAAATATACAATCGAGATCATTTTAAGCAATTTTATAACAACATCAGTCTGCACCGTCTATGATCAGTGGTCGAGAGTCAGGGTTAGAGCCAAATAAACATGACTAGGATACTGTTTGGCACTGCTGTTTTTCTACTTTTCTACGAAATTAAGAAGCTAGGCAGAGCCAAACACAATTCAAAATAAATACATAATAATTTTTTATTTTATTTTAAAGAAGATAATTGAATAGAAGGAGCTTGCACTAGAAGTTGTTGAAAATTACTTTACATATAGCTTAATATTTCCCCATCTATTCTTGTTGGCCACAATTTCATACTTGCCGTAAAAAAATTGGGCCAAATAAACTTTAAACTAACATCTAAAACTTAATTGTTAGCTTAGCGCGATATTCTACCCTCGAAGACAATGAAAAGTTAAATCAAACTCAAGCCAGCATATACCCTACAACTACAAATATTTCAATAAAGATTAGTTATCGCTAAACAACGATAGAAATTCTGCACTAATTATGTACTAACTAAAAAAATTATCTTGCAATCAACTCAACTTTCCACTTTTATTCTAAAACAAATTTTCTTTTGTCCTCCACCACCAGCCTCCATAAAAAAAAGGATCACGTTTGAGAATTCATTTTATTAGGATCCATTGCAAAAACGATTGGATTTAGAAAATAGAGACGTAAGTGTCTTTCTTTGAAAAATCAATTCAGTCTTTGAAAAATCAATTTAGGGTCTTATCAATTCAATTTACCCCTCTCCCCGCAACTTATCACATTTGGTTAATGCAGGAAACATTTCACATCATGTCCACAAGAATATTAGCCTCTCATTCATGAACACAAGTTTCAAATTTCTTTATATCAATTATTTTCCATAATTAAATCAAAGACTTCACCAATATTATATGTTGCGTTACATTTTCTTTAATCAGCTGTACAAAATCATACGACTCTTAATTTGATAACTATGCATGAAATGAAACTTTGATTAAAAAAAGTTAGTTGTTCAACCTTTAATTTAAATTATATGATGATCAACACTATGACCACAGTGGAGATAGAGATAGAGACATAGAGTTAGTCAGCAATAAAAGATAGAGAAGAAAATATTAGATTAGATATAATCATGTATATGTATGTGACAACAGGTGTTAAGATTGAACACCAAAATTAATTAAATACACGTGGTCAATTGGTTTGTGGATATATGTAACTGATCTTTTCAACACTGCAAATGTATGGCCAATATTTGAGAAATGAAAATTAAAGTGTAAATTTAAATTTTTTTATTTAATTTAATCTTGATTTTCTATTTATATTCCTTAAATACTAAAATATTATATAAGGCAAAAATTGTTAAATATCTTAAAAATTTATTCTGTATTGTTCTATCATGTCCAACACTTACCTTTTGTAAATCAAACGGCCAGATTCATGGTCCACGGTCTTAATCAAAGTACCAACAATTTTTAAATAACGTAAAATTGTTTCTATATATAATTTTTTTATCTGATATAAATTTAACATCTAGTGCGCAACTAGGACTAATCCCTTAAGTCGAATATAACTACATAGATAGATAGTAATGCTGTCCCCATGAGCTTAGCTCAATTGGTTGGGACATCGCACTATATGTGCAGGAGCCGGGGTTCGAACCCCAGACACTCCACTTATCCATCTTTAAGGTGGAATTTCAAGCCACTAGGCTACCTACCAAAAAAAAAAAAAAGATAGATAGTAATGCTCACAAATAAAAAGTTTTAAAGAATTCAAACTTAATCAAGAAGAGATCAAAACATGTTATCCAAACACCATTAAGTTGCTTGTATAATTTTCAATTAATAAGTTTGCTGTATTTTTTTATTTTATTATAATAATACAAGGCAAAGTGGATATAGTTGCAGCTGGCTATATTATACCAAATAAGGATAGAATGAAAATTGTTAAATAGAGATATTTAAACCACTTAGTATTGGACAAATTGCATGATTCTCTGAATGTTCAAACTTCAATCCTTGATATTTCTTATCATCATTGTATATAATCCATTAATTCTTAATAGAGCAACTGGTCATGGAAGATGTTGCCAGCTCCGGTAACTTACCATTTAAGGTAACCGCCGTCGCTGCGGGGGAAGCACATACTCTCCTTCTTACTGGTAACCAACTTTTTATTTTGAGACCTTTTACTTTTTGTTACATTCCTCCAATTTTCAAAATGTCTGGATGCTTTTTCCACCTATGTATTTCAGGTGAATTTTGATGATATGATATGTGAGATGTTTCTGTGGCGTCTGAGTTGATGACATGAAAATGAGAAATTATCTGAACAATATCACATCATCAACTCAGTTGCCACACAAGCATCTCACATTTTTATCATCAATTTATTCAACGCTAAATGCGTAGGTTGAATAAAGTCGGAGATTTTGAAACCAGAGTAGAGGGACTAAACCTATATTTGAGCATTTCATTTAGTAACTAAACTTATTATTGGAGGCATACTTGAATTAATGAAATTAGTTTTGTGTATGTGTGTGTGTTTATGAGTGTAGGTGATGGACGTGTATATTCTTGGGGAAGAGGAACATTAGGAAGACTTGGTTTGGGTTCAGAAGAAGACCAAATTTTTCCAGCTCAAGTAAAGTTTGGATCACAGGACTCTGTTAGAATAGTAGGAATTGCTGCTGGTGCATATCATAGTCTAGCTCTTGCAGATGATGGATCTGTTTGGTGCTGGGGTTACAATTTATGTATCCTTAATAATATGCTTAAAGTACCTAGGTTGAATTACAAAAATGATTTGTTATTCCAACTTTCATGCATTTGAATTGCTAAAAAATAAGAGACCGAACATAACAACTTCAGTTGTATAGTGTTTGATTTTAAAATTGTTCAGAGACTGGACAAATTGAGGGCCAAGGGACTGGATAATAATTGAAATTCTTGTTTTCACTGAACCACGAGACAACTTTTTGTTCTCTGCACAAGTTGTCTAAAATACGAAAATAATATTTTATCCACCAAACTTCATACAAGACAAATTTGTTTCAGTACCTTAAACATTGTCCTGTGCTATTCTATTTTGTCCAGTAATTACATTTTACATATCAAATGGAAAAGTTTGATCAATTATATATTTACTATTTCATTTATGTAAATCCTTGACTATTGTATGGATGGTCAACTTGGTATCATCAATGGAGAGGATTCATACAACCCAAAATATACAGATGGATATTATTCTGTAGTTCCTTGCTTATTGAACAAGTTTCTTGAGTTGCATCCCCCAGATTCTTCAACCTTATTGTTAGAAGAAGCAGAAGGGAAAACACCACTAAAGGTACAATATATAAAACACAAATATAATGTTTTGAGATCAAATGGTTCATATTACACAATCAATTAATCAATTTCAAACGTTCTTGGCCATTGATTTAAATATCAGAAAGTCGAGATTTATAACTGTGTGACATAGTTACAGCAGATAATCTATTTCCGCGTCCTAGCGGTATTAATGTGCCTCACTAATATGTGTTTTCATTTGTTCAATTTTTTCCCCACCAGATAATTTCTATCAAAGCAGGAGGAATGATGTCACTATCTATTGACAATCTTGGTGCCCTATGGATGTGGGGAAACAGTCCTAATCAAAGCAAAGAAGGTATATTCTCAATAGTAAACAATTTGACTCCGACACCGGTTTGGGATTTCTATGGTCACACAGTAGTAAAAGTTGCATGTGGAAATGAACACATTATAGCACTAGTTAGTGTTGGAGAATCATACAATGGTGAAAATGATGATCTCATTTGTTACTCTTGGGGTACAAACAATCATGGTCAATTAGGTTTAGGTGATAAAGAAAATAGACCAAATCCAGAAATTATAAAAACATTTGATCAAAATTCTCATTGGTCAATTTATGATATAGCATGTGGTGCTTTTCACACTGCTTTGTTAACTCATAGAAAAAGACCTAATGATGATACATTAGAGAGTGTATGTTGGACATTTGGTCTTGGTGAAAATGGACAACTTGGTCATGGAACAACACAAAGTTCATTAATTCCTGAACTTGTTCAAGAATTGCCAAAATTTGTAAACCTTGTTTCTATTGATTGTGGTTTGTTTCATACTTGTGTTGTTTCGTCGGATGGAGATGTTTGGTCGTGGGGAATGGAGAAGGGTCTTGGTTTATATCCTGATGCGCGAGTTGTTGGTGAATATTCTAGTGACGCTCTTTCTCCGCTTGTTGTAAGTAATCCTTATGAGGCTAAATTTTTGGAACCGGTTCAAGTCGCGTGTGGCGCGGCTCATACTATTATTGTTGCTCAAGAGGGATATAGGATTTGGTCTTTGGGAAGAGGAAGAAGTGGTGTTCTTGGAAATGGTAAGGTAATTGATTGTTACACTCCTACTTTAGTGTTGTGGCCTCCATTGATGGAAGATTTTCATTTCAAACAAGAGGAACTGTCGAGTTTTCGCGAACAAGGTAAGGGAGAAGAAGAAGACTAAAGGAGTAGCAGAAATTATCATCAAAAGTATACTTCATGAATTTATCTATGCAAAATCTTTTGATGAACCAAGATATACATGTTTCAGTGAAAAGTAAAGAGTAAAGCATTCTTATCACAGTATACCACATACAAGTCAATAAGCCAATAAGCTATTCGTGGCCTAATTATTTGTTGTATATCTAGCTTTTCCACTATATCTGTGAGAGTAGTTACTAGCCTCTATTAGGTGATTGAGTTATGTACAAAATTTGAGAATAAATAGTGTACAATTTTTTATGTAAGAAAAGTTTGGTATGATATATTACTATACTGTTGCATGTATTCATGCTTCTTTATTATTAACAGGGCCCAAACAAACTAAGTTCATGTGCATCTTTGATTTCATTTTAGGGAGAGTTAAAAGTAATTTTGAAGAATTAAAATTGATTATAATTTGAAGCTAGTAGTTTTTGCAGCCAATTATGGTTTGTACACTTAAATTTATTGTGCTATAGCTAAGCTGATAACAACTCCGTTGGTTCTTAAAAAAAAAACACCAAAATTTTATGTGAGTCATTGGCGGAGCAACACGAAAATGTTGGGGCGGGCCGGAACGGTTGCTAATTTTTTTTTCAAAAGAAAATATAAAAAAAAATCAATAAAAAGCAAAAATTATAGTCATTAAGACTTGAACTATGGACATTAAAACTGTTGGGTGCGCCTCACTACCACCAGGCCAAACACAATCTTGTGACAATTATGAAACTATTATGCTATTTAGCACTAAAATAAGTACTCCGTATGCTTTACAGTTTGAACTGACACTAGCTGGTAGCTACATTGAGACTCAGAAAAAGTAAACAACACATGACCCAACAATAGACACTAGCTAATTAATTAATATATTTTGTTAGACATACCGACAAAGTAGTACAAGTACAAAACGTACACGATATACTAGTAACTTGTAAAAGCTAAAGGTTAATAATAAATACTCCCTTCGGCCTTATTTATAAGCAAAAGTCAACAAAAACTTTTGGCCTTAAATATAAGCAAAAGTTACCAAAAGTAACTTTATTAAATGCTATCATTCCAAAAGTACCCCTAATTAATTGTTTAACTTTTTTATATGATTGTAGAATCTCAATGATATTAGAAGATCATTTTAGGAATTGTAATAGAAATTGCACATAAAATCAAGATAAAAAACAACTCCTTAATAAGTGTGTAAAATGAAATTTTGGCTTATAATAGAGGCCGGAGGGAGTAATAATTGCTCTTCTTCTCCAATGTTCTGGTTCAAAACAAAACAACCATGAGAGCTACAAATACAGAGAGAGCCATGGCCATGAGAAAATTGCTATTTAGACCCCCCACATTTGCTTAGGGGCCCCTCAAACTGACTAAAATGCCCCTACAAAAATGTTTCGTTGCGTGTTTGACGAAGAAACTGAATTTCGGTGCGTAGTTGACGAAAGGAGAGGAAACATAAGATAGCTAGCATTGGCAGACACCATATGCGAATGAACCGCAAATTTTCGTCACCTCGTCACCGAATCCTGGTTTCGGTGATTGCGAAACGAAATTATGGGCATTCGTATTGTAGGTACCGAAATTACCCTATATAGCATGACGGTACAACCCTGTCCTATCATAATCACTTTTTCACAAAACATTGAATAGTAGATCTCTGGCGATTTTTTTTCCGTTTTGAAGGCTTGATCTCAACTTTGAAGCATACATAGAAGGTACCCACACTGATTTGGAGTATTAAAACAGGGAAGGTTTATACGGTTTATTTTGAATTTTTTTTTGATTTAGCAGATGCACACGATTTTGTCAGTTGGACGACGAAATCGTGTGTTTCGTTTCGTAGGCGGCGAAATGTTGTGACATACAACAAATTCAGCATACTTGGGTTTGTTTTGTTTAATAATTATTCATATGTTATGGTACCATGTATATTGATTGTTTTTGTATAATTTTTGTGAAGGTGTTGTTATGGCCGATCCTCCGGCTCAATTGAATCAACCTAATGATGTACCCGGCGCAATACTTAATGGAGCGGTTGTCGCACCCGTCGTACCACAAGCTGTAGTTGTTGCACCTGACATTCCCCAAGGTAATGTTGTTGAACCTGGTATTGATGAAGCAGAGGATGCACACGGCATTTCCGTTGACACCGGAAGGTATTTTTATAATGCCGCAAAGTTTAAGGTCCGAGATGACTTGATTGAGTGGTGTAGAAGGGAGGCTTTAAAGGCTGGTTTTTCCATGGTGATCGAAAAATCTGATAATGGTAACCATAATAGGAAACCATATTTCATTTTGGGTTGCGAAAGAGGCGGTGTCTACAAAGAACCGAAAAGGAAATTGAAGAGAGATGACACGGCAACAAGGAAATGTCAGTGCCCGTTTAGGTTACGAGGATACTTTTTGTCGTCTCAGGAATGGAAGTTAAGTGTCGTGACTGGTGAGCATAACCATGAGATGGCGAAAAATTTGGAAGGTCACATTCTTGCCGGACGTTTAAAACCGGAGGAAAATGAGTGTGTCCACCAGTTGACAAGGAACTTGGTGGCTCCGAAAATCATTCTGAACACGTTGAAGGAGAAGAATAAAGATCTTAAGACAAATATGAAGCAAATCTACAACGAGCGTCAACGATACAAACATGAACTTAGGGGTGAAATGACTGAAATTCAACAACTCTTGAAGTGTCTTGAAGCTCACAAATACTTCCACAAGTTTAGAACCAATGGTGAGTCGGCAACTTTACAGAACATTTTCTGGGCACATCCTGATAGTGTTAAGTTGTTTAACACCTTTCCGACCGTACTCTTGATGGATTCGACTTACATGACCAACAAGTATAAAATGCCTCTGTTTGAGATAGTTGGTGTAACCTCGACACAAGAGACTTTCAATGTTGCCTATGCATTTCTCACAAATGAAAGAGAAGACAATTTTAAATGGGCCCTCAAGGCGTGTCGGAGTCTTCTTAAGGATAACGAGGGTATGCCGAAAGTGATTATCACCGATAGGGACAAGTCACTGATGAATGCGGTTGAGACTGTTTTTCCAAATTCAACTGCACTTGTGTGTCGGTATCACGTTTATAAAAACGTAAGGGCGAAGTTCAAAGATTTATGTAGAGCAAAGGATCGGAAAATGGATGACTTATTGGAAACTTTCATCTTATCAAACTCTTCCATGCAGTCTTCTTTTGGAAAGTTTAAATATGTATCGCAAATATCCGCGCCTTCTTCCACTTTGCATGCCGTTCCTTCGTGGTTTAACATCTTACCACTAATCGGGATGTGGAGCAGAGACGACACATCATCCAATGTGATGGTCATTTCTCCGACTGGTAGATTGAAGGTGCCGGTTTCTGGTTGCCATCGCTTCGAAAAAGCTGTCAAAATACCCCAATCCACATATGGATAGTTTGTCTTCAGTAGAGGCCGCAGTCCACTAGCAATTATCACCTTCCAGAACCAATCCAATTTACTCGAGGGCAGAGTAAAATCTAACACCCTCTTCCCGTTGTTCATGCACCTCAGATATCGTTCCGGATACTGCACAAAATCAAGTCAAATTAAATAAAGTTTAATAATCAATAAAACAGCGGGACTAATAACCAAATTAATAACGAAAATACTTACTTTTCCTTTCCACAATGCAGCTGCAATATGCTTTCCAAAATTGGGCAGCAATGAAAGGTCAGTTGGACCACCTCCATATCCGCCAGGGGGTGCATCTTCTGGTGGGTTTTGTCGTCCTTTTGTCGTCGGCGGCTTTCTCCTACGGGTTTTTCGCTTTGGTGGTGAAGGAGGTGGTGATGATCTTTGTTCTTCCTCTTCATATACTTCATCCTGTTCAATTTCATATCCTTCTTCTTCTTCTTCTGCCTCGTCTTGCTCCTCTACCTCTTCATCATGTTACAACTCACAAGCCTCTTCATCATGTTGCTCCTCTAGCTCCTCATCATGTTGTTCCTCTTCCATAGTGTCAGCCTGTTCAAGATTAGGCGCAGAATGAATCTCTAGCTCATGCTCGGCCACGGGCTCTGGATGATTTTCAGCCGTGGATGAGACTTCTTTCATTCTACCCCTTCTACGTGTGGGTGGTACGACACGGTTTCTAACACGCTCACGCCGAGCGGAACTGTGTGCCACACTGTCCCTCCCACCTCTCTGTCGAGTAACTTCATCAGTCATTCCTACAAGTACATAAAACAATCAAAATGTAATCAACCATCATACAATGTTTTAATTTTCAAAATCAATCATCATCACTAATCAAACCTATATCAGAACTGAATCAAACCTATATCAGAACTTAATCACTAATTTAAACTTCTATTGAAATAACTTAATGAAAACTTAATCACTGATCAAAACTTAATCACTCAATTCAATCCAATAATCAAACTTAATCAGTCACAACAATCAAAATGATGGAACACAAAATTCATAGAAAACCCTAAATTGAACCCTAAATCCCCAATTCAGTTTCAAAACCCTAAATCATTGAACCCTAAATCCCCAATTCAGTTTGGAAACCCTTAATTCGTAGCATATTGAGTATGAAAATCTTAATCAAACCTCTACAGCGACTGTAATCAAATCATAAATAATAATCAACAACACAAATTCGTAGAAAACTTACTGGCGATTTCGGATTTTGCGAGACGAAATCCTCTTTCTCTTGAATGCGTCTGCAATTGCGATGGAGAAGACGATTGATTGCGATAGTGATGATGTTTGAGCAATTTCTCCTTTTCGAACCCTAGAAATCGCACAAACTCGTCTTAATTTTGTTTTTGTTGAATCTGAAGCGTAAAGAATTATCTGATACACATATACACTGGTTTCGTCGCGTAGGTACCGAAAACCAGCGTGTTCGTTTCGTACTCACCGAAATTTGGGTTTCGTCGTTCACGAGGCGAAATGTTTGTTATTCTGGTGATGTTGTACAGCAGCCCTACGATACATAGACATTAGGGGTGCCTGTTAACATTATTTCGTTGTCTATGTTCCGAACCAAATTAAATTTCGGTACCTACGTGACAAAGTTTCTGCACACCATTTTCAGGGGCATTTTAGGATTTAAGGGGGGCCTCTGAGCAAACATGGGGGGCCTAAATAGCAATTTTCTGGCCATGAGAGCTATAAAATAAAATTGAAACTTGGGGCGGGCCATGGCCCTGCTCGGCCCACAAGTGGCTCCGCCCCTGGTGTGAGTCCAAATTGTTAAATAATAAATAAAAATATAACCAATTGATAAGTAAATTTAACCAATTTTACTGCAATGTCATTAAAATAAACAACATATTTAAAATATGAACAATGTTGTTTTTAACGCAAAAATTATCATTTTTAGTTACTTTAATGTATGTTTGGTTTCAATTCTGGAACAGCCAGAATTGATTCTGGATGTGTAGAATTGATTCTGACTTGTTTGGTTTCTTAAAAGTAGAATTGATTCTGCCTCCAGAATTGATTCTACTTGAAGCTAGAAATCGTAGCTTCTGATTCTATAATTGATTTTTACACTCAAATTTTTTGTTCAATTTACTTTTACATGAATATATCCAAACATAACCCACTTTAGCTTAAAATCAATTTTAGCCGTAATCAATTTTATAGAATCAATTCTGTCAAAATCAATTATCATCACCGCAGAACCAACCATACACTAAATACTTTACGAAGCACTAGTTACCATAATCCTAATCCTAATTTATTTATATAAAATTTTGCGTGCTTCATTCATCACACAAAAACACTAGGATTATGAATTAGTGAAATTTAATATTTTTTTTTCTGAAATGAAAGGTTATAAAAAATTGTTAAGTAAAATAAAGCTACTCTCAAATTTTATTTTTTCTCCACTTTATTATTGTTACTAGTTCCCGCGTAAACAAAACTGGGGTTAGCTAGTGTTTGTTCTTTTTCTTTTCCTAAAACTAAAACTAAAACTAAAACCCCCAAAACCCTAAAACACACTCCCCATTCTAAAATGTCCCCCGACGCCGTCGGCAACGGAGCTCTGATCCCATTCTCCGGCGACACCAACGATTCACTCGCAGTTTATCCTCTCCACCATGGTCTCGCCTGTCCAATTTCTCGATTAGCTCTCTCCTGGTCCCGTGGAAACTCCCTCCGCGTTTCCCTTTTCGCGGAACCTTCTGGAAGTTCCGATGTCGGAGATGGTGCAAAGGTTATTGAAGTTAAGCTCGGTGGTGGAGATCCGGAAATTGATGATGCTGACTGGCGAAGAATTGCTTATGGCTCTGTTGCACCCTTTGCGTTGCTTCAAAGTCGCCGGAACTCTCTTTCTGCATTGTCAAAATCTCCGTATCATTTAGATTGGTAATTGACCTGTTTAAAATTTAGATTATAATTTTTTAATTATTTTTGGGGAAGGTTGATTTGTTTCTTCCAATGAATCAAATGACAGACACTTATTTGCAGCTTATCATGATAAGTGCTTATGTATAAGCTTACCTAAGCTATTTTTATAGCAAAATATAAAATAAAGATATATTGTTTGTATATGATACGGGCTATTTTTCTAAGCTATATTGAAGAACTTATGAAAATAAGCTGAAACAAACTTAGAATGTCCTGATTTGCCTGCTAATTTGATTTCAATCATTACAAAGATTTGAAAATTTAAGATATGGTAATATCTCTTTGAATTATTTTGTTTTTCCCGATGGCATTGGTATGCTTCTGTGTGAGTGAATCTCATATCTAAACTGAATGTTGAAGTTCTGTCTTGAGTTCTGATTTTAATTTTGTAATTCATCTAAATTTGGATTTAGCTTCACTTCATTGCAAGGGGTACCTCCTGCATATAATTGCACTTTCAAACTAACTCATTTTTTGAATGTTTTTAAATTAAGCAATAAGTGGTTTTTGTCGATTGACAATCATGTAAGTGCGCTTGTTGACAATAGGTTTCTATTTGTTTTACAAATTAGGTGGGAGCATGTCCTTCAGTATAGCAAGGATATAACATCGCTTCTTGCAGGGCCAAAGTTGGCTCCTAATCCAATAATCGAAGATCCGAATGAAATTGTTAAGGTACTATTTTTAAATCCTCTTGCTGACTGTGTGGAGTTGTGTGGAGACCTTTTTTGCGAGACTTGAAAGTATAGCAAGTTAGTGACTCACTTTTTAACACTTGCTATAGAAAAATGAGGAGCCTACATGTTTGAAAGCTGCATGGGAGTTGATGGAAATATTTTATGTGGACAAGCAATCTCAAGCATGGCTACCCGAAAGGCTTGTTGATTGGTTAGCTGTAATAATCTCTATTTGTTTTTGCATTGATTTTGTAGATGGTTGAGTTTTGCTTTAGCACTGTCACATTTGCTTATTTTAAGTTCATGGTTGCATTTTATGGCAGGATTATGATAGCCTCTTTACTAGTACACAGGAAACAATTCATGGCAAGCTTGTGGATTTTCAGAATGATCTTGTCAATATACAGGTTTGACCATTTGTGTATTTGATTGATGATGATTTCTATTACCAGGCTTTAAATAATTGTAGATGTTGGGTACATTGGAGTTTCAAATAAGGACTCTTGCAGCATATGTGGCGTATAAGATTGCAGCATATGATGGCTATAATAAAAAGACAATATATAGACAATAATATACCTTTAGAAATCTGTGTAATTTAAGAACAAAAAACTAACAACATATGGTAGAGCAGTGTAATCAATAGTGGATTGTGGAAAATGTGGAATACCAAAAATCTTCTATGTGAAATAGTAGATAGCATTGAGAGCAAATAGCGAAAGCTGCATAGCGGTTCAGTGAAGTCAATTATATATTTAAAAAGGCAGTCTGCATACAAATAAGAAAGGAAATGGAGTAAAAGCATAATTTACATATTGAAAGCTTTACATGTAACGGTGAATATAGGAGTAATAGTATTACTGTAATACTAATACTTACCGATTGTTTTGTTTTTTTTATTATGAATAATAGGTCATGTTTGGCATACATGCAGATTCTTCAGTTTTATTATTTTTAAAAAACTCAATTTCTCTTTTTTCTGCTATTGCCGCTACATCAGCAACCAGAAATTGGAATAGGGGCCGCTATTGCCCTTATAGTGAAACTAGGATAATGTCCTGGTTTGCATATTAGATTCATCCAAATCCTCGATGCTGTAATACTGCTATCGCTGCTAGTCAACAAAACTGTTAGAGAACATAATACTTTAGGCAAGAGAACATGCATCCATTTCAAGTTATTTCAGCATAAAACATCCCCAATTTTCCAAGATCTATGAGTATTGAACGTTTGTCTAGACCAAAATGAGAGAAAGGGTCCTAATCTCCAGTAGCTAATTCAAGGGGCATTATCCCCTCAAATATTGAACGAAACACAACCAAGAAAATGTAAAAGGAGATGGGGGAAGTTATATGTACAGACCCTCACATTACGGATACAAGAAAACAAGTAAAATCCTAAACAACTTGAAGTGAGTCCCCACAATTGTATGGTAGGAACAGGGAGCCTTGATTCTTGAATCCTAAACTACTTGAAGTGTGCTACTCCCTATTTTTTATTGTTTTCATTGTTTCTAATATAAATCTTTGAAAACAATAAATTGAAAATGAGATGTCAAAATTTTTCATAATCAAATATTTATTATTCTACCATATTTTGCTTTGGTAAGTAGCTGCTACTTGGGATGTATAAGCTTTGATTTTCTTTACATAGATGTTCAGTAAATATTATATTACGCTTACTTCCATCTCAAATGGCCAATTTGAATTTTTAAATTTTACTTTGAAATCCATCAAAATGATGGAGTTGAATTGTATAATTGCCTTAAAAAGCTTACTCCCTAGTCCCTACCATCTTAAATGCGATTTTCACTACCATCCCAAATACTCTATATTCTGCTTTGCACATTACCACTTCCATTGCCACAAAACCCTGGACTTTTATTCTAGCCACAATTTCCTAGAAACGTATCACATTGGAGAATATAAAATACTTCAAGGAGGAAGTACACAGTGCATGCCCAATGTTCACCAGGAGTAATGCCCGATGCGTTTGATTTGCAAAACACCAAGTACAGTAAAATCTCTATAAATTAATAGAGTCAGGACCGGAGAAATTTATTAATTTAGAGAGTTATTAATTTATCGATAAATTAATAATTATTAATTTAAAGAGTTTTTAATGACTTGGAAATCAATAATGACTTTAATAATATGCATTGGAAATCAACAATGACTTTTGATGTAAACAAGAGGAACAAATGGGTTCAATGTATATTCTTAAGCAAGTTTGCCATATATTGAATCATATTTTAATAGAGTGTAATATATTTTTTTCAGTTTCTATGAATTATTAATTTATGATTTTCTTGGGACCGAAAATTACAAAGGGATCTCCCGAAAAATTATTATCTTATTATTTTATCGAATTTTTCAATTTTTTACACTGGCCCAATTCGGGACCGGACAACTATATTATTTTATAGAGTTTATTAATTTACCGAGTATTAATTTAAAGAGATTTTACTGTACTGGATAAAGCAGTACATGATTGAAAAAGATAGTACATGATATGACAAAACTGTATCAGAGAGAAATAATATTTTTTTATATTCGGAAATAAAATGGCTATTTTCGTAGTTTCTATTACAAAAAGTTGTCTTGTGGTTTAGTGAGGGACAAAAACATTTGTTGTTGTTCTGTCCCTTATCACCTATTTTGTCCAATACCATAACTAGTTTCTAAAGCAAACAGGGTACAACAAAAGTTGTCCAGTTGAGTCCCTTGTTTTTTAGCAGATCAAACGCCACCTACAATATATATGCAAACAAAACAAGCAATTGTTTCTAAAGTAGTCTACAAATATATAGAGCATTCTTCATTACATTATCCTTCTTGACACATTACTGATGTGTATAATAATTATGCTTGATCAATTTATCAAAGGTTGGAGAGGTAAACATAGGAAATTATGTCCATGCAGGTGATTGAAGATGATCCTAGATATTGGGAAGTGATGTCATCTGCATTGTCAGTTGGTTGGCTAGATATAGTGGTCAGTAAAGTATCCTGTATTTCTGTCATTCTTTTCTGCAGCGTCTTATGTTCCATTGTAAATAGAAAATTTGTATTAAGTTGGCTTTCACTTTTCAGGTGAAAATGCTGCGGTTGCATGGATCTTACCAAATAGATCAGCTCAGTAAGCGTGAGGTTGGCATGAAAATCATGAAAGTTTTGTTACACGAATACAATGAATTCACACTGTATGACAGATGATGATGCTGTTATAACCAGCAATCATCATTGTTGTTCATGCTGCTGCTACTATTATATTCATTTTTACTTTTCCCTTGTCTCATTTTCTGTCCTCTTTTGTTTGGACAGTTAGAAAATGGATTAGTGGAGGCAGTTGCTGTTCTTATTTCCAAAATGCCCCGATTACGTCATGAATCTGCTGTTGGAAATTTAGGAGAGTGCTTTAAATCCAAGCCTGACTTTACCAAAGTATATCCAAATTCCGCAATACATATTGATTCATTATTACATTTTCTTTTCAGTACATTTACTCCATTGTTTTTAAGATGTTTTGTATGTCTATTTTATAGGCCTGGGAAAAATGGAGGTCACAAATTACTAAATTGGACTGCAGTCCATATTGGATTCAGTGTGATAATCAACAAACTTGTGAGGGCTTAAGAAACATGCTACAAGTTATGCTTGGTAACACCGAGAGTCTCTGTACAGCTTCATGTTACTGGGTTGAGTTGTACGTTTCTCATTTTTTATACATCAGGCCATTTACGACTGTAAGTTTTATCTAATTATGCAATTATTAACTTTACAAAAAAATATTTTTATATATCTTTGTCTATTAATTGAATCACTAAATAATTTCGGTTCCCCCTTTTCTAATCAGGGAATAGAAAGCATGTATAATTTGGCCCAAAAATGCATGCAATTGAAACCACCGACTGGTACCCATAGGTTGACTGGTCTTATGATTGGAATTCTTGGAGAAAATACGGAGGTAAAAGTGAAACTTTATTGATCATGCTCCATTGTTTTTTCTTTTCAATGATTTGGACTTTTGCCGCTGCTTGTTTCCTGATTTTATTTTTTATCCAGCCCGTACTTTACTATTTTAAACTAGAATGAAAATGACCATGTTGAAATGTCTTAGGTTGTTTTAGCTGAAATTTCCAGAGAATTCGGTCCTTGGTGAGCAATTTTTCTTCTATTGTTAATTTACTTTTGATTTATTATTATGTGCACGTTTGGAGATTATTCTTTCTCTCAAGAAGCTAACATTCAAAATGTTCGAAATTTAGATTTTGACTTAAAATCTTATCTTGGGAGTTAAATAATCAATGCAGATCATGCACTGAATTGCTCCCTTCATTAACTTGGTTTATTAAAAAAGGGACTTACGCCCCTGTTATCTTGTGACAATAAAATAGGATGGTTGCACATGCCGTGGAATTGCTAACTGCAGGGAGTGAGCAGGCAGAGAGTCTTCTACATGATGAACGTTATAACTTGGGGGGAATCAGTATGGTGGAACTTCATCGGCTTGCATATGCTCAAGTTCTATCATCACATGCATTGACTTGGCAAGTATGTGCTAGTTACTCAAGCCAAAAATATCCTGTTAATTTGATCTTGAATTTGTAAATTATCTTGGATGAACTATATTCATTCTTGATGAACCTCAAAATTTGCTGAAGAGTAAGGATGAAACTGATATCTCCGACATATGATTAAGAAATTCCAGTAAACCTAAACAATCAAGGCCAAATGAAGTTTTTCTTCTTTTTTTTTCTTTCCGAAGAATGTAGTTTTATTTTTATCAACTCTGTATGAAAGCAATATTTGTAGAGGTAATCTAATTTAGTGCTCATGTCGGCTTATGTTCACATATCTTCAGATAGCTCCAATATATTTAACATCATGCACGAAGCAAGGAATGGGCTTGCTAGAGAATTTGTTGTACAGACAATCTGTTCAACATAACAACCTGTTGCTTAAGGTAACTGTTTTATAGCATGGAAGGAATGATCCTTAGTACTTTTTTTAATATGCTTGTGAGTGACAGACAAATCATTCCACTCATGCAGAACATCGAGATATGCCGTTTGTATGAGCTTGATCATATCAGTTCAAATATCATGAAGGTACTTTTTTTTTTTTTTTAAAAATTTTCTTTCTTTTAATAATGTAGCTCCACAGAATTGAATATGTTTGTTAAATATATAGGTTGCTGGGGTCTATCACTGGAAGCATGGTCGTAAAGGTACTGGAGTATTTTGGCTTCAACAATCCCAAGATACAAACTGTCTTGATAGGATTGCACAACAGTTATTTGATTCAGTTGGAAAGTCAATTTCTGACGAAAGCTTCAAAGTATTTCTCATACCGCTACTATGAAAATTTGTGCAAATTTTTTTATTATCTATTAGTTCATATGTAGATATGATTATTATTTTTCAATATTATTTCAATTTCTCACTTTGACAATCCATTTTTTTACAGCAATGGGAAGGCTTAATTGAGTTATTGGGTTCTGAATCTAAACCTGCTGGGGGTCTTGAGTTTTTACACAAGTATGAACATCCTATGCTGGAATTTTTATATTACTTTCACGTCTGCATCTAATTGCTTATAATTTTTTTAGTTCTAACAATCATTAAATATTACATTCAGGTATAGAGATTTCAAAAAATCCCTTCAGATGGTATATAGTGGAAAATCGGCTGATGCTGCAAGACAAGCTGTAGGCTCCCTCATACTGGTATTAATTTATATATACACACTTCTACATTTATGTTGTCCCCAATAAAAATTGTATGCTAATTGTACAAACTAGTCATAAATGTAGAACTGTACTTGTTTTGGAACATATTGAATAACTTAGAATGATCGTTTATTTAAAATATTCAAGTACATTGTAAGAAATTGTCAGTAAAGGTAACATGTCAGTTATACTCTGAGTTAGAAAAGACATGACTATGATTCCAAACATTAGAATGGATGGCTTCAACAAGAGACACCTTGATTATTATTATGATTAGGAAAAGAGACTAACATGTTTCCATTGCTGGTCTGAATAACATTCTGAAGACTCCAACTGTGAAAGATAAGGTATCATTACAAGACCGAGTGGAAGTAAATGGCTGAAGGTAGTAAAGGTCATATGATTTAGTTCTGGCTCCAAGGTGTCAGAAGGGATGGTTATGGCACACTTTAATGCGTGAAACAGTTTGCGTACAGAAATTAGATTTTAAGGGCAATAGTTACCAATTGAACAAAGTTAAATGGTAGTGAGGAAAGTGGTGAAGCCTGACACCTTGATTCATATCAAAGAGTTAAATGGGGCGGAGTTTTGGACCATGATAATCTAGAGAAAAGAGAGATTACCAATTAGGTGACTAGATGCACCAAAATCCAAAAACTCAGGATCTCATCAGGTGTAGAATGAGAAATTGAGAAAGGCAATGATGACTCAATGATGACTGAAGGACAATCGATGGTCTTTGAGACAAATGCGGTGTCACCCTTGACATATTTAAATAGCAATATAAATAGAAGGCGAGATGTAGTTTGGTTGGTGTCAGCTTATAGTACTCTCAAATATCATAGAATATGAGAGCTATGCAGCAATTGTATTCCTATTATTTCCAGCAAATATTTCCTTATACCTTCATCTCTGATGTACTCCATTAATGCAGACCCAGAAATAGAGGAATTCCACCAATAAAGTTATAGTATTTTTCCGAATTCCGATTTAGTTGTTAGTCAGCTTTCTGTTTTGATATGTAATACATTTCTTTCATTCTGCAGCTTATGAAAAATCCATCAACCCCTCAGCGCTTTTGGCTGCCCCTTCTGTTTGACTCGGTGAGTTCTTTATTTTATTTGTCTTGTCTTTTCTGTTATGATGTTCAGTATAATCATATGAAGATATGCTATGGAATCATCTTAATATCTCTTATGTCATCGTTCCTATTTGTCTGCATTGAGTGGAGCCAATTAAAAACATTTTTTTTTTTTTTATAATAAATTTTTTTATTATCCATATATAAAATATTTGAAAATAGAGGTAATTACACTTTAATGCAAGGTAAACGGGCAACAAGCTGCGCCGCTAACCCTTTTTGGATGGCAAAACTAATCCTTTTAAATACAACATCTTGAGACCTAGGAGACACCACATTACTATGCATGACTCTTTGAACTCTTTTTAAAACATCCACGGCCTCCGGTGCTAGAAAACCAAAAGTGTCAAATGCAAAAGGTATAAACACATGTTGAGGTTCTCATATTACTATTCCTTTTAGGAATGCAAGTTCAGGTTCGCAATATTATTTCCTCTTCATATCACAAGTTGTCTGATTGATACATTCACCATTTGTGTATAAATTGGTATTTTGTGATGTGCAATAGTTTTTAATGCAGTGGTTTATTAAGACTATGATTGCATTCACCATTTGCGTATAAATTGTTCTGTATCTGTTATTTTGGGGTTGAGTAATAGTTTCTAATGCAGTGGTTTATCAAAGGTTAATTTGATAGCAACTTATCTTGATTTTAGCATTTTAAAGCTTAGAACATCTATTAAGGTTCTAGCATTTAGCAGTAGAAAAGTACCATATACTCTTATTTATATGCACATAATATTTAGAATTAATGAATCCCTAAAACTTGGGGATTGTAAGAGATGACATTGTGAAATCGGTTCTAATTATAAAACTTCCATAACATAGAATAGAAAAGGGAGTAGGAAACAATAGCATGTATGTCATATGCATCCAGCTTGCTACATATCTGTACTGTTCTAGGACTTCAAGAGGACTTTGGTAAATATTATGCTAGTTGATGCTTGGATAAGGATCTCACAAACGTATTGTGGACTGTGGATGATGCGTTAGAGTATCTTTTTTTCCCGAATGAAATATCAACCCCGGTGTTTAGTCCTCTCACGAACGATTGAATTTGTAGAAACATACAAAGCAGCTACGTATGCATATGACTGGTTATCACAAAGAAGCTCTATAGGACCAACCTTGCAAAATGTTAGAGACAAGGAATCTCATTTACAGTAAGAGCAGTGGAGATTCTCAATTGTTTCTTTCCTCAGCCAACCAAATTTGAAACGAGGCATATAAACTTTTCTTCACAGTTTCAGCCTTTGGAATATCTGAGAGAAAAACGCCCAAAATCATCCATCTTCAAATAAGTTAGGACGGAACAAGAAACCTTGGTCAACCAGAGTCTAGACATACTAATGAACCAGGCGAGAATGAAAGTAAGGTTAGACAATGTTGGTGTGTCGGAACTTGGCCTTCACTAACCAACAGAAACTGCACAAATGAGAGGGCATGGATAATTTGGTGGCTCAGATGCAGTCGTATTGGGTTTTCTTAAGCGACAGTAGACTTCGTACAAACAACTAACAAGTGGAGTTTTTTTCTTGCTGCACTAGAACTTTGTGCTTTGATGCAATTTGAAATGTCGGGATCATTGAAAGGGGCAATATTTGTGAAATCTTTTGTTACTCTAGAAAGCAGGAAACAATCATGAACATATCAATGACAATCGACAAATATATATTTTGTTTGCCTCTCATTCTAGAGTAGATCCTGTTATCATTTGATTTTTCCATGTTATTTGTGACTAGTCACCAATGCATTTTACATGTTTAATGTGTGCTGTTTTTGTCACTCAATTACATGATTTCCTTGTTTGTTCTATTTGGGAGCAGTTGAAGTTGCTTAATTGGAAAGATGGTCCTCTTCTCAGTGTGTCTGAGACCCATCTTCTATTGAATAAACTTCAAGAATTATCTTTGGCGAAGCAGCGCCCACACTTCGCTGAGCCTAACTTACCCCCTCAAGCACTGAGTTCTATTAGGCTGGCTCTAGCCACAAATCTTGGTCGTGCTATACTCGACGAATAGGTTTACCAAATATATATCTTAACCCATGGATGAATAGCAATGTCATTCAACAGCCAGTGTTAGCTTCCATCTGAGTTGGAGGGGTTGCTTGTAAATTGCTATGCATTAGGTTATCACCTGTTGTAAATTTTTCATGGACATTGGGACAATTTTTTTTTTTGTATTTCTATTTTTCTTTTGAGGAGTTGCAATCATGTATCAGCTAGATTTAAATCGACTCTAATGTTATATCTTCATTTTAACAGAGCAGAGAGTTCAAACCATTTTTACCATTCCTGAATAGGTTTTCTTTGAAATTTTTGGCGTTTACTCAGATCAATTTTAAAAATTAGTAATTTGCTATAGATCAATTTTAGAAAAAACTAATTTTGAAAAATTAGTATGAAAATTTTAGAAAGTCTTTTATATTATTTATGCTCTAGTTAGTATCTGCAGAGTTATTGAAAGATACTCCACAAAAACACTTATTTAGTACAGTATAAGCTTCATTGTGTTTGGGAAATGTTGGATATATTAATTACACAGTGACAATAATTACCTTCACAAGCTCAGTTTTATAATTTTATTTTAAAATAATTTCAGAAGTTATACAAAACACCACTTTATGAATTTATGATTCGGTGATGTCATGAAAAGTGAAAAACCGCTGCTCACATTTCTTGAGGATGCAAATCACCATACTTTCTGCGTAAAAAAGGTTTATCATATCCATTTTCTTGTCAAGATTCAAGAAGGGTAAAGGTTTAACATATCTATTCATTTTATAATATTGATGTGACATTGTAGTATTCTGTTTTTCTTTGACAGAAACGTTGAAGTATTCTGTTATACTGTTAATATATGATGATGATGATGATGATGATGATGATGATGATGATGATGATGATGATGATTACATTCTTATACTACCTCTATCCCATTTTATTAGATCTATTTTGAATAAATAATACTCCCTCCGGTCTCATATATAAGAAACAAAACAAAAAAATTTATAGTCTTAAATATAAGCAAAAGTCTACTTCAATTATTAAGTTTTACGACATTATTTCAATTTCAACCAATAAATGCAATGTTTTACATTTTCTAAGAAGGTATAATGTGTTTTTTCTCCTCGGTTAATGTATTTTAACTACTTTCTTAAACGAAGAGCGTTTTTGAAAATTTTCTTATATATAAGACTAGAGGGAGTACTATTTATTTATTATATTTTGACAATATTTTTTTAATAATATATAGATATAAATATAAGCATATAAGATCTTGTTTGATTTGTTTTTATGAGTATTTTCAAAATATTCAATTTTTATAATTTTTACTAATAGAGAATTAAAGATATTAGTGATCAAAATTGTGTATTGACATACGTGCAGTAGTCAAACTAGTTCTTTTATTTTGAGATCGAGGTAGTAAATTATATTTCTCTGTTTCGTATTAACTGTCATTTTAACATGAAAAATACTTTAAAATAGCAAGTGTGTTTTAGTAATAAAATTCGCATAATTAATTTTTTTTTGTAAGACTAATGTAATGAAAAGGTAAAACTAATGTAATGGAAATGTAACCTTTTTAATTTCTCATTGATCTACATTATTATTTTGAGACATTTTTAGTTGTAAATATATCTAAGAAGAGTATAAGCAAAGAAAAATAATATTATTTTGGGGCACTTATCCAACAAATGTTGTACGAGAGTCTTGTAAATGTCGGTCACCGATCTAAGGAATGTTGGAGTAGAGGAATTTTTTTTGGACATCTATCTTAACTATTCGATACATGTTATACGAGTGTCATACGAATATCAGATACCAACGCATCATGACACACCTAATCATAGAGGTACTCATGCTTCATTTATGAAATGGATAGAGTTCATAAGTCTTCGCTTAACTTGACAATACCAATATCGTTAGAGTGAATATCTTCATTTGGATTCAAACTTGAGATATCACAAGTTTCAGTAATATTTGTCACACTATAAATTTTTTCAAAAAAAAAACATAATTAATGAGACTGATAGAGGAATAAAAAACTGGGTGAATAGATAATAAATTGCTGAAATCTAGGAATGCTTTGAAAGTTTTGGAGATTTATCAGTTTGACTCTGTTATTTGTCCGTCTACCCGACAAGAGGCAAACACCGTCTATGTCCTGTGTTGGTGATAATTTACTACACACTGACACACACAAAAACACAGATTTGGATGGCAGTATTCAATGTTGCCGTTTTTTTGGGTTTGTAGAAGCAGTTTCCAAGTTTTCATTCACTCAATTTTCCATCAATTCTACTAAACCAATAAGTTGCTAGTTTAGGAAGTAGTAACTTTTAACCAAAAATCTATTCACTTTCGTTATTATAGGATTATATATAGGCATAGCTAGCATTATTATATTTTGTTGTTGATAAGCATAGCTAACAACATTACTATTTTTTTCACAAATGTTATAGAATTATGTATTATTATTACTATATATATAGGCTTAAGTAGCATTACTATTTGCACACCTTTCTTCATCGTGTGTAAGTGGTCTTAGCATGATGGGAATATTAGCCAATAGACACTCTACCTGATTGATTTGATAATTAAGAATAAGATTGCAACATGCAAAACTAGACAAGAGCTGTTCCATGGCACCCATAGTTTTTCACACCAATTAATCCACTAACATCATAGTATTTCACCGATAAAATACTACTAAAAAAATTGAAATAACAACAAAAATTATTAAAGGTAAAATAAAATTGGTCATCAAATTTTTTGTCTTCTCTAAATTTTATAGTTGCTATTTCAATTTCTTCTAAGGTACAATGTAACATTTTCATTTTTTAAAATTTGCGTGTAACAACAAAATATTTACCACATAACCAAGACAATAAGTTGCACAAGATTCAACAATCAAAACTACAGAAGTCCCAAGGGAACGACTTCCTCCTATAATAGTTAGCAGTACTGAACAAATGAGTCATCCGTCAGAAAAAAGAAGATGTCTTTCAAAAAAAGAAAGAAAGAAAAAGGACATCACTATAATCCCTGAAAGCTTCCTTGATGATTTAGCAATTGAGAGATGGTTGCGACAAGTAAGAAAGTGGGCCATCCGGGAAAAATAGTTAATGAGCTCCTTCTAAAAAGAATTATTTTAGAGAATTTAAATTTTAATTTCTAATGGAAATAATTATTGGCTAAAATCTACTTACCTCGTAATCGAACTCTAAATTATTGAAGTTCCACTTTTCTAGAAACATGGGTAAATAAAAAAAAAGTATTCTCAGAGTATAATCCTCTCCTGCCTTTTTGGTCATGCTCTCTCTCTCTTAAAAGAAGAGGGAAAAAAAATAAATGGTTGAAAATAATACAATATAAATAATGTAAAAAGAAAAGATTAGAGAAGATTCAAATGCATATTTACTACAATAACGTCATATATACAATTGATTGACATCATTTGAACATATAATGATAGTATATAATAAAGCCATAGAAAGAGATATTAGTACAGTCAATCATTTGTGATTGTTTACCATTCATTGTTTTTGGTCGGTCATGGTTGCAGCAAACAAATATCTCAGCATGCAATAGTAATGTCTCATCTTTTTCCCCAAGAAAACGCCCCTTGTGTTGTGTGTTAAATTGTGATTCAAAAAGCCAAAACTATGTGAAATGATGAAATTGCTTTTGAGCCAAATAAATTTCACTTTTCAATTATTGTGATAAGATTGATTCATGTGTTTGTCCTCACATGCATATATGGAAAAATCACATTGAATTATTGGGGCTTAATTAGGCTAGCTAATTATAATACACATGTAACATAATATGCTTTGCCACTATCTTTCATTTTCTTTCTTTAATCTTTTTGCATCAGATAAACCAAATAAGTTAGCTTATAGCATATAAGCTAAAAACTCTATTTGATAACAGTTTTTTTAAAAAAACTTATAGCTTATTTTCCAAATGCTATTTCAAGTAGCTTACGAGCTTATAACTTATTATCTTTTCTTCCAATTTTATTTCTATCATTTTACTTGAAAAAATTAAATATTAATTAAACATATATTTTTTATATCATTTAATATTTATAAGCTAGTTCAACCACTAATTTTACCAAACACTACAAGTTCAATCAACTAGCTTATTCGCTATAAACTAAAAGCTAGCTTATAAGCTATCCGTCATAAGTTCATCCGCTATAAGCTAGCTTATCAGCTATCCGCTATTTTTACCAAACATAGCCTTACTATTTTTTGTTAGCTAATTACTTTAGAGAATTTGAAGAAGTTTACGAAAAACATCAAACCAAATACTACAAAATCATTAGAAAGAAAGACACCACATCTCAACTCAAAAGTTTAAAACACTAAGTTAATGAGTTATTTTTCGTAGAAATCCAACAATATTTCTATTCATAATTAATATATAAAATTTAACAACTCACGTTTGAAATCCAACATACACATGCAACATAATATACTTTGCCACTTTCTTTGATATTTTTGCATTACTCTTTTACGACTTCTATGTACCATTGCACTTGCTGTGATAATGAAAGCAATGTGGTCGAGCATAAAATCGTATAAAGGAAATAATAGTGACTAGGGAGATTTTCACCTAATAAAATAAAAGTAAATTAGGAGACACTAATTAATTTTTAATTGAGGGGGTGCGGTAGTGGAAGATTAATTAATTGAATTTTAACAATTAATTAATAATATTACGGGACCACACAAGAACTTAGTATACATGAACAATCAAATTCAATTGACAAAGTTGTGGGTAATGATGGGAGATATGTACTAGTTTTAATGTTTACCCAATCTAAATCTCAGACAAATTAATTTTCACTCATCATTATGTCTATAATTCTTGGTTCTACTAGAATCTCATTGATAGTTGAAGTACTCATCTCTTAAATTTTTTATAGACAAAATTGTGGATATCGTTAACATTATTTAAACTTTAGACCTTATTATTTTTTTTTTTTGACAAAACTTTAGACCTTATTATTAAAACCTTACTTGTTGTCCTTTTTAGACCAGAAAATAAATTCATATAACAAACTCAAAATTAAATAAATTCATAAAATATACTTAAAAATGATGAAAGTTTATCATCAAATATATTCATCCAAAAAATAAATAAATCCATACAATTAAACATGTTTCATATTTGCTCTTTGATAGTTTGATTTGAATCTTGCTTCACTTTCCATGTTGGGTTGGACCAAAATGTACATAATAGTAATGTTATTATGTGTATCGGTTCGTCGATTCTTAAAACTAAAACTGAGAATTGAACTAATTAAATTGGATCAATTTTATCAGTTTGGTTCAATTTTTAAACCGAATTAGAACATATTAATTTTTTGATCAATTTGAATTGTTTGAATATTTTGATTTAATATGCTTTGTCTAATTTCCTTGCACACATAGTACGTAGTTACACATTGATAATATAAAACTTTTTATAAGGGTGTGTATATAATGAAAGCATACTATCTTTGCTTTCAAGACAAGCAATGGTGTTTTTAATATGGCAAAATTCTTAGGTATTCTAGTGTTTTGTTGAGTATCAAGACCTTATAGAAAAGATTTATCTAAAATTTAAATTATTTTAAAATAAATTAATATAAAAAAAATAATACAACATTAAATTTTGTATAAAGGATACTGATATCCATATAAACACCAAATATCAGAGTATTCACATATATATTCTACTCTTAATTATCCTCACTTTATAATACCACTTTTTTTTATTTAAATAAATATTATCACAAATAAAATTTCACTAACAATCCATATATAAATTAAATTCAAAAGCATATATATTAATAACAAGTCAATATTAAAAATTAGTGGAAAGATTAAATTACACATGTGCAATATTTTGGAATGAAAGTTTATACAATATAGATCATTCATGAAATATTAAGAGTTTATAGATTTTATTGATCACTGTTAACACGTAAAATAATTTTAGATTTGTGTCAAATTTTAAATGAAATAATATAAACTTTCAATAGAATAGTAGATTTTGAAAATTTTGTAATTCTTAAAGTGTTATTCAGTTGTTTATCCTAAAGTATTATCTAAAAAAGAAAATAAACTTTTGAAACTACAAGTTGACATATTTAATTAAAACACAAAATTGCATGAAAGATACTGGAGGTCAGCAATTTTGGACAGATTAAGATTACGGTTTTATTTTATGATGATGAAAAGGAAAAACAATATATATGTATTAATAAACACTACCTAAGCTAAAGATGTTAGCCACCCAGAACAACCAACAAAACTGTAATAAGTCAAGTGATTTAAAAATAAATGTTGATAAAGTTATATTATATATATATATCCAAAAATGTGGCAAAGTTCTTTCAGAATTGACATTTCTTACGATTAACTAATTAGTAGAAAAAATAGGTTTAACTTAGTAAATGGTCCTTATAATTTTCTAAAATTTTGTTTTTAATTCTTATATATAGATTTTTTTTTCCGCACTTTTTGGAATGAGAACTATTTCTGGTTTTTGGTTCATATTTTTTATTCAACTTGTGCATCTCATTAGAAATTTGAATTTTTTTTACGCGGTAAGTTTAGTACATTATATACATTTTCTTGCAAAAGTTTAAATTTTTTAACAAGAAATGAATTAAATAATAAATATGAATTTTTTAGATTTTTGCACATAATAATTTATAAATAATTTATTTTATGTTAAAAAATTCTATTAAATTTTTATCGGAGATGTTCTTATAATATTATAAACATGAATACAAAAATTCATTCAAAAATGTGAAAGTATACAAGAGTTTGATTAAAAGTAGGGACCAAAAGTTTTGATAGAAAATTTTTCAAGGACAAAAAAATACGAAAATAATCTTTACGAATTAAAAACAAAATTTTGAAAACTATAGGAACTATTTACGTATTTAACCAAAAAAAAAAGATTTGATGTCTAAAATCCAGAAGAAATGTGCAAGTTGTACGTCCACTAACAATATAATTTATCAGTCTAGACTTTATAATTTTAGTCTTTATGATTTTAATCTCTACTAATTTAAAAATTGCACTTTAAAGTTCCTCACCTTATTAGGCAACATAACACCGTAATTATTTTAGATCATATACATGTCGTTTATAATAATTTTCAAATTTATATGGTTTGAAATTCAAGACAAAACAAAATTATAAAACTACGGAAATCAATTATCCCCAATGAATACTAATAATTATAAGAAATTCATATTTACATATTTTTTTATTCGATTACTTTATTATATATAAAATAATTTACACATAAAAAGTAGACAGATAACACGTTGTGCCGGTAAATCTTTTTAATTTTTTTTAAAAAATCCACTATAATTGTTAGACTAAACCTGAAAAATATGTTCGTTACAATATTCCTGTTTACTTTTGTGATAACAAGAGTTTTTAGCTACACTTGTCTGTAGCTATACTTTGTCTGTTTTTAGGAAGTTAAAACTATAGGATAAAATGATTTTATGCAAGATTCGCATTGAATCTCGTCTCATATATATATATATATATATATATATATATATATATATATATATATATATATATATATGATTAATTAATCATTTTCCTAATGGGGAAGCCATTAATGCCAACCAGCCCGACCTCCGGTGTATCTTTTGGGCAATTTGGGTTTTGAATATATTCCACCAAATGTAGATAAAATAAAAGCCATACAACTTTGAATTTTCTAAGTGTAGTTGAAATATCATTGTACAGTGGATTGTTGATCTCTAACAAGCTTGCCCAATACATGGAGACAATTTGGGTATATAAAGACACAGTGTATGTGCCACGTCAGCAAAAATGTACAGTTAATGTCTAAGTTATCCATTGAGGAAGTAAAATAAGAAATTTTGATATTGCAGAGATATATTTAAGAAAAAAAATAAATTAGGTAATTAAGGGGTTAAATCATATCTCGCTAACTTTACAGAGATATACAACTATTTACCCTTTTTACTTGACGGACATCCATTCGTTTTTTATCCTATAATTACTTTATTGGCTGAATTTTCATTTATTAGTTGTTGTTTTAATTTGGTTTAATTTTAATTATTTTCATAGTAATAATAATTAATAATTGTGAAATTGTTAATTATTTAAATGATCTAATAATTATATAGACATACATAAGTTCAACTTATTTGATTTGAACCAAAATCAAGAAATTAATTATTGAATTGGATCACGAATTTTGAGTGGTCCGGTTTGTTGCTAGGCCTAGTTAGCAGGAAAGAATGCACTGCAACTAGATGGGGGTGATGAGAAAGTCAACAAGTGAATGGTTAAATAATTCAAGGCAATCAATTACTTGTAACCAAAGAAAACAATTATGGTGATTAATAGTACACTATAAGATTTCAACCAAAAAGTTGAAGAGTGATTTTTTACAAATGTTGGTTAGTTATGAGGTTGATATTTTCTTTTGCGAGGATAAAACTGATAATAAAGTGAAGAAATGTGAAACTTTAAATGAAAAGAAAAAAGTGATAGAGAATTATGATAAATATGATGAATTAATTTGAGATTTTACACCACAACAACTCTAGTAATCTTTCAGGTGTATCAGGGGCTTAGGTGATTGTAGTTGTATGTATGTTTTGAGAAGATTTTTGTAATTTTTTCATGAAAAATTGTAGTTGAGAGAATTTTCAATATTTTCCTTATAAATATTTCATGTCGAGAAATATAATTTTGTAAGTTATCTTTTGTTTGTTTTTTACTTGTATGGAGTTTTCTTTTTCTATATCTTTTCCCAACAAAAGCACCATCATACAAATTTAATTTGTAATTAATTTTATACTTGAATCAAATCACTAGTGATTAATTTCAAAATTAATTTTTTTTAGATAAATGAAATGGTAAGCCATTGAAAACTGGTATACACAAAGTGAAAAAATCGAGATTCAAATTCTGATCATGACATCCAACACTAATTAAATCAACATTTTTGTCAGTTGGGTTAAAATTTGTAGACAAAATTTAATTTTATTCTTACCTAAACTATATTCACAGGGGTTGTTTATGGTTAAAATAAAATGTGTAAGAGTTGTTTATAATTATATATGATGTGCGATGTGACATTATGAGGACCACATAGGCATTGATATATAATAGTAGAGCTGTCAAATGGGCCAGCCCGGCCCAGCCCGGCGGGCCAGCGCGTAAAAGTGGGTGGGCCTGGGCTGGCCCGATTTCTATATGGACTGCCAAATTCTAGCCCGGCCTAAGCCCTATTGGACTATGCAGCCCGATGGGCTAGCCCGGGCCGTATAATTTTTTTAGCGCACGCCAAAAAGGAAAGAAAGCATCTCAACTGCCACCAAACCAATTTGATAAACAAGCATAATGCCACTAATTTAACCAACAAATAGACGGTTCAGTTATAGTCATGTCAGAATATGACTATAACAAGGCTAGCATACTCGTTCTGGCTTTCTTTTCACTATCATATGATAAAGTACAGTGAAACTATAACAAGGCTAGCATACTAGGTCCAGTTATAGTTCAATTATGATAAAGTACAGTGAAACTACAAGGTGAAACTACACCAAATGATATATGTGGAGAAATTTATCTACTTGTTGGAAATATTTTGGCTATTGTGTTTATACTTTAAGGCTAACATCCTTTCTTTTATGCAGAAACCATCCTTTCTATTAAAACTCATTAACAAGAAAAAGAAATACAAAATAAGATCAAACAAACCCTACAATTTCACTAAAAACAGAGATAACTAAAACGAAGATGACGAAAACGAGAACGAAGATGAGGAATGATGAACTCACCGAAAAGGAGTGTCGCGATTTCAATCTGATGAGGAATGATGAACTCACAAAAAATTTCAAAAGGAATCTTATCTCACCCAAAACAAATCGAACCTGCTTCACCTTCAACTGAGAAGAAAAGGGCGTGCGTACACCTGAGAAAAAGTGAGAGATTAGGGATTTTGATTTGGCGAGAGAGGAAGAGAGGAAACAAAAGAGATTGGTGAGAGAGTTCGTACCTGAGCAGAACCAGAACATGAGCAAAGAGATTAGGGATTTTGATTCGACGGAGAGGTGAGAACGTGAGAGAGATTAGGGATTCTGAACTAGAGAGAGAAGTGAGTGAAAGATTTTAGGGGTTTTGAACCAGAGAGAGAAAGTGAGTGAAATATTTTAGGAATTTTAGGGGGAAAAATGAAAAGGGAAAACGCGGACTATGAAAACGCAGAATTTTAGCCCAAAATGTTTTTTTTTAACTAAAAACTTTTTTTTTAATTTTAAACGGGCCAGCCCAAAGCCTGGTGGGCAAGCCCAGCCCGATCCATTTTTTAATTGGGCTAGTTGGGCTAGGCTAAAAAAGGCCCGGATATTTTTTAACGACTTTTTTAAGGCCCGGCCCGACCCAAATCCATGGGCTAATGGCCCAGCCCATTTTGACAGCTCTATATAATAGTATATGGAATTTGCTAAAAAAATAAAAAACAGTATATGGAATTCAAAACGATTTTCTTAAACGACCAGTACTCTTAAGCATTGCAATATAGTTATTATAGGTTGATGTGTTATATTTTAAAATATTAAAAAAAGGTTTTATTTTCAATTTGTTTATTGATTAAAATTTCACCTATTTAAAGTGTAGAAGTAAAATGTCTAGAATTTAAACTCCAATCCCTATTTTATAAAATATGATTTTTTTTTTATAGATAGACAAAATAACAAATAATTGAAAACTCATATATATAAAGTGAAGAAATTAGAGTTTAAAACTCGGTCATAATGTCAAACACTACCAATTTTAATATTTTTGTCTGGTGAGTAAAGAATATAATACTTCTACTAAACGAATTAAACTCAACAATTAAAATGTTTAATTTTAGCAAAATAAGTCAAATATGTAGGCCAATATTCAACTAACAATAATTAGAGCAATATTCCAAAAACATTTCGTCATATCAACAAATATAAATTAGACAAATATTCCAAAAACGGCAATAAACTCAACTTTCTTACGTGGAGATGCAATTTTTATCAATTTGATATTTATTTAATCATATGCTACCAGAAAATGTATCACTTGTAGTTAGGGAATCCAACCATTATTGTCTCCATCACTGAAAAACAAAAAATCTAATATTGTCTTTTTTTGATCTAAAACCTATCATTGTCTTATCCCTAATAATACAAATTATTTTTAAAAATATTTACATATTTTACATCAGCAACTGTACTATATTGTATTATAATAATTTTAAAATGAAAATGCGTCGATCACTTTTGATTCGATATCGGCAGTTAGTGACATATCAATAAGGTTGAATTAGTGCCTTCTATGATAGTTTGAAAGTTGATGAATGTCTTTCTAAGAATGAGATTAGAAGTGAATCTCTATTAAATGATATTTGTTTTAGTATTTTTATTAGTATTTCGCTTACATACTGCTTTTGTAGCTCATCTTCTAAAAATAATAAGCAGATGTTGCTTATTCAGCTATTATATCCTAACTTTGACTTTATTGGTAATAATAATATTTTTTTTTCTTTTTCATATTTATAAATTTAGAAAAAAGACTAAGGTCGTAGAAGGGTGATTATCATTTTTCAACTTGACAATTTAGAAGGGTGATTTATGAAGTACTTTTTTAAGATTGATATATAGTTAATGAGGTATGGATCATCTATATATTATTGTGTTATTTATATTTTATATATTATAAGTCTAATGATGTTGTTGTTCAATATTTTTTTATTTTTATTTTTAAAAAACCTCTAATGACTTTACTCCTTAAACTTGAGTTTTGGAAAGTTACTCTTTTGTGATCTACGTGATCTCCTTAATATTGGAAAACCATGTGCATGCTTCATTTTCATCAAGTGTCAATTGGTGAATTAATGGTATCTAAGTATAACCATTTTTTTTTGTTGGAAATAAGTCAAACCAATTAATACGATCACCAAGTTTTAGTCACTCTATGTATTTAAAAATGGTGATTCAATATATTTTAAATTATGTAATATACAATTTGACAATATTAAATGATTAAAAATAATTAATTTTAAAAAAACTCATTAAAAATATTAATTTCAATTTAAAATACTATTCATTTTTGTAATTTAATTAATAAAATGTAAATAATTAATCTACTTTGATGAATTTATAATTTTACATCATAGAGTGCATTTATCTGTTAAAGGATAAGTACTGAACAATAACAACACAAGACAAAACAACACAACACATGACAAAACAACACAAAACAAACTTTTATAATATTGAACAATTTTTTATCTTATACTCCCTCCGTTTCTTTTTATCAGAGACAGTTGACTTTATAGATTTATTCAATAAATGAATGTATTTAAGCTATAATATAAATCAAATACATCAATTATTAAATAAATCTAAAAAGTGAATTATCTCTTATAAAAAGGAACGGGGAGAGAGTACGATGTTTTGCATTGAAATATGTAAAACTAATATTAATGGGTAAATTTAATAACAAACGTATACAATTCAAACAAATTTACTTAACTTATTTTTTATTAACACTCATTTTTGAGGTTTTTATATTTAAGAATGAAGGGAATATTCATTTTACAGGTTTAATTGGTCGGAATTATACAAATAATTTTTTTTGAACAAGCAAAAATAAAACTTTATATACTAACAGCAAGTTCTGACCGGCACAAAACGTGCTAACCAGAACCTCAAAAGTCTATAAAGAGTCAATCACCAACTAGCCAATGCCCAACAAACCAAAAGGCTTGACCACGACATATGTGAATTTAAACCAATATTTACATTATACGCTTTCATCCACCAAAGAGAATGAATCTTGACTTTCTCTAATAGTTGGAGGACAGTAGATTCCTTCGACTTAAAAATTATGTTATTTCTTTCATGTCCGACCACCCAAATACAACACAACCAAAATAGCTGCATAAAAAAACGACGTGCTCGGGAGCCGCCAGCAGAATAGACGAACTGAAGAAAATAATCGGGAAGCATAAACGGATAAGCAGAAGAGGTCTCAACCCACGATCTAATGAGACTCCACAAGGGTGCAAAGACCGGACAAGAGAGGAATAAGTGCTGCGCAGTTTCTACACCTCCACATCCAATCACGCAAAGGCTTGCACCATGGGGAATAATGTGTCGCCTCTCCAAATTATCTTTAGTCGCTAACCTGTTACGAAATAATCGCCAAACCATCACTAATACC
This sequence comes from Trifolium repens, assembly GCA_030408175.1. Classification (NCBI taxonomy): domain Eukaryota; kingdom Viridiplantae; phylum Streptophyta; class Magnoliopsida; order Fabales; family Fabaceae; genus Trifolium; species Trifolium repens. The sequence continues at coordinate 7,137,015 of CP125836.1, forward strand.
TTCAAAGAAACCTGATTATGTCAAATTAACTCTGATTACTAAAGGTCTTTTATGCAAGAAACCGAGACTTAAAAAAGAAAACGTGAACATCATATCATATAATTATGAAACCTTGATTTTGATCTCCATTCTAACAACTACAAGAATATGTTGACTTTGAAGCATTTTTTCTTAGAAACATGAATGGTGAGAAAAGCGACCACATAAGCACATAAACGATGGTTTAATGAATATATTGGTGACGTGCTACTATTAATTAATTAGACACACACCCCTATCATATCAGAGAAAAGGTGTAGTAACAACTGGAATTAAAGTATTGACAAGTGGAAATGAAGTTAACTAATCGTACCAGATGTTCTAAATAAAACATTATTTTAAGGGTTAATTATCCTGAATAGGAAACCACCGGCTTACTTATTAGGAAAATTCTATGATATATATATATATATATATATATATATATATATATATATATATATATATATATATATATATATATATATATATATATATATATATATATATATATATATATATATATATATATATGGGTTTGCTAATTTAGACCCACTTAAAAACATGTGGGTCTAAATTAGCAATGTGCACCTTTTTATTTTGGACAAAAATATCCCCTGTTCAATTGTTGTAAGTAAATTTAGAATAAGGGTAACTTTGTAGTTTCCAAAAAAAACATACAACAGTTTTATCTTTCCTTAATTTTCTCAAAATGTTTGTTTCAATCTAAATAATTTTTCAACATTAGTTTCATTATATATTGAAGTTTTTGTACCATAAGTCTTTTTTTTGTTTGACGAGATTGTACCGTATGTCTTATTTATTAAAAAAAGGCACAAGATCAATTAATTAACCCTACAGCTTATACACAAATAATAGCTTAACTTTTTTCTTGGTTACAATAATAGCTTAAACTTAATATCATTACCAGACTTGTTTATGTTTATAGCTACTTTTATCGGAACAGGAAAAATTGTCTTATCTAACGAAAACTATAAATTCCAAAAAAAAAAAAAACCAATGTAACATTTATAATTATATGATTTTTCTTTCTCACAGTGATTTATTTTATCAAAGAGAGAAAAAAACCAAAGTTGAAAGTTGAATTGGACATGTTTTTCCATGTTGTCCTTTTTGTTTTATAAGTTTGTTATTGGTTTATTAAAATTGTACATGTTTATAATTAAGTGGGTCTAAATTAGCAAAGTGGGTGCACACTTTTTAATAAAATTTACCTAACTAACCCTCAATTGCTAGTGTTAAATAAGTAAATATCAAGGGTATTTTTTGTCCAAAGTGAAAAGGTGCGCATTGCTAATTTAGACCCACATGTTTTTAAGTGGGTCTAAATTAGCAAACCCCATATATATATATATATATATATAAAATTTCAATGTATTAGTATATTTTATTATCAAATTCTACTGCTTAATTATTAATTAATTGACTTAATATACTGCAGGTATATTAGAATTTTTAAATTACCGTAGAAATATCCTAATTATTATTATTATTGGCTTCGATTCATCTTAATCTTAATCTTAATTATAATAGAAGGAAGTAATTTATATATAATATAACCTTAACATATTATATTTTATATAAATTGTTATATATTTGATATGTTTGTATGAGATATAAGTAAGATGGTAGGCATTTTGGGTGTTGCATAAAATTAAAGTGACAAAATACATATAAATGATAGTTGAGTAACATGCAAATGTATATATTGAAATATTCGACACTCAGTGTGTTACATGAAAAGGGTAAAGAGTATTTTTCGTTTCTGTAGAATTGCTGAATTTGTGGTTTATAGTTCATGTTAAAAAAATTCTCATATTTTGTCTCTGTAATTTTAAATTACTTAAGTTTTAGTCTTTAATGAGGTTATGTCATACAAACTACTTAGATTTTCGCCCGTGCAATTTGTATGATTACTTGGATGTTTGTCTCTATAATTTATGCTAATTTTGATTTTTATTTCTGTATTTTGTGTGAAATTTGATTTTCGTCCGTAAATGTAAACTATCGTACTAACATATGGAGTATATGTATCGATGCTTCAACCTTTATAGGAAGAGAGAAACGGGCAACATAATTAATTGGCAAAATGGATTTCATATACTTTTCATAGTCATTAACTTTATTTTTTGTATATGAATATTATTTTTGGTGACTTTAATATATTAGGGAGAGAAATTGATGGTTAAAAAAGTTATTTGAATTAATGAGAGAATGATTTATTAAGAAAGGCGTAGAGAAATTATCAAAACTAGCCAGTAGATTGAAAGGTAGATGATCTCAATTGTTTGTGTGCAGCACCATCAATTTCACCAACACTACAATTTCATGATTGATTTTATACAATATCCATATGCAACTTACGAAAAGTAAACCATGTTATCAACCTTTAATACACTTGAATTTTGGAGGGGAAAAGAGATAAATATATTGAGTGTTTTCTTTGTTTATTATCTCACTAATTAGTGTTCTAATTTACAATGTTAAGAAATCAAACTAAAAATATTTAATTTATTATGAAATATCATTCAATATATCAGGACCCTTTTTTTTTTTTTTTAATTTACTTCTTTTAAAGAATATGTAACTTGTGTGATAGGAACTCTTTTTGACAATTGAGCACATACTTGCTTAAAATAATGTTTATAGACATGTGAATAAAAAAACACTCAAGTGTGATCTAATTGTGAGGGATTTGGACAATAAATACATTAACACTTGATTGAAAACTTCAAGTGGTTTTTTTATTTTGTCAAGTAATTTATTGGCTAAAAATTTCACATTTAAAGTAGATAAGTAGAATGTCCGAAGTTTAAACTTTAATCTCTGCATATATAATACAATGTCCTGACTAACTAACGTAATTGTAATTGAGTTAAGCTTATGAAGCAACTCATTTGTCTTCTATATAAAAATGCTAGATATTAATTTGAATTAATTTATTTAAAGGACTGAATTGGACCCCAAAGAAATTATAAATACCAAATTGAGTCTTCTTTTGTACAAACCAAATTAAATCTGTATTTATTTATTTTGACAGGTTCTTACATTATTTAAGAACAATAATAGTACTTGTCAGTTGATTTAATATACTTAACTTGCCTAAAAAGATTTGGCAATAATATTTATCTTTCTAAATAATCACAAGCTATTTTAATTGATAATCATTGTACTACTACCAAACATAAGGCCCAATTAAAAAATGGTCAACAACATCATCATCAATATTCCCCTAAGGCCTAATGTGTTAAATAAGTACACTACCATTTTTTTCCTCCTTTTTAAAATAAAATACTCATACATTGAAGACAATCACATACTCCCTCCGGCCTTATTTATAAGCAAAAGTTGATTTTTAGGTTCATTGGAGAAGTAATGTATCTAGTCTATATTTAAGCTAAATACATTAGTTATTGAATGAACCTAAAAAACAATTTTTGCTTATAAATAAGGCCGGAGGGAGTATATAGTTTCTGATATTTTTATCTTACATAAAAAACTGAGGCCTCAATAAGGTAATTTTTAATTAATAATTTATGAAGTAGGACACATTGACTCAATAGTTTGTGCCAAAACAGGGAAATTTATTACCTTTTTCCTCATTTCAATAAACATTTACAATCAGACAAAAGAAAGATATTAATACACACAAAAATAAATAAATAAACAGAATACTGATAATAGATTATTAAAAAAAAATACACAGAAAATCATGTCATGGCCCCTTAGCAAAAACCATAAAGGGGTTAGGATCCAAAAAGTGGAAAATAAAATAAAAATGAAATTGAGAAGAAGAAGAAAGGGAAGAAGTGTGACATTAATAATTATAGATGCAACTATAATTATATGATATCAATCAATTAAAGAAAATAAAATAAAACAAAAGCATTCACAAAAAAGACAAGCTAGAACAAGGAGAAAGAAGAAAAAGAAAGAAAAAAAACAAGAACCTAGTAATTCCATAGAAAACTCTCGAAACTAGTTACAACACCATCATCACCACAACAAGAACCATCTTCTTGTGTTGTATGTAGCCATGTCATTGGTTGCTGATACATCCAAGCATAGTCTTGTGATTGTGAGTCAACAAACAAAAACTCCTCTTTTCCAACATCATCATAAACATTTTCCAAAGTTGGTAGTTCAATAATCTCGCTAAGTTCTTCTGAAGTATTTGACAAGTCTGGTGATGAAGACAGCGTTGTCGCTGTTTTCATTAACAGACTTGTTGATGATGTGATTGTTGTTATCGATGACGTCATCGATGACAATGATGTAAATGAAGAAGAAGATGACGGTGATTCTAATTTGAAGTCCATTTGAGCTGCTTTAGTTGCCGCGGCTTGAACATCGCGAGGGGCTAAAGAAGCGGGTTTTGGAAGAGAGGATGCCAGGTGAGGAAAATTGAGAATGGCGGTTTTTCCTTTAACACTGAGCGCAGCTGCGTCGTGCGCTCTGGCAGCCATTTCAGCTGTGGGGAAAGTGCCGAGCCAAATCCGTGATTTCTTACGAGGTTCACGGATTTCAGACACCCACTTTCCCCAATTTCTCATGCGAACACCTCGGTAGACGGGGTGTTTGTTTGAGTCGCGGTTGCGTTTAAGATTCTTGTTGGATTCTTGGTCTTGAATTGAGTTTGTTGTACATGGTGATGTTGGTGGTGATGAATTTGAGGTGCTCTCGGTTTCTGAATTTTGTGATGAAACTCTCATTGTTAAAAGTTTTGAAGAAAATTGTGTGTGATAGTGGAAATTGGAAAGAGAGAAAAAAGTGAAGATATTAACGAGACATGCAATGCAAGTGAGGAAATTGATCTGCTATATATGCAACTTTTTATTTATTTATTTATTATTTATATATATTATTTATTTTTGGGTCAGTTTTCAATGAGTCATAAAACACTTATAAAAAAAGGTTTTGATAGAGGACCCACAAAAGAAATGGGTCACCCTTCAATGCAAGACACAGTGGGTACAAATAATACTATGGGTCGCCCCCTTCGCCCGTTCTTTATGCCACGCAAATTTCCTTTAGATTTTGATGTGTACTGTTCACTATGTCACAATATTGGTATGGTAAAAGTTTCCTTGGAGCAGATTTGATGATGCAATTGCGTCAATTTTATGTTGTAACTGTGTCTATGAACTGTCTGATTTGAATTAACGTTCAGATTATTTAATTGTATAGTTAATTTAGACTGTCTGATTTGAATTTAATGGCTTAAATTGAAAACAGTATGAAACTATGGCAAAAACAACCGCAGCAAATCCGGATCCAAAGTTTCCTACTAAGATGAAATCAAATATTGTTATAAATTATAAATGTGTTTATAATTAGGAGATACGGGTTTTTTTAATTAAAAATAATAATTTTAAAAAGTATAAGGTGTATTAAGTCTGTAAAATTCATAATCACCATTAGTTGCTTTGAAGACAAGTTAAATGAATATTACACCAATTGAAAAAAAACAAATGAAGAAGTATTTTTTAATCGGCCTATAAACCAAAATCATAAGATGAAAATTATTTTGATTCACTATCTTTGACAAATTTGTTACTTTTCCTTTAAACATGATGTTATTGTGAAGACGCCAAATACTCCAAGTGGTGGCTAACTAAAATAAGTGTCCAACCTTCACACGCTTTTTTACCTTTCACCAATGCACCAAATGAATCTAATTGAACTCTTCCTCCTTCAAAAGGAATTGATTCTATAGGCAACCACTTAAAGATACTCCTCCACATTTGTTTCGAAAATTCACAATTGAAAAATAAATGATGAATGTCTTTCTCTTCTCGAAAATAAAGAGCACAACAAAACTCACGAGGATTAACTATGATCCCCATGCTTTGTCATACACGCCGGTAATTTCTCTAATAATAATCTCTAACCAAAAATACATCATTCACCATAAGTGTTTTAAAGCATTCACAGCATCAACTTAATTTTGAATCTAGATACAAGTTAGTCTTATAAAGTTTATGCAATATTCATTGCATCATCCAATAATAAATTTTCATGAAAAAGAATTGTAAAATTTGTAGTGGTTCAAATTTAGATCTAAAATTTTATGGTTCAAATGTAGCCACTAAAAATAGTATTTTAATCTTTATACTATCATCGACGGGTGTTTTTGATATTTCCATCACATATTATGGATCATGCTAAACAGTACTTCCAGACACTTGTTAAATATACTTAAAAAGAAAATTAGAGATAAAGTTAATATTTTTTTTCAAAGGAAGGATAAAGTTAATTATAATAATATAGTTTTTTATACTTTTAAGATATTAACTATATAAATTTTAAAATTTTTTTTTTTTACTAATACGCATATTTACTCATTTTCTATCCTACTCACATTTAAGTTGAACTAAACTATATATATATATATATATATATTTTGTATTTTAAACTTTTTTTTTTGCCCTACTACGTTCAAGAACTGAAAGATTTGAACTTCTAGACCAAGATTCTAGCTCTGCCTAATGACTATCGCAAATTTAATAAATATAAATTTATATTATTTTTATAGTAACCTCACATTCTAGTGGTATTTGTCCTTTTGTAGGACAACTCACAAAAATAGATTATTTTTTTAATACAGTGTATTATTAGAAAAAGTCGAAAAAACATAAAATTACCTAAAATATTCTTCTGCGAATTTTTTAAAGAGACTATTTTTTAGTAATGATTAGCTAGTAGTTCAAAATCTAAATCATGTATAACAAAAAACTGACATATAGATATTTATACCTCTTAACCATTTTTTTTTATCAAAGGTTCATTTTATGACTAGCATCTATAAAATTAAAGAACATTTATACTCTTTATTATTATTATTATTATTATTATTATTATTATTATTATTATTATTTTAAGTAAATTTGATTATTTTAGTATATTGAATGATGTATATATATGGCAAGATACTTCATTTATTCAGGGTCTGTTTGATCTATGAAATATAAATAATGGATAGGACATAACCAAACAAGACAAACGTTTAGGCAAATTTAATTTGTTTTGTGCAATGTTTGATTGACAGTTTTTAATTTTATATTTTAGACAACTTGTGCAGAGGATAAAAATTTGTCCTTTAATTCGGTAGAGAACAAAAATATCTACTTTTGTCTAATCCCCCGACCCCGTTTATTCAGTCCTAAAGACATTTTTAAAATCAAAGACAGTGCAATTGAGATTATCCTATTCCTATCCAATACATTTTAAAAAGTCAAATTTACTTATGTTGAAAAGATTTATCTTCATCACCTCTCAAGGTGGTAATTGATTTTAAAAAAAGTCCAATGTATATTCAAAGGTTTCATGACTATGCATGGCGAATTGAATCCACCTTTTGCCTCAACGGTTCATTCTAATCTTTAACGAGAACCAATTATTTGTCACCAATGTAACACTGTTCATTTATCCCTTATCCTTGTCCTTGTGAATTTCAAGATTGTACACTAGACAGCTTTTTCATTTTCAACCTCATTACGTACCATTTCCGTTGCATTGTCTCCAATTTTCATCTTTTCCTATTGTAATATTTAATATTTTATGTGTGTCTATGACACAATATGATATTATCATATACTTTTAATTAATTTTTTGTTGCATTTTGGAAGCAACATTGGTGGGTGGATTTGGGGAAACGGTAACAATGACGTAAAATGATCGCACAATTGGTTTATCATTTATGTATACCATATATTTGCACCATGATACGTTAAGTCTTTATTTATTTGTGTCCCTATTTATTTGATTACGTATAAGGTATTAAAAGACTATGTCATAAAATTTTATATGAAGGTTTAGTTGTTAATTAATGAGCTTCAATTAAAACTAATATGGGGTGGATCGATTACGATATAGGGTAAGATATAGTTTGTTACACGTACGGCGTTGCTATTGGTGTACTTGCAAGAACTCCAACACTCATCGGAGAATGCACCTTTCATCGGAGGGTCCCATATATTATTTTTATAGATGAGGTGTAAATTAAGAGTGCAACGCTTAAAGACTATTAGACGGTTGTATGGATCTTGGCGTGATTTACAGAACACCGTCTAATTGATCTCGGGAAATCTTTATATATACATGTTGCGGAGACACAATGATATTTTGGATCGAGATTGCCTTTGAGATGAGGCACGACTTAATCCAAAACAAAAACGAACTGACAAATTATAATTAAAACTATCATCGACTAAGCTATACTTACCTAGCGATCTAAATCCTAATTAGGCTTTTTCCTGAAAATCTGAAATAAAGAGAACCAATAACTAATTAGCTTTAGGTGATTGAACTAACTAACTAACTACCTTAGTACTTTGGCGTTTATTAACCAATCATTACTTAATTTGATTAGAAATAGTTAATCTGTTGGAGATGCAGTGTTCTATATAGCTAATTCATATATTATTGAAACCCATCAAATTAATTAGTTTGTTCAATGTATACGATCTATTCCTAAAATATGTAACAAACCAATTCATGTGATTGCTTTTAAAACTCTAAAGTAAGAGCCAGCAATGATTTAGGCATTTGGACCCTTCTTTTATATTTTCTATTTTACTATATATATTTTATTTGCCATTCTTAGAAGATGCATTGACATCTTTGCTTGTTTAAATTCTTAATTTTAGACTTGTAAGTAATTACAAAAATTCGTGTACTTCTATCAAAATTTTCCATTGAGTGATTGTCCAAATTCACAATATAGCTAGCTAGTAGTTGTAGGCTAGTGCTATATAATTGGTCCAATATGGACTCATAGTTAAGATTTTTTAGAAATTTTAAAATTATCAATAACATTTTTTAAATCTTAATAATTAAAACAATGGCTTAATTTGCATCAGTTCAATATGAATTATATTTTTTTAAAAAAAATTAAGTTAGTATGATTAAATTATTATATCACACATAAAACTATAAATGTCCATTAACTTTTGTTTCCAAACAATAACGTATAACACTCCAATACATATTTTATTTGAATATGTATTAACATATTTGTTAATATGGACAATTGTGATTAGAGTTGTCAAAATGGGTCAAAACCGGCTCACTAGTCCTTAAGCTACATAGGTCGAGAAGTTACCTAATTTATAATTTACTTTGTAAGAAATAAAAATAATTAAGCAGAAAATCTCTGTAAAACACCAACAAAAAACAAACGATTCAACCAAAAGATAAGAAAACGATGAATCACATAGTGCACCTTCAAAGCTAACTTCTCGGTCTAAATAACTTAAGGGCAGTTTATACCCATTTTAACAACTCTAATTGTGATAGAATCATAAATAATATTATATATTTATTAAATCTTTTATATTAAATTTTTTTGTCAAATATTTTATTTTATTTATTGACCTATTAAAGTTATTTACCTCAAAAGTATACTGATATATGTTTAAATAAAATGTGTACTCATTACTATTCCACATTTGAGAGATTTGGATTGCCTAATGCACACAAAGCACGCAGTTCCGCGCTATTTTACATTTCATCTGTTAATTTATGATTGAACATCCCAAATTATTATGTCACGCAGCAACTGCACTAAATCCGACTCCACATTTGAGCACCAAATGGGAGTCACATTCTTCGGATGCTGGCCGGCCCCCAGTGTTGCACGTATGGTGTGTACGTACCTTATGCATGTGGTTCTATTTGTGCTCATTCATTTCATATTATTATGTCCATAGCTATTTAACTCTAATGAATGACTAACGTCAAATGATCTATCTGATATTCCATTATCCATTGTCCAATTTTCCAAATCCTCTTACTAAGAAAAGACATGTTAAGATTCTCTAATCAAGTAATTTGGGTAATTTGAAAAATAACAAAGAGTCGTATGTGAAAATCTAAATTTGACTCTTGAAAAAATACTTTTAGTTAGATTTTTATTTACTTTCTGATTAACTTTGATTTAAAAGGATTTTTTCCCCCTAAAAATTAAAGAAAATCGTGATAATCATGCATTCATTTTTTTTTATAAAAAAAAGGGCTAACGCCCAAACTGAAAAAAAGAAAAACTATAGAGTCAACCAAATATTTTTAGACATGTAAGCCTCGGTAAAATTATCAAAAAGGATTGATATAAACTTTTTTTTAGCAAATGGATAAATATGTTAAATAAAAAAACACAAAGTACAGAGACTGGGGGGACATAAAACCTGACCCAGCTACAAATCAAAAGAGAATACATCGTGATCAAATAGAACCAGGTCAAAACAGCCCTAATTAATCAAAATAATACAAACACTCGTCACGAGCGCAACCCAGTGAACCCGCGTACGGGCGCGAAACTAAGTTATAAAATAGATGAAGAGTGAGAGCACCACTCAGATAAAAAAGGATTCAAAGCTTAGCGAATGGAACAACCAACATGGAACAGAACCAAGTGCCAACAACCTTTGAACAAGGTTAACTTTATGACAAACGATTTTATGAATTAATATTAATTAATAATTAAGGTTTATTTTTTATTTTTTATTTACAATAAGGTTAACAATTATTAAACACAAATGAATTGTTGAATATATATTGAGCTTAAATCGTTACATGTGTTCTACCAAAAAAAATCGTTTCATGTTGGACTATTTGTTAATCTTATGAGATTCTCTACTTGTTAATTGGTATTTAATTATTGCCTCATTACTATTAACTAAATTATAAATACTTTAAACAATAGAGAGGGTAAAACGAATTTCTTTTAAAATGAATTATTTGAAAAAATTCGAATCAATTTCTTGTAAGAATAATTTTTTGTTACAATTTATCTATTTCGCGATTGAACTATATATAGATTACTATGAGTTTTTTCTCCTGAGAAGTAGATGGTTAATAGTAAAGAAAAAAAATGGTAATTCTCATCCATGGTAATTTTTGGATGATGAATTTTTTTCAACCAATCAATCAATCATAAATGATTTTATACATTCATAAAGACGGAAATTAAATTTTGTCCTCATGCTTTGTTTATGCGTTTATATATATGGATTCTAAGAAGTTTGGCCACTGTACTTCTAAGAAGTTGACACTGTACCTATGAAATGAGCTGTTTTTCAATGTTGATGGATACCTATTTTGGATCTAAAAAATGTATTTTTCAATCTATTGTATACATGTTTCAATTTACAAGTTATGAGTTGAATTGCACGGTGTAAAAAAGCTATCTATTTGAATTGAACAATTGCTATTCATTTTTCAAAAAGAAAACGATTAAACAACCTTATAGGTGACACATATGGGCCATATTCATGCATGGATCATCATCAAGAAGCCCGACATGGCCACTCCTATTTAAGAATTTGAGTTGGTGAATCAATTAGGATTGTTTATGGTACTATCATAGGGAGGTGAGGTGACTAGCATTAAAGTCATGAAAACAAACATTTGATCAGATTCTTAATAATTAATAAACGTTAAATAAGTTATTGAATTCAAGTGGTTATTAGGATCATCGTATACGGAGGTATTGTTCGAAAAAATGTAAATTTTATATGTCAACAAATCCTAATTCAACTGACAAAGATGTTGAAATTGCTACATCAAACAATAAGTTTTTTATTAATATATTGACACTAATAACATTTCAAATGTTATGATCGGAGATCAAAGTTTTTTATTAATATATTGACACTAATGACATTTTACAACTTTAAAAGAATTTGAACTGATCAATGTTTTGAAGTTACATAAATACACACTATCCAATATAGTTTGGAAGAAATTGTTTTTTTTTTTTTTAGTTTAATTGCAGTCTTAATCCTCCTATTTTTATCCTGTTTTTTTACATATTATTTGATTGATAAACACTTGATTCAATTTTTACAACATACAACAATTTGACTTCAAACCTTAAATGTTTTCATTCTTTATGATGCTATTCATGCCCTCTTTGTAGTAAAAGAAGTTTTCTACCCATGAAGTCAAAGGTAAAGGTAAATATCTAACTATCACAAAGGAAATGCATTGATCATGCCATATTCCCATGTTTTGTAGATCTTCTCATTTATGTTACTCAAAACCTTTGATGTAGTTCAATCTCGGATATGATCACATGGATATTATAAAGTAGTACCACAAATTAATTAGCTACATTGTGTGTGCCCTTTAAATTTTTTCATTGGATGATGTGCTCTATAAATTTTAATTTTAATTTTTTTTTTGAGAGGTAAGGTGAGTGAGTCCTCACTTAAATATGCAATTTCACCGCTTACTATAGCTAATAGAAGTGTCACATGCATTGCCCATACATATAGGATATGTAACACACTTCTACCACATTAATTACATATGTGGGTCCTTACATATTAACCGAATTAAAGACATAGTAATAAATATATCTCATGAATATAATATGGTCTCTCAAGGTTTTCTGATGTTCTCTCGTGTTCTATTCACATGGAAATTCAGGTGCAGATATATGAATTTTTTGTATGCAAGGTTTAATTAATCTATGTAATAAATTTCAATATACTTCATCCAATGCATATTTATTGGTAGAAAGTGGGATCTTTTAAAAATATTTTCAACAAACAAATTAATACTATCTTTGATCTCATATATAAACAATTTTTCACTTTTAGGTTTATTCAATAATTAATGTATCTAAGCGAGTCTAAAAATTAAACATTTGTTTATATGAAACCAAAGAAAATATTTTTTAGGAAAATGTTAAACAGTATGCACCGCATATTAATATATAATTTTTTTTGGAACTTGTGTATTTTATATATTAAAGATGTAAAAATTTATCTTTTTAAATTAATTGTCTTTTTATTTCCTTTTCGGGTATGCTTAGCTAGTGTACGAATGTATTGTTTAGCATGACCATTTTTTATGCACAAATACAAATATTTATCTTTTGAATATTGTGAGATCTAAATGAGCAATAAGCTACGCCTAAGAGTAGGGCAAACTCAAGAGTGGAGTTATTAAGGTCCTTGCTTTAATTATTTTTTATTGGCAAATAGCCTATAGTAGTTAAAATTTCATATTTAAAGTTAATAAGTGGAGTGGTCGGTGTGTTCAATTCCGACTTTGCGTATAAAATATAATTTCCTTTAATTTTTATTTTGATCAAGGTAAGTATTTTCCTTCCTTCAAAAATAAAACAAAATATCAAGGTAAGTATTTTTTTCATCAAGAAAAGCGTTGCTGTAAAAAAAGCCTCACTCAAATGATCAATTATATTCAAAGTCATTTGTTTATATAAGATCCACCTAATTAATAATTACATAAATGTTTGTAGACAGTTGGTTGAGACAAAAACTCGTACTTAACCGTTCAAAGTTTGGACGATGTTCTTGTGGTTGAGCTTTGTTGGTTTGTTTATAAATTGTCTTTTGCCTTTACACAAAAAAAAAGGTTTGAAACCTATTGTTAGATGTTTGAAAATTAAATTTATTTATAATTCTAACACACATGACTAATCAATAATTTATTGTAACTTTTGTTTTTTGCAGTTTTGCACATATGGCTAAATTATTTACATCTAACGGAGAAAATAAGTTTGCCGTTGCTTCTCATCTATATTTTTTTTTTAATAATGGGATAAAAAAAATAGTTATATTCCCAAAAGAAAAATATTTTAAGTAGTTTTTATAAAACACACAATTGTTCCGTAAAAAAACACACACACACACACAATTGTTTGTAATAGTTGGTCTTTGTTTTTGGACTATGCCTTTTGTGTTGGTGTTGTTTGGCAGGTATTGAGTTTATCTCATGTCATTGTTTGCTTTAGGGGTATAGTTTGTTGTCCATTTATCTTTCGCTCATGTATACATTTACATTAATCTATTACTATATATAAAAAGAATATAAATTTTTGGGATGACTTTTTCATTATTCCTATCTTACCTTTAAAAAAACTACCAACAAAAAAAGTAACAACTATCTATAAAACTAACAACTATATATAAAAAAAAATACAAATTTTTTGGATGACTTTTTCATTATTCCTATCTTACCCTTAAAAAAACTGCCAACAAAAAAAGTAACAACTATATATAAAAATAACAACTATATATAAAAAAGATACAAATTTTTGGGATGACCTTTTCATTATTCTTATTTTGCCCTTCAATAAAACTACCAACAAAAAAAGAAACCACCAATTATGGTTTACTCTTTTTTTAACAAGTTCTTATATAACAAAACCAGTTATAACAAATATAGTTTTACAATTTATATACCTCAGTAGAATAGAAAAGACGAATCACACAAATGGGCACGGAACATGCCCGTCTGGCGGCTAGTTAATATAAAAGAGTTTAAAATTAAAAAAATTAGATTTAAGCTATATTTTTTACCCAAAAAATAAAAATATATGATGTAGAGTAAAAAGATATATATTATGTACTTTGCATATCATTGTGTGTGTGTTTACAAATTGATAAATGTAATTTGTATAATTAATTTGTATAACTTTTTCTCATACTCATATTGTATTTTTATTCTCTTATTCTCTCTTTCTCTCTCACTTTATTGTTTTTGTCCTAAATGGAGAAGGAACAAAAAGTTGTCTCATAACGTTGTAGCAAAATAGTTGTACGAATAACACAACTTTTACAAATTAGAAGAACGAAATCGATAGTTAGTTGGTTTAGTGGTGATTGACGTTGAACTTGGTAGGAAGGACTATGGTTTCGATATCTCCACAATTGCAATCAGAAGATGACTGAAATAACTTGATTCAAGAACTGACTTCTGAATCACATTGGACGGTTCAGTGGGTCAGATACTAGTGGTGAAAAAATAATAGAAGAATGGACAACTAAAATTATTATTAGTTGTTTTTTTAAAAATCTTGTATACCTTTTACATTTATTTTATTTGAAAGAATTTGATTTACTTTAGACAACTAGTATTTCTTTATGGAAGTAATAAAATGAAAATAATTAGATATTATTAAAGTTATTTTTTTCCTATGTTTCCACAAGTTGTTATACGTATACATGAATCAACCCTTGTTCTCATCTATACTAATATATAAAGGGGATATAAATTTTTGGGATGATTTTTTTATTATTCCAATTTTACCCTTAAAAAATAATTTCCACATAAAAGTAGGTTTTCAGTTTTTTTATAGTAAAAAACAATTTTTTTTTCTTCTTAATAACTAACCACAACAAAAAAAGGAGGTTACGTAGTTATCAATTAACAAAGTCCAATAAAAAAGGAGATTAAATAATTATTTATATTTGCACAATACAGAATATCGATTACACACGAAAAAAAAGAATATCGATTACACAAACGGCGGCTAGTATAAATAAATTTGTTGATACTCTATTTGTTGGTACTCTATTTCTCAACCCTTGTTATGAATCTTAATATAGCTGGTTTTATTTGTTGGTACTCTATTTCTCAATTTATTTGTGAGAATTTCTTTCGTAACCGATACAGTTTTTCTATTTATAGTTTTTCCTGACGTCTTTTCAAGGGCTTTTTTTTCTACATAATTTCTCTCTATTTTATATTAATAAATTTTATTATTTTGTTGCTTATAGTGCTAACATAATTAAACTCTCTGTAAATTTTTAGATCTCCCAACTTGGATTCAAATTTTAGATTAGTTACAGTAAACCATTTTTTTTTAAAAAGGCTTAAATGCACTTTTGGTTTCCTATTTTGAAATTTTTGAACTATTGATACTTTTTTGAAATTTTAAATCATAAAAGAAATAAAATAATGATATGGAAAATTTTGTTGCCTATTCATCATTGACATATCATCAATTACAATGCCATGTCATTAAAATGAGAGCGATGCTAAAAAAAATATTGACTTTCAAAATAGGAGATCAAAAAGTTGAGTTTTAAAATAGCTGTGGACCAAAAGTTCAAAATTTTCAAAATAGAAAAATTAAAAGTGCATTTAAGCAAAAAAAAAATCTCAATATTGGCATCCTTTTTCTCACCTATCAAACAAGTTAACTCTCAGTTTAATTAAAAAAAGATTAAGAAAATTTTGGGAGACAATGACAATGCCAATATCCAAGCTGGTTTTATTTTCTCACCTAACAAATACATATGTAATCTCATGAAAGAAAAATATATGTCAATATATATATATATATGTAATCTCATCAAAGCACTATCAGCTTTCTTAATTAAAATTGTGCCATGGTGTTCTAATAATGAAAAGGTATTGATACAAATTATAAACGTTAATTGATTCACTGTTGTTATCGACTTGATAGGGAGGATCACAACTCGATTTTCTGCAACTGTGATCTGAGGAAGAGAATTAAAACTACTTGATGATAAAACCGACTCCCAAATCAAATTAGAAGATTCAGTGGGCCGAATATTAGTGGTAAAAAAAATATATTGATTAATTATTTTGTATGAACATAATGCAGTTTGTTGTCTAAATCACTTGATTAAGTCTGTTTGCCGTGACTCCAAAGGTGGATTCCAAATTAATCTCGTGATATTATAATAAACTTTAGGTGTGGTGTCACATTACATATTGAATACAACTGAATATATACAATCCTACAAGTACCTTTCAAATTCTCTTTTAAATAAGTAGTTGTTGAATTTGTTTGGCTTAATTAGGAAAAATGTTAATTTAAACACGTTCTCAAATTACTCTTTATGGATAGAGAAGTGTTAACCAGGACCAGCTACCAAACTTTTTAGCCACAGGTGAAAGTCAGTATCACTTCCACTTTTTCTCATCAACATAACGTATCTTAGCAAAATAACAAATTGCAATGATTAGGTTTTTTTTTTTTTTCACTATTGAAAATTATGTTTTTTATTTTTTGTCAAGTAGTCTAGTGGTTAGAAATTCTACCTTCAAGATGGATAAATGGAATGATTGGGGTTCGAACTCTGATCTCCTACATATATAATGTAATAATCCTACCAACTGAGCTAAGCTCACAGAAATGAAAATTATGTTTTTAATAAGAATGAAACACAATAGCGAAATTGAAAGATAATAAAAGCATCGGACCCAGTTAAGAAATTACACTTAAGTGGGTTAATGAATTTTTCGAAGAATTTGAGTTTAATTTTAGGTGAAAATAATTTTTGGCCAACTTTTATATTCAACTTAAAAAAAAAGTTTACGTTTAACCTACTTAAACTTTTTAATAAAATTAATTTTACACATTCAATTCTTTCAAAATTAATTTTTATTGTTGTAGAACCAAACACTCACCTATCACATATTGGTCATTTTACGACTGATTTTACTATTTTTGTTTTTTCTAGTATTCATTGAATCATTTTTCTGAGAATTATGTTGAAAAGTGAAAGAGGACTTTCAAGAAAGACTATTGGTATAAAGCTCAACCATGATATCTAGAAAAAATAAAGACTAAAGACAGTCAAACATATAGTGCATAGAAGAAGAAATGAGAGCTAGTTAAAGAAAATGATGTCACAAAATGTGAAGTAAGATACTATTGTCTCCGTATAAAGAAAATTTACTTCTCAAATTTATTGAATAACCGATGCATTTTATCAATAATGTTGATTAAATATATTAATCATTCAATAAATTTAAAAAATAAACTTTTCCCTTCTAATAGATCCCGGAAACGGTAAACATGTTGTTTCAATAGTTGTTTGTCACATAGGTTGCCAAAGTCACATAAGTTGAGCTAAGGGTCCGTTTGGTTCGAAGTTTTTGGAGGGGAGGGGAGGGGAGGTGAGGGAATATTTTATATTTTGGAGAAGTAATTTACTTTTTTACTCTTAACCTTATAAACTCAAAATAAGGATTAAATTATAATGGATATATTACGTCAAAAAAAAATTTAATGGATATATAACAAAAAAAAAATCTAATGAGTAGAAAACCTAAATTTTTTTTTGTTGTAAAAAAAAAAAAAAACCTAGAATTTTAATATTTCAACAAGGATAATTTTGAATTTTAATAAAAAAATGAGGGTAACTTTGTCAACATAATAAATCCCTCCCCTCACCTCCCCTCCCCTCCCCTCCTTCTCAATTGAACCAAACAGACCCTAAATAAAAGTCAGAAATATAAAAAATGTCTTTATATATGCTAAGGTTTGTTCAGATTGACTTTATTTGAACTTATATGTTGTCATAAATATTTGTGAGACTGTTTTGGAGAACTTTGAGAAACAACTTATTTTTTTATTATGGAAACAACTTATGAAATGTAAGTTATTTTCGACTTATTTTCATAAGCTCTACACAATAGCTTTATGAAAACAATTAAAAATTGTTTTATCTTTTATTATAGAAACAACTTATATATAATCACTTATGCTATAAATTAAGTAGTTTATCCAAACATGACAAAGTTTAATTGTTTTTTTTGTCTTTTCATATTTTTCTTCTTTCTCTGTATTATTACTGACTCTCCGATTCCAATAGAAAAAAAAGATCTTGATAATTTGAAGTTCAATAAAAATGTAAATAAAATCTCGATAAATATTGTTCCAGTCAGGATTTGAACTCGAACATGTTGAGGTGATGATGAAAAGCTATAAGCCCATGTAAGACTTTCCATCTTGCTACACTTTTTTTCTTTTAGGGCTTACAACTAAATCAGCATCTTCATCACTCTCAACAATTATTTTCTTGTCTTTTTTGTCTCCATTTTTAGATCCTTTTTGTTTATTGGAAGTTTCAATTATAGTGGATGTCTTCAAAGGAGCTCCTGTTCGTTTCCTCTGCTTCTTCTCAAATGCTTTCTTTGCTCTTTCTGGAGACAGCATCCCATGTTCCATTAACCTTCACATTAAAATATATAATTTTTAATGTTTCCTCAACATATAAAGCAAATATTTAATTTGTCTTTTCTTGTAATTCTAAAAAAAAATAAAGATATGATATTAAATTGTTGTCTGCAACGGCAATATTGTGAATTTTGAAACCTCTGCAATAGCCATTTTGACAGTATAAACCACATTTTTTAGTATATTATTTTATAATCTAAAAATTTATTTACGGTGTAACCGTAAGTCTGTAACCACAATTGCAATTTAAAACCATGACAGAAATAACAGTTGTCGAACTCTAGACCACTTGTCATTGAAGCTTTAAAATCATATGAACTAACACAATAATTGTTAGGTATAGATATATGATGAATGGTTTATATTATATTTCTAATTGCTAGATGCTATGAAAATATCATAAGATCTTGAGATTATTTTAAAATATCATTTTAGATTGTTTGTTATGTTTGCTTTTCATATGTTTTAGTCAATAGTCATTATCATGATTAATCTTCCTATTTGATTACTACTAAGAGTCAAGTACTAATTCATATTTAATATAAATAAGGATTAATGTTTAGTTTTTGTATCACAATCACAAAATCATGTAAAAACTATAATTATATATAAGACCAAGCTATTTCTTCTCCTATTATTCTTCCTTATCTAAGCCTTATAAATTCAACGCAGTATTAAGTGTGTTTGTGTGCTAAAATTGTACATGAACAGTAGTACTAGATTCAAAAGGACAACAAGGTTCAATCATCATGGAGGTACTAGAGTACATAATAAATGCATAGATCTATCAGTTATGACTTTTGATAGCCACTAATTCATAATTGTTACTAGACAGCTATAGAGAAACAAATCGCCACATTGTTTTCATGTGATATGTACTTCTTCAATTGAAGAAGTATGTAATTTGTTCTTCTAGAGTATGATTCATAGTTACTATTATTGATAAATTGGTAGGTCAGTCGAGCGAAGTGTGCGGAGATAATAGAAAAGGAATTGTTGTCGGTGTGACTGTCAATTGTGAGTTAAAAATCTCAGATCTGATGAGAAACTGGATGTTGAACAGACTCATACAACTAAAGTTTTTGAGTAAAAATGTAATATCAAATTCTTTGTTTGGTTGCTTTAAACCCAATGTAATAATGAAAATCCCCTCCCCTTGATTTGACTTTGAAGAGCGGGTGGGACAGGTGAGGGAAGGAAGGGCGGCATGAAGCAAGAAGCCAATCCCTTGCTGGTTAAAAATAGCAGCATCAGTGTTAAAATTATAAACACTATGGGGTGGGGCCTGCCTGCCAATAGGTGTTTGCACAATTTGTAGCTTCTCCTTCTTATACTATAACAATGGTGGTCGAGTAGCGTGTCACATTAATGTGAGTGTCAATGACAGTGCAAGTGTATTTGGATAAACAAACTTCTACTTCAGGAAAAACATATATAATGTCTTACATCCTCCAGATAAATCAATTATTCAATGAATCTATTTTTTTTTTCTTACAATAGTTTCTAGAGAGTATAAGATTTTGGGTTAAGATACCGCGCCAATAAACTTCAGCATACCTAACAATTTTTTGAGATAAAATATGGTGTCCAATTTTTACTTGTATAATTGCTCTAATACAACGTGATGATCTCCCAGGCTCCTCTCGTGATCCAACATAAACACAATTTTCAAACTTCGATACCAAATAACATCGTGAGTTTTTCGTATCTTTATTCTTTTGAATAAGAGTTTTTAAATAAGAGCTGTTGCTCTAACATTTAAGTGTATATATGTAAAGAGTGAAAGAGAACTCACCAAAATTCTGCCATTTCACTTGTTGGTATTTGTTTTGATAATGACTCATAGAAAATTCTTAGAGGATCTCTCTGTTAATAAAATAGTCATAAAAATCATAAACATAAGTGGGAATTAATCCTACATATATGACATTAGATTTGTATAATTAATTTCTTGAAAAATAATTGTTATAGGATCATTACCTCTTCTGGAGGATCATGTTTCTGCCCTGGAAGACTATAAATTTTCTTCTCTCTCACTTTTGTTGTAGTTTTCTTTGCAAGTTTAACCTTCAAATAATTATCCAAAACAAAACACATTTAGATATGCCACCATATTCCTAATTGAATTGAAATTGAAATTAATATGAAAATTATAATAAGAAAAAATAGATTCATATCAATTCATGAAAATGAAATCAAATGCGAGTTACAATGTTTAAATGGCTATCACGATTGCAGTAGCGTCACGATTCACCAATTTTGTACTTGCCGGTAGGTGAATCGTAAAATTCTTGATGTTGCGACCGCAATTTGAGTTGCAGACGATAATTTAAATCTAATCGAATTTTAATAAATCATCGGTTGTTCACAAGATTTTATTGTAACAATCAACAAAATTATGTCCCTAATTTAACATAAAAAAAATATGAAAAAGAAACATAACTAAATCTAATTTCCATCCATAAATAAAACAGATTTAATAAATCCACAACACCATATAGCAAATTAATTAATTTCACAATACCTCAGATTTTGTGACAGATTTCATCTTTGAATCAGATGGAAGGTTGCTTGAATTTGCCAATTTCTTCTTAACAACCAAAGGATCATTTGGATCATTTGATTTGTGCTTCACAACACTATTTTTAGTTTCTGTTGCCATTCATCTCATGAATCTTATACCAATTATATGATATAAAGTTAATTTTATTTATTGAACATTTAATTATTTTTTTGGTTATTCCATTTTGAATCTTAAATCCAAGTTCTGCATTTGCATCAATTTTATTTTTTCTTCCTCAAACGTTACTAAATGTTTGTTTAACTGCCACCGTTCTAAAACGTGATTGAAGTCTCTTCTAAAAAGACACTTATACCCTTTATACTGTTAAATGAGTTTTGATCTAACTCTTAAAAATTAGTTCATCATAAAAACAGCGTGTTGTTCACATAGTGGCGGAGCCAGAAATTTAAAGTTGTAGGGGCCAAAAAGAGTTAAACAAAAAAAGTAAATAGTTTTATAATATCACTCTTTTGCTCCTCTTCCACGATAAAATGTTGGAGTAGAATGATAACAGTTTCATTAAAAAAATCGGAAAAAGGGCTCACATGTATTTTTTGTGTAGATGAAACTATTTTTAGACACCATAATTCAATTTAGTTAGTAAATCAAATTTTCTTAATTTTATTTTTCAGCCAAGTAATTTAGTGATTAAAATTTTACTTTTTAAAATAAACAAGTGGATGTAATAGAATTCGACGAATATTGGTCTCTGGCTCTCTGCATATGTAATATTCTTACCAACTAAATTATATTCCCGGAAATAAATTTTCATAAATTTACATACATGATAAGAGTATTTATACATTTTTACATTAACATACAATTCTCATGTAAAAACAAAAATCGAATAAAATCAATAAAAAATGTCACGTATTCAATGAAATGTTACTGTATGATATAAAAGGGCTAAAAGAATGCAACTGGGGTGCTAACATATACTCTTAACTTTTTTTTTTTTTTTGGAACAACAACATATACTCTTAACTTAAATACAGAAACATTGTTTTAAAAGTCTTATATTTAATTTTTTAAAATTTAAATTTTATTTTCTTAATACAAAATTTCTTCTTTTTATTTTATTAACATGTGTTCTTAGTATACAACTTAACAAAATTTTTAAAATATTCACACAAAAAATAAGGTTTAAAGATTAAATAGGAGACCAGGGGTATTTTAGTTATAACCCTTAAATATTTGTTTGAGATGTGTAACAAGAAAATATAGGGGTGTAAATAGAAAAATAAATACATTTCCTGGCCTAAAAATATATAGGGGGGTGTAGTTTCCTTCTAGCAATTCTATGGTTTCCATTTTCTGTTCCATGAGCGAAATCAATTAGGATTTGCATATAATTTCTGGATTTTCTGATTCTGTTTTTCTATATATCTTGATTAGCATTGCGTTATTATTGAATATATTAATCATTTTGATTGAAATTTTCAATTGTTTGACACATATTAATTTGTTGTAGACAACCTGTTTGATGAATTGCCAGGATATGTTAATACTTGTGACAAAGTATTTATTTTTAGTTTTATTTACACAGGAGGTGAACTATGAAACACTAACACGTAGATACCGATAATAATTTATGAAAAGCGAGTGATTCTATGTAATCATGAGTGTCAGTGTTGGACACCGACAGGTGTTTAAAAACTCGGCACACATTTATTCGTGAGTGTTAAAGACTGAAGTGTTGGTGTTACATAGTTCATGAATCTTTTTTAGGTGTAAACTTCAATATGCAAATACAAGAGAAAGAGATGCTTAGCCTTATTTATAATAATCCTAGAGGCCTGGATTACAATTACAACTGTAGATAAACTAGAAAAGTTAAAAGCAATGTGAATCCAAGAAATGAAATATCAAAATTAGTGGCTATGTGGTTAAGATGCTGTTTGTTACAGCTTTTTTCAGGAAAATAATCACTTATTTTCTTCATAAGCTGAAAAACCTACTGTTAATCTGATTCAGAAACTTCAAACATCAAATATAGAGGAATTTTATTTACACCAAACCCTCAAAGATATACACAATAAATGACCTTATATCCAAGTAGTTATCTAGCTAGTGACAGAGAAAACTCTATTATACCAAATAGAATGAAGGATCATATGAAATATATCATACTTGACAGGATTCTTGTGCCACAAGAAATGTTGTTGTACCTTTTTGACCCTCATAAGCAATCTTAGATACCTCTTTTCTGGAATTGAAAGTAGTATATTTTTCAAATTTGGAATGTCCTTCTCCAAAACAATAACAGCAAAGGATTCCCAATTCAAAACCTCGAAAAACGGTGGCACGAAATTATCAGATATAATAACCGGAACACATTCATAGAAAATAGCTTCTACAACTCTTGGACTATTCACTTCATACCCTCTTGCACAAATACAATACTTGCTACTCTTCATGTAATGAATGTAGTTACTGTTTCCTTTCGATTTTGGCAATTTTCCGAAGATTTTCATGTCAGGATCTTTATTTTCCCAATGCTTTAGTAGAATTGGTCTCACATAACCATGCATGCTCCCTGCGAAAAATGCTAGTACTGTCTTCTTTTTAAATGTATTGCCACCAAGATCCCTAGTTGGATTTTGAGCGTTTCGGACATAGGTTTCTGGAAGAGACGCGTCTTTACCAAAGACAAATCCTTCTTTCACATCGGCATTGCAAAGGGACCTTATGCAGTTAGTTAAGCGCAACTTTGTTTCCGACGGAGCCTGCACAGTTGAGAGGTATTATTTATCAGAAAATAAAATGCTATATAAAATTTCGATGTTTGGTTCAGTCTTACCGAACAGTTCTAACGGTGTTCTAACGGTTCACTTCAGCTTAGTTTCGTTTATGAACCGAACATGAACAGTTTTAGATAACAAGGATTGCAACATAGTTGCAATTTAAAACCTTAGATTTACAAAAAAAAAATGACGAAGAAAAGAAATAATTACCCAATCATGGCAACCAGCAAGAAAATGATCAGCGCCTCCAGTTCTGTTCCAGAAAGAATGTCTCGACGCAATCAGGTCTACATAATCATGTAGATATTGAATCAGGTTTTTGTGACTGTGTGAATCCTTTACATACAAGGCTTCCTCTAACATCCGAGAACTGAAAGGTAAGTAAAAAAGGTG
Organism: Trifolium repens; assembly: GCA_030408175.1. Lineage (NCBI taxonomy): Eukaryota > Viridiplantae > Streptophyta > Magnoliopsida > Fabales > Fabaceae > Trifolium > Trifolium repens. The sequence goes on from CP125836.1 coordinate 7,161,502, forward strand.
AGCCTTCTTTGGATCTTTTGTTACAAATCTTTTATTAGCTTCCATTAGCTTCATAAACCATCCCTCGGAAGCATAGATTCCTGTGAGAAATGGTGAATGCAATATAGGCCTAGCTCCTTCTCTATATACATACACTTTGAGTCTCTCTTCCATTAATTCATAGCTCCTGAAAATTTGACAGACACATGGATAAAGCTCAGGTGCGAAATTTGCAGTACCAATAAGTTATGAAACACTGACACAAACACGGCACCGACACTTACACGTTGAAAATAATTTGATAAATAGAAGTAATAGAATGTAAACATCTAGTGTCAGTGTCGTGTCAGGTGTCCGACACGCCTTCAATCAGAAGTGTCGGTGCTACACGGCGAATAAACATCTAGTGTTAGTGCCATGTCGGATACCACACACGCTTTCAATCTGAAGTATCGGTGCTACACAGTCAGTAAACATCTAGCGTCGGTTTCATGCAATCACTACTAATTTATTTGATTGTGAAAAAATGGAGTAATACCTCTTGAACATCGAAACATTATGATAAATAGGACCATAGAGTTCTGGATCATTCTTTACAATTGGTGCATTTTCAATCTCTGATCTTGCCTGCAGTAACTCTTGATCAACATCTGAAAACCACAATGGCTTCTAAAAAAAACAAAATAAACATAATAAGCTTTAGAAATTTGAACATTAGAAAAAGGCTTAATGAATTGTCAAACTTTTGTCACATACCATTGATCGATACGACACATGACTTTGAAGCAATAACTTCTTCATTTCGGACACCGTTGTGACTTGTGGAATTGTTGCCTGAGTTTCATGATTCTCCTTAGGCACAGGACTGATAGGTTTCTGAGATAATGATGACTTGTTATCATCATTTGATAACACTGCATTTGTTATATTCGGACTCGCATTTGTCGTAGAATCAAAACCTTGAGTTAAATTTGTCGATACAACATTTTCTTCTATCTTTTGTGCATTACTTACATTACCTAAACTCTTGATACTATCATCAACTATTGAACTTTTGTTAGACTCATCAAATCCTGGTTCCAAGACAAAACCAGTTATTGAAACAGTATCCTTAGTTGCATTAACTTTCTCAATGGCGAATTCATCGGTACTGTTTTGTTGACCGAAAATTGTGACATTGTTAACAATAGTGTTGTTGTTGGTATCTTTAGTTTGAGATATTGGTAATTTGTTAGAAGAGAATAGAGAGAGTAAAACATTGCCATATGGAAGCTCAAGATACTGAAAAGATAAGATGATTGCAAAAGTAATTCCAATAAGCCATAATAATCTCTTTGTTTCTAGCTGAAACATTGACACAAAATCTCCACCCATTTTTTCTAAAATTCTTCAACTATACCATCAATTTACAAGAATGAGCATATATCATCTCTGCACAAAAAAAAAACATTAAGAATCAAATAATTAAATTTGAAACAATTCAAACAAATTCAATTGAAAGTATAGAAAATTTGACTATAGCAATAAAGACTAACCAAATTAACCAAACAATATTGACAAAAATATGAATTCATTTTTAGGAAACAGATTCATTAGTTTCCAAATGAAAAAGATTATACATTATTGATTATTTTTTTTCCATTTTCAGAAATTGGCTAAAAATATACATAGAAGAAAAATCAAAAGAAAAAAAACAAGAAGATGAAAGAAAATCACAGAAACATAACAAAGACTCACCAAAATTTTACTTGTCACTAACCAAACAATAAACCAATCTTTTACAGTGACATTTCACATGAAAGACACAATTCTAATGACACCCCATTTACCATGCAAAACCAAATAAAACAACCAAGAAAAAAAAAAGAATCTTTTTCAAAAAAAAAAAAGGTAGGAAGAAAAATATGAACTTTAACACCAAAAATAAGTACCTTACTTGAAGTTGATTAACAAAAAGTTCAAAGATTTGTTCTTTTTCTTGTCTTTTTCTTTGCATGCAGTTTCAGAACAAAACACAAACTTGGGTTGCTTGTAGAATTATTTTATATTGAGGAAAAATGGCACTAATTCCAAAAATTGGAAGTTCCTTCAACGGTGTTATGAGTTATTATTTAATACTCCAACAATATGAACATGAATTAAGAGCAACGTGACAACATTTGTTTATTTATTTATAGTATAGTGTAAAGTTTTTAATCAATGTGGCATAATGAAACTTTCTTGTTCTGACATGTAACAATAATAACATTAGGCTTATGAATGCCACCACAACATGAGAGTAGTCAGCAAATTCAATTTTGCTTGTGGAAATGGAAAAAGAAATTTTCTGTTTTTTGATAAGCAATGGAAATGTGATGTGGATGGTATGCAAAAAAAAACTTATTGCAAATGGACAAATATTTCAACCTCACCAAAATTGATAATACTTTGTTTGTTTGAATTTAATATATGTATTATTTGATAATTGAATGTGACATTCAATTAATTGAGCTTATTTTAGAAATTATGTACATAAAAATTATGGATTGGAGTATATGTTGCTTTTTTACAACGGTGATGAAGATCAAACCTATAATTTAAAACATACCATCTAAATTCTTCATTACTAGATTATATTTTTTTCTTCTATCATGCCGAATTTGGATGGGTTGCATAAGGTAGAGGGCACAAATTGGGGTCTATGTTGCCTAGGTGCGGGTACGGTACCGGTACCCGATACGGGGTACGACATTTTTTGAAAAACTAATGAACGTGTATGATTATAAATTAAGGTACGGATATGTACCCGGTACTGATACGGGTACGTACCCTGTACCGGTACTCTCCCTCAAATGGAGGGGACCGGTTATCCTGCATAAGGATTGTTTATGCAGCATGCATAAACTTCCTATTTGCATCCCTCTCATTCCGTTATACACCCCCACCCAGTCCACCTTAAATCCGATTACTGTGCACAAGCCCAAAGACAGTTGCTTAGCGCACCCCCCAGTTGCTTCGCGCGCCCCCCATATACTACCCCATTACTTGTGCGCCCCCCATTTGCTTAGCGCACCCCCCAATTGTTTTTTTCCATTTTTCTCCCTAGATTTTCTTGTGAGCCCCCCAATTTTTTTTTCTCCCAAAATTTCTAGCGCGCCCCCAATTTTTTTTCCTCCTCCAAACTTCTAGCGCACCCCCACCCGAATTTCTAGCGCGCCCCCAATTTTTTTTTCCTCCTCCAAACTTCTAGCGCACCCCCACCCAAATTTCTAGCGCGCCCCCCATTTCCAATTAAATAATAACTTTTGTTCCTTTGAAGTATATATTATAAGAATCCATTTTTTTCATCATACACCCCCTCGAAGCCCAACATAATAATCAATGGTTCATGTATAACATCTTGAAACCAAATAATAAAACTAATGGTTTCAGTGTATAACGCTATGAAACCATTTAACTAGACTAATGGTTTCAGTATATAACATCTTGAAACCAAAGTAGCCCTCTTATGGTTTCTAATAAAATATTCATATTTAGTGGCTTAATGGTTTCACTAGTATTGTATGTGAAACCAAAGTAGCTCTCTTATGGTTTCCAATAAAATATTCATATTTAATTTAACATAAATATTATAACTGAAACCATAAGTGTGGCTTAATGGTTTCACTAGTGTTGTATGTGAAACCACAGTAGCTCTCTTATGGTTTACAGTAAAATGATTTTCAAAATAACATAATGATTTTCAAAATAACATTGCATAAATAATCAATGAAGCAGTAGCTCTCTTATGGTTTCCAATAAAATGATTTTCAAAATAACATAATGATTTTCAAAATAACATTGCATAAATAACCAATGATTTTGTAACAAAGTAATATGGATAAAAATTCGTGGGGGTGCGCAAAGTAATATGGAGGGTGCATAAAGTAATCTGGGTGCACAAAGCAACTCGGGGGTGATTTGGAAAATTTGGGTGCAAACATAAAAAACTAGGTGTAAGTGTAAAACTGGGTAAAAAACCAACAAAAAAAAAGAAACTGGGCTTTCAGGCCCAGTAGGCTAAAAATAAAAACAGAATGCGTGCCATCAGCAGAAAGGGATGTGTGGATAGCGAGCCATTGGGGGGCTGCGCGAGAAATTCTAGTGCTTATGCACCATGCATAAGGGGATCCTTATGCATAATAACCTTAGCCCAAATGGAGTACCCGTCCATCATAGATTGGGGTGGTTAAATGAGTTGAATTCCGTTAATTCAGCTCAGTTGGTAAAAAAAATTTTGACGGGATGCTCAGTTGGTAATTAAGAAAATTATAACATAGAAATAATTTTATAAAATACCAATTTCCAATAAAATCATATAGTATATATATCTATGAACTTTAAATACTATGGAAAGTTCAAATTTACCCTCTTTAACACCACAATGATCCACTTGTCACTTTATTATTGTAACAATTCTTCTAAAACTATTATAATTATAATCAATCTATCTCATTGAAAATAATGCAAATTAAATACTATTATTATCCATTCACTTGACGAATAACTAATTTATTATTGAATAAAAAGTGCTACTAAATTGAAGCAAAAGCATAGCCCCCTTTAATTAGCAAACTAGAAAGCATGTAATCCTTCATCTTTCTAGTCAATTTGCACTGTCTGTCGCAACAACTCAATGGCTTCTTGTGTATCGTCTATTTATTATACTTAAGATCAATTTATTTTAGAAGAATTGTTACAATAATAAAGTCCAAAATATTATACTTAAGATCAATTTATTTTTTATCTCTCTACCAAACACAAAAATGAACACACATACCGGTTGGTCGGCTGGGTAAAACACAAGTCATATCTATAAATCTAATTTTAATTCTTAATAGCTTTCTTCATCTACAATCAGAGGAACATGATCTCTATTAATGAAAAAATTCTCATAAATGAAACCAGCAAGCCCGCCACCAATAAGAGGCCCAACCCAATCAGTGGCGTCTCTAACTATTTAGAGGCCCTGTTCAGATATTAATAATAGACCTTATTTTAAAATAATTTTAAAATGATATATTATTAGACAAAAATAAATCGGAATAAAAATAAAGCTTCATGCACTACTATATATAGGCACTATAGCAGATTAAAACTTCAAGTGATATACTCTCTCCGGTCTCGAATATAAGCAAAAATAAAATAAAATTGAAAGTCTCAAATATAAGCAAAAATTACAACATTTTTTATAAATATATAATGATTACACCGTTTTGTGGTTTCCAACAAATCCAAATAATACACTTTATCCATTTTCTTAAAAGTGTACTTTTTTTTTCCTTACATATAAGACTAGAGGGAGTAGTAACAATAAAACATTATTATACAAAAAAGTATACTAATAAAATGTCACATAAATGTGTTTAAATAAATCTGAGACCCTTAAAAATGGGAGGCCCTATGCAGTAGCACATTTGCACATGCATAGGAGCCGCCCCTGAACCCAATAAACCCAATGATTAGTCCAATTTCCACTAACCAAAGCAGGCCCAAATGATCTTGCCGGGTTCGTTGGAAGATTTCTCTTCCCACCCCCTGCGTCTCTTTTTCACCCCCAAAAATCCAATTTTACTCCTAATTTTACGCCCCAAAAGTTCGGCTTTCATTTATCGAATTTTTTTTAAGGGTATAAATATGTGTTTTCAACCTTTTAAAAGTTCGGTTCGCATTTACCGAACGTTTTTTTAAGGGTAGAAATGAAAACTCAGGAGGTGAGAAAGAAAAGTAGGGGGTGGGAAGAGACAGTCAAAAGTGGGCCAAGCCAAGAAAGTCCTCTTTTCTTTGGATCTACCATGATTGCATATACAGTGAACAACAAAGAGAATGTCAACACAATCTCCCAAACTACTCCTTGAGTATATCCTATTCCACTTACAAGTGTATGAGTTGGAATTGGCTGATTAATTAATCATGCAAGATACAATGTACAGACGTCCAATGTACAATCATTTCTTAATTAACTTTCTAGCATTACAAAACAAAAAAGTTTGAACAAACCATCTACTATATATCAAGTTCCTCTGATTGTGCCACCAAAAGAGCATGTGCCACATAATGTCAACACAAATTTTTTAAACAAAATCTCAAGTTTAAGTTTTGTAGATAAAAATATATATATAGTTGGGAGCAGCAGAAATTTGACTAAAGATGATCAGACAGATTTTTCAACAGAGATTAATAATCGATAAAATTGGTTGATAATTCTCGAACATGGTTACTATAAATAGCTAATAAATACATACGAGCAGCCATTGCAGTTGCAGAACCAACACCAGCAAAGATATAGAGAAAGGTAACAATGAATTCAACAATTAGAGCTTGAATGCAATTGGGCTTAGTGGCCTCTTGACTTGTTCCTAACGCGATTTTGGCCATATTGACTTCTGATTTACAATTTGCAATTATTACTTCCTACATTCAATGGCAAAACATGGATCAAAGAAGTTGCCAATTTATAAAGGCAAATTAACAAAAGTACATTTAACGTCCAATTATATTATATTAATTTTGTCCAATTATTTTTTTATCGTGAGATATGGACAAGTTAACTTAATAATTTGAACGTTGATTTAATGGATAGTAACATTTAACGTCCAATTATTTTTGATATAATATAGAGAATGATTTTGATGCAATGACATCTTTTAATTTTAAATAGCCAACCTTAGCAGCCTCTTTCTCAATCCTCCCTTTACTTATATTTTCTTCTTTCTCAATCCATTGGAGTGGGGATAATTTTGGAGCATTCTTTTGTCTTGGAATCACCTATATATGCATCACTTTTTTTCTTTTTTTCTTTTCTTTTTTTTTTGGTAATATTATCTTTTTCTTTTTTAAATAAGGGATTTCGATATGAATTTTCTTTCATATCTTTATGTAATTTTGTCGTCTTAGTGCAATGTTGTTTTGTTTGTCTTCTTGGTACGGTGTTATTTGATAATGTTCTTATAGTGTTATTCGTTTGGTTCATATTGTCATATTAATAATAAAAAATGACTTAATTGCAGTTTTGGTCCTTCCATTTTACTAAATTAGCAAAATTAGTTCCCCTATTTTTATTTTCCCCAATTTTAGTCCCTCGGTCAAATTTTTTGTTCAAATATTATATCAAAAAAAAAAAAATTGTTCAAATATTGTTGATGTGTCATGTTTTAATAACATGGCAATCAATGTAAATTGCAAGTTGCGTTAACAATAAAGGTATCAAAGAGAGTTTCATAAACTAATGATCCGTACCTAATTTTCTTTTATCATTGGAATTTCATGACGTGACATAAAGAGTATCAAAATTGATGTATTTCATCAATTTTGATATTACCTTTTTTTGTATATCAAATTAAATAGAATTGATTATTTGTTAGTAATGTATGATACCCAGTGTGGTATCACCAATAGAGTATAATATGTATGAGTTGCATAAGTATTACATGACATTATAAGGACTATTTTTAATAATATATGATATCCAAGATGGTATCACCATTGAAGATGTTTTTAGGGACATGTAAATTGCAAGTTATATGCAATTAATGTTACTCTTCAAACAAATATAATACTAGAAATCATTTTATTTTTCATCTCTCAACCAAACACAAAATTAAAACACATAATTGTTGGCTTATTAAAGCACAATAACACAAATTCTAATAACTTTCTTCATCTGCAACTAGAGGAACATGATCTCTACTGATGAAGAAATTCTCATAAATGAAACCGGCAAGTCCGCCACCAATAAGAGGCCCAACCCAATAAACCCAATGATCGGTCCAATTTCCACTAACCAAAGCAGGACCGAAAGATCTTGCCGGATTCATTGAAGCGGCCGAGAAAGCCCCACCAGCCAAGATGTTAGCCCCAACCACAAACCCAACCAAAGTTGGGCCAAGCCCAGCAAGTGCACCTTTCTTTGGATCAACCATTGTTGCATAAACAGTGAACAACAAAGAGAATGTCAACACAATCTCCCAAACTACTCCTTGAGTGTACCCTATTCCACTTGCAAGCAGTGGCGGGTGCACATATACTTCAGGGGGTGCAGATGCATACCCTCAACATTTGAAAACTCCACATACTATCCTATTTATTTCTGTTTTGCACCTCCTGGATAATTGAGTTTGCATCATACATTCAAAGTCAATCTTATTCTTATCTCTTCTAGAGTGCACATAGTAATTTAAAGCACTATTATTATTATTTAATAGTTTTATAGGTTACACGTATTACTTCAAAGCATGTTTATTAGTAATTAGATATTTGCACTAAGGCTAACTGATTGTATATGTAGATAGACAATGACCAAATTAAAACTTAAAATAAATATAAGAAACTAAATTAAAACTTAAAATAAACATAAATGACCAAATATATAGTTAAGCCAAAATATTATTAGCCAAGAGTCTGCCAGATATGCAATCTGGCAATCACGTGGAACGTTCAAACAGTGATAGTGGAAAAACTGATGGAAATACTTATGTTTTTTTTTTTTAAAAAAAAGCAATACATATAAATAAATAATTAGTTAGTTAGTTATTAAGCGAATTAAAAATATGAAACTACGTAGTGGATAGTTGTAAAACATATATATGTAAATTTTTTATTACAATGTAATTTTTGAATGTGTGTGTCTATATATATATATATATATGAGTCAGGATCCGTTGACACCACCTAGTTTGACACTAAATGTTACACCTCTCATTAACGTTTTAACCGATATAAATTTTATAAAATTCAATTGAATTGAAAGTTTATATCATATAGATCATTTTTTTGTAAAGTTTCAGAAAAATTCAAAATCATTTGATATGTTATTGAGATACATCAAAATTAACGGTTTGCTTCTTTTTTTAAATACCGTTGATCTTTATGTGTCTCAATAGCATATCAAATAATTTTGAATTTTTCTAAAACTTTACATAAATGATCTATATGATATAAACTTTCAATCAAACGGTAAATTTTATGAAATTTATATCGATTAAAACGTTATTGAGAGGTGTAATATTTGGTGTCAAACTAGTTGGTATTAATGAATTCTGACTATATATATATATATATAAGTGTTAAAATTTTGCACCCCCTGAGCCAGGGTCCGAGCACCGCCACTGCTTGCAAGTGTATGAGCTGCAGTGGCGATTCCAATGCCCAGCATGCCTGGGCACGTGCCCGGGCTGCTGCTCCACTATTTTTTTTATATAGTCCGAAAAGTAAGGATCGTCGTTTCAACGGTATTTCATTGAGTCGAAAATAAATGTTTATAATGAAAATTGTTTAAAGCTTGAATTAATTATGTTTTTAGAACTCATAGTTTACTGCGAAAGTAGAAACACAGATATACCGATTTCAATTTGAAAAAATGAAAACTTTATCTGACTGTAGAAAAATTCAGTTTTTGATTCTAAACACTGCGAAAGCATTTTTTTATCAATCAGGAAAAAATCAGTTTTCAAAAAGGTAATTTTAATAGTGTAAACGGACACGCGAGAGCGGAGGTTTATACGCTTAAAATTCGGTATCGAACATGCGACAGCTGACGGTACCTTTAAATTAATTTTTCTACCTTAAGCAACTTTTTGAGTAGTTAAAAGTAATTATTTTCATAAATAAGATTTTGTGTCGTAACACGTTGGACACGCGAAAGCGGACAATTAGTGAATATCAACGGTGAATATAAAATTAGTTAACCTTTTATTTACAGAAAAAATATTTTCTCATTATAATTAAATATAAAAGACCACTTAGTGAATACCAACGGGCGATGAAAGTTTCATTTCGGCCTTTAAAATATCAAAAAACCTATTAACCCTTTAAAAAATTACTGTACTCGGAAGTTGGGTTGATAAAATTCCCTCCAAAATTGTGCCCAGGCTCTCTAACATTCCTAGAGTCGCCACTGATGAGCTGGAGTTGTCTGCAAATCATGCAAGATTCAATGTACAATCACTTAAATAAATGTGCACCGAAGAATTCACATTATTAAAAAATATGAAGTGTTCTATTTGAAAAAATATAAAGCATTATATACACTTACCAATCCACCAGTGAGGTAATAAAGAAGATAACAAGCTGCTGCAGATGCTACTAATTGATCAATCCAATATAGGACAGATCGAACGATGGTGATGTGGCCACCGACAAGGAGACCCAAGGTCACGGCAGGATTCAAATGACCACCAGAAATATGTGCGGCGGAAATCATTACAGCCACCACAAGAGCATGTGCTATAGCCACACAAAAAATCCGACTAATGCATCTCCACTTAGCTTATCTATTGAAACAAATTTCGAGAATTAGTCTTAGATCCGTACTTTCTCGTCCAAATATAAGTCTATGAATTACCATAATCAAGATAGTTGATATCTCAAGACAAATATTAATTGTTAGTATATAATCGTTAGTACGTATCAGAGTTTGAATCCTGAACATTTAGTAAAATCACATTGAAAATTGAATCTTGAAATTTCAATTCAAAAATAATGATGCCATAGGATGAAATTAATAGAGGAAGTTCAAATGTGACAATGTTATTATTGTAATCATATAATAAAAATAAGTGTAATAGCTATGTATATATATATATATATATATATATATATATATATATATATACCAGCAGTCATTGCAGAACCAACACCAGCAAAGACAAAGAGAAAGGCGGCAATGAATTCAACAATTAGAGCCTGGATGCAATCAGGCTGAGTGGCCTCTCTAGCTGTTCCTAACGCGATTTTGGCCATTTTGACTTCTGATTAATTTGCAATGAATTATTGCTTCCTACACTCAATAGCAAAAAAATTATCAAAGAAGCTGCCAATTTATAGCCAAGTCAACAAAAATAAATTATATTATTTTGTCCAACTTTTTTGTTAGTGGAAACTGAGTTGGACAATTGATCCTGATAGACAAGTTGACTTAATAATAATTTGCATGTTGATTCTCTGAATATACTACTCTCTCTCTCTCTATCCTTAATTAATTATAAGTAAAAGTCAACCTTTCAGATTCATTGAATAACTGATGAATCTGACCTATATTATAGACCAGATTCACTAGTTATTCAATGAATCTGAAAATATAGGCCAAATGCACCAGTTATTCAGTGAATCTGAAAAATAAATTTTTGCTTATAATTAAAGATGGGTGGAGTAACATTTAGTGTCCAGTTACTTTTGCTATATACTATAATATAGACAATAATTGATGAAATAGAAGCCTACAACATTGTTTTCACTCAAGACTTGGGCCATTTGGCACACCTCCTAGATGATACACTACAATTAGCGATTTGAAAGCCACATATATGGAACATCATTATGTTTTTCATTTTTCTCTTCAAGATCAATGTGATACAATTATGAGTCATGACAGTATGGTGCCATTCTGTGACCAATCAATTTCACATATAAAAACAAACTTATAGATGTGACTCGGTCAAAGGATCGTCCAATGTATTAGTACCTTAAATTATTAGTATAACTAATTAGTGGTTTGAGAGACATGCAAAAGTAGCATCATCGTGTGTTTTTATTTCATTTTCAACTTTGTCATGTGCTATAACGATGATAATGGTGAGTGTCCACTATTTTACTTCTACTCTCTCTCCAATCAACTTGTGACATGTGACAACAACATGATCTGGATCGGCTGCTGTAGCAGCTGCATACAGTTGCACGCAATAGCCAATCTTGGTAGTTGATTTGTGATCAAACAATTCAGATTTATACAGTATAAATCTAATAGTTTAATATAGTATTAATCTCAGCCCTTTATATTTGATCAGACGGCCAACAACAGTTACTGCGTGCATGCAGTAACTGCGTTTAATCCAAATCCGACACAAACATATAAATTAAATGAATAGGTATAAACTATGCATGATTTATCTTTTGCTCCACTCAAGTCAAGATAGAAAGATGCTTATATAAAAAAAAATAAGAAAGAAAGAAATACTGACCTTGATTCATTCATAGAGGCATAAAAGGTGGATACCGGTCGATTTCGATCGAATTTGGGCCCAAAACTTCAAATCTGAATGAAACTGAAATGAATAATACCAGATCCATTCCCGACGTCCGTTTGTGACATCACGGGCTTAATCTGCCAAAGACTGAAAAAGTGGCCGGTAGAACTGAAGTGAACCAATCACCCATATCCTTGATTTTTTCATCGGTGAAAACAGGTTTCGGTTGGATCTAGGTTTCCTATCACAAGTTCGAAATGCAGTAGTTTAGGACTAAAACTAGGTCCTTAGAGATTACACAAGTTGATGGATTGAAAATATTCAAGATCAATTTCTGGTTATATAAGTTTGGCAGTCATTGGTTAGAGTACTCGAAACAAAAATTCACAAAGTGTGGTGCGCGCATAATGTTTAAAAGCATAATAGAGCTTGACAAAGAGAAAAACAAATTAAGAGAAAGATTGATTATTTCGAATTGATACAACGAGGAAAGTTGATTACAATAAGTGTAAGGTACACTTTATACAATCCTAACTAAGTTTACTAATCTTAACAAACTTTCAACTAATCCTGACCAACTTGCAACTACCTATGATAAACTCCAACTAATTCTAACACTGTGATAAAAAAAAAACCAGGAAATGATAGAAAAAAAATTCGAAGTACATATAACCTATGCTAGGCATGTGAGGTTATTAGTGTGAGAATTTCAGCCCCTATTATATATCTGATACTAGAATTTATAGGATAATTAAGTAACTACCATGTTTAAGAGCCTAACACATATTTTCCGAGCAATGTAGCAACTGTCTAGGTATATCTATTATCTAACAAGATTTCAATTCAAATTATAACTAAAAGAAACTAATGCCTTGGCGATTATTTATCCTGCTGCTTTTGTAACGGTTGGTAACTTTCTTCCAATTTCAAATAAGCCTTATACCCCTCAACCGAGATCTCTTAAAAAAAGGGTCATAACACTTTGATCAACTTCAAATCATGCTTCTTCTTAGAGTCAATGAAGCTTCATAGCAAAGTCACGGCGAATTTCTTCATCCTGAATATTTCAAATTTCTGCACCCAACACTGAGAAACAAATCAAGTAAGCTGGTCAGTAAAACATTTTACGGAGTTGGGTTGGTACGCTTTGATGCCTCTTTGTTAGGTAGAATTTGTGATACTAAAAGTGCGAGTTCAAATTACGGGTAAGTGGTTCCCTTACCTTCTAATTGATGGATGAAACTCGGCGTAGTGAAGGAACAACATCACTTGAGACACCGCATTTACTCCCTAACACGCCATCCGGGTTTGAGACTTCTACAGTGCTTTCTGGTTTTGCGACATTTTCTGTAGAGATTATATGCGTGACAGTGGAAATAGGTAAACCAGTATTTACATTCTGCAAAAATCATATCTCATTCAAGTTAACTACTTCAGTCAAATATACATCAAACTAAAATAGCGGTATAGCTTATTTTGTAACTGTATTATGCATAGAGGTATAAATACCTGTTTATCTGTTTCAATCTCGTCATCAAGATCTGGATTTTCAGCATTTGCTACCCTGAGGTTCATACAAACACGCGGACGATCGGTATAGACTGTTGGTTTTGCCTCACCATTTTGAGTACAATCATTGACTTCTGAAAAAGGAACTAAAGTCATTATAAAGTGTTCTAATGTGCATCACAGTATCAATTAGGCTTAAATATCTTTTTTCGTCTCCACAAATATATTATTTATTGTTTTAGTCTCCATAGTTTTTTACTTTAGGTCCTGAAACATGAAAATTTTCTTTTGGTTGATAATGTTCTATTTGAAGGCCACATTGAAATTAGTATTTACATTACATAGACTATAAGCAAAAATTGAAAATGGTTTTAGTTTTATTTGGTAACACGGAAAATGCAAATAGAAAATGGTTTTACAAAGTAAACGGCCTCTTAATTTTTTATTGACAAGAATGATACCTGTATGCTCATCCACATCTGCTGGCTCAAGACTGGTAGGCACAGCAAGTGGAGCCTACGAGTTGTCGGTGAGAAATTAAACAAAATCAGTACAAAATCAATGCATAAGCTATCAGAAAATTCGTATAACATTTCACATTCCTACAAACAAAATTAGGAAAAATAAAAATAATAGAAACTAAAAGGTTTTCGATGTTTTTAAAGTTATAACTTATTATGTCACAATGGAGAAAATTGGTTAGAGCAGCTGTGATAAAATTTAGCCATGAAAAGGGTGAACAAAGATTGAATATAAATATAATAACATTAACGGGAAATCTATTCAAAATGGAAATTATAACTTGGCAAAGGAATTACGCACAATTGATAGATTTTGTGCCTTTGCCTTTTGAATCTCCTGATATTTTAAAATTGTCCAGTCGTATAAATAATCAGCCTCATATCCTGCCAAACAAGATTCAATTGCATTAGTAGATGACATATATATATATATATAAAAGAAGTAAATTACGTATCGGTTTAGTTTCTGAAACTGTAGGTATCAGACACTTTAGTCTCTGAAATTAAAACCCTCGACTAAAAGAAGACCTTCTGATCAGTCGATTTAGTCCATGAAACTGTCTCAGAAGGACCAAAGCTATTGAGAATTATCAATTTCACAGACCAAATTGCCCGGGACATGGACCAGCTTTAAACTTAACTATGCTTTGGATATTGAATAGAGTGCAAACAATGATATATTGACGTTTAATGGCAATGGGACAAAAATAATCAACCAACGTGTAAATTGACATATTAAACAAGTCATTACATGCGTATGATAAACATTCAGTTAATACCTTTAGAAGTGAACAATTCACGAAACAGGCGCTTCAAATATCCATAATCTGGTCGTTGATCAAATGTCAAGGAGCGACAATAATGAAAGTAAGAAGCAAACTCCACGGGATATGACTTGCAAAGTACCTAAGAACAAGAAGTTTGTAGTCACAAAACTATTTTAGACCAAATACTTTTTCACTTATGTTTAATTCCGGAGGGAGTATGCAACAAGGGGAAACAAGATGTGTATACCTCAACACGAATTGATAACTTCATATCGCAAATCTTTTCATATTTTTGCATTCTGGTGGCAGCTGGTAGACCCTGCCAAGGAAGGCTAAAATGCAAGAAACAAATAGTTAAGCCCTACATTTACCTAAAGAAACTCAGAGTTATTGGTACTCGCAAAAAATGGTGACAGTACAATCATTAGGATGAGACGTACCTTCCTCTTAAAAAGTACAAAAGAACATAGCCAAGAGACTCCAAATCATCTCTGCGACTTTGCTCTGAAGAAGTAAAACCAAAATTTAGAGAGAAAATTGTATGTTACATCTAAATAAGGCGAAATTTTTTCATGTACTCACCAATTCCTTTATGAGTATTGCAACTTGCATAACGTGCTGTTCCTGTTAAGTTTTTGTTCTCTCTGGATGAGTTGATCAAAGTAAAACAAAATATTAAGGCACAAGACACTAAAAAAATGAATCAATCAAAGTCCTTCTAGGAAAAAGAAAAAAAATCCAAAATTCATTAACATGTCATTATGTCAAGAGAAATGACTCGCAACAGAAAAATTGAGACAGAAAATTCTTATACCTGTAAGGGATATGCTTGTAACTGATAGGATCCCTATATCCTTTTGAAAGCCCAAAATCAATCATGCAAACCTGTGAGGGTAACATATTTCATAAATTATCATATACTAAAAATTGAAAGTATAATAAGGGATTAAAACATAGGAAAATCATCCATTTAAGTTTGATAATAAATGAAAGAACTAATATACTGATTAAGCTAGTTACCTGAGTTGCTTTCTTCCCAAGACCCATGAGGAAGTTATCTGGTTTGATATCTCTATGCAGTAATCCCTTCGAATGTAAAAACTCTATCCTCGTAAGCTGTATTCAGAGAAATTTTAAAAAAAAGGCTTATTTTATGTTTGGATCGACTTATTTTAGTTTATCTACTGACATAAGTATTTCTGTGACTATTTGGAAGAGCTTATGAAAACAGCTTATGGCTTATATGAAAACAGTTTGAGTTTATTTTATCTTTCTTTATAGACATAGCATATACAAAAACACTTATATGATAGGTGTTTACGCTATAACAAGGAAAAGATGCATTCATCATAAATAAGTAACAAATCATGAAATGAATGAATGATTACCATCTGATCAGCCAACATCAAAACCGATTTTAGCGAAAACTTCCCACCACAGTAGTAAAGGAGGTCTTCGAGACTCGGTCCCATAAGTTCAAGAACTAGAACATTATAGTCTCCATCAGTACCAAACCATTTCATTCTTGGAATACCACCTTAAATTCCATGACTATGATGAATTAGAAAGGACTGAGAAAACAAAGGAAAAATGCTGTAAGGACATTCAGATTCAACATAAATTGAGGTATGCTTTTATAACTTACTTCCTCCTTTAAGAATATTATATAACTTTGCCTCATATAGTAGCTGCGGTTGTTTGGTTTTCTTGCTCTCCTATAAAACAAGATTATGGCTTATTATAAATCATCACTAAGTCATAATACACTCTATAAAGTGTTTTCAATTTCTTAAACATATGAATACTAAGTGTCAAAATCTTCAAAACTAAAAGTGTAATTAGAAAAGAGCAGGAAGTAAAACTGTATTTAAGTCCTAAACATAATCCTTTTATTGTGTTAACCATTCGACTTTTATGGGAAAGAGGCCTAGTAATACAAAGTTCACCTGCAAAGTAAGTAAAGTCTAACCAAAGATTGTTTCAGTCAGGGATCGAACCCCAATATAATCATGTAGCACATATTACTCATCAAATCTATTACTTTCTCATTCTTCCTTGTCTACTCCTCTCTTATGTATGCCTCCCTCACACCCCATAAAAAAACTCGCTCCTTGTTTAAATTAGGAACAAAGTTTATCTATGAAGCGCGGACACTAGACACGGGATTTTTTTTTAATCGAACACCAGACACGAGATTGATATGTCGACCATTGGTAAACACTAAAGCCCAAAGAAAAATATGACTAAAACACTATTAGGACGGACGATAGAGCCCGGTAGTCCAGACTCCAGAGTTCGGCCGCAAGGTAAGTAAAGTCTGGCCAAGAATTGTTTCTACCAGGAATCGAACTCGGCTTCTTCCGAACGATTCGTTCTAGGAGGAGCTCATTAACCACTTAAGCTAAATGTCTTGATTAACTACTTAAATAAATTTGATCCTGCATCTCTAATCTCCTCTAATCACCACAACTACTCATCCTTAAAAAAGTAACAAAAATTGCATACACTTGTCTAGCTCAAATTACTGCAACATTGCATTAATTAGCATATTTTATTTTGGTCTCTTCATATTTAAAATACAACAATATAGTCAAAAATATAATCACAATTATTACAACAAAGAGACAAAATAGAATATATTTTTTTTCAGAAATAGCCAAAAATTTAAGTAACAATTTCCATAGACTCACCTTCTTAATGGCAACAAGCTCAGAAGTCGCAATATGTGCACCTAAAAATTAACAAAAATTTAATTAAAAATGTAAAATTAAAGAAGGGAAAAAATGAAAAAGTTTGTTAATTGTTACCAATATAAATTTCACCAAATGATCCACTACCAATTTTGCGACCAATTCTATACTTTCCTCCAACAACTCTTTCCATGAAAACTAAACAATAAAAACGACAATGAAAATGGAAAAACGACGATGATGACGATTTTCCAGAGAAAGCGAAAGAAAAATAAAAATGAAGTTTTGCTTTCTGAGTTTGTTGCTTCAGTTGGTTTCGTATATATCGAGAGAAAAATTTAAAAGGAGTTGAATGAGAATAGATAATATTTTGAGGTTAGTTTTGGAATTTCATGTTTTGTTTTTAAAAGTTTGTTGATGACGTGGAATTGACAAATCTTCTTCGTTGTTGCGTACATTTCGTTGTTTGTCCTTAAAAGCAGTAAAGTTTGTCACTTTGTCCTAACAACAAATTTTCACCTCATTATTATTTTTTCATTCACAAGTCTTTTATATATTTTAATAGTAAATATTTAAGATTTATTAATACTACTAAGAAACAATTCATCTTATAAGTTTATTGAATAATTTTAGGTTTATTTAACAATCGAAATACTTGATATATAACATATATTAGTTACTTAATGAACCAAAAATATTAATTATTTCTCATGAAAGAGATCAAATAAAGTATTAAGTAAGAATATTAGAAAATACATAGTAATAATATAAAGTACTTTTTTAGCATTTTATAGATTATATTTTATATTGATTACAATTTTCGGTCGAACCTAACAACCCTACAAATAACATGTGAAGTGATGACTGTCAATATCATTTAATGTGATACTCTTAACATATATTCATTTAACTATGATGATGATGATGACGACAAGTGAAGAAGGTGCAAAGCAATGTAATGTGGTTATTCTTTGGTGGAAAGAGGTGGTGTACATGCAAAGACAAAATCTCAAGTGGAGTTTAAGGAGTTGAGATTTTAAAGGAATAAGAATGTGTTTTTTGGGGGGATTGACTCCATTAAGGTGGTTAACTTTTTTATGTAAGCGCATTGTGATTATGATCAGAGAGTCCAGATTCATTTTGAACTCTTATTCCCTACTTTGTGACATTGTATCGACATTCATTGTGTGTATTTTTATTTTTTATATATATCATTCATAATTTGTATTTAGGTCAATGTCGAACATATAGATTTTAAAATTGAACTCCAACTCGATTTAAAACATTATATTTATTATTCATCAACATCAACTATTAGAGTTTTTTTAGGTGTGTAATATTATTAAATTTTGTATTTGTTATTCATCAACATCAATAACAAATTGTCTTTGATATTAATTTAGTGGATGTCATAAATTCTTTAATTTTTCATATTTTATAAAAAGTTCCATGACTTCCCATTATAATGTCTTATTCATATTGCTAATGGTTCTTATGCTAGACCATTCATGCACTTCAAAGTTATATGATCTGCACCTCTTATATATAAATAGGACTAATATGCAATATTGTAAAGGATGCAAGAGGATAATACAAAGTTATGTTACTTATTTCCCATTCTCTGTTTCCCTAAAGTCTATTCCTTAAAATGTTTTGAAATATCATGATATTTTTTATTTGTTTCATAAGATTATGGATTGAAAGCAAAGTTTAATAGAAGACAAGCAAATGAGATAGTTTTTGTTGTTTTAAAGGTAGTCATATCTATAGCCTAATTTCCATATGTACAACATTTATTATTCGATGAATAAAATGTTTTTGAACAGGTCGATGAATAAAATATTATAAGCAGACTCAACCCACACTCATGTGTCGAATGTACAATGACTTCGGGTCTCACAATTCTGAGGTCTCAAAATTTTAAGGACTTATAATAATAGTTATTTATTCTTAATGTTCGTAAAATTTTTGAGGTATATCAATAGATTATAGTAGACTGTACTTTTTTGGCGTGCAAGGTTTTTGTTTAAAATTATTACACATTTTTTTAATATAATTTTAGTTCTAATCATTTTAAATTAAATTAAAACTGATATTTATTTATTTTATTGAAAAAACTTAGAATTAAAACTATTACATATAGAACTAGTTCATAAACTCAATTAATAGGTCATTTCAATCTTAGCGTCAAATTTTTCCTCCATTTACATCCTCGCGGATCGCCACAGTTCCCGCAGGGATCCGCCAACATTAAAAAGAAATTATCAAATTTATATTATTTTCAATGAGTCTAGTTGTTAAAAAAAAATCTAACCATAAAAAAAATAGTCATTATCGTGAGTTGTGATGATAAAAACCATTACATAAAAATAAATTTATTCACACAATGTGTGAAAATATAAATAAATATAATATATAAAAGTATTTAAATATACACATACAAAAGTTATTTTAATTAAGAGTTCGGGGATGAGGTCCTCGTAAGGCGGGAAATGAAATATCATCCTCATCTCCAAACCTCATTCAAGAAGATTTTTTCTAACATTCCCATCTTTACGGAAAAAAAATTCCTTATTTTCAGATCCCAAACGGGGGCAAACTCCATATAAATTTTCATTTACAAATAAAATTGTCATCTAAATAAAAGAAAATGGAATTGATGCAAGTTTATGTGGAAAGGGGATTTTTTATTTTTATTTTATTTTCAAGAAATATGGAAGCGGAATCTACTAAATTATATTTATTAAGTACTCTATTTTATACAATAAATAAAAGTATTCTATTAAAATAGTTAATTATAAATTAAAGTACTCTATAAAAAAGTACTCTAATTTATATTTTTAGTGATTATGTATATTTTATAGTCAATTCAATTTCCGTAAAGGTTTGTACTGATTTGTCATCAATCATCATATTAGTTTATTTTATATTTTTCTCATGATCGATGACTTCATTTCTCATACTTTGTCTTCATGCATGTTTTGCCATGTTTATGCAAATTACTTTTTTAAGTAAAAATTATTTTTATAATTTACCCATCACCCTTATGAAGTGTTTTTAAGCCAATGTCCAAATCGATGTGTGGAGAGTTGCATTCTTGTGATAATTAACTCTAGCTTTATTGTGAAAAATAAATAAACTATTGGAGATATTTTATATTACTTTCTCGTGATATATGACTACCTCATTTTCATACCTTGGCATCGACGAAGTTTCCACATATGTGCTTTTGAATTTTTATTTTTTTCTAATCAAAATTTAACTTAAAAAATATTTGATTTTATAAATTATTTAACATACCTTATAAAGTATAAACTAACTTCAGCCCAAGGTTTCGTGTGATGATGTTGAGGTGTGGAGCCTTGCATAGCTTTGACTCAGAAATAAATTTTGGTAGTTCGATTTTAAATAAATACAATGAAATTATATGAATTTAAATTAACTCCGATTTAGATTGTTTATTGCATGAAATTGCATGAAATATTTATTATTGACAATCTTAGTTCATCTCAAAAAATGTTTTCTCTTAGAAGAAAATATTTTTCAAAAAAGAAAATAAAAATAGAAATGAATTAAAATTGAGATGAATTAAAATTGTCAGCAATAAGTCCTCGAAAGTTTAACTCAATTGGTAGAGACAATATGTCAATAGCATTTTATATGTAGGAACAGAGTTTGATCCCTGGACACTCCACTTATTCACTTTATGTACGGATTTTCAAGTCACTAGGCTACCGACAAAAAAAAAATTTGTCAGCAATAAACGTTATAGATGAATATATACCTGTTATTAGATAATTATAAAGCCTAGGCACAATTTCAACCGCAAACAGCAACGTAAAAGAGAATTGTCATTTTAGAATACAAAAGCAAGGTTGTTAAAATCGCGATTTAAAACGTAAAAACTATAGATTTTATATTTCTAGGTAGCGATTTCGAGTTAAATTGCGGGTAAAATCATTTTCTGGTAAAATCGTGATCTGGAACGATTTTAAACAATTTAAATCGTAGTAAAATCTCTGAAATCGTGTAAAATCGTTGGTTTTAACTCTTTGAGACGATTTTACCTTTTTTTTCAAAAAAAAAATTGATAATTTTTTTTTAAAATAAGTCCAATTTTTATAAATATTACATTTTATTATGGTGATTTAGTATATTTTAACTTTGAAATTTTAAATTATTAATGCATTATAGTATTATACAAGTATATATACATGTCATGTATAGAAAATTAATATTATTTTAATATGAGGTAAAATCGACGATTTTACGTTTCGATTTTACCTAGACAAAAAGAATCAAGGTAAAATCTTGATTCTTACAACCTTGTACAAAAGTACAGTTTGAAATAAGAGAGATGAAATATAACATACCAATAGTATGCTAACTAAAATCATAAGGCAAATTCCCTTTCCGACTCTTTGCTGAGGTGAATGTTCGTATATTATCAACATCATCAAGTGACTTGAATATCTCCTGCTCGGTGTAACATATCATCAAGTCATTGAACCACTCATCGTTGATTTTTTTTGCGCAATTTAGACTTAGTAATCTTCATTGCTGAAAAAGCTCTTTCAAGTTTTAACGGATGTCGTCGACACCGGCAAGATCAAAGCCACATAGACCAATGCAAATACCAAATGTTTATCAGTTTTAACCATCTTCATAGTCAAACTTTGAACATCTTTACAAGTAGAAAATGAAACATGTCTTTTCATGTGAACTACATAAGTCTCAAGTTGCTCCCTTATTGAGTTATTGTTCTACGATCATCACCAGAAAAACTTTCAAAAACGCGTATTTTTTTTATTCAAAAAAAAAAAAAAATTGATCACGCCGAGTCCGGGCACGTGCCCAGGCTGGCTGGCCTCTAGCTTCGCCCATGTATGTGATCATATTGACATAACTCAATTGATAAGAATATTACAATATACAGAATTTGTAATTTAAACATAGAATTTACGATTATTCATTTTAAGACGTAAAATTATGGTGGCTAGATCAGATAAAAAAATCATATATTATATGATTGAAAAAAGAAGATAATGGGCTTCTTTTAGGATGCAAGACCTTCACACGATCTTGCATGGTGCATTTCTTTTAGGGACCTCATAGAAAATGAGAATTATTTTTGGTGCCCTATCATTTTTTCTACATCTGTGATTTAAGCCACAGAATGATATTTTGGTCATTTCATAGAACGCGCGAGCAATTTATAGGACGGCAAAATTAATTCTCTCCAAAATTTGGTCGATTGATTTTCGTTTAGATTTGCAAACGAATGAATAGATTATTCAACGATTTCTGCCTCTTATATCTATTTACAAGGCCTAAATGTGAGTTAATGGGTAGATGCATATAGGCTGCAAAACACTTGAGGTGGTTGAAGAATATATGGGTTATAAATGGGGTCATTACTATTACAACAAGGGTTTACAATTAATTGAACCAACTCGAACAAAGTTCAAGATTCAATTTGATAATTGATTGTTGAACTTGGTTCATGAACCAAATAAGTCGAATTTGAGCTAAATATTAAGTTCGTTAATTAAATGAGCCGAATATGAACTATATATAATTCGGCTTGTTTGGTTCACGGGCTGACTCGATTATATATATAACACTTTAAAATATATTTTTAAAAATAAATTTAAATTTATATATTTGATTTTATACATTTATATTTATATAATTGAATTTTTTTACAAATATATAATTGATTTTATAAATTTAGATGATTAATAATATATATAATACTTTAATAAAACTAAGACAAACACTTAACAATAATATAATAAAAATGAATAACATTAAAATTGATAGAGAACGTCATGCACAATGATGTGTTTTTATGGATTTTAAAAATAAAAAATAGAGAAAAAATTCATGTCGAATTCTTAAGTTGAATTTCAAGTTGAAAATAAACTGAACCTAATGAGCCGAATCAAACTGTTTATAAACTCTAAGCAAGCCAAACTCAAACTTAAAAAAAGTTCATATCAAAATCAAAATTGAATTGAACTAATATTTATCAATAGAATGGACTTCAAACTTCCATCCAAGCAGTGCAACTATTGGAAATCGTACAAGGAAGACAGTGAAGGTTGACAAGAACATTGAGCAATGATGAGCGGAAGATTATGTTTCTAGAGTAGAAGTTAGTTTTTCAAAGTACTGCAAAAACTCAATTTTGAAATGCATATACATGTATTTTATAGATTAATTCTTTTTATCATAAAAATGATATAATGTGTTTTGGAAATTAAGATTCATCTAAAAATAATCAAATAATTACATGAGATTTTTAGAAGGGTATTTTGTGTTAAAAAAAAGGATAAAAATGAGTGCTGTAAGAGAAAAATAAGAAGGTGCCAAAAGCAACTCCAGTCTAGTGTGGCTCATCTATATATTGTTCAAGTGGATTCTTTAAATGGGTGGGCCCACATTTGTAGAAAGGCTTAAGCTTTCGAACTAGAAAAATATTTTTGCCACCTTTATCGGTTACTCGCGCGCCTTATGTCTTTCCTATTTTATGATTTCGCTACTTAAGTAGCGGACGTTATAATGATATGATGTTTTTGGATGTATCCACTACTTAAATAGCGAACACGGGTGTTTTGATAAATTTGTAGGCCGCATCATAAAATGGGTAGGGTGACAAAAGTATTTTTGTTCGAACTATATAACAAAAGCGACTCCTTGTTGGTGTAAGATAGGTGTTGGCCTGATTCACCAATGTAAATTATGACCTGACATGGTTTGGGTTGGGTTAGAACACTCGATGTCGGCCCATTTATCAACCTATACATTTGTGCAATATCATATAGCGACTCCTTGTTGGTGTAAGATAGGTGTTGGCCTGATTCACCAATGTAAATTATGACCTGACATGGTTTGGGTTGGGTTAGAACACTCGAAGTCGGCCCATTTATCAACATATACATTTGTGCAATATCATATAGAGGGAGTTGGATTTAATGCACGCAGTAACTGCTTTTGGCCGTCCGATCAAATTTCAAGAGTTGTGATCAAATATTGTAATAAATTATTAAATTTATGTTGCATAAATTTGGACCACTTGATCATAAATCAATGATCCAGATTGACTACTGTGTGCAACTGCTACAACAGACAATCCAGATCCCATATAGAGTAATGATATATAAGTCGTTCTATCATTGAGTGCAAACACATTTTTGCCGCAGCGTAAGAGAAAACCTAGATACACATTGAATTCGGAGCTAATCAATTCAAGCAGGCGAATCAGGTATAAAATCTTAGTAGGTTTAATTTTGTTTTCCAATTCCGACATGATTCAATTATATCATCACTTAAACAACTTTACTTATTCTTCAGATATTGCAATATTTTTTTCCAGTGTAAAATTGTAGTTTTTTTTTGCTTTCACACCGGTTTCCGACCCATCAAAGGTGGACGACTAATCCGGCTCGTGCGTAGTGGCATGCGCTGGCCAAACGTTGTTCCCCTTAGGAATCGAACCCGATATTCCCTGGGTATGTCCTTGGAATGAGTTTCTTGCCACTGGAGGCCAAACAACTTGATTAGTGTAAAATGATAGTTTAAAGAATGATACATTGTCTCGATATTGGTGTATTTATCAATCATGTCAGGAGACAAAATTTTGTGTCTGTTTTCCCCTATTTTTAAGCTTTGTCACAACTTTGGGATTTATATGAGTTTTTTAAAAAAAAATTAAAAAATAATATAGGAATCAAAAATTCATTTACAGATCTGACAATCAAGTAAATCTAAGAATAAAATTTTAGAATTCTTCCTTCAATTTGAATTCAAGATAGTTTTGATCACAATTATACGTCAACATATTTTGGTTTTAGAGTTTTCTTAGGGAATTTGATTTTTGGATTTGCATCTTATTCATGTTTGACATAGACACTAACAAAATATCATTTGACTATGTTATGAGACTTAACTTGAATTTGGCTACTCAGACATATTAAATGGTTCAATTACCATTAATTTGAATATTAATTTAGTCTATTTAAATTGTATAATAGTTTATGTGGTACAATTTGTATGCAACTTATTTTATTTCTTGCCAAATAATCTATTGATTAGAATTTTATTTGTTAAAGTGAATAAGTGAGGAATTTTATATCCGAACTTCGACTCCTCTGTATGTTGCAATTTTCCTACCAATTAAATTATGTTCATATGGATATTTGTATGCAACTTGTTAATAAGGCTTATAGGGATTGCTTATTGAAAATTTAATTAATTTATAATTTAAATACATTTTAAAAAAATTTATGGTTTTACACAAGTAGAACAAATGATTTTTGCTCTATCGTGTTGATGATCAGTCTTATACCTTAGTTATTGTCAATTTTCAATTCTTAAATTACTAGTCAAATATTTGTTGGATTTAAAGAAGGAATTGAACATTTTTACATGGAGATGTTATATTCTTTTTAGAAAGAATCAATTCTTTTAATTCTCTAACAAATTGGTAACACTTAAAAGTGAAAAAATTAAGCTTTTTTTGTTTAGTCCATTATAGACCGATAGATATAGAGAGATAGTTTTGTTTATCTTAATCTAACGGATTATAATCAACTATACCGTAAATTCAATTATAGAGAATTTATTAAAGACTATTTTTTATTCTATTTTCGCTTATTTAATTTTATTATATGACATAAATTTTACAAACAAGTTTTTATTACTTAAACCAAAAAAAAAATACTTACGATCAAGCTACTTAATTTGTAAGCTCTTTCAAGTACATTTCAATAAACTTATATTACATATTTCTTTTTTCTTTTCTTTCTTTTTTGAAGTATATAGCTATAAACTCTTATGAACTTATTTTGGTAAATTTATAGTCTCATCATCAAGTTCATTATGGCAAAATCTATCAAAATCGGTTCACTATGGATAGAGTTATCCGAAGACAACCATTTGGATGCACAACAATCTGAAGCTTCCACTCTACGGTAAGACTTGTTCCTTATTATATACTCTTATTAATTTAATTTAATTAGTATTTAACATAGAATGTAATTTCTTAAATTGGATTGCTTTAATTTATCTAACATTAATATATATATATATATATATATATATATATATATATATATATATATATATATGCCTTCACTTAAATTTGTATGTATGTTGTTGCTAATATATTCCTATGATGTTATATCGTTGTCCTGTAGATAATGTAAAAGATTATTTTGAAATAAAAAGTAAATTATATTTGGTAACTATGAATATGTATAACTATCATAGACTGAGTACATCTCCCTAAAGTGTCCGATGTGTCATGACATTGACATAATAGATTTTTGTCTTTTCTTTTTCAGTATTTTTTTTGAGATACAAAGTTTGTTGAAGCTTTGATGAAAGATAGGGTTCTTTCAACAAGGAATAAATAATAGGAAAAAAGAAATTATATCATATATGAAAACGCAATTGTACGCTTGGAAAAATTTGAATTTGCTATTAAGAATGAGAACCATTGAAGATGCAATCTATTTTTCTACATTATTTTTTTACAAAAAAAAAAAAAAACTATTTTTTTAGTTGGCTAGCCCAGTGGGCCGCCCATAAAGATACAATCATTTTTTTTTTTGGGTGTTTTTTTTAGGTCCGGCCCATGTTGAAATATAGAGCTGATGGGCCAGCCCAGCGGTAGCCCAACCGATTTTGACAGCTCTAGCATAAAGAGTAACATCGGAGTAAATGATTGAGAATACATAATTATATATTAGATTTCAATTCAAACTTTAAGAGTGTACTATTTGGATAAGATAATTATAAATTATAAAGAATTTAGAATTTTAAGTAATTCAATTGAATCATTTGAATTACTTAAAGGAATTTTAGAATTCAATTTTAAATGTGTTTGTTTGAATAGAGTAATAGAAAATTTCAGTACCAAAAAAAAAGAGTAATAGAAAATTTCATTCTAAATATTTTTTGATTCAATTTTATAAATTTTAAAAGTTTTGAATCAAATTTTAAATTTACAAAATAGGGCTTAATATGCAAATTTTAAAATTCAAAGGACCAGGTTTGAAATTTTAAAATTTTAAATTTACAAGATCAAATTTGCATTTTTGAAATATTTTAGGGACCAATTTTTAGTTTTTTGAAAGTTTATCGGAACAATATGAAAATTTTGGAACATGGGGAAGGAATACCAAATTTTCAGTTTTTAAATGTCATTTGAAATTAACTTTTTACTTTAAAAAAAAATATGTCATTTGAAATTCTTTTAAAAAAATGGCATTTGAAATTTTTTAAATTTAAATTGGACAAAAGTACTTCAAAAATTTATATCATTTTAAAAATTCTCCAAATTAACATATTTATATAGAAGACGTTGAATTCCATAAAAAATTATTTTATCTCAAACATTCCAAATCGAAACACACTCTTATATATTAAACATTGAAATCATTTATAGTTGATGTGTGACTACAATCTATATTTTTTTACAAAAAACTACCATCCATACTTAAATAGTAACAATCTTCTCTTCAAATGTTAATGTATCACATCACTATACATAATCCAAACATTAGGATTCGACTTTCATCCCTTTACCTAATTGTACGCCAAGACACAGAAAACCTTTTTTTGAAGGAATACGAGGAGTGTCTAAAACAATAACGAATGTCAATATTTGCATCAGACTCATGTCCATGTTAGAGTCCAAATTTCATAGTATTAGACTTTGTTTGCGAGTTTGGAGGGGAGTGGAGGGGAGGACTTTGGAGGGAGGGAAATAGAGAGAAAATTAGAGAAATCTTTTACATTTTTTGAGAAAGTATTTTTTATAGATAATGACAAATAAATACTTATGATTAATGTATTATGAATTTAAGAATATTATAACAACATTAATTAAATTTGAAGAATTCATATAAACCCTCCAAACCCCCATCTAATACAATTTTTTAGTTCCCCCAAATTGTGGGGTTTTTGTGTTATGAAGAAAAAATAACCCTTCAAACTTCTTTCCTCCCAAACTTCTCTACTCCTTCCACTTGTTTCTTCCTTTTTAGTTTTTCCTTCCCTTCCCTTCCCTTCCATTCCCTTCCCTTCCCCTCTAAACTCGCAAACAAAGCCTTAGTAAACAATCAAAAAGTGAGTTTTTATTGTTTTATTTTAAAAATAAATAAATAAATTTACTAGTTAAGAGGGCAAAAATATCATATCTTCTCAAACAAAGTAAATTTATTTTTTGTTTAAAATGAATATTTTTAGTTAGTGATACATATGTTGCAAATATATTTTTAAAATAAATCATTGCTTTCCATAAAAAGACATTGCTTAGCCTTATATATGTGAATTCAATATCTTAACCGTTAACACATCTTTTATGGTTGATTCAGTGATGATCAGTCAGAGCAGCAACCATCAAATAATAACGCCATTGTTAATTCTGAAGTTGATGCTATGGTCATCAGTGATGATGATGATAATAATGAAGTTGAACTTGTTAAAAGCACAGGTAACTACTAAGATTATTAATTTTGTATATTATTTAGTACTACTCTCTATTTGATAATAATTGTCGAATTAACAAAAAATAAAAAAGTCTCACATAGATTGTCCCCTTTTAATTTAGATTATAAGTTTAATTGTTTATTTTTTTCATTTTATAATTGAATAAATGTTATTTGAATCAATTTTAAATTATTTTTTTCCATTTTACATTTATAATAGGAAAAATATATACAAATAATTAATATGAATAGTAAAATGATCATATTTTTTCTTTGATTTATTATATTTTTCTAATCTATGTAAAATTGTTAAGTGAGAGCTGAAGAAGCACGTCCTTCCAATGAGATGACTATCCAAATTTGCAAGACATCTGAATTAATAAAGGTGAACATTCAATCATTTGATGCTACTTCATCTTTTATATTTGATTATTTTCAACTGAATTTAAATTTTGAATCAATTTGTATAGGTATCAAAGGATTCTCCAAAAGTGAAAAATAAAGTTTCAAACATAGATAGGAATGTTTCAACTGATCTAGAAGATAAACCAAAAAAGTTTAGATTGCTAGATGACATATTTAAGGAGTTAGACTCAAGAGATACAATGAGTCATCCTAAGAAGAAAAATATAAGTCCATCAAATTTGCATGTGGAAGAATGGATAAAAGAAAGTGAAAATATAATTCCAACAAGTGGAGATGAGGGTGAGACGAAAGCTTTAGATAACCATGAAGACGATGATGAATCGAGCATCCCTAACAAAGGGAAAGGCAAAATGAATGAAAATAACGAGGATTCAGATTCATCATCGTCTTGGAATGATGAAAAACTTTCATTCGCATCTCACTCGGAGCTTTTTCCGCGCGATCCACTGCGATTTGGAGAAGGCGCGTCAAAATTTTTTGAGGAAGAAACTTCAAGTCCCCAATTTAATATTGGGGAATGCATGGAAGAATATTCGTTTGAAGATTTGTACATTTCTCCTAGCAATATCAAAGTAAGTACTTATAACTTATAATACTCGCTTTCTAAAATTATTTTTCTTGATACATGTCTGAATTGGTAGTAAGATTGTCATATTCAAATATCAGTACTCTATTTTAAATTGTTGCTGTCCCTCTTAAATTTTCTTAATCTGCCACTGCTCATAACCATTTATTAGTTTAATTTCTTTGTATTTATTCTTTGCAATGCAATTCTAGCTTAGTAACCATGGCAACAGTTTTCCATTTATAAATACATTTTTTAACAACTATGAAATATTTTTTTAGTCCTTGAATTTTTTACTATTTTGTTTTTAAATTCATTTGCAAGAGTACAAAATCTTAACTTATACAATGTAATATTTGTTTCAAATATTATCATACTTCATTCTTGTATCACTGGAGTTTAATGCAATTGATTAATGTGCAATGTGTTAAATTCCTACTAGTAAAAAATATTTTTTAATATTGCAGGGAAATAATGTACCAAAAACTGAAGAGTATGGAGCTGATGATATTGCCATGGATGAGGATGATGAGATTATTGGATACAACTCTATGTTTTCTGACAGTGATATTGATGAAGAGGAGTTGAAGAGAAATCCCAAAAAAAGAAAATTGGGAAAAGATTGAAATTCGTCCCAAGAAAGAAATTTGGTTTGAAACTTTAATTTTGTTTTTTTATTTGATGATGAACTAATTGTTGGTACAAGAATTGTTGTTTGAGATGGTTACATTAATGTTGATTTTTGATATACTGAAATCTATTGATAAATCGTGAAGGTGAATTGGGCCGTTTTGGAATTTTGAGGCCCGTTTATTTTAACAATATTCTTTTTTTTTTTTAAGTTTTATTTTATATGTGAATATGTGATGGATGGAATGACATTTAGTTATGATTTTTTTAATTGTGGTAGATAGATTATTGAAGTTAATTAGAGAATGCAGATTTTGAAAATTCAAGAAAATATTAAATCTATTTTTAAAATAATTATTCAACTATTTTTATAAATGAAATTTTTTAATAGTTAATAGTTTCTTTATTCATTTACATAATTTTAGAGAAATCTGCTATTTTGTATTGAAATTCTCTCGACTTCAAGTATGTTAACATTTGAGTTATTGTCCGTTTAGTTTTAAGTGTGAATGAGTAAGTCTCATGTCGATTATAAATGGGAAGAATGTGACTTAGTCATTAACACTTGAAACTAAATAGACAATACTTTGCTGGAAATGTGATGTTTCTCTCTTGATCCTGGAACATTTGACTTGTTGGTCCTAGAACATTTGACTTGTTTCTCCCGAGCTTCCTCGAAATCCCCAAATGTTGTCCACTTTGAATTTTGTGTAAGTTGTCACAGTTTTCTCCTCATTTAAAATAAGTCTTAGTGGATAGAGAATTGTAAGCATTTATACTAGAACAATAGCCCTCACACAAGGCTAAGGGGCTAAAGGATCTTCATGTGTGACTTTAAACCATGATTCTCACAAATGTCGTCAATGTTTTTACCTAAATTAAGTTGATGCAACGCTTTTTGGATGTTTTATCCACTTTGAAAGTTGTGAAATCCCTTTAATTTTATCCATAGTTAAAAATATTTAGGCATATAGATAAGTGCGAATGTTTATAAACTATCTTGGAATCGATTATCAAACAATTCAAAACTTATTGTTGTATCAAAACATGAATTTAACCTATATTCTATTAAAAAAAATCGTTGATGTGATAATCTCATTAATGAATAATAATATGTATATATTTTTTTTTTTTATAAATGATATCTTCTCTTTTCATTAATAAATATAAAACAATTACATATGAATGAGAGGTAAACAGACTACAAGTTGCGCTGCTACTCCTTTTTGAATAGCAAATCCAATTCTCTTAAAAACAACATTCATAGCGGACACAACATTGCTATTCATAACCTTTTGAATTCTTTGTAGGAGACTCACAACCTCTGGTGCTAAGAAACCAAAAGTGTCAAACGCAAATGGTATGAAAGCATGCTGATTGTCAGAACATATTTTCTCATATTTGACCACTTTGTATGAAGCAGCTTTCACGGTTGCCTGTTCCACAATAAAAAATGTATATATATCTTTGAAACTTTCTCTTACAGCAGTGTGCCCACAAAACAAACTCACCTAAACTTTTTATGATTAAAAATAATAAATTGATATTGTATATCAAAATCAACATATGCATGAAACTACACAAATTTCAAATATACTAGAGTAAGAATGTGAATCATCAAATATTTATTCAACTGCTTCAAACTAATCAAATACATCATTACCTCATTGGAGTGAATCAGTGTTCACAAAAGTTGACAAATTCTTACAAACTCTAGCATCCTTGTAAACAAGACCATGATTACAATAATACCCTTTTTGTGGACTACAATGTCTATCTTCAGAACAAATACATTGTCCTTCCAAAGCACAACCATCAAATTTTACCAATTCCTTACCATACAAAATCTCATCTGACCAATCACCAGAAAACACATTTTGTGGATCCATTTTATTTTTAGCATCAATAAAAACATTAAACTTAGGATATTTATTTTTCACATTTAAAAATGCTAAGTTCCTATTCTTAGCCCAATGTGGCTTTGCACCATACTTGAAAAATGCTATTTGTTCCAATTCCTCCCACACATCTTGATTTAATCTAGGGGTAAATTGGTCATTTGCTCTATAATAATTGAAATCAATCACTATAGAATCTTCTGATTGTCCTAGATATGCTTCTGAGGCTTTAATGTAACGTATCATAATTCCATTATAGTTATCTATACCACAAAAATTTTGTGGATTTATATCTCTTAGTTTTTTCACATCTTGAATGAAGTTTCCAAATTTTGAAGCAGGGAAAATTGCTGTTGATTCATAGAAGAACAATCCTTTGATTCTTGGATCCCAAGCACATGATGTGTCTATTTTTGATGAATATAAGCATGAACCTGAAGTTTGTAATTTTCCTTGGTAACCAATTACAGGGTAGCCAGTGAAGATTAAGCCATTGTTCTTTAAACCATTGGCTGTTAATTTCTTGAATGCCAATGTTGTAGATGCTGTCAAACATTTTCCATTTGTGTTTCCTATGTTTTCTAGCAATTTCTCTGCATGACAATGTTTATATATTATGGCTTCCATATAAACATTGAACTAAGTTTAAGCATTAAATTGCAATTGCAGTTGGGTCACAAGTCACAACATTTGATATTTTCAAATATCACAGATAAATATGGTTTAATTGCAATTTTAATCCCTCTATTTTGCCAAATTTATGATCATGGTCCCCTATTTTTTTTTTGTCAAATAGCCTAGTGGCTAGAAATTTCACCCTTAAGATGAATAAATGGGATGACCGAGGTTCGAACTCCGGCCCCCTGCATATATAATGCATTGTCCTACCAACTGAGCTAAGCTCACAGTGAAGAGAATATGGCCATCATTGCAGTTGCGATGTGGCTGCAAACTACAGCTAAAATCATAAATGCAATCATAATTGTGGTTGTATGACTTGTATCAACCACATGTCTAAAATTTCCCATGATATCAAAAATCATGATAGAAACCGCGACTACAAATACAGTTTAAAACGTCGTCTTTATATGGTTATTTCTTTTTAAAAACAATATGACAATGATTTAAGAAGAGTAAAAGATGATTAACATAATTATTTACCTGCTGCTCTAACAGACTCAGAGATTAAGATGTTATTGGCTTGAAATCCAATGAAATCGTAGACTCCATCACCAGAGGTATCTAATGGAACCCTGAAGTCATATCTGTAAACAGCTGTATGTCTTGATGGATACCAAGTTATATCTGCAAATTCATACTTCTTTGCATGTTCTATGTACACATTTTCAATATCAGTATCATCGGTGAAATTGAATGTTATGCTTCTTTTGAACCTATGCTCAAGAGATAACTTTACCTGTAAGTTTAACAATGTAATTTATGAAAATTTGAAACAATATATATAGAGTATATGGTTACTTAGAACATGAGTTGAACTCAAGTAGTTATTGAGTAGAAATTGTATTAGAGAGCATGAGTTTGAATAGAACAATATTATTTAGGATTTTATTACTTATCTCTCGTAAGAACTATGAATAATATAATTCCTTCCCTAAAATTCAGACGGCTAAAAAAATACACAATTATATTTTAAGATTTTGCTTTGATGTTTTAAGATTTTTTTGTTTCATTTTGAACTCATAAGCTATATGTTAGCTTAAATAAATCAAGAAACTAGTGGAAGTTTTGAAAAACAAATAGAACCATGTTAAGTGATATACTTAATGACTCAGTAATTGTTTTTCTTTTGACTAAGACTAAAAAGTAATTTAGATATCCATTTATATGTTAAACATTTTAACTTAACAAAAATCATATAATTTAAAAAAAAATACGGAGTACTATTTATTTATACACTAGCCGCCACCGTGCCCGTTTGTGTGATTGATTTTTTTTTTTTTTTATGTGATCAATATTCTCTATTGTGCAAATATAAATAACTACTTAATCTCCTTTTTTATTGGACTTATTTAATTATAACTACTTAACCTCCTTTTTTTTGTGGCTAGTTATTAAGAAGAAAAATATATATTTGTTTTTTACTATAAAATAACTGAAAACTTACTTTTATTTGAAAGTTGTGCTTAGATTTTTTTTGTAGTTTTTTTTAAGGGTAAAATATGAATAATGAAAAAGTCATCCCAAAAATTTGTATCCCCTTTATATATTAGTATAGATTAGTCTTTTTTTCTTTTTTAACAATCAATTTAGTCATCTTATCAAAATACTTACCATACTACTATTAATAACCGTTAGAATAAGGAAACAATATATACTCACTATTTTTTTAAGCAATGTATACTCATTATTAATTATTCTAATAATAGTATATATATTATTTCCTTATTCCGACAATAATCATACTCAAAGTATAGTAATTAAAAAATTTAGAAATAGTCTGTCAATCTGTCATGTATTTGCATCTCAAAAGGTTTCGGGAGTATTCTCTAATAATATTATGCGCAGGGGATATCTGATTTACGGAAGGAAAAAAAAAAAGAGTACATAGGGTAAAATCCTAATTAAAAGAGAAAAATTGAAATGATATAAAAAACAAACTTTACCTTGGAGATGGCACCCAAAACTCCAAGAGAAACTTTGGCAGCATTAAAGAAAGGATGATGTGCATCCAACTTCAAAATTTTAGCATACCCTTCAGATTTAGAACCAGGAACAACAATATTAATCCCTAAAACATAATCATGAAAAGCACCACCTTTACCCCACCAAGAACTACCATGTGCACCAGTGCTAATTACACCCCCAATTGTAACACCTTCCCAATAAGGTGCAGCCACCAAACTAAACCCATTTTTTTCAACTTCATCAATCAATTGACGAAGTTTCACACCTGAATCAACAGTTACAGCCAAATTGGTAGCATCAATTTGAATCTCAGAATCATATTTTTCTGTGCTAATAAAAAAGGCATTATTTTTATTTTTTTGTTGTGGACATGAAAGTGTTGGGATTGTGTGTGAGAATTTTGTGACAATTTTGGCTTTAAGGTTGTTTTGAACAACATAGGAAACTGCTAAACGAAGTTGTTCTTCTGTTGTTGGGTATGTTACATTGATTGCATAACAGTTTTTGCGGTCGTTCCATGTTCCATAGGAGTTTTTTAAGGTGCAGATTGTTTGGTTGCATTGGATTGGTGATTGTGGGGTTAGGCTATAGATTGAATCTATGAATAGTGGAAGTATGTGAATTATGCCTAAAATCCACCATATCAAACCCATGTGGGTGATGATGATGATGATGATGATGATGATTATAATGTTGGTGGGAATTCAAAAGGGATTGTGATTTTTGTGATTGAATTTGTTGAGGGTGTTTATATTGTGTTGGATACAATACAATTATGATACTACAAAAAATGTTAATATATACTTTGTCCTAAAATAAATAATTTGTTTAACCACTTCATGTTTGTCAATGTGCAACTTTAATATTAATATTTTTAATCATCTATGATATTATTTTTAAACAAGTTTTAATTATCTATTATTATAAAGGGTCATGCTAAATAGTGTCTCCGGTGTAGGGATGTCAACGGGGCAGGGAGTGTGCGTAGGAAACTATCCCCGTTCCCCGCCCCGAACTGCTTTCGGGGGAATTTTTGCCTTCATCCCCGTCCCCACGGGGGAATATTTATCTCCATCCCCACAGATCCCCACGGGAAAAAATTATATTTTTCCGTCAAAATTATGATAGTAGTATGACGTAATTTTTTCCTTTTTTATTTAAAAAACCAAATATTTTGCATCTTTCATTTAAAAAAAATAAAAATAACACATAAATAATGCATTCATAACCAAAAAGACATTGCAAAAACATTTGGCTACTAATCATACAAAATCTAATAGTTAAAAT
Source organism: Trifolium repens (assembly GCA_030408175.1). NCBI lineage: Eukaryota > Viridiplantae > Streptophyta > Magnoliopsida > Fabales > Fabaceae > Trifolium > Trifolium repens. The sequence continues at coordinate 7,197,899 of CP125836.1, forward strand.
ATTCCATAATATATAGCAAAATATGCATAATCATACAAAACCAAATTATCTCAAAACTATTGGTAATTGGTAAATAACCAACCAAAATAAACAAATAAAGTTAGTTTTGACAAAATATTAAGCAATTATCCAAGAAAATCATGACATTGACTCTTCAGTTACTTTTTTTAAAAAAAAAGAATCAACATTTAATATATAAATTAATAATAATAATAATTTTTATATTTGTTTATAGAGAATAATAATAATATATAGTTAAGTATATATAGACGGATTCGGGAAATCCGTGGGGACGGATGCAGCTTCCCCGTTCCCCGCCCCGAACTGTCTGCGGGTGAATTTTTGCCTCCATCCCCGTCCCCATGGGGAAAAAATCTTTGTTTCCGGAGCTCCGAACGGGGCAATCCCCACGGGGATCCGCTCTAACGGATGTAAATTGACATCCCTACTCCGGTGCACTGGTTAAGGATATAAATAAAGCAATTTTTACATTGAAAATTACACTTTTTATACTTTACAAACATTGACTACACAAGTTTCAATGTAATTTTACTATATTAGGGATCTTTAACAAGTGCTCCTGGCACTATTTAGCATTTTCTTTTACATATACATATTAATAGAAAAATATGCTCAAAGTAGATCCTATGAATAGCATGCAAAGTCAAAATTAAGACATTTATCTTGTGACGAATGATTGTATTCTCTTTGATTTTTTTTATATATAAATAAAAATTGACATTTTAGATTTAATAAAAATGTGATGTATTGTAGATTAGATAATTACTTTTTTTAATATATCTAAAAATTTAATTTTTGTTTATATATAAAAATTGTGATGTATTGTAGAGTCGAGCTTTCTTAAAAATTGTCTTACAAATTGTACATTCAATTTTTTAAAATATTTTAAATTTATTCTTTAAAATTTAGTTTCTTTAATATCTCCCCCTAAACATTAAAGGGAAAAAAAACATTCCCTTAATGGTGGGAGTAAACTAAGTGGGTGAACTAAGTTGTTTTTTGTGGGTCCAAAGTGATTTGTAGGATTTAAGAAATTTATAGTTGATTTGAGTAGTTTTTACTTTAATGGTGGTTGGTTATAAAGAACCAAATTTTGACAGTTTGACCCCACATGTTTATATTTTTTTATTTGTAATTAGTTTTGATTCAAAGTTAACATTTAATTAATATGAGAAAAATTAAATTTTTTTTTGATAAAAATTAAAACAATAATAAAATAATACATATAACAATAATCCATGATAAAAAATTACATTTTCATAGGAATTTAAAATAATACATAACAATAAGCAACAATTATATTTTAAACGAACTACAAAATAAGATAAAAATTAACTTTCGTTATTCTCATGTGATTCCATTGGTTGGGATCCATTTGATAAATGAAATATGATTGGAAATTGAAAGAAACAAAATAAAGTAAAATTTTAAAAGGTAAAATAGTATGTATAAAAAATATAAGTTACTACTAATATTTATACAAAGGTAACATCATATAGCCCGAATTTTCACCACAAAATATATAGCCTTGGTTTATTTATTTAATAGTGCATGTTGGATTATTAATACTATCAAATCAAATGTATACATATATATAAAATAATAGTATTTATATGTTCACTACCAAAAAAAATAAATAGTATTTATATGTTATTCAAAGATAGAGAACGTTGGCTATGTAAAGGACGGCAGCTATTTTATAGTGCATCTACTGCCAGCTCATAGTTAGTGCAAAGCATGATTTCTTATAGCTAACGTATGTTATATAGAACTTTCAGATAGTTCACCCGCGCTATTGATGAATATGTTAGCATTCCTTGTATTAAATATACTTTATTTTAATTTAATTATATATATGTTGAGTGGGGTGTAGTATAAGTGTGGAGTGGGGTGCAGTGCAAGCAAACAACTAACGACAATAAATAGAATAGAAGTAAGTAAATGCACAAGATTCATGAATTGAAAATCAATATGATACCAACATGTGGTTTGGTGTGTTTATCGGGGATTGAGATATTCTTTTTCCGTCTTATCTTCTTTTGGCTCGTTCTACACATTTTTATTTTTATTTTTCGCTATTTAAATAATGTATGTTATAAAAATAATAATTTTTTAAAAAATACCATATAAAAAACAATTTTAGTATGCTATTTATGGGGTGTACCTAAGTAGCAATTAAAAATATTTCAGTGAATTCACAAAATGCGCGAGAAAATGAAAAGGGAAGCAAAAGTAAATCCCTTATTGATTTGGATTGTTTTTTGTCACAATTTAAAACATTCATGTGGGTAGTATATTGGTGGTTGCTCGATTTATTGCAAACATTCTAAAAAACAAGTAGATATTGATTTATTTGTTTTTTATTTTAAAATATTAAACTTAAAATCTACATCGGTTCATTCATCTAACGATAACTAATGTGTTAAATATATGAATGTATGAGATTGCAACCGTTGTCGATTCAAATAGTTAGGTGTTTTTTATGAGATGTTTGATCTTTAATTTGTCAAAAAAAAAATTACTCTTAAAATGGAGAAATTGAGTGTCCGGAGTTTGAACTATAGCCTCCAAAAATATAATATTGTATTCTTATCAACTAAGTTAAACTCACGGAACAATTATTCAAAATGTTATATACATATTTATATTTATTTATTTATTTTGGCACAAGATATGAGCGGAAGTTGAGAGCGATTGAGGAAGATGAATGAGATGATGACAGTCGGAAGGGAGACGAGATGGAGTCGGACAAAATAATGACGGCCGTAACCAAAAGGTGGTGGTAAAAATGGGAGGAAGATGAATGAGTGATGAAGGAAGATGAGAAAAAAAAACTATTGTGTATTCTTTATATTACCGCTGTACCTTTTTTAAAATTTTATTTTATCTATTTTACTATGGAATTTTATTGTATTTGTTTGTAAATTTTACTTTTTAAATTATGATTGCATCAGTTATTTATTTATTTATTTTTTTGTTATAAGGCTCATCAAAACAAAAAGAGAAACAAAGCAGAGAAAGAAAGACAAAAAATTAACTAATCACGGCGGAAAAAAGTTCCAGTCGTGTCACTTTTGAGAAGATCGAGCATGCCTTTCGGGGGGAAAAGTATGAATCAAGAGATCATTATCTGAAAAAACTCTAAACTTTGCTAAGAAATCGATACATTAGTTTCCTTCTTCAAGGGTGTGACAGACGGGAATGGTAGAAAGTAAATCCTTTATCATCTAATTCAAGTACAATTAAACTGATTGAATTGATTAAACTATAATTTAAAGGTCTCACCAATTTGATCCAGTCAAATTTTAAAATATTGCTAAATACATATACCAAATGACCATAATCTGTCTTCCACCCTGGCACAAATCACATTGCAGCCAAGTACTGTGCCATAGATTTATACTAAAACTAGTAGTCACCTTTGCATTTCTAAATCACCAAGAACCTCATTCTGCAGCTGAAATTTTATGGCAAGACAAATTTTAAGAGTTCAACATTAGATAAGAGACAACTTCAAATATATCTATAATTGACAATATAAATCTTCATACGACTTAAAAATATATTTATAATTGACAATATTAATCTTCATCAATCATCCTATGAGTTTAACTCAATTGATAGAACATTACATTATATGCAGGGAAGTGAGATTCAAATTTCGATCATCCACTTATCCATCTTAAGGTGAAATTTCTAATCACTAAAAACTACTTAACCAAAATAAAATAAATCTTCATCAATCAGTTTTTATAGAAGTGAGTTATACATCAAATTCAAAATTTTAAGAACTACGCAATTGGGAGTATTGTTGTGGTTGACCAAATTTATGTTTGCTGCATCTCAACACCAAAAGATTGAAATCCAAATAGTACTACTAATTATGAGAATATTGTCACTGTAGGCAAGTAGTACAAGAAAGGAATCAATCTTGAATTTGAGACTTAGTGTATGTTTGGTTCCACTTCTAGAGCAGCCAGAATTGATTCTGGACATGTAGAATTGATTCTGACTTGTTTGGTTTCACAAAAGTAAAATTGATTCTGCCTCCAGAACTGATTCTGCTTGAAGCTATAAATCGTAGCTTCTGATTCTAGAATTGATTTTTACACTCAAAATTTTTGTTCAACAACTCACTTTTACATGAATATATCCAAACATAAACCACTTTAACTTAAAATCAATTTTGACCAGAATCAATTTTACAGAATCAATTCTATCAAAATCAATTCTCGTCACCGCAAAATCAAACATACACTTAATCTACAAAAATTGAAAACAAGAAGTATCAGCTTTCTCAATACTCCTAACAAAAAAGTGCTTTCCTTCGATTATTCTTCCTTAGCTTTCCCATTTCAATATTGTAAAATGTAGCATACAATATGATATGGTTTTTTTTTGTATTGCGGATTTTTTTTTATTTAAAAAAAGGCATAATAATCCTAAATATTTCTAAGCATATCATAAAAATTATTTTTTTAAAAAAAATCTAAACATAAATATAAATCTTAAATTTTTAATATTATTTTATTTTAAATATAAGTCTAAAATATATTTAAATTTGAAATCTTCAAATAAATATTTAAACATTATTCTCGACGCAATATACATGCACACAATAAAGAAATACATAAAGTGGAAATAATAGGGGACAAGTCGTTATAAAAAAAGATGGAAAAGAAACTAGTAATTACTCCCTCCCCATCTCTGATTATAAGATTTTTTCAACTTTTTATTTGTTCTTTAATATAAAATTATTTTCATATTTTAATATGCATTTATAATTTCTTTACAAAAATACTAAAAAATATAAAGTTTTCTCTTTCGTGTAATATCAATAAATATAAGAGTAAATTTGTAAAAAGTAACAATTTTGACAAATTTATTACCACAACAACTTTTTTTAATACCCATATTTTTTGTTGAAGAATTTTATAATAAGTGACGAAATGGAGTTGAATATGTAATTTGCAATAGTAACAAAATGGATATATAGACTAAAAACAAAGAATATAAAAATGGCTAAGGATCTATTTGGATTGACTTATTTTTAACTTTATATAAAACAATTTATACAAATAAATAAGTTTTTATGTATTATGCAAATAAATAATATATACTTATCTTATTTATTTTCATAAACTATTTTTCATAAGTTCAAAAATAAGTTAATTTTTAAACATGCCCTAAATAATAGAGTACATTAGGACTAAAAATATATTTCCAAATAAATATTCCTTGTGCGGGTCCATGCCAATTCAAATTTACCAACAATTTTTAGATGAAAGAATAATATTTCATGCTTTGCTTGGATCTATATTATGACATTTTCTTTATCGAAAAGTGGTTAAATGTTGTCCCTCAAAAAAAAAAAAAAAAAAGAGGTTAAATGTTATTGGAAGTATAGAATATGTTCTGAATTCATTTACTACTTCATGCACTTTCGCATTTAATTTCCTTACTTTAACAACCAACATGACTTTGTTTCATCAAAGTTACATTCAATATGTTCCCAAATTTAGATCTCATTATCCTTGCCCTTCTTCATGCCTCATTTGTTTTCTTTGTTCTTCTCATAGTTATCATCATCCTATTTTTCATTCTCTTACTTACATTCTCTCTAGCACTCTTATCAATTTTTCTATTAGATTTGCACCATTATTTTTGTATCTTTTATGAGTATTTTGAATTTATAAAGGGTGATCTTGAATTTGGTTTGGTTCTTATTCTAATTAGTCTCATTCATCATGGAGTTGATTCTTTCTTGGTTTCAAAACCAAGGCATAAACGCAAGTATGACAAATTTGAAGTGAAGGCACAACAATATTCACCAAGTCACATTCATGTCTTGAAGACTATACAATAAGGCTATCCTCAATTCTCAAGATTCAAATTATGTATCATATTCAAAAGAAATTGATATTGAATATATTGGGACAAGGAGATATGATGATATTCAAGATATTTTTTATAGGCAGATTTTAGGAGGGATCAAATCCTAGACCTCATTCTTAATACTTCCTCGGCATCTCAATCTATATCATTGAGCTACACTTTTGGGAACAAATTAAATATCAATGTGTACGGTTTACTCAATATGTACGCTTCTTAGGCTACATTTTGGCATACTTGCAATGCAAAGTGTCAATTCCAAATTCTTGGATAAATTGGGCTTGATCTGTAGTCTAAACTAAGAGTAGGGTTTAGTGTTAGAAATCAAATTTATTCAAACATGTAATAAATCTGGAGCTTATTTTTTATATTTTTCTGTATACTTGCAATCTAAATGGTGTGTGCTTAGTTTACATTAGGTTGTTCTTAAGCCTCATTGGAACCATTGTTGTATTTAAATAATATGCTTTATGCAAAAACAAAACAAAAAAAATCTCACGTTGATGCATTTATTTTTAGTTCTATACATTTTTTGTTGAGTTATACTAAACAGTGTCCCAGAACAATGATTAAAGAAGCAACAATAATAGTAATCATGTTATTTAAATACAACAATGGCACCAACAATAAACAAAACCCAAAAAATTGTCCAACATCAATCCAATAATAAGCCAATAATAGTAATCACAATGTCCCTTATTTAGGTTACTAGAAACCCAACTTTCCTTTCCCTCACCTTTAGTAACATTATCAACAAAACTCAAAATCAAACATTTGCACATGACATACCTAATCCAGAAAGTGTTGATGCCACACTAGGCATCCTTTGTTTAGAAACCTTTCAATTAAATCAGACATTAGAGCAAGTTAGTGATCACATCTATCAGCACCCTCAATATTAACAAAATCTCATAAGACGCCACCATTCGAGAGATTTGGTGACGGTAAGTTGAGGTTTCTATTCTTGTAAGACGTGACAACAACTCGAGCACACTCACTAATCACATTGCCTTTAGGTTCTACCTTGACATAAAGTGAAGACGCTAAAAAAGAAAGATATATACCATTGATATGAGCATGAAGACAATATGAACACTAAATCCAACAATCCAACCCAAATTTTCTTGAATGTATGGCAAAATGGTCATTCCAATTAAGACTGAAGCTTCTGTTAAAGCAAAGGTCTAATTAAAGTAGCCTTCTATGATTCCTACATCTCTTTCCTTGTTTAGTTGGTCAATGCCAAAGGCTAAGGAAGAGGCTCCTACACCGCCAACTCCAATGGACATTATGCATGGAGAAGAGTATAAGAATGCATAATGAATTGATTACAAGGACTTAGTTGTGGAATCATTGTTGTTAACCAAAAAAGTAGAATTCTCTATAGTGTACATCGACTGGGCTAGTCCCAAAAAACTATTAGGCTAGCCATAATAGTACTATTGGGCCAGTTGATCTAGTGTTCGTCCAGCCCATTAGTATAGGGCTCGTCCACGATCCTCAAATGGATATGGCTGGACCTAGTCTCCATGTCCTCATAGGAATATGGTCTCCCGCATGCGGCGTGATCTCAACTGCCCGGTTAATAAGGAGCACGTTTTCCATCCTCCTATGGGATAAGACTAAAGGGCGCCAACCGCCAGTTCGCCCTAGCAGGACTCCTATATAAAGGAGCTCCACGATACTAGAAAGGTATCCAAGTTTTTGACATAGCATACCGGCTAAATCTAGCTCAACACCATTGTTGACTAGAGAATCCTACTCAGCTAATACATCAAGATTAGCTTCCATCACCGGTTCAAGAAGAGAACTACGTCGCTCTGATTTCCAGAGGGATACGTAGGATCACAAGCAATCATGTCGAGCCCAATCACAAAATACAACCGGCCCATTCAGAGGAACATTAGCAAGCACAATACACAATATATAAATAACCAAAAAGTATTGAACTAAAATAAATACATAAATATATCTTTACTCTATCAAAAACCAAAAAATATATCTCAAGAACCCAATCGCTATTTTACTCTATCAAAAACAAAAATATATCTTTTTTTTGTGGTTAAACAAAAACATATCTAAAAATAAGGAAAAGGAATTGCAAAATTTCATTAAAAAAAATCATTAGAAATTTGCATCTAATAACATAAAAAAAAATTAGGATCATAAAAATTATGTATTTAATAATATAAAAAAGTTAATGCTTAAAAAGTTTTTTTTACTGCTTATGCTTAAATATATTTTTTTATTTTGTAAAAAAAAATATTATACAGTATTTGTTTTCTTAACATATATCCTAAGGACACTGCATGTTAACATTCTCCAAACATTTAATGCCTAGAAAGTAGTATAAAGTACAAGTTTCAAAAGAATATTACTATAAATAGTTGACTATATTGCACTATTCACACATATTATTTTGACCATAATTTTCTATTAATGAATAAAAATGAATATTAGTATATAAAGTGTTGTTGGAATCGTCTTGATGAATATTTTTAAAATATTTAATTTTAATAATTTTTACTATAATATAATCAAAAATATCAATCGTCAAAGTTATAAATTGAAATGTGTAAAAGAGACCTACCATGAGAGAGTAG